>JAVBHV010000019.1:0-2400000 GCA_033992175.1 Spiraea crenata
GGATTGGATAATCTAAATTTGAAACTAAACTACAATAGATCTCATAGAAAACAATTGATATAAACAAAGAAAATTTGGAAAAAGGAGAAAGTTTTACCTTGTTTCGCACCGGAGTACCCCTAGCCTCGCGTCAACGGCGACGAGCTTAGAAGAGAAAAATGGTCAACGCTTATGGAGAGAGCGGTCAGGGCGGAAGAGACGGCCTGGCGTCGGCTATCATGAGAATGGAAATAGATACCCTAACCGCCTAATTTTGCCCCAAATTGATTCTAGAACTATCTGCATGGGTCCCACACTCTTATTATTTGAATTTTGAATTTTGAATTTGTGCACCGACTTGGCCCGTATCTATGGGCTTGGAATATTTGTTGTCAAACAGATAGGCCTGAAAAGCCCAAAACGTATTCCGGAGACATTTTCATAATTGCAGCCCAATCGTGGTCTTACCAATCTAGTGAGGTTGCGAACCCCATCGAAGATTGCTCATACCCTCCCCAGTAAGAGATGCAGCAATATGTGTCATTGAATTGGCCTTGCGATTACACCAGGACCATGTCACATAATTGAAATGCGCAGTTTTCTTTTAGAGCTACTATGTACACTCAAAAAATTTTCTTTGAACACCCTCATTTCTTTGTACATCATAATTTTATTTTTAAATTTCTCTGGACAACCCATATATTTGACATATATCAACAGTAACCTTGATTTAAACTAAATTTTAAAAAAAATAAACACATGTAAAATAGCAAAAGAATAGAAGAGTTCATATGCTTTAGAGCATTTCCACCCATGTACGCGAAGGCGAAGGCGATTGAGGGTGGTTTCACCTTAAGGCGATGAAAAGTGATCGTCTTCGCCTTCCGTCGCAAACGCAGCTTTCACCCACGGAAGGCGAAGGCGAGGGCAAAACACAATTCACATATTTTAAATATATTTTTTTGTCAAATAATGTTTATTTTGTGTGTTTATAGGAAATAATATGGGTATTTGTATGAAAAAATAAAATTTAGGGTGTACTTTTCTAAAATTTTTAAAATAAAAGTTAATTATAAAACAACCCCAAATCAAAGTTAATTACAAAAAAAAAACCCCAAATCAAAGTTAAAAGTCATAACAACCCCTAATATAGGTTCTCGGCCGCCACTGCCGAACACATCAGCGCTCCAAACCAGTGTTCGAAGGCTGCTACCAAACGCCTTGGCACATCGCCGACGAGCAGCGATGGCGGAGGCGAGAAAGGAGATGGTTGGGACCCGAAGCTGAAGTCGTCTTGTGGACACGGAGCTTCTTCGTCTGCAGGCCCGGGCGAGGGAGAGCCTCGCCTTCGCCTTTGCCTTCGTCCCTCTCGCCTGCCGATCGCCTGCGAAATTCTTCCCCTCTGGAGCATCTTTCAAAGCTGCGGAAGGCAAGCCCGCGCCTTCGCTTGGGTTTTTGCCTTCCCGCTGCCAATGCTCTTAGGACTAACTATTCTTAACAAAATTCAACTGACATGAAAGTAAGATATTCTTCGTCATCTGTACAAGCACTATCTTGTGTGAAGGTTGTCAGATCTAAACCAATCTCAGTCTCATTGTCCCTGATGGGGTTATCAATCAAATAATTGATCATCATTCCGCTACTCAACTCCAGATTAGCGTCATTAATTATCTCATCACAAATTACAAGGCAACTACTCGATCCTAGTTCCTGATCATGATCAGCGTTGTCCATATTTCCCCACTTTTTCTTCTGGGATTGTGGTTCCTTTCCCGCCCTTTTCTTGAACGGTTGCAACTTAGATTCTAGGGTTGGATTTGGATTGCCTCTCTTGTTTTGCACACACGCCCTAGGCCTCTTTTTAAGTAGGACAAATCGCAATCTTGATGTTGGATGGTTGATAATCATATTGAGGACTTCATCATATTCTGTACCCCAATTTGGCTCTCTGCCTGGACAGGCTTAGTGTCGGACCACGTCGGACTTCAAACGCGAGCCATCAGATCAAGATTTAAACTTGATCTGACGGCTCGCGTTTAAGCCCGACGCGGTCCGGCACTAAGAGCGGTCCGGCAGAGAGAATTTTCGATTCTGTACCATGATGACATGGACGAAGAAGAGAGGGAGCCGGCGTGCGGTGCCACAACCACCACCTCCTCCTTTTTTTAATCTTATTTTTTTTAAAAAAAAACTTTTTCTTAAATTTTATATTAAATTGATAGAAAATAGATATTAACTTACAATTTAGGGCTCTTAAGTCATTTTTCAAGAGGGTAAAGTAATTTTTACATTTTATTAATACACATGAGTGCTCAAAAAAAAATTTTAAGTGGACATTGCAGTTTTTTTTTTCCATATTGCTAGTAAAATGGGGTAAAATGGGGTAAATCTTCCATACCTGATCCAAAAGTCGACTTTTTAGACTTGACACCACTACTAGAAAATCGGTTTCATGTTATAATATGTGTTTATAGCACACCTCACTCTCATTTTGATTTTAGACCGTTGGTAAATACTTTAATTTAACTGCCTTACTTCGATTACTTGTCCACTCATACGCGATTTTAAACCTAATTCCGTGTATGTATAGATGCCTTGCGTTAACAATCATGTTCTAGGTCTATAAATTATCGTGTAGCCACTTTCTTATTGGAATCTCCATCAATCATCCAATATGCTGTTACATATATATATTTCTCATATTCTCTTCTCCTCGATCATGAAGTGGGTAAAACCACTTTAAGCTTATTTTACATGTAGTTTTGTCTCCCACTTTCATCAGTGCCGTGTAAAGCATTTTCAGCTCATAATGAACTCAAATTTGGATGCCCTCACCCACCATCATTGGCTTTTCTGGATTTTAATGCTTCACTTGTTTTTTCTACTCAATGATCAAAGCTTTTCCAGCCATGAAAAAATTGATGGGTTTCAATGGGACCTCATGTGTTGTAATTTACTCAGAGAATTGATTATGGCCTTTACTGTTTGCTGATCTACCTTATCTTGTACCTCTTAAATGTGTGGCAGCTCCATCTCCAAAATAAGAGTTGGAGAAAAATTTTGGGTGTAGCCCCAGGGATATCATGTTTTTTTCCTATTCGTGGATGAATGAAGTGAGAAAGAAAAATGGTATATCGCGGTTGCATGTATGTTTTATGTGTTGTAGGCTTGTAGCGTGCCTGGTTGTCTCTATTCATGGCTTGTATTTTTGTGTTTAATAACCAAACCAAAACAGAACCAAAAAAATAAAAATTCTGTTACATTGAACAACTCCACACCATAGAGTTCTAGTGTATCATGATCTTTTGATGCGTAGTTAAAGTTGAAGAGGACCCTCAAGTGAGTCATTTTGATTTGAGTGTCATCAACAAAATATGGCTCCTTTCAGCTTTCTTGTTTTCCAATAATTACTGTGGCCTAGATTAACTCATCTGAGTGGAGGACCATCACCTCCTCCTCCCAACCTCTTCCATGTCCTATCTAATGACAATTATGGGACCAAAGTTCTTTGGATTACGTAAGTAAAAACCAAAAAACCTTAACAACCAAGCAGCAAAGCAAAACAATAGCCACTGTGTGCAGAAAGCCTTATTCAATAATATCTGATTACTCAAAACCTAACCTTTATATTATGGGTCCACGGATGCAATCAACGTGTTACTTAATTCCATAAATTCTATTATAACAAGGTGTTGTAGCTGTTAAAACGATGGCCGGTTTAACTCTTCTTCTTCCTGATTACAGAAGTCAATCCTGCAAGCTAGTCTATAATTCCAAGGCATAGGTTTCACATGTTTCTGAATTCACAAGAAAAGATAACGAGGAACTTTCCATCTGAAATTCTTGTGATCCTGCAGCTCTGATTTCTTCCTCTCAAGATTGTCAATACGCATCTCAAGCAAAAGTCCTATCAATTTGAAAAAACCAAGTTAAAACAATGACATTGTCCCCCACACTCCCCTTTCAGAAGGGAGATGAAATCCGTGACCAAAATAATGCAATGCCTCCAATGACTTTCGGTTCTAATTAACTTCTTTAATCATGGATCCAATCCAATCTTTTAGTGCAGACTATGGTGTAATTTGATACATAACAGTTGATGTGAAAACACTAGTGATTCCCACACATACGATTGGAATGTAATCCCTTAATACTACTTAGGATAAATCTCATGTTTCCCCCACACTTACTGATATTATTCTTGTTTAATGTCCATTGTCTTCTCCACTTGGCATGAAGAATGAAGAGGGTTTCCCCCACTTTGACAAAGAATGATCCAAATTTGGGGTCCATACTTTAGTACTACTTTGGTTGTTTTCTTTTCCTTCCTCTGTTGCACGACTTTATCCCCATTTCCCACTTCACCCCACTCACCAACCAATTACCATCAACCATCATTTTCCTCCCACCCCCGGCCCCGTGACCTAATTGTACCTTGGCACAGTAGAAAATGTCTGGTAGTAAAGCCGTATATCAGTAAAAATGAGTTAAACGAAAGAAAGCCATATTTCACATTGAAATTACCATGCATATCATACAACCTGAAGCTAAACAGAACATAACAAACAACAAAAAATTGGAACAAACATGGAGTACATGTTCCTTATAGCTTCTAAACCCCCCCTCCTTTTCTTTTCCTTTCTTTTCGCTCGATGATCCAATCTAGTACACCATTCAAACACATGACCATTCCCTTTGTACATTGTTTATTCATGGACCCTAATGGCGGTGGTGCACACACTCGGTAGGGGTCACCGGGAACCTAGCCGAATCAGTGCAATAGTCATAGACCATGTGGTGCGCGCGAACCCACACAAGCTGGTGGTTCTGGTGGACATTGAGTTCGGACAATGTGGGTTCATCCCACCAGTACTTCTGACCACCATTGCTGCTGCATTTCTTTGTGCTATCTGCTCCTGCAGTTGAAACTGGGACTTGGCAGGCATTGATCTCAAACCCCTTGTAGGTTGCAACAAACGGAGCATGGGTCCAGTCAGTCTTGACCCTGCCGCCCTGTGTGGCCCAGTCATCTGCATTCCAGATCGAGCTGTAGACTCCCATGGCTTGGTCCTTGGGAAATGGCACCCCTTTTGATTCCATGTTGGTGTGGACTCTAATTACTGTCTCATCCACAGAGAACCTGATAACCACAATTCAATTCGTATTTAGTAAGGACACAATTATATTTGTTACTAAGCCAATGTCAAGTGCCAACCAACCACTAAATGCAGCAACATGGAAAATTCAACTTTGAGAAGAATAGGAGATTTTTTCTTTTTTTTACCTAATGGTGGTATGGTACTATACCATACACAGTACTATTTCATTTCACACAATAGGCATGATCAAGTACAAATGCCAAAAGCCATTGCCAATGGCCCAAAACCAGAGCAACTCTGCCCACAGATTTCTCAATGGAAAATTTTATGCAAAAGAACTGACCCTACAGACAGACATCATGCAAGATTCGTTCCCTTTTTCATGGGCAATTAAAATTTCATTTCAGGTTAATATTATGCCTAGTGACACAGTTAGGACTCATTCAGGAGCGTTTCTATATAAGTCATTTTGCTATAAAAGTGATTATCAATCGGGCGCTTACACTACTTGGCGCTGGTTCCAGAAAATTGAGTAGGAGTGGAACTCGGTGGTGGGGTCGAACCAAAGGTTCAATCTTTGCTCCTTATTGCCGACACCATTGACATAGAGGTTGGTCTGTACTGAGTAAGGTTCACCTGTGGTGTTGCCCAGGAACTCGAAATCGAACTCATTGTGCAATGGACCGTCCGATGACATCTACACAAATCAAAGTAAGAAAATTATCCAACAATTCGATACATCATACATTACTAAAGACATTAAATATCAGCACATAAAAAAAGACATGGGAAATTCAATATGAATGTCAGACTTTGGTACATGTGTTAATTGGTAACATAATTCGTTTTCGGAAAAAATAAACTCGTCAATCTAACAACTACAACGGTGACATCCTCATTTTGGAATTTAAACAATGAATGCCGGATTAATGGAAAGTAAAGAATTGTCACGAGAGTAGCAGTAGCTGGAATAAAGCATAGTCCAAATACTGTGACAATCAATCAAAACAGGGGACCCATTGGTACTACAAACTGAGCTGTTCTCAACTCCACAGCTAAATCTTTTACTTAAAAAAGAACTTTCAGTAATTAATCGAAAAAAACAAGGAAAGATTTCCTTTTCAATCTTAAAAAATTTAACACTTGGGTAGTGCTTAGTTACTCACATAGAATGCAGTCACAGTTCCAGCAGAGTCGCCTCCCACGAGCTTAATCTGAAGTGTCACTTTCCCGAACATATACTTGTTCTTGGATTGAAACCCAGCACCTGAATTTCAAACCCCATGATTAAGTTAGTCCGAAAATATTATTTACAACTTTTTTCTGCATAATGAGCCAAAAAACAGAGCATAATGCTCTGCGTTGATTTTCTCGGTGAAAGTGGGAATTGTACCGGAAAAGTTGTCGAGCTTCATGTGAAGAAGCTCGCCTTCGCGGGTGAAATGGTCGAAAGCCCAGGTGGGTTGGAAAAGATCATCGAATTTTGCTGAGGTGGCCAAACCCAGCAATGCAAGACCAACGAGAACAGTCAGAAACAGAGACATGGTTTTGGAGGCTGAAATGGCCATGGAAGAAGAAGGCATAGGCTGAAGAAGAGTGTTAGGATTGAAGCTTTTGTTTTTTTGCTTCTACTACTGCAAAACGCTGAAGAGTGTGTGGAGACACAAACGAAAAACCTTGCTTTTATAGCCCCCATTTGAATTGGCTTCTTTCACAAGGCCCTTCACTAATCTTACTGTCCACCTCACCTCAAAGCCAGTGGACCCATCAGCTGCCACCAAGGATTCAAATTTCGATAAATGGGGCTCCCGATACATAATGTATCTAGGGCTTCTTTCGCAAGATAAAGATGTACCAAATGCATTGCGTTACAATTATGTGATATTATTAATTATTAATTATTATATTATAATGTACTAATATATAATTAGTAGTCGTACGTGATGTGGTTGCCTCATGTTGTAATGCAATATCAATGAAAGAAGTAGTTCCTCGAGTTTAAAGATTAGTAATCTAATGCTCTCAAAATCGCAAAATAATCAAATCATCAAGCGGAAGTAAGTTTAGTTTTAATTCCTTACTTTCCTTATGATTTCATGCCCCCTTCTAAGTTACTAAATAGTCGATCTTATGTATTCTTATAATTTGTAACATGTGTATAAATTATATCATAGGGCCGTAACACATTCGCCTTACCACATCACATCTATCTCAAATTTATATATACACCAATAACATTAAAAATGTAGCCGTTGGTCTCTTCTGTGGGGCTCCCTACTCATTAGCTGGCCAAAGCTGTGAAGCTGTGAAGCTGTGTAGGGGCACTTACTGCCCTTAACTAAGACATGTCCCTACTTAAAGGGAAGGTACAGATCCTGGCCAACGATAAGAGGCCATGTGGACAACTCCAGCTGGCTCACTGAGCAGGGCCAGCTGTCACAGAAGCATCTCTTGGTGGTATTGGAAGAAAAGCAGTGAAATGGGGGAATTGATGGATCACATTTATCTTTTTTTTTTTTTTTTGTTTTTGCTTTGGGCAATTGGCAGTACCACTCACTCCAATCGCACTATTGCAATGAATTATTGCACCAAAACCTTTGTTTTTGGGCCCTTGGAAAGTGTGCCATATTTTGAAGAATTTTTTCAAAGAATATTTTGGTTTAGTATTAGAACATTATTGTGTATGGATTTGTCAAATAAGATCTTTGGTGTCTAGTATAAGAACATTATTGTAGGGAATATCAAATCATGAGTTATTGTGCATTGTTGATATCTTACTAGAATGGAGGATCTGAAGGTTGATGAGTTGTTTTTTATTCTTAACAAAAGTTATCCCGCATTCTTCATATCTTATATAAAAAATAAAATGTATTACAATGAAATGCACGACAACTCACTTAAAAGTGCAAATAATAGCTCATGAAGGTTATCGAGTACTTGGAATGAAAAATGATATGTAATGAATCTCTTTCTTTTTTATGATGGGAGCATCCTATTGAGCATTGACTTGAAAATTTTAAAAGAATACTATCCTTCGATCTAAATACCACTACGTTTTTTAATTGTATTTAACATGAGTTCAAAATAACTCAAGCCTGTTTTTTGGTCAAAATATAAAACTTTTCCCTAATATAAGAGATCCAAGATCTAACTTTGATATGAATTGGGAATGTAATTGGTTACTTGTAGATCACAGATGCAAAATTGAAGTTTCCATAAAGATTTGCAATATGCATCGGGTAGGAGTAGTTGACTCATTTAAATGCATTGATATGTGGAAATAAATTTGTTATCTTCAAACCCTGTTTTTGGTTGAGGCATGTCAAATTTTGTACAAGCAACGTTAAAAAACTTGAACGCTCTCAAAGGCAAACAACTACAAATTATTTTATCGGGTTGATCAATAAAAATCTGCATTATGATTGACTGGGGTACAGCCTTATGAAAAGTTACCGTCTCCTGATGTCGGAGAAAAGAACAACCTCATGACAACCAATCGCACAGATCCACATGGCGTGAGATATTTTGTATACATTGAAGTACGTTAGATGCTCGGCAGGACCGCTGGCCCGCATCGTTTCAATTGGATGGACAAGGCAGTACGGCTAGTGTAACAAGAAATTCACTAATGAAATTTAAGACCGCAACTAAATCTTTGATTAGCAATAAATTGGCACAAAAATCTCATGGTTAAAAGTAAAACTATCTGCAATGATGTTAACTGCTTGTTGCGTCCTTTCTTTAGGGCTGTAAATTGGCTCGAGCTGCTTGGACTTGGATCGCTTTCGACTCGCTTAAGCTTGCTCGTTACATAAAGGAGCTGAGCTTGAGCTTATTTTTATACTCAATTAAAAAGTGAGTTGAACTTCAGATTTTGCATGGTCGGCTCATAAATCTCATGAGAAGCTCGTATATTTATGAGCTAGCTCACGTTTGGCTCGTTCAGTTCTTTCATTAAAAGTTTGGTTTGGCTCGTAATTTAATATATATAAATTAATAATATTATTTGTTAATAAGTAGATTAATTTTTCAATATTATAATTATTAGATTAAAATAAGAGTCATGCTCTTCAAACAACCTACAAACTGCTCCAAGTTGCTTTATGCCGATCTAGTATTTTGTTTTTTAAATTTATGTTAGAACTATGATGTTTGTTTTCTTTATTTTGGAGAAAGGTGTGAGGTCCTAAAAAAAATCTTAAGATTTGTTATTGTGAGGTTTAATTTTGATTGTAATTTATAATTATTTTAAATTGCTAATTGTTTATTTTAATTATTATTTTTGCAAATGAGCCCAACGAGCCGAGCTGAGACCTCAATCAAAAGCTCTGCTCGTTTGAGCTCGCATTGTAAATGAAGCGAGCTGAACAAAGCTCGAGCTTGTAATTTTGTATAGAGTCGAGTTTGAACTTTCATCCATAAAATTTATGCGAGCCGAGCTTGAGCACCTTGGTGTTCAGCTTAGCTAGGCTCATTTCAAATTAGACCCCTACCTTTCTCCATGGGATTCGCTTCTACTGAGCTGGATTTTATTGTTCCTGGCTTGTTGCATCTTTTGAGGCACCAACCCTCCTTTGAATTGAACTTTACCAAAACCTGTATTTGGCCCTGTTATTACTGAAACCTCTACTGTTTGTAAAGGAAAAACTTAAACTGGACAAACAATTATTAGATATCCGTTTACTCGATGAAAATTTGGTCACCGAATAAGTGTCGTAGAAATCGCTGTCTCATCGCTTTTACGTATGCCTTGTGGAAGTAGTTGTGTGAGGACCCGAGGCTAGGAAATGGATGTTACTATGAGGTCTATAATTCGTCATGATTGATATGTACAGGGACTACTACTAGTAGTAGAAGCAATAGGCTCACGAATGAACAATACTGCTATTGGCAAAACAGTTCTTTGTACGATTTCACTTGCTAAATCACTTCGCCAGGCCTGTCCATTTCAGTAGTCTAGCATTTATGCCCACTCTGAATCCCGACAGAGTTTCAGGCTATAATTTGAGTTGCATTCATTTTCTTTGATGCCTAAATTGCAATTGACAATTCAAAATTTACCTACCAAAAAAAAAATTGACAATTCAAAATTGTACCCATAATAGCTCATGGACTAGCTGTCAAGCAAACTCCTTGCTGGAACCCATTTGGGGATTTCATGACGTTTCTCAAAAACAGGGCAATAATTTCATAGTACAATCAAAAGAGAGAAATTTACATACGCAAAAATGATGATGCTACAATGTCGGTATCCTAAACTATAATGACCACAAAATATCTCATCTTCTCACGTCTATAAAATTGAAAAAAGAATTGGATGAGATGAATATATTAAATCACGTGAGGAAAGAACCAACCAAGGACAGGGATGTGGATGCAGATGGAGATGCAGAAGCAGAAGCAGAGGCAATGAGAGGAAAGAGTGCACGCATGTTGACGTGAACATGTCTTTTCGATCATGGCGCCTTCAATCTACACACACTCTCAAACTCTGTCCCTTTTTGTTCTTCCACCAAACCCACCATTTTTATATATCAGATTCATCCCCAATCAAACCCACTCCACTCCACTTGCCATAGCAGGTGGGACTGTAATAATTATAGAATTGTACAATAGTATAATTGATTCAAGGGTTATAATACGATAAACTTATAATTGTAAGTAATACATTTTAAAGGCGAATTATAGTGTGACATGCTGATAAATTATTCTGGGTGGCCGTGGTGGATTAGTACTATCTGTAGTTTGAAAGTCTTGATCCCTTAAGTTGAAGTACAGAGACCAAGGTGCGTGGGCACGTGAAATGTGTTTGAAACATGCGTCATCGTTTGGAGATGGATTGGATTTGATGGAGGTGACTGGCGGCTGTTTCCTCTGGGAAATCTCCAATGAAATGAAAGAGCCAAAAGGAGGAACCAAATCCCACAAAGTCACACGTGATTTTCAATAAAAATATAGGATATAGGATCAAGGATTGTGTTGTAGAATTTGACGCTCAATTCTTTGAAGCTCTTTGGAACTTGATCACACAAGTTCACATGCATTTGAAGACAAATTTAAGATCTCTCTTTCATGTTTCATGTGGTTTGCAGAATGCAAGTGGTAAAACACCCTGGAAGCAGTTAAAGACATTTCGGCTCTTCTTGTTGCCATTTGGTGATCGTGATGGGGTATTAGCCAATTTGCCCTTCAACTTGTACCTTAGTTTTGATTTGCCCCCTTAACTTGCACTTTAGAAAATTAACCCCCTTAACTTGCATTTTTGGTTAATTCCCCCCCTTGCAGTCAAAATTAACATACTCTCATATAATTTTCCGTTAAATACACTCATGTGACTTGCATGTGAAGATCTTTTTTCGTCATTCACCATCATCGAGACATTTATATGCTATTAATTGGGTTGAAGTACGTCGACGCCATTGATGGCTTTGCGGGTCTTAAGAAGAAGTTGACGAAGAAGAAGAGCAAGAAACACGACAAGATGCCCATCACGTATAGGTTATGAAACTCAATTTGATAGAATTAGGTTAATTTTAGACCGAATGGGGGGAAATTGGCTAAAAATACAATTTAAGGGGGTTAATTTTCCAAAGTGCAAGTTAAGGGGGCAAATCGAAAGTAAGGTACAAGTTAAGGGGGCAAATTGACTAATTACCCTTTGGGGGACAACAGGTTTGTGTGTTCAGGCCATCTGATGCAATCGAACATCTTCTAACATTAGAATTCAAATTGTCGAATACACACAATATTTTTGGTGGACTTGGACTCGGTACTTCAATGGCATTCAAAGTTTATTTATGTTGAACAAGGACCACGGTTTCGAGTTTAAAGATCTATGGCCAATTGGCCAAACACACCCCATAAATGAGGTTCATTCCTGGACTGGTGCCTACAGCTGTGAACTTACTATGCCATTTCACCCTACTCTTAAAGCACTGTCGATCACTAAATTTACCCACTGAGAAAACTCCATGGACCATAAATTTTGCCGCCCAGCAAGAAAGAGACATTAAATCAATGCTGCAAACAAGAAGAGTCTCGGCGAGATTCAGAAGGACTAGCAATAATCTCAAAACTAGGACAACAACCAATCAGAATCTCATAGCTCCTAATTACTCAACTGATTCGTTAAACAAATCGCAACTTTCATAGGTAAAGACGTTCAACTTGAGATCCAGGAACTACAGAACTGAGCAGCCAGGGCTCTCTCAACATTGATTAAATCAATGAAACAAAGTGAAAAATGTACATACTACAGCTAAGTAAGCTCTTAAATAGTTCCGGTATACAAAGAGAAACAATATGTTACGAAGTGCAGCGAGAGATACAAATCAGAATGCTGCAGCAAGTTCTATCTATCCAAAATAATCCTATTTACAACATGAACTGGCAAAGCGTAAGCTGGATCAATGGCTTTCACCCCAGGATATTCGAGAAGGGAAAGTCCTGCATCAACAAGCATCAACCTTGATATGTCAGGAATGGTCTAGAAAGCAAGCGAGCAAGAACAAAACAACACATTGTATGGGTTGGCTACCAAAGATGAACTGTCATCTAGGGATATTTGTAGTCGAGCTTACATTCCCATCACAAAAGATATTTACCGAAAGAAAATTACACGAAGATAACAAATCATCCTATCTACTCATTTCGGCATCATATACATTCATAAACAGGTCCCAGAGATAGATTATAATCATCAAGAAAGGTTTCCAGAATCCAAATGCCAAAGTATTAATTAAGGAAAGAAATTTTAAAGATATACCTGCAACACCAAAGTAAGTGTGATAGACATCAACAGCATCATCTGGTCTGTCAGAAATTCCTCCATTTTCAATATCCTGCCATTTTGCAATAATCAACCACAACATCTCCAATTAATATTTAGTTACTGAAAGGGATAATTCCTATTCCTAAAGGATAATCCAAATATACAAATTCCGTAAAGGTGAATGTAACCTGGCAGTCTAAAATGAACTTGATAAGCTTATCCTTATTGATCCAATGAACTCTGTCAATCATGATCAAACTAGAAAGAGCCCACCATGAGTAGCACACCTGAAGTGAAGCACAAAGTCCATAAGGAAGAGTCCTACAATGTTAATAGAACGAAGTCAGTTGCAATTTTGCAACAAGATAACTCACATCAGGAAGTTTTTCTGGTCGACCATTAAGACCTCCAGTTTTATTATCTTGCCGCTCACACAACCACCACCCTAGAAGGTCCTTGTCAATATGATGTAGTGATCCTGTAATGGCAAGAGCACCCACACAACAGAAAACTGCAGACAGTAGGCAGAGCAAAGGAGTGATTTTGGGATTTTGAAATGCAGATAATACAGCTCATTCTCTTGCTGGACCAAACATGCATATTAAGAAAGATTAAGAATGCCTCACAAGACTTGGGTATTAAAACAATGTAAACAGAAATGCGTCACATGACTTCGGCTTAAAACGTAAGTGAAAAGGAAAACCAAAACTGCCAACCTTAGCTTAACACTTACTAGGTGGTACGGATTGCAAGAGTAAGTGCTAACTTCCATTAAATGGACAAAATGAAACAGCTTTGATGATATACTAAGCTTCGAATTATCAATAATGCAGTTGATCCTAAGTGATTAAATCTGACTAAGCATGACACTAAGATGGCTATACAAAATAAGTGGTCTATTAAGCACTAAGCAGAAAGTAAAACTTCCTACGTATGCTATCGGTTAAATAACTTACTTTGACCGGCATGAGACTCTCCACCAGGCGTGCATCCAAATCCGCCATCATGATTTTTACAACTTAAAATGTACTTCACAGCCTTGTCCACATTGATTTTATCCAAACGATGCAGTAATGAGAGGCAAGAGATAGCAATATAAGAAAACCTAAAAGAAAAAGAGTTTTACATTTTGATAAGACACAGTGAGAATATGTTACTTAATCATATTAGAGATAAAAGAGGATGCTAAGTTCAAACGATCATGAGATCCCAAAAGCAAAGCAAAGGAAATAAAAAAGCCTTACCGTGTATCAACTTCACCCCACATGTCCCCAGAAAATGATCCATCTTCATTTTGCAGGCCAGCCACATCTAAATTTGCATTAAGGTGCACAAAATGTGCTAAATCATTGTCCTTTCTATTGTTAATTGGAATCACCCTTGTAGCAGTCTATAATCATCCTTTCAAAATAAGGAATAACAACCATGTTCAATAAGATTCACCAACGGAAAATGCATTCAAAGCAGTGAAAGTCTAATTCAAGCAACAAGTAGATATGCAAAAGGATACAACTTGCAACCTTGTCGACATCCAGAACCTTAAGCTTGTCAAACAAGGCTAAAACTTGCACAGCACTTAAGGTATACAGTATGTGCGGGTCGTGCCCAATGTTACCGCCAAACCCACCTGAGCAAACAAAATTTTACCAACATTCTCTCTAAATTTTTAAATCACCAAACAAACAATGCAGATCAAAATATCAGCTCAGTTATTAGACTGAGACTCCATCCGAAGTACAAACCTGAGTCATGTTTGCACTGGAGAACCCAGGAAACAACCTCTTCGACATCCACAGCGTGGAGCTTTCCGAGAAGATCTAGAGTTGTCAAACCCCAGTATGCGCCATTCATTCTTAAATGCTCCATCACCACCGACTCAATAGAGTCCTTCTTCTGCGTACATCATCACCATATGACGATTACTATTATTAGGATCACAAGTAAAACCACATTAAACGTAACATTTGAACAAAAAATCAGACCTTTTCGACCGATACGATGTACTGAACATGTTTATCAGCTGCTAGCTCCCCCATCTGTTAAAAATCTCCAAATTCGGTCAACGATGGTCAACATTGAGGTGAGCTGAAATTGGAAAACTCACAAAGCCTCCACATTTTCTCCAATTTAATTCCAATACTAACAACGACAGATTTGAAATAAGCTATATGAAAAACTAAAGCATTTATGTTTCAAGTTCTGAACTTTGATATTGCACTAACATTAATGAAATTACAGCCCGTAAGATTAGAATCTGATCAATAAGTTACTGAGATTGGATCAAAAATCACAGTTCATCGATTCAAAACGAAGACCTAAACGACTCAAAACAAAAATCGGAAATCGAAGATAATCAGATTGGATTTTTGGCGGCAATTGAGAGCTGACCTCGGTGAAGTCCTCGGGGGCGACGCCGGGGAGGTAGAAGGAGTGAGCGCCGTGGACGAGCAGTAGAAAACGAAGAAGTCAATTCAATCAGAGGAGAAATAAATGGTGGCTTACTGACGGCGATGGCGATCGAACCAGTGACGACGTTAATTCGATTGAAGAAGACGAATGAGGGAAACCAGAAAAGGAACTGTATTGGGCTCATATTGAATGAACGACCGTTTTATTCGCATAAATTTTGGGCTTGATTGGGGGCTTGGATCTTAGATTGGTGGCTTCAATTGTCAGGCCCATATTAATGTACCCATTCCATTTGTTATGTGGGCTATATTGAGAGTGGGAATTTGAACGCATCACTTCGATGTATAGGTAAAAAAATTGAAACACTTTATCGTGTTTCCGTATTCCTAGTGCAAATGGGAGTTCTTTAAATAAAATATATTATTCTGATTTCGTACTTCTCATGCATTTACTTACTCATTAGAGAATAAAAAAGTAGATAAGTCTACCTTGAAATCTCTAATATTATACCGAAATCATGAACGCAATCAATTAGGGACAGAGGTTAAGCCAATTATTCGTTTTTTTTTTACACCAATATATGATTTCCTGGTTGTTAAATTGGTAGACTTCAAGCAGGTAAACAAATTTGGACTTGTTTAAGTGGATGGATGGTCAAAACATTTTGCTTGCGTAAGAGGGCCTCTAAGTGCGTGGCAATGTCATTGAATATTCTAGGAAACTACACGGGGGCAAGAACAATTTTACAAGTTAACAACATTGGAAAAGTCATTTGCTTATTGAAATGCTCATAAACTCATAGTTGATGAATGTGGTATGTTTTTTGTCTACTTGGATTGCATTATAGTCCGGGTCGATCTACATTAATTCCCCAATATAGATTAAACAAACAAGTACCTTGGAGGAAGTAGTGGAAGATAAGTGACGTCTAAGGAAAAGGCTTCATCATGGGATTTTGTCTCTCGATTCATATGATATCATCTTGGTTTCTACAAGATTTTGAGGCTGACCCGGGAATCCATTACCAACCTCCTACACTATTCACACACAATCATGGTCCACGTGAATTGTGGGTGAAGAATGAACACGCATCTCTCTTAAATTTATTTTAGTAGAAAAATTTGTATTTAAAAAACACTTAAACAAACTGCTTATATGTTGTATAA
The DNA here is from genome assembly GCA_033992175.1 of Spiraea crenata. NCBI lineage: Eukaryota > Viridiplantae > Streptophyta > Magnoliopsida > Rosales > Rosaceae > Spiraea > Spiraea crenata. The sequence goes on from JAVBHV010000019.1 coordinate 16,425, forward strand.
GCATGTTTTAAAATTTTGTGTATATGCAACTCAGAAGCGCATTTAGGCATTCCAATAGCATTCACCACTAGAAGCCTGCAATATTCAGTGGTAGAATAATAACTAGGAATGTACCCCTCTTTATTAGTAATTACACAAATTCCTGGTTTTCAATCACGTTCATGACTACTGGGGAGTGGGGATCATCAACACGCTTTCAGTGACCAGCTAGTTTACTTCTTACAAAGGCATCAATTTCCTCAGCACTGACATTATTGGCCCTAACTGTTTACTTTTCTCTACATTATCCAATGAAGGCTTGGCAATGAGTTATTAGGTGAAGATGATCTGAAAAGAAACGATAAAATACAGTCAAGACTACTATTCAAGAATCTAAAGAGAAGAAAAGGCGTTCTTGTCCGCAGGAATCTATAAAGATACTGCGCGTTTTCGAGCAAGTCAATAACAACCCCACTAGAATTTTGTATCTTACTACTACTTGGAACTAAAAGTAACTGTTGACTAATAACGGAAATCATGCAATAGAAGGTTTTTGTGTCTTTTTTTTTATTATCAAATGAAGGTGTTTTAGTCTGCTAGCATCATTTGACAACCATTTCAAAAAGAGGCTAAGCATCCATCTCAAAATTAATTGGTCATGAAAGAAATAGCTTAATTATAAACACTTGCAAGACCCCTTATTTTTCCGATATTAGATTAATATTTACACTCTCAACATTCCCCCTTTAAACATAGTGTCCCATGCTGAGAAATTTGGCTTCAACCTTTTTGGGTGATGTAGAGCACATGTGGGCCTTTGGGCTTCACACGTGGGTGAACCTACTATGAACCAGGATGGAGGTGGTTGAGGTTCTATTCCAAAATTAATTAACAATGAGAGGAGTAGTCCAACTCATTATAAGCACTTCAATGTCCCTTACTTTTCAATATGGAATAAACATCCATATTTTCAACAATTTGTTCAGCAAAGGGATCTAAGAGTGAAGTTCAGAGTTCAAGGGGTAGTTCATGTGCTAAACCTGGTAGCTCCAGCAGAAAAGTAAGAATGTCATGCAATATGATCAGCTTTCATTCACTCTGTTCATGCAGAATATGTGCTTGGCAGCTATTCATTCCAGAATCCAGATCAATGCTCCAAATAACGAAAGTGACGAGGGAAAAGGACGTGACCTTGCATTCCTATCTACCCACAGAGCACTAGAGGAAATTAAAAGGGACCATTTTCATAAAAGATGATTCAACAGGACCTTTCTTTCTGTAACTGTACAACCAAATATTTCAATCTTTGTGTGCAACAACTTGCAGTGCAATCACCTTTACTTATGCAGCAAAGAAAGAACAATCTGTACCAATCACGAATTCTCTTTCCTTGTGCTATACAAATATGACATAATTGATACTTAGGACTAATGCAATACAATGCATTTTTAACTTCTATCATGAACAAAGTTTGGGCAAAGATCTTGTATGAGTGTGGCTTGAAGCTCTTGATTTCGTATACTTTGCCATTTGAGTTTGCATTTTCTTGCACACTTTCTCCAACTCCATCACTCGGCACTGCATGCCTTGCAAATGCGCTCTGAGTTTTTCGTTGTCAGCTGAGAGATCAGGTTTCCCAGCATAAAGCAAAAGTTGTTCATTGGTATCACCTACTTTCCTTCCTACATTTCCGACTTCAGTGGAACTACAAGGTGAGTCGATGTAGGAGTAAGAATTGTTGGCTGTGTGGAGTAGGCTTCTCAGCTTGAATTGCTGTGCGGCAAGAGCTTGGACGGCCGATTTTGATGGGAATTTTTTATTCTTAGAAAGGTGAATGCAGGCCTCTGCTGAGAGCTTCTCATAGTTCAATACACAGCATATTTTCATCTTTTCCTCTTCGGACAGTCCAGAATGTACCTATGACAAAGCAGATTCAATACATTAACAACCGCATATAAGCAATCTTCAAATCACGCTCAATGTTTTGAGGTGTTAAAAGTGTCCTATTTTAGTTCTTGAATCATAAGTTACTGAATCTAAATTTAACAAACAAAAATTATGAAGCACGGCAAAATGCAGATCAAACCCATGATATGCTTTCTCATGTACATGCATAAAACTATATATCATATAGAAAGCTAGAGAACTTGAATTAATTATTTTTTAGACAAATTCAATACCTCTAGATACATGTCAGTGGCATGGTAAAGCTCATCATAGGAGTCTCTTGCAGAATCTGGCAAGATCATTGCTAAAGCAATGAACTTCGAAAGCTTTAAGCAAGGATCGGGGGCTACTTCTGCTATATACAGATCCACCAAGGCAGCAACTTTCCGCAATTGCACAGGAGACGCTTGACAGGTTCCTCCATGCAGAAATGATTTCAACAACCTTAGAACAAGATTGACATCATACAAGTAACTAACCCCATGGTGGGATGGCACAAGCAAATTATCTAATGTTGCTTGATCTAACTGTGAACCAATCATAGTCTCCAACTTATTCCTGCAGGTTTTGTTTATATCTAAGGTCGTTGCACCTCGAAGAATTCCAAATAAACTCTTACAAGAAACGCAGCTTTGATCAAGAAGATAAAGCATATCAATAACTGTTTCTGCAATGGTGCGCTGGGAGTCGGATTTGACAGTGTAAAACTTCGATTTCTGGTAGTAAAAGAGGAACCTACTAATGATAACATGATCAAGTTTTCTAGAAACCATGGACTTGACCAGCAATTCAACCAAATTTGGACCTAAGACTAGAAGATCCTCAAACCACCAGGTTGCCCGAGAGAAGCTGGTTTTCAAACTTTCAGTGCTTCTGGTATCACATGAAAACCGAATCCCAGAGCTGTCCGGGGATGATGTTGAAGGACAAGGGCTCGCTTCGCTTGTCAAAGGCAATCTTGCTACAAGGGTATCCAAGCATTTATTGACTAGATTGAAAGAATTCACAACCGGAAGCAAATCTTGACACTGCTTCAAAGCCATCAGAAGCTCAGACCATGTCCAATATCTGATCTCTTCAAACGACTTCACTGTTTTCTCCAATAAATTATGCGTTCCAGATGCAGAGTTGTTCATTTCCATGAACTGTGCAGCACAATGTAGAAGGGGAATACTTGAAGGCGTTATGTCAGTGCTGCCATTGTTGTAGCAGAACCTTGAAATGAGCTCAAAACCTTCGGGCCCTCCAGGAAAATCATGGAATACAACTTTGAGATTTCTTGTGGTGGCTTTTGATTTCCCTAGTAACTTGCTCAGTTTTCCAGAATATGAAGCAATAATACTCTGCAGAAATGGTCATGAAAAAACCAAAGTTCAATGAGAAAAGAAGCATTCATCTGTTCAAAACATTATCTTCCTTGGCTTAAAACTAAACAGAGCAATACAAAGTAACTACCGACAAAAACACGAAGGAGAGCAACAATCTGCAAAATCTTCCAAAAGAGGTGCTGAAGAATTTAATAAAGAAAAGAAACCCCAACAAATTTGATAGGAACCCACCAAAAGAATAAACACATTGAATGAAAAAAACAAAAATAGTGGGAATCAACATAGAACATGCTACAGAATGGGGAGAGGTCGTTATAAGGGCAATTCAGAAAAGACGTCTGCCAGTCATCTCAGCAAAGAAGGGCAGAGAATAGTATGAACGGCTGTGAAAGTAACCCTCAAGTTCATCTCAAAAACAGTGAGCAACCAAGCAAAGTTAGGCAGATTTGAGCCTCATAATCGCAGCATTAAATGAGAGAATGAAGCAAAAGGAAAAGGCCTGTCATTTTAGTGAACGTTGAAAATAGACGGAAGAGACACCAAAAGCTAAGGCACCAATGAGCTTATGACCCACATGATCAATGGAGAATAGGTGTGAATTAAATGGTGGACGGAAAGGTGTGATCTTTACCACAACATGGAGAAAGTTTTTAATCTAAATTTCACAATTCAGGCACTACAAACAGACATTTAAACCAAACCACAATCAGTGAAGCAAAAACACAAACCAGTTTGTGGACAGAAGAAAAAGATAGAATTTTTCTCAACAGAAAAGAAGTTGCAGCTACTTTCAAGCACATCATACCTTGTCTACCATGAAAGACTCTTCTCCATTGACATCAACTTCAAGATCACAGTGAACCTCCATATCCCAAATGATTAAACAACTAAAAGAATCAAAAACCCAGTTCAAATCAGGAGTATCTTTTTGGGTTCTGCAACCAGAGAAGCAAAAGAAGCAATTATTTAACGACCCAACAAAGACAGAGAGGTGAAGAGGACAAATGAGCTGTGGACAGGACACAAGTCCAGATATTCTGAAATGGGGAAGAAGACAAAGGCAAAGAGGCTATGAACTTTGGTTAATGCAAAATGGGGGGCACCATATTTGGTTCCAGCATAAACTAGTGTGGTGGTTCTCAACTGGGATTTTTAGAGAACTGAGAGAGAAACTACAAAGAGTATAAAGACAGAAAAGTGAGATATATAATATTTGACTATGAAGAACGCCCAAAGAGAAAGAGAGAGAGAGAGAGAGAGAGAGAGAGAGAGAGAGAGAGAGAGAGAGAGCTGTTGGAAGTGTGTGTTACTATATACCACTAGCCCAATCCTGACATTCCCAGAACACTTACATCTAACCCTAGATAATTAATTATGCAAAAGTATTTATGAGAATATTTCTGTTATACAAGATATCCCGGGACTAGGGGAATCGAACTCTAAGAAATTGACATTGTCCCAGAATGAGTTTCATGATTCAAGAACGGGAGTACATATGTACAACTGTCTAACTTGTCCGACAAGAACTCAACTATAAGTTAGGGATTACAACAAGGAAAGAATCAAACACAAATCAATTGCATGTTTTGTTTCCTAATAGAACAAGAGGACAACTTTCTAACAGATGCAAGTGTTTACCTACGAACTCTTGGTCATATGTTGTGTGCTATATTCAATATTAGCTCCAAACTCTCTAGGCAATGAATATTTGATGTAAATGGGTGTGATATGTTACTGGGGGGAAAACCATTAAAGCTTGGAAGTGAAGCTTTGTTGCTGGCTGTGTTTGCCTCCCTTTAGTTTTATTCCTTCCTGCAAGTCTCTCTGTAGGTGTGCAGTGCACCCATTAGCTCCCTCCCCACTAATTTATTAATTAATTTCTTCCCTCTCCAGCAGGAAGCAGGGGCTATGCCATTGACCAGAATGCCCCCATTTGGGACCATTTCAGATTTTCTTTTCATTTGTTTATTTGGTTTTGGTTGGGATATAATTGGGCGCTTTTGCTATCAGGAGTGGCTTTGTGGAGGGGACCCAAACTTCTTCCTTGTAGTTCTTGCATTTTACCTAACCACACCTCACTTTGGACAGAAATAAGTACAACAACCTCAACTTGTTTTCTCCTACCTATGTGACACATTTCGTTAAAACAACACAATATGAGAGTGCTTTGTAAATTTTGAGAAAAGTGATGGGGGTAAAATAGCATTCTTCATCTCAGAAAATTACCCTTTTCTACTTGCAACTGATTGTTTTTCAACATAAGCAAAAATATTTCCGCCACATTCCATTTCAACCTGATTGAATTGAACCCATGTTTCGAGTAACTAACTATAGCCCACGCTCGAGTTATTTAGCTTGACCCGAAATTTCGGGACTTCAATTGAGCCCAAAAATATTCACGCCAAACTTGGGCTTTAAGGTCATCGCTAAAATTAATAGGCCCACATTATACTATTTTACTTATTCATTTTCTTAAGACCGTTATCAACAACCCGACCTTAGCTCAGTTGGTAGAGCGGAGGACTGTAGTGGGTTACAAGCTCTCAGCCATCCTTAGGTCGCTGGTTCGAATCCGGCAGGTCGGAAAATCCTTTTCTTTTTAAATTTTTTTTTTTAAATTTTGCATTTTATTTTATTTCAACTATTTCTTATTGACCATATAATCGAATTATCTATCACTTGTTTCTTATGAAAAAGTGGACTACCAAATTAAAGTCCTTCTGTACGCATACTACATAAGAATAAGTTCTTCCGTTTTTCAAATAGCCAAATAAAATTATACTAATTCATACAAATTGTTAAACAGTTCAACATAAAAAAGTGTTGTTTTCGGTTTTTTAAGAAACTAGAACAAAGTCACACCAATTTAAGAGCCAATGTACTAGATGGATGATTTTTACCAATGAAAACGACCGACCATAGAATTGCAAGCCTAGTCCACAAGTCACAAATCAGAACAAACGTTTATGTGGACCAATAGACACTAAACCACATTGTTACTAATCTTAGGTACGAAATCGAACTAGATAGATACGAATCATTGCTTTCACATTTCCATTTCTACATCATCCAAGTGTGATTCCAAGTACCACAATATGTATGATTAAAGAAAATGACTGAAACCAAAGCTATTTTTACACTAGTCATGGAACGAAAAAGCCTGCACGTACGTACAGATGGAAAACATAAAAAAAGTGCCAGATTTTGTCTCATACAATAGAAAAAGACAACAACTTTGTCACTTTTGCCTTTCATGTGATAGATCATAGCTAGCTAAAAAGCTACAGCACCAATCCAAAATTCCAAATTGCTCGTGAAAAATACTCCCCCCACAAAATGCCTGCCGGTTGCTTTTTTGTCTTGTGCTCATTTGCAGCCTTTTCCGAGCTAAAATGAAAGCTGTACCATATAATTTCTTGTCATTGCATCTTTTGTAGGCCCAAATATGCAACTTCACATAATTGATTAGGCGAGTAAAATTACACATCACTTATAATTCGATTTATCAGGTCATTGAAGAACGCCTCCAGCATATCCTTGCAATCACATTAACCATCCATTAACAACCCATTTGGATTTGGGTCATTTGGGATCCAAGCTGTGGCAAAAACTGAGTTGTGACCCTTCCAAGTGAGCACTAGCATGTCTTCTTCACGTTTCATGCCCCAACCACTAGCATGTTCATCTAGCAAACCCTTCACTTCTCTAGCAGTCTCTTCACAAAACGGTGCGCTTAGAAACCCAGCATTTCTCAATCTTTGTGACATTGTTGTACCGGACTCTAATCTCTCTATTCTCTGGCGCCCTTCAAACCCAATGATGTTTTCAATCTTGTGACCAATATCGGACTCATAATCTATCCTTTGGGCACTGTCCTTGGGCAAGAAAGTCTCCAAGGAGTCAAAGGGTATCCAAATGTAATTAAAACAAGTTGTAATTCTTGAGCTAAGACTGGGTGAACTAAGATCCGAATCTTCATCCACCACCACTACGATCCTAGGGTTAAGGCTATTGACTATGTTAAGGAATGTGTCGCGCACAGAACCATCTACATGACCAGTCACACTGCCGTGCGGTTCATTTGAAAGATAGCGTAACCAATTTTGACAATTCACAACCAGGACCTCGTCATCCCGGAGGTCTAGCAAAGAAGGGTTTAATTGAGTACTAATTAGCACCTCCAAAGAAGATGAGTCTTCAATCACATTAAATTCAAATGGCACATCCCTAAACCTAGAGAAATTCCTCAACCGGAGGCCGACTTCCTCGCTCGACACATTGAGCAAAGGAGGAACACTAGGCCTCCAATTCGGGACCGTGACCCTAAGCGAAGGCGGTCCTTCCGGCCTTTTCGCCAATGCATCTATTAGAGTAGGCCATTGCATACAATGAGTGATGCTAAAGTCTAAAATATGAACTTTTGAGCAACCTTGAATTGCCTTAAAAATTGCACTATTGGATGCACAATATCCGAACCGGTGCCATGGGATTAGGTCAACGTACCCGGCTAGCTCCGTCACGGACATCAACCTAGTCGGTATAGTGCTACCGGGACTTCCGGTTAGATTCATCGGCGTAGGGAAAACTTTTGAGGCTCTTGAGATGAGTGCCCTCAAGATCCACGAGGTGAGCCTTTGGTTAGGGTCACCAACGGAAGAAGCAACATTGTTGAGCACCCACATGACTTGTTGTGCCAAGGTGACGTCATTGCTCTCTAGGGCACTAGCACAATGGAGTAGTAGCTTCTCTGTGCAGGCACCGTCTAGGCTTCCGAGGCAGCCTCTAAGTGCGCCGGTCAGCGAAGAAGAAGCGCCCGTGGAGGCGGTGAAGAGGGGACTTGAGCTTGGATTTTGCGGAGAAATGGAGGTGGTGCTTCCTCTAACTTCAGTTTTCATGGCTTTGGTTAACCAGTGTTGGAAATGGCAAAGGAAAAGGAAGGGGAAGATGGACACGCGGTGCGCGAAGATTGGTGGTTGAGATTGAATTGCTAGGGTTTTATCTCTTGTGAGTTTCTTGGGTTTGGGATTGGAAAATCTGCAGATGGGTTTTTTTTTTGTTTCTGCTACTTGAACCATATATAGTAGGGAGAGAATGTAGATCCCTAATTATCCGTAAACAAATAGGATATATCCCATCTTTACAAAAGGAACTTTCAGCTGATTGTGTATAAAATGACAAGAATGCATTTATTTTGTATAGATCTAGACATTTCTCTTTGAGTTCTCCGAATCAATTTAATAAGTTTTATACGTGATTTCTAATAGTACATATATTAGAGTGCTACTACTATAGTGTCATCGACGGTTATGTGTAGTTTAATGATGTATCTCTTTACGTTGAAATATATTGATTATAAGTTCAAATTCATCAACCTGACACTAAAATCAACAATACCGAATCAATACTTATTGGGTTATAACCGATTAGTAAAAATTTATCAAGATAGACTATACAAGAATAATATTCATTATGAATCATTGATTCCGTTAACGTGGTTAAAAAATCGAGTCAACCTGTTTGAACATTCCAGATGATGTTGGTTGTTTTCTTATGTTTTACTTAATTACCACTAAAACCTACATCATAAGAGGAATCCATAGCTAACACACCTTAGTTTGGCATGTTGCTAATTACTTAGCACCCTTCATTATCTAAGAGACTGGTTATTGTGGCCACTTTGATGAAGAGAGTCTAAAGAGTAGGTCAAAGAAGCTGTCTTCGCCGGCCGGTCCTTTTGTCGAACATGCACTCGTGCATTACGATTTACGACAAAACAACCACTACCACTAATTAACTTGATTAATTAGTAATTGATGGAAATTTGCATTTGAGTTTCTGTGATGTTTACCTTGGGTTCGACTTGGTTTCTTCTGCCATGTGAAGCCAGAGGAAAAGACAAATTAGACCTCTTCCCCACAAGGACAAATTGGGTCATCTTGTGTGTCACTCCCCATAGGGGGTTAGAGACCACGGAATAATATTTGGCATAAACCTAAACATAAACCTAAATGGAAAAGAGCAAAAAAGGAATTTTTTTTAGCTCAATCATTCCGAAACCAACAAACTAAACTTGGCCTTTGCATTGTTTGTGTGTAGACGGAAATCCTACAACATACTAATTTAAAGGGATTGTACAGACTCCAGATAATATGGCTCACGTGGGTAGTCGGTAGGTAATTAACTAGGAAAACACATTTCACTCGGGTCGTTTTTCATCGGTTTTGTAAGTCAATACTTCAACTGTGATATCACCAATATTACAGTAATCGAACATTCCACATCTAATTTTGTAAGTGTTTTCTGTATCCATCATTTGTCATTTTATCACATGAATCGAAAGCATGACAAAGTACACTAGTGATCATCATACATAATGTATCAATTCTTTGTACAATATGTATTGCTGTTTCTCTTTTATATTGTTTGCATACAAAAATGAGAAAGGAGATTGTTTGGTTTCTGATATGAAGCATCATACAAGATACATGAATGTCAGTTACATATTTTTCTGCGGAGTAATTTGTTACTGCAAAGGCTGGTAGGCCTTCCCACAATACAGACATGTCGCTCTCAAGTCTCACCTTTACATACAAGACAATCCGACGAAAATCTTGTGATTAAGATTTTACATTGCTTTAGATGGTAAAAAGGAATTTGTCCTCTGTAACCATGAGTTTTACCGCCACGCAAAACCTAGCTGCTGGTTCTGTCCAAATCGTTGTGCCTTTATTCGGGATTTTCTATAATTCATAGTTGTATGATTTGTATTGACCTTGGAAGTTGTTGTATTGTCATTTTCAAATGACCAAATTACAAATTATGATGATGAAATTATGTACTAATTCGATGCATTTACCTTGATATATTCTAGAATTTTTGCCTTTGCTCTTTGAATCTGAGTTTGATCTCCCATGTAGTTTAACTTAAGTTAATTCACAAACCAAACATATGAGAACTATCAAGAGAGATACCAAGAACTCTTGAATTCTGTTTTGTTGTTTGTTGTGGATTGACAATTGAAGAATATGGTAATGTCTGCATTGAAAGATAATTTAGTAGGGTAAGACAACATTTGTGCCACGCCCAAACAATTTGCTTACTTGATTGGGAATATAAAATCATCTAAGCATAGTAAATCCCACCCAAGCTTTAGTTAATCAATCTCTGTTTTGGGTACCACTTAGTTTTATGTGTTTGTTGTTAAGGATTATGCTAGCTAGCTATTTACCCTTTCAATTTATCTACGTTTCCTCAAAGGTCAAGCAAAATGGATATTGTTTGGTTGTTTGGTTAACAAGGTGGTACTATTTATGTGTTTCGTCAAAACTTGGGTTGGTATCTACTATGAAGCACGGAAACGGAAATGAGAATGATGAAACGATACAATATGAAACGACAATTCCTCAAATCTCAAAAAGATCGATACAAAACGTTAATTACAAATCATTTAAATTTATATAAATCAATATTATAAACTTCCATAGCATAGAAAAAATTGAAATCCAAATGAAATACTATAAGTTTAAGTTTAAATTTGAAGGAAATGTAAATGCTAAGGTATGAAATTAATTAATAATCCAAAAAAATTTACAAAATTTTTCTCCACGTGTAGTTTCGGACTGTCTCCGTAATATTTTCCCTCCTATACGTAGTTCGAGAAGTTTCGGTCTTGTTTCGTTCCTGAAACGCGAAATGCTAAGTAGTCGGAGTTTTAGTGCTTCATAGGGTATCTATCTAGTTTATAACAGTTAAATGACTAAGTAATCATTCTGGTTCATGTTTTGCAATGTTGCTTTCAGGATAGGGGCCTTAAACATAAACGGCCAAAGTACATTCTGAAATGAGAAACTAAGAAAAGATAAAAGGAGAAGGTACAAAGGTAAAAATTACTATTTTACTGATATTGATATTGCGTCAATATTTTGAATCATCGACGTTTATGGCCCATTGAGCCAAGACCGTCATTGGTTGAGCCCATATGTACAACAACATTCCGGATTGGGCCGAATTTGCTTTGAGTCAAGCATTGTAGCATCATTAAATCAGATCCTGACTCATACGATAAGGGATTGCAATCAGAAACCTTTGAGATTTGTGGATGGCACGTTCGTTCATCCGTTTCACATGCACGAACAAGTCAGGGGTGTACCTAATATTTGGGGGTGGGACCCCCTTTCCTTTTCGTTTCGTTGAGGTTTTCTTTTCACTGCTGTTGGGAAGAAAAATGTGCGGAACATAAGTAAGGCCCAGGCCAGCTAATGAGTAGGCCAACATGTGCATAAAGGGGCCCAATAATCTCCTAGAGTTAGTTTTTGTGGTCTATTACAATTGCGCTAGTTTTAACGGTAAAACATTTACAATTGTACTTTTATCAGGGATTTAGCTACATTGCAACAAGCGCCCAATTCATTTGAGATTGAACCGAACAGATTAGGTTATGCAAGTATCCCACTAAAGTAAAGAATGAAATATATTTTTACCAAACTTGTGCACTCTATTATGTTCTCCTCCTAATCTAGTTACAATTCCATGAGAACGGATAATTAGGGGATAGTAATTAAAACCCACCATTAACCCCCGTCATCAAATCTAAACTGATTTGGCCCATTAGGCAAACAAAACGTAGCTGGGAATGACAATTAAGGATAAGATTAATACAAAATTAATCCCTACTGTTTTGGGATACGGAAAGAAAAAGAAACTCCACGTCAGGTTCATTAATCCTAACCCTATCTCCCTCTATATATAGCTTTCTTGACGAATTCCTTGTTTCCCACTTTTACCAAATTGTCAAAACAAAATCACAAACATGAAGTTCCTCTTGAAGTTTGTTTCATGTTACCGTTCTTCGTCAAAGAAAACCTTAGATCTAGATCAACCGATGATCACAACTAGTGTGAGAAGCTCTAGATCTTCGGATCAATGGACGCCAGCTCTTCTCCCAATCTCCGAAGACGAGGTTGAGGATAAGATTCAATCTGAGAAGCGTCGTCAGTCCAAGGCCAAGGCTCCAAGAAAAGTGCCGTTCATGATCATGCCTGCATCGTTTGCGCCATCCCCTTTCATGTTCTGATGAGTTCATATCTCACGAACACACATACATACTCATCGTATTTAATTTTGTTGTAAATATTATTCGAGGAGATCAAAGTTCAAAACAAACCAATCTTTTTTGTTCGAGAAAAAACAAACCAATCTTATATTCAAGAAATTACGTAGATTGCAATTTTATACTGATGCATTCTTCTTACAAGGATTACTGAGCGTATTGAGTTTTTGTAACTTTGTTTACTGTTTTGTCATCCATCTTTCTGGGATTGATGTGTATTTATGGTTTGGGCCTTTAGTTTTTGTGGTACATTTATATGGGCCTTGCTGCTCCTTGACAAGTTTTGATAGCTCAAAAAATTAAATACATGAAATATAACATCTTCAAAATATAAATGTAACTAATCCCACTTGTGGCCTCGTTGGTTTTGTTAGGCCTAGTTGTAGTTTCCAATGTCCGACCTCATACTTTGTCATGTGCGCAAAGGAGTCAGATAACTCGAGGACAATATCAATCAATGTTGTTAACAACAGTGTTGAGGATGGCACGTTAACGATGCCGGTGACAACAGTTATACGAGAGCAACACTGGAACGTCAACCTCAATACAAAAACCTGAATTCAAATGTATACATTATAAGAATATACACTATTTGATACTATTTTCTAATCTTTTATAACATCTTGTGCATGATCGCTCTACATTGTTGTCTCTTTTCCTTGTGTGACCACATTGGAGGGAATCCTATGGGCTTGGTGTAAGACTTTGAGGCTTGGGTCCAATGAGAACCGTTTGACGAAGTCAAACTTGCACGAGTTGGAGAGTTTACTGACCTCAATCTGTTTGGAAGTAGAATCAGATAAATATCTCATCACAAAGGAACAAAACTGTCAGGGTGGCATGTATCGGTGAACTTTATAATATTACTTTTTTTACTGCTTTACCTGTCAAGCTATGCCTAGAGAGAAAGCAATTTTCCGTTGACTAATCATTGCAAAAATTTGTGTGAGTTCACTCCCATTCGAAAACTAGTAATTTCCTCTTCTTTTTATGAAATAATACTGTGATCATTTGGGCAGCAAGTTCTCAGCCCTGCTATACGAATGATTTTGACTATCATCACAAACACATACTTAAATGGTTAAAGTAATCATGTTCACCCAAAAACAACTAGTTATACAATAATTTTGTCTTTCACGAGGATTTAAGAATATAATTGAACATGCTAATGTACTTTTAAAATTTTTTTAGAAATTAATTGTCGAATTCATAGATGAGACGACCTAAATCCAAACAAGTCAAAGTCTTCTTAATAAAGACAGTCCAATTAGGCAACATTTGATTGTGCCACCAACAGCACTACATAACACACAAAAATTCTGATGTGGTTTGTATTTATGATGTTGGGCTTAAGTTATAAATTATCTTAGGAGATCCCAATAGCCCAAGCTGAATCCAAATTAAACACTTTGCACATTTCACATATTCCAGGAGTGTTGGACACGGTGGAGAAATTGGCCTTGGGGAGTCCCTACCATTTGCATTATATTTTCCATCTACAAGCCCTATTCCCTCATTATTTAGCACAACTTCAGTTGAGCGCCAAAACGTTGTTTACCAAAATATCCCTGCCCTATTTTCTATGATTCCTATGCCCCCACCATTCACCTCAAAAGACAGTTTCATCCTTGTTATATATTATTTCTACTAATAAAAGGAATTTGAAGTGCACTAAAAGCTAAGTACATTGGCAATGAAATTTGTGTTTTTTAAAATGTCCATACTAAAAAAAATAAGAACTACAAAAATAATGGGGCTAAACAGTTAAAATGTAAAGCCCCACATTAAATGTTTAATCTATATAAGATTTGAATTGTTGAAGTTTTCTTCATAAATTAATCTTTATCTTTTCCATTAACTTAAAAATGGCGTGCAATGCTCGTGAATTTTTAAAAGTGAGACTAGTTCATACATAATCCTTGTTACTCTTACCTTTACTTTTCACTATGATAATGTGTTCTTATATTTGCTTCATAATCTTACTCAAAGTGTGAATTTAGTTAGTTGTATGCACGACTGATTTTCATATTCAACAACCGCTTAGAAGAAGTGAGATTCAATCACTCTAACGCGAAGAATAGGAATTGTCGTGTTTCGATATCCTATAAGGCTATATTGAGAAACCATTATATGTACTATCTTGCTAAACACCAAAGCCACAAAGATCAATAAGTTGAGATCCATAACACATTCTAACTTAGTATTCCTACAACAACGACATAATTGATTCAATAACCAAAACATCATGAAAAAAATCAATGACCCATTCGAACTCACCACATGTCAATCAAAAGCTTGAGCTTCAAGAATTACAATTGCTATGTCAAATCTATATGGTCGCCAAGGTAAATTTCAAAATGGAGGGAAAATGATCACAACATGGTCCAAGTCATCCCAATTCAAGTTGTCTTTAAACTTAACTACTGGACCGGAAAGGCGGTTTGCCCGATCGCACGCTATGGGAATGGCGGCACATCTCGTTAACGAACTCCAAGGCTACTCTCGTAATTTCCACGACTCTACCCAATCGAAAAACACAAGCCCAAAGGGCACAAAAGGACCGGAAAATAAAAAAAAATATTAACACGAAGGTTTCGTCTTTCAGACCAAGAACAGCAACAACAACAACAAAAAGAGAGAGAAGAAACGAACAGCGAAAAACACAGAGATTTTCTCACCGGAGCGAAAACTTCGATTCCGAGCTCTTGAAATTCTCGATCTGTGTTCTTCCCAGTCTCTCTTTCGCAGCGAAGCTTCTCTTCGTCGAGCTAAGCTTTTCCCGCCGATCTGTTTCGCTCAGCTGGTCGAATTCATCGGTAAGTTTCGGGCTTTCGATTTCAATTCTTTTTCCAAGCTGATGGGTTTGGGTTTTTGATTCTCTCGGGCGATTGAATTCGGGTCGTTTCTGCGGGTTGGGTTTTTTTGGTTGAATTGTGCATGCGGGGGTGGTTGTTTTGGGGGTTGGAAACCCTACATTGGGTTTGGATTGATTTTTGTGTTGG
Organism: Spiraea crenata; assembly: GCA_033992175.1. Lineage (NCBI taxonomy): Eukaryota > Viridiplantae > Streptophyta > Magnoliopsida > Rosales > Rosaceae > Spiraea > Spiraea crenata. Next base: position 31,790 of record JAVBHV010000019.1, read on the forward strand.
TTTTTCAGGAGCTAGGGTTTCGAATTGGCGCGCGGATTCTACGGAGGAAGAGAGTGCAGTATGAGCATCGAGAGCCCTGGTAAAGGGGAGAATTAGGGTTTTGTGTGATTGCTGTGGAGAAGAAGGGGTTGGGATTTCCATGGGCGATGGAGGCGTCGCATGCATGCCTTTGCAGCATAATATCATGGAGAGATTTCCAATTCAGGAGAAGACTGCGACTACGACTGCGCTCTGCAACAATGGCACCAATGGCACCAATGGCTTCAGTTCCAAGACGGTGGTTAAGAAGAAGAAGATTGTGAAAGTGATGAAGACCAAGAAGAAGATAGTGAAGAAGCCGAAGAAGGTTGAGTCCGAAATTGGCGAATTGGGTGTGGAGAAAGCTGAGAACGGTGGGAACAGTGGGGTTAAGGAGAAGGAAGTTGAGAATGGGGAGATTGCTGAGGAGAAGAAGGAGGAAGTGGAGGAGGGTGAAATTGGGACTTTGAAGTGGCCCAAGGTGGAAGTGGAGAATGGCGAAATAGTGCCGGACAAGTCCAGGAGGAGCGAAATCGAAAAAGGGGAGATTGTGGGTGAGAAATGGAGGAGGAGTGAGGTGGAGAAAGCGGATTCCTCTGCTGGGAAATGGCGAAGAGGGGAGGTTGAGAAAGGAGAGATAGTTCCAGAGAGGAGCAGCAGCAGGAAAGGAGAATCCGAATTCGGGTCGTGGAGACCAGCAAAAGATGAGGTTGAGAAAGGTGAGTTTATTCCAGATAGATGGCAGAAAGATGACTACAGTCACAGTAAAATGCGGCGGTATGATACCAATAAAGACAAAGGCTGGAAATTTGACAGTGAGCGTACGCCACCTTCTGGGAAGTATCCAATCGATGACCCCTTTAGAAGGAAAGAATTTAACAGAAGTGGAAGTCAGCAGAGTAAGAGTATGGCCAGGTGGGAAAGTGCACCAGAGAGAAGTACAAGGATCAGTTCGAAAATCGTCGATGAAGACGGTGTGTATAAAACTGAGTACAGCAATGGTAAGTGCCACCCTAGGGAGTACCCTTCTGTTAATAGATTGAAAAGGTATGGCCCTGATTCGAGTATCAGTGAGCGGAAGCACTATGGAGACTATGGGGATTATCCAGGTATGAAAAGTCGCAGGCTTTCTGATGACACCAGTCGGCCTACCCACTCTGAGCAGTATTCACGCCGGTCTGTGGAGAGGCCTTATCGGAATCCACCTTCTTCTTCTAGGGCTCCAGGAGAAAAGTACTCCTCTAGGCATTATGAATCCACATTGTCTTCCAGAGTTGTTTATGACAGGCATGGTAGAAGTCCAGGCCATTCTGAGCGGTCCCCACCTGACCGTCCTAGGTATTATGATTACCGGGACAGGAGTCCAATCCTCCGCCGTGAAAGATCTCCATATGGCCATGAGAGGTCACCATATGGTCGTGAAAAATCGCCATATGGTCGTGAGAGATCACCTTATGGTCGTGAGAGATCACCTCATGGTCGTGAGAGATCTCCCTATGGTCAGGAGAGATCTCCATATGATAGGAGTGATAGGAGTCGTCAGTATGATCACAGGAACCGCAGTATGTCTCCACAAGATCGACCTCGATACCAGGACCGCAAGGATCACACTCCAAACTATGTGGAGCGGTCCCCACATGATCGGGGTAGACCTAGTGTTCATCGAGAGGCGAGTAGAAAAAGTGGAACAAGTGAAAGGCGCAGCTCACATCATGGTAGTAAGGGGAAGGAAGATAAGCAAGTGCAGAAGGATCTCAGTGGAAAAGACTCAAATTCCTCTGTTAAAGAATCTCAAGATAGAATTGTTGTGCCTGATATTAATGAATCTGTGGAGACAAATGCCAACTCTGAGTCTCACAAAGAAGAGCCGGCTCAAATTCTGAGTGTAGATTACAAAGAAACTTCTCATATCAGTGCAGTCCCTCCTGAAGAGCTGCCTTCCATGGAAGAAGATATGGATATATGTGACACACCACCACATGTCCCAGTCATAGCTGATTCATCTGCAGGGAAATGGTTTTACCTCGACTATTCTGGTGCGGAATGTGGGCCATCAAAATTATGTGAGCTTAAAGCACTTGTTGCAGAAGGCGCTCTGATGTCTGATCACATGGTCAAGCACTCAGATAGTGATAGGTGGTTAACTGTTGAAAATGCAGTTTCACCACTAGCGACCAGTAATTTCCCATCCGTTGTATCAGACTCTATTACTCAACTAGTAAGCCCTCCCGAAGCTCCTGGTAATCTATTGGCCGACACGGGTGATACTGGGCAATCTGGTTCTTACAGTGGGAAGGAAGCAGGAGTCACTTTGCTACCCCCAGGGTTCTGCACACATGCTCGTGGAACTGGCTGTGAGCCTTCAGAAGATCTCCAGATTGAAGAAAGGGTTGGAGCTCTGATGGAGGGTTTAACAGTTATTCCTGGCAGGGAGCTTGAAGCGGTTGTCGGTATGTCTAAAATAAGAACGTTCAACTGATATTTGATTTTTGATGCTATGTTGTGAGATTTTACACTTTATTTTAATTAATTTGTGTTTGGCTGTTTTTGTCCTCTCTTTTGATTTTTGTCATTTTGCAGAGGTCTTGCAGATGTCCTTTGAATGTCCACGGCAAGAAGAATGGGAAAATATTGAAGGTACATTTTGATTTGCATTGGTTTGCCAGTATTTTGCGTATTCTTGTATGATCTTTGGCTAATTGATTTTTAGATCAGTTACTTTTTGCCTCACCTCATGCATCTTTTGGCATGTACAGGTTTCATTCAAGGTCATAATGCTGAACAGTATGATCAAATAACTGAGGAACCAAGATCTTCTGACATTCAAATAAAAGAAGCTGCAGAACTCAGGTTGACTGTGCCTTCTGAAAAGGATTGTGAATTTCCTTCTGGTGATTCTGGTGACTGGTTTTCTGGTCGATGGTCATGCAAGGGTGGTGACTGGATAAGAAATGATGAAGCTTCACAAGATAAGTGGGCCTCTAGGAAGAAACTTGTAGTCAATGATGGTTTCCCATTATGCCAGATGCCAAAATCTGGGTATGAAGACCCTCGATGGCATAGAAAAGATGAATTATATTATCCTTCCCAGAGCAGAAGGCTTGATCTACCTGCTTGGGCTTTTTCATGTCCAGATGAGGTAAGCGATGGTAGTGGTGTGAGCAAAACCACTCAAATTAAGCCTAATATCGTAAAAGGAGTTAAAGGAACTATGCTTCCAGTTGTCAGGATAAATGCATGTGTGGTTAAAGACTATGGCTCGTTTATTTCTGAGCCCCAGATAAAAGTCCGGGGGATGGAGAGGTATTCATCAAGGTCCACTCGGTCATATTCTGTTGGTAGTGATGGGAAGAGATCATCAGGAGAAAGTGATTCTCAGATAAAACCAGTTCGTGACCGAGGTTCACAGGGCTCATCAAAATGCATTACATCAATTACCATCGACAAAGACCGTATTTGCACAGTTGATGACTTGCAATTGCATTTAGGTGACTGGTACTATTTAGATGGTGCTGGGCATGAACGAGGACCTTCATCATATTCTGAGCTACAGGTCTTGGTTGATAAAGGAGTGATCCTAAAACATAGCAGTATTTTCAGGAAATTTGATAAAGTCTGGGTTCCAGTTACCTCTGCAGCAGAGACTTCTAAAGCTAGGGATGTGAACCAACTGAAGGGGAAAAAAACTGGTACTTCAGGACTTGCTCCTTCACTATGTCAAGGTGCTGCATTTGAGGAATCAAACACAAAGCTGAGTTGGCTTCGCAACCTGCACCCTCAGTTCATTGGTTATACCTGTGGAAAGCTTCATGAATTGGTGATGAAATCTTACAAAAGCCGGGAGTTTGCTGCAGCTATAAATGAGGTTTTAGACCCCTGGATTAATGCAAAGCAGCCGAAAAAAGAGTTGGAGAAGCACATGTTCTGGAAAGCAGGTAAGATCCAGGTTAATCTAAACTCTAGCTTGTATTTGTTTTCAGTTAAGTACTTTTCCAGTAAATTTTATGAGGTTTCTAATTTTTCAACACTTCTATATCATATTTTGATACTCTGGTCTTCATCTTCCCACGTTTAAATTCTCTCTCTATTTCAGTCAGTATTTTCATTTTACCACCTGCAAAGGTATAACGCTAAGCAAGTTATTCTTAATGTGTCAGTCATTGCTCTTGTTGCAAATTTGTTTTCACCTTTTTCTACTGTCGTTTCAAAACCCACCTTTTCTTAGCAGTCTTCTGTTTTTCGTACGTTGAAATCACTATGAGCAATGTAGCTGTTCTCTATCTCGCTATTATTCATGATCAGCCTCCTCCTGAATATATTTTGGTGTTGCAACTGTTTTCAACATGCAAGTAACTTTTGAAGACTCTGTTTCATATTGTCTGGAGCTCATTGGATAGGATATTCGTGTCATGTTCTGTGTAATTGATTTTTTTTATAAGAGTCGTGATTTCATTTGCATCTTTGTTCTCATATTTTATGAAAATTGACTTGGGTGGTCTTGGTCTATCGTTGAATTGTCTTTCTATATATAATTTTTCATTTCTTCTTGCTTTGGGAAATATCATTTCTTTTAGTTGCGTCTGTATAGTTCCATATCTTTGCTCTATGGATTGCATTTTTTTCTTGTTTCCTTGACCTGTGGTAATGTTTTGTTTTGCGTATGCCGCATTGATTTATTTTGAAATTAAATAATGCTTTCCATCTTGCAGTTTCATTGTATCCATACGTTAATTTACTTTGTGTTTTACCGCAGATGGTGATGTACGCAATGCCAAAAGAGCACGTTTACTGGTTGATGAAAGTGAAGAAGACTCTGACGTGGATGAGGACTTGCAAACAGTACAGAAGGATGAATCCACATTTGAGGATTTATGTGGCCATGCTTCTTTCTGTGGACAAGATAGTGTGAGTTATGGCTCAGAGATGGGAAGCTGGGGTTTATTGGATGGGCATGTGCTTGCACGAGTCTTCCATTTTTTGAGATTAGATATGAAATCGCTTGCCTTTGCTTCTTTGACCTGTAAGCACTGGAAAGCCTCTGTCAGGTTTTACAAGGATATTTCAAGACAGGTTGATTTGTCATCATTGGGTCCTAGCTGCACTGATTCTATGATGGTGAACATTATGGTAAGCATTACTTTCTTTTTGTGGACACTGCAGAATAGTTGGATGTTTATTACGCCTCTCTTAAATTTGATGTAATTGTTTGGTTGCAGAGTGGCTATGGCAAAGAAAAGATTAATTCTGTAGTTCTAATTGGTTGCACCAACATCACCTCTCACACACTTGAAGAGATTCTTGGTTCACTTCCTTGTTTAGCAACAGTGGATATCAGAGGTTGCAACCAGTTTGGTGAGTTGGCCATTAAATTTCAGAATCTGAACTGGATCAAGAGTCGAACTTCTCGTGGTACAAAGACATATGAGGAATCTGACTTGAAAATGAGGAGTCTGAAGCATGTCTCGGAGAAATCTTCATCTCTGTCTAGAAGTAAGGTTTTGGGCAATGATGTAGATGATTTCAGTGAACTAAAAGTGTACTTTGATAGTGTGGATAAGAGGGAGACAGCAAATCAATCATTCCGGGGAAGTTTATACAAACGTTCAAAACTATTTGATGCTAGACGGTCCTCTTCCATTCTATCTAGGGATGCTCGCATGAGGCGGTTATCCATTAAGAAATCTGAACTTGGTTACAAGAAGATTGAAGAATTTGTTGCTTCAAGTCTGAAGGAAATCATGAAGGAGAATACCTTTGAATTCTTTGTGCCCAAGGTACTGCTAGTCTTTTGCTTTTTATCTTTTCATAGTGAATGCTTGTCTTGTTTGTGTATTTGTTGTTCTTTCTTCGTGGTTCCGCTTTTGTTTGTGTTTATGTTCTTTCATATAACTGTGTTCTGAAACTGTGCTGTCTTTTTGTTTTGGACCAGGTTGCAGAAATTCAGAATAGAATGAGAAATGGTCATTACGTTCGCCGGGGGTTGAGTTCTGTCAAGGAGGATATCAGTCGAATGTGCAGGGATGCAATAAAGTATGTTCTTTTTATTTGTGGCTTGTTTGGATAATCCTTGATGTATAATTATCAGAACCTGTTTTCTACTGACGTTGTAATAAAAGTTTATTTGCTCTCTCCATCTCATTTTTCCATTGTGTGCAGAGCAAAGAATCGGGGTGATGCTGGAGATATGAATCACATCATAACATTATTTATTCAACTTGCCACGCGTTTAGAAACTGCTTCTAAGTCTCCCCGTGAAAGAGATGAGTTGATCAAGTCATGGGAAGATGATAAATTTGCAGGGTTGTCTTCTACCTCTAAGTTTAAAAAGAAGTTCAATAAAGTAGCAAATGAAAGGAAGTATAGGAGTAATGGGAGTTCATTTGTGAATGATAGTCTGGACTCTGGAGAGTATGCATCGGATCGAGAAATCAGAAGGCGTTTATCCCGATTGAATAGAAAATCCATGGATTCAGAAAGTGAGACCTCTGATGATCTGGACAAGTCTTCCGAAGGAAGCAAGAGCCACAGTGAGAGTACTGCCTCAGATACAGAAAGTGACTCGGAATTAAGGTCAGAAAGTCAAACTGGTCGGTCGAGAGCGGATGGGTGCTTTACCCCTGATGAGGGTTTTGATTCTCTGTCTGATGATCGTGAGTGGGGTGCTCGCATGACAAAAGCAAGCTTGGTTCCTCCTGTTACAAGGAAATATGAAGTCATTGAGGAATACGTTATTGTATCCAATGAGGAGGATGTGAAGCGGAAAATGCAGGTATCTTTACCAGATGATTATGTTGAGAAGCTTAATTCTCAGAAGAATGGAACTGAGGAGTCTGATATGGAGCTTCCTGAGGTGAAAGATTACAAGCCAAGGAAAATGCTTGGAGATGAAGTTATCGAGCAAGAAGTTTATGGAATTGATCCATATAGCCACAATCTCTTACTTGACTCCATGCCAGAAGAGTTGGATTGGCCTCTGGTGGATAAGCACGTGTTTATCGAAGATGTGCTTCTTCGCACATTAAATAAGCAAGTTAGACAGTACACTGGGAGTGGAAACACTCCTATGATCTATCCTTTGCTTCCGGTTGTTGAAGAAATCCTAAAAGCCGCTGAGGAGGATGCTGATGTGCGAACTGTGAAAATGTGCCAGGGTATTCTGAAGGCCATAGAGAGTCGGCGTGATGATAAATATGTTGCGTATAGGAAGGTATATGGGAATGATGAATTTGTTATTAGTAAACTAAGTTTTTGCTATTGCCTCTCATTTTGATTTTCTTAATTTCTGAGTCTGTATCTTCTGCAATTTCTGATCAGGGGCTTGGTGTTGTTTGCAACAAAGAAGAAGGTTTTGGAGAAGAAGATTTTGTTGTGGAGTTTTTGGGAGAGGTATGCCTGCATGGTCATTTAATCATTTCAAAGTGGATTGCCGTAATGTCTATTGCCAATTTATCATGAAATTTGAATTCAGCTACTTCTGAAAAAAGAAAAACAACTTTTTAGATACCGTCTTATCTTTTTTCATGGATGAGGCAGGAATTTGAACTTACGGTGGTGTCCTGTTGGCAAAGCAGTGTTCTTGTGATTCCTTATAGTTTTTTGGGTTCCTAATTTGGTATCCCACCCTTTATTGTGTGCCCTGCAAAATACATGATTGTAACCATTGCACCTATGTCTTCTCATGCCAATTGTTCTTATTGAACATTGTCAGGTTTACATTATTGTTGTACATTTAGTTTACTGTGTATATTGGTGAGGATGCTGGTCACTAATCCCATATTTCATATGATCCTGCCGTGGTTTATACCATCTTTATGACGGTTCATATAAGGTGTTAACATGTTAACATAATTATGTTTCTTGTTACTGCAATTATAGATTTAAGTTCCTTGAATTGGCTTTTGGTGATGATGTTCCTGATTACCATCCTACAAAATTCTCAGGTTTATCCTGTTTGGAAATGGTTCGAGAAGCAAGATGGTATTCGATCTTTGCAGAAAAATGATAAAGATCCTGCTCCAGAATTTTACAATATCTATCTCGAACGGCCCAAGGTGCTTTTCATTTGCTCAAGTTTATGTATGTATAGATTTACATCTGCCTATTTGGTGGGTTTGTTATTGATTATTCATTGTTATTTGGCAGGGTGACGCTGATGGGTATGATTTAGTTGTTGTTGATGCCATGCATAAGGCGAACTACGCAAGTAGAATATGCCATTCTTGCCGTCCTAATTGCGAAGCAAAGTAAGTTCTATTGTTTCTTTTTTTGGGGGTGATAATGGCACATAACGGATATTGGACTTGCTTTGTAATGTTAATTGAACCTTTCCTGCTTCTATAAACATCTATCTTGTTTTGATTACAGAGTTACTGCTGTAGAAGGTCGTTACCAGATTGGGATTTACACTGTACGGAAAATACAATATGGGGAGGAGGTTACATTTGACTACAATTCCGTCACGGAGGTTTGATTATTTTGCCTTTGGGTCTCCTGTACACTACTAGCTTGGAGTTTACATGACTATGGATTTAACAATTGGTGCGTATTTTTTGTTTGTGACAGAGTAAGGAAGAATACGAAGCGTCAGTTTGTTTGTGTGGCAGTCAAGTTTGTCGGGGAAGCTACTTAAATTTGACTGGAGAAGGAGCTTTTCTAAAGGTACAGTATTAGAAAAATAATTGCTGCACATCCTGTAGTCTAACATAGAATTAATTTGAAGAAGAGTAGTATTGGGAGGTAGACCTGTGATGAAAAAAATAAGTGATAAAAATAAGCAAAAAAAAGGGAAAGAAAACAGCAAATAGTGACGTGGCTGGGGTTGGCGGAAAGTCCAAACCAAACATTTTGGAGAAAAGTCCCAAGTTCAAAAAACCATCCCCACTCGCTTCCCACAAACTTCTTATCCTTCAAGAGAATTATATAGTAGTTCTACTTTCTGGTTATGTCTATCCATCTATTTTATAGAGGCATGGGTTCCACTTAAACGGTAACTGAGATATTTCCCTTCATGCTATATTCTTCATCTTTATGATTTAAAGTCGTCTTGATTTTATTAACTGGATTTTTTTGTCCATTCATCAGGTGCTGAAGGAGTGGCATGGAATCCTTAGTCGTCACCAGTTGATGCTAGAAGCCTGTGAGCTAAATTCAGTATCTGAGGAGGATTATCTTGACTTGGGAAGGGCTGGTTTGGGCAGTTGCTTGCTGGGTGGGTTGCCAGATTGGATGATTGCATACTCAGCTCGCTTGGTATGTAGCTTTCTGATGCATCAGTTTTTCTTTTTGGTAACTTTGTGAAATCAACAATTGCTTATTTTCCTTTCACTTTGATTTTGATTGAAGGTGCGGTTTATAAATTTTGAAAGAACAAAGCTTCCTGAGGAGATTTTGAAGCATAATTTGGAAGAGAAAAGGAAATATTTTTCAGATATTTGTCTTGAGGTCGAGAAGAGTGATGCTGAGGTTCAGGTAAATATTACTGACTGAACTCCGAATGGGTGTGTTAATTATGCCTTTTGTGGGCCCTCGATATTAACCCTTCTGTCGGTCATCTTGGGTTACTCACTCTTTTTGTGCACAACAGGCCGAAGGCGTCTACAACCAGAGGCTTCAGAATTTAGCTGTTACTCTTGACAAGGTAATTTCCTAATCCAGAATATGGCCGTTACATTATCACTTTGTTAAAGTTTTAATGAAAATTCAGTATCTATCTTCCGTATTTACGGTTGGTGCTCAAGCACATTATCATGGCATAATTCTGTATATCATGGGTGGGCTTCGCTATACTGATTTCTTAATATCAAAGTTTCATGAATGAAGAATTTGAACTTAGTGGTTTTGGCTTAGTTTGAACTTTATAGCACTCAAGCTCACTTCTCTGTGTTTCGAAGGCAAAAGGCTTGATACTTGTATTGAATTCATTGTTAAGATGTATATGCATGCTGATTCTCAAATTTATTCTATAAACTTTTGTATTGGGGAGCTAGTTGCCTAATGAGGCTTAATCTTGAATCCCTTATTTGCTGCTACCACTAAAAAGTTATAATGGATGCTTCGTCAAATTCAGGTGAGATATGTTATGAGATGCGTTTTTGGGAACCCAAAGGATGCTCCACCTCCACTCGAGAGGTTGGGTCCAGAAGCGGCTGTTTCCTTTCTATGGAAGGGAGAAGGATCAGTTGTTCACGAGCTTCTTCAGAGCATGTCACCTCATGTGGAGGAACACTTGCTAAATGATCTCAAGACCAAGATGCTTGCTCATGATCCATCAGGTGCAGATGACGTTTGGAAAGAACTCAAAAAGTCTTTACTATGGTGAGTGGAACACTCTTTATTTTTTCATCATGCTATCTCTTGACTTTATTGAGTGATGCCAAATTTAAGGAATTCGTTGCTTCTTTGGAAGGTTGAGAGATGAGGTCCGGAATCTTCCCTGTACATACAAGTCTCGGCACGATGCTGCTGCTGACTTGATCCATATTTATGCTTACACACGGTGCTTTGTTAGAATACGGGTTAGTCTTTCTGAAAAGAACCTCTATTAAAGTTTTCTAATCAGTGTGTGATTTGTGCTGTACAGAATCTGACATATGCTTCTGGTTCTTCAGGAATATAAAACAGTAACATCGCCACCAGTATACATTAGTCCACTTGACCTAGGCCCGAAGTACACTGATAAACTGGGACCTGGTTTTCAGGAGTATTGCAAGACATACGGGGAGAATTATTGTTTAGGACAGCTGATTTTTTGGTATAACCAGACTAGTGCAGATCCAGATTGTAGCCTGGCTAGAGCAAGTAGGGGTTGTTTGTCATTACCCGACTTCGGTTCCTTCTATGCCAAGGTTCAGAAACCTTCACGACAACGTGTTTATGGCCCAAAGACTCTGAAATTCATGCTTTCCAAGATGGTGAGTTTTTATCTTCCTATCACTTTGCCTTTATCCCCATGTTTGTCTTTGCGTTATTAAAATTCTATGTCCAAGGATCACTTCTTGATAATGGGTTTGGTCTTCTCCATTTAATGTGTAAATGATTGCTTCTTTGTTATTATTGGTTGTTAAGTCATCCGTCTCAATGTTTGCAGGAGAAGCAGCCCCAGAGGCCATGGCCCAAGGATCGAATATGGTCATTCAATAGCTCGCCAAAAATATTGGGTAGTCCGATGCTAGACTCCGTTGTGAATAATTCTCAGTTGGACCGGGAAATGGTGCATTGGTTAAAACACAGACCTGCGATATTTCAGGCTATGTGGGATCGGTGAGGTTTTGCAAGTGTTAGGAACAAGCAGTGGGATGGTGCGCTAACGCTTTGTCAATTGTTTCGGAATGGTTTTTTTTCTTTTCGATTTTAGTTACAGCTGCCCCTTTTAAATGTGGGGAGTTGGTGATCATTCCAAAACATGATTTCATTCCTTCCTGCTGCTCTTCTCATTCTTGTGTACAGTTAGTTCATCTTTGTAATTTGTAATTCATAATGTAGCAGGTAGAACATTTGTTTTTTTTTTACCCCGTCTAATTTTTAGAAAGAAATGAAAGGAAAGAGGTAGTTCGTGCGTCTGGCTCTTGTTTGTCTTTCCTGTTCGGTCCAAAATTTACTTTCAGCAATTTTGCCCTCTACTATGAGGCTGTAATTATCAACATTTTTCCCAATAATGTTGTGGCCCGTGCATGTAGTGCAATGGTTAATGAAAGAGTCGGGCCCAATTTTCATCTGTATCTTTCACAGCTCCACCATTCTCCTTTCTCCTTTCGAGACTTAACATCTATACTAATAATTAATGCACTGATTCGCACGTATGCAAAGAGCTTTTCTTTTCTATTCAAAAATGTGATTCGCACGTACCTACCAAATAATAACCTTTTAAATTACACAAGAGATAATACAATAACTTTTTAAATTACAAGAGAACATCACATAGCAAATCAACAGTACAGAAGCGGTTAAGCCTGCCCAATGCGCAATTATTCCCAATGTACACAACATGTTTTTTCAGATTTATGTAAGATAGCCTGCACAAGCGGAGCCGGCCCTCGTGAATCAAAGGAATCAAAGTTACCAATGTCCAGCTCCTAATATCACAAGCTTTGTTTTCTTTTGTGGGATTTCCTCTATATAAGAACTGATATAGCCACTCTTCACAGCACACCCCCAATTCACCTGATACTCTCAGAATCGAAAGACATGGCTATGGCTAAAATGTCAGTCGCTTTTAACTTGATTTTGGTGCTCAGCCTTGTTTTGATGATTTCGGTCGCAGAGAGCAGACAACTTGCTGGTAAGTATTGTCAATCTTTTAAGATAACTCCTTAGTTCCTCCACATTATTCCAATCTTGAAACATATATGTATCCATTAATACTACTCCTGATGCAGTTGGATTTGGAAAGCACGAAAGTGCCCTGTCTTGCGAGGCAGTTTATGGTGCAGAGGAGGGTGATACCTGCGAATCTGTTATCGAAAAGTTCCAGTTGACTTCCGACTTATTCCTTGCTATCAATCCTAACATCAACTGCAACGATTTCTTCGTCGGACAATGGCTTTGTACTGATGGCACATTCAACTGATCTACAAATGGCGGATTAATACAGTATAATTGTATGAATAAAGAGGATGAACTAGCTTCGATGTCTACTCAATGCATTTGTCACTTCTGTATTGTGTAATTGTTGTTTCTTTGATGCCTCTAATTACCTTGTCAATTGATGGACGTTGTATGTTCATCTTCTATATAAACACAGCAAATCAATAAAGAATGTATTCCATTTTCTTGTCTTTATATACCAATTCCTATAAAAATTACATCTCGATATTACTACAGTTTTTCTTTATATTTTTTTATTGAATGTGACCGTTTTCTTGTTAAATAAGACTTATATTTATATCGGGTTCAGATTTGAGCCTATAAAATGACATAGCAAGCATGTTAATTATTATGTCTCAGACTTGAGCTTTGATTGGCGTCCTTAATCAAATTGAAGTACGAAGTTTTTTCAAAGCTCTTTGTACATTTCCTTACAAATTTAGGAAAAGTCTCTTCCCAATATTAAAAGGAAAGCCCACCCAAGCCAAAAAGTATATATATAGATGACGCGATCGTCTTTCCCCAAATTTCACTCATTTCGTTTCTCACGCAAATTGAAAACCCTAATTTGCAGAGCGCGTTCCCAAATTCGAAACCCTAGCGCTCAATCTCTCTTTCATGGCGGCCACGCTTGGAGAGAAGCAGGCTTACGAAGGATTCGGCGCCGGAGGCAAGTTCCGGGACGCCCCCTTCCGAAGAACCACCCCGTACGATCGCCCGCCCACGACTCTCCGAAACCCTAGCGCCGCCGCCAGCGGTGGCTGGCTATCGAAGCTCGTCGATCCCGCCCACCGCCTCATCTCCTCCGTCTTCTGCAAACGCCTTACTCCGCCGCCTCAGTCGACTTCGACAGGTACAGTTAATCCTCTAGGTTTTCCAAAAGCCCCAGTTGATCAGATCGAGCAGGTTTTAGAGCAGAAAACGTTTACAAGATCCGAAATTGATCGATTGACGGCGCTGTTGAATTCAAAAATCGTCGATTCCATACCAATTGAGAATAATCAAGAGAAAAAGACGTCTGCAGTAGTTATGTTCCCTTCAAAATCAGTGGTTTCTCCTTCGATTTTCGGTTTGCGAGCTCAATCACGCAATCAAGATTCGTCACCAATTTTGTTCAGGAGTGGTGTACCTACTTTGCCCTCTAAGGCTCGAGGCAGATCGGCTATCTACCGTATGGCTCAAACACCATACGCTCGAATCCGCACAACCGCCGGATTAAAACGCAGATTTTCGGTCTTAGATGACAATGCAATGGGGAGTGTTGGTGGTCCTATTCGTAAAGTTCGACGAAAGCCTAATCTTTCACCTTCAGGTGGCTCTGGTTATGAGGCTGCTCCAGAAGACCCATCATCGTCTTTGATATTGAAGCCGGTGCCAAAACATCAGGCATCAGGGGGCAATGCTGTTCCTAGGGTCAGTTCTGAGATGGGTCATAAAATACTGGAGCAAATTGATAACGTGGGTTCCTCAAAAGTCCTGGACAGTTCGAAGTCGTTGGATGTTTCAGTTGATGATCACTTGGTACCAGAAGATCAAGACGAGACTAGTGAAATCCGGGACAAGGTTAAAGAGAATGGTCCCATGATGATTGATGTTCCTTCTGATAGTTCTGTGATCATGGATGGTGTAGATTCTAGAACAGAAAAAGAGGAGGAGCCGGTGGTGAATGTTGCAACTGAGGTTGTGGTTTCCTCTTCTCCATCGAAATTTGCATTCAAGATGAGTGCACATGACGATGATTTGGCGCTGGTTGAAGATGATGATTCTGATGACGAAACTAATGAGCTGGTTGCATCTGGCTCTAATTCATTTTGTGGTGTTTCTACAGCTATTGTTACACTGGATCAGAAACCTCCGCCAGTTATCTCTGAAAATATCAATAGCAGAATCTCCATCTTCCCTAGCAGTGTAGCTTCGTCTAGCATCACTGCCGACTTGTCCACTCCGGTAGCTACCCAGCCAGCTGACTTTACATTTGACAAAGTTACTCCACCAATGTCAAATTTTGGGGTTAATAACGTTATTTCAACGAAGAACTCAGAGGCAGGTTCTCCTGTGTTTACCTCTGCTGTTGAGACTGTTGATGAGAAAGTTCCTGTAGTTGCTGCATCTGTTGACGTTAATGCTGGTGCCTTTTCACACCCCAAATTACCTGAAAGTTCAAGCTGCAGCGTGTCATTAGTTATAGCCGATACAACAAATTTGCTACCCAAACCACTGGACTCAGAGTCAGATAAAGCAGCTGGTAATAAGAATGTTAATCCAAATGCTGGAGGAGTCACCTTTGCAGTTCCATCTACTATATCACCAGCACCATCAACCACAGATGGAACTGCAAAACTAAATACTGAATCAAGCCTTCAATTGTCTCCTGCGGTGGCCCCTTCAGTATTCAAGAATTATACAAGTCCCAATTCTTCAAGTACCACTACCCTTACTTCCGGAACAAGCAGTGTTGTTAACAGCATGGCTACTGAAACTGCAGTCACTGCAAACAGTACTAACACTACTACTAGCACTACTACCAGTGGAGGATTCTCAACTGTTGCTTCTACTAGCAGCGCGTCCATTGGTTTTGGAGGATCTTTGGCTGCTGCTACTGGCACTAACAGCGAGCTTACTAATTTTGGAGGGTCCTTGCCTGCTTCTACTATCAGCACCATCACCAGAGCGCCGATTAATTTTGGGGGATCCTCGGCTGCTGCTACCAACAATGTGTTTGGGCCATCCATATGTTCTTCTACAAGTACCAACAGTGCACCTTTGTTTCCCGGATCATCCAATGTGGCATCCTCCACTTTTACATTCCCATTCACTTCAGCTGCCACTACGAATGTTCCATCACTGCCTGCATTTGGGGCCTCCAATCCTGCACTTTCTTTTACATCCTCCGCGCCTTTTGGAGGATTCTCGACTGCTGCTACCAACAATGTGTTAGGATCATCCACATTTTCTTCTACAAATATCAACAGTGCATCCTTGTTTCCCGGATCCTCCAATGAGGCATCCCCCACTTCCACCTTCACATTCCCTTCACTTGCCACTAACAGTATTCCATCACTGCCTTCATTTGGGACCTCCAATCCTGCATTTTCTTTTACTTCCTCCTCGCCTTTTGGAGGATCCTCGACTGCTGCTACCAACAATATGTTTGGATCCTCCACATTTTCTTCTACTACCAACAGTGCACCTTTGTTTCCCGGATCATCCATTTCGGCATCCTCCACTTTAACCTTGCCATTCACTTCACCTGCCACTAACAGTGTTCCATCACTGCCTACATCTGGGTACCTTAATCCTGCACTTTCGTTTACTTCCTCCAGTAGTGCTGATCACACATCTACTACGCTTAAGCTCCCAGTGTTTGGTCAGCAGACTGTTCCTCTGGGGAATCCCTTCCAATTTGCCAGCCAACAGAATTTAGACAACTCTCAGATTAATCCTTTGCCATTTCAGGGCTCTGGTGGTTTTGGTAAAGATCTGGGGAATGGTTTCTCAGTCGGCTCCAGTGGTGGTGATGACAAGTCTAAGCGAAGAAGACATTATAAGCCTATACCCACAAGATCGCGGAAGTAAGAATCGAACAGCCCAACAGATTGGTTGCAATGAGAGCACAAGTTTTCACAATTTTATGCCAGTTTGTAGTATGCTTTTGTATTAGTACATGTAGGCGATCAGTTGGGCGAATTTTTGTTAACTGTTTTCTGTTTACTCGTTATTGTTACGTAAAAGGCAATGTCAATGTCAATGTCAATGTATCGAAGCTTTGTCTCTTTGAATAGCCTTTTTCTTTGTGCTCAAGAAACTATTTCGTGCCTTTAGCTTTTGTTTTGTGTTTGATTGTTCTGTTTTCTTCTCCGATAATGTTGTGGCGTATGCATATATTAACTGCATTGGTTATTCAAGGAGTTAGTTTCCATCTGATATATTTCTTCCCTTTCTCAACTCTCATTTTTGTTAGCTTGACCATTCTCAACCTTGACTGTCCATTTCTGGCATTAAGTCATATCGAAAGTTGGTAGGTGACTTTATGGCTTCAAAGTAGAACAGTGGGATGAGAGTCCTTCTCTCCACTTGACGTCTGATATTTGTAAATATCGGTTTGTCAATTGTACATGGCATTCATAATTGATGTGTTGCCTCAAAACAATATCAATACAATATTAATCCAATGTCGAGTACTTATAAATACATAGCCCGGTAAAGAAAAAAGGTACCAAGTCTATATGTTCACGTATTGCAATTGTCTGTTTTATACAGATGAACGTGCTTGTTGATCTTATTTTGCAACTGTATCTTATTTATCAACATACAGTTCAAATTACCTTCATTATTTCAAAGTATGCAAAATTGAAGTAACAAATTGCAAAAAGAATTGAACTTCATAGCAATACCTCAGTTTGAAAATTAATACTGCACAACAACTTCGTATGTGTTAACCTTCTAAAGCAAAGTGGTGTTGTGTAGTAACTGACTGGGTGGTATTTTAACGACTTCTCAATTGGCAAAATTTATTTTGAAAAAGTAGTTTTGCGACAGATTTTGTGATAAAATTTAATGGTATTATGGATGAAAATTTAGTTTATGCGATATATCGTCAAAAAGTATAAAGTCGAAGTGGTTACTTGTAAATTATTTTAGCTTGGGTGGTGAATGCACAAAAATTGCATAGTTTAGGTGTTATTGTATAACTTTTCTTGATGTTTAAGTTAAATCTAGCGTAAAGTTTCACTACAAAAAAACTGCACAATGGGCACGGACAAAATCTGTGGCTATGAGTGGTTTATCCGTGGCAAAATGCATATTAGCCACGGATATCCGTGGCTAATGACCAATAGGCACGCTACACCGTTCTGTGTCTTAACTCGCCGTCCGTGTTGCTCAGTAGGCACCCCATTAATAAACCGTGGCTATGTTATGGCCACGGATGATGTAACTGTGGCTTGAGAGTGAATTATTATTATATTGTTAGCCACGGATGATGGATCTGTGGCTTCAGTGTGGGTTAAAGTGAACCCTGGTTATATTGTTGGCCACGGTTGATGCAACCGTGGCTTGAGAGTGGATTACCAAAAAAAATATATGCAATACTTTTTATTTTTCTTTGATAAAAATATATGCAATAATTAAAATTGAGCTTAAATCACAAAAATATATCAATAAATCACCAAAAAAGAGAACAACAACAATAGACCATAAATAATGTATTTTCATATTGAATTTCTCTACAAATGTGTATAGAAGAGTATACTTGACCCATACAAATTGTTCCAAAATTTAAACTAGCAATATTTCCCTTCCACAATACTATAAAACAAAATTTTCCTCACATAGCAACCTGAGCCTAAGCCATAACAATCTGCTGCTGCTGCAAGCAGATGCTGATGCATCAAAGGGGAACCTTCAATTAGGCTTGCATCCAACAAAACCAAAGAGAAAACAGAAAAAAAGGAGGGTGGAAGGAAAAAAGAGAGGAAAGTAAATCCACACGCAAATAGGCTTTTTTTTAAACCTCCGCTTCTTTACCAACTCACCTATGCGAGGAGAAAGCCCGCATATAAAAGCACACCTCTTAGAAAAGAAAAAAGGAGAGAGGCACGGAACAAAACAATACCCTTCTCGGTCCTCCCCCCCCAGAAAAAGGGGGGGGGGGGGGAAAAAAAAGGAGCACCCGCGACCAAAACACACCACCACCCCTTTCCCCGTGACAGGCAACAAAGATAGAATTCTAAATTATAGAACGAAAACTACCTAGAGATACATATGGAGACTGCAAATCAGCACTACTTGGTTATAAGATAAAGAGAGCGTGGTAAGACTTAGCAGAGTATATATGACTATGCTTAACAAGTTAGTTTCCATGGTAGACAGTTCAAGTGCATCTAAACAATGCAAGGAAGAAAATGAAATATTGTGACCTTAATGTGAAATATCAAGCAAGAATATGAATTTGTCACGTTTAATAGATAGACAATACAGCAATCAAGTTACTCAAACTTAAATGAGCATTCTTTGGAGTAAACATTGCTCTTTTATATGAGGCACGTACCAGTTCTAAGATATTAAGATCATAATATAGTGCACGCCCTTTGGTTGTGAATCCCCTGGTTCAAGAAGATGATAAATTTATTTCCCATGGAATGTACATTACCTTTAACTAAATATGAAAATACTAACACTGCAGAAAGCAGAGACCACTTTTTGTCTTCAGAGTTTCTGAGTTAGAGTTTTATGGAATACAAAAACATCAAGTTAAAGGCATGCCAAATGCAAGACCTGACAACACACTCTAGACATCCCCCTACCCAGAGACTACAACATTCTAACTGTGCATTCCAGTAAAGTTGACAACATACCTGACACATGCTGATAAACAGAAGCCACAAAACCCCAATGTTAGTTAACACCAAGAAACCTGAAACACATCAAAAAGCACAGAAAGTGAATCCAATGAAAGCTAAATCACATTAAACCCACAAAGCAATAGGCTTCAATATCGCCAATTCTGAAAATACATCAAATAAATAGTAGACAGCAAAACCCAACCCATCATGTTCTATATATGCCAAAAGAGGCAAAATCATGTCTATTATAAACACCACAAAGCAATTGGCTTCAATATCACCAATTCTAAGATATTCAGGAGTAAATGCCAGATTTGTACTATAACTCTTCCCATCCCTGCTATTTTTCATAAGGCCAAAGATAGATATTCTAGGATTTCCATACCTGCCAAAGAAAACAGAATGAAGGAATACAATCACAGAATGAAGGAATAAGCGAGAGTAAAATAATATGCCCCATATTGCAAGAACAAAACCAATAACACGTTCAAAGCGTGTTCTTTGCTGCAAAGTAGATTGTACAGTACATGTTACTACAATCATATAAGAAAACAAGAAAACAAGAAAACAGTGGAAATAATTACATATGTACTAAATAAAAAACTCAGAAAAGGCCATCACACCTTTAGATGTGTCGATGATGAGCACAAACATGCCCATGCCTCCCACAGGCAGTCCTCCAAAGATGGTAATCCAAAACTATAAGATCACTCTAATTAAAATTAAAATAAAAAGATCAGATGAAGGTTCACTACTAATGTTTTAGTGCCACAAGTATGTAATTCTTCTATTAATAAAAAAGACGGACATCTTACAAGATTAACTCTGAAAGGAAAACAAAAGAAGCAATATGCTTTACCATATCGATGGTGATATTGCCCAATTGAACTTTTCCATAATCTGCCTTCAGCTTCTTCAGACGTTCCTGTAATAACCAAAGAAAGGAGTTGTCAATATACAAAAATTACATAATAACAGACACAATATTCAAATGTAAGACTTGTTTAGTTTTGATTTCGCAATTGCTCAAATATCACAGAAATATGTTAGTGAAGAAGCTAAGGGCTTCAATACAAGCTTTCCCTGAAACTCATTGACTTGAGCATTATAGAACTGAACCAAAACGATGATCTCAACAGATCAGAAGTTGAAGCTAAGACTCTTTGCACAGCAGCTTATATAAGTATAGTATACAGAACATAAAAAGTAACTAGGCAAGAAAAACCAATCTCAGAACCTAAACAATTTGGCGTGGCCAACCATCAACACCACTGGAAAACACAATCAATTGGCAGACTACGTGTATCGCAGCAAAACACAACATCAGACCTCATAGAGCACACTAGATTATCGAAAAATTTCAACAAAAGACTTATCTTCCTGTCACATCCCAATCAAGGTAGCATCTATTTTGAACACTTTTACTATCCAAAAATCTGCATTACTATTTATTTAGTAATGACCCAAATCGTTATAGAAATAACCCAAACAAACAACATGAAATTGTACAAAAGCTATAAAATACATATTAAGAAACACAATTACCTCAATTTTCATACTGCATGGACTCAAGAGAAGCAAAACTTTCATACACCAATGCCCACATTTATAATGAAGTTCCAAAATGATCTATCAACGGCAATCTACTAGAGCCGAATCCTAACAATCAGGTATTCGAGTAAAACGTCAAATGCATATACTCCAAAACCAAATTCCAATTCCAAAGTTGAAGCATAATTAAAACCAAACCTAAAATGGGTATTAAATAATCCGCACATTTACCTACAATTACAGTGGATAACTTATTGAGAAAACGTAGATCTGTTCCTTGTACACGTGCCTAGCGCCGGCGAACCCGCCGACAATACCAACAAAAACACCAGCCAAGATGGCACCTTTGAGCGCCGAGTCGCCGTCGAAGTCGCCGTCTCCCTCATGTACATCTTCAGCCTCACCAGCGCGCCGGAGATTGATGAACCAAGGAAAACTCTGTCGATTCATCGAGAAAGTTGCTGAGAACAACCGTGTGGAGGCAGTGCTTCTTAGAGGCGGCGTGGGGCTCGAGGTCTGGGTATTTGCGGAGTCGGAGGAGAGAGACGAGAGAAAGATTACGAAGGTCGCGGGCTGGAGAGTGAAGGCGAGTCAAGCTGAGTCGTAGTCGATGAGTTTGTAGATCTCGAATTTTTGGACTTGCAGTTTTGAGATCTTAGCGAGGTCAGGAAGAGGCAGAGGAAGAAAATGGAGAGAGAGTGCGAAAAAAATAAGTCGGTTTAGAGAGAAGAAAGATAAAATCGAAGACATAAAGAATATCGAGAGCTCAGGAGAAGAAGTAAACAAATTTTAGGGGCAAAATCGGCACTATACTGCACACAAAGGAGGGCACCCGTTTTTATTGAGGGCAAAAATGTCTTTTTGTTAGCCACAGTTAGAGGAAGTGTGCCTAAAACAATACAAGTATTAGTATTAAATTTGTTCAGCCACACTTTTGGTTGAAAGTGTGGCAAAAATTTGAATTTCCCACATGTTAGAGTGTGGGTAAACGCTTATAGCCACACTTGACAATCAACTGTGCCTACTTGAAAACAAAGAGGCACCAAAATTTAGTGGTGCCTAAAGAGTGGTGCCTATTGTGCATATTTCTTGTAGTGTTTATTATATCTATGTGAAAAAACGACAATTCACTGCTTATTTTGCGTATATATATGAAAAGACATCTACAACTTATTTTGCGTATTTGTTTGGCCTGGTGATTTTGCTCCTAGAAAACCCACTCCAAATTGTTTGGGTCGGTTCCTTCAACCCTAAATCTTTTTATTTGAGGCTAAGGAACAAAATTTCGATCGTCAAAATTTATGAAAATTTTGAAAAAAAATTTCTATTTCGGTAGAAATTTGGGTTAAAAAGAAAGATTGAAAACATATTAGAAAACCTATAAATTAATATCTCTATCTTTTGTAGGCTCAAAAATCAACAAATAATGTAATTTTTTTGATCAACAGAAATATATTATAAAAGCGTTTAACAAAATCAAGAAACAATATCTAAAAAGTATTAGATTAGAGCTTTAATATCTAAAAAGTAAAAAACTTTATTATAATATCCAAATAGTCCAACTTGTCAATGTGTCAGAATTTTATTGGTCAACTTTGATTTAGTTAAAACAAACGGCGTAACAACTCATTTATCTTTCTCTCTCATATTTTTCAATTTTTTTGTTTCTCTAAATTAATCATAACTTTTAATATAGAGGTCGTAATGAAAATTTCTTTTCACCAATGAATTCGTAGAAGTGAGATCTAAATTTTAAGATCCATATTGAATATGTTTTTCACAGAAAATATTTCATAAGTTTTAAATGCAGAAACAGTTTTGTGTCTTGTGCACTGACTGAACACCACTTCGTGTCTCTGAGAGACACAAACCGTGTGTCTCAGATAAAGACTGTCTCAATGATGTGTCTCTGCAAAGACAAATGACTGTCTCAATAGAGACAGATGAATGTCTCTGTAGAGACACTTGACTGTCTCTGTACAGACACTTAAATGTCTATGTATATTTTCTAGTTCTTTTTATTTAGTACTTTTAAATTCGGTGTCTTTGTAGAGGCAATTAATTGTCTCTGCAGAGACACTTGACTGTCTCTCTAGAGACACTTGACTATGACTGTGTTTGTAGAGACACATGACTATGTCTGCAGAGATACATGACCGTGTCTGCAGAGATACATGACTGTGTCTGCAGAGACACATGACTGTCTCTGTAGAGACACATGACTGTCTCTGTAGAGACACTTGATTGTCTTTGCAGGGACACTTGACTGTCTCTCTAGAGATACTTGACTATGACTGTGTTTGTAGAGACACATGACTGTGTCTATAGAGACACATGACTGTCTCTGTAGATACACTTGATTGTCTTTGTAGGGACACTTGACTGTCTCTGTAGTGTCTCTGCAAAGACACTTGACTATCTCTATAGAGACACTTGACTATCTCTGCATTCAAAACTTACAAAATTTTTTCTACGAAAAACATATTCAATATGGATCTTAAAATGTAAATCTCACTTGTAAGAATCAATTTGTGAAAACAAATTTTTATTACGACTTCTATATCAAAATTTATGATTAATTTAGTGAAACAAAAAAAATTAAAAAATAAGAAATATGAGAGAGAAAGATGACATCTATGAATGAGAGTTAGTTACTTTTTCTGAGTTGGCATCAACTTTGAATTGTTTTGGACTATATAGATATTTAATATCTTTTATGTCTTTTTTAGATATTTAGGGTCTTATTTTGGACTCTTAGGGCTCGTTCACAAAGATATTAGACCTAAAAGTTATCCTCAAAATAGTGATGACCTATGTTTGGTGCTGCATTGGACTAAAAACAACAGTACTATAATTCATATAAATGTTTAATGTGGTTTAAACATTTTTCAATCCAAATCTAATATCAACTGTATGAAAAGTGAAAAAAACTCAAACATAAACAAACTACTACATGTTAATAAACTACTACATGTTAATAAAGAGATGTATCACATTCATGTTTCCCAAAAAAATACATCAACTTCATCTAAATGTCCAAAAGAGTACAAATCAGACATTAACTGAATAAGGAATGTCTATACTCCTAATAGGACCCGTAACTTCACTGCAACTAGGCAGCAGAAACAAGTCAACTCGCTTGAGAATGCATCAGTACAACCGGAAAATATCAACTTGACCGATTAACTACATCTTTTACAAGGATAACTTAACTACTAAACCAACTTAATAACTAAACCGGCAAAGCATGGTGAACTTGAATCCTGAAGCCCTTCAAGGAATCTGAATCTGACAACTGCACAAGCCGCCACTAGCTCGAATTAATCAAACAAATCGACCAAGCATGACAGAAAGGAAATTCGAAACTGCACAAGCCGCCTCTAGATCTCACCCACTGCACAAGTGGCCACTGGATCGGGTGAGATCTGAACCTGCTGAACCCGAAACCTAAAAAAACACAGGCCAAGCAAGGCAAAATTGAGATCTGATGCCTATCAAACAGTCGAAACCATAATCACACCAGCCACCACTAGTTGAAACTCAACACAACAAACCAAGAAAATAAACAACGAAGTGACAAAATTCCTTTATTCAGGACTAGAACTCTAAACAAAACAGACAAACAACTGAAGCAAACACCAATCAATATTCGTTTATTCTAGCAAAAAACCAAGCACCGAAAAGGCCCAACTCCAAACTCTCGACCGAAGACAAGGTCTAGCCCAACCCCAAAAGATTCGGGTTGGGGAAGACCGCATCCAATCCAATGGCACAAAGCCATACCGAAGCCAAATCACGGAAGCTGCAGGCGATCGACAACAACCGGAGCACCAAAAAATGAGCCATCTCGTTGAAAGCACTCGGCACCAGTAGCCAGGGGACAGCGGCGGAGGGATTTTATGGTTTTGGGGTTTTTTGTTTTAGAGAGAGCGGCTTTAAGGGAGAAAAATTTGTGTTTTGTATTTCATTAAGCTATCAATTAGCATAATATCTTAAAGTGAGGCTCATAAAACATACACTAACCATTACATTAACATTACAATATAACATAAGAGTTTTGAGGAATATAATACATCAGAATTACACACATTAGGAAAGATTTAAGAAGCATTATTGAAGGTAAGAGCTCAAAAGAAGCATTATTGAAAGTAACAACTCATTCAATGTAAGAAAGTCAAAAGAGAGCTATGTAAAGTATAAAAGAAATTTTACTGAAATTTCACGGAAATATTACCAAAATTTCCATCGAAATTTCGGTAATATCGTTCATTTTCAAGAGTCTTAGCCTGAAATTTACCGAAATTTACCGAAACTATTGAAATTACCGAAATTTCGGTATTTTTCCGCTGATATTGATACGTGCACTGGTTCAACTTTCGAGGCTCCAAAAATACCGGAATTTCGGTATTTCGGTCGAAATTTAGTTCCTTGTTTGGGGCAAGTTTGGAAAAGAAAAACGGAAGCTATATTCACATTTGGCTAACATGCAATGTCACGCAATTAATGGAGATTTTCTCTTATGTACAAATGATTTGGTATTTCAGATACAACTACATTTTAGTCAATATTCTAGTTACCAAACTAATCCTTACATTTAGTCTTTACTAACTAATCATACTTGACAAGTGGTAATTTCTCATGGATTGGAGAAATTTTGGTTGAAAATTTCTCATTACATTCTAGTCCTTCTTTATCCAATTGCAGTATCCCCAAATTAGTCTAATATTCTATCAGAGCAATTTCAGAATTTGTAGTAATAGTTCTTGAAAATGCAACAACAGTTTCTGGATTTGCAGAAGCAGTTCGTTGATTTGCAGGAGCAGTGGATTTACAAGAGCAATTCCTAACGACTTCGTAGATTGCAGGGGCAATTCTTGGAGATACAGGAATGTTCATGAAAAATGGTGTGAGTTTGTGTGGGAACTAAATAGTAAGTTTATATTGATTTTGTAAGAAATAAAGTGGACTAGGTATCTTGATAAGACTTTATTTTCCATAAAATTATTTAAGCATAATCCCGACACTCAACATTCTCAAATACTTCTTACACTTAACAAATTTACATACATATGATGTACCAAATTTGGAGCAAACGGCGATATTTCTTACCATGCTAATTATTCGACCAGGTGACGTGCAGTTGAACGAACTTATGTAGTATGTAGAAGGTACAATATAGATTAATTATCTTCCTTTCTTTGTTGTAGAAATTAGTTGAGATGTTTCTATGTCGTTTTACACAAATTAATTTCTTTGTGTGACTCGTAGGGCATGCAATCAGAGCAAATGAGCCCTACAATTATCAAATTGCCTGTACGACAATCTCATATTTGCTAATTTTTCAAACCATCCTTATCGTACTTGTTGGGACACAATTCTGTAATTGGCCCATTATGTTGCGCCCTGCCCAGTCGTGGTACCAAGATTCAGACTCACCCACACCACAATACAAGCTCAATTGAGCAGAATAAAATAAAGTAAGGAATAAATGACACGAGATTAACGAGGTTCGGCAAAACCGCCTAGTCCTCAAAGACCTACCAAGTTCTTATCTATGAGAATTATCCCAAGTACAAAATACACTTTGAGCTAAATCAACATAACCCAAAACCAAACCCTTATACTACAACTCACATAGAATCCCAAGTACTCCACTCTCACCCCAAGAGGATTTCACTCTTGGCTGTACTACCGGAAGAGAACACTAAGCCCCACATACACCCAAGCTCAGTGGCGGAGGCAGGAAATCTGTCCAGCGGGGGCACTTCTAATATAACAAGACGAAGGGAAAAAAAGATAATATGCAGCATCCTTTTCCATGCTATACTCCAATCAATTAGGAAATTCATCAAACCAAGCAGAATTAAATTGTCTATTTTTTATACCTGTGAGTGTCTTCGGAAACTCATGATTTTTGGGTTGGGTTGACAAAGACCTCTTTGCAAATAAGCTCTGCTCACTTGTTCTTGAACATTGTGACTGTAATTAGAAATCCGAATACGTAACCCAGGATATGTAGGAAGCTTTGCTATGTTTATTTCAACATATTGGTGTTTTGAAGAAGAAGCATCAGTTGATGCATCTCTTATTGGGGCTGACAAATGGTCTGAGAATTTTCTCTTAAAATACTTCTCCATAGCTCTATTCAATTCAAGTAAATTGTACCAATGAATGAATGAAGATCTACTTAAAAATGATCACAACTAACAAATGAACTACTAAGTTATTTAGCATCAATGTGACTAATTAAGAAAATTGCAATTCATACCATAGATTGCAACTCTACACAAAAAATTCATAATTAAGAAATGGTAAGAAACTTACTTGAATGATTTGATCTCATAAAATCCCAAAAATTTGGGCAATATATGATTTGAATTTGTGCAATTGATGTCTAAAAAATGTGGACAATATATACTGAGAACGAATTTTTAAAAAACGGGTGGGGAAATCCACAAAACAAAATAAAATATAAATTAAAAAAAAGAAAAAAAAAAAAAAAAAAAAAAATAAAAGGTAAACGGAACCGCCACCCCTCTGGGTGGTTAGCAAAAATATTTCCTATATACTGACGGATGGAGAAAAACAGGAGGAAGAAGAAAGAGAGAAGAAGACAAGAAAACAAAAATAGAAAAGGTAAACGGAAAGGTAAAAGAAGACAAGAGGGAAATAAGACAAAAGAAGAAGAAAGGAAAGTAAAAGCAAAAAAAGGTGAATGGAAGATGACGAGGGAAGAAGAAAGCAGAAGATGACAGGAAGCAAAGCAGAAAAGGTACGGATTGTGCTGTGTGGTGGTGTGGGTTATGTATAAAATTAAATTTCAGAGGGGTTTCATCCCTTTATAATTTGCAAAATAAACACTAAAAGACTACTCCACTTAAAAGGTTTCAAAAATGTCAGCTGGGTCACGTGCCCCCCTGGTCCTCTGCTGCCTCCGCCACTGCCCAAGCTCACACAACTCTGTTGAACTGCAAATGGTGAATGCCAAATTAGCTTCTTTGCTCTTCTTCTCTGACTCCTCTACACTCTCTCTTTAAAGCCAATGAGAAAAGTGCATAAAGCACTTCCCAACCACTAGTTTTAAAGATCACCAACATGCAGGCCCCAAAGTCCAAGAAAACCTACTCGCAACTTCAACAGTCCACAAGCTTCCTATTCCTTGGGTTGAAAAACATAGCCCCAAAATGTAGAGCTCCTGGCCTAAACCCGCCAACAACTTTCCCGGGAGAAAAACAAAAAATGCAGACCACACCCCCCCCCCCAACTTTGCTTCAACTTGAAGCCAGCAAAGTCAACACATTACATTTAATTTACACCAATATTTTAACACATTATAGAAGGCAGTGTGCACTAACGACGTGATCTGGAGAAAATACAGTTGGATGTTTCGTGTCTGTAAGTTTTAATCAAGCAGTTGGGCATTTATAGTATGGCTAATAGCATCCCAAAAGGGTTGACAAAAAAAAAAGCATCCCAAAAGGAGGAATTGGTACTTTAGGTTGTAGAAATATGATCTGGAAACCCAGCCAAAACATAGATATATGATGAAGGTATATGGTTGCTGTCCCTTCTAGAAAAACCGATAAAATCGGAACGGTACAGAAAGAGAAGGTACACTAGTTTTTGAGTGAAAGTTTGGACTGCCCTGAGTGGTTGAGTACAACCCTACAGCAAGAAATGTTAAGGAAACAGAAAAGAAGCAGGACCATAGGATTCCAATTATCTTCTCACAGAAATTTATGTAGATACAGTAAGCTCTGGCAAATCGTGGCACTGTATACCAAACAGGTTTTTGTGATAGCAACTAGTTATTAGTTTATTGATCGCAATTTTGGAATCCCAGGATTTTGTTTATCAAAGAAAGGTTGAATCTCTTTAAAATCTGTTTCAAATTGTGTGACAGCCACTCTACAAATGAGAATGTACTGCAATAATGCCAGTCTTTCATCGAAATGCACGACAGCAAATGATGAACTAGATTTGTTTTCTTCTTTTATGACCAAAGAAACCCTGAAGCAAGCAAGATTAAGGAATTTTCATCAGCCAGCTGCATTGAGATGAACGTTTTATATATTGATTGAGGGTGATATTATTGAACTTAGGGAGAATATGTTTAATTAAAAAAATGCTTGTAATGGTTGATGGTTGACACCTTAGCAAATGCGGCAAATGCGTGGAAAAACAAATGCAGAGGCTTACCATTGTCATGTTAGAATAAGTATCACACTAACTACATTAATTTGTAACACCGAAAAATAACTGACAACAATCTGCTTTTATCTGCGCCAATAAACTGGCCAGTGCCATCACGGTTTTAGGAATTAATGCTTATAAAGACCAATCAAAACTTGAGCTATCAGTGCATTTCCCTTTTCCACTTAACACAATGCATTTTCTTTTCCAAGGAACCCTCCTTTCACCAAATTCATCCATCAAAGTTTTCTCAATAATCATAGCCTTCTTCTTCTGTCACAACAACGCTGCTCCAACGGCACCCGGAAATGAAAAGATTCCTGCAGAGATTGTTTTCGGGGACTCAATTGTGGATCCCGGCAACAACAACTACATCAATACCATAGCAAAATGCAACTTCCCACCTTATGGGAGGGACTTCAAGGGAGAAGTGCCTACTGGCAGGTTTAGCAATGGCAGAGTCCCATCTGACTTCATAGGTAGGTAATGTAAGTAATTTTTTCAGGTTCTGCCAACGAAATACAGAAAGGTTAACTCTTTATACGGAATTCTCAGCGGAATTTGTTGGTGTCAAGAAGTATTTGCCTCCGTATTTGGATCCAATTTTGGATATCAAAGACCTGCTTACCGGTGTAAGTTTTGCCTCAGGTGCTTCGGGATATGATCCTCTAACCTCTCAAATAGCGGTAAGAATCCTCGTGACTAAATGAATTACAAACTGCTTGCTCCACTTATGTCTGTTCGTATATACTTATAACGTGATACATCCTTGCTTAATTTGACCTCCACTTCTTTCAGTCTGTACTGTCATTAGCAGATCAATTAAACCTGTTCAGAAACTACACAAGCAAGATCAAGGCAGCAGTTGGGGACGAAAGAACAGCGACTATACTATCGAAAAGCATATACCTTGTGTGCACTGGGACCAATGATATTCTGAATACTTATTTATCTACACCGTTTAGGAGGGCTTACTATGATATTCCAACATATACAGATCTCTTGATCAGTTTAGCCTCAAATTTCACTCAGGTAAAAATAAAAAATTTCCTTGCTCAATGTTGTTTGTGCAAATTTCATCTATCTTATTGAATGACGAATAAACCCGCAAAATAAAGAAAATAATATGAAAGGAATTGACTCATCCCTGGGGGATTTGCCAAAGGGCCTCCGATGCCTAAATTAGTAATGTATTATTGGAATTTAGGAGTTTGTGGAGAATTTTGTGATTACCTTAAATGGTGAATGTTTGGCTTTATTTATAATGCTTGTAGGAGGAATATTCCTTTGACATGATAATTAGTGTATTAAATAGGATTAAGAAGGCTCTAGAGATGTGGTGGTCTCACAAAGGGATCTATCGTCGAAAGGTGACCTCTCGCGGGGTGGTGGTCTACTTGGACTCTGAATGACCTCTCAAGGGATGTTGATCTCGTGGTCTCTCTTTGATCGAGATGACAACGTAGCAGTTTGTAAGCTCTGTCAAGGGTATGTTTGTCCTTTCGAGGCTAGAATCTTCATAGTGTGTTCTGGTTAGTCGAGATTATTTTGGGTTCCACAAATGCCCCCACATCTGCTTATGTTGATGTAGGAAACAAAAAGGAGATGTAGTCCATTTCTTTTCTTGGAGTCCGCTCCAACTAGGTGTCTAAACTATAGCCTCGCAGGAGAAGGATTTTTTTTATTTGGTTGCTTCAATCATTCTTCTTGTGATAGCAGAAAAATGGATTGAGCTATGATATTTTTGAGGTGAGTGACACCTCCAAGGTAGTAGATCAACTTGGAGATTGGCCTCTTGTGCTACCTCCGAGCTCGGGCCATCGTTGGCGACTTAGGCTAGTGGCAACCATGGGTGAGTCTAGAGTTGGCTTGATGTCCGGCTCGATTGCCTTTGTGCTCGCATCTAAGATTTTGCAATGTGATGCGAGCCCGTTGGGGCTGTGGTGGTAAGCTATTTGGTCGAAGTCATTGATGATGAAGACTAATGAGTTGTTTCCTCCTGTAGAGAATGTAAGGATGAAGGAGGACGGGACAAACTTGCATAGGTTCACATCGCCTATCTAAGTGATTGATTTCGCGACCTTGCATGAGGTCTCTCTGGGGCGGGGGTCAAAGGGAACGCTGGTTGAGTCTGAGCTGAGCAGTGAGACTAATTCCTTATCTCCCGAGGAAAGAGGTCATGATCTGAGGATTGACTGGCTAAGAGCTCCATTGGAGACAAGTTGTTGTCTGCGTGTCGTCCGAGAGAGAGGACGTTGAAGTGTTTAAGTCCCATAACAAAAGTAGATGAAGCAGGTCACTTCTATGTGGTGATCTCCCACAGAATGGTGGTCTACTTGGTGTATGAATGACCACTCGATGGCTGTTGATCTCGTGGTCTCTCTTGGAATGAGATGTCATAGCTGTTTGCAATCTACATCAAGGGTACGCTTGTAGTTTCGGGGCTAGAACTCACATGGCATATTTTGATTGATCTATATTATTTTAGGTTCCACAAATTTAGCACTCGAAAATAAAATAGTTAATTTGGTACCAAACTTGCATTTTTCTGAGATGCACTTAATCTTAAGCTTACATTTTTCGCATTACCAGTACCGTGAAAAGCAAGAAAATTGAGGTACTAGTAACATAAAAGCAAGAAAATATAGATGTAAGTTGCATTATTGAAGGTTTAAAGCGTGACATAATGTTACTGTGGTAAAAAAAAAAAAAATTATGTTTGTTGCAGGAACTATATGGACTTGGAGCGAGAAGGATTGGGATCATAGGATTGCCAGTAATCGGGTGTCTGCCATCACAGAGAACACTGAATGGAGGGCCAGAGAGAGAGTGTTCAGAGGAAGCCAGCCAAGCAGCAAGACTCTTTAACTCCAAGCTTAAGGCCCAAATATCTTCCTTCAACCAAAGACTTCCAGAAGCAAGGCTTGTATATCTTGATGTCTATTACACTTTGCTTTCACTGATCCAGAAGCCTGCTCAGTATGGTAAATCATCATTCTCTTTATGAAGTTTTGGCTGCTCTTTACTTGCCGTATATGTAAAAAGTGTCATGTTGACGTTCACCTTGCTGATCGTTGTCACACACCACTTGTGGTGTTACCAATCTATTCGTGTAATATTACATGTATCTAATGCATGAAGTACCATACTTAGTATTTCAACATGTCATATATAAGTAGTACTAGTAACATTACGTGACAGTGTGATCGGCTTAGACTTTAATTATTATTATTTTTTTTAAGTCAAGTGTTAGACTTTGGTCAATTTCTTTGATTCGGGACAGCTTTGATTAATCTCTCCAGTTTGCGAAAGATAGGAACGATATAGCATTACTTATTGGTCCCAGAAGATAGTAGATATAGTAGAGATACCTATTAAATTTGCATCATTGTCATGTCCAAAACCCAACTAATTGGGAGTTGAGTTAGTTTGTGTCCGAGCCCTGGTGAGGTAACGGGTTAGGATCAATACAAGTTCAAGGTTTGATTTCCTCCAATCTAACCTGGGGAACAAAATCCCGAAACCACAACAAAGCCAATATATAGACATTGTTCATTATGATGACAAAGTGATTTTGTATTTGGATTCAGGATTTGAAGTGGCCAACAAAGGGTGCTGTGGAACAGGAAACATAGAGGCCAGCTTTTTGTGCACCCCATTATCCCCTGGAACTTGCAATGACGCCTCGAAATACATTTTCTGGGATAGTTACCATCCATCAGAGGCAGCATACTCAATCCTTGTTTCCATGCTTTTAGATACTCAATTTCAAAAATTCTTCTGAGGATTATATTCTCTGTTTTTTACATTGGCAAATGTAACATTTATGAGAGGGTTTATGAAGTATTAGTTCTTGGTTTTGTGATATTACTAAAGAGTTCTTTTAAGTTTGTTTCTCTTATATCTGATCTACACCGCTATCTATTTGGATGCGGCTCTTTATTTCTGCTTTGGCTTGATTTCTGCTTTTGACTCAGAACTAATTTTGGATTAAAATGGATGATCCCCCCTTAGAGAAAAGCAGACTTTAAAACTGCTGATTTGTTTGTCATTCATCGCTTTTGGTTGTGCTACGTTCATGTTAGCTTCATCATTCCTGCATATCATAGTTTTCCTATTTCTTTTATGTATTTGTTTACTATTTTCATACTAACCTTTATTGACTAAACACTATTGATTTGGATAAATTTGTTTCATTTAAATTATGACAAAAAAATTTCATCATTCCCATATCAGTAGAAAA
This sequence comes from Spiraea crenata, assembly GCA_033992175.1. NCBI lineage: Eukaryota > Viridiplantae > Streptophyta > Magnoliopsida > Rosales > Rosaceae > Spiraea > Spiraea crenata. The sequence goes on from JAVBHV010000019.1 coordinate 64,721, forward strand.
TGTTGACCCCGCCTTCTTTTTACAAGTTTTATGCAGTATTCATTTATGGTTAACTGATCTCATCATAGAACTTTTTTCAGTTTGTTTTTGTTCTACTCATGTAGTGAATCATTAATACATGACATTAAAGACCATATGCTAAAACAGGAGAAGGAATTAAGAAAAACCTATTATTGATACTATAGAATGCTTTTCCAAAAAATTCAATGATCATATTATCCTAGACTTGGAACAATACAAATTTGACATAATTATACAGCTAACTTCTAAAATTTTAGTTATACAAAGTCTCACACATATGTATTTCCATTCCATCAAATTAGTAAAAAGCTTTCTATACTTGAATTCTACAAAGTAGACTCAATAGATGGTAAATGCAAATATGATCGGCTCTTTATTTATGTTTTTAATTCATTGCTGTTCTTTAGTCCAAACTAACTTTCAATACAAATGGATACTATTATTAGACATAACATCAATTTAAGACTACTCACTTATTTCTGATGGAGAGGTGGTGTTGAAGGCAGAGGACATCATAGGGAAGCACTACAAGAAAAGAGGTCTATGGCAACAAACTTTTGGGCACAATTGCTATATTTGTGTTTAATATATTCAACTGGGCACAAATAAGTTATAATCGTGTCGAATATATAAAGGGCACAAATATTCGTGTCTTCATAAAATGCAATGGACACGAATGTAGCAATGGGCACAATAACCGTGCCCAATATGCTTGCTGGTCCACCATTCTTACACCCGCATATATTATTATAAAATTAAATTTACAAAAGGCACAATCTTTTGTGCCCTTTGTTAATTTATGGGCACAAATAACTTATTTGTGCTCTTTATGTCAATTCTATGCAAAAAAAAAAAACAAAAAAGAAGAAAAAAAAAGTGGTAATATTTCCCTCTAAAATTTTGGTTACCAGCTTTCAACTAAAATAGCTAAATTGCATTTGACACTTAAACATCAAAACTTCAAACTTCCCTCCTTCCTATCTCCATCTGCTTCATCCTCGATTCTCCACCGAGCTCTTTCTTTTTTCCATTCTCAGTCTCCTCATCGTCCAACTCTGGATCTACAAATTCAACACCTCACCAATAAACCCAGATCTACTACCTTAATACCTCACCTGAATCTACAAGGCCGCAAGACTTCAAGGCCGAGCGACTTCCATTTGATTTGTTGTGGGTATTTGAGTTTTTAGAAGTGGAAAAAGACACGTAAGTTTCAATTCGTTGTTTTTTCTGTTGAATTTTGGGTCGGGTTCTCGTATTTTGGGTTCGAATTGAGTAATTAGGGTTTTTATTTTTTCTTTGTTTTGCTTCTGGATACTCTCAAGGCCGCGCGGCTTCCATTTGATTTGTTGTTGGTTTTTGAGTTTTCAGAGGTTGGGAAAGATAGGTAAGTATCAATTCGTGGGTTTTTCGGTTGAATTTTGGGTTGGGTTCTCCCCCCAATCGCTCTCCTCCGCCCTCTTTCGCAGCCGATTCTACGTCTCCAGCATCTACTGCGGCTTCGTCTCCTTCTTCGACCTCCGCACCCACCTCTGGAGCGAGGTCCAGACCCTCCGCCTCCCCGTCGTCGCCTTCTCGTTCCTCCTCGCCTGCACCAGCCGGCTCATCCTGGCCGGAATCTGCAACAGCCCGGCTGGCTCCTCCTTCAGCTTATGGAAAATTGACGAGTCCACCATGGAGTTCTCCGAAACTGCAATTATGGGCAGTGTAGCATTACCACCAAGGTATAAATCCACATGTTTACTGTCCTCATTAGTGTCACATTTAACTTCCAATTACGCCAGCACTTTGCTGACGATTTCTCTGATGTAGCTTATTTTTGTCTTTGGTCTTGAAAGATTAGCGTAGAATGGCATGCTGAGTTCTTGAACCAATTACTGGTTTTGCTTGAAATATGATTAAGATACATGGGACAGTTTAATAATTTTAGTAATGTACGTAAGATGTTGGTTGAAGCAAAAATTTGTTGAGCTAATGTTCCTGTTAGGATTTGAAAATTGACGCTAGTTCATTTCTGTTTTACCTTGGGGAGTTCCTGATTTAATATCTGTGAAATGGTTGTGTGTGGTTGTTTAATTTTGAGTTGTGCTGAACGGAAAAGAAGAAAGGATGTTCATTTTAATCCTTTTGGGTCTATTGTGAAACAGGTGACTCGAAAAAGGGCTATTATACTGGCCCTGTAGATGACAAAACTCGAAGTCCTTTGAATCAGTGGCCTAACATTTTCTCCATATTAGATATATTAGATATGGTAGCATGAGAATTAGAGCTCCTACGTACATTACATTCCTCTTATGTAAACAGTTTCTTAGTTAACCATTGATTTGGATCTTGTTCCCTTTGAGAAATTATGCAGATATCCTACCTTCTTGGATACCGACAATGGAATCATACTATAGAAAAGTCCTGTAAGTGTCTCTTGGTGATGATTTACTTCCCAGCATTGTGCATTTCTACAGTAAGAATTGGCAGTTCATAAGTGATACATGGTCGTTGTTTAGGAGCTTTTCATTATAAATGTATATGCATGCATGTAATTTTGGTATTGGATCTGCTGCCTCAGGTCTGCTGGAAAAAGATTAATCTCTCTGATTTCCTTGGCTTTGAACCTGGACGAAGATTATTTTGAGAATGTGGGGGCGCTGAATAAACCAAACGGATTACTTCGCCATTTGCACTATCCTGGTATAGTAGCAGAGTTTAGTTGAAAATTGATACCTAATTCATTGTGATAACTATTTTTTGTGTTTTTGTCTTTTTTGTCTTTTTTGTTTTCTTGTAACTTATGTCATCTCTATCCCTTTTGTATCTTTCACTGTTTTTTCTATTGTGATATACTAAGCTGGATTTCTTGTCAACACTTGACAGGTTTGTAGGGAAAAATCTGAGCAACCAAGGATCTGGGAAGATGTTCCGCACATAGATGGGTAAGTCCAAGATCATGAGTTTTCATGTAAATGATAATAGGATTCATATTAAGTTTACATTATTGTTTAGCCCTTGCATATAATCCTCAAGAAGGGTTTGTTTCTGTGCAATGTGTCAATGTCCTACATAGATAGGTAATGCAATATAAGAAATATGATAAGAAGGATGTAGGCCTATTGGCTTCTGCGTAGTATGGACTGTTTAGAGGTGTTGCTTGTTTTATGCACTGATTATAGCTTATCATTTTTAGACCATTGATTATAGCTTATATAAGAAGCTTTTTCATGCTTTAAAATCTTATGGGCTGCTAAGTATTGTTCTATTGGTGCATATTGATACTGTAATTCAATTCTGCAATGAGTTGCTGTATTGAAGATTTAGTATATATGTATTGTAATTCGGAAGCACCAAATGATTTGGGTGAAATATTTCTAATTTTTTTAAAAAAAAATTAGAAACAAAGGGCACAATTAGAAGATTTGTGCCCTCTGTACTGACGTGGGATCCAATGGCGAAGTGGACTTGTCAGAGACTTTGGGCACAATTGTGGACTTATTTGTGCCCTCTAATCAAAGGCACAATTGTAGTAATCGTGCCCATTGCTACTGGGTACGCCTCTTAAGGGATCAAATATCTTTCGGGCGTGCACCGTGGCCTTTGCTAGTGGGCACAAATAATTGTGTCCTTAAACCCAATAGGCACAAACATTTGCATGTGCCCTAAGATCCCTTTTTTTTGTAGTGAAGGCTCATTGCACTAAAAGGGACAAGGGACTACGAGATGGCTATGACAATTTCAGAGCCTAAACCAGCTACAATGGATTCTCCGTGGACCCCCCAACAAAAGATGGTTTGAAATTGAAAGTTGATGGGGCTGCGGGTTTGCTAGATGATAGAAGTGGTCTAGGGGCTGTTTTAAGAGATGATCATGGGAGATTGCAATGGGCAGCGATGGAGTGTGGTCCAAATGGTTGCTCTCCTATTTTAAGTGAACTTATGAGTTTGAGGTTGGGCCTAAGACATCATATAATGACTGGAGTTCGATTTAGGGTGATGGTGGTTTTGGTAAAGATCTGGGAAATGGTTTCTCAGTCGGCTCCAGTGGTGGTGATGACAAGTCTAAGCGAAGAAGACATTATAAGCCTATACCCACAAGATCGCGGAAGTAAGAATCGAACAGCCCAACAGATTGGTTGCAATGAGAGCACAAGTTTTCACAATTTTAGGCCAGTTTGTAGTATGCTTTTGTATTAGTACATGTAGGCGATCAGTTGGGCGAATTTGTTAACTGTTTTCTGTTTACTCGTTATTGTTACGTAAAAGGCAATGTCAATGTCAATGTCAATGTATCGAAGCTTTGTCTCTTTGAATAGCCTTTTTCTTTGTGCTCAAGAAACTGTTTCGTGCCTTTAGCTTTTGTTTTGTGTTTGATTGTTCTGTTTTCTTCTCCGATAATGTTGTGGCGTATGCATATATTAACTGCATTGGTTATTCAAGGAGTTAGTTTCCATCTGATATATTTCTTCCCTTTCTCAACTCTCATTTTTGTTAGCTTGACCATTCTCAACCTTGACTGTCCATTTCTGGCATAAGTCATATCGAAAGTTGGTAGGTGACTTTATGGCTTCAAAGTAGAACAGTGGGATGAGAGTCCTTCTCTCCACTTGACGTCTGATATTTGTAAATATCGGTTTGTCAATTGTGCATGGCATTCATAATTGATGTGTTGCCTCAAAACAATATCAATACAATATTAATCCAATGTCGAGTACTTATAAATACATAGCCTGGTAAAGAAAAAAGGTACCAAGTCTATATGTTCACGTATTGCAATTGTCTGTTTTATACAGATGAACGTGCTTGTTGATCTTATTTTGCAACTGTATCTTATTTATCAACATACAGTTCAAATTACCTTCATTATTTCAAAGTATGCAAAATTGAAGTAACAAATTGCAAAAAGAACTGAACTTCATAGCAATACCTCAGTTTGAAAATTAATACTGCACAACAACTTCGTATGTGTTAACCTTCTAAAGCAAAGTGGTGTTGTGTAGTAACTGACTGGGTGGTATTGTAACGACTTCTCAATTGTGGCAAAATTTATTTTGAAAAAGTAGTGTTGTGACAGATTTTGTGATAAAACTTACTGGTATTATGGATGAAAATTTAGTTTATGCGATATATCGTCAAAAAGTATAAAGTCGAAGTGGTTACTTGTAAATTATTTTAGCTTGGGTGGTGAATGCACAAAAATTGCATAGTTTAGGTGTCATTGTATAACTTTTCTTGATGTTTAAGTTAAATTTAGCGTAAAGTTTATTATATCTATGTGAAAAAACGACAATTCACTGCTTATTTTGGGTATATATATGAAAAGACATCTACAACTTATGACAAAAAAAAAAAGCAACAAACATCAAACTCTGTTATAAGATGAAGACGAACTTATGGATTGCCAAAGTCGATTTTAGGAAGAACGGCTCCTATGTGTTCATCAAAGACTCCAAATTCAATAACTAGCAAATGAAGTAGGAATGATATGGGTTCTCCCCTTCTAGCAGGTGCCCGTGATGTTGGCTCCACCTCTGTCCCCATTGTTGAGGCTCTTGCCCTTCGGGACGCTTTGATGTTTGCTCACCATTATCACTTTACCCACATTTCTATGGAAGGTGACTCTAAGCTAAGTATTGACTGCGTGACTAATGCTTGTGCTACACCTTGGTCGCTTAAATCCATCATTCGAGATATCTGTCAGGTGGCCTCCAGGTTTGAATCTATTACCTTGGAGCATATCTTCAAAGAGGCCAATTTTGTGGTTGATGCGGTGGCCAATCATGGCCATAATTTACCTAATATGTATATTTGGCAAAACTCTCTTTCCCCTAGGGCTCAGAATGCTATTGCATTTGACGTTGTGGCTTCTGGTTGCCCCAGAGGCTTTTTTCTCTAATGAATTTCCTTTTTCATCAAAAATAAAAATAAAATTCACACGTGTTTCTGTGCCAAATTTAAGTGTTAACCAAAAAAAAGTGATAAGTCATGGGCCCAAATCCCAAAATTTCCTATGACAAATAAAAGCCCAAATTTCAACTTTAATTGGCCGCATACCCGGCCGTTAGGACCTCCCGCACCGCCTTCTTCACCTTCACTCGAAGAATCTTGGGTATCCCCTTATTTGATTGTTATTCAATTCTGTTGTAAACATATAAATTTGTGACTGGAAAAGAAAGTATAGAGGTCTTGTAAATCTCTTTCTCTCTCTCTCGTCCCTCCAATGACTTTTTATATTCTTGTAAAGCGGCGACTAAAAGAAGAATTAGTAACTATTTTCTGATTACAGACCAAAACGAACTAGAATTGTCCGATTGAAGCATTTTCTCCTTCCATTCCACGATTATGGATGTGTCACTGTCAAAAAAATACTAATCCAATATTGAGTACTTATAAATACATTGTCTGGTAAAGAAAAAAGCTACCAAGTGTATATGTAAACTGTAAAGATATTGTTTTTGGTTGTTCAAAGTTAACTTTAATAGATATGTTACCCTTGGAGTGTTCATATTGGGAGCTACGCTAATGTATGCAGAAGAAGCACTAAGACATAGTGAACCATAATGAAGTTTGGATTTTTGCTAATTATAGGTCTGAGGAGGTTGTACCAATACCTTGAATACTCTTGTTAGTCACGTGAATCTCTCTTCAATCTCTCTTCAAATTTACCTTATCTCATCATAGTTAAAAGCCTGATGGATTGAAAAATTTTCATTGCAAATTTGGGGTGGTTGTGCAATGAAAATTGAAATTGTATTAATGTGACCTCCTGTAATGCTTGAATTTAATGTGTTTGATGTACAAATTGACATATTCAGAGTTCAATTGGAAGAGCGCAAGTGAGTAAATTAAGAGGCAATTGTGTAAATGCAGAGGTGGGCAGGAAAGGGCCAGCTAGCTAACGGAACAGTACGTATTATAGGCCTGGCAATTCCCAGCATCTCCCAACATCGTCCTCTATGGTGATCAGACAGAAGTCTGGAATTCTGAATTCCTCAATTACCCCTTATCGCCCCTTAAAGTAAGAAAATGTCATTTGCCTAGGTCATCTACGTTTAAACAAACCGACCCACACCGAATGTTAGTGCCAGATATTGGCTTTGTTAACGTTTGTCAAGCTTTGGCTTAGCTCGTCTTGTTTCTTTTGTGAGCCAATTTTAAACGAGCTAAAAAAAAAATCGAGTTCCATACGAGATATATCAAGCCAATTAGATTACAATCATAATCTAATTTAATTGAAAAATTAAAAAAACAAACATAATACTGAGAGAAGGTTTCAATTAGAGATATTTTGAAGTAATTATTTAAAAGATTCTTACTTTCAAGAACACTTCTTACAATTTAGCAAATTAATCGAATATATCAAGATTTTAGTTTCATTTGTTTCCTACGAACCAAACTTCACTATGACATATTTACATTATAAATGAAATTTATTTTCCGTATAAAAGTTTATACTATATTGAGCCATCGTTCTAATTACCCCCACCTATTTCCACAAATGTAGTCCCACATTCCACAAAGGACAAACACACGCCAAAATTGCCACAGTGGCGAACGTCCATAAAAGAAAGAGATTACGATGGGGAAAAAACAAAAAGGTCGACAAAAATGGCAGAGAGAATCAGCACAGCAGCTACCTGCCCCCCTGCACAGCGCGCTCTGTGTGTGGTGTGTTGTACTATGTACGGACCTGACCTCATCGTCGCCTTAATTCTCACCGGTCACCACCCTCTCTCCTTCCGCCACGCGTCCCACCCCTTCCTTGATCACTCTATTGTGGTGGATATATATCTTGTCGCATCCTCTCATTTCCCTCAGAATTTCACACAAAAAGGCAAAAAAAAAATCCGTGTGATTTTCTCGGGAAATGGACGACAAAGAGCTGAAAATGCTCATGAAGTCACTTTTCAAGAAAGCTGAAGACAACACTCCGTGCTCGGCGGAGGATGAGGCCACCTTCACCGCCCTGTTCTCCTCCGGCGTCAGCCTCCTCCCCTTCATCTCTTCCCCCACCACCGCCGTCTCCGCCGCTACTGTCGATGTTCCCCACTCTTCCCCCCGCTTAATGCCCCTCCCCTACTCTGATTTCGCCTATGACTCGCTTTCCGCCGCCGCCCCCGCCGCCCTCCTCCGCCTCCCGAAAAACGAACCGGTTTCGAATTTCCAAGACTACTTCTCCCAATCCGACCAAACAAACATCAACCCATTTCATTATCCCCAGTTTTACAACAACCCACCTGACCTCAACCATGACTTTGTAATGCCGCCGCCGTCCTCCGCTCACAGCTTCACCAACACCCCCACCGCCTATCACGACGGCGCCTCCGACTCCCATGACTACTCCTCCATCTTCCACCACTTGCCCGATCTCGTCTCCCTAGACCCATTTGCCACCTCCATGTCTCCTCACTCTTCCGCATCTTCTTCATCCTCCAAACGCCCCAGATTCTTAACTTCCGGCCACCGCTACTCCGCCGCCTCCACCGCCCAATTTTTCCCCCCTCTGCCCCATTTCCAAACCTTTTTCACCTCCCCTGTCTCCCCTGCTTCATCATCCTACGCTCCCCCGACGCCGCCGCTGCTCAAACCCAAAAAACGCGCCACCCCATCTCCGCCGGGAAGCGTTCTGCAACGGCAGCGCCGCCAGAAGCTCAGCGACAAGACGCGGTGCCTCGAGCGGCTCCTCCCCTGGGACAAGAAGATGGACACCGCCACCGTCTTCGAAGAGGCCGCCAAGTACGTCAAGTTCCTCCAAGCTCAGCTCACCGCCCTCCAAGCCATGCCGGTCATCACTCCCACCGCATTTCCCCCTCCTCCGGTCACCGCTTGCGGTGATTTTGGCGGGCTGGAGAGGCTGAGCCGAAACCAGCTTCTTCAGGTTCTGCTCAACTCCTCGGTTTGTCAGACCATCATGTACTCCCAAGGCTGCTGCGTCTTCTCCGCCGAACAGCTCGCTGGGCTCAACCGCCGCGTCACCACCAGGTCCTCCAGAGCCGGCCCTAATGTTTTCCACCATGGATGCTTCACCGGGTACTCTGCTTTTTAATTTCCAAGTTAGTTATGTCCAAATAGAGCCTTTTGGTAAAATTTGGATCCTTTTGGAACAGAACGTGGAATGAAATCGAATCAGAATTAGAATTAACTTTATGGATAGAGACAGAAGAACATAGGAAAAAAAACAGAGAGAAAACAGAGAGTTTGGGTTTTGGGTTTTAGCTCATCTTTTGTTTATGGAGGAGGCAGCACAGGTTCTTTCCTTTCAATTGTAATTGAAATGACTGACATGAAATGGAACTTGAGGAATTTACAGTTGTTTGTTGTCGCAAATCCACAACTTTTTTTGCTCCTAAGCAATCTTCAATCTTTACTTTCTGTTGTGAATCTGATCCGTTGGCTTTTGATTTCTATGTTCCAATATTTCCTTTCGATGTTTTGGTTCATCATTATGTTACAATCCATCCACCACTAAAATGTGCAACCATGTGTAATTTTAGACATGACTTACCATCATATATTCTATCTACCGGCGCAAACATAAGATATCAAGCTACACGACAAAGACAACATACCACCTATTTCATAGGTTTATTTACTAGTCACATACAATGGGTATGCTGAATTCGTATTGGCGGCACACTTTCTTGGCAATTTACTGGAAATTGCAGGCTTGTTATACTTCAGGCTTTCAGCCGCTTCAACTGACTATTAAATTCGAGAAACCAAATATCCAAGCACAATACGTGGTCTAAGAATCATATCGGTCCAACCCTTGAATATTTAAAGAAAGTTGAAGGTCGATGACATGACAAGGCCCAATATAAAGTGAAAGCCCAATATACAAATGCTGCAAGCAACATCGATGTTGGGGATAAGCTCGGATGTGGGAAAAGTTTTCATAAAGTTATACTTTCTTTTTTTTTTTGGTCAAATACAAAGTTATACGTTCAGATCCTAGCTTCCGAATCTTCTTACTAATGTTCAAATACAAGTTATTCAACCTTCTCATCAAAATTCAAATTTCTTTACCAAAGTTCATATCCTAATTTTTGAACCTTCCACTAAGGTTCAAATGCAAGTTTCTTAACCCTCTCATCAAACTCTCTAACCATATGTTCGGATCCTAGTTTCTGAACCTTCTCATGAGCATTCAAATGCAAGTATGTGAACACTCTCATTCCTGTAACTAAAATTCGGATATATCAATTTTCGTAATTGCCTCCCTTAATTATTTATCCATTCAACTTCCTTGTGTATTTCTTCAACTTTGTTATACGTACATTTGGTTAGTTTATTGATGTATGCCTTCAAATTGTCTCCCTTAATTATTTCTCCATTCACCCTCCTATAAGTTTACTTCCTTTCGGATGTGTGAGAAGGTAACTACAGCTTGCATAGGTGGATCCATCAATTATAGCCGCAAATCTATGGTTTTTGTACAAACCTCCAAAAATATATACATCAAAAGTCAAAAAGTTCCTTCTGAAGGAAATTCACTCACCGATTGATCTTTGGGGTTTGGGCATGTACAGTTGGTGAGAGATGCTTAGGCACGCTCATATGAGCTGGTTTATACCCTTCTTTTCTTGCCCCCCCATCAACGAATCGAAGACCCAAAGTAAAAGCAGACAAATAAAGAGCCCAAAAGTAAAATAAAGCTTGCACTGTGTGGACAAAAGAAGCTTTTTAACCCACTAATGATCCATTCTTTTCTACACTATACATGTACCCCTTCACACATATTTCCCCATAGCCTTTCTCCCATTAATTCCACCACCCTTCTCCGCTCAGCTGCAAGCACAAGTTATTAGCACGATTTCATCACACAACACAATACAAGACATCAAAATGGTGAAAATTGGAGGCGTTTTCGTCTGCCTCTTGATCGTTATCATGGACATCGTAGCTGGGATTCTTGGAATCGAAGCGGAGCTTCAACAAAACAAGGTATCACTTCATATCCTTTTTGCTCATTTCCGTTGAAAAACTGTCGTTATTAGTCATCCTACACTTCATTCTTTAACTTGTTCATACATAAGCACTATGTAAGATGGCGATTTTAAGTGCTAATAATAGTTATGTTTTGTTTTATAATTGATATTTTTGTTGGTAACAGGTGAAGCAATTGAGGCTATGGATTTTTGAGTGCAGAGAGCCAAGCCATGCAGCATTCAAGCTGGGGATGGCTGCAGCAGGACTTTTGGTTCTGGCCCATGTTGTTGCTAACTTGCTTGGTGGATGCAATTGCATTTGTTCTCAAGACGAGCTCCAAAAGGCTCCTCCCAATAGGCAACTCTCTGTGGCTTGCCTCATCTTCACCTGGTAAGTGTATTCAACAATTAGAATTACTTATTCCGGCTTTTTCATTAGAGAAATTTTAACTTGAAACTCCTCTGGACAAATGAATCAAGTTCTAATTATTAATTTCATATTTTTATTTTGTTATTGATAATTAGGATCATCTTGGCCGTTGGTTTGTCGATGCTGGTGATAGGGACTTGGTCAAACCACAAGTCTAAAGCATCATGTGGCTTCACACACCATCATTTTCTGTCAATTGGAGGGATTTTGTGTTTTGTTCATGCTCTGTTTTCTGTAGCATATTACATTTCTGCCACTGCCTCTAGCTAGGTAGTGACTACTTTAATTTGCTCCATTAATGTTCCCTTTGTAATCCAACTTTACTAATCCACCATTTTCTTGCTTACATCACTCATTCCTGTTTTGTTCATGCTCTGTTTTCTGTGGCATATCACATTTCTACCACTGCCTCTAGCTAGGTACTAGGTAGTAGGTAGTGACTACTTTAATTGGTTCCATAAAACATTGCTTAACATAAGCATTAATGTTCCCTTTGCAATCCAACTTTACTAATTCATCCTTTTATTGCTGATATCACTCATTCCTCTTAACAATACTTAACAATGAATGACAATGTTACCCATTTACTACTGGTTTATGTGAGACAACAGTGGTGATAATCTTTCTTTTGTCCCCAATCTTATCTATTAAGGATTATAATAAAAGTAGTGCTCGAAAGATGATGCTGCATTATTGTTGTGTGCTTTTTTCTTTTCCGTTTTTCCAAAAGCCGTGGAATGAATGTGAAGAGAGGACATGGAATTTTGGATTCTTTAGATGTGAGGAGTTTGGATGTGGTAAAAATCAGAAACGGCACGAACAAACATAAAGAAATCAGTGCTCGCGTTGAGTGAAACCACAGCTGGTTACAATATCTAATAGGGACAATGATTTATAAAAACAAAATAAATATTGTATTTCAAAGATAGGATAATAAATTCAAAAAATAACATATGTGAACCACACTTACATCTCATGTCCCGAACCACGCACATCAATATCAACCCATGTGCAACAACATATTGTTTTTTTTTTAGAAAAAAACATCAGTTCACATAGAAACATTTTATGCGAACATAGAAACAGTTTATGTTCTGCCAACACAGAAACAGCTCTGTTCTGCCAACACATAAACATGTTATAACCAATGAACAAAATTTCGGTTTCGATGGAAATTTCGGTCATCAAAATTTATGGAAATTTCGGAAAAAGTTTCGATTTCGGTGGAAATTTCGGTAAATTTCGGTTAAAAAACAAAGACGAAAAACATATTAGAAAACCTATAAATTAATATATCTACTTTCTCTAGGCTCTAAAATTAACAAATAATGCAATTTAACATCTAAGCAATATAGCATTGTCCATATGGATTAACTTTTATATACATAAGGGAGAAAAATTTGTGTTTTGAATTCTATTTAGCTATCTATCAGCATAATATCTTAATAGAAATATCTCAACTTTCTATAAATTTTAAGTCAACTAGTAATATACACAATTAACAAACAAGGCTGCCTCAACGTTCTCTATGCTCAAAAACCTATAAAAATTGGCATTTTGCATCCTACTAAACTTAATAACAAGAAATAAAATTATATATACACCCTTATTTTTCTTATTTAGAGTAATTTCTATTTTTTTTTTCAATTTCTCTAGAGTAATTTCATTAATAAGTATTTTGATATAATTATAGGTAGGTGATATGATAAAATGGGAGTTACCATAAAAAACCCAACCATCTTTTTTTTAGAAGTAAAACCTAACCATTTATCTATACACGTTTTTGTTGGGGATTTCTTTTATAAAAAAAAAAAGAAGGTGTTCAAATGACCAAAATGACCAATTTTTGAGATAAATTACATAATGGTCTTCTTCTTCCACCCAATGAGTTTCGCCGCCGCCCAACCTAGTCATGCCGCCCACAATTTCTTCAAAAACATCAACTATATTTACTGAAATTACTTCAAAAACACCAAAATTTAATCGAAACTCAACCGAAATCATCGAAATTTCGCCGAAATTTCGACTTTTTCCAGTGATATTGAAACATCCCCCGTTTCTAACTTCGGTACCCCAAAAATCCTGAAATTTCGACCGAAATTTCAGAACTTCGGTCGAAATTTTAAACTTGACACACAGAAATAGTTTGTTATAACATAAAAACAGTTCATGCCAACAAGGAAACAATTTGTACCAGCATAGAAACAATTTATAGCAACACAGAAACAGCTTGTGCCCAACAATCAAAACTTCAATTTACCACCACAACTACTTCAATTCAACCCCCAATTCGTAAATACGATTTTCAACCAACAATGAACAACCACAATCAACAAAGGTAGAGTAGAATTGGGTTCTTTTTATATGGTAAACTTCAATTTAGGACTAAAGTTTTGATTGTTGATTATGGGTCCTCGTGTCTGCATTGGTAGAAAGGGGAGGGGGATGACTCGCCGAATTCACATTACCGTTTCCAACAACAGAGGCAACAAGAGGGAGCACGAGAGGGAGAAGGAGAGCACCAAGCTCCGCGAGCGCCTCTGCCGATCCATCACCAGCCGTTTGCTCGCTAGCCTCTACTAGTACAACAACTTTCCCCTCCCTGCGCACGCAGACATGAACGATGTTCTCCAGTCCGACGGCACCACTTACCGCGATCAGATGCGCCGTGACCAGTTCCACCTTTCCAAGAAGGCGCTCGTCGCCCTTGCCTTCTTCGGGTTCACGTGCTGTAGCCTCCGACCACTCATGTCGCGACACGCGTCGAAGTTGCTGATCTTCTTTTGCCTGGCTTTCATCGTCGCCCCACGCAGTATGTGTTTTGGTTTTGCGTTTGGGTTTGGGTTTGCATTTCGGAGGAGCGTGGAGAGTTGTGTTAGGTTGGGTATTATATTTGGGATTTTGTCCTTAGAGGAGATAATTTGAATTTAGTGGATTATGAAGAGAAAGTGAGTTATATATCAGACTAGTAGGTCATTATTCCTATCTAATAAGGACACAAGATTAAAGAAAGTATTTGTGCAATGGCAGAATCAGAATGGGTGATTTTATTCACCCCCATCAATTTGATCTTTACACCCATCACTTATTTTATTTATTACATTACTATTTTACCCTAATACAAAATTACTCTTCAAGACCTAAAATAAAATAGCAAATTGATCACTACACCCAACATCATCAACATAGCCATAGCCTTGTTCATCAAACATTCTCCCACGACATAAGTATTACTAAAACTCTCATTTAAGTGATACATTGGGATTCCCACAATCCAACCGCCAAAACCCTAAATCGATTCTCTTTGTGGATGAATTGGAAACTTGATGATTGAGAGCGTATGGTTGATTGAGCAACGAGGATTTTCTAAATTGGGTTGACAAATTGGAAAAATTGAGATATGCTTTGGACCTCTAATTCTGTCGCTTAGTTTTTGTGCCCAAATTTTATGGACGGTTTGATGAGATTTTGATGAGGTGGGTTTTGGCATATGAGGTCTAAAATTGTTGAAATCAGTTAGAGTTTGTGCATATATTGTTGTCTGTTCAATATGTCTGCCATCAAGTATGAAGAAGGCGAAGACGAGATTCCCTAGTGTCCAAACACAATTTACCCCAATAAATATTGTTTGAAATCCTTTCAAGAGTGCCTGTGATTGGCACATTTTTCATCTAGCGCCCTTGTCTAACTTGTTTTATGCATTTACCCCTTGAAAACATACTGAAGAACAAAATCAAAAGAACAACTCTTCCTCCTCTAGCTAGCCCCCTTCCATCATGTCCATTCCAACGACGACAATCATACAGAAGGTTTGTGTTGTTGTGTATTTAATTTTGTTCTTCCCCCGTTCCCCGTCATGACCTAAAAGAAATAAGGCAGTACATTCACTCATAGTCAAGAATGAAACCGAGCAACTTCTCAACATCAGATTTGATTTTCGTTATCATTGTCCTTTACCAGTTAAATACTGATATTGAGTAGTCTTGTGTAAGTAACTGAATTGCATCATACACCCTGTTCTTTGAGTAGTCTTGTGTAGGTTATATAGATTAATGATGAGTGTAAAAAGCAAATTCAATATTGAGTAAGAGGTATTTTTGGAACACAAAATGGGTGTAGTAATAAAATTCAAATTAACCAAAATTAATGATGGGTTTTAATATAAGATTGGGTGTAAAAATTAAATTGATGGGTGTGGATAAAATCACCTAATCAAAATTTGTTTTCCGGGAGGTTACCTAAAACTTTGAACCTTTACAATCAAATTTTTTATTATTTATTTATACAAATATATATTCCATATAATCTTCATAAAATATAACCACTAATTATAATTTGGGTACTGTTATAATTTTGTAATAAAAATTTATTCTTGAATATCCACTACTAAATGTTCAATACCGTTCAACAAAAAGAAAATAAAAGAATACACATTTGATAAAAAGTGAATCTTCATTGATAGTAGTTTTTGCTCTCTTATTCGGTTGATTTCAAGGTGACATTGCAACCTAAAAATAGGAAAAACAACAATGCAAATTGCAATTCAATTTATGTGAACAACATACAAAGAATTTGAATAATAACATAATGAGAGTTTCATGAATCTATCCACTTTTCTTCAAGAATTGCTTGGCATCTTCTGCATTGTGTTCTTTCTCTTTTTGCTATTTCTTTTTTTTTTGCTCGTTTATTTGTAATTTCATAGACTTCGGTTTTTGGTTTGGGTAAAAAGTTATATTGTGTTATATAAGATATATTTAAAATTGCATACTGTGCTAAATTGTAAATATAAGAAATCAGAGAATAAATTTGATCAAACTTTCACTAGGTTATAGCCTACTTTAACAAGTTTGGCCATTGTATTTGTGCACTAGATACCAAAAGATTAGTTTAATACCAATACATGAAACTCATTCATCTTGACACAGAGTGCTATCTTCACAATTGATCAATTGTAGAAAAGTGAGCAATACTCTACTCATTCATTTTCTTCCATGTGTATAGCATATCAAATCGTTTATGTAGCCTTGCGCTTCTTCCGATATGCCTTTCTCCTCTTGTAGCCTCAACTGGTTTCGCTACATCACTTCTTGCATTTTCCGCCTTAATTTGAAAAAAGAACAGTTTGTTAAGCACTTAAATAAGTCTGCTGCCAAGAAGATCTCAATGTAAGCTAATACTAGCCCGGCTCAATAAGTCCTGAAATTGTCCTATTTGTCTCAACTAGTCCTGAAATTGTCCTATCTCTATTGTCTATGGGCTTCTGTCCAAAAACTATTACCACACTTTTATTATGCCCAAAAACACTACCACAACAAAAGTATTACAAAATACTATTACTTTCCCAAAAGCCCACTAAAAAGCACACAACCACTCCGCGTGCGTGAGGCTCATGCACCACACATGGCCTGCCCCTCGCTCCGCTTCTCGTCCGCCATTATCAAAGGCTCAACCTTTTCTTCACAAATCTCTGTGTTGGAAATTGAAGCAATCTATTACCACACTTTTATTATGCCCAAAAACACTACCACAACAAAAGTATTACAAAATACTATACTTTCCCAAAAGCCCACTAAAAAGCACACAACCACTTCGCGTGCGTGAGGCTCATGCACCCCACATCGCCTACCCCTCGCTCCGCTTCTCGTCCGTCATTATCAAAGGCTCAATCTTTTCTTCACAAATCTCTGTGTTGGAAATTGAAGCAATCAACCAAAGCTGAGATACGAAACTATTCCCCATCTAAACACAAAACTTAGAATGATCACAACCATATGCATGAAGTACAAGAAAAGATGGCAGATTGAAAAGAAGAGAACACAAAGCAATTTGAACAAAACCATATATATATGATATGATAATTGGGAGTTTGTGTTTGGCAACCGCATTTGATAGAATTCAAGTATCCAGATGATCTAGCCAAATAGAATTGAAGAAGGTGTTTTTTCATTTTAAAGGAACTGCTTTTTTAGATATGAAGCTCTTCCTTCAATGAAGGAGGTGTTCCTTCAATTTGAAGGAACAGATTCTTCAAATTTCAAACAAAACAGTTCCTTCAAATTGAAGGAACACATCCTTCAATTTGAAGAAGGTCCTTCAAAACGAAGGAACACATTCTTCAAATTGAAGGAACACATCCTTCCTTCAAATTTGAAGGATGTCCTTCAAAACGAAGGAACACATCCTTCAAAACGAAGGAACAGATTCTTCAAATTTCAAACAGAACAGTTCCGTCAAATTGAAGGAACACATCCTTCAATTTGAAGGAGGTCCTTCAAAACGAAGGAACACCTCCTTCAAAACGAAGGAACACATCCTTCAAAATGCAGGATGTGTTCCTTCAAAAATATGAAGTTGTTCCTTCAAATTCGAAGGAGCTCTTCCTTCAATTTGAAGGATGTGCTCCTTCAAAATGAAGGAGGTGTTCCTTTAAAATGAAGGAGAAAGAATAGCTGTATTGACTCACCATCAATTCACATGATATATATATATCAATCTTCATCTAAACAACCCAACAAAGCTTTCTAGACTAGTTTCAAAGATTACCTTGACTGGAAATTCTCCGGAAACTCACCGGAAAGTTTCAACTAATATGTGAGGCTCACCGGTGATGATCTGCTGCAAACTAAGACTCAATGTTGCTTGGGATGTGTCTAGAATGATGAGATGATAAAGTTTTGGGTGGTGGTTCGTCCCATTTGTCGCCGGAATCGGAGAATCTCGCGGGAAAACATGAAGACGTTGCTGCCGCGTTCTCTTTCTACAGTGGGTCTGGGGTTACAATCTTGGTGTTTATGGAAAGAGGGTGATGAGACAAATCCAACCCAATTGGTTTCGTGTCAAACAGAGTTCGGATGAGAAAGTTATGGGTAAAAAAGTGTTTTGAGGTATGTGGGGGGTCAACAAAAAGATGGAGGATATTGGCGTGGATCACGGAGCAGGGAAAGTCGAAGAAGAGAGTGAGCATATTCTGCAGCGCGTGTGGTGTGTAACTTTGTATTAAAAGTGTAAAACCAATTAAAAATCAACATGTGTCTAAAGTATTATCATATTGTAATGTTTAAATTGTAGTAGTGTTTTTTGGTATTTTACTCTTCAAGTAGTATCAAAATGTAATTGTTTTATTGTTTATTTGTTGTCCTACACCCTGTACCTATAAGAGCATCTCCACCCATGTAGGCGCAGGCGCAGGCGCGAAGTGGGCTATTGCCCTCTTCTTCTGCAGGCGCTGAATAGAGATCGCCCTCGCCTTCCGTCAAAAAAGCAGCTTCCACCCACGTAGGCGTAGGCGTAGGCGATCACTATTTTTAAATTTTATTTTTTCAAAAATATGTATAAGAATTATCACCAACATTAATAAATATTCCCTTTTGTTGTCAAATAAATTTTACATACTAATAATTATCATAAAAAACATGTAGAATTATCATATGTTAAATTTTATTTGTGCTTAAAATTTAATATTACATTCTTAAAAAAAAAATTTGATATTAAAAAAATTGTGATTTTTTGTAAAAGAAAATATTGATTTTATATAAAAAAAATAATTTTTAAGTGTTCAGCAGCCCAACAAGGGCCGTTCGGCACCCACTCCCGAATGCGGAAGCCCCTCACTCGCCCCCACTCGCGCGTGCATTGCACGTGCCCGAATTAAAAAAAAGGAAGTGCAGCGTGACGTCAGCGGGGCCCACACCGCACTTGTCGCCTGCAGGCGTGGGCGCGGGCGACGCCCGCCTTCGCCCTCGCCTTCCAACCTCTCGCCCGCCCTGATTTCGACCGCTGGAGCAGCAACAGTACCCCGCGTAGGCGAGCCTGCGCCCTCGCCTGCGGTTTCGCCCTCCCGGTGGAGGTGCTCTAACCCAACATAATCCCCGTAGAGGAGGAACCGCAAACTCTGACAACGTCATCAATTATCGTATTCTCATCGAAATTTACTGATTAAACTTCGTAAATCCTTATGTTGACTCTAATCCAGGCATGGGCACTGGTACCAAGATACAGAATCACCGACACCACAATATGGAGGAGCAAAATAAAATAAAACAAAGATGGTGAAAGCGAAACTCCAAATGGCCAAATTGCTGGAGAATGTCACATTGATTTCGCTCTGCTCTCTTCTTGTGATACTTATCGCCACATCACTTTAAAGACAACCAGAGAAAGTGTAAAACCTTTCCACACCCCAATCGTCTGCCTTAGAGCATCTCCAACAACACTAGCCAAATTTGGCTACTTTAACCCAAAAATGAATGCACAGTAATTTTAACTAGTCTCTTTAACACACGTAACTCCAACAACACTAGGCATGCTAACATAAGTTAAAATATTTTAATATTTCGTTCTATTTAGCCCCACCCTTTTTATTAATTTTTTTTTCCTAAACCAAAAAGCTGTCTCCATCCCCTTCTTCTTCCTAGTGCGGCCGTCAATCCCCATCGTCTTTCACCCCACGCCAGCGACGAATTGAGCGCCCCACCATCAAAATCGGGCTCCCCGTGCCGTCATGATTCCAAAACTACCGGTGGCGTTCCCAGATTTGCAGCAGAGAAGCGACGGCGCGCAACGGAACCAGAGGTTTTCCGGCGAGTTTCCGGGCACATCCAGCCACCGTTCGAAGCGCCACCACCCGGCCCAGCTCTCCTTGACGTTGCGTACACTCCCTGACCGGTGGCGTTCCGAGAAAACGAGCAACGAAACAGCAACGGCGTGACGAAGTCCGTGAGCTTCCGGCGAGTTTCCGGCCACATCCGGCCACCGTTCGAAGCGCCACCATCCGGCCCAGCTCTCCTTGACGTCGCGAACACTCCCTGACTGGTGGCGTTCCGAGAAAACGAGCTGCGAAACAGCGACGGCGCGACGAAGTCCGTGAGCTTCCGGCGAGTTTCCAACATTTACTCAAGCTGAACTTCCTCAAGCTGACAACGTTTGATTATATTATTTTTTAATTTTAACTAGCTCGCCAAATTCCTCTCCCGCTGGCTAAATCTAGCGAGCTACCGTTCATGAAGTGGAAATGGCGAGCCTGATGGCGAGGCCATTGGAGGAACAAATCTATGCTTTTTTGGTTAAAATAGCCCAACAGCCTCGTTTAGCGCGGCTGTTGGAGATGCTCTTAAAGACTAACGATGTCCAGCTTCAAAATTCCTTATTCATCCATGAAGCTTCACTTTTTAGACCACATCCAACAGTCAAGCTACTGTTGAGAATGTGGAAGTTTATCCAATATTAGAAAAATAAGGAACCTTGTAAGTATTTATAAGGAGTTGAGCTACTCTCTCATTTCCAATTAGTTTTGCAGTGGACTCTCAACCACGTTCATCATCTATCACATTCTACTCCCTACTACTCTCAACGTGCACTCATGTGCCCCCGTTGGCAGTGCCAAAATAATTACTTTTCTTCTTCTTCAGTAATATTGGGGTTATTTTTTTTTTTTTTCCAGAAGTAATATTGGGGTTATTAACGAGTTGAAGTTTCCAGTGTCCCACCCCATCATGTGTGTACAGATAATATACATAAACGTACGCGCACCAGCCGCAAGGCATACAATAATGAAAGATTGATTATTGAAAGAAAATCTCAACGTTTGTTGTTAGGCTAGTATTGTCTACATAAAAAAATGTAGACTACGGATAGGGTCCCTAACGGTACAAGTGCATCAACCAGTCAACGAGGCACTAGCATATAAGCAGCAAGAAGATGAACAAACAAATAGTTCTCATCAAAATCAGAAACCGTATCATGATTCCTCCGACGCCTGATCAACCTCTGCGGAGATCAGCTCAATATCATCCTACCATCTGGGATCCCAAACTCATCGAGTCATTCACCACTCAATTCACTGTATGTAATTCATTAGCTAGCACACATTGTCGATTTAAATTGATGATATCGCATTAGTTAAACTAGTTAATTAACAAGCTAATTGCAGTATGAAGTACACGGGACGAGATTGGAGGGTCTAAAGCAGAAGATTGTTCATACACTATGCAGTACTAGTAAAGGCGGTGACACTTCCTCGATTCTTAGTTTTATTGACACAATGCAGAGGTTGGGAGTTGCTTACCATTTTGAGAAAGAGATCAAAGCAGCTGTAGCTAGTCTTGTTTCTTCTACATATGATTTCAATACCGAAAATGATCTTCACACGGTTGCCTTGCAATTTCGGATACTAAGAGAACACGGTATCTTCATTAGTGCAGGTAAAGCATATCATGAATTTATTCCTTCAAAATCACTATATTTTTTGATGCAACAATATAAGGAATTGGGAGTAATGGTATGACATAACGATGAGCAGATTTGTTTACTAGGTTTAGATGCGAAAACAGAAGATTCAAACAGAGCTTCAGCAGGGACTTGATGGGACTGTTGGGTTTGTATGAAGCCTCACACGTTGGGATGCTCGAGGAAGAAGATGACCTTGAAGAAGCCAAGAGTTTTAGTACCAAAAACTTGAAAGAATATCTAATGGGAGCATTCGAAGATGATAATTTGTCGACGCAATTAGTACAACAGTCACTGGAAATTCCTCTGCATTGGAGGATGCCGAGGATAGAAGCTCGAAACTTCATCGATATCTACCAAAGGGACGATTCTAGGAACATGGATTTGCTTGAGTTAGCCAAATTGGATTATAATCTTGTCCAATCGGTATACCAAAGGGAGATCAAGGAGCTGTCAAGGCAAGATATAACTATAATTCATGCATATGATCAAATTTAGAAATAAGATCCCGGCAAATGTATTCTCTTGCTTTAATTTGAGTCATATTCATCCTTCAGATTCATAGTCTAACAATATATATACATTCAAACTGATACTGCAGATGGTGGAGAGACTTGGACTTTAGAAACAAGTTGAGTTTCTCGAGGGATAGATTGATGGAGAACTACTTGTGGGCAATGGGGCTCGTTTATGAGCCTCATTACTCGGAATGCAGGATTGTCCTCACCAAATCCGTTTGCATAATCACAGCAATCGATGATATGTATGATGTTTACGGTTTCTTGGACGAGCTTGAGCATTTTACTGACGCTGTAAAACGGTGAGTCATTACAGTACACTTACGGTCAGATCATTTGCAACCTTTCACTATAATTAGCTTTCTCACTTTTCACCTTTCAATTTATTAATTTTGATGTTCTAACAGATGGAATGCCGACGGCATGGGGGATCTTCCGGAGTACATGAAGCCTCTATATATTGCCAGGCTAGAATTGGTGAATGAATTAGCTCGTAATATATCCAAAACCAGTGGTTTGGAAATCTTGCCTTATGTTAAGAAAGAGGCAAGTTATAAGAAGTTAAACATTTTTACATGTAGATGTGTGGTGCGGGTTAACTGCTTTAGTACCCGGTCGCTCACGTTGACTATTGATGCCGCTTGTCTCAACTGTATCAACGGTCAAGATAAAGTTCATGATATCTTTGATGTCTAGTCGGATGTTTTGTGTCCTATTAACGAAAACACTGGTATTTTTTTGTGTGTATGTGTATGAATGCAGTGGGTAAATCTTTGTGAATCGTACTTGGTAGAAGCACGGTGGTTTTATAGTGGATACACACCGACATTAGAAGAGTACTTACAAAATTCGTCGATTTCAGTGGGTGGTCCTGTAGGAATTCTCCAAGCTTATTTTTTGCAAGGATGCTGCAGCAACCTAACAAGAACTTCACTTGAATCCTTTAAGCATGGCTCTCAAATCATACACTGGTCATCCATAATTGTTAGACTTACCAATGATTTGGCCACTTCCAAGGTACGGAATAACCTATGCGTCACTAACATTCAGCTTAATCGAGTACTTAGCAAGCTTTATAACATACTAATCATTCTCTGTTTCATTATTAAGGCGGAAATTGAGAGAGGTGATGTAGCGAAAGCAGTTGAGTGCTTCATGGAGGAAAAAGGCATATCGGAAGAAGAAGCACCGGACTACATACACGATTTGATATGCTACTCATGGAAGAAGATGACTGAGGAGAGTCTGAAAACTAGCATACCAAAATCAATTGTGAAGCTGACACTCCATATGGCAAGGACTGCTCACTATCTTTCAACATGGAGATGGTATTGGAACATCAACTGGGGTGACCAAAGATCGTTTAATATCTTTGATTGCAAACCCTATCTCGACTACCAGTGACAAGGATGTGGCCAACTTAGATTCTTAATTACATGCCCCTAGAGCATCTACTGATGTATGAAAGCTCAAATGCGAGTGAGAACAACCAAAACCTAGCCGCCGCCGCTCTCTCTCAAAAAACCCCAAAACCAAAAACCCCCCGCCGCCGCCGGCCCCTTGGCTTGCCTTGGGGTCGGCCGGCCACCCTTCCTCCTCCTTCTAGATCTGATATCCTTCTCCCCTGGTTTAACCCTCTTCGTGGGGTGAGTCGCGGGGGATTGTAGTTTTTTTTCATGTTTTTGCTTTTATGTATTTTGCAGGCTTCTCGTTTGAATAAAGGTGTGCAAATCATTGTCTTGCACAAGGCGAATAATGGAAGATCTAAGTTCGGTTTTAACTTATTTGGGCTGTTGTGATGGATTCCATCTAGTGGCGGCGGGTGTAATTTTATTTCCGATTGTTTTGATAGGCATCGAATCTCGATATTTGCCTTGCTTGGCCGGTGTTTTTTCAGGTTTTGGATTTAGCAGGTTCAGATCTCACTCGTCCTAGTTGCCGCTTGTGCAGTGGGTGATATCTAGTGGCGGCTTGTGCAGTTTTGGGTTTCCCTTCTACCAGGCTTGGCCGGTTTTGTTTGCTTAATCCGAGCCAGTGGCGGCTTGTGCAATTGTCAGATTCAGACTCCTTGAAGGGCTTCGGGATTCAGGTTCACCATGCTTTGCTGGTTTAGTTGTTAAGTTGATTTAGTGGTTTAGTTGTCCTGTAATAGATGTAGTTAATCGGTCAAGTTTATCTTTTCCGGTTGTACTGATGCCTTCTCTAGCGAGTTGGCTTGCTCCTGCTGCCTAGTTGCAATGAAGTTATGGGTCCTGTTAGGAGTATAGGCATTCCTTTTGGTCGATGTCTGATTTGTACTCTTTTGTTTGGTTTCGCCAAACGCTTCTATAATATATTTCTATTGATCAAAAAAAAAATGCGAGTGAGAACAATGTTAATTAATGTCATTACTACTTTTGAATTTTTTAAGAATAAAACAAGACAATTTTATTAAAAAATATAAATTGAGAAAATCGGAAAACAATATAGAGATTAAGAAAAAGCTCCCACATACATGCATGAGAAACCTACGCAGATTACACCAAAGAGGACACCAGGACACCCAAACCACTTCTAGCACACCCTATCGCACTAATTGGAAGATGATAAAAAGGTCGACCGTTCCAATTAGTCCGTTATAAAATTAAACAAACAACGCTAAATTGCATCTGATCTGGGCGTAGTCGGATCTTCGTGCAAACCTTTGATTTAGCCCAAGGCAAGCTAACCAAACACAGCCCAAAGCCAGCCTTCTACAGCCAAAAAGAGCTGAAGGCCCAATAACCATGCAGCACATCCAGCTGGCCCAACGTGGCTCTGGGGAGAATCGGGCAGGCTCCCGTGAAATGGTCACTGGAAAATTCTACTGCCGAGATCGACATCGAAGCAAACTTGAGGGGGGACGAGGCCGGTGCCAGAAGGCGCCCGACACTCTCTCTGAGGGGCTACTGGAGCTGCTGCTAGGGGAAAACCCTAGCAGAGCGCAGAGAGTGAACATATTAGTTAGTAGAATTCATCTGTTTGTATCCCATCGGCTTAATCTTATTTGGTTTCATTAATTCTACGTCAATACTACTTTTGATTGCTATGTACTTTTCAAACTGGAATTCTTATTTCATTGACTCAAACCAAGACGAAGATTACATACTATCGAAAATTGTTGCCAAGACGGCCAGATAACAAAGGACTATATTGGTTGCATATTCAATTGATTACAAGTAATAACATGTTTTTTTTCGCTCCAACACAAACATGCTAGTCTTTATGTAGGGAGACTCTTACTTGCTCCCCAAAAGACAAGACTTTAGGAAAACTGACCGCTAATAATTATGTGCAAATCCAAAATGCAATCAATATAATTTTTTTTTTTTTTATGATTAGCTTAAGATAAATTTTATTGATGAAAAACAATTACTAGAGATACGACACAGTCCCCAAATACAAAGAATAAATCTCCTAAGGAACTAATCCCCTGTACCCGGTACATTTAGATGTCCGTTTTACTATGTCTTGTCTTTTGAAGGGTCTCCCTCTATATAAAGACTAGCTATAGCATATGTTTTTGTTGGACTGAAAAAAGATGTTTGTACTTGTGATTAATCAACCAATATAGTCCTTTTGTTATCTGGCCGTCATTGTAACAAGTTTCGATAGTATGTAATCTTCGTCTTGGTTTGAGTCAATGAAATAAAAATTACAGTTTGAAAAGTATATAGCAATCAAAAGTAGCAATGACATTATTAACATTGTCCTCCTTCTCTTAGTTTCCACAAGCAATGATATAATTCGAGATTTCATACATCTGTTGATAACCAAACAATGTTGAATTTGAGTAATTTATAGTAGGGTTGATTTTTATCTGTATAATTAAAATAAAAAAATTCTGATCATATTACGCATTAGTTGAAAGAATGAAAAATGCAATCAAAGCAGCTCTTACTCTAACTTGAGCAGCCAAAAATTGTCCATTATAAATTACTATCGGCCACATCCTTGTCAATTGGGATAGGATTTGCAAGCAAAGAGATTAAGCATTCTTTGGTGGCCCCAAATGACGTTCCAATACCATCTCCATGTTGAAAGATAGAATGAGCAGTCCTTGCCATATTGAGTGTCAGCTTCACAATTGATTTTGGTACGCTAGTTTTGAAGCTCTCCTCATTCATCTTCTTCCACGCGTAGCATATAAAATCGTTTATGTAGTCCTGCGCTTCATCTTCCAATACGCCTTTTTCTTGCATGTAGCACTCAACTGCTTTCGCAATATCACCTCTCTCACTTTCCGCCTTCATTTGACACCCATAAAAACTATGAAATTAAAATCTCAATGTAAAAATTGTTAAGCTGTACAGCTGAAGTGCGTGTGACACATAGACAAGTACCTTGGCAGTGCCCAAATCATTGGTAAGTCTGACAATTAAGGACGACCAATATATGATTTGAGAGCCATCCTTAAAGGAGTGCTCAAGTGAAGTTTTTGTTTGGTTGCTGCATCCTTGCAACAAATAAGCAAGCAGAATTCCTCCAGGTCCACCAACTGATATCCACGAATTTTCTAAGTACTCTTCTAGCGATGGTTTGTATCCGCTGTAAAACCATCTTGCTTCTACCAAGTACGATTCACAAAGATTTATCCACTGCATGAATACACATACACCCAAAAATCATTAGTGTCTCCATTAGTTGGAGACACAAAATTAATGTCTGACATGATGTTTCATTCTGATCGTCAATGTATTGTGAGCCTCATATGCATCAATCAAACAAATATCTTGCCTCTTTCTTAACATAAGGCAGGATGTCCAAACAGTTGTTTTTGGATAGGTTATCAGCTAACTCATTCCCCATTTCAAGCATGGCAATATACAGAGGCTTCATGTAAGCTGGAAGATCCTTCATGGCGTCGACATTCCATCTGTTTATAAAGCATCAAGATTTATTAAATTAAAAGGTTGTAATGATCATCTGACTTTAAGTACCGTAATGACTAACCGGTTTACAGCATCAGTAAAATGCTCAAGTTCATCCAACAAACCATACACATCATACATGTCATCGAATGCAGTTAATATGCAGACATATTTGGTGAGGCCAATCCTGCATTCCGAGCAACGGGGTTCATAAACGAGACCCATTGCCCACAAATAGTTCTCCATCAGTCTATCCCGCGAGAAACTTACTTTGTTTCTAAAGTCCAAGTCTCTCCACCACCTGCATCATCAGTTTGGAACCAAACCTTAGACACATTATTAGTTCTAGATAAATTATTTTATTACAAATTAAATATAGAGAAGTGATTTTCACACACTTTTTTTCACTTCTAGCATACCTTTCTTTAATTATATCCGTTGATTCTGCTTGAATCATTTAATCCAACGGTCAAGATTAATTAGAGAATGTGCTAGAAGTGAAAAAAAAAATATATGTTGTCATACTGTGAAAATGAATGATCAATGATTACGATTAATGCCAGTGAACATTTGCCGGAATCTTTCTTGCCTTGATAGCTCCTTGATCTCCCTTTGATATATTGATTGAACAAGATTATAATCTAACTTGGCTAACTCAAGCAAGTCCATGTTGCTAGAATTGTCCAATTGGTAGATATTGATGAAGTTCTTAGCTTCTATCCTCGGCATCCTCCAATGCAGGGGAATTTCCAGTGATTGCTGTACTAATTGCTTCGATAAATCATTGTCCTCCAATGCTCCTATTACATATCTTTTCAAGCTTTTGATGCTAATACTCTTGGCTTCTTCAAGAACATCTTCTTCCCCAAGCATCCCAAGATGTGAGGCTTCATACAAGCTAAGTAGTCCCTCCAAGTCCTTGCTTAAGCTCTCTTTGAATCTTCCATTTTTGCTTCTAAACTTGTTAAACACATCTGTTCATCATTTTGTTACCATCACCCACAATTCCTTGATTGTTGCATAAAAAACATAGTGATTTAGAAGGAAATAAATTCATGATATACATATATATGCTTTACCTGCACTAATGAAGATACCGTGTTCTCTTAATAATCGAAATTGCAAGGCAACCGTGTGAAGATCATTTTCGGTATAGAAATTACCAGAAGGAACAAGACTAGTTAGAGCTGCTTTGATCTCTTCATCGAAGTGGTAGGCAACTCCCAACCTCTGCATTGTGTCAATAAGCCTTAAAATCGAACATGCGTCGCGGTCTTCACTAGTACTGGATAGTGTTTCTCCAACCTTCTGCTTTAGACTCTCCAATCTTGTGCCGTGTACTTCATACTGCAATTAGCTTGTTAATCAACTAGTTTAACTAAACTGATATCATCAATTTAAATAGACAATGAGTGCGAGCTAATGAATTACATACAGTGAATTGAGTGGTGAATGACTCGATGAGTTTGGGATCCCAGATGGTAGGGTGATATTGAGCTGATCGCCGCAGCGGTTGATCAGGCGTTGAAGGATTCATGATGAATTCTGATTTTGATGAGAATTTCTTTGTTGATCTTGTTGCATGAGATACCGGCCATGGCGGTCGTGAGAGCCAGGAAACTATTGCAAGTCCCATGCTTATTTGCATAATGAACCATGAGAAAGTGGGTTGGAATAATTTCATGCCTTTATTCTTATCTCAAGGAGATATATTTATACATGTTTATATTTATGGAATCTTATCTCTTTTCTTCTAAGAAAAGAAATCGCGCAACCTGTCAGCAAACTTTAAGAAAATCTTTTTGGTAAATTGAATTTTTGACAATATGTTATTAAATTTAGGATTAAATAGGTACAACCTTGAGAAAATATTATATAAAACAACTTTGGTGAGAATATTAGTGAGTTGATCTTCCGATTTTACTTTCGGTATCTTAATAACTTTCTCGTCCAACTTCTCCTTGATGAAGAACCAGTCAACTTCCATATGATTTGTTCTGGCATGTCAAATCAGATTAGCTGCAATTTCACATGCTGCTATAAAAAAGAGGAAACAATTCAAAGAGAAGCTGCTGGTCTCAATGCATTGAATGCCGTTTGAGTAGAGTCTGATACAAATGACGAGGCTTGGAATATTCAAAGCCCATGGCTATTTAAAATTGATGCTGGGTTAGGCGATTCGAACTTAGAAGATTGGATATGTAAATTTTTGGGAAATTAGCTAAAATAGGCTCATTGTCAAATTCATTTGCCAAAATGTTGGGTCAGCCAATTTTGTACTAAAAATAGGCAAAACTTTTGCTTAATTGCACAAGAAACCCCTCTGCTCAAAAGAAACCCCTCAGCCGCCCATTAAACTCAACATCGCCATCTTCATAGCTCAACCCAGATTCACAAAGCTTCCCTCTACAAACCCAGATCCAACCACCACCAATCACCTCGCTCTCGCTGGCCTCCAACGACGCCGTCCAGGGAAAGCTCCTCTTGATTTGCCCATCGATCTGTACAGCTGCGTCTTGATGATGGGGTCCACCGAAGTCGACGATGACGAGGATGATCTTGAGAGCCTTGTCGGCGTAGGCGGACGGCTCCGTTAACGAAGTTTCAACCCCCAAATCCTAAGCGGTTTGCCGCCGGCAAACGAAAACGTTATGATATGTTTTTTGCCAAAAACCGTCCGACAAACCTCCCTCCGTTCTACCTTTTCCGGTCACCGATTGACAACGACTCCAACTACAAAAAGTTCCCTCTCAACCTCAAGAATATATCCCCAAAGTTTCGGAATCAAAAACAGCGTGAAACGCCGCCGGTGAAACCAAACGCAAAACTGAGCCGCCGGAGTTCTCGCCGTCGTCGCTAATTTTCCGGCCACTTTCTCCGTTCAGAAAATCTGGACTAGCTTCCCAACATCCCCGAGCACACTCCCACGAAGTTTCAACCCCAAATTCCAAGCGGTTTGCCGCCGGCGAACGAAAACGTTTTTGATCTGTTTTTTGCCAAAAACCGTCTGACAAACCTCCCTTCGTTCTACCTTTTCCGGTCACCGATTGACGACGACCCCAACTACAAAAAGTTCCCTCTCGACCTCAAGAATATATCGCCAAAGTTTCAACCCCAAATTCCCAGCGGTTTGCCACCGGCAAACCAAAACATCTTCGGTGGAATTCGGAGAAGCATAGGGGACAATGTGAATACTATATGGGCTCGTTTGGCACACAGGACGGGACTGGACTGTACTATATCCTGGAATTAATTAGGATTGGACTGGACTGGCTTAGCTTGGCCTAAGTCCTGACCAGCGTTTGGTGCTGCTTAGGACTAAGAAATCGGACTCACCAAATTCAACACCAAAATCAACATCCAAAATCCAATCTCCAAATTGAACATCAAAATCAAAATCCAGAATTCAACACCAAACCCAAAATACAAATTCAACATCAAAATCCAAATACAAAATCCAAATCCAAATCAAAAATCTAAATCAAAAATCCAAATTGAAATCCAATTAAGCCGAGGACGGCGAGCGACCGGCGGGGTGTCGTTGTGGGTGATGAGCAAGGATGGCGAGCGACCGGCGTGAGTGATGAGCGAGGACGGCGAGCGACCGGCGTCGGCGATGAGCGAGGACGGCTAGCGACCAGCGTCGGCGATGAGCGACGCGACGTTGTGGCTGCAGATCGTGGCGGCGTTGGGCTGCAGATGAGAGAGCGCGGCGTTGGGCTGTAGATCGGCGCGGCGTTGGGCTGCAGATCGTGGCGCTCACCGTTTCCAAGATGACAAAGAAGAAGATGCGTTGGGCGTTGGCGCCGGGCGTCGGCGTCCGGTGAAATCGATGACGCCCAACGGTAGACGAAGCCGGAGAGGAAGGTGGACGACGAAGAAGATGCGCAGGAGCGGCAACAGTAAGCGACGCGAGGTTGGGAGCACCGGTGAAGTTCTTGAGCGTGCGGCTTCTGTGTTGGAAGAAATGGGTTTGTGGGCGTATGAAATTAGTCCCGGCTAATACCAAGTGAAAATGCGGTACTACATAAGACCGGTTAGTGAAGGGTTGGAGGTGGGCCCCGCGATTATAGTCCCCTCCTCAAATAAGACCGGGTGCACCAAACATGGGCCAACTGACTAATTTTTTTTAGTCTAAGCCAGTCCAAGCCAGGGATGGGTACCAAACAGGCCCTATGTGTACTATAAGAGACTATGGGGGACTATGAGGAATTATGGCCGCACCACGGGCACACTATGAGGGACTATGAACGCGTTGATGAATTACAACTAATCTGTACCCGAAAGATTATGAGGGACTATGAGAAACTATAACCGCACTATGGACACACTATGAGGGACTATAAGGGACTATGGCCGCACTATGAGGGACTATAAGGGACTATGGCTGCATCAGGGATTGAACTGCAAAATACTGTTCACAATTTGACTGGTGAAGAAATGACCGCTGCCAGTTGCCTATTTTAGCACATAAATTTCCCCATGGGCCTATTTTAGCTAATTTCCCTAAATTTTTTAAAAACTGGGTTACAACCCATTCTTGTTGAGAAGTATTACAATATACTTTTGACCTTTCAGGAATGGGTTTTGCAGCTTGATTATCTATTTTTTTTCTAGTGTAAATAGTCAAGTTGATTAAAATAATGTAATCCTTCATCTAATACAAATTTGAAGAGCTCCATTATTATTTAGATTATAGTAAATAATATGATGACCTAGAAAAATAAAACGGATATGTATCTTATTAAATCAGTGAAAATGCAATCGAAAGAAACCCGAAATTCAAGATTTGAATCAATCAGTTGATGGAATGCATATAGACGTTATCCATGTAAGCGTCTTGTCGATAATTCAACGTGGGCTTCATTTACTTCTAAATGAGAAAGGGAATGATTGGAGCAGAAAGGTATGAAGAAAATAATGTTTCCATATTTCTCTCTGTTTTAAAGGCATACGTACCGTGAGCATTTACTGTTTATATTTCTACATTATTGAAGCTAAAAACCCTATAGGGGTGTATAATGTTGAGATAGTGTGGAGGCGAATATACACACTTCTAGAATTATTTTTATTTTTATTTTTTAGCTGTGCTTGCATTGCATATGTATTCCTTTTTACAATGAAATTACAAAGTTTTAATCTAACAAATGTTACAATGAAAGACCGCAAACTAAGATTTCCTTATTTATATGGGATTCAATGTGTGATCTTCTTGTGATTCCCTTTTCCTAGGGGGTGAAGAGTACCCACACTACGTTACAAACAATTGTCTTGAAAGAGGACATTCCGAATTATGTCAGGAGGATCGTCGTACCAAGTAAATTGCGAGCTAGACAAAGCCAAATGGGCTAGACAATGCACCGCTACATTGCCTTCCCTTGAAACATTTTGAGCTCTCGGAAACTAAGAAATAGTGTCCTCACCCAACAAAGATAGATCTGTACCAGAGCATTCCAGCTCAGTGATTACGTGGAGGGAATCGCCTTTAAGAATCACCTGCTCAAACTGCAAGTTGCAAGCAAACTGCAGCCCCACTAGTGCCGCCCTCAACTTTGCATGGTGAGCAGAGATAATATTATTAATTTGCCATAACCATACAGCCACATAAAAGCCCCAATTGCATTCCTAATCGTAACTCCAATTTTGCATGCACTTATATTTTTATCTACCTCTCAACTTCAAAATCCAAACAGACCCTATTGGGTGTTTGTGTTTACTTTAGTTTTATGAAGTCATTAGTATTTGGATCTGGGCAGCACATGATGTGATGCCTTTGAGTAAATGAAAATGTTTATTGATTTATAACAATATTAATCTGTGTACTGTGCTGCTGATAAGGTGTGGTTGTGGGTTTACTCATCGAACAATTTTCTGGTGTCCAACAACTCGATTTGGATGCGGTCCTACAATTTTTCTGGAAATTGAATAGAATATTATACTACACTATCTAATGTTCTTCTATTTTGTGCGGTCATAAAATTTTTCTGGAAAATTTCAAGGAAAGTCGCAAGTTAACAAGTGTAATGGTGGATGTAGTAATCAAATTTAGTTTGTGTAAATGGTTAGTTTTGAAACATAAAATGGATATAGTAATAAAATTCAAACTAACTTAAATATGTAATAAATGTTCTGGGTCTAAAAATTAATTTGATAATGTAGATAAAATCAAGCTTAATGAATATTGTTTCTTTGTAAAAATATAACATATACACGTTATTCATGCATAAGCGAGACTTGGTTGTTTTTCTTAATCCTATGTGGGCAAGTATAATTACAAATATTTCGAACATTGAAGAAAAAAAAACTTTGGCAGAAGTGTTGTTCTGTCAAAGCATAAACCTAGTGTCCTGTGTTGTAACTTGTAAGTTGAGAAGCAACACAAACCGGAATAGGATTTCTAATCAAAGAGATTAAACGATCTTTGGCCACCCCAAATGATGTTCCAATACCATGTCCATGTTGAAAGATACAATGAGCAGTCCTTGCCATATTGAATGTCATCTTCAAAATTGATTTTGGTATGGCAGTTTTCATATTCTCCTCATTCATCTTCTTCCATGAGTAGCTGATCAAATCGTTTATGTAGTCTTGCACTTCTTCTTCTGATACGCCTTTTTCTTCCATATAGCACTCAACTTCTTTTGCAACATCACTTCTCTCACTTTCCGCCTAAATTAGACCCCGTAAAAGAACACAATATTAGAATCTAAATGTGAAAATTATTAAAGTAATCATTGGTAGAAAATTGAATATACACCATAAACACTCCATGACAAAATATACCAAAACATCCACGGACATTAGGTGGTGGTGTCTTTTATTTGGCCATGTCCCACGCCTTCTTCAACTGGGAGACTTCCATCTCTGACACCACTTTGGCGCGGGCCCCAACAATTTGTCATAGACCACAATGCCGTGCCCAAAGTTCTATAATTTTTTTTATAAACAAAAATATAAATAAAAATACAGTATCAAAATTCAGAAATACCCTTCTTGTATACTTTTACGTATATCAAGTAAAATATGCACTTTAAGTATTTGCAGCACAATCCTAAACATTTGCTATAGTCCCTCAGCAAATTCGCCTCCAAGTGTTCTCCATGGTCCAATTCAGAGTGGTTCTAACAATTCTTAATTGGGCTACAGTAAAAGAGTGGTCTTTCTTAATATTATACATCAGCTGGTGGCATAATATGAAAATTATCACCGGTGTAGAATAACGGACACAAATTCTGACGTTTTTGCTATAATAAAAATCACAAAGAAGGCAGTTGTGGTAGCATTGATTTGTGGTGAAAGGTTAATTTTCTACTAGTGAGTTAAGCTATTTCTGATGCATAGGCTCATTAAGTACCTTGGAAGTGCTCATATCGTCGCTGAGGCGAGTGATTAGGGATAACCAACATATGATTTGAGAGCAATGCTTAAAGGACTCAAGTGAAATTATTGTTAGGTTGCATTCTTGTAACAAATAAGCATGGAGCATTACTCCAGGACCACCTACTGAAGTCCATGCATTGTGTCAATGAGCCTTAAAATGGAGCAAGCTTCTTCGTGGTCTTTACTAGTGGATAGTGTAATGTTTGAGAAGCCCTATCATTTAGACTCTCCAATCTCGTTCCATGTAGTTCATACTGCATTTTATTAATTAGTTTCACTTACGCGTTATTAAGTAAATTGATAATTTGTGCGAGCTAATTAGTTACGTACAGTTAAATGAGTGGTGAAGGACTCGATGAGTTTGGGATCCCAAATGGTAGGATGGTTGATATATATTGATATTATGCATATACTTTACGCCTCATTTACTTATCAAATTGCTATGTTTTTGAGTTAAACTAGTTGTTTTGAGTAGTTTTGTGAGTATTGTGAAGGAATTAGAACACGAAGACTTTATGAAATGAAAAGAGCAATTTGAAACCAAAAAGATAATTTTATGTAGACCAGCCAGTAAAATGAAATAATCTTGGACTTCCTCTGAGCATATCAAGTAGCAAGTCACATACCGTTTCAAAGATAAAGGATCTCAGCTATGCATAGAATTTTATATCTTGTGATTCTGAGCTTCCTAGAGCCCGCAATGATCATTTTTCGTATTCTTCTTTTCCTCTATGAAACCCAATTCCTGATAGCCCATAGATTGAGTTACTCCTAATCTTCATAGAATCAATACTTGCGAACTCTGATTTGGGGTAAGCTGCATTCTCCTAATTGCTTTGGGCGTTGAACTCATCTCCTAACAGCATCTCCAACCCAAAATTTTGGAGGGCCTACCTTCGTTGTTTCCACCCAAAAGGGCAATTGAGGAAGCAATTTGTTCCAAATAATATTTTATTATGCCACGTGTCCATATAACGTTTATGAAATAATTTTCGACCAATTGGATGATGCCACGTGTCATCTGAAAATTTCACCAATGAATCCGAAATGGACACGTGGCGATATCTATCAGAAATTTCAACAACGAATTCGAAGTTGACAAGTGTCGATATCTATCCGAAAATTTCAACAACGAATCTGAAATTGACACATGTCGATATCTTATCTCTGAATATTTCACCAAATCCTCCATAAATATCTCTCATATCTGCTTCACTTTCTCACACTTCAGTCTAGACCTACTTCGAACCAATTTCTCATCTTTTAATTATAGTATCTTAAAAAAATAAAAATGGAGTGCGCAGACGTCAGCAAAGGGATCGCCCGCAGACGAGGGGATGCCGATTTTCGCCTGGGCCTAAGCCTGAGTTCGAAATCCTCCCCGAACACCGACACATTCATCCCAGGTGGAAGCTCCCTCGCCCTTGCCTGCATTCGAAACCACTGCGCGGAGATGCTCTAATTGCCAATTTGAAAGCGGTGGAGTTGAAGAAGATGTTTTTTTAATGAACCACGTGATATCCAGCTTCATCGTAACTGGGCTGGGCATCCTCTTTCCTATTTTCGTCCTAGTGGGGTGAAATCTTGGGCATTTTAAAATCACTTTTTCCTTGCAACCCCATGTAGGAAATCTGGTTGAGCGACTGATGCAAAAATGATCATTGCCGGCTCTAGGAAGCTCGGAATCACAAGATGTAAAATTCTATGTGTAGCTAAGATCTGTATCTTTGCAAGGGTATGTGGCTAGTCGCCTGATGTGCTCAGAGGAAGTCCAGATTATTCCGTTTTGTTGGCTGGTCTGCATAAAAGCATATTTTTGGTCCCAAATTGCTCTTTTAGCTCCATTAAGTCTTTGGGTTCTAATTCCTTCACAATACTTACAAAACTAATCAAAACAATCTGTTTAACTCAAAAGCATAGCAATTTGATAAGTAAATGAGGCTTAAAATATATGCACAATATCAATATATTAATGGTATTAAGCTGATCCCCGCAGCTATTGAGCCGGCGCATGGTTTTGGAGTTTGGCGAGACATGATCAAAATTGCAAGAAGATGAGAACTTCTTTTTTTATCTTCTTGCATGCGGTGGAAACAGTGGCGGAACTAGGATTTGAATTTAACCCGGGCTGGATTTTAGCTTAAGTTTTTTATTTCGTCAATGAAGATCAGTCATCCAATTTTTACAAAGTGTTATTTCTATTATACTCTTATAAAATAACTAAATTTAGAATTTCTAAGCAAAATTCCACTATGCATGTGACTCTTTTTGCATCACGAGTGTTGCGCACCACATCTCAGGGGCTTCGCGCCGGATTCAATGTTCTTTGTTTTCGTTTCGTACTTGTGATGGTATCTTCGAAAAATGTGCTAGGGAGCAAATTGAAACCCGGCAGCTTGTTTCGTTTAGGGATTCCTTATGACAACAGAATCCCTAAACTTAATGAGAAAAACAACGCTTAATCTAGGAAGGAAACTTAAACAATCCAAATTCTATATGGCTTGGAAACTTAATGCGTGGGTTTACATTTTACTGTTTGCCCTCTTGTTTTTAGTTTATTTTTGTCTTATCTGTATTTCCAAGTGAGTGCATTTAAAGAAAACACAAATTTTATTGGTGCACTTAGCCTTATGTGCACCCCACAATCCCCTTTATTAATAGAGATGTTAATAGGGTAGCTAATTCAATCACAAATTATTCTGATTATGCTTGCTAAAAATGAGTGTTGGCCTAACAATTCTCATAGTTTTCATAGTGACGGAGTAAATTTCAAATTATGTATGTTAGACATACTTTTAGCACACAAAACTAACATCTTCTTAAAAAAAACAAATTAACTTTGGCAAAAAAAATTAACAAAACAATTATGCAGCCACGCAACCCAACGCAAACCACCAGCCCATTAAGAGAACAACACGCCACGTTTTGACTAATCCAAAAACCATCATCATCTTCTTCTAAAATTGCAGAACCTCCATCAATTATCTCCATATAATCATCAAAACCCACCCCATAATTTAGTAGATCTCCATTACTACTACTAGTAATTTTTTTTCACCTGAAATTCTAACCCGGGCTGGAGCCCGGTCTAGCCCTCTAGTAGTTCCGCCCATGGGTGGAAATGTTCTTGAAAATCGTTCTCCGATGTACAATCTACTCAAATTCATCCTTAAAGCAGCATTTTTAATACTCAGCCACATAATGCATTGACCTTCACTATCCACACATAGCCGAATAAATTCCTCGCAATCAAAACAAAAAACAAACCATAAGTCCATGATTATAATTAGGAAACACAACAACAGATTAATGGAATGCTAAATTTTGTTAACCAAAACATAAATTATGGAAGTGATACATGCCTCAAATAACTAATAAGGTACAATAAACAAGGACATAATAACATTAAATTAAACAACCAAGCTCAAGATTAATAAAAGACAAGGATGGTGTATGTGTCTACAGGATAAGTGGAAAAAGATTAGGATTGCAAGAGAAAATTTAAAAATTAAATTTTAAAACTCAAAATTAATTGCTTAACCGTCCAACTCCAAGAAAAACCAAATCTCTCAAAGCGGTTAATATTAAAATTGATTCAAAAAACCGCTGCCGGAAAACAAATCAACACTTGCCGGACAATGCAACGCTTGCCAAAAGCAGAACAGTGCAATTCAAGATTCGCAACTAGGTAAAAATTCCAAAAAACAAAGATCACTTATATGAACTCCAAAGTGGAACAACACCGTAACCAAAATGTAAACAATCAGATTAATGAGGAACTTATCGAAGCCGATTGTAGACGTTGACATGGCTGCTTGAACACTTCTTACCCAGTAATTTGGATTATCGGAACCACGATGATTGTACCTGCAATTTAAACAAATACTTGAAAAAACCAATATACCACACTCCGTTTGGGAACAGAGGGGACAAATAACGCCACTCCGTTTGGGAAACGGAGGGGACAAATTAACCACACCCAGTTTGTGTAGAAACATGGAGCAATCTATTGGTAACCAGCGAAGTAACCATTAACCAGTACTAACAAGGAAGATATTAAAATTTTAGTTTGGCCGGTTGCGGTGGTGGTGGCGATAGAGATTGGTGGGACAAGGCCAACATCGTTTTTGATCATTCTTTTGATCAGGACCAAAATACCGGGCTCTTTGGCAAAAATAAAAAATAAAATAGTAATTTGTGAAAAGAAAGGAGGTTGGAGTTTGGGAATGGGGAATTAAGGATTTGAGAGGAGCAATCGGATCTATCGACGGTCCGAATCAAAACTGGCAATGGATCGGAGTGTGCAGACGGCGGAGACCACCGTCGTGCGGCGTGAAATTTTCTTAACTGCCTTCAGATTCAGTAGAACAAAACTTGCAAAAAGAGCAAACCGAAGCAATGGCATGTGGTGGAATCAAATGGAAAAGGAAAGGCAATGGGGTTTGTGGGTGGAAATTGAATCATTTAGCTTTGACTTCTGGTGTCCATCTCAGGCGAAATTTTGATGGCAGAGAGAGAGAGAGAGATAGGATGAAAATGATAGAGGACAGGAAGGACAAATTTGGGAGGCCCTGTTCAAAAATTTACATTCCGATTAGTTAGATATCTAAGTTTACAAATTTGTGATCTTGACAGCATACCAAAAAGAAACGTGGCCACAACTTTTTTTAATCAGGCTCCATATGTTCATTCTTGTCAGAAAATTATAGAAATGTTTTTGTCCTGTCTGAATGATTGCTGGAATATGCATATGGATCCATCTTTCGAAACTTTTCCTTGTGGAGACCAAGAGAGGGAGGACAATGTGAAATATCTCATTACTACTTAAGACATTGTATAGCACGTAGGAAACTTGCTTAGACAATTGCTTTCATCCTTAAGGGGCATTTATAATGAATTACCATCCCACACATCCTTGTCATTTGCATGTGGTAATAGGGATAGGGTTTGCAATTAAAGAGACTAAACGATCTTTGGTCACCCCAATTGATGTTCCAATACCATCTCCATGTTGAAAGATAGAGTGAGCAGTACGCGCCATATTCAGTGTCATCTTCACAATTGATTTTGGTATGCTAGTTTTCATACACTCCTCATTCATCTTCTTCCATGAGTAGCATATCAAATCGTTTATGTAGTCTTGCGCTTCTTGTTCGGATACGCCTTTTTCTTCCATGTAGCACTCAACCGCTTTCGCTACATCACCTCTCTCACTTTCCGCCTTAATTTTACAAAAAATAGAACCACAATATCAGAATCATGAATGTTGTAAGTAGTTGATTAAGCTGATGTTTAGTTGTGTTGGTCACTATTTATGTACCTTGGAAGTGCCCAAATCGTCGCTGAGGCGAGTAATTAAGGATGACCAATATATGATCCCAGAGCCATGCTTGAAGGACTCAAGTGAACTTTTTGTTAAGTTGCTGCATTGCAACAAATAAGCATGGAGCATTGCTCCAGGACCACCCACTGAAGTCCATGCATTGTTCAAGTACTCTCCTAGAGTTGGTGTGTATCCGCTGTAAAACCACCTTGCTTCTATCAAATATGCCTTACAAAGATTTTCCCACTGCAAACACACACACACAAATATCAGAATCCTCTGTTAAATGACATCAAGCATAGCATTTTAGTAGTTATGTTTCAGACATATGGGTTAGGTCAGTTGGACATGATAGTGCACCTGACCTTTACATCTGAGTTGGATCCTTTCTCCGTAGATTAAAGTAGTTTAGACAGTGGTTTTTTTAAGAAGAAAAACTAATTAGATTCCATTAATTCTCAACCTACCTCTTGCTTAATGTAAGAGAGAACGCTTATACCACTATGTTTTGATATGTTATCAGCTAATTCATTCCCAAATTTGAGCATGGCAATATAAACTGGCCTCATGTACTCGGGAAGTTCTTCCATCGCCTTCACATTCCATCTGTTAAAACAACCGAAAAGAGAACGGCTCCAATGATTAGGTGAAAGTTAGTTGATCTGAGCACCAAACAATACATGTTGTACTAAGACTTACATGTGTACTGCATTTGTAAAGCACTCAAGCTCATCTAGAAATCCATAAACATCATACATGTCATCAATGGCTGACAATATGCAAACGAATTTGGTGAGGCCAATCCTGCATTTTGAACATTTGGGTTCATAATTGATCCCCATTGCCCACAAGTAGTTCTCCATCAATCTATCCCTTGAGAAACTTGCATTGTTTTCAAAATCCAACTCTCTCCACCACCTGCATTCGCAGTTAATAATCATTCAGGCAGAGAAAATTGGTTCAACCTTTTCTTGACAATGTGCGGTCCAAAATGCACTTGTTAATTTTGATTGAACTGTTACCTTGATAGCTCCTTAATCTCCCTTTGGTATACCGATTGGACAAGATTATAATCCAACTTGGCTAACTCCAGCAAATCCATGTTCCTAGAATCGTCCCTTTCGTACATATCAATGAAGTTTCGAGCTTCTATTCTCGGCATCCTCCAATGCAGGGGAGTTTCCATTGATTGCTGTACTAGTTGTTTCAATAAACAATCCTCCTCCATTGTTCCCACTAACTGTTTCAACTTCTTGGTGCTAAAACTGTAGGCTTCTTCAAGAACATCTTCTCCAACCATTCTGATGAGTGTGGCTTCATACAGACCCAAAAGCCCCTCCAAGTCCTTGCTTAAGCTCCCTTTGAATCTTCCATTTTCGCTTTTAAACTTGTTAAACGCATCTGTCAATTTGTCACCAACATCCGCAACTAATCAATAATTACGCTGTTGCTTCCAATTTGTACAACGAAACAAATTCATGAACTGTGTTATATGATTTACCTGTGCCAATAGAGATACCATGTTGTCTTAGTATCCGAAACTGTAGGGCAACTGTTAGAAGATCACTTGTGGTACAAGCAGTGGCACTCGAAGAAACAAGACCAAGTAGAGCTACTTTGATCTCCTTCTCGAAATGGTAGGCCACTCCTAATCGCTGCATTGAGTCGATGAGCTTTGAAATCGAAGTGCTAGAAGTGTCAACATCGG
Organism: Spiraea crenata; assembly: GCA_033992175.1. Lineage (NCBI taxonomy): Eukaryota > Viridiplantae > Streptophyta > Magnoliopsida > Rosales > Rosaceae > Spiraea > Spiraea crenata. Next base: position 106,129 of record JAVBHV010000019.1, read on the forward strand.
TGCTATTAGATGCGGCCAGTAACGTTCTAGCAACGTTCTGCTTTAGCCTCTCCAATTGGGTCCCATGTAATTCATACTGCAAGGAATAATAACGAATAAACAGAAACAATCATGATATGTGACATAATTAATATAATTTAAAGCATATAGACAACTGATAACAAGACTGATTGAATTGTACACAACGTACACTGTAATGAGTAGTGAAGGAGTCGATGAGTTTCGGGCCCCAAATTGTTGGATGGTATTGAGCTAATCGCCGTTGAGCTGCAGCTGGGGGACTACTAATAATCGCAAGAGATGACGATGAGTTTGAGACATTCATGGAGGAGGGCTGTTTAGCTCTTGTTGAATGCTGTAGAACTACTCTTGGAATATCCATATGGAGTAGTCTTTGATACCTAATACTAGACTAGTTGACACCAAGGAAGTAGAGAGAGAATGTGAAAGTGCCACTGGTTTGTACACTTCATAGCAGACGCTGTGTTTATATAGACACACCCTAGACACACACACGGGGTGAGAGATGGGAAGCGTTTCGCTGATAATGAGACATGGTATCTCCACAGGAAATGGAGAAATGAATCATATTTTACATTTTGGCAGGCTTTGCACGTTTAAAATATACAATTTCTTTGTTCAGTGGACCCATGTACAGCATTATTCAAGCTTCTTTATTCAGTGGAGACCAAAGTGTTTCTTGTCAGCGTCATTCAACAAGTTGTGATATTTTTTAAAGATAAGATAAAAACTGTGTGTGGGATGCCCCCTAAACAGTGTACCGTTGAAGAATTGAAGTAGTCATGAATCACGATGCTCTTTCTTCCTTTTTCCCACAACGACGAATGCAACACAACAGAAAGATAGTTGAACAACAATCTGAGAGAAGGGGCAAGTGAGCGAGGTACACAGGTTTTGCTTTTGAGTTTAGCATGAAACACGTTTACGTTGTTTTTGTTTTGTTTTGCGGAAATAAAGTGTTCATCAAATCAAACAAATCGGGGCTAAATACAGTTTTGAAATAAAGTATTTACGAATAGTAGTTTACTGTTTTTTAGAGTAGATATCAAGAATTGCATCCAGCAAAGTAGTCATGATCTTTCTTTCTTTCACATGGATCGCAAGGCATCACAAAACAAATCAATTCAGAGTTGAACAGATAATTAAAGAAATTATCACTAATAAAATGAGCCATCCGTCGACGACTACTCATAAGAATTTCAATCACTTGGATAAGAACAGTGGGAGTGAACAGAAGTTTCCATATTCTACTTTTAACTTTGTCATAAATAAAACACGTTTAATCTGTGATTACAAGTCCTCTCTCTCAATGGAGTCTGTGTGTGTACAAGTCTTTTTGGTTTTGTTAGTCTTTCTGTACATTGAAAGACCTCATGTGCATTCCACTTTCTTCATTTAGTCACTCTTCCGGGAAACATAAGCATTGTTTAACCAACGAACTTTGAACATGGTTTTCTGTCACCGGATAGAACTTGGATATGTACCGGTTGGACGAAGTACCATCTGGTCATCATACCACCTGAATATGTACAGCCAAAAGAAGTGAGGACTGAAGGGGGAAAAGCCATGTAGACAAAAGTAGACATTGAGTTTGCATTTGGAACCAAAGAAAATACTACTATAGCTCCTTCCACAAGCATTGTCTTCCAAAGTACCGATGAATTGAAGGAAAATTTTAGCACTACTGCATTAATCTTAAATTTGCTTGCATGCACAACCAAAGTGTATGTAATACATGATTGAAATTCTTCATTTCGTTCCAGATAACCAAACCAGAGAAAAAAAAAATATGCTTCTCAAGTCAAAAATTTTTATATACCTATTCTACATGAAAAGCTGAGGAGATCAGCTTTCATCATCTGAACTGAAACCATCCTCTACTTGCCGTTCTGCGATTGCTGGAAACAGTCTCTGACGCAAATCTGGAGATGGCTGACGATTTTCTGAAGAAGTTGCTTCTGTGGGAGTCGGTTTCTTGGGAGCTTGTTTCGCTGACCTTATTGCTTGGGTTCGAACTTCTGTACAGACCCTGTTTAGAATTGTCAAGAAATCACGTACAATTGCGAACAAACGAATGCCTTCATCCTTCCCTGCGTTTCCATGGAAGTAATCTGCTGTGCTCTTCACAAGAGCAGTTATCCTCTTTTCTTCTTCCAACAGCCAAGTAATATCAGATTCTGCGCACTCCACAAAACTAGCTAGTGCACGTTGAAAGTCACTGTCTTCGTCCAGATTCTTCATTTCCACATTTATAAAATCTCGAGTTTTTATTAGTGATTGGCCAAGACTTGCTACTGTTGACGTTAGGCCATCTGCATCTACAACTGCTGCCTTTTTCACATCTTCAAGTTCATCACTTAAACCTGAGACAACCTGAAGACCAAGGCTACGATAATGGTCTTCTGATTCCTCATTGATATCCTCAGCAAAATCCTCCGAACTCACGTTGGACATGCTTCGGCTTGCTCTAGCTGTGCGAACAGCTCGTCGTCCCTCAGAACGGATGATCTCTTGAACAACAAAGTGCAAGAGGGTGGTCTTGCCATCAGTGCCTTTTACATCAGCCAGCTTTAAGAGTGTGTCAAGCCTAAATGCCTGCGCACCACCACGGTAGGTACCATCATTCATCCGGTTGCCAGTTTTGAGAACTGCTTCTAAAAGTTTTAGGAATAGCCTGCTCTTTCTGAGTTTGTTGCAAGCAACCTGAAATTGAAGATGAGGAATTGTTAGATACTACACAACACTGAATGTTGTTGCCATAGTGAACATGACGGGACGTGACTGACTATCATTGTTCTAAACAAATTTTGCAACATATATGATTGGATTTGAATGTTCACTCTTAGAGCCAGTGTCTCACCTCTAAGGTTATGAAGGACTCTTTAGTGGTAGAGACCTCCTCTGCGAGGGAACACATGAACAGGAGTGCCTCTAGTCGCTTAAAAGCAAATGGTATGTCGACCATGGCTTTGAGGAACCGCTCTGCAGGGCCAAGTTGGGTGATCTTGCCCGTGTATAACCTAAGCTTCAGTTCTTCTTCCGACGTTGGTGCCATCTTCAACAAGGTTTGCAGGAGCTCCACAGGAAGCTCATTACCTGATGCAAAGGATACAGGTAAGCCTCATACCAAAAAGAAAAAAGGAAAAGGTAAGTTGGAGCCCTTTTAACCGTACAATCTCAATTCTTTAAAAAGTTAAGAACTAACAAATTCACAAGCCAATCACCTAGGAAAAATGATTAACACATAATATTTCTTGGTTTCGTTCGACTGAAACACCATCTTTGATAACCAAGTTTATTACGATTACAGGTGCTGATTTTCATCATCTTTTACTCAACATATTTCGGTACTTGACCCATAAAGAAGAACACATAATTTAAAACTTCATAGAGGCAAACAATAAAAGCATTGTCATCACACTCAAACATCTCCTCGAATAGTTCATCACAAGACATATTTTCCAGGGACAGAAAGGAGAAGAGAGATTTACCTTCTCGGAGGGCATCAGCAACTTCTTCCGTTGTCACATTCAATGCTCGTAGAAGAATTGATAGATTTTGTGCTTTTTTCCTGTCAATAATTTGAATATACTGGATTGCAGGTTCTGACTCCTTCCTGCGATCATTCTTGGCTTTATCCGCAGCATTATAGCCAAATAGAGACTCTATCTGCTCCTCATTGAATCTGTAAAGAAGTTGGATGTTAAACTCGATATCTAAAGTTTAGTTTATTAATCGAAAATGAGATTCATCAAGAACTTACTGGAATGATCCTGCACTGATCTCATGCCAGACCATCGCATCGTTATTAGCAGCAACCTTATCCCAGAAGAAGGGCTTTAACTTGGCCTTGTGAGATCCATCATCATCACCACCACTTTCAGCACTGTTTGCTTTGCGATTTGGTCCCATAGGTGGACGGATCTTACCAGGCATTGGTTTGGGTGGAGGTGCAACTTTTGGAGGTGGTGGGGCTTTAGGACGGGGAGGTGGTGGTGGGGGTGGTCCAGGGGGTGGAGGGTCAGGCGCTGCTCTTCCAGGTGGAAGTTTTAAGGGAGGCAATGCCCCTCCGGCTGTGCCATCTGCCGTAGTTCCCTCACCGGGTGAAGATTCATTTTCAGTTTTAATGGACATATTATTTACAAACTTTCCACTGGTGCTGAAATCCTTGTTACTTGCATTTCCTAAACTAGTCGACTTCTGTGAAGAACCTGTAGCATTACAAAGATTGAGAATGCCTTAGGATGTGAAGATAATAATTAGTAAGCAGAAGAAAATCTAAGAATCACATACCAGCAGATAACGTGAGAAGAGGCCTGTCATCTCTTGGTCCATGTCTTGGACCAACTTTTCTGTTTGTCCTTTTCTTTATACAACAAAAACAGAGAAGTGCAACAATAATAAGAGTTACTACTGCAGTTCCAGCAATAGCAATTATTTTAATCAGACTGCTATTCTCCTTTGGTGGCGCCTTTTTTGTTTGGGTTTTGGGATCCTTTGATGGTGGATTTTTCTTTTTCGCTGAGGGATCCTTTGGTGGTGGACTTTTCTTTTTTGCTGAGGGATCCTTCGGTGGTGGATTTTTCTTTTTTGCTGAGGTATCCTTCGGTGGTGGATTTGGACTAACGCGGGATGTAGTACGAGTTTGTTTAGGAGGTGAAGGTGACGGTGCATGATGTTTAGGCAACTTAGCTGCAGGACCTGGAGCTAGAATTGGAGCAACGCCTGGTGCTAGAATCGGAGCAGGCCCTGGAGCATGGGTTTGTCCAGTTGACTGTGCTGAATCACTGGCCAAATTTCTTCTAGGAACTTTCGGCCAACCCATAAGCCACTGTAAGCAGGTGATGATCCAGTTGTTGGAACCGGTTCTTCTGCCAGAAGCATGGAACAAAATCCCTTTCTTTCTTAAGCAATCTACAAGTGTTTGTTTCACATGAGGAGGAAGAAATAAGATTGCATGGTGTATGCTGCTTTTTGTTAAGAATGGTGTTTCCGAGTCAGCGATTGCTTCCTCTGGGATATATGAGTTAGACTTTTCAACAGCACCTTTCCCATGTATCAATTCTTTCTTGCAATGGATCCATGCCTGCTCTGCCTGTAATCAGAATATCTAGTCAAATTTTGGTAATAATCATGTAATCCCCGGATGCAAGAACATATATAACTTTCATGAGTTCATTACACCAACTAGAAAAGTTCCACTCTTTCCCCTTACTGCAGTTGTCATTTCCCACTGGAAAGAGCAGTTTCATTATATGCAGTCTCTAAGCTATTTTCTTCTCCTTCGTGTCGAATCTGATTAGCTACTGAGTTTTCCAACTGGCATGGATAATATAGTCGAATTGAACCTACTTCTACATCTGCAAACACAGATTATAATGCCACCTAGATAGATGTTTGTTACACACGTATACCGAATACAAATCGACTTCGATTTCCTTCCCATTAGCTTGCTTTCAGGAAAATACATTGCATAAACGGAAAGGAAAAGCTTAGATTCAATACAACTTTTTATCAATTTCTAGTTAAATGCAAAACAATGTAGCCAACCCTCTGCATTACAGCTACCGAAAAATTTCAAAAACAAACTGGAACTTCAACATTCACAAAACTTGCTTGCCTAATTCTACTATGGAAAAAACCATGAAAGGCACAAACAGCTAACAATCATGATGTAACAAAAAAAACAATGCAAGAAAGCCATACCATGTCTTCGTCTATCTCCTGCGAAAAACCGCCACCTCCATTGCCGAAAAACGTTTCTTTTGTCCTCCTCACCCCTTCTGAGGCCCCTATCACCAATGCACAGAGCAGAATCACAAAAACAACCGCATAGCTCCCTCTTCTCATTTCCATACCATCCAAATAATTCCCTTCTCATTTCATCGAACTTGAACACAAAAGCCTCCAATTTTCTCTCAATCCAAACAAAAAGAAACGTTTTTTAAAGCACCACCTTTGAAGTTCCCAACAATGGCCGCGCGCCCTTTTGCGCACGCAATCAAATTTTCAAATTCCACAACAACCCACCTCAAATTTCCAAACTTTAGGCAGAACCCACAATTTGAAAACTTTCAAGATTTAAATGCCGGAATATGGCATGCAAGCAGAAAAAAGAACAACGTATGCAGCAGAGGAGGCTATAAAATCAGCACCCAAATTTGTACTCTGTGTTTTGAACGTGGAGGAGGAGATGAATTTGTCAATGCAGAAGAAGAGATTGCGTACACGATCACCATCCACCAACAATGCAAATCAACCAAAACACAAAGTCATGGGGGAGCTCTAATGTATAAAAAAAATTATAGTTAATGTAATCCAACCCAGAAGCCAGAAGGAATAAGCAAATTATGGATATTTTGATAATGTTTTCGTCTGTGTTTAGATTCTTTTGATGTTCCCTGTTTTTCGGAGGTGTTTAGGAGGAAAGAGAAAGGCGCGTGATTGTATACGACGTGCGGAGAACAATGTGGGACGCCCATTTTGGTTGTCTTGGACTTATTTGGTCTTTTGCCTTCTTCACCTCTTCTGTCTTCATAGTCCAAATTTATCTACTTTTCGTTTTAGACTGATTAGATTCAAAATCTCTCAAAAAAAAAAAAACCTAAACTTCTGTCACATGTGACATTAATCGCCATCATAATCTTATGTAGTATGGCCCGTCGATTCAATGATCAATCAAAACTTACTAGCGACTTGGGACATGAGATTAGAAAACCATACCGATGTCTGAGACTTTATAAGTAGGAGATTTGTAAGTAGATTAATATGAATTTGAAAGTCTCCCATTCTATGAACTTAAAATACAAGAAAAAAATATAGGCATCATTTTGTTATATGGATGTCAAATCAATTTATGCTATAATCAGATTAAAGTATTGTCGATGTATACATTAACAGTTATATCAGCACGGTGTAGACGATGTATATAGACAGCACAATCATGAAGGCATAATCAAGAAGGAATAATTAAGATTTTGTTATTTTTATAGAATTTTACGGATTCAATTATCAAATGGGGATGTAGCTCAGATGGTAGAGCGCTCGCTTAGCATGCGAGAGGTATGGGGATCGATACCCCACTTCTCCACTTTCTTTTTTCAATTTTTCCTTTTTTTTTCATCAATTTTGCTCTTCTGCTACTTCATAGTCGAGAAGTTCATAGCTATACTTCAAATTTGTCTACGAACTCTTTTTTCGCTTTCTGAGTTCACTTCTCATGAACGGCAATATCAACAACCTCAAACTCTTCAACAAATCGCTTTGCACCGCCGCCGCCGCCGTCCATTTCAGCAAACAACCTCTCACGCCGCCGCTAAGTTCCATCCAATGCGGAACCATCTTGCAATCGCTGACCAAAACCAAGGCTTTCACGAAGGGCCAGCAACTCCACGCCGTCGCCGTCACTTCTGGAAATCTCGACAACAATGCATACTTAAGCACAAAGCTGGCTGCTTTCTACGCAAACTGCGGCAAAATGGCGCAAGCCCAGGTAATATTTGATTGCATTCTGCTGAAAAACTCGTTCTTGTGGAATTTCATGATTAGGGGCTATGCTTGCAATGGAGCTTCATTCAATTCACTTGTTTTGTACCGCGAAATGCTTAGTTTTGGACAAAAGGCAGACAATTTTACGTACCCTTTTGTTATCAAGGCCTGTGGTGATCTGTTGGTTGTGGAAATTGGGAGGAGGGTTCATGGCGAGGTGGTAGTTAGTGGGTTTGAGTCGGATATTTATGTGGGCAATGCTCTTCTTGCAATGTACTTGAAGTTTGGGGATGTGGGGTTGGCCTGGATGGTGTTTGATAGAATGCCTGAGAGAGATTTAACTTCTTGGAACACGATGATTTCGGGTTGTGTGAAGAATGGTAACGCGAGAGAGGCTTTAGAAGTTTTTGAGGGAATGGGGAATGCTGGAGTAAGAGCGGATGGCACGACTTTGCTTGGTGTTCTCTCTGCTTGTGGTGAGTTGATGGCCTTGAACCAGGGGAGAGCCATTCATGCATATGTGGTTCGAAACAGTGGTGAAGTGCGTAATGAGTTTTTGACAAATTGTCTTGTTGAGATGTATTGCAATTGCAAAGCTGTGGCTTATTCGAGGCGATTATTTGATGGGTTGAGAGTGAAAGATTCTGCGTCATGGAACTCTATGATTAGAGGTTATGAGCAGAACGGAGACGCTTTTGAAAGCTTAAGGCTTTTCTGCCGGATGGTTATGGAAGATGCGGAGGTTGATGAAGTAACTATTGTAACTATGCTCGGAGCTTGTGACCAGATCAGCGCATTGCAATTTGGCATGTCTGTTCATTCATGCCTTGTCAAGAAAGGCTTTGGTGCAAATGTTGTTGTGAACACTGCCCTTATAAATATGTATTCTAAATGTGGAAGTTTGTCTTGTTCATGCCGTGTTTTCCATGAGATGCCCATGAAAAACTTGGTTTCTTGGAGTGCTATGGTTTCAGGATATGGCGCTCATGGGATGGGACAAGAGGCAATCTCCTGTTATCGTGAACTGATAGTAAATAATTTCACGCCAGATGAGGGGGTTCTTACTTCAGTTTTGTCAGCATGTAGCCATGCAGGCCTAGTCAACGAAGGCAAAGATATTTTCAGCACAATGAAACAATACAATGTGAGGCCTGGACTTTCTCACTATTCATGTTTGGTAGATCTTCTGGGAAGAGCAGGGTGTGTAGATGAAGCATATGAGCTCATTAAGACCATGGAAATAAAACCAACCAGTGATATATGGGCTGCACTTCTGTCTGCTTGCAGGCTACACAAAAACGTCAAGCTGGCGGAGATTTCAGCTGAGAAAGTTTTTGAAATGAACCCAAAAGGAGTGGGGAGCTTCATTTGCCTTTCCAATATTTATGCGTCTGAGAAGAGATGGGATGATGTGGAAAGAGTGAGAGCAATGGTAAGGAGGAAGGGACTGAAAAAACAACCCGGCTGCAGCTTTGTGGAGTTAGATAAGATGATTCATAGGTTCTTAGTTGGAGATAAGTCACACCCACAGACGCAGGATATTTATGCCAAGTTAAAAGACTTGAATCTGCGGCTCAAGGAGAATGGATACAAGCCGGACACCAGTTCAGTGTTCTATGATGTTGAAGAAGAAGTAAAGGAGAAGATCCTTTGGGATCATAGTGAGAGATTGGCAATCGCTTTTGCCCTTATGAACACAGGGCCAGGGACAACAATCAGGATTACCAAGAATCTTCGTATTTGTAATGATTGCCACACAGTAACGAAAATGATTTCTAAGCTTATGGATCGAGAGATTGTAATGCGAGATATCCATAGGTTCCACCACTTTAGACATGGCTTTTGCTCTTGTGGGGATTATTGGTAAATGATTTTGTCAGATGTCTGTGCATTATTTTCGGTGGAAACACAGATTCTTTTATTCAAACAAGAACATACATCTCAAGTTGGGTTGACATTGCCACATTATGGTTATCCACATCCCAACCTCTTCAATTACGGGCTGCTTCTTTTCCCACTTGGCTGTTGTATCATTTAAATAGAGAAAAGAATTTACTTATCAAGTTAGAAAGTAGGCCACCACTGACCACCGGATCTGTCACACTCATATCTGTTTCTTTGTCCCATGGGAACGGATCCTCTGCCTTGGTTGCTTCCAGTAGATCTTCAATTGAAATCTTTGGTTTTGATCGCTCCAAAGGACCTAGGTGGTGATTGTACTTCTCTGGGTCTGGACAGTAATCCTGCAGAAAAGAGGATGCAATGACTTTTTTTCACCATGAAAGAAGAGATTCTTACGCACACATACTTGAAAGATTGCTTACCTGATCTGCATGCATCTTCTTTACAAATATCTTGAATAAGCTGAAATTTGTCGTCTTCAGCAGTTCATCAGCCAAACGAAGGTACGTCACCCCATACATCCTTAATTTAGGTTGACCGTTTCTATTGATGCCATTTGGTCTAGCATTTAAAAGGATTTGGTCATAAGCTCCACTATCATACCTTGCAAGGGCATTTTCCCCTGCAACTTCTATGTTTTCTTTCCAGCCTCCACTCAAAACCTTCACATGCATGTTGCCATAGGATGCAATTAGTTGTTTTGAATGTATCAATAGTGAAATTTTCTTTGAGTTTTTACTTAATTTCTGTTTTATTTTTCATATGTTCTTTAGTTGAACTACAAAAGCTGGTCTTAAATAACTTGTAGTTTTTACCTGCTGAACAAGTTCCTGAGGCGCACTTTTGGCATCAGCACTTTGTTCTGAGTCCCTCATCTCTAAACATGTGAAATTTAATATGGCATGATGTCGTGACAGCATCCTAGCTATGGGTCGGTACCCATCTCTGTCTTTCAAGTTGTAGTATCCTGCAGTAAGCTCCGCGGCATGGTTATCGGTTTCATACCACCAGTGAATTCCAGATACCTGTTTTAATAATCAAGCATGAAATCTTGGATTAACATTGGGCTGAAATATGATAATAGCATGAGATTAGAATATTTACTTTGGCTGCTAGCTTTAGTTTACATCCCACAAAAACTTTGTTGGCTTCATCCAGGATCTGATCACCGTGGCTCAGTAATTTGTTTGAGTACCAAGTCAAGAAGAACTTCCCTTTCTCAGTAAGGTATGTCCCGTTTGATTTGAAGAACTCTGAAGACTCAGGAGTGTCATTGTATTTTCCTGCATTATCTGGTAACGCCCATTCAGGATGACCTGCAGTTTTTGCAGCCTCTTTGAAATCTGCTTGGAGATACTTGTCGTAGCACTGCAATATGCAAAAGGTAAATTCGTTTAGATCGTAAAATTTCATGAATACAGTGAACAAGCCATAGGATTGTCAAATATATATATCAGTCACACCTGAAATTCTCCAATCCCAGGAAAAGCCCATCCTTGACTTTCCGGATAAGAGGGATACCTAAGCTCCCCTGCAGGGCCAAGCCCCACTTCAATGTCTATAATAAGTCCAGTTTCTAGAAAATCTGCCATATTCTCTCGGAAGCTCTTCATATAATCACTATATATCTGTTTCATACAATAATCAACATATACATAACCATAAAAGAATCAGTACTAGCTGACTGCATGAACAATATACTTTGAAATCTTTTGAACCTGACCTCAACAGCAGTTCTTCCATGAAAGAAACTCTGGTTATCAACACCTAGAGTGAGGTACTCTGGGTTCCTGTTACCTTCAACATTGGTATAGAAGATATCAGGGTCCAATTTTCCGACATCAAGTACCCATTGGGGGAGTGGGATGGTTACAATATCTCCTACATTTCCACCACATTGGTGGAAGGACATTATAGCTTGTAATTTCAGCTCACATTCTTGAACTAGTTGAAATAAGCTCCTGTAAGCACTCCAATCATATTGCTTAGGCCCTTTGGATTCTATGATCCCCCACCAAACATCTACCATGACCCCATCAACACCTGCTGCTCGTAGCTCCTTCAACTCTTTCATGTATTTGGCTTTGTCTTTGAAAACATTATTGATTGTAATAACTCCCAACTGGCTCAACAGAAATTCAATGAAAACTTAGCACTTTTACTTCTTGATGGTTATCATATTCTCCTGCATACATATGTATGATAGCAAAATTAGGAACTATTTTATGACTTACAGGGAGCATCACGAAGATCGGCACATAATTTTCAAGCATCTTTTCTTGATGAGTGAGAGTAGTTGCAGCCTGCGTTGTTGTGTGAGAGAAAGAGGTCTTAGGTTTAACTTCTCTGGAAAGATGAACTGGGTGCAACTGCAACCGACTACTTCATCTTGCTACCTTTTATAGAAAATATATCACTATCTTGATGACCAAAAACACGCATAAAGCAATTTACTAGGCACCTAATCTTTTTTTTTTTTTTTTGGATAAAGCAAGGGATCTGTGTTTGAAAATGAGTGCATATAATTATTGCTAGCCCCAATGGGGGGGCAGATCAACTAGAATCCACATGGTTATTTTGTTCTCATTATATATTTACCATCTGGACCACTTCTATTATATATACCCTCAAACATCTTTACAAAAATAGAACATAGGTGCATGATGCAAGGGCCTAATGGTCATTTAGGCCAGATGGGGCTATATTGGACCTTACCTGAACATCATTAGTCCTTAGAGGCCCTTGCACCAAAGGTAAAACTTAAAGTGATTAGTTGTGTCTGTTTCAAGCCTTGTGAGATATTTATGGCAAAATTTGCGCATGAAAAGATTGTGAGGCAGTTACTTACCTTACGTTTTGTGGTGGAAGTTTCAGATGCCACAGCTTGAGGACTACTTCTGATTCTGCTGGGGGGTCTGAATTCCGGACGACCTTTGTTTCCTTCCCTCCATACTCGACTAGCTCCTTCTGCACTCTCAGGTACATTTGAAATTGGAACATCAGAACAGAAACACCGGCTGTGTAGTCTTATTTTCTCTCCCAATCCCCCTAGAGTTATGCTTGCCATGGTGGCTATATATCTATCTACGGCCTATATCGGTTCGAACTTACACCTAAAACGACAATGCATGAAAAAGTATGAGGGATTGTGTCTGACTCCTAATCCTATTTTCTTGCACAAAGAATCTGGTTTCTTGTTTCTTGAATTGATATATAGGTTACGCTTATGGACTTCTGGTGGAAAAGGCAATGAAAAATGGATACGAAACGAGTAGACAAAACACGTACGATTTGATTCTACGTTATTTTCTGGCCATGCTTATTTTGATTATTGTCTTCTTTCAAGTCTCTGTCTTCTCAAAGTTTCTGTGGACTTGAGAGCACCTGCTGAAGGATAGCAACAAAAAGTGCTGCCGACCAAAAACGTTTTTCCAAAGGACTCGAAACTAACTAAAAGTGAATTTCCCGATTTGAATTGCCTTTGACAAGAGGGTTGAGGAGAAGCCATATTCGTGAATTTTTAACATGAGGGATTGGTTTCAACTTATCATAAAATCCAATGTTCTTGGCCATATGTTTAGAACTAATCCTGATTAGGTGGACTGATTTTTGAATAAAAAAACATAAACCCATGTATTTTCTGGTCATTGCTTAGAGCAATGGTATCGCCTTTCGGTACTTCAAAATGGTTGTAACTGGTAATGCACTACTGCAGCTTTTTTTTATTTTTTGGTTGTGCATGAGTATGAGCAACTAATTCAGGGCCGATAAACGTCTTCTGCTATTAAGGCCTGCTCTGATTTTTTTTGAGGCCCATGAAAAGACAGCCCAAAACTGAAAGCATAAGGAAAGAATTGGAGCCCAAAAGATAGTATTGTAAATAAGAGCAAAGCCAAGGTCAGAACTAAAAGCAGGTGATCCAGCATTCCGGCTCCATCCGATGAAGTGACATGGCACCACTCTGTCAGGACATGTCTGGTAGGTGGCTCGAGTCCCGATATATCCTCCTCAACGGCTTTGCTTTGCTTGCCCGTTATGTAATTAACCATCCTGTTTACTAGTCCAGATTAAATACTCCTTCACCTTTCAATCCGTTCACATACCTAAAGTGCCCAACACCTTGGTGGATTTCAGAAGGCCATTCTCAATATTGAAATAAGCACCTCTCAATGTTATGGAGACGCACCCCTATTTCAATATTTAAAAAGTCTTTTGAAGCACATGCAAAATGTTTTTCTATATAACTGATTATGATTTTTCAAGTCACGCGTAAATTCTTACATAATAGATTAGAAATTTCGAATTTGATTCCTATATGAGTCTAATGAGTTGATTCTGATAAGAAACGGTAGAAGTCGCTAACCGCTTTGATTCCTATTATGATAATCAAACTCACTTAAACCAGCATGGAAAGCACCCTAGTAGACAAGAGAAGGGCATAATGGAAAAATGACTCGGCAAGAACAAGCCCATGCTATATGGTCTGCCCACCTTTGCTTTGCTTTGCTGTAATTGAAGAAGTTAGGGTATCACGTGCCACACTTAACTCCTCCCCCAATCCACAAATACACAAAAGCCAAAGCCAAAACCAAAATTAATATTCCCCTTCACTCTCTTTCGTCTTCTTCGCCATGAGAAGAAGAAGAAGACGAAAAACAACCACCAAACCCCACCACCACCGGCACTGCCACCGCCGTCCTCTCTGCCATTCTCTCAGCTTCTGAACAGCAGAATCCAGAACAAAAGCCCGAAAATGTGCTATGTCGGAAAAGCAACAAAGATCTTCATTTTCGTAGTCACAGTACTGGTGGTGCTCGGCCTCGTCTTGGGATTTGGAATCCTCCACCACGCCGTCAAGAAAACCCACAAATGCTCCGCCGACGACCCCTCCTGCCGCTCCTTTCCGCCGCCAATTCCCTTCCCCAACCCAAATTCCGGCTACACTCAGCCCAGCCCACCAACCACTGATCCAACCCTGACCCCGCCCAGCCCACCCACCCAACCCAGCCCCGGTTTCAACCCGCCTCCGCCCAACCAAGATTCCGGCCCACCACCACCGGCCTCCACGTCAACCCCACCTCCTCCTCCTGCTCCGACTGCCACTTCAATTCCACCTCCTCCTCCCACTCCCACTGAAATCCCACCACCTCCGCCGTCTATGCCGCCGCCACCTCCGCCGGGTACAACGGCGGCGCCGCCGTTCAGTCCTCCAAGTGTAGCCCTGGTGACACCGGGTCCGGTCCACGCTTAGCTGCAGTTTCATCCAAACAATTTCATTTTTGCACCATTTGTTTTTTTTTTTTTTGGAAATTAATCAGCTGTTTCAATTTCTTTGATTCATATTCTTGGATTGATATAATGGGTTGAAGAATTCGGTTTGTACATAAGATGATGATGATGATGATGATGAGTAAAGAGAGCATCTTTTGTCGCGCAATTCGATGATTTTTTGTGAATTTTTACCTTTCACAACAACAGACAGTCAAATTGTTCCTTCCTTTTTTTACTCTGATTGACTCCTGCTTTCTCTTTTATGGGTAGATTTGGAAGTCGGTTGTCAATCAGCTTTGACTTCTTTGTCTACTTGTCCGACTTTTCTGTTTCGGACAGCGCCATTTGCTCCACAGTGCAAATACTATTGCAGTTTATACTTTCATTTTACATCAGTTACATCAGAAGCATCAGTGCTGCAGTTACCAGTGCTGCACTGCAAGTCAAAGAATGGTATATTGGATTTGGTTGTATTTTCCAACACCAATATTTGAATTCTAAGCTCATACATATGATTAGGGGATTTTCCAGTAATCTTGAATGCTGCAACACTAAACGAGCAACGGTCTAGGACAGTTTTTCTAACGAATTCGATGTTGAAGTAGTGGGTTTGTAGTGGTTTATGGACTATAGCTTGGTTGATCGGAAACAGATGCGTATAGCTAGGCAGTGAACACTTATAACAAGGGTTTTATTTTTTTTCAAATGCAGAAGGCAGCAATCATGAAATTGGGATAAAATGCATCAATGTCACACAGAAAACAATATGAACATACATTCGTCATGAAAAAATCTAAATCGTCCTTGCTTAAAAGAGTAGAGGGGCTAAAAACAACATGATCACAAGGCTGAACCCCACAGTGACACCACTCAATTTGCAGTTAAAGGCGGAAGCAGATGGTTGTGCAGAAGACCCGGTTCGCGATATGGAAGTGGGAGCTTCAGTTGAAGGAATGTCAGTGGGGTTTGAACCAAGACTGGCAGGGGATTGTGCTGGTGAGGCATTAGTGCTAAAACTTTCAGGGGCAGGAGTCTCCGTGGAAGAAGGGGAAGAAATCGAGGGAGAATCCAATGGAGCAGGACTTATAGTAGCAGCTGTTGGTGCTGCAGAAGTACTTGCAAGAGTGTTTACTTCAAGCTTCATTCCTTGGCTACAATGTCCAGGTATGCCACAAATGAAGTACCTCTTGCCAGGAGAAGAGAGGGGAACGGTGTCACTGCCATCGCTGTAACGCTGAATCGAGTTACTTGATGTGCAAGCATCATAGTCTGCCTTAGGCACTTCAATCACATTGTGGCTTGGTCCATACTGAAAATCTGCATAAACAAACATATACAAGATATCTCTTAGTTCAACAATAGGAAATTAAGTGAGATCATAATAGAATGGCGTCTCTTTTAAGTTCTTGATGGGGATCTCCATGTATAACTTACTGAGATTGTCTCCGACTAAGAATGTCTGCGAAGATGTCCATGTTTTAAGGTCAGTGGTAGTATCCCACCCCCCGTTTGGACCTCCTACAGTGTAAGTAGCTGCCATGGTCATTTCTATGAGCATGGTCACAATAGCCAACCTCATCAATGCTGTTTTTGCAGCCGCCATGTTTTGCTTTGTCAAAGAAAGTGGGAAGAATTTGAAAGATCTATAGAATGAAAAGGCAGAGGAAGTCAACCACATAGATATTAGACTTAGGCACTTCGTATGTATAGGAGTTGAAGGAGTGGGGAAAAGGAATTTCAGATGGAAAAGATAATCCTAGTTTATGGTTTAGTTGTTTGAGTTGGTTTGAGTATCATGAAGATTAGGCAATGACAGGTTGTTTGCTCATGGAGATAATTATTATTCTTTCCACAACTATCATACTGAATCTATATTTCCATATGTTATAACATGAATAAATGATCTAGTTGATATTTCTCGCTTTTAGAATATGATATTAACAATGTAACTGTTTGTAGCATGTAATATTATATGATCATGCGAAATTGATATGAACTTTCACTCCTATGTGATTAAACTTTCACTCCTATGTGATTAAATCTGTAAGCAAAAGAGTAGACATGAAGAAGAAAATAACCAATATTTTGCAATGGAGTGGTTTATGTAGCAAGCACGTTAAAGGACAGGGTGGGTGACTTTTTTATCATCTTCATGTTGAGCAGGTGTATCTTTTCTTGGCCAGCGTTCAGTAGGTACATCTCCATACACCTAATCTTGTAAGTTCTCCAACCCAGAATCTCAATAAAAAAGTTGTGAAGCTGCTATGAAGTGGCCTAATCAAATGAGAACATGTATACCAGAGTAAAATCTTTGAAGAATTACATAACCAAGCTTTTACTGGTTACAAAAACCACCTCTTAAACTACTTTACGCAGCAACTATATACCGCTAGGCAATAGAATCACTAAACACCAACATTAAAAGTAGCCACTCATGTACGTATTTCATTGTGGTGAACATTAATCTAACAACACTGCTGATTAAATTGCTAGCGAGGATCGAGCTCAGTGACTGTAAGATCATTTACTGAGTGAGCTGATTCTCCTAACAGATTGAGTTCATTTGCACCAGCACTTTCCCTGCGAATGGCCAATTGCTGTGAGTCTTCGGAGCTTCCCTGCCTGATGAAAAAAGCCGGATGTGATGGCACTGCGGAGGTTATAGTGTAACTATTGAGCATCATAGCAACCTCTGACATAGTAGGCCTTTCAGCCGGAGCTTCTTGAACGCATAACAACCCGATATGAATGCACTTCAAAACTTCATATCTAGGCCACTGGTCGCCCAGTCTTGGATCCAACAACTCCAAGGCTGTTCCATTTGCCCAATGTTGCCATGCCTACATGAAAATTTCAAGTGTTCAATACAAATCAATAACTTTTCGGAACTGTTTGACATGATACGTTATCCGATGCCATGCTCACGATGGTTGTTTCAGGTACTTACATAACTTTGAAGATTGGAAAAATGGCGAAAGCTTGAATTCTTTCGACCTGTTATAATTTCCAAAACTAAGACCCCAAAGCTAAAGGTATCAGATTTGGTCGAAAAGTTTCCAGTTTTTGCATATTCCGGCGCCATGTATCCACTATAAGTCATGAACAGATAGTTTAGAGAAGTATATGTCAAGCAATAAACATATGTAACCAGGAACTAAGTTTGTGACATACAAAGTACCAGAAATCCGATTTGTATTGCCATGAGTTTGGCTGTCGCAGAACAGCTTGGCTAAACCAAAATCGGAAATTTTGGGATTCCAGTCTTCATCTAACAGAATGTTGCTAGCTTTTAAATCACGATGAATAAAAAAAAAATAAAGGAATTATTGAGTGGATCAGGAATCAAATTTTGAGTTCGGTATGGATAAAAGATCTTCCTATGTTATACTATTTAATTCTTGACCATGGATCGATTTGATACCTCAGATATTTTTTTTCATTATATTAATCCAATTCAATATCAAAAGGAAATAAATCCCCCCAAATAAATAAAACGGGAAAAAATATTAACAACAAAGTAAAAACCACACACAAGATAAAAGAATGAAATCTTATTGGAACTGTCCATATCCAGTTCATCCTTCGGAACCATATCACATCCCGAATCTGATGAAATAGGATGAATTGAGACGGTATTTTGTAAATACGTAATTATCTTGAATATATTAACTATTTCTTTTTTTTCCGATCGCCTGGAAGGGACAAAAGAAACATCTTGTTCTTTCTTCAACAATTTCTGATCTCTAGTAGACCTCTCAGTAGGATTCGAACCCAGATGAAGTTCTGACCATCTGTCAGAGAAAAACGAAAGAATCTTCATGCAGATAAAGTAGCCCTCTAGCAATACCAACAATGATTTTGAACCTTCTTTCCCATTCCAAACCAAATGGTCTCCCATGATCTAGATGCAGAGTTGAAGTTTAGATGAATATAGATTATCATATGTACACTAAAGAGTACTAACCAAGACTTTACATACCAAATAAAATCTTGTCCAAGCTCCCATTTGGTAGGAGTTCGTAGACGAGTAGCTTCTCTTCATCTTCTAAGCAGAAGCCTAACAATCTTACCAGATTCCGATGGAGTAACTTAGCAACCAGCATTACTTCCGTCTTTAGTTCAGCCAGACCTTGTCCTGAAGTATGTGACAGCCTCTTCACGGCTATTTCTCGTTCATCAGGCAGTTTTCCCTAGAGGTACATATCGACAATGTGAGTTACACTAACACAAGTTAGAAGTAGTTTTGCTTATCTTCACAGTTCAATCATGGTATGCTACTAAAACTTACAACATTTGAATTGAAGGTACCTTGTAGACTGGACCAAATCCGCCTTGTCCAAGTTTATATGCTATTGAGAAATTTCTGGTTGCAACTTTAAGTGTGCTTAGTCCAATCACAAGTGCATCCTTGCCGCTTTTACCATCTTCACTAACATTGCGATCATCATCTACTTGACAATAGGGGCATAAAAAGTTCAAGTATTGTCAACAACAGAGAACTTTGAGGTTATACTAGATAAGAGCTATGATCTACTTACCAATTCCATTTCTTTTGGTCTTTTTCCATACTATCCAACAAACACAGCTTGTGGCTATCACAGCCAATGCAACAACTACCGGGATAACTATGATGACGGCAGCCCTCGAAATGCTCTTCTTTCCTGCATAAACATTACATAGTTACATCTCTGCTTCCTGTTTGACCCACTACAGAAGAAGATTTCAACATTGAAAACGAACTTGTCATGATAGATGCGATGATTTTTCACAAGCCCCAGAAAGAAAGTGTCAAAAGAACCTAAATATTACCAGCAGGAGCAGCAGCCTTATTAGTACTAGTTGAATTACGCTCAAGCAATGAAGGAGATGGAGAAGACACCGCAGAAGGCGGCTGATTCTGTATCGGTGACAGAAAAAACGAATATATCTCATACCGAAGAGTACAACTCCTAGAAAGCAAGGTACCCCCAACTTTTCCATCACAGCACTGAGAAAGATAAGTAGCAATCACTTGCAGGCAAGTTAAGCAGCTGTTTTCTGTCAAGTCTTGGGTGCACTGGACCATACCATATATATCACTGAAGTTCGTGTAACTAGTGACCCCGATAGAGAATTTAGCAGGGTCAGAAGCAGCTTTTGATGATAAGTTCTTAATCAAGTACCCCAACTGACGGTTGAAAATAACCGGGTCAGTTGTTGTTTCGACATTTTGCAAGCTTAGTCTTGGAAAACTGTCAAAAGTATCGAAGAAAAGCCGATCGGAATACTGCAACGAGCAGTTTATGTAGCCAACAGAAGCCTCCTTCTTGCCTAAACAGAGTTGCCTGATGTATGAGGCTGCTTTGTTTGCACAAGTTTGGCAATCTGTTTTGGAAAGATCGCCCCGGCATTGAACAAGGCCATAGACTACATCACTGTCCTGACCAATACTTGTGGTGTAGAATCCTGAAAGAGAAGCATTGGCGACAAGGGAATTGAGGGTTAAGTTTAGATTCTGCGCGTAGACGCTCCCGTAAGTGTAATTGACAGAAGAGTTACAATCCGAGTAGTAGTAGTCAATCACTTGCCCTTTTGTGGGATTGTGGATTTGAAGTAGGCATGAGATGAAGAGCAAATAAGGAGCAGATAATGCTCCAAGTTTCATTTTTCAAGCAGATAAAGAATTAGGAGCAAAAAACAATGCAGCAAACGAAAAAACAAGATCGACTCATGAATCTTATCAGTTTGATGAACTACATATGAAGCAATGGTTGACCTTGACTTGTTCTTGATCTTCCTTAAGTAGCTTATGTGTCATCAACATCGAAAGAATTTCTACACGGAGAAGTTAAAAACAATACAGTGGTTAGAAATTTAGGCAAGAGCTTGAATTTAAAAAGATGAATTCATGAATGATTATACATGTTTAGTTTTCACATTCCTCTGCTCACGCAAGTTTAATATCACTATGCTCTTTGAAGATGCTAATATATCCAACCATATAATCCAAATGTATCCAGCCATGAAACAAAGAAGCACTAGTTCCTTATATTGGCAACGACTTGGAAAAAATAGTTCGGTTGTTTCATTTTTTAAGATGCAATCAGGCACGGCTGATTTACCGTTAACAGAGAACTTGACTACATATGTTTCTACAAGACAATAATTAATTGTCTCTTATTTGTTTGGTATACATACTTCACATTCTTTCTTATTTTTTATTTTATTTCGCTTATTTATTACTTAATTTTTCAATTATCATTTCAAATCTTCATCCACAAAAGCAGATTCCAATGCTGAATACATCGCATACTTAATTTTCATGGGATTAATTATTAACTATACTAACATCTACAACGATTCGTGATTAATAAAACCTATTTCATCTGTATGGCAATGTAATATAACCCCTCAGATTACCTAGGATAACAGATATATGCAAAATTAATCACTCTTATGCATGCATGTGGATTAACTCTTCTTCTTTGCATTCTCTGACTTCAATTTCCATCACCTGGCCACCGGTCGAAGGTAAACACATCACAACAATGCCTTCTTGGAGCCTGCAACTGATCAATTAAAAAAATTGGATTTGTGCCATCTAAATTTCGTGATTATATAATAATCTAAAGAGGTTGTACAAAGCGTGTCCAAATACCTGTTTGACATCAAGGTCTAGCTTATGCGAGTACACTCTGACCTCCTCCAGCTTCCTCGGCGAACCCATGTCAACGGTGCAATTTTCATACTTCTTCTTGTAGACGGTCTTGATTTCATGATCATTAGAAGACACATTGTCCAGAAAGAAAACAACTGACCTTCGACAAGGAGCTGATCTCCTAGCAGATTGAGTTCATTTGCACCAGCACTTTCCCTACGAACAGCCAACTGCTGTGAGTCTTCGGAGCTTTCCTGCCTGATGAAAAAAGCCGGATGTGATGGCACCGCAGAGGTTATGGTGTAACTATTGAGCATCATAGCAGCCTTCGACATAGTTTCAGCCGGAGCTTCTTGAACGCATAACAACCCGATGTGAATGCACTTCAAAACTTCATATCTAGGCCACTGATCCCCCAGTCTTGAATCCAACAACCCGATGTGAATGCACTTCAAAACTTCATATCAAGTGTTCAATACAATTCAATATAACTTTTCGGAACTGTTTGAGATGTTATGTTGTCCGATGCCATGCTCACGATGGTTGTTTCAAGTACTTACATAAAAAGCTTGAATTCTTTCGACCTGTTAATACTTTCCAAAACTAAGACCCCAAAGCTAACGGTATGAGATTTGGTCGAAAAGTTCCCATTTTTTGCATATTCCGGCGCCATGTATCCACTAGAAGTCATGAATAGATAATTTAGAGAAGTATATGTCAAGCAATAAACATATGTAACCAGGAACTAAGTTTGTGACATACAAAGTACCAGAAATCCGATTTGTATTGCCATGAGTTTGGCTGCCGCAGAACAGTTTGGCTAAACCAAAATCGGAAATTTTGGGATCCCAGTCTTCATCTAACAGACTGTTGCTAGCTTTTAAATCACGATGAATAATCGTGAGCTGAGAATCTTCATGCAGATAAAGTAGCCCTCTAGCAATACCAACAATGATTTTGAACATTCTTTCCCATTCCAAACCAAATGGTCTCCCATGATCTAGATGCAGAGTTGAAGTTTAGATGAATATAGATTATCATATGTACACTAAAGAGTACTAACCAGGACTTTACATACCAAATAAAATCTTGTCCAAGCTCCCATTGGGTAGGAGTTCGTAGACGAGTAGCTTCCCTTCATCTTCTAAGCAGAAGCCTAGAATATTCGTCACCAAAAATTGAGGATATGTGAGGAAATTTGGTTTTCGTCACATATTATGTGGTTCTGCATGTTCCTCAGGTATGAGTCATTTTGTGATGACACATATGTTACAATTCTCAAGTATCCGCGAGGAATGTAAGCGTCACCTATAAAATTTACAATTGTGACACAGTTTAATTTCGTCATAAAGTTGGGTATAATTAAAAATGATTGTTCTGCCCTTTCAATTTTCCTCTTTGTTTTCTAGACTTCTCTTCTCTCTAGTAGATCGCTTCTTCGCGCAGAACGACGTGCTCCTCCGTCTCATCCCCTGCGCCTTCGTCATCTTCGTCAGATCCATTGAGTCCAACACCCTCGCTGCCGTCTGCGACTTGACAATCCACTTGCCATCGGGGCGCGAGCTCTACCTCTTCTATTTGGCTCTGGTCACCTCCATCTCCATCACTTTTATGGGCGCCAAAAGCCTCACCAGAAAACAATGATCCTCTGGGAGGATCGGCAAGCCTCATCAGGATCCTGAGCTATGCGACAGCCTAACCGCTATTTCTCGTTCGTCAGGCAGTTTTCCCTAGAGGTACACATCGACAATGTGAGTTACACTAATGCAAGTTAGAAGTAGTTTTGCTTATTGAACAAATACGGAAACAAGAAAGGAGAAGTCGGCATAACACTGCTATTCATTGATTAACAAACACTGTGTACAATACAAGCTTATATACGGCTAGACTAGGGTTACAAGATACATGGGATACATGGGCTGGACTTTACACAAAACACAATAATATACATGCTAGGTAGGCTTACAATCTCTAACATTCCCCCGCAAACTTGGCACCCGATAGGAGACAAGTTTGGACACAAGAGAGGCAAACCGGTCAAAGGGGAGTCCCTTACTAAAGACATCAGCAAGCTGATGCACCGAAGGAACAAAACGAACATGATGAGTACCAGCAGCCAAGCGTTCACGCACAAAATGATAATCAATGGCAATATGTTTCGTGCGAGCATGAAAAACCGGATTGGCCATGTAGGTAGCAGAGAGGTTATCACAATTAAGAAAAATAGGCGTAAGGAGTAGAAAGCGAAGCTTACTGAGAAGACCCTGAAGCCAGATGGTGTCAGCACAGTCATCGGCAAGAGCACGATACTCTGCTTCGGCACTGGAACGAGAAACAGTGTGCTGTTTCTTGGCACTCCAAGACACAAGATTAGGACCAAGAAAAACACAATAACCAGTAACAGAGCGACAAGTATCGGGACAGCAGGCCCAATCAGCATCAGAATAAGCAACGAGGAACTGAGTAGAAGGCGAATGACGAATAGAAAGACCAAGTCCAAGCGTACCCTTCAAGTAGGGAAGAATACGCTTGACAGCTTCCAGGTGAGCATCAGTGGGTGAACACATAAACTGGCAGCATGCTGAACAGCATGAGGAATATCCGGACGAGTAAAGGTCAAGTATTGAAGGGCACCAACGAGCTAGCGGTATTCGGTGGAATCCAGGAGGGGTTGGCCCGTGCCGCGAGAAAGAGAGCCTTTAGTCGTCATGGGAGTGGAACACGGCTTACATTCCACCATATTACTGTGCTGAAGAATGTCAAGAGTGTACTTATTCTGACTAAGATGAAGTGAGTCGGCCAAGTAAAGAACCTCAATCCCAAGGTCCTTGATCTCAAAAGCCAATGCTAATTGTCGAATAAACTCCAGGAGCTGAAGAGGACTACTACCAGTGAGAATAATATCATCCACATAAACCAAAAGGATCATAACACAAGTAGCATGGCGAAAAATGAAATTAGCACGACTCTTAGCATGGCGAAAAATGAAATCAGCACGACTCTGAACAAAACCAAAAGTAAGGAGAAACTGACTGAACTTCTGAAACCAAGCACGAGGAGCTTGTTTCAGACCATAAAGAGCCTTGTGAAGTCTGCAAACATGAGTAGGCCTGCTGGGATCCACAAAACCAGGCGGTTGTTGCATATACACTTCCTCAGATAAATCACTATGAAGAAAAGCATTCTTAACATCTAACTGACGGATAGCCCAACCATAACAAACATCTATACTCAAGACAGTGTGAAT
This sequence comes from Spiraea crenata, assembly GCA_033992175.1. Lineage (NCBI taxonomy): Eukaryota > Viridiplantae > Streptophyta > Magnoliopsida > Rosales > Rosaceae > Spiraea > Spiraea crenata. The sequence continues at coordinate 130,695 of JAVBHV010000019.1, forward strand.
GGTGGTAGGCTTCACAACAGGACTAAAAGTGTCAAAGTAGTCGACACCTTCTTGTTGAAGATAACCCTTAGCAACCAAATAAGCCTTGTAACGCTCAATTGTACCATCAGATCGACGTTTAACCTTATAAACCCACTAACAACCAACAGCATTAATAGAAGGAGAATTAGGAACCAAAGACCATGTACCCTGTTTCTGGAGAGCAGTGAATTCATCTAGCATAGCCTGTTGCCAAGTAGAAGAACGAGAAGCTTGTGTGTACGATATAGATTCAATGTCATTAACCAAGAGAGCAGTGAAAGCAGCTGGAATCGGATGACGAACAGTAAATAACGAGTAGTTCTTAGGTTTGAAAATACCTGAGGTGGAGCGAGTGCGAATGGGACTACGAGGAGGATCAGAAGTGGATGCAGGGGCGCAGGGCACTGGCATGGAGAGGCCAGCTTCGGACGCAGGGGCGCTGGGCACTAGTGCAGGTGCGCTGGCATTACATGGAATAGTGGGTGCAGGGCGCTGGCACAGACGGGCAAGCCTCGGACGCAGGGGCGCGGGGCGCTAGCGCAGATGTGCTAGCATCAGGTGGAAGAGTGGGCGCAAGGACGCAAAGAGCTAGCACAGATGGGCCAGCTTCAGACGCAGGGGCGATGGGCGCCAGCGCAATTGCACTGGCATTAGGTGGAGGAGAGGGCGCAGGAGCGCAGGGCGCTGGCACACAGGCCAACCTTGGACGCAGGGGCACTGAGCGCCAATGCAGAAGCACTAGCATCAGGAGGAGAGAGGGTTCGCAGACGGCGGATGTAGTGCTGTGGTAGCGGAGGTACTCGAGGAGGGAGAGGAACAGGGGAAGAGGGCGGTATAGGGATAGGAACAGTGGCAGCGGAGGGAATAACAGGAACGATAGCGATGGGGGGTTCGTAGGGGGAGGACAAAGAAGAGGGATGGGCATATGGAAAGTGGTCCTCGTGAAAAACAACATGGCGTGAGGTGTAGAGACGACCAGTGGGTGTGTGCAAACAACGATACCCCTTGTATTGATCACTATAACCAACGAACACACAAGGAAGAGAGCGGGCCTGCAATTTGTTAGATACATAATCACCAAGAAAAGGAAAATATTGACATCCAAAGGTGCGCAACAGAGAGTAATCTGGATGTTTTCCATACAACGCATAATACGGAGATTCCCATTTGAGAACATGTGTGGGGAGACGATTGATGAGATAAACAGCGGTGTATAGGGCTTCAACCCACAAGTGGTGAGGGAGATTCGCAGTAAGGAGGAGTGTGCGGTCCATGTCACAAATGTGATGATGTTTACGCTCGGCGAGTCCATTTTGTTGGGGGGTGTGAGGACAAGAGAAACGATGAAGGATACCATGGGTCGAACAAAAAGATTTGAAAGCCAGATTAGTGTATTCAGTGCCACCATCACTTTGGAATTTCTTAATTGTGGAAGAAAATTGCGTGCGAACATAAGCATGAAATCTAGTGAAGTGGGTGAGGACTTCAGATTTGGCACACATAGGAAAGATCCACGAATAACGAGTAAAATCATCAATAGAAAGCACATAATAACGAAAATCAGAAACGGATTTAACAGGAGACATCCAAACATCAGAATGAATTAATTCAAATGGAGCAATAGAGCAATGTTCACTAGGCGAAAAGGGAAGTCGAACAGACTTCGAAAGTGCACAACTATTACAAGTAGGTGTAGGCAAACAAGAAATGGAATCTAATAAGATTTAGACGCTAAAGTGCTAATCACTTTATCAGACGGATGACTGAGACGATGACGCCAAAGCGAGGATGAAGGATGACTGACGGCAAGAGCAGACGAGGAGACAGCGGATGGCGCAGGGCTGGGAGACACGGGATAAAGGCCATCACTACATGGGCCCTGAAAAAGAATAGAACCAGTTTTTAAATCACGAATGACGGATCCCCGAGGATAAAAGGTAATGCTAACGAAACGATTACGCGTAAATTGAGCTACAAACATAAGATTTTTATGGATAGAGGGAACTCAAAGAACATCAAATAAGCAAAAATGAAAAGACCCAGAACAGAAAGAGAGATTACCAGATTGGGTAATGGGGAGCGAAGCACCATTACCTACAAAGACCTGATCGGAAGAGGACAAGGCAGTGGGCGATTGGAGCGCATGCGGGTCAAAAGTCATGTGATGTGTAGCTCCGGAATCAAGATACCATGTGGGATCGGTAGGGGCAGATTGGGGTTGCACTACATGCATCCCGGCAAAAGCACGAGAGAGGTCAATCTCATGTGAGGTTGACGTGGGGCACTTGGCAGCAATGTGACCCATTTGACCGCAAGACCAACATTGTCGAGGAGGGCGAGAAGGAGCAGGACCGAGGATACCTGCAGAGGAGTAGTTGTTCGGCTTGAAGGGAAGAGAGCCGGGAATAGAGGCACGAGCAGTGGGGGCACGAGGAATGAAGGTGCGATGCAGCTTGCTTGCAGCATAAGCAAGCGGCTAATACGGCAGGGGGTGCAGAGCAAGTGCGCTGGGTTGCACATACATATTCAGCAGCGGCGCAGGAGAGGGAAAGGGCTGCTGCAAGGCGCGAGACTGCGCAGACATGGACGGTGCAGGTACAGGAGGCTGCACGTACTGGATTGGAGAAGCCGGAGCAGATTGTGGAGGTGGAGACGGCTGGTGAGCATAGAAAGCAGTGGGTTGAAGGGGCCGGTGGGCTGCGGTGATGCGAGCCTGTTGAGCCTCGAAAGCGAGCAGTTTGGAACAAAGATCAGAGAAGGAGGGCACCGGCGGGAAGGCGGTGATGGCTGTGGACCACATCAAGTACTCAGGACCAAGGCCGTTGATCACAAAGGAGACAAGATCATTGGCAGAGACCGGTTCACCGATTGCAGCTAGTTGGTCAGCGAGAGACTTGGCATCGGCAAGATACTCAGCTACGGACTTGGAGCCTTTGGTGAGCCCCATGAGTGGAAAGCGGAGCTGTTGAACATTGACAAGCGACTGTTGAGAGTAGTTTTGACGAAGGCAATCCCATATTGCACGAGATGTGGTGCAACCGACGACTTGAGCAAGGAGGGGCCGAGAGAGAGTTGCACGGAGTTGAGTGACTAGGGTTTGATCGGATTGATACCAGGAGAAGAACTCGGGGTTGGGAATGGTGGTGGGAGGCTCGGTGGGGGTATCTTTGTGTTTAGGGTCGACACAAGTGGGAGACGGACAAGGAAAGGAACCATCTATGAAACGCCAAAGGTTTTGCCCAATAAGAAAAGGTTTGACCTGACTTTCCAATGTTAGGTAATTGGAATCACATAGTTTGTCAGTGACTAGGGTTGCAAGGTGAGGAGGATGAGAGGGAGTCGAGAAGGAAGCCATGGAAAGAGAGGGAGATAGGGGGAGGAAGCACACACTACAACACGATTGGGCTTTAGCGAGGAATTTTACAGCGAGGAACAAATTTTCCTCACTAAAAACCCTTTTCAGCGAGGAATTTCCTTTGTTCTCGCTAAAAGTTGTCCTATTTGGGTTACATAATTTAGTAATGCAATTACGAGGAATAAAAGTTTATAGCGAGGAAGCTTTTCCTCGTTGTAAATAATTATAGCAAGGAAATACACATTTTCCTCGGTGAAAGTTTAGAGGGAAATTTCTTTTCCGAACAATTTTTGGCTGCTCAACTCTCCCATTTTCACACTTTCTCGCAAATTTTTTTCATGATCGGAACCGTTCACTTTATTCATTAACATGTCAAGATCATTCCTACAAAATTTCAATCAAAACGGAGATCATTTGGTTATCTAACTTTGTAAAACATATCGACGGTTCGTTTAATGCCTAATTATACCGTTCATATAGTTCATACGGTTAGATAACCAAACGATCTTCGTTTTGATTGAAATTTTGTAGGAATGATCTTGACATGTTAATAAATAAAGTGAACGGTTCCGATCATGAAAAAAATTTGCGAGAAGTGTGAAAATGGGGGAGTTGAGCAGCCAAAAATTGTTCTTCTTTTCCATTCCCTTCAAAAGTATAGCGAGGACTAAAGTTTTTCCTCGCAATAGAGACACATTAGCGAGGAATGCAGTTCCTCGCTAGTGTAGAAACGTTTTTAGCGAGGAAACTCATTTCCTCGTTGTCCTTCTCCCACCATATTTTCACCAAAAGTTTTAATTGCCGCCAATATTGCACAATTTCACCCATTGTTGGGAGAATAAAAGATACACTACAGCGACGAAATAGTTTATTCGACGCCCTACGATTTTCTGCCTTTAAAATTATTCCGTTTAAATTGCTTTTCAGCCAGTAAAATGCCCAAAAATATGTTCATTCCTCTGTCCCCCTCGTATTCTTCCTCTACGGCATGTTCGGCGTGCTCTTCCTCTTCGGTGTGCTCCGCGTGCTCTTCCTCTTCCGCGTGCTCCTCCAATTCTTCGGTGTGCTCTTCCTCTTCAGATGTTCATGGGTGATTCGTATTCTCTTTCTCTGTTTTCGTCTTTCTCTTTCGCCTTTCAATTTGACATGGGTAAGCATATTTGTATTCTCTTTCTCCGTTTTCCCTCTTTCTCTTTTTCTTTCAATTTGATTCTTATTCATTTGTTATAAATTAGGTTAAAATCGTTCGACCGAGCTCAAACCATCTGTCTCCAATTCTTCTGCTACTTCTCGGTGTTGCTTTCGTGTAGTCGATCAAGTTTCTTCGCCCCCCTCCCGCTTTTGATTAGGTCGGGTTCTGTTGTTGTTTATGCCTGTGACTCACTCCAGGTAACGATTTCGAACTCAATTATATTGATACGAATTGGGTGTTTAGTATTATGAATGCTCAGGCTTCAATTACGTTGATAACATGTGAACTGGGTGTTTAGCATTATACTTTCTTCACATGTGAACTGGGGTTCACACTGGGAGCCAAATGTAGAGAACATGTATTTATATTAGATTCGTCTTTTATGTTACTGATTTATATGTAAATGGAGCTGCAGTAATGGAATATAAATTTTTTATTTTAGATGGTATTATTGTATTTTATTATAATTTTTACATAGAAATAGAATCCATCTACAGATAGAGCTTTCATTTCTGTTAGTTTAAATTCATGCTGCTGTTCTTGAATGCATGCTTTTCAGAAAAGGACAAAAGTTGAATGTAGGAGTGTTTCAAACACCGTGTTTGTGATTGTCTTTCTGTCTCTCTTAAATCCCATTGCAACCAAAGTCCAAGTTTGCATGTATGGATTGAGAATAGCTGGTTGTACTGAAGCTGCTGATGGTGGGTGTGGTATAGTGATGCCAATCTGGCAGTTGCAAAATGTATGTTCTCTGCATATGCTAGTTGGTCCTTTGTTTCTTTTCACGTCAAACAAACGAAAAGTTCATATGTATAGGAAATTCATGTGAAATGTCGATGTGTTTTTTGTTGGTGTTCATCCCACAAAATCTCTGATAGCCGGAAAACATAAACTCTGAGAGCTCAAAGGTAGATGTGATCTGAGACAGAGAGATGCACGCACACTCGCATATGCACACATTCAGGCACAAACATTCATATTTCATATACGTTGAAGACGTACTCAAGGAAGAAGTGCAGGTGATCAACATTTTGTTTGTGGTTATTGCAGGTGATCATCATGGTTGAAATAAGCAAAGCTCATGGTTCCAGACATACTCAAGGAAGAAGTGCTTGTTTGTTGGAGTTACCAATTTTTCAGGTTTGATAAAGTCCATATATGTTTGTAGAATGAAATATGTTTCTTGAACAACCCCTTATTGTACACACCGAAATCAAGCAATCAACAAAAACGACAAAGACGACATGCAGCGGAAAAAAAAAGAATCAGGCTCTTGATACCATGAAGAAATACGGAAACAAGAAAGGAGAAGTCGGCATAACACTGCTATTCATTGATTAGCAAACACTGTGTACAATACAAGCTTATATACAGCTAGACTAGGGTTACAAGATACATGGGCTGGACTTTACACAAAACACAATAATACACACCCTAGGTAGGCTTACAATCTCTAACACTTATCTTCACAGTTCAATCATGGTATGCTACTAAAACTTACTAACAACATTTGAATTGAAAGTACCTTGTAGACTGGACCAAATCCGCCTTGTCCAAGGTTATGTGCTATTGAGAAATTTCTAATTGCAACTTTAAGTGTACTTAGTCCAATCACAAGTGCATCCATGCCGGCTTTACCATCTTCTCTAACATTGCGATCATCATCTACTTGCCCATAGGGGCATAAAAAGTACAACAAGTACTGTCAAAAACAGAGAACTTTGAGGTTATAATCGATAGGATCTATGATTTACTTACCAATTCCATATCTTTGTGGCTATCACAGCCAATGCAGCACCTACCGGGATAACTATGATCAAGACAGCTTTCGAAATGCTCTTCTTTCCTGCATAAACATTGCATAGTTACATCTCTGCTTCCTGTTTGACCGACTACAGAAGAAGTTTTCAACATTGAAAACGAACATGTTATGATGCGATGATTTTTCACAAGCCCCCGAAAGTATGTGTCAAAAGAACCTAAATATTACCAGCAGGAGCAGCAGCCTTCTTAGTACTAGATGAATTACGCTCGAGCAATGAAGGAGGTGGAGAAGACGCGGCAGAAGGCGGCTGATTCTGTATCGGTGACAGAAAAAACTGATATATCTCATACCGAAGAGTACAACTCCTAGAAAGCAAGGTACCACCAACTTTTCCATCACAGCACTGGGGAAGGTAAGTAGCAATCACTTGCAGGCAAGCTAAGCAGCTGTTTTCTGTCAAGTCTTGTGTGCACTGGCCCATACCATATATATCACTGAAATCCGTGTAACTTGTGACCCCAATAGCGAATTTAGCAGGGTCAGAAGAAGCTTTTGATGACAAGTTCTTAATTAAGTACCCCAACTGATGGTTGAAAGTAACGGGGTCAGTTGCTGTTTCGACATTTCGCAAGCGTAGTCTTGGAAAACTGTCAATAGTAGAGAAGAAACGCCGATCAGAATACCGTAACGAGCAGTCTCTGTAGCCAACAGAAGCCTCCTTCTGGCCTAAACAGCGTTGCCTGATGTATGAGGCTGCTTTGTTTGCACAAGTTTGGCAATCTGTTTTGGAGAGATCGCCAAGGCATTGAACAAGGCCATAGACTACATCACTGTCCTGACCAATACTTGTGGCGTAGAATCCTGAAAGAGAAGCATTGGCAACAAGGGAATTGAGGGTTAAGTTTAGATTCTGCGCGTAGACGCTCCCGGAAGTGTAATTGACAGAAGTGGTACAATGGGAGTAGTAGAAGTCAATCACTTTCCCTTTTGTGGGATTGTGGATTTGAAGTAGGCATGAGATGAAGAGCAAATAAGGAGCAGATAATGCACCAAGTTTCATTTTTCAAGCAGAAAAAGAATTAGAAGCAAAAAATAATGCAGCAAACGAAAAAACAAGATTGACTTATGAATCTTATCAGTTTGATGAACTACATATGAAGCAATGGCTGGAATTGACTTGTTCTTGATCTTCTTTAAATAGCTTATGTGTCATCGTCATTGAAAGAATTTCTACATCGAGAGTTAAAAACAGTAAATTGGTTAGAAATTTAGGCAAGTGCTTGAATTTAAAAAGATGAATTCATGAATGATTATACATGTTTAGTTTTCACACTCCTCTGCTCACGCAAGTTTAATATCACTATGCTCTTTGAAGATGCTAATATATCCAACCATATAATCCAAATGTATCCAGCCATGAAACAAAGAAGCACTAGTTCTTTATTAGCAGCGACTTGGAAAAAAAACGTTCGGTTGTTTCGTTTTTTAAGATGCAATCAGGCACGGCTGACCTACAGTTAACAGAGAATTAGACTACAAATGTTTCTACAAAATAATAATTAATTGTCTCGTATTTGTTTGGTATACATACTTCACATTCTTTTTTATTTTATATTTAATTTTGCTTCTTTGTTATTCGATTTTCCAATTATTGGTAATTTTATCCACACCCATCAAAATGATTTTTACACCCAATTTGATTTTAAAACCCATCATCAATTTTAGTTAGTTTAAATTTTATCTCTATACCCATTTTATGTTCCAAAAATACCCCTTATTCAATATTGAATTTGATTTTTACACCCATCATCATTAATCTATACAAACTCTTACTCATCATCATTTCATCCTTCTTTCTTTTAATCTCTTGTTTTATCCACCTTAACCTCGTTTTAATAATGTATTAGAATATGTGTTGTTTTTATAGATGAATGGGTCGTGTGATGATTTGTGCATAGTTCAATCGATTTTTAGTGATTAAGCAATTTCATATAGTCTTTCGCTCCTATCTGACGACCCATTGAAACTTTCTTATTGAATTTTTCTGTGTTTGCTGTTTGTATGGTAGTTTTCTTTTGTTGATCTTTAAAGTTAAAGTTGGCTTATGATTTAGCTTTTTTTCTCTTCGGACTAGTTGTAAAAATGTCTGACTTGTTTGTTTCTTTGTGGATTGTGATGATCTATTAATTGGTCTCGTTCGTCGTAATGGCCTCTCCGGCCTTGCCGACTTACCCTGATATAATCACCTATGACTCCGCTTTAAATTTAAAACACTGTAATTTTCACCGGACACTATTTTGAAATTTTGGGTTTGATTGAATTCCTGAACTTGTTTCTCTAATTCCAAGTGTTGGACTGTGATGATTTGTCATTGGTCTTTGTGCCGACTACCGTGATGTATTATCTCCTGAGTCGTATTAACTGCTATCATCACATTGAACTAAAACTAAACATACAGAGAACAAATAGAGGAACATGATGTAACTAAGAATCAATATGCGTATACTTACTCCCCGACAAAATTGAGGATTCAAATGCAATCAACCAGAATCAATATGCCAATTGAAGATGTCAATACTCCCTTGACAAAATTGAAGATGCCAATTCAATCCCTGACAAAATTGAAGATGCCAATGCAATCAACCAGGAGGAACACGCAAAACAATAAGCTAAAGAATTTTGATCCTGGGAATACTTGCGGAAGATTTGTGGGAGTGACGATTTAGAGTTAGGGTTATGTTTGTAATGTTGGGTGTAGTGATTAATTTGTTATTTTATTATATATCTTTAAGTGTAATTTTATATCAGGGTAAAATAGTAATTTAATAAATAAAACTAGAAAATAGCACACCCGCTATGCGGGTGCAATAAGAGACCGTATTTTGTACGTTGTAGAAGAGTTAATAGAAAGGAAAAGGGGGAAAAAAAAAAAGAAAAAAGAAAAAGAAAAAGAGAACAGTGTCGGTACTGTTCATAAACAGTACAGGAACAGTGGAAAACAGTGCCTTGAACAGTACGTATGGTAATGTATCGATTTACCCTCATGTATTAATCAAACTTTTTAAAGTTGCTAAAGTTGAAAGGGCAAAGGGGTCTTCTTCCTACGCAAATACTGTTCATGAACAGTACCCTAAACAGTAAAAACGGGTTTCCTTAAATAATAGTATAGATAAGTGATGAGTGTAAAAATCATTTTGATAGGTGTGAATAAAATCACTCTTTCTTACGTGATAGAAAACCTCTCAAAATATGGTAACATGGTCGTGCCAATGACGCAATGAGCCAGCGGGGCATTGACACGGTGTGTGTCAAGGGCGTCTATTTTGAACAAACTTAACAAAGCCCAAATGACGTGAAAATATAGACATTTGCCCTCCTCTTCATCTGTCACTTATGTCATATAAAAATTTTTTTAAAAAAAATTGACAGAAGATCAGACTGAATTAATTAATTAATGGTTGTACTTAAGGCGCTAATTTTGGGAGCATGTGTAACTTTAAAAGCAAACAAAGAATGTGAAATATACTGTATGTTATCTTTTCCAGCATTGACAAAGAGGCTGTATAGAGTTGTTGCTTTTATAGGAAAGGTTGCACATGCAGTGTCAACGTTTTTCCATTGTTTCTGTATCAAAAATGCGCAACCGCAACTGTTGTTGCAGATAAACCAAATTTCAAGCTCCTCCCTACAGCTGAGCATAAGACACTTCCGAGAAGGTTTCACCGTTCACAAGAAAGATAATCGACTAGGAGCAGCTGCGCTTCAACATGTAATTCTTCTGATATTGAGCTGAAACCATGACCTTTCCATGCCGAAAATGGTTGCTGTCTTGTAACGAAGTTACTATGATCAAGAACATGATTCGAATAAACAAAAGAAGAAGACTGCACTTTTCTTAGACAGATCACAAGTCTCTTCACATGGTACGTTATTTCTTAATCTCCTATAGGCCAAAGAAATTTGAAGGTCAGAACTTCATATGAGGGCATATGAAGTGCTTCTCAAGCAATCTCACATGTCCTTCCTCAAATCCCTCAAAAATGTATTACTTCCCTTGCTTAGTAATAACTCAACATTATGTAAAATTCAAGCCCGATTGCTGCCTAGATTTTCTCGATCTTTCAGTCTTCATCCACAAGAGCAGATTCCAATGCTGAATGCATCGCATCCTTAATTTACATAGGATTAATTATTAACTATACTAACATCTACAACGATTCGTGATTTATAATACCTATTTCATCTGTATAGCAATGTTATATAACCCCTCAGATTACCTATGATAACAGATATATGCAAAATTAAGCACTCCTATGCATGCATGTGTATTAACTCTTCTTCTTTGCATTCTCTGACTTCAATATCCATCGCCTGGCCACCGGTTGAAGGTAACACATCACAACAATGCCTTCTTGGAGCCTGCAACTGATCAATAAAAAAAAAATTGGATTAGTGCCATCTAAGTTTCGTGACTATATAATAATCTTAAGAGATTGTACAAAGTATGTCCAAATACCTGTTTGACATCAAGGTCTAGCTTATGCGAGTGCACTCTGACCTCCTCCAGCTTCCTCGGCGAACCCATGTCAATGGTGCAATTTTCATACTTCTTCTTGTAGACGGTCTTGATTCCATGATCATTAGAAGACACATTGTCCAGAAAGAAAACAACCGGCCTTCGACAAGGGTCTGCCGGATGTTCTCTTGTGTTGAAAGTATAAACTCCAGACAAAACACTACCCTTTTTCCACTGGACAAATGTCTCTTGCACGGGGAGGACGTCTGGCAGAAGAATATGGTTTCCATGTATCTGAACAGCATATCCCCAAGAGACTGTAATTGTCCATGAAAACCATCTGTCATAACAAACAGTCTTTTGTAGAACCCTCTGAGAATCAGCATTCACAGCTTTAAACAAATGCTGCACCGCATTTATAGTTGTCATGTTGGGGAAGAGCGGGTCAGTGTGATCAAAGTGATGCAGGGACACCAATGGTGTTAGTGGATGTGCAGCCAACAGCCCAAACGTATCGCCGTGAATGTCATTCTGGTTCAATTTCACAACAAAAACCAAAAGAACAGAACAAAAGATTACTTTTTAAAACAGAAAAAGAGACTGTGAAGAGACTGAATTTTTCATCTATAATTTGATGAACTGATAAATTGTTACCTGATGGAAACCAGGTTCATGTGTTAAGCCAATGCCAAGCTCCGATATGCAAGAGTAAATCCTAGAATCACTTCCATAGAGATGCGGATATCGTTCTATACATAAATCAAACACCTTTGCCAATACCTTTGCCAAAGGGGCACTTATGGCGAAACCAGCACCACCATAAGCCATTCCAAACCCGAACAACCTGTTCTGCTCATAGATCTCTGAGTTTGTCCCAATGTAGTACCACAGCCCATGGTCATACTTAGAAAGCGTCCTCACCAAATTTTCAGGGAAAAAGAGAGTATCATCATCTCCGAAAACATACCACCGAACATTTGTATGGTTGAGTGCTACAGTCTCAGAAACAACGCGTGCAACGCGAATAGCAGACTTCAGACCGCCTCTGTAAGTGTAGCGAAATCGGGCAGTGTCACCCGAGATGCAAACCGGAGGGAGAGTAGTGTCATTGGCATGAAGATGATGATCCAGTGGAAGGTTTTCGAGAAACACACACCCCCTCATTGACTGGTTGTTCCACCAGAGCCTAACATAGTCCTTCCTATATGCGGACCACGATTTCTGATTTGAGGCAATCCCGAAAACAATGTGCTCAAGGGAGGTTGGGGGTGGGGAATACACATCTTTAGACAAGTTGCTAGTGCGTGCAATGTTGGAGCCTATGAAGACAAGGAAGAACGAAACGAGGAGGAAGAGTGTGCAGACGGAAGATGAGATTATGACGAGGTTTACCAACCGAGAAGGGGTTTGCGTTTTGGAGGGTGACAGAGGAAGCAGCATTTTCAAAAGATTGAAATGAAGAAACAGAATTGCAGAGATTAAAGGGAGATTGAAAAAGATTGAAGAAGATGGTAGCTAATGCAGAAAAGTGGGGACCATATAGCCAGAATTTGGTGATTGAGCACCGAAATCCACGGACGAAGGAAAGTTGCAAACTTTGACCTGTGCACTATCTACAGCAAAGTTTCTTCAGTTTGTTACATCTCCAAAAGGAAGTATGGGGTAGGCGTGGTCCTCACACCAGAAGTCCATGTTGTTACCGACTCAATGACCAGGTTTCCGGGTACGGACGCTGGGTCAGCTAGTGGACAACAATGGCATTGACCAGTGGGGAGGGTGGAGGAAGACTGCACCATAGATAGGATCAGGTGTTAAAATGCTATTTGGCAATACATCAGGACTTGACCCTTGGGAGTTATAAGAATTTTTTTCTAAAACAACAGTAACAAGGGTGATAGAGGATTAATACCGGATGGATTGTTATGGTGCAGAAAGTGAAAAAGGCAGCAACTTCAGCTACAAGTTTAAGACAACTTTAAAGGGGTTTTGCAAAAATAAAGTACAGAGCTGTTACGTAAAGAAAAGTTCCAATCTTTGGGATTCTCTTTTCTTTCTTGGATGAGTAACAAACCCGACGTTCTATATACGAGGGTTCATGTGTAGTGTATACACGATTATTTATGAGTCATGGCGTGTATAACATGTGTACAATCATAATTAAACGTTCGCTTCTCATTTGATGCAAGTTTCTCGTTTAATTTGGCATCAAGATCCATGCATATTGCAAAACGTAGAAACCCAAAAACATGATGTTAATTTGTATGAAAAGAATGATAAAAACAAGCAACCGAGTAGCATTGTACCGGTTAGATCTATGAATTCAGGTTGTATCATGACGCGGTGATCCGGAAGCAAAAAGTCAGAGAAGCAACAGCATCCGTGTTGGATCTACATAAAAATAATTGGAAAATTTTTGATTAGGTTGCTTGCACATTCAAAGGATGCACATGCATTGAATTTCAGGAATGGTCAAAAGGAGATTATCATCCTACATAATGGACGGGGGAATAGGAAGCAGGCCATGGAGGGTTGGCAAGAAACTACAATAGATGTGAGGGACCAAGCACAGGGATAGAGTAATATGCATGTCAAACAACCCTTTTGAAAATTAGAAACGAGACTTTCATCAGCAAAATACAAGACAACAAACCGAGGAAAAGGAACACAGTAAGCATTTCAAAAATCTTTGTTGGCATGCTTTCCAACCCATTCAATGGTTATCACAAAGCTCTTCCGCATCATTCATTATCTCGACGGGTAAGTTACTCTACAACATGACTACGCTGCATACCTATGAGTTCCTAGTTAACGCTCAATCCTCTGGAGTTTGAGTTCCAAATTTACTCGGGTATCTCCCCTAGCAGGCATGTGAATGGTGTTCTCCATTAATTCTGTTGGTCAAATTTCTGAGATAGTTAGCCACTGGAAAAGGTGAACAGGAATCGTCTTTATCAGACATTCAATCGTTAACTAGTTGCGGCATTTCCTTCTCCAATCACAGCACATCACCTTTTTCAAGAAACCATTTGAGAATTGTCATTTTGCTTCATGTCTCTTGATCCAAAAATATGTTCTCCTCCACCTATCAAGAAGAAAAGGAACTTCAGCATTATTAAGTGGATATCACTTTCTCAGACACTATAGCTTTGTCCATTCTTGATGGTCCATTTAACAAATAAGTGCAGAAATGTGAAGCATGCTTACCAAAAAGTGAACAGCCTTTGGTAAAGACACCTCAAAGAATGGAAAGCAATGGAGAGGAAGGGTGTTCTCTAGGCCCTTTTCAAACATAATTCAAGAACAAGAAAATAGATTACAATTTACCTTGATAAGATGATGAGAACACCCCAAGTGCTTATAATTCTGCGAACTCTGAATGTAACTATTCTCAGAGCAAGTATTCCAACAGAAAAACTCTAGATATTCATGGAAATCAGTTCATCATCTCCACATCGTCTAATACTGATAGTCATTGAGTCATTGAAAGAAGACAAAATGTTGCAGCAGTGACGCCGTGGAGCCTTCATCTGGAATGCAAAAGGTGGGCAGCAGAGTGTCAAATGGCATTGACTAAATGACTAACAGATGAAAGAGAACGTTTATAAGATTGAGGGGTATTAGTAAAGCAATACCTCATCCACATCAAGCTCTAGCTTTTGTGAGGATACTCTGATATATTCCAGATTCTTTATTGCATTTGTTTTGGAGCAGTTTTCCTCATTGTGCCTCGTATAGTTGCTCCAGATTTCATGGCTATTTAATGCGACGCTTTCCAGAAAAAAGACAGTTGGTCTTTTACATTTATCTTTAGGATAGTCTCTCATATTGAACATGTACTGACTCGCATCGATACTGCCACTCCTCCTCCATGGCATAAAAGTTTTCTGCAGTGAAAGGATATCTGGAAGGAGTTCATTGCCATGATACACCTGAACAGCATAACCCCACGCAACAGAAACAGTCAATGAATGCAAACTGTCATAGCAAACAGTTTGCTGCAATATCCTCTGAGGATCGACATTCACAGCTTCAAAAAGATGTTCTAAAGCTTGAGTCTTGTTCATGTTTGGGAAGATTGGATCTGCAGCATCCAAATGATGAAGGGACACCAGAGGTGACAATGGATGTGCAGATAGCATTCCAAACAGATTCCCCCGCATATCAACCTGGTTAATAAATGAAGATAGTAAATACCCTCAAAACTACAGAAATAACATGAAATGAGTCCACAATAAGAAGCTGAGGTAACAAGTTAAAATTGGAATCCATGTATAATATGAACCAATCAAAACTAAGAACTTAATTGTCAACAATCTTATATAGCCAAAAACCACCTAAGTACACTGGTAACTATTAACTCTTATGTTACCAACTTCTATTTTCTCCAAGTAAGATATACATAAGAAAATCCAAAAGGGTAAAGCCTGATATAGGATAAGAAGCTGCCCAGCTACAAGGGCTCAGTATCTTTTAGACAGGTCCAAATTCTAAAAAGGACAAAGAGGTGATAGAATAACAAACGTAGAAACATCATCCTCCCTATTCCCCCTATAACCATCCACTCAAGCACACCAATCAAACCAACCTCCCTTTCGTAGCTCCCCTAAGCAATCGAACAGACTACCTCACCGAACCTGTCTTCGCATGAAGCACTGTCTGCAGGCTAGTAATCATAGCGCCTCAAAAAGCCTATCATTTCCCCACACCTGATGGCATAACACAATCTTTCTCCCATTCCACACCTTCAAAGTCATGTCAATAGAAGTCCGAAAACATTCCTTAGGCCTTATAAACCACTAACTTCATTCAATATAATGAGCCACCCAGTCAAAGAGTCGACCTTTCTAATAAGGACCAAAACTTCATCAAAATGAAACTTCCCCAACAATTACTCAATTCGTGAAACACCACCAAACAAAACCAAATATCATGATTCATGAAGTCTCATAAAGCTAATGACTTTAGTATTAGTACCTGATGAAAACCGGGCTCATGGGTCAATCCAACCCCGAGCTCCGCCACACACGAGAAGACCCGCGAATCGCTGCCGTACAAGTGTCCGTACCGCATCAAGCAAGAATCGAAAACCCTAGCCAGGGCTTTACCCAGCGAACGGCTGATCGCGAACCCTCCGCCGCCGAACGCCATATCGAACGAGTACTTCACATTCTGCTGGTAGCTCTCCGAATTAGCACCGACATAAAACCAACGGTCGTGATCGTACTTCGACAGCGTCGCCACCAGATTGTCGACGAAGAACACCGTGTCGTCGTCGCCGAACACGAACCACCGGACGTCCGCCTCGCCGCGGTCCACCACCTCCTTGACCGCGCGCGCCACCCGGATCGCCGACCGGAGCCCTTTGGGGAAAGTGTAGGGGAACCTGGAGGCGTCGCCGGAGACGACGACGCTCGCGACGGCGGAGTCGATTGACGGCGGCGAGCGGTCGAGGAAGGCGAAGGCGCGGGTGGAGGTCGGGGAGCACCAGAGGCGGAGGTAGGGCTCGCGGCGGGCCCAGGAAGAGGAGGAGGAGGCGATTGCGAAGACGAGGTGGCGGCGGGCGGTGGGGGAGGAGGAGCGGCGGGAGAGAATGGAGGGCGGTGACGGCGGGGGGTGGCGGCAGAGGAAGTAGAGGTTGAGAGAAATAGAGAGGATTAGGAGGAAGAATTTGAGGCGGGAGAGGGTTAGGGTTTTGGGCATTACGACGGAGAGGTATCGGAATCGGAATCGGACTGCTTTGCAGACGGAGTTGGTTTTCCGTTTGAATTTCTGGTACATCAAAAGATCGAGAATTTGACCGACAAGTTTGGTTGGACAAGAAAAGAACACAATAATTTCGGAGCACGCGACGATGAAGAAATGATTGTTTATGTTTCCTAATGTTGGATCCAGGTGATGGATTTTTGTTGGATTCTGCAATTTAAGCCTTTAATTGTAATTTAGCATAATGTTATGAAAGTAATTGTATCTCATCAAAAATTTAAGGGTGTCCAGAGAGAGAATCTGGGTGCAAATAGCAATCCTCTTTTTTTTTTCTTTTCTTTTCGTTTTCTTTTCTTAACGGACTCTTTTCGCGGTTTGCGTTTGGGAAGGAGTGAGCCCGTAAATTCATGCTGGCAAGCCCATTGAGATGGGCCGCGGATCCTCTGTCCCCTTTGTGTCCTCCTGACATCTGTCCATGCAATGAATTACCCATTTAATTTGTTTTCAACCAGACTTAACAGCGTGGCTTCACCTTTTAACTCCGTCAGGCTACTAAAAGTAAAAAAAAAAATTGTTGAAAAATAGTTCGCTGCCCGTGGCCGCTTCCCCTTCTTCGGCGTCTGCTTCACTTCTCAACCCAGATTAAGATTGAATATCCGTTTTTGGTTTTGCTGAATTAATATATGAGAATCAAGTGATTCGCCAAGATCGACTTCGGTAAGTCCATTTTTCTATTTTCCAAAATTTCAATTTCGATCAAGTTGGGATTTTCATTGCATGAATTAAAATTGGGATTTTAAAGTAGACATCGACGAAGAAACAAGACATTTTGCAATTCGTTGTTGGCGGCGGCGAACCTGGTGGTTGGGTTGGCGAGGAAGGCGGAGGCCAAGAGGAACACGGCGGGGGTGTCATGGGCAAGGGGAATCAGACAGCTAGCGGCTTTGGGTCGGATCTTTAAGACTCCAGGTCCGGAAGACGACCCTTGCATTGATAGGTGATGGGGATTGGAGAGAAGAAGACTGGCGGCGAGATTGGCGGCGATTATGAAGAAGATTTTCAGACATGAAGGCCCAATTTTAGTTGGAGGTGATGTTTGAAACACCAATTAGATTTTTGTTTCAGTAGTTATTGGTTTGATCTGTTTTGGGTATGTGGTTTGTTCTTTGTCGTTGTTGGTTGATTTGAGAGTAGTCTGTATAGTGTAATGAACTAATGGGCAATTGACAAGGTTGGGTTGATTGTCGATGCATATACCCGAGTTTTGTTGCAATTGAGATGGTTAGATATGTTGCAATTGACAAGGTTGCGTTAATCTGGGTTGAGAAGCGGCCACGGGAAGCGAACTATTTTTCAACAATTTTTTTTTTTTACTTTTAGTAGCCTGACGGAGTTAAAAGGTGAAGCCACTCTGTTAAGTCTGGTTGAAAACAAATTAAATGGGTAATTCATTGCATGGACAGATGTCAGGAGGACACAAAGGGGACAGAAGAAAAAGGGACAGAGGATCCGCGGCCATTGAGATGGAGAGATAAACCATATTTAATTGAGAAATACTATGGTAGACACCAAAAATAATAGTTAAATGTAAGAAATTTACCGTTGAATACAAATTAATAGTGCAATTGAGTAATTTGAGGGTGCTGATTAATTTTGAAGATTGTAATATAAAAAAAGAATCCTAAATCACGATTTTTTCGTTGTCTGTCAAATGCTTGAACATAAAATTAATAAAGAGAAGATTTTTAATGAAGGGACCATAGGATTATTCCGAAATATCATGAAAATAATACGTTTGTATCCAAAACAACAAAAGTATTATTCTGAAATATCATGACTCCCGGAAAACACATCATGCCCCGCTATACACATCACATCAACTTCGGCGTCGGTTGGTATGCCGTACTTGGCAATCAACGGTCGATAATTACATGGCCAACGCGAGCAAATTACCGTTGCTTAAGCTATGTTACCACCACCTCTCCCTCAAAGATGATTGCTTGCTTTTATAGTCCAAGTGAAGAGAAGATTTACAAATCCAATCAACGGTACATGAAAAGAGGCGGCTGTGTTGGGTCGATTGAAGGGTGGTCGACAACCCCAAATTGCTTTCAGAGGGTTTTTTTGGTCTTTTCAACTAAGTGGTACAAGAATATGATCACAATTGCATCACCTTCTTCTTCAATCCAATGTCTGGTCTTCTTCTCATGCTCCCACCACAATATTCCACCACCGGCCAGCAGGTCAAGATTTTCAAGAAAATAGTAGCCTGCTCGGCACCAACGAGTCCACATTGCATCGTGGCTGGTCACCAACTCTCTGCCCTTAATGTATTTGTAGTTAATAAAATCGTTCTCTAATCATGAAAATTAGATACTATTGGACCATAGGATGGGGAATGTAAGCAAATTGGTTAACAGAGCGTGCTCCATCATCTTCAACTGAAGAGTATTGACTAGAGGAAGTGAGAACATTGGACAAGTTTCCTCCTATATTCGACTATGAACATTATATATTGACAAAAGAATTTAAACAAGTCTTCTTTTTGTCCTAAGCACCACCACCAATGTTGGTGGCCTAGCCAAGAAAACCATCCACACCTCTCTAATTTGGCCTCATTCGTTTGGTGAATCGAAGATGTTTGAAGTTTGAACAACTATAATCGATTGAGATTGACCATAAGCATTGAACCAATTCTCTTTGCCCATTAGTATGTTTATGCTTTAAACTATTGACACGTCATTCAAAAACTCAACATCTTAGAGAAATATTTATGCCAAAATCATGGCACAGAAGAACTCCAAGCTTTGGAGTGTTACAGGTTCAACCATACAAATGGCTTCATGTGTCAACACCAAACCAATACAACAATATTGGTAGGGTCCTAATTGGAAGGCTTTAAATCTAGGCCATGCAATCTAAGCTTTCTTCTTTAGTAACCAAAAATTGATTGGTTAACCACTCACAACAAAATCATGGCTCAGAACCCTTCACCGAGTATCTCATTACTTAACCATGCTTAAGTTTTCTTTATTTTGTCAAATTAGTGGTTTCAGTATTGTCAAAACTAGTGGTGTTACTTTGTAGCCCCTATCTTATGGTTGTCATTACATTGAAGACTTGAAACTACAGGGCAGAATTCATCTTCATCAACTAACTGCATTTAATATAAGAAAGGGGGTTGACCTTCCAAGCAAACTTTTCTTATAAATTGCGTTTTTGCTCAAAGTTATCGGCCGTGACATTTTCAAAGCTTCTAAAATGTGCAGAGGTGTACAAGACAGTGCTTTCTACCAGTTACCAATTAGTGAACCAACAGGGTTGGTTTGCTGTGAGCTCTGCAGCTCGCAGGCCTCGTTGTATTGCCTAGCAGATGATGCATTTCTTTGCAGGAAATGTGATCAGCGGGTTCATGGGGCTAATTTCTTGGCCCTCCGGCATGTTAGGTGCTTGCTCTGCAAGACATGTCAGAATCTTACTCGAAGATATGTTGTTGGGATTTCGGTTGAGGTTATGCTTCCCACTATTCTGAGATGGGCAGATAGAAGCCGGTGCAATTTGAATGTCAAAAGAAGATGCTCACTACACTGAAAAGGCCTTTCCTTTTTCTCTGATATGTATGCCATTAGCTTTTCAGGTTTTCTTTCTAATTTCATGTGATAGGTTATTGTGGGATTGAGAATTTTTTCTGTCATCAATCAGAAAGGATGAACTAGACTACTTTGAGCTAGTTTGTAGGACTGTGTCGTGTGTTCAACCGATAGAGAATCATTATATCTATGAGAATTTTGATACCTCTTCTAGTGATTGGCCTGTTTATTTGGTAGATCATTGTGCACATTTTTGCAATCAAACACAATATCTGTACAGCTGTTATAGAATCGCTACGCAGTCATTTGATTGAACCATTTCTGAGTTTTCTACAATTGTTTTGATTGCTAGGATGGATATATATTCCATGATTAATCATTGCTGCAAAACATGGTCATCGTTAAATTCTGCCGATATTCAAAGCATAGAGTTATTTACCAATCTAATCCATCATAAGTTGTTAGGTGCTCATATTTTTTGTTTTGAAGTAAGGTATCGGTTAGGAAGGGCAGTATGGAAAGACTTGCCTGAAATGTGAACCAAAAGGATCATTATTGATGAAGAAAAGGATGAATTCAGACTCTATGTGGTATTTGCATTGCAATAATATGAAATCATGCAAAGAACAAAAAAAGAAGGAAAAAAAAAGGGGGAGCATTATTTCTCTATGATCTTGATGGAGTCACAGTCATCTCAGTACAGAGATCATGATCCGCGGACGAACAACTGCAGATGGCCTTGTTTTGCAGCTACAGAGAGATTTTTCAACTTACAAAGCCTCAGAAGTTCCTTGTCACGAGTGGATCGTAATCATATTCTTCACCCGCTTTCACAAATCTTCCTTTGACGCGCTTTCGAGTATCAGCTCTGGCCTTCCTTGATGCATATCTTATTTGTTTACCAAACCTACACATCAGAAACACGAGAAACTCTAGACACAACTATAAAGAGCATGACATTCCAACGTGCACACAAATAAGCTTAAATGAAGAGCTAATCTTGTCTGATCTTCTAGTGGTTGAAGAAAAGAAGTAGATCTAGAGGTCAGAGACATACGTGCGAGTTTTCTTTTTTTCCTTGTATCTCATCTTTGCTTTGTCCCTTGCTTGTGGACTGCTAGCCTCCAGAGTTGAGTCCCAAGGCTCTCCAGTCAAAAAGACCGGCGACAAACCACAATCTTGGTAATCAGCAGTGCTTTCCCTGCTGATGCTGGACAGCGAAAGTGCCATACTCGAATGAATTTGGCCAGTAGGAAATCCCAGGTTGATGTTTCTGCTGCAAGCAGGATTCATGAGTAAGCAGTTTGCTGGCATCACATTATCTGATCCACAAGAGGATTGAAAAGCCACGCAGTCTTGTGGCCCGGATGATGATGCCTAAGGAAACAACGGTCATTTGTGCAGTGTAAAATCTGGTAATAATCAGAAACTAAGCAGAATGCAGAGAAAGATATGATGAATAAATTAGTACTATTCTGCAGTTCCTTGCTACGTACAAGGGTTAAGTCAGGCTAAAGAGACATCCATCATATAGAAAAAGAAAGATGATTTCATGAGAAAATCTGAAACGAAAGTCAAGGAAGCTAGGAGCCGTACAGCATTGTCAATAGGGCCATTAGATTCAGTGACTGATAAGTTCTTCTCCATTAACAGGCAACTCATTTCTCCACCTTCAATCTGGTATCTTGAAGGACCTTGATGACAACCGAATATCGCATCATTATTTTCAAAGTTCAATGGAATGCCGTCGATGTTGAGGCCGTCACATAGATCAGTGCCATTCTGAATTGCTAGATCTTTAAAGTTGGTACAACTCTGTAGCACATGAAAGTGATATGAGTACATCAATAAGAAGCAAAAGCAAAAACATATTTGCAACTGTATAAGATATATAGCATATGTATGTCTCTACATATGAATCACCCTTTCGGAAAGATCAACAAAAATCGAACAAAATATTTGACCATTTGATTATCATCTTGAACATCTTAGTGTTTATTAGAAATACTATGCTCAAGTATGCAGATAACGAAATGGATTCATATTTTATTGATTTCTTGTAAGAATGATCCTTCAACGAGGATCTACCAAACAGACAGTTCCGATCATTGGATTACAATAACATCATTCTGAACCCCCTTACAAAGGTTATGCTACTTAAACACATCAATCTATAGTTACACTAACAAAATGACTTCACCACACTAGTAAAAGTACAATATTGCTTAACAATTACCTTTGGTTGCAGGCTAGACTCCTGAGGCAAGAAAGGTGCTTCATCTTTGCTACCTTGAGTGATGCAATTAGGATTTGATGGAATCAAAGTAGATCTGGCCATCCAATTATTCTGATCTAATACTACTCTATTCAACTTGCCATTAACTACCCCAAATGACCTCTCATTACTATCACTTATTGTCACATGAACGGATGACCCAAGTGACTCCCAATCACTACCACAACCACCGCCATCAAATCCAACGGATCCATCAAGAACCGAAGAGCAAATTCTCAAAAGCTCGGACAAAGAAGGGCAACCAGAATAACAAGTCAATGTGTGAGTCCGGTGGCCCCCCATCTCGGATGGAGTACTTGCATTATTGTTATGAATCCACTGGTCACAGCTTTGACATATGGACAACTTCTCGTCCACGCACCGGACAACCGCCGGCTGAGCATTACACTTGTCGCAGAGAAGTGAACGCGGGTGCCGACGGGCTAATGCGTTGGCTGCATGCACGCAGCCATCGCAGTGCAAGCAAAGACGGGCCATGTCCGATTTGCAGTAGACAACCGCCCTTTCCACCCCACAAAACTCACATAGTGGCTCCATTTTTATGTTGAATAACAAATAATTTCCTCTAAATAACCTACCTAATAACGTCTGCTTTTATTTCTTATTCCTTCTACCTAAAATATGAATACTGGAAAATGATAGATCATGGCGGGAATCCGGCCTTATAGTTTTAACCTTCAACCACAACGGCTCTCTTTTATCCTACACCGTTTTCAAATAAAGAAACACAAAAGTCGTATTAGTAAAATAACTCAATTAAACTTAAACATAAAAGTACGTATTTAAACTCAAAATGATCACACTCATTCATACAAAATAAATGATCGATGACATACGAGAATTACATTGCACTTATCTAGTTTCATTTTCAATAACAAAACATAAGAATAGAAGATTGGAAAAAGCGAATTAGAAATCAATCGCAAGTGCTCACAAACTTCAGCCAAGATAAAAAAAACATGGATCCCATTGGCGTGCGAAGGAAAATTGCCCTTGGTAATTATTAGATGAGAATCTACTTTGCTTGACAAGAAATGTAGAGGAAAATGGAGAGGGCGGCACACTAAGAACTCAAAAAACATTGAACACTGTCGCAACCTCCAATACCTATGAGGGAGGTTCGTTTTACTCTCACAGTGGGCCCCAAAAAATCACAGGCTGAATATTAACACGTGGTTTAGTGGCGTTGACTTTTGGATACTGTTGTGAAAATTCAAAGGGAGCCTTTGTTGGTTTAACATTGGGTAACTTTTCTAATTTCTATTAACATTGGGTAACTTCACCTAAGTGTGGTACCTTTATTAGCTTGAATCTCTGATCTTCTCTATTTGAATCTTCCACTTTTAGCTGTTTTCATGTGTTTTTTAACTTCTTGTCTACTCTATCTCTTACGCTTTCTTCCATTAAAAATCAAAAGAGTGAGCCTATGTCAATTTTTATTTAATGATTTAAATTATGTAATTTTACGGAAATTGAATTTACACTATATGAAATTGAATATCAAGATCTATTTGCATTCAACTAATTCTAAGGATGTCAATGTTGGCACCTAGAAATGTAGTGGACACTTCTATCAACCTAACTGCATTAATATGCACCAAGATCTCATCTTTCTCTTTTCAAGGTTCAAAGTTTCGGTTTCGGTTGAAATTTCGGTCGCCAAAATTTATGGAAATTTCGGAAAAAGTTTCGATTTCGATGGAAATTTCGGTAAAAAAAAAAAAGACGAAAATCATGCTAGAACACCTATAAATTAATATCTATACTTTCTATAGGGCTCTAAAATCAACAAATAATGTAATTTAACACTTAAGCTATGCAACATTGTCCATATGGATTAACTTTTATATACATAAGGGAGAAGAATCCGTGTTTTGAATTCCACTAAGCTGTCAATTAGCACAATATCTTAAATGTTATTGTGGAATACTTAAGGTGAGTCTTATGAAACATACAATAATCATTACATTAACATTATAATATATCATAAGAGTTTTAAGGAATATAATACATCAGAATTACACACACATACTATTTTAATACATAAAACTATTACGATGAGGCTCATATTTACTTCTTGATATATTATCTTGAAACTGACAATATTGCTCCCATGACTTTTGGTAGCAGGCGGAGTGAATGTAAATATTCAACATGCATATTGTACGTGTGTATGATAGATGATGAAGGTAGAGAGACGTAATTGAAGGTAACAAATGATTCCCCATGTAAGAAAGTCAAAAAGACTATCTACGTTTAGCACACCTATTCCGTTGAGCTTGATAATTGACGGAGGAGTGGAGGTGGTAGGGAATCATAAAGTAAGAAGAAACCTAGTGTTTGTTTGTATGATAGATGATGAAGGTAGAGAGACGTAAAGCATAATGTAAGAAGCCTATTGTTTGTTTGTTAACTTGATAATTGATGGTGGAGGTGGTAGAGAGAAGCTATGTAAATAAAACATCTAATAAAACATCTTCACCAAAGCCTACATCAAAGTTTCACTGAAATTTACTGAAATTTACCGAAATTTCACCGAAATTTCCAACAGATTTCCGAAATTTCACCGAAATCGATACCGAAATTACCGAAATTTCGCCGAAATTTTGGTTTTTTCTGATGATATTGAGATATACCCCGATTCAAATTTCGGTGCTAAAAATTACCGAAATTTCGGTATTTCGGCCGAAATTTTGAACCTTGAATCTAATATTGGTCTATTCAAACAAATTCTTTGAATAACAAATGAGAGTAAGTAACCGGACAACTTCGTAGGAGAAAACTAATTGCCACTAGTGTATACTCATGAATGCATGATGTTAAACTTATGTTTCAATTTGAAGTTCATTGTCAATTATTTCTAAAACCAATATGCTAATCAAGTTTTTTTTCCAACACAATAAAAAATGCGGCAATTCTTCTTAAAAAACCCAAAAATGAGAAACAGATGATGAACTCACCCATTTATTTTGATCTCTGCCAATCTCAACAATTGGCCTTTGGCCCCAAGTTCTCTCCCTTACACCACGTCGGGTTGTACGGGAATTTCTTGAGGACCCTCCTATTAATGTTGATAGATTGGTCACAGCGTCGATCGGTGATGCGCTTGATTTCGGTGCTCATAACTATGCAGCTCTTGTGTCACTCTCAGATGTGATGTGATTTTGTAGTTTTTTCGGATCGATCGTTATGAAGCCGAGACCTCGAGGGAGGAAGCCCTTTACTTTGTGAACTGTACAGAAAGATCTCACTACAGCTATACACTTGTGTGTTTTATTTAGGTTGTGTTTTGGTAGTTGAGGTTCAGCGGAGATTGCGTTAATGTGAAATCAAATTAAATCAATGACCTTAATAAGCTCGGAATCTTCAACAACCGAACTTCGGACATATGCTTAAGGGAGTGTTAATCGTGTGACGGACGGGGTTAGTATCGGGACATGTGTTGGAATCTCCCTGCGTTCGGAACTCCATGATGGAATCTTGTTGATTCGATACTTGCGATCTTGGCTGATAGAGATTTTAGGGCCATAGTTATAGGTGTTGTTTATGTACCACACATACATTAACCCCACCCCGTTTGAAAAAAATTATTGAAACGTTTGTTTTCATAGTTGAATCCCAGATTTCCGGTCAAGCTTGTGATATGACGTGGCTCGACAGGGAGTCACCTTTGTGATTAACCATACACTACTTGATCTAGCAAAATGACTTTGAGCTTTTGTAACACTACGCATTCTATATCGGAAATACGGTGGGGAAACTTGGGGTTCATAGACAGGTCCATGATTCCTCATAATCCAAACGTGAAACAAACTAGTGATATACAAAATCACATAGGGTCTATTTTGTTGATCAGAAATTGTACCAAGCAAACCACTGTTTTATTCATCCTCTACTTTCATATTGGATTATGTTCGGATGCGTTCCATCATGTGTCCTTCATTATGTTGTGAATGTATTCAGTTATCACATCCAAGCCAATCTTTTTAAGCAAACGTACATCATAATGTGTGTGTTCATCCTTAAAAGGAGAAAATCTTTCCAACCTTATGAAAAATGCAAAAACTTACATCTTAGTATGTGTGTTGATCTTTGACAAAAACATTATAACACAGATATCCGCAAAATCAAAGGATATACTTCTTTTTAATTTTGTGATAGATTCCTATGTACAAAAGATGCAGGTTCCTAGGTTACAAATTGAATTTACAAACTGCTCAAGGTTTTGGATTCAAAGAAAATTCTCATTCCATGTAATTTTTATCTAAATTTTTTTTAAAATAGGTAATGTCAAGACATCAAGACATAAGACAAAAGCAATGCAATGTGTGTCATCTCCTAATTATTCCAAAACTTTGCCATAATTTGAAACATGTTACAACAAAGATAACATGACACGAAATGGCATCAAGTCAGCCGTTGATCGCGTTGTGTTGTTTGTTAGGCCAAAGTAAGCTGTGTGTTCTGGTTTGTTGAGTGGATCTATCTATAGCTTGGAGTTTAGTTGGGCCTGCCTTAGTGATTGTTCTTGTTTGGACTTCTTGTGTTTGGTTTGAGCTTTCGGCCACTTCAATTCAGTCAATAGTTTAGAACTTAGTTTATAGGCTTCCAAATTTTATGCTTTCCATTAAACCGTCCCCAAAACACGTTTTTTGAAGTCGAAACCAAACATGCCTTAAATTTCAATTTAAATCCGAAAACTCCCCTCTCTCTTGATTAAATATTTCAAAACAAGCGTATTAATTACTTTTGGTTCCTCTCCAAAATAGGTCTTTTTCTAATTTGTAATTGCCATTTTACGTCTTCCCTCTGCTTAGTCCACACTCAAACCCAATCAACTTTTCCTGCACCAGATCGGATTGGAGAGATCCCGAGAACCCGTCAAAAGGTTCGCATTGCAAGGTAACGTTGATTTGATTAAAACCCATTAATTTTTTCCTCTTTTTTTTTTTTTTTTTTTTTGTATCAGTTTGGATCTGACCCATGTTGCACTATTCCAATTCAACCTCTTTGGGTTTGCTCAAGTTTGTGTCTTTCTATGCTGCATTGATTTGTTGCTGAATTTTGAGAACTGGGTTTGATTAGTTTTCTGGGATTATAGGATATTTGGTGGGAATTCGGATTGCGGGTTTAAGCAGCTATAGGCATGAAGTGATTTTGGTGGATTTGACATACGTTTTTGATTAGGTAGATTTTGCAATTCTCATTGTTTTAGTGTTTGATGTTATTGGATTGGTCTGGTTTTGTTGATGCGTCTCGTTAAATGTCGAATTCGGTCCTATCTTGTATCACATAGGATATGCAATGATGAAATTTGTTTTTCTGTAAAGTGGCATCCAAGATTGTATCTATGGTATCATTGTTTAGAGAAGTGGTTTGTTCGAAATCCCATCGTCCCAAGCTTTACTGAAATGGTTTTTTGAACTGTTTTTTTGGTGGTTATAGGAAGGCATTTATATTTCCCTGTGATTTCATTTGCTGTAGGTTCTTGGCTGGCTAAGTGGGTGACAATATCTCAAATTGGTAGTTTTATCTATGTTTGGAGGTGTTGCGACAGCTCCTTCCACTAGTCCGCACTTAAGAAAGTCGGGTAGCAGACCTGTTGTTTCTGATCTCGGTACAATTAAGTGTGTTATGACTTATAAGTTTGTGATAGCTACTGGTGTCGATTGTCTACAATGGCTTTTTTTCTTTTCCCTTGGCACATCTTTATGGTTGTAGAAATATATGTTTCAGGTACAAGTGAGCATGAAAATGGTGCAGAGGATGGTAGTTTCTTGCATGTGGTAGAGGCAATTGATATGAAGGGTGGAAGCATACCACTTAATACTGCTGCTATAATGCCATCTCCGGCTTTGTTATGGAGATTCAAGGTTCTGTTGTTCACCATGTTATTGGGTCGTCCATTATAGTTACCCAGTTATTTCCTACTTCTTTGTGCTTAGAAGAAGGGAATTTCAGATTAACTTTTCAATCCTTGGATTGTATGGAGAATCTGAATTAGATGGCATGGGTCGCCTAAGTTTGATTACAAATGACCATTCCTTAACAGCTTACTCAAGAGTATTCATTATAACTAAGATGGTTTTAATTAGACAACCAACCACTTCTATGTTTTCTATTCTATATCTTTGCTTTCTTTTAGGGTTTCTTCTAACTTGGGTTTGATATACAGGTCCTACTCTTCTTTATCTGGGGTTTCATTTGCTGCAAGGTTAGTTCTAAATAGTTCTAGTTTTACTACTGATACTAGGATTCTGATTCCAATTTGAAAAACAATAAGAAGAACCAAAGATACCTAATGTTTGATCATGCTGGAAGGGTGTTCTTAACAAGCTGCTTAAATTTGCAGATTGGATGGGATTCTGTGATGCGGATGAGTGCAGATCTGCGAGATTTATTTTTATACGAGGCATTTTTGTATTATAATCCTCTACTTCTTGTGGTTAGTTCTTCTTCAGAACTGGCTATCTTATCATATATCTGTATTTTTTCAGCCTTATATCCAACCTTTTCCTGTCTTGGATGTGTGCAGACTATGATGGTTTGGTTTTGGGGAGTTAACCTATGGGTGTTTGCTCAGGCGAATGTCAATTATGCAAAATTTTTTGATCTTGATCAAAATCATTTGACCCAAGAGAGAAATATGGAAGGTACCACTACATTAACTCAATCATCTTGAACTCCTTACCCTAATTTTTATGAAATAGTTTCTGATGTGTCTTCTGGAACCTTATAGGTCATGCAATCCAAACTATAACGCTAGCAAAGTGTAGCTCTTACTTGTCGTATTTGTTTTGGGGGGAACTATACTTAAAATGATCCTTTTAGTATTATTTGACTGTAAATTGGAACTTTTCAGTGAATTTTGTCAATGTAAGATTTGAACTCCATATTAACTGGTAGCTTTGACCTATATGTCTTCTATCTTTGAAAAGTATATGTTCCATTGTGTCTTTGGAAGACTTTTGAAGTTTTAATACACGTCATTTTGCAATGTCTCTACTTTGGGAGCCTCTTGCTTTTCGTTTCAGTTTCTATAATTTCATAAATTTTTTTGAAACAGAAATAGGGATATGGTTCAAAGTTAAAAGTGGTAGTTATATGAATATGCAGAAGGGTGGCTAGTTTTCAAGTAGTATTTTAATGATGACCTAGAACAAACTGTTAGGCTAAGAAAACTAATTGTGTGAGGAGCATGTTTCTTAGGAAGTTGCATGGTTTCTTTATGCTGACATATCTGAATTGGCTCTTTATGCTGATTACTTTTTCTGTTTACCTGCTGCTTCATCGATTCACGCTTACTACTCAATATGCTATTTGCAGTGTGCCACATGGATGACAATCGTGGTGCCAACAAGCATGACTGCATATCTTTATCTCTATTCACATGGAGAAGTGTCGCTTGCTGCATCACAACCAGTGTAATAGATGCATCCACTCTTACTGTTGTAGACAATTACATATGTATACATATACACATACACATATACACATGACTATTATGTGCTTCAAAAAGACATCAAAATAAATGTCCATCTGAAATGATATTGCAAAGTGGACTTCATTGGAAAAACAATCATTGCTTTCTTTCTGTTTGGTTCACTTACAATTTTTTATTCAGCCTTTCTCTAGGCTTAATTGTAAAAGGAAGCATAGTGGTGGTTGGTGAATTTTATGCATAAGAAAAACATTTTTTTTTTAGCTTCAACAATTGAATTGTGTTTGATTTATACTTACTTTCATATGATAAGATTTTGGAAATACACTTGTATAAGTTCGCATTGATCTCTGGTTAAACAGAGCATAGTTTAATTGTTACAACAACCAAAACTTCTAAGCTTATAGTATTCCATTCCATAAACAAGTAGTGCAGATAGATTTTTGGATTATTCACATTTGCACAATGGAAATGTTAAGGCCCATTTTCTTTTTCCTCCTTTATCAGTGTCTTGTAATTGCTCTAAGTTTTACTTCTATTCTTTTGCAGGTACTTTTATATGCAGCTGTTGCAATGATTTTGATATTCCCTTTTGATATTTTCTATTTGTCATCTCGCTTTTACTTGTTAAGGACACTTTGGCGTATAGTTCTCCCATTACAGGCAAGTTTATTTCTTCAAGGACCTATCTCTATCTGTTTGCTTTTTTGTACTTACTGGAACATACTTTTCTTACAATCTTTGTTTACTATATGAAAGAATAGAATATAGTTTTAAAGTGATTCATGGTTTCCCTATCACGCATGACCTCTTAAGTATATGTGATTATTCAAAAGTTCTGTTTTTAGACCTTTGTGGTATTAGATTTTAACTTTTGTTTTTCTGATGTCTATTACTTGGTAAATACAGGCAATATCATTTTCTGACTTTTTCCTGGCCGATATTTTGACGTCCATGTCGAAGGTATGCATCATGATGTTTAATTTTTCCAGTATATAAGTCATTTAAACATGCAGTAGACTTTACTATTTGCAATAGAAATTAGATAATACACATGTTGCTTTTCTATACATGTGTTTCTTCATGTTCTGCTTGTGATTGTCATTCTATTCAGGTGCTTTCAGATTTGGAGCGATCAGTGTGTCGAATGGTCCATAGACAGGTTAGGGTTTCACTATTGAGTTGGGATTCTCCTTCTATATCTTTCTTTTCTTACTATCAAAAGATTTTTGTAAGGCAATCTTAATGCGTAAGGAATGTGCATCTTTCGCTGAATGGGTACAAATGTAGGATGAATATCTGTAGGTTTTGGTACAATAAAATTTGAGATGGACTATTAGAGGAATTTGATAAACCAAACCACTTAGTTGTTTGCATCCTACGGCTTTGAGAAGTTTATGGTGTCATAAAAAGATATATTCAATACCAATGACAATGAGTAATTGAAGTTCAGTGAAGAGAGTCTGAAGTATAAAGTCAGTGATATGCCAAGAAAAGGATGGGAAACTTGCACGCGCAACTATACATCCTTTATAAGGTCTTTCATATCTGTTTTAAATTATGGTACCTGTATTAGTCAAGAATTTGATATCTGTATTAGTCAAGAATTTTGTGGCAGTCACTCTACTCTACTACAATCCCTTTAGTCCTTTTCTTTGTTTAGAGGTTTACTTTTTGTTTGAAAATAGGTTGCCACTATTGCATGGTTTGAAGCCGACTCGGTCTGTGGCAGTCACTCTATTGCAATTCCTGTGGTTCTTGTTTTGCCTTACCTTTTCCGTTTGTTCCAATGCCTTCGACAGTATAAGGATACTGGGGAGAAGACTACGCTTCTTAATGGTACTTAGCTTCCATATTCCTTATATATTTCCTTTTTAATGGTTCTCTTTCATCGATGTTTTTGAGGCACTTGGAGAATTCGGGATCTCTTTCATCCTATTGTCTAGATAATTGTGCTGTATGTGAATTGATGAATTCACTTGGAGAATTTGGATCTCTTTTAGTTTTTGATATTGCAATTGGCATTCTATTTCCCTTCTGTATGCTACAGAAGTATTGATGACTTTGTTGCCTCTTTGCAGTACTAATTTTATCTACTTCTGGTTTCAGCTTTGAAGTATTCAACTGCAGTACCTGTGATTTTTCTTTCAGCACTTAAATATCATGTCTTCCCTGAAAAGTGGACGAATTTCTATCGGCCCCTCTGGCTTCTTTCTGGTGTTTTGAACTCTTTGTACTCGTTCTACTGGGATGTGACTAGAGATTGGGACTTGAGGTAAGAAAAATTGTGTTTCATTTCCACATAATATTGATAGTTGAGAAATGGTGAAATTTTAGCTTTGATCTTTCACATTTTCTATGTCACCTTAATTA
Source organism: Spiraea crenata (assembly GCA_033992175.1). Lineage (NCBI taxonomy): Eukaryota > Viridiplantae > Streptophyta > Magnoliopsida > Rosales > Rosaceae > Spiraea > Spiraea crenata. The sequence goes on from JAVBHV010000019.1 coordinate 162,947, forward strand.
ACAAGTCAATAAACGGTAGGATCACAACCCTACAATCACTGACTTATCTGACCCGATTTAGAATTGACTCATGATTATAAAACAAGGGAACGAACTTGTTATAGCATATGATGATTCTTGCATCCTTTCATGCCCTAAATGTCTTATTCCCTTTTCTCAGTGGTTTCACTCGGATTTTCAAGTTTACCAAACCACATCTCTTGTCTAACCTCGTACATGGACGCGTATGGGTAAGTGTAGCCTGGAGTTGGTTCACAAACTATTTCTTTAGTGGAATTGGCTTCTTTTGACTGGCCTTGAACATATTTTATCTGAAATGCATTGTAGGTTTACTTCTGGGTAATAGGTAGCAACCTGATTCTGCGTTGTACCTGGACATATAAGCTGTCTTCCCATCTCCGCCACAATTACCTTACTGTGTTCGCAATCACTGCCTTGGAGATTTTCCGCCGCTTCCAATGGGTTTTCTTCAGGGTAGAAAATGAGTGGAACAAAATGAGCTCCAAATCAAACGTTCAGCTTTCCATGATTGATAACCCAAATGAGGAAGACCGATTACTCGGATCCAACGGCCACAACGTATAGACTATTGAGCTGTTCTTGTCTTTGTCATAGCCACCGTTCGTAGTTTTGTATAATTTTTCCCCTAAAGGGATTACCCTTTGCCTTTTCAATTTGCAAATTACATGAGCTAATGAAATATGCTTCTTGTTCATAACATGAATAGGTTCAACATTTTGCACAATCAAGGAGATAATGTATACATCACTTCATCTTGATTTATATAATGGTTCCTCTTTGACTAGAACATCAGAACTTATGTTTGTCTAATATTATATGAAGATTGGTGCTGATGTTGAAGCATCTCCACCACTCATTCCATGGAATTTATGCTGGCCAATTAAAATCCCATCTTCAAATCTCATGCATTTTGTGGGATTCCCTCTCAACCAAATCAATTGGTTCAAAATCACTTTCAATTGATTTTTAGCATCTGTGAAGTGATAAAGTTTATCAAAGGGTGGACGATGTGGTGGTAATGCTCACCACCACTAAAGTGGTGAGCAATATGAATTCGATAGTTCCACAGACCTCATGTTTGCATACGTGTCAAAAATTTAATTCATGCCCCAATCCGGAATGATATGCGTACATGCAAGGCCAACTCTCTAGTCTGAGCCACCCAGAATTACTTCTTCGTCCTCCCCCTTCCCAGCTGATACCCACCACCCACAATGACCTAAATGTTATCCGGCGAGCTCTCCAACAGCCATAGCCGGCCAGAGCCGAGCATCCCAAGAGTGTTGACCATACTCTCTTTTGTACTAGAGAAGTTGGTCGCTCGAAATACCATCCTTGCAGATGGCCTGAGCAACCAATTTGATGGGGTAAATTGCAACCTAGCCGGGGCTGGGAAGAGCCTAAATGCGTTCCATGGCGTGAGGCCACCAAGCATAAGCATACCAAAGTACTTGGAGAGGCTGTACAAGTACACAGATTGTAGCCCTTCATGTTTTGTGGTGGGGTATGTGTATATAGATAGGATGCTGCATAAGCACCCTGACTCTCTTGTGTTGTCACTGAATGTGCATAGGTTGCTGATCACAAGTGTTATGGTTGCTTCTAAAATGCTGGATGATGTGTAAGTCTACATCTACTTTTCCTTGTTTTGTTGAAGTTGGCTCTGATTTGTCCTAATCAGATTTTTGAATTTTCGACCTTTTATTCATGGATTCTGTAGCTATAGACCTGTTAATTATCAAGGGGAGTGCTTTCATTTGATTTTACTGACCCAATTATATGTTTACGGGCGAAAGGGATTCGACCTGAGGACATCTTCCAACACTGGAAAGTGATGTATCAATACACTAATAGCCAGTTGATGACCCAATTGTGTTTCTTTGTCCCAGTACTAGTAGTTTTGATTTTTGAATTGGAATTCCAAGTTCTAGCTGTAAGGGACTGACTCAACTCTGAAGGGTAGATTTATACTAATTACAGCAGAAAAAGGCATGAATTCACTCTATGGAAAGTGAAAGTTTGGGAATCATTGTTAGCCAGATCTTTGTATCCACTAGCACATAGAAAGCGGCCATGTTCTTCTACATTCTGATTGTCTTTTGTCCTCTTGTTGCAAAAATGTATGCAGGCATTACAACAATGCATTTTATGCCCGGGTTGGGGGAGTGAGCAATGCAGAATTGAACAAACTAGAGCTGGAGTTGCTTTCTCTGCTGGATTTTGAAGTCAATGTCAGCTCCAGAGTTTTTGAGAGTTACTGCTTTCTCTTAGAAAAAGGAATGATGCTGAATGGGGCATTTCAGAAGATTGAAAGGCCATTGTTAGTCCTCAATGGTGTGGATGATGTGCCTGAAATTTCGGAAAATACACAGAGTTCGTTACCTCCACAGATATCAGAAAACACAGAGAGTTCTTCACCACCTCAGATTGTGGACTGACTTGATTTTCTCATTGTTTAATTCTCTCTGGTTGCCATTTCTTTTCTATACTCTGTTGTAAGTTGTAACCTATAATCACTAATGTAAAAGTGGAAGTTTGATCAGCTTTGTGACTCTTTTTCCAAAGTTAAACATTATACTTAAGCAAACAATTCTTGACCTAAAGCCAAGTTTTGCTGAATTGTGAAGATCGTACAGACTCCGAGATTGTTGTGTTTCGATATTGTTATAGCTCTTAATAGTCAGCAACCTTTGAATTGGAAACTGAATCTCCCAAACTGTACTAACATAGTGTTGAATCTCACTAAACATTATATTAATATTGCAATATAATATAAGAGTTGTAAGGAGTATAATACCTCAGAAAATAAGCATTATTGAAGGCAAGAATATATTCAACATAAGAAAATTGAATTAAAGTAACAAAAAACAAAATATTGAATTGAATTGAAGTGACAAAAACAACATCTTCACCAAAAACTTCGGCCATATTGTAATTGTGAATTTTTGTTTTAACTTTGTTTTGTTGCCTACTTTTCTTTTCGTTTCTTTTTTTCGCTTTTTGGGAGTTGTTAATTGCCCACCTCTCTACAAAGTTTGATAAGACCAAGGTTCAAAATTTCGGCCGAAATTTCGGTAATTTTTGAGCACCGAAATTTGAATCGGGGTATATCTCAATATCATCAGAAAAAACCGAAATTTCGGCGAAATTTCGGTAATTTGGTAATTTCGTTTCGATTTCGGTGAAATTTCGGAAATCTGTTGGAAATTTCGGTAAATTTCGGTGAAATTTCGGTAAATTTCGGTAAATTTCAGTGAAACTTTGATGTAGGCTTTGGTAAAGATGTTTTATTTACATAGCTTCTCTCTACCACCTCCACCATCAATTATCAAGCTAACAAACAAACAATAGGCTTCTTACATTATGTTTTACTTCTCTCTACCTTCATCATCTATCATACAAACAAACACTAAGCTTCTTCTTACTTTATGATTCCCTACCACCTCCACTCCTCCGTCAATTATCAAGCTCAATGCAATAAGTGTGCTAAACGTAGATAGTTTTTTTGACTTTCTTACATGGAGAATCATTTGTTACCTTCAATTATTTCTAACAAAACAATAGGTATGCTAATAGATTCTTCAATTATTAGAATAGTATGTGTGTGTAATTCTGATGTATTATATTCCTTAAAACTCTTATGATATATTGTAATGTTAATGTAATGATTATTGTATGTTTCATGAGACTCACCTTAAGTATTCCACAATAACATTTAAGATATTATGTTAATTAACAGCTTAGTGGAATGCAAAACACGCATTCTTCTCTCTTATGTACATAAAAGTTAATCCATATGGATAATGTTGCATAGCTTAAGTGTTAAATTGCATTATTTGTTGATTTTAAAGCCTATAGAAAGTAGAGATATCAATTTATAGGTGTTCTAGCATGTTTTTCGTCTTTTTTATTTTTTTTTACCGAAATTTCCATCGAAATCGAAACTTTTTCCGAAATTTCCATAAATTTTGGCGACCGAAATTTCAACCGAAACCGAAACTTTGAACCTTGGATAAGACTTCCTTTTCTCATGTTGATGTTCGTAGATAGGCAAACTTTGTATCCGACGCACTTGCCTCTTTAGGTCATTAAAAAACCAACCAACATTACCGAAACAAAAAAATTCACAATTTCAATGTGGGGGCCTTCAAGACCGGCCCTTTTCTCCGTCTTCGGTTCGTTGACGAAAAAAGGCGCAAGCTTTCGGTCTCTCTGTAAAAAAATTTCCAGGGAGATATAAGCGATTGCGAAACAACCCCTCAAATTCCCTCAGAAAAAGCTCGCCTGAAGCTTGTCAAACACGACGACTTCCGATTGGCTGACTCCATGGCCGAGTCTTCGAAAGAGGAGCTGCTCCAGCTCATCAAGCGCTTCGGGGCTTACCTCACCGTCAAGATGTCCAGTTTCCTCCCGATCTCCATCCACAACATGGTTTTTTACCTCACTTTTATGCCTTTTTTTTCCGTTATCTTTTCGATTTTCCTGACGGATCTGGCCGGAGTCCCCGCCAAAGATCGTTACTTTTCTGTTCGTTTCCGTTAGCTGCGTATTGGGTTTGCTTGTTTGGTTTCTGGGTTTGATTTTTGTGTGAATTGAATTGGGTGGGTATTTGGAGATGAGCAAACTTGATAGGAAAGAAACATAGATTCTTGCAAACACATTGTGCACTTGTCCTTTTTAGTTTAGTGTGTGACTTAGTGAAGCCTAATTTCGATTCCTTGATTGTGTTTGTATCTTTAATTTGTGAGTTGCAATGCATGTGGGGGCATCTCCTGTCATGTTTAATTTGAGGAACAATCTTGACATGTCTTTCTGTTAGTACCGGGAACCCGTAGTTCTAGGTTCGTGTGATTTTCAGGTAATGGCTGGCTCTGGTCTAAATGGTTGCTAATTGATTAATAGATTTTACGAGCGTGAAGGATTTTAGCCAATTTTGTGCGGTATATTAGTATCTCTTGATGGGATTTTCCCATCTACGATGTTTGTTCTTTCTCTTAAGTGACAATTTGTGTTGCAATGGGGATGTCAAAGTTGAGTTGTCTCAGTAACAGTTTTTATTGGGATCAGAATTCACGTTCTGTTGGGGCTATCGCGGGATTTGCTGTTGCTATAGTTTTCACATGGAGGCTGTTGAGATCACCCAGTGCACCTCAAAGGAGACAACCAAAGCGACAGGCACCTGCATCCAGTAGTTCTGGCACCAGTTCACATGCAAATGCAACATTAACAACTTCAGGAGTTTCAGCTTCAGAGGACACAAGAGCCCAAAATGTTGTAGACGAGTTCTTTCAGCCGGTAAAGGTAATTGTTAAGTTATTTCTGCCATATGGGTTCGCGGTGACATGGTTTGTGCTGACGGGCTTCTTTTTTCTCAAAATTCCAGCCAACTTTGGGGCAAATAGTTCGGCAGAAGCTGAGTGAAGGAAGAAAGGTAAGTGTCACAGAGAACCCTTGTGATTTTTCAGTACATTGCTCATCAACTTCTCACTGTTTCTGGAAAATTCATAGTAATGCTACATAACCTCTACCTCTGCATTTACTTCTACATTTTTCTGCACTATATAATTAACACTATTACACTCCAAATGTATCATATTGGCTATATAGCTGGTCCTGGCATCCTATGAAGCCATTTAATATAATGAATTTTTATGCATTTGTATAAGCTTGAAAGTTACCACATAATTCATCAGTCAAAACTTTTCTGTAGGTAACTTGTCGTTTAGCTGGAGTAGTCCTTGAAGAGAGTACCCCAGAGGAACTTCAGGTGGTCTAATTTCCTGTCCAATAACATTCTTGCTGCAAATTTAGTGATGGAAGTTGTAACAGAAGTAGGACTAATGTTGTCTTTAAACTTTGTTTTGGCAGAAACAAGTGACTGTGAAGTACTCCGTATTAGAAGTACTCTTGGAGATAACGAAATTTTGTGATTTGTATCTCATGGAAAGAGTTCTCGACGATGAAACCGAAGTATGTGCAAGCCTGTTCGTACCTATCAATTTCATTGTCTTCGGAAATTTTTTATGAGATTAATAGGTTTCCATGCATGTCAGTTGGCTTAATTCTTTGCTCACGTTGTTTAACTTCTACTGTTCTTTTTATGCCTATTGCTTTACTATCACTTGTTTCATTTTAGTTTAAGAAATGATATTGCTTACTGCTTGCAGAAAAAGGTTCTACTGGCTTTGGAAGAAGCTGGGGTTTTCACATCTGGGGGTCTGGTCAAAGACAAGGTAGGTACATGGGTTGAGTTTCCCAAAATTTTCTGATAATCCTACTTGCTGCTTGTCGCTTTTATGTGCATGCAGTTGTTTTTGGCTTTCCAGTTATTAGACTTGGATGGTTTTTGTTAAATGTACTCTTACTGCTAGATTGCTAAACTACTTTGGTAAAGAGAACTTGAAAATATTATATTCCTTAATGATATGTCAGTTGTTTCATAGCTCTCAACTTGCTAGGATGCTGCTGATTCTTGTGCTATTTACATAATTCTTGTGTTTTTTTTATTGCAGGTTCTCTTCTGTAGCACAGAGAATGGAAGAACATCTTTTGTGCGGCAATTGGAACCAGATTGGCATATCGACACCAATTCCGAGATCATCTTTCAATTATCTGTATATTCTCATTGCTTACCTTGTTTTTCTAACAGGGTCTTACCCATGTTTTGATGTATCATATGCTCATTTCCATGTCTGAACTATTTGTTCATTTATTGGTTACAGAGGTTTATCAAGTACCAGCTTCACATCTCTCCCACCAGAACTGAACGGGCCGCCTCTAATGTGTTCACCTCCCCATCCTTGGAACAGTTCTTTGGCTGTGCCTGATGCTCCTACAAATGAGAGATACAAATATAATCTGTAGGCTTCTGTTAGGGTTCTTTCTTTCCCCACATTTGGGTTTTCATGTTAATCACGCTGTTAAGTTGCTGCTCTAGCTTATTGAAGCTAACATGTTATTTTCGTCCTGGTGTACTTGTATGCTGTCGTTAATAGTCACTAGTCAGATAATAGACTTGCTTTGTACTACCCCACTGCTCCAAGGGATATCTCATTGTTTGAAATTTGTGTAATAGATTGGATCAAATCCAAACTCCTTGCGGAAACTTTTATGAAATGGTCAACAATTGTAATTTTAATTAGGCTTTTTTCCCAGAGTCCTCCCTGTCACTTGTCTGCTTTATTCATCCTTAGTGTGTCTCACCAGAGGTCCTATCCTTCTGTCACATGTTTAGCTTAGTCCTATGCTCTAATATGTCTCAAGGAGGTCCCTATGCTCTCTCACCTCTCTCACTCAGGTCCCTGTGCTCTCACTGCTCACCAGAGGTCCCTGTGCTCTCGGACCTCCGAGGGCAGTGGACAGAGCAAGACCTCCTGTGAGACACATTAAGCACAGGGGCCTCCTGTGAGAACACTAGAGCACAGGGACTACTGGTGAGACACACTAGAGCAGGGGCTAAAGCTAGACATTTGACAGAGCACAGGGACCATAGCTACAAAAAAGCCTTTTAATTATGACAAGAAACGCGGTGCCACAGGATTGGGTGTTTCCACCCTAGTGGAGTTATTGGAGTGCGTTCTGAAGAACTCTTCTTAAGTGGCTGAAGAATCCGTCGAAAGAAATACTACATAAGCATCACTAGCTGAGGGACATGCATTTCAGTTTATGAATAAAATGTTCAGGAAAAGAATGGGAAGGCTATAAACTTTGGCCCTAGGCATGGCCTAGTTTTACTAGAGTATGTTGCAACTCCTTAATATATCTTCTTGGAAGGGCCTTTTTAATGTCGTTCTACGATTATTTAATTTTCTGGGCTCTTGAACATCGAAAAAAAAAAAATTTGGAAAAAAGAAGAGTTCTTATATATATTTTTGATAGACAAGTCCTCCATTTACTTTTCTGATCATTTCAGTAACCAAGTAGGACAAGACAAGGCATTGTCAATTTTCTTAATATTCAACTTAAAACAACTATAGGGAATTATCTAGGTATCCGCACCATCATTTTTTTGGAAAGATCCATCAAATACTAATGATATGCTCCTTCATGAAGAATAAGCTGGCAGATTGGAAAGCAAATTCCCCTATCTAGGGCCGGGCCAACTCACCTTGATAAAGTCAGTTTTCAGTATGCCTAATCATGTTATGGCATGTTTTAATTGTCCGATTAAAACTACAAAACACTTTGATCAAAAGGAATGCAATTTTATTAAATGATAGGTTTGGCATCGCACCAAACAATAGGAGTACATACAAGATAGTAACACTGGAAGACCGTGGGCCTTGTTAAAAATCCCGCAGTATACGAGGAAAAGAGTACCCAGGACTCTTACAGCAAACAAAAGCATTCAAGAGACAAGTGAACATGAAGTAGAGTTTAGCCCAAAACCTTCCCCGTCTCCCTATGACAAAGTCATCAGAAGACAGAAGTAGGTACCTAGTCAACCTCCTTACGGTCTAACCATCAGAGGGAATTAGACCCAGGTTACCCTCCATATCATATCCACTACACTCCTACATCATTTTTAATCACCTCGGCCAGCCAAGGTGGCCATCTCCCATCTCATTTTGTGGGGTGTTAATACAAAAACCCCTCCAATTGCCTACAAGGAAGTTTGTAAACCAAAAAGTAGTAAGGGCTTAGGTATCCAGAAGGCTCAAGATTATAATCAGGCTACCTTAGCTAAGTTGGTTGGAGAATTTTGACAAAAGATGACAACTGGTGGGTGCAACTAATCAGAGCTAAATATTTGAGGATAAGGTCCTTTACAAAATCCAAAATTTTCAAAAGTTTGTCATAAAATTATGACAAAATCCAAAAGTTCAAAAATTTTATTATAAGGTTATGATAAAATCAAAATTCAAAAATTTTGTCATAAGGTTATGACAAAATCAATAATTAAAAAATTTTGTCATAAGATAATTACAAAATCAAAATTGCATAAAATTTTATTATAAAATGATGAAAAAATTTAAATTTTAGAATTTTTCATAAGGTAATGACAAAATCCAAAAATTCAAACATTTTGTCATAATGTTATGACAAAATAATAATTTAAAAAATTTTGTCATAAGGTTATGACAAAATCAAAATTTTATAAAATTTTCTCATAATGTTATGACAAAATCAAAATTTTCAAAATTTTGCCAAAAGATTACAACAAAATCAAAATTCAAAACTAAAATATTTCAAAATTTTGTAATAAGCTTATGACAAAATCCAAAAATTCAAAAATTTTATCATAAAATTAAATGTCATAAAGAATTACATTCTCCTTGGTGACATTAACAAAAGCATTTACTTTCTCAGTTGGACGGAGCAGGAAGCTCAACTTAGTTTACTGTGCAAAGATTTCGGTGAGCTAGATTGTTTCTCAACAAAGTTTTTGATTGATGGAATGGAAGCACACTGTGCTTCGATGTTGCAATTGTGCAAAAGAATCTTCAGATGCGAAATGCTAGAAGCTTCTCTCGAAGAGTGAATTCCAAGTTGGTGCCCGTGTGTCTAAATTCTTGAAATTCCAGATGCTATCTAGTAATGCATCATTGGATCATACTTGAGATTCCAGATGCTGTCTAGTACTGCATCATTGGATCATAAAGCCAACATTAGTTTCGCTTTACTATGTATGTTGGATGGCAGCTTTGGTTCTTGATGAAGTCTCACATTTCGCAGGATGCACTCATTCCAGGCAAAGCTTGTCGGTTGGGTTCCTCATGTTGCTGGCCTGAATCCAAAAATCATTCCTCCAGTTTCAATCAAACGGCAAGGCTCATCGACCTGGCCCTGACAACATCGTTGACTTTGAGCTGCTGCATTTGTAGGAAAAGATACAAAATAGTTTTCCCAGAATGACTTTTACTTCTCATTAATAGGAATACTTATACACAATCGGTTCCTTGTACAATAAGGTAACTCTAATCTAGGGTTACAAACTAGGAAAGCTAATTAATTACAATCATATACAATCACATAATTCCTAACACTCCCCCTCAAGTTGGAGAGTGAAGGTCCATAACTCCCAACTTGCTCAACAAGGCTAAGAGCTTATCACGCCCTAGAGGTTTAGTAAACATATCCGCTAACTGTCGCGAAGAGCCAACAAATCACGTAGCAATGGTACCATCAACAATCTTCTCTCGAATAAAGTGACAATCCATCTCAATGTGCCGAGTCCGCTCATGAAAAACAGGGTTAGCAGCTATATGTAACGCTGCCTGATTATCACAATACATCAAAGACGGACTCGTTTGTGGAACATGTAGATCGTGCAACAAATATCTGAGCCAAGTAATTTCACAACTTGTACCTGCCATAGCCCGATATTCGGCTTCTGCTGATGATTTCGAAACGATTTTCTGTCTTTTCGTACGCCAAGAGATTAGGGATTTCCCAAGGAATACACAATAACCTGTGGTGGATCGACACGTGATTGGGCACCCTCCCCAATCCGCATCACAATATGCTATCAAACTGGGATCACTGTCTGCCGCCAACAGTATCCCTTGTCCCGGTGTTCCTTTCAAATACCTTACCACTCGTAAAGCCGCATCCCAATGTGGTACATGCGGTTCATGCATAAAACGACTCAACACATGAACTGAGTAAGTAATGTCAGGACGAGTGATAGTTAGATAAATCAATCGGCCAACTAACCTTCGATACTTCTCAGGGCCGGCAAGGATTTCTCCTTTGTCGGAGAGTTTGTTGTCTTCTTCCATAGGAAATTCTATAGGTCGTGCTCCTATATAACCGATATCCTAAATGATTTCGAGTGCATATTTCCTTTGTGAAAGATAAAAACCCCTCTTAGAACGTGAAACTTCAATCCCCAAAAAATACTTGAGATCACCAAGGTCCTTTATACGAAATCGAGATTGAAGAAACAGTTTAAGAGAGTTGATAGCTTGAGAATCATTGCCAGTAATCACAATATCATCCACATAAATCAATAGGGCCGTAAAGGAATCACTATTCTTGCATGTGAAGAGAGAATAATCGGCCTTGGAATATTGCACAAAACCACCATCAGTGATTGCTTCGGTGAACTTGGCAAACCATTGACGGGAAGCTTGTTTAAGACCATAAAGAGACTTGTTTAGGCGACATACCAAATTCTCCCCCTGTCGCCGAAGACCAGGCGAGGGATTCATGTAGATTTCTTCATCAAGGTCACCATGCAAGAAGGCGTTGTTGACGTCCAATTGTTGGAGGGACCAATCTTGGGAAGCGGCAAGGGCTAGGAGGCAACGAACGGTGACCATTTTAGCGGTAGGGGAAAAAGTATCATGATAATCAATGCCAGCCTGCTGAGTGAAACCTTTGGCGATCAGGCGAGCTTTGTAGCGCTCAATGGAACCGTCAGCCTTATGTTTGATCTTGTAAACCCATTTGCAGCCAATGGGATGCTTGCCCGGAGGAAGGGGCGTGAGAGTCCAAGTATTATTGGTAGTCAGTGCATCAAGCACGGAATCCATAGCTTGACGCCATCGAGGGTCTCGATTTGCTTATGCAAAAGAAGAAGGTTGTATACTTCGGTTGATAGATGCAACAAAAGAAAGATGTTTGGGTGAGTACTGATGATATGATATAAAATTACATAAGGGGTAACGAGTACCTTTGGTGGGACTGGGTGACGAAGAAGACGATGTAGGGTGTGGTGGCAGTATCACCTGCGAGCAAACATAGTCATTGTAACGTGTAGTGGGCTGAGGGGGTCGAGAGGAACGGCGGGGAATGGTAGTGTCTGATGGCGTTAGGGTTTCAGGGTTTTCCATGGGTGGGGTGGCGGCTAGGGTATCTTGATCGGCTAGGGTTTCAGGGGCTGTTTGGGTTTCATGGGCTGCTAGGGTTTTGTGTGAGGCTAGGGTATTAGTGGCGGCTAGGGTTTCGGTGGTGGAGAGAGTTGGAGGCGGAATAGGGTTTTGGGCGGCTAAGGTTTCAAGTTCTGGTGCTAGGGTTTCGGTGTTCATGGGCACGGATGGTGAGGGAGTAGAGGGGCGGCTAGGGTAAGCTATATCTGATATGAGGGGTAAAGGGGGGCCGTCCCTTGGTGGACTAGGAATGGTAGGTGAAGTGGTGGAAAAGGGAAAGTAATCTTCATGAAAGAAAACACCCCGATTCGTAAAAGTTTGGTGAGATGTTAAATCATAAAGTTTATACGCCTTTTGTCCCAAGGGATAGCCAATAAAGACACATTTACGAGCTCGAGGAGCGAATTTGGAAGGTGGGTGGACGGAAGTGGCGTAGGCTAGACATCCGAAAACTTTGAAATGATCATATGTGGGAGGTTTTTGAAAAAGGATTTCGAATGGGGTTTTTTTGTGAAGAAGAGGAGTGGGAAGCCGATTGATGAGGTGGGCGGCGGTGAGGATGGCGTCGCCCCAAAATTTGATGGGTAGGTTGGACTGAAAGAGGAGGCTGCGAGCGACCTCAAGAAGATGACGATGTTTGCGTTCCACAACCCCATTTTGTTGAGGCGTGTAAACGCAAGTGTGTTGATAAACGATGCCATTTTCAGCAAAAAAATCACGCATGGAATAAAACTCCCCCCCATTGTCGACACAAATTTGTTGGACTTTTTTGTGAAATTGTGTATGAACAAAAGCGAAGAAGTTTTTGAGGAGTTGTTGGGTTTCATGTTTGTGACGCATCAAAAAGATCCAAGTATAATGGGAAAAATCATCAACGATAGTAAGAAAATAATGAGCTCCATTAATAGACAAATGTTTATGAGGTCCCCAGATATCACAATGCAATAAACAGAAAATACTAGACGATGAAATAGAACTATGACCAAACACCTGGCGGGTTTGCTTGGCCAAAGGACAAAACTCACAAACGGAATGGGAAGAAAATTCAAAATTAAGACAATTATTGGCTAGGTATTGGAGACGCGCAACGAAAGGGTGACCTAAGCGGCGATGCCATAAATTGGAGGGGTGAGAAACAAGGTGGCAAGCGGGTTGATGGTGAGGGACGGGTGTCAAGGCCAAAGCCACTAGATAGTACATATATCCACGTCGCTTACCCACACCAATCGTCGTCTTCGTAACCAAGTCCTGCAAAACACACCAAGAAAGGTAAAAAGTCACTGAGCAACGTAACCACTCAGTAATCTTACTCACAGAAAGAAGATCAACATTAAAGCTTGGTACACACAAAACATTTTTCAATTGTATATTATCTATATGAATGGTGCCGATGGAAGTAATAGATGCCTTATCCTCGCTTGGCAAAGCAACAGGTGGCAAATTAGGGTTAGATACACAACTATCCAATGCATACTTAGAAGATGTAATATGATCTATCGCTCCACTATCGATAATCCATTGATCACGAAGAGGAGCTAACAGAGACAAACCTTTAGAAAAGGCTCTGAGAGATGTGGCGTGAGCTTTGGCGCTGGTTTGGTTGTCCTCTTTCATGAAAGAGAGGATTTGGTTGTACTGCTCGTCGGATAGATTCGGCATAGCGGTCTTGATGTTGTTGAGAGTAGAGGCAGCGGACACCTGGTGGGCTCGGCTGCGGTTGCTGTCCGTAGCTGCTGGTGGCGGCTGTTGCTGCTGCTGCTGCCGCTGCTTGCCCAACGTCCGGGGTCGAAGTTGGGCTTCCCGTGGTTGTTGGGATGTGCGGAGTGATCCAAGGGGTAGCCGATTATCTTGAAACACCCCAACAAATCGTGACCGTTCCGTTCACATTTAGTGCACCATAGGTGGCTGGTTGGAGCTCGTCCTTCCGGTTTAGGACGTTGGTCACGGGGGCAGTTTGCGGAAGCGTTGGAGGGTGCGCTACGCACGGCCATGGCGGCTGTGTCGTGGGAGCGTTGGGCTCCTACTTCGCGTTGCTTTTCCTCATTCACAATGGAGTTGTATGCCACACGAACAGACGGCAAGGGCGTCCAGCAGGAGTAGTTGTCCTCGGATGGCGCTGTAACTTTCGTTCAAGCCCATCAAGAACTGCAAACGTTTGTTTGATTCGTCTTGCGCTCCACAAGTGCAAGACGTGGCTTCTTTGTAGCCTCCTAGTTCATCCCAATAGGTCTTCAGTTTGGTGTAGTATGCTGACACACCAAATACCACCAAACTTGCCACCACCTCCATGGCAGCCTCCTTGTGTAAGGGATGCCATGTCACGCCGAATTAGGAAGATCCTTGGAGCATTGCTTTGTGAGAAGCGCTCCCTCAGTTCCTCCCATGCCTCATGTGCAGAGGCGGCATAGATTATGCTATCTGCAATGGTTGACTCCACTGCTCCATTGATCCAGGATTGGACCATGTCGTTGCACCTTTGCCAGGCAGCGGCATCGGTTGGCTTCTTCTCCGCTAATGGTTGTTTGAGGGATCCATCAATGAATTCGGTCTTGTTCTTGGCACTGAGAGACATACGGAAAGCACGGCTCCAAGTGTTGTAGTTATCTCCATTGAGTTTGGTCGAGACAAGAAGTAGTCCGGGGTGGTCAGAATGGTGAAGATAATAGTGGTTGGCGACGTCGGCGGTATTGGTTTCGCCTTTGCCGCTAGGGCTTGATTTGTTTGGCTTGTCGGCTGCCATGGAGGTGGTGGCAAGTTTGGTGGAATTTGGTGTTTAGGATTTTCTGTTAACCTGCTATGAGGTCATGTAGGAAAAGATACGAAAAAGTTTTCCCAGAATGACTTTTACTTCTCATTGATAGGAATACTTATACACAATCGGTTCCTTGTACAATAAGGTAACTCTAATCTAGGGTTACAAACTAGGAAAGCTAATTAATTACAATCATATACAAACACATAATTCCTAACATCGTTGTTATGTGATGCTTCAACTGGAGGAACAGCTTTAGATTGCACAGCAGATCATAAGTTACCAGATTTAGGATTCAACGTGTCGCATATTCGCTGCGGTACGCGACACGAATACAGATACGCGGTACATACACAAGTTGAGCAGTATGCCCCCATTGTACTCTTTTTTCTTCTAAATCAATGACAAAACTGTTCTAGTACATATGTCATTATGTGTTCTAGTTAATAGCAGAGAACTTGAAAGCAGTGTTTTTCAGTCGATAGTTTTCTGACTCTAACTACAGTTTCAGCCAGTATTGAACATCCAAGGAATAGCACTTTGAAACCCAAGGAATAAGGGGCAGTGCGTGATTCAGAGACAACAAAGAGCAAAACAGAACAATTTTCCCATTAGTTTCCGATCAAATATGCCTTCGAAATAGAACTTGTATTGTTAACATGACGACATGATGTAAGAATTGTAAAAACTCATTGATAAAGTAAAAAGAGGATATTTGACGTCATATACCCCAAAACTATAAAACCAGACCGTATAAAAGGAAAAGAAAGCACGAGTCCACTGTTTAGCCGACATTAGTGTTGAGCAGCTTCAACGTTGTTTTTTCCTCCGAGTGTGTTCTGTGTTCTCTCAATGGAGAGCGTTTGCCCAATCGATGCGCAGCTGAGTAGCGAAGTCTCTGCTCTTCTAACTCCGCCGTCGCCTGCCCAAGTCGCCAACTACTTGGATGAACTCATCAAATCCAGCAGCCGCCGTTGCCATGGAATCAAAGTGAAGCAAAACGGAGAGCTCGGCAAAGGTAAACCCAACAAGCCTTCAAAACCACTTTTTTTTTAATTTTGGATTAGTTTGTGTTGGTTTAGTTGATGAGTTGTTTAATATGATGTTGATCTTTAGGTGTTTTTGCGGAGTTGGACTTGAAAGAAGAGGAGCTTCTTCTCAAGGACCAAATGCTTGTGGGGGTTCAGCATTCTTCTAACAAGGTCTTGTTCTCTATACTGTCATTATTTGATGAAAGAACATTGCTTTTGATCTTGGGTCTTTTCGGTTTTCAGTTTTTCAGTGTGTTATTTCAACTGGGTTGCAGATTGATGGCTTGGTTTGTTTAGAAAAACCATGCTTTGGCTTTTGGGTCTTTTCTGTTTTGATTTGTCAGTATGTTATTATTTCAATTGGGTTGAAGATTTCTTGTATTTTATCTTACTTGGATGAAAGATCATTGCTTTTGATCTTGGGTCCTTATAGTTTTCAGTTTTCAGTGTTTTATTTCAATTGGTTTGCAGATTGATTGCTTGGTGTGTAGCTTCTGTTTCCGATTCGTTGGCTCTGTGGAGCTTCAAATCGGAAGGAGACTTTATTTGCAAGAATTGGGAATTTCTACCGGGCAGAATTGCTGTGAAGCTGATTACTCATGTGAAGATGAAGACTTGGATGAATGTTGGCCAAGCAGCTCCAGTTCCAAAGATAAAGTTCCCCTTCCGAAAGGGTTGGCGCAATCTTTAATGAATGGTGAACTCAAATTGCCTTACTCTGATAAGTTCTCTTTACCTCCAGCTGTTCCATGTCCTGGTGGCTGTGGAGAAGCTTATTACTGCAGGTGTGTAGCCCAATTTGTTATATTTGAAGTATGTTGGACTGTGGCAATGGCCCTGCATAATGAATAACTTGCTTCAGTTGCACTGTGGTTTATCTCTTTGGGAGTCAAGTACTAAATGAATAACTCATCATCCAGTGCTTCCATTATTTTGTAGCAAACAATGTGCAGAGTCTGACTGGGATTTATCGCATTCGTTACTTTGCATTGGGGAGAAGTCAGAAGCAGTCTCTAGGGATGCACTTGTACAATTTATACAGAATGCCAATGGTAAGATGAGTTTTGTAGGTTATGTCTTCTCTACCTTCTTATTTGTTGTCCCCTCTATCCCTTCTAATTATATCCTTCTTGGTTTGGTTTTACCAGAAACAAATGATATATTCCTCCTTGCTGCAAAGGTACATTCTATTCTAAGCAATCAGCCTTTACTTTTATGGGTCTGACCTTGTAGCGGACTATGTGATCTACTATTTGCAGACTATTTGGTCTCAGGTTCTCATGATACGTTTTTCGCATGGTTTCACCCTAGAATAGATAATATATACACTGTCGTGTGCTTGAATCTTATGAAAGCATAGTGCCGCACATATTACTTTATGTGTTAACTGTCTTCTCATGCATGATTCTCCTATCATGTGATATGATCTAATCCAATACTGGATCATCAAGTTCCTTGGTTTATTCTCAGGTATTGTCTTCCACCATATTAAAGTACAGGAAGTTGAAAGTGGCTCATTCTGAGGAGCGACGGAGGACACCTAATGTTTCAGACATCCCTAATCTATCTCTACTCTTAGAAGCATGGAAACCAATATCAGTGGGACACAAAAGAAGGTAGTTTTATTTTATATACATATATGTACATACATAGTGAAGCCTTGCTGTATATCCAACTGTCTTAGTTCAGCTATCTCCTTTCCTGAAGAAAAAGTGTTGTCCATAGGATACGTATGCTCTCAAGTACGTTAAATATTGGTACAAGTGGTACTACATCACTCCGATGAGTTTTGCACTTTGGGTGAAATCAGTTGCATAATAAGCATGTGCATTAGTTTTGAAAGTGTAGACTAGAAGGGCTCTCTCCTCTCTTTCTCACATTTCGTTTTTCCTTAGGTGGTGGGACTGCATTGCATTGCCATTTGATGTTGAAACTTCTGATGAAGCTGCATTTAGGATGCAAATAAGAGACATGGCATTCACGGTAGTACTCTCTGGACTAGAGGGGACATTTTAGTTAGTTATTTAAATCTAAAATGTAACAGGCATGGTTTATTATCATCAAAGTCTTATTATAAGAATGCAATTGGGGCTATTTGCTCCCTGGTTAAAGTGGTAGTGAGCAGATTCTTTGAAGGTTCAAATCTTTTCTTAACTATGATATTCTGCTATTATTTTGTATAAGTTCTAACTGTACAGTTTGAATCTTTCAGTCACTTCAACTCCTAAAGGAAGCCTTATTTGACGAGGAATGTAAACCATGTATCCATTCCACTGTACGACTTGATGTATGATTTGATTTCTTATCAGTTAGAGCCTGTTTAATATTTCTTGGAGTTTATAAATTTGAAGTCCTTGACTCTTCCCAGTATTCTCTCTTGATGTATATGGACATATAATTGGCATGTTTGAGTTGAACAATCTGTAAGTCTCACTTTTGAAGGATCCTCCCCTTTTCTGTCTCATCCGTTTGATATATCAAAGTGTGCATAAATCCAAGGCGGTTAAAGGAATTTATGTTCATTGTCCAAATGCATATATAATTTGCTTGAGGCACCAATCTCTTTTATTTCACTTTGTCTCAGTGACTTGGTTGTAGCATCACCTGTGGAGGATTATTTCTTATATGTTGATGGTCTCCCATATCCTGAAAAGGTTGGAATTCATATTTATCTATTGAAATTTGCCCAAGTTGAATGTTCTGATGAATTTCCCCTGTTATTCATGGCAGAAAGAAGCTGATGAGGTCACAAAACCATTTTTGGATGCTCTTGGTGAGGACTACTCAGTTTGTTGTCAAGGTATGGTGTTCTTTTGAAGTTTCACGGACACTATGTGTCAGAAGTTCGTCAATTTACTATGTAATCTTTCTAGCTGTCCTTTTCTGCCTTTTATTTTCCTTCGTATTTCTTCTTGATGCTAGACTACATTATTGGGGTTGGCAGTGTTCAGTATGTGCACCGTGGTTTTTGCATTTTTCAGTGAAAACAGATGGTATAGGTTGCAAGACATCATTGGGTAATTATCATTATTACATCTCACTGGTGTTACCAGAACAGTAAATCCTTTTTTAACTTGCAGATTATAAGATATTATTGTAGATGCACTTGCCTTAACAAACTCTTTTTTAAAAATCTAATGGTCAACATTTTTGGAATCTTCTGTCGTTGTGGTCGGGAAAGAGAAATTAACTTCCCATCTTATTTCGTTTTTTTTGTAGGCACAGCATTCTATCCTTTGCAGAGTTGTATGAATCATTCCTGTAGTCCTAATGCAAAAGCATTCAAAAGAGAGGAGGTATGTAGAATTCAAGGTTGATTCTGATTGAGAAAATTTTGCAGAAGTACACTGTTGATAGGGCATACCCATTTACAACTTTCTAAGGCATTCCTCTTATCGATTTTGTGCATCATCTGCGTTGATGCTTATTCTCCATTACCAGGATAGAGACGGCCGAGCAACTATAATTGCACTTAAACCGATTCGCAAGGGAGAAGAGGTAATAAATTCAGTTGGTCTGGTGCTGTATCATAAGGTCTCCATTTACCCTTTGATCAAATGCTGATGAGCACTAAATTCCTTTGTAGGTTACCATTTCTTACGTAGATGAAGACCTTCCGTTTCAAGAGAGACAGGCAATACTTGCAGATTATGGTTTTTCATGCAGGTGCCCGAAATGCTTAGAAGAAGAGAGCCACAACCGATGAGGTGAGGCGGCCTTTGAATCGATAGGGCCCCAAGCGATTTCCGGGATTTGCAAACGTTTCAACTTCTCACCTATTTGTCCATGGATTTGTATTGTCTTCTCACAATCCAGAGGGTTCAAAACGAAGGGTTTAGTATTTAAACGTGAAGCTAGAGACCAAATATGAATTGCATGTGAAAAAAAAAGGTCACTTCTCCACTTTACTATTTCTATTTCAAGAGAAAACTGCAATACACACAGTTTCATCAATCTTTTATGTACACGTGTATCTATATCATGGGAAAATTGCAACACACAATAGTATCAAACAAGTTCCTCGGTTCTTAAAGATCTCAAATGCACTTGATAATTGTGGAGACTTTCTAATTATAGTATAAGCACTTTATTTTCAACCTTGTGACAAAGATAATGCTACCCTCATCTCACTGAATGTTGCGAGTATCTGTTGATATAGTATTCATCTTTCAGTTTAACGATTTGCATATGTGTTACAATAAGTAAGCCTATAAAATCCGACCCCAATTTTCATCTCAAATCCATCAGACACAAACCACCACTAAAGATCAAAGATCAACAATTGCTCAAATAATTTCAGTCCCTATATACACTTGAATTTTCGAAAAATGGCGCAGTACCAGAACCACCAGGAGAAGGGGATAATGGACAAGATCAAGGAGAAGCTGCCGGCCACAGGGCATAAGAATGGTCCTGCCAACACAACCCACACCACCACCGCAACCTACGGTGGCACCGGACAGCACCATGAGAAGCCTGGGATGATGGACAAGATCAAGGAGAAGCTGCCGGGCATGGGGCACAAGAATGGTCCTGCCACCACAACCCACACCCCCACCGCAACCCACCGCGGCACCGGAGAGTACCATGAGAAGCCTGGGATGATGGACAAGATCATGGAGAAGTTGTCGGGGCACAGGGCACACCACAACTCACACCACCGAGCCTTATGGCGGCACCGGACAGCACCACAAAAAGCCTGGGATGATGCCGGGCACAGGGCATGAGAATGACCCCTACACGACTCATAGTCAAACCGCGACCACCGTGCCATACGGTGACACTGGGTATACTGAGGGGCGCCATGAGAAGAAAGGGGTCATGGATAAGATCAAGGAGAAGCTTCCCAGGGGACGCCACTAGAGAGACATCGTTTATGTGTGTACATGTGAATATGTACACACTGATGCACATATTGTAATGTAATGTAGCTTTTAATAAGCAGTGCCGTGAGCTTAGTTCTCATGTGGGCGTCACCCAGCACTCTATCATGTACTCTGTATTTCGTTGGCATCAATCATATTTGCTCTTTTAGGTGACACTTTGTCTTCTCAAATTAAACCTTTGAAATGAAATCCCGCTCCAAGACCCTCCAAATTGACTTGAAAAACACTGCATATGAAGTTTGTCTTTTCAACCAGGAATCCAACGAGTTGGATTGGAACTTCTTTTACGTCAGCCTTCTGCGACTACTTATCGGGCTTTCCTCTTTAATCCTCCTCCAATATCTACATCCTCTTGCATTTTCAATCACCAGAAATTGCCGCAAAAGCATGTCCCGTTACGGAAGTGGTGGAATCTCATATTATCTCTCACAACAATCTCCCTACCCGTAACCTGGGATAGCCACAAATAAACGCGTGACAATCTTCGCAAATCCTAATGTTCTTCATAATCTTAATGGAAAAACCGAAATCCATACTGAGCAATGCATATGCCGGAGCAAGCTTTTCGCTATGAGCCATTAGCACACGCGCCTTTTCTTCGTCCCCCATCACATAAGCCGCGCAGTTCGGTTTTGGTTTGTATCCGTGAACCTGTAATTTTCTCAGAAGATCATCCAATGCCTTCTTAATCTCTTTGTACTGCGGATGTGTCTTATCGTTTGCACGAAATTCGTGAATCACTCCTTTGTCTCAACCCAGCTGTATGCAGGGTTCTTTTTAAGACCCCTTTCCCTCATCAACTTCCTCACAGTTAAAACATCATTCCACCTTCCTGCTGATGCATATACGTTAGAGAGCATTACATAGTTTCCTATACTATCAGGTTCCAGCTCGTAAAGATGGTTAGCAGCAATCTGAGCAATGTCAGGATTCCCATGGATACAACATGCCCCGAGTAGTGCTCCCCATATCCCTCCATGTGCATTGTTTGGCATTGATTCAACGAGCTCAAGAGCTTCTTCCAATCGCCCAGCTCGACCAAGTAGGTCTACCGTGCAAGTATAATGATCAGCTGTTGGAATAACATCATAGTACTTCTCCATGGTTGCAAACAACTGCCGCCCTTGATCAACCATACCGGCATGGCTGCATGCAGTGAGCACCCCTATAAAAGTGACCCGGTTAGGTCATCTCCCTGTCTTCAACATCTCATGAAACAATTCAATCGCTGCATTGGCACGACCATGCACTGCAAACCCCAAAATCATTGAGCTTATGAAAACACATTTCTTGCCTTCATTCCCTGAGAAACATTGTATGCATCATCCAAACACCCACACTTGGAGTACATATCAATCAATGCCGATCCAACAAGAACATTTTCAGTAGGCCCAAAACCAGATCCCTCAGCAACGTCTCGAACCCAATTAGCATACTTGGACGCACCCAACTGCGCACAAGCCGAAATCAGCCCAACCAGTGTAATTTCATCGGTCCCCACACCGGCACATTGCATTCTCTCAAAGCAATCCAACGCATCTCTCGGCCGGGCATTCTGAGCATACCCGGTAACCAATGCCGTCCACGCCACCATATCCTTCACCGGCAACCCCTCAAACAACTCTTTCGCAGACTCCATATCCCCAGTCATGGAATAAGCCACAATCAACTCGGTCCACGAAACCACATCTCTCTTCGGCATTTCATCGAACACCTTGCGTGCGCAATTCAAAACCCCACATTTCACATACATATCGCTCATGGTGTTACCAACATACAAATCCGCCGCAAACCCACCAATCAAAATCGTCTGCGCGTGGACCTGCCGTCCCAAAATCACATCAACGATATCGCCACAAGCTTTGAACATCGCCGAGAACGTAAACGAAACCGGCCCATTATTCGATTCCCGCATACGAGTATAAAACTTCATGGAATCGAAGATGCGACCTTCAATTGTATACCCGCGGATCATCGCCGTCCAGAGAAACGGGTTCGGGTACTTGACCTGTTGGAAGACCCGGTGAGGATACGCGTCGATCGAGACGCCGAGCTTCGTGAGCGTGCGGACGAGCTTGGTGATGACGTAGCAGCAATGGCCGAGTCGGTGGGGGAGGAGGTGGCCGCGGACCTCCTTGAGGTGGCGCAGATCGGAGCATCGATCTAGGTCGGCGATCAATTTGTGCTCCAGGAGCTTCCGCCTTTGTTGAGACTCCGAGAAGGGGATTGAGACATTGGTCTGTGGCGGCGGCAGCGGAGGCGGAGGCGGCGGAGAACGGTGGTGAAGCTGCTGAGGTGAGAGAGTGTGAATTGGGGCAGTGGAGAATTTCCGGGAGTGTTTACTGCTGATGGCGACTAGAAGAAAACTCCCGCCGAAACGCTGAGTTTGGGTCGAAGTGGAGGGAAAACCAAAACGCTGCGTTTTCCTCCTCTCTAAATCTCTCTGCGTACTGTGTGTTCATTTGGCAGTGACAGCTTAAGCAAAACTGCCTAGGCCAAACTCCAAAGTCTGCACATGACCAGTTGGTTTAGCGGCATTTCCTCTCCATGCATTTTTGTGATACTTTTTGGATACAATTAAGTTGTTCATACCATAAAATATCAAATATTTTAATGCAACTACCATTTGGTTCAAATCTTCAATGAATAATTACCAAAATACTCTAAACAATAGTGGTGGCGAAAATCAGATATATTTTCAGTGAGGTTGATCTTTCAGTTGTGGACGTCTCAAGTTCGACTCACAGTGGTGACGAGATCGAGGATATTTCCAGTGAGATTAATGTTACGTTGTGGGTCATTTGGGCCTGTTATGGGTGAGCTATATACTCGTTGTATATCATTGTAAATTGCAAACATTTCTATCTTTGACAAAAAAAAACTCCAAAGTCCTCTTCCTCCTAAAAAAGACCCATTCTAAATGCGGGACACTTTGCACTAAAAAAAACGATAATAGATTATATTTGACATTACAATTTAATTTATAAAAAATAAACAATTATTTCATACACAAACATGCATAAATGAATGTAATTATTACTAACATTACACACAAATAAAAGCTTCTCTTCTTCGGGCAATACAAACAAGTCAACATTTCAAAAGCTGACAGATTTTAAACCGGATGAACGTCACTGTAAATGATAGCAGGCAAACAAACTCAATGAGACAACCAAATTCAATTCTTCAAACGAATTTTAGGGCTGGGCTTTACCTTGAATCAAATAGAAAGCGAGGTCGTAAACATTCTACAGAACCGAACTCCATTTATATCCGAAATCGAAACACAAAACAACTCAATTAACGAAAACTAGGTTCAAACAAGTCCATTTATATTCTGATTTCTACTCACCATTTAGGATGGATTAACTCTGACTTCTGGCTACTGGCTTTCAAACTCCGATGACGGTGGCAGTGAGAGTAGCAGAGGAAAGGGGGACGACGGAAATTTTGGGGGAACAAAGGAGACCGGATGTTGGGGGACGACGTCGAAAGTCAACCTGATTGGTTTCTCTCAGAAAGGAATCGGAGATACTTTCTTCTTGTCTTCACCTCTGGACGGATGCAGAGGAAATTTTGGGCTTGGGTTTATAAATTATTAGGTTTTTATCTAAAATAGACCAACCGGCCAAATTTTATTCCAAAATCGCTGGGCACACAAAAATTAGGCAAAAGGATTGACTAATTGCAAAGGAGAAGTCCCTTCACAATTTGATTTTTACATAAAAGAAATGGCAGAGGAGAAGCCCACCTCCTATCTCCCCAAACGAGCACCAGCGCCGCCAGCGCCGACCACGTTGCTTCGGATTTCCATCTCTCGGCTCTTTGGCGACGTTGTAGCTAGCCAAGAAGGCGTTGAGGCTCTTGTTGCTGCCGGCCTCCATTTTTCTTGATCTGGATCTCGGACAAAGGAGATGTGGACACTGAGGCCGCGAGATGTCGTACAAGACCGACGCCCATTGTGGGTTCTTTTGGGAGCAGTCGACGCAGATCTCGTGCCCCGGCTGCGATTGCAGGTCCCGGAGCCGTCGCGATGCCGCCGTCCATGGGTCGGATCGTACTCGTTTCTTCTCGCCGCAGCGTGTTAGTAGTTCTCGCCGGCGCGCGCGTTAGTCGTCAAGTGTTAGTCGTCGCGTGTTAGTCGCTCTCGGAGCCGCCGCGTGGTAGTCGTTCTCGCCGGCGTCACGCCATGAAGAAGAAATTGCCACTGCCATTTTTTGGGTTTTCTGAAACAGCTTTCAATGGATTTATTGAATAAAAAAAAATTGTGAATTGGGTTGATTTTTTTTTGCTTGGAAATTGAGTGATTTGTGTTCAATTTCAAATTACTAAATTGGATTGAGAATCTGGTTTGTTGTTGTATTGATCAAGTGGGAAGAATGTCTTGAAGCTGCCAAGTTGCGGAGGGAACAAGGTGAATACTATAGCACACTATAGTCTTAATATAAGAGACTATAGGCATATTATAAGAAACTATAGGTTAATTGTGAATAGTTATTTATTTGTTCGGAAATGGACTATAACCACACTATGGTGGACTACGGTCACACTATGGTTTACTATAACTACAATATGATAGACTACGACTACACTATGGTAGACTATAACCACACTTTGGGTACCTGGGGATTTAATTGCAAATTATGAATAGTAATTTATTTTTAGAAATGGATTACGACCACACTATAGTGAACTACGATCACACTATGGTGTACTACAACTACACTACGGTGGATTACGCCCACACAATGGTGGACTATGACTACACTTTGGATACCGAGGATTTAATTGCAAATTTACTGTACAAATTTGCCTAATGAAGAATTGCCCGCTGCCCCTTGCCTATTTTGGAACACAAATTGGCCGGTTGGCCTATTTTAGATAAAAACCCTAAATTATTTGGGTTTATTTCTAGTGGGTTATGCGGATAATATGAGTTTTAATTAGTAGGATCCGCGGCCCGGACCATAATTTCTCTTGCGGGATGGTCAAGGATGGGTTTGTGTAAAAAATTAATCGACTCGTCTCGATTCGTTCAATTGCGGAACGGTCCGATCCAAGATTTGCAAGTTTCGGGTTACACGGGTGACCTGTGCCCAGCCCTACTTATTTCAGCAAACTGGGAAAAAAGAGATGCCTTCAAGTACCAAGGCAAACGAAAGGCGGAGAAGAAGCCAGCACAAAAGCAAATAGTGCTTCCTGCCTCCGACGAAAACTAACAAAATTGCTACAAAGAAAGAAATCTAATTTGGTTGAGTGGGAAAACAGAAGGCGGGCAATAGCATAAAACAGAATGAAATAGGGTAAAAGCGTCCGAAAACTATGACACAGGAGGCGTATCAACGGAAACAGAGGGTCATAACCGGCAACACAATGTCCTAGCTACAGCGATTTTGTTAGCACTTTCATATATAGTATATTTTCCGAAAAATTTAAAAGGTGAGAGGAAAGATTACCAGCATTTTTCCTCCCAATCCCAGCTAACCAGCTTCCATGCTTTCCGGATCATATTTCTTCAGTTTGGGTTTAGAGGTTACAGGTTACTGCAGATTATGAATTACAGTATTACAAAGACATTGTTGCCCTTCGTAAAGGAAATCTTCTGTGTCCATTATGTTGGAAGTTTGTAGTCTTCCATAGTCAAAGCATAAATTTCTCAGTTGATCAAAGCATTGTCATTTGATTTCTGCACATCGATCGCCATACACACTTCATTCTGAAAAAGCAGTCAAATGCATCTTCATCTCCCCATTCCCCAAAAACATGTCTTGCAAGTTTACTTCTTCACCTTCTTTCTCTTCCTAATATACATTAGTATTATATCTGTTCTCATTTCATTTCTCTTTCATTTGATCTTTCTTTCTCTGCTCCGGATCACCCAAGCTCCTCTGAAGTTCTATAATTTCGAAAACAATTTCTTCGGTTCTTAAAGAGTTTCATCATCATTGTATTTATGAGTGAGGAAACATAGTTTCTTCTTACCACTGATTTTGGAAATATACAGGAACGAAAGGAGATAGTGCACTATATATAAACGAACAAAAGGAACTACTACTAATAGACTAGTAGTACACTGTGACCCAAAAATAAAAAGACTAGTAGGGCCACTACTTCCCAAAAATCATATTTCATTACCAGTGACTTTTGTCTACATTTTGCGAACAGAGACATTCATGTTGCGGCCATTACACCAAAATTCATCATCTTACTCAAATGTTATAAATAGGTTAGGTGCTATTTTGCTTGCACCGCCTTCTAGTCAACTCCCTGCACATCTATAATCTCATCATCCCCCTCATACTGCATGCAAAATGAGACTTGGTCAACAGCCAAGAAAGCAAGAAAAGGGAGAGTGCATGAGTAAGAACTTCAAGCAACCAGAAACAGTTTTAAAACCCTAAATATATGGGAAAAGTTAAGTACTAACCTGTGAATAGTTCTTTCTAGGGAGTGGAGGTGGTGGAGGAAGTGGAAATGAAAAGCTTGTTTTCTCATATGTAGCTCCGTCATCAGTTCTAGCCGAAGCATTTTCAACCGTCTCAATTTTATCCTCTTGTTCGATTTCAACATCTGTGTCAAGTGCTTGAGCAGCCATACTGGTTGAGGGTACCACAGGTACTGACTCCAAACTCTTTACCTGCAAATTTGTTGTCCAAAAGATTTCAAATTAAATGCAAGCATTTTGGTTAATTAATGCATAAATCTGCAGTTATTATGCAATAAGGGGAAATCGTGCTTAAAAAGAAGACCAAGTTTGGAGGCTATTGAAGCAACAGATTTAACATGGAAGAGGTGAGATCAACCAGATGAACTTGTCCGCATCCATGATCTAATGTGGAATGAACTTTTGAAGAGTAATACAGTATGCATGAAAAAGATGCTAAAGGAACGGCATCGATATAGTAATCAAAAAGGATGCCAAAGGAACCAGTCTTTCTTGAGTAACCAGTCTTTCTTGTAGAAAGTAATAAAGACGTACCATCTCTCCTGAGCGGATGCTAGTGGAAGCACTCTTTCTCCTATCATGCTTGACAATTCCATTGTTCACTGCCTCATCTTCCTTGTCAAAGCTTGATTGATCCGGGTGTATGTTCCAGCGAGAGAGCCTCTTTGGTCTACTTGAGGTGATCAGATGTCCTCTTGTTGAATGAGCTGGCAATGCAACTCTAAAGTGTTAGCACCAATATAGAAGTAAACAAAATCCCATCCATGACTGAAATAACTTCAAGAACATCATATAAAATCATGCAATAAAGATGCTTATGATTTTGAAGAAAACTTGATGCTACATTACTAATACATTATAAAAATCCAGATTTCCTTTAAAATTGACATAACAAGCGTATAGTCAACAGAAAATTAACAAAACTATCCAAACATCATGAAACGGTATCTTTCAACGAACAAAACATTCTCTGCACCTCATGGTCTTCCAAAACATTAAACTCCAAAAGCTGAGAGAAGCATAAAGTAGATACTTCATAAAAGCCACAACACCCTAAGCACAAAAAAATGACCTACCACTTTGTTTTGGTTCTTTGGCAGAATCTCTAATAGCATCCAGCCTTTTCTTGCTTGGAGAAGCATGTTTCAGCCGCTCATTATGGCGGGTGACTTGAAAAGTCGCGTCTCCATCACTATCAATATTAATGCTTGAATCCTCTTCATTGGCATGACTTCCATATATATCGAAGGCAAGCTGATCTCCCAATTTATTAAGCCGGGCCTGTGATCTACAAATTTTGAATAAAATTGATCAAATTGGAAGAACTCTTCAGATTTCCATCAATGCCTCAATGCAAAAGCAAGCAGAGGATTTAAAACTACATTAAGAAACTTGCCTCTTCAGTTGATCTTGTATCCTTGAATGGCGAGAATGTTCTTTTACAAACTTCTTGACTTTTGAGGAGATCCTATATATTTTGAAATGGCAATGAGGAAGAAAAGACCACGGTTCATCAGTGAGCAAGACTTTAGAAAAACACCCTACCCTGTAGCAGACAACATATATTACTTGTAGTGTATTGTACCTTTTACATTCCTCTTTCTCTTCGTACAATTGAGACTCAAGTTCCTTGATTTTAGAAGTAAGAGTATCTACTTCCTGAGACTTCTCTTCCAGGTAGACCTGCATATAATAAATATATTTAGTGCATAATATATAGCAAACATCACCCAAACACAACTGGAGAAATCACGGGAGAACATTTTATTGGTTTGGCGAGTGGATTCATGGAAGAACTGAATAATCAGAACTGACCCCTAGCTGAGATCTGCGGTGATCGAGCATGTTGATCTCTGACTGCACATGCTTTAACTGTACAAAGTTCCAAGGAAGAATACAAAAAAATTTAACCAAAATTAGAAAAACATATTAAATGAACTTGTGCTCAAACTTTTGACCAGAATAAAGACCTGCTCCTCAAGAACGCCTCTGGAGTTAAATTTTATGGTTAACTCTTTAGCTTCATCTTCAGTTTCATTTGAAATTCTCAAACTTCCAGAAAAATCACTCTGGCCATCCGAATTGTGTTTCCTCCTTCTTTTGCTGTTACCAAATGAAAATTTAAAACAGAAAAATTAGTGCTAAAGTGATCAGAAAATATTATACCAAAAGAATGGTACTGTTGAGAAAAAAAATTTATAGGCTAAATGCTAGATTCGCTTCCAAAATAGTCTGATAACAAAAAAGAAAATACACCTAGTGGCAACAAGCTTCACGCCAAACAATTCTAGGACAACAAGAATATATAAATCAAATTGCCACTCCTAACCAACCAGATAGAGGCCAGGATATAATAGAGGAGATAATTGCAAATTATCCATGTAACTTACCTTTCTCTCTCAGGTGACCTCGATTGACTATATTCTGCTAGACCATTGTAGGAAAAAGAAAAAGGCATAAATCAGTCAGTATTGAGAAAGAGAAGCAGAAATGTTACTAACTTGCCAGCATGAAAGTTTTGTTTGCCCTTGAACGGTGAACCAGAAGATGTCAAACATTCCCAAAAGTGAAAAAGAAGAGACTATAAACCAATATAACTTCAATAGCATATTAGCATTTATAATAGCCAGTCATAACTATATAAAGGAAAACACGAAAATTAATACAACAGAAGGTTTACCACGAAGTGAATGTCCGCCTCTTCCATCTCTAGCAGGTGAATACCTTCTCCTGGGAGAAAGCCTTCTGTCAAGCTTATCCCTTAAGTCACCACCTCCAGAATCCCGCCTACCTACAAACAGGTAGACAAGACTTTTCAGTAAACCAGATCGAATGAACAATAATTTATTCGTTAAAGAAATAAGGAGAGTGCCCATGATGTGATAATGAGGCTCTAAGCTTACCGTTACATGGAATAACATGAGTAACATAATAATGATTAATAGTGTTGAGTCCTTGCCAGTTTCAAAGTTGCCATAGAAATTACTGCTCTCATATAAGAAATAGATATAGTAAATCCCTGTTTGAGCTTATAGACAATCTTCATAAACCAGAGAAGCATCGATAGAGGACAATGGACATTCCCATCGTCTTGCTCAGCAACAAATACAATGCAATCAGAAAGTTGAAGAGATTCTCCACTTCCATATATACGGATGAGGATATCATTATCAGAAGCACAATAATAATTTAGTTTCTTCAGATGAGAAATCCCATAAAAATACCATTCTTCTCCAACCAGGAAATATCTTGATGACATATAATTCAAGAAGACAATTAAAGATAGTAACACAATCTCCACGAAATTCACAAACTGCAGAACTGCCTGCCTAATACAGTATGGATATACCAAGATCATCTCTGGCCTTAAGGCCATTAATGATATAATCCGGAACTACCTAACCCTGATCCACCACAACATTTGAAGATGTATCATATCGACCAGATTACCCAGAATACGGCAACGGGCCATAATATAAACCACCAGAACAATCCATTCCGAAGAATCAATAGAATAACATTCTTAGACGATTTGAACTCCAGATATTCATAGAGACACCAATGAGGCTGTCAATGCAACACGTTTTCTCAAGATGAGATTTCGATGGCAGCTCAACCAACCACTGAACAAACTAAATCTGCAGACTTTTAGAACTCCAGACTCATATGATATGTGGGCCGATTAGCTCCATCAGACGAAAACAATATCGAAATCGGAGATCAGAAACGCATCAAAGTTTCAGACAAGAGAAGGATTGCATTAGATAGATAACTAGAACAAAATCACAATTTCATCGAAGTAAACAAATTTCAATCTTCGAGTACAGCATCGAAATTGTGCAAATGAACATGCCAGCAAAACACAACAGCAGGAAAAATCGCACTTGAATTACCGAAATCGAGTCAAATGAGAGCGAATGTCAACGAACAAAAGCAAGAATAAAAGAGCAACAAGAGCTTAAATACCGTTGCCGGAGCCCGAGAAGCGGCGGAGCTCCGCCTGCCCGTGCGCGAAAGAGCAGCTCTGCCGCGAGCACCGCCCCTTCTGATACAAAACGCACAGCTTCGTCTTGAAAGGCTTCCCCTCCATCGCTCCAGCTTCGTCTTTTCTTTCAACCTCGGAAATCTACTAGCGGAGACAAAAAAAGCGAAGCACTATTTATAGACAATACCTGCTTCAGATCCCGCCGTACACGTGTCACATCAACATCAACCTATAAATATCGGCGATCTCAACCGCTGCGGCACGGTCGGGACTTCTCAATAGCGATGAGAGAGAGCGTGCTGGCTCAGAGTTTATGATTCGCTCGATTCGCCTGGTGAACTCTCTCAACTCGCCCGAGTCACGCCGGTTGTGTCGTCTCGCTCTCCGCCGTTCTCCGCCCGCCTTCGCTCAATTCGCGAGAGAGCGCGGATTTACGGCCTTTGCCACCGCCGGCGGGAAGCGTCGACCCGACCCGGTTCTGCCGCCAGCGATGGACCCGACTCCGACTCCAGAGGCTGAGAATTTTGTCCACGTCGCAAACCCTACGACGGAGGACTTGTCTGACAGCATCGTCGGCGTCGATGCGCCGAGGGACGAGTACGACGACGACGTTTCGACGAGCGCCGAGGCGGAGGCTTCCGAGCGGAGGAAGGTCCTCCCAGAGGAACTGTCGAGGAATGTGATGGTGCTCACGTGCGAGTCCACCGCCGACGGCGGCGTCTGCGACGTCCACCTGGTCGGAACGGCTCACGTCTCGGTGGTAAGGCAATTGTAAATGTGATTCTTGTTTGGTTGGTGAGAAAATTCAAATTGTAAAGCGAAAGCTGCGTTCTTTGGTGAGTGTGGTTTTTTGCAGGAGTCCTGCAGAGAAGTTGAGGCAGTGATTAGCTATTTGAAACCGGAGGTGCTTATCATTTGCTTAATCAATTCTTCAATTTATCTAATTTTTTTTTTTAAATTTTATGCTTTTGATGAAATTGTGTGATGAATTAATGCAGGTTGTTTTCTTGGAGTTGTGCTCCAGTCGAGTGGCTGCACTTACACCTCAGAATTTGAAGGTTCCGAATTTCCTATTATAAAGTTGTTATATTTCTTGCTGTTGATGTACTTTGAGAATCTGCATTTTGGGTACTCAGTTTTAGTTCTTCAGGTACCGACAATGGGAGAAATGATCGAAATGTGGAAAATGAAACATAACGCATTTGGAATTGTTTATAGCTGGTTCCTTGCCAAGGCATGTTTACTTATCTAACAATTATTAGATCAATTAGTTATGTTTTTGGTTAATGTGCTTGTAATTTTTCGTTTAATTTTTGGTTAGGTTTCAAGTAAACTTGAGGTTTATCCTGGTGCTGAGTTTCGGGTAGCATATGAAGAGGCAATGAAGTATGGTGGTAGGGTGATACTTGGTGATCGCCCAGTGCAGGTATGACTGTGTAATACGTTTTACCTTATCATTTTGGTGTATCCTTATCTATCAATTGCAGCCTGCTTATGTCACCCTGCACATTCCCTCTCTACCTTTCCAAGTGATTCTCATGTGCAATGAACTTTGAATGTGCATTTCTATTTTTATAAGGCTAATTGTGATGATATTTGTTTACATGAGATGCTGTATCTTTGTCCATTTTGTTGTGAAGGTACTTTAGACGATAAATTTTACCAGAATTACTGAATTTTTATGTGCGGAACTCTCTTTTATGTCAATTGTTTTATAAGTTGGGTGCAATTTATAATTCTAGTTTCTGTTAAATTTGTGTTATGTTTCTCAAGTTTGTTTTACACAACGACCCTGCAGTAGTAACTTAGCGTTCTTTAGTCTGCCTTTTCGTAATCCTACCTAAATTTGGTTTTTCCAATCAAAAACTACTTTAATATGCCTTTCCATTGATTGAAACAGATAACACTACGCAGAACCTGGGCGAAAATGCCACTTTGGCATAAGATAAAGCTAATATTTGCTTTACTTTTTCAAGCAGTATTTCTTCCAAGCCCTGATGCTCTGAACAAAATGGTACACATCTATTCGGTTTGGTGAAAGGAGATCACATTTCAGTGCTGCTAATGTTAATTGCTTGGGATCACTAATTTTGGCTTTTCTTCTTTCAGCTAAAGGAAATGGATGATGTTGACATGCTAACTCTTGTGATTCAAGAGATGAGCAAGGAGTACCCAACTCTGATGGAAACCCTTGTACATGAGAGAGATCAGTAAGTGTTCTTTTGAGTTATTCATTCTATCAAACTAAAACTATGATCAAAAGATGCCATATCTTTATACCTTTGGTCATATTGCAATATTCAGTTTTATTATGCCTTTATATCTTCAGTTTTTCTGCTCACGTTGGTACTAAAATGTGAAAGAAACAGTGAGCCCATTTTTTGGTCCCCCCCATGCATGCCATGGCAGGCATGAATCAGGTTGCTTGCCAAAATTTGATTTACCAGGATTAGGTAGTAAATAAGCTATGGTGATGACTGTGATGATTATGATCCACTCATGTTAAGCATTTGAATTATCGAAGTACTAGCCTCATGTATCCCTATGGAGGTTGGGGAGTGTATATAAAGTATAAAAAAAAAGTTTTCATTTTAATTTGTGTCTCTTTCTAAATCTGCCAATATAAGTCTAATGCTAGATGTTACCAATCAGAGAACCTTTTGAATGAAATTTTTTTGTATGTAAGCTTTTATTAAGAAAAGGATCTCTGGATTTTTGGGAAACCTTTAATTGCCAGTATGCTGTAATTTTAAACTGTTTTCCATTAGTTGCTATTATTTTGTGGTCTAATTTGAAGCGATGGATATTTAGGTACATGTCGTCTACATTACTGAGAATTGCCAGTGAGCATAGTTCAGTAGTTGCAGTAGTGGGCAAGGGGCACCTCCAAGGAATTAGGAAGCACTGGCAGCAACCTATCGTGGTTAGTGGATCATACCACAAGTTAATGTTGGAATCGATTATGCAGAAACTTTAGTTTTTCAATCCAAGTTACGTGTTCATTTCTAAACTTCCATGTTCTGTGTTTTACTATGCATTGCAGGTGAAGGATCTGATGAAAATTCCTTCACAAAAACCTGGTATTTCCACTGCAAGACTCCTTAAATCTTTTGGCATAGCAGTTGCCGGGGCAGCCATAATATCAGGCATCTATTTTGCTGCCAAGAAGTAAGCGCTGAAAGTGAATAATAACGATCTGAACGAGATGTTGGAGGCTCCCCAGTGTACAAATAGGTGATTCTTTATTGTTGAGCAATAATTTGGAGCGCTTCCGGATTACCCAGGATTCACATACTAGACATTAAGTCTGTCCTTCTAAAGCATGTGCTGGCTTAACTTCCCAGAATTCGCAAACTCATGTATTAATCTGAACGAGCATAATGGATTTTTCGTAGTTGCCCGCCTGCGACCAACTGGCAAGTGCTTTATCGTTTTAGTTTCACTCAGTTTGTGTTGCTTACCTACACATTTTACAATTTTTATACAAAGTACCTGTACTTTAATGTAAGAGTTCGTTGTCATCGTTGCAACCATATTATAGCCAGGAACAAAATTTCCATCGAAACTATCGAAATTTATCGAAATTTACCGAAATTTATCGAAATCTACCGAAATTTCCATCGAAATTTCCATAATTTTGACTATCGAAATTTCTATCGAAACCGAAACTTTAATCCTTGATTATAGCCTTGGCTCTTTGCACCATGCTGTGTTAAGAGAGCATATTGAGTTATTTGACTTAAGTTAATGTCAAAATTGTGGAAACATGCCTCGATCCGCTGTACGCAAGTTACTTGGTTGTACGGTGAAAATAGTGGGACATGTCATTTGAGTTGTGCTTCTCCCACTTTGAGTGTCAGTAGATTGGTTTCTTGAGAAGCAAGGTAACTATTAACCTGATTTCAACTTCCTTACATGTTTGTCTGTATCACAATTAACACCACAGTGTTTTGACCAATACTACATTCTTATCGACATGTCCTAGTCCTTGAGGTTGAGGGATTATCTGGAAAGGTGAAAGTTGGGGTCCGTCTGGGAGGGGTGAAATTATAATTAAAATCGGAATCGGAATTGGAATTAGAGCATAAATCAAGTTATTATTGTCCTAGTTGGGTTAACGACGGCCAAGACTAAAGAATATATATATAGTTTAAGCACGTCAATCACACATATTGCACAATCGTCTTTTACACAGGCTTCCATATTTCTTCAAAGAATTATACAAATTTTTGAGAGATTGTTAGCCTCTTAAAGCTTCTTGACTGTAGTTCTCAACTTCGTAAGTGAATTCTGCCAAACTCTTACCTTCATATTAATTTACCAGTAATCCATAGAGAAATTTATGCGTCTTTGAGCTTGTAGTTTTAGTTCATGTTCGCAATTGTTACAACCATAGATTGATAAACGTTTAAATCTTTATTTTCAGTAGTCCATTAGAAGATTATTTTGCTCGAGCTTCAAACTTGGAGAAAGCAGTAACACTGTACCAAACTATGAACCCAACAATGAGTCGCTTGGCTCGCCTAGTCAACCGACCCTACTCGGCCGGGTCATGCCACTACATCGTCTCTCACTTTCATTCCCAAAATACCCTCGCTCAATTTTCGACCTTAAGGAACCCAATAACTACGTCCCTTGCCACTACCCGCGTCATACATCCCTCGCACCCCCTGCCGGCCTCCAAAAGGTTCATCCATGTCGACGACGTCGTTCCGGCGAGCGCCGCCGCAGCCTCCCAGGTTCCGAAGCGGAGGGCGACCCTACCTAGGAAGCTGCTGACGGACAATGTGGCGGTGCTCACGTGCGAGTCCTCCGCGGAGGGCGGCGTTTGCGATGTGCACGTGGTCGGGACAAGTCACGTGTCAGAGGTAAACAGACACTTCGTATTCCTGTTTGGTTGCTGAGAAAGTTCAGACTTTCAAGTTTTCCTTCTCGAATTGAAAATAAAAGCTGTTTGTCTGTATTGTGGTTTTGCAGAGGAGTTGCAGCGAAGTTGCAGCAATTGTAGGCTATTTGAAACCAGAGGTGCTTACTCAATAATCCAATTTTGAATCTTGCTTAATTAAGTTCAAATGAGTTTAACTTTAGTTCGATTATATGAAATAATAATTGTTGGAATGAATGCAGGTTGTTTTTTTGGAGTTATGCAAAGGCCGAGTAGAGACACTTAACCCTCAGAATTCCGAGGAGGTGTGAATTCTCCGCTCTCTAAAGCTATGTTTGGTATGCCTTAAAGTTGCAAAAAGCCACTTAAATTTTAAGCCAAATTAGAAAAATGTGTTTGGTAACTAACTTTTGATTAGCTCTTTTTAAAAGTGGCTTTTTTTAGAAGCTCCAAAAACAAAGGAAACTAAGAAGCTTCACTTTTGAAGCTATTTTTTGAAGCTTCTTTTCAACACTTTTTCATACTAAAAAACTTTCACAAAATTAGTTTACTTTCAAAGTATAAGCAGCTTATTCTTAAAGTATAAGCAACTTATTTTCGAATTAACTTTAAAAATAAGTTAAGCCCTACCAAACTAGGTCATCTAGCATAACTAATAATATCGTAATGTCTTAGTTCTGGCTTGATTACTATAAGGTACGTAATCATGTCAGTAGGAGAAGGAAGGAATCGGAATAATACATGAGTAAACATGCCATTAGGTCTTCTATATGTACACTCAATGCTTCGGTACTTTTTTGCGTATCTGATACATGTACTTCTTCAGCTGGAAATACCGACTCTCAGAGATTTGGTGAAAATGTGGTGGGTTTTAGAAGAACAGCGTGCCTGCGAACTTGCTGTAATCTGGCACCTGGGCAAGGCAAGTTTTCACATCCTTATGAGAGCACACTTTCTCTCTTTTATTCTCTTTGGGAGGCGTAAAAAGTTTCGATTTTTGTGTTAGGCTGCAGAGAAGCTTGGGGTTGTCACTGGTGGTGAGTTTCGTGCAGCATATGAAGAAGCAATCAAGTACGGTGGCAAGGTTATACTTGGTGATCGCTTCAATGAGGTTATATCATTTTCTGAATCCATGTCTATCAAGATTTTGATCAACAGTTCTCTCTTGTTATACTTGGTGATCGCTTCAATGAGGTTATATCATTTTCTGAATCCATGTCTATCAAGATTTTGATCAACAGTTCTCTCTTGGATGGCTATTCTAGCCAAACTTGGTGACAAATCAACTTTTAATTTGTCTTTTATTTCTTCTTTCTATCCGACCCTACTGTAGAAACTAAGCGTTCTGTTGTATGTATTCCCGTAATGTTACATACTTTCCCAGCGAATAACTTTGATATGCCTCGCCATTGACTGAAACAGATTACATGGCAAAGGATATCAGCGAGATTGCCGCTTTGGCATGAGATAAAACTAACTGCTCGACTACTTTATCAAGGAATATTTCTACCAAGCACAGATGTTCTTAGAAAAGAGGTACACATCTACTTGTTTTGGTGAGATAGAAAACCACTTCTTTGTGTGTGTGCCTTCTCATGCTTAGTTGCTTGTGATACCCATTGATTTTGCTTATCATTAGGCAGGTGTGGTGGATGATGCTGCCCAGACTCTTGAAATTCAAAAGTATAGCAAAGAGTACCCAAGTTTTGCAGAAATAATCATAGATGAGCGAGATCAGTAAGTATTTGTGTGCACAGTTGATTACATCAAATTAATACTAAGATCAAAAGATGATGCCATATCTATGTACTCTCATCCTATCACAACATGCCTTTACATCCCAAATATTTCTGCTAGAGATGTCCTGAAAAGCTAAAGAGACTCGGTGTGCTTTTTC
The DNA here is from genome assembly GCA_033992175.1 of Spiraea crenata. Classification (NCBI taxonomy): domain Eukaryota; kingdom Viridiplantae; phylum Streptophyta; class Magnoliopsida; order Rosales; family Rosaceae; genus Spiraea; species Spiraea crenata. The sequence goes on from JAVBHV010000019.1 coordinate 200,662, forward strand.
AGTTTCTCCTGCATAGAAGAGAAGTATTTGGTGGAATGAAACAATCTGGTCGCAGAGGTTTAAATAGTAATTAAGCTCTTATGTCCACAGAGCATTATAACCAGCTATAATGTTAAATATTTCGAATACAAGCTCCTCGTATGCTTCTGTAGGTTGGATAGTTGACATAAACAAAGGTGCAATTATGATCTGTGGATTTTATCCATATCCTTTCGAACTTTACCAACCCGACTGCAGCATTAGATACAACTTGTGCATAGCATCTTTGGGAAACCTGCTAGTGAACTCCGTTTTTCTACTTGCAAGCTGTTTTGCATATATAGTTTCTTTTCTCTTGTATCTGATTTGAAGTGTTGTATATTTAGGATCATGTCACATAGACTGCAGAAAATCGCCAGCAAGTGTAGCTCAGTAGTTGCTGTTGTGGGACAGGCACACCTCGCCGGAATTAGGAAGTACTGGCTCCAGCCCGTTAAGGTCGATCGATCATTCTATTTGCTGTATATTATCCCTGGTGTAAAGTTAGCCTATAGAAATTCAGCTCGTCGTTCCAACTAACAACTGTTTTATCTCACAATTTTCATGTTCTGTCTGTATGATGCATTGCAGTATGAAAAGCTGATCGAAACTCTGCCAACAAAGCGGGTCTCTCTCACCGCGAATAACGTCAAATATTTTGGCCGTCTAGTAGCTCAGTCTGCGATAATATCTTGGTTGTTGTCAGTCCTCTTTCATCTGAATGTCAACGATCTGAATGTGGTATTGGCGCTCAGCATCCAACTACAATAACAAAGAGCTTCACATTTTTGAGCCGGATGGGGACTTCTATTCAAGAGATGGCAGAGGAGGCCCTTCTTCGTCAAAAACGGAACCGAAGATTATCTATTGTGACTTTAGGTGACATGAAGAGATAACAAATTTGTTTGCAAGATAACATATGGTAGATTTCAGGATGACATACACAGAGCAATGAGAAAATACAAGAGATTCGGTTTGCATTTCTTCTGATTGGAAGTTATCTTCTTAGTTTTCTTTCATCTCTTGTAAATTCTGCCTTCTGGTTAATATTTGGAAGTCCTCATGAGAATTGTTCAGTCATGCCAATAATCACAATGCTTATTACTTCAATTCCCTGTTTTGTTGGTTAGCAACCAAGAATCTGCAGTTGGTTTTAGTTTATTGATAGTGGGGCATGCTAGTCTGAGTATAGGTCTGACTCATCCCATTCTGGAATTAATGTTATTAGATCAATTTCTTAAGGAGCAAGCCAATTATTAACCAGTGATGTAAACTTTTTGTTTGTGTTTGTGACCAAATTTACACCATTGTGCTTTGACCAAAATACTAGGAGGAAACAGAACAATTTCACCGGACTCATAGGGGTCAAGGAATCATATCCGGACACACGGAAATACACTTCATCTGAATCATTAACGCGTGTATAAGTATCCGGAAATGTGAAAAGTACCAAATCACCACCACCGCCGCGAATAACCATCATTTTCACAGAGCGTTCCTTCTCTACCTGGTAATGTATGCATCAGATTTTTCATACCAAACTCCAAAGAGATTAGCAGATAAAGTTTCAGCAGTTCCTACTTGGAACTCAAAAACATAAAACTTTCCGTTCATTCTGATAAGCACAAACTGTGAAATCATTCCTGATCATCAAAAGATCGTAAAAAGAAAACGAAAAAATGTGGTAAGTGCTAAATTGAAATCTCGAGTTGTATGCCTTACTGAATGCTTGAGAAGAAATGCAGCTATCCTGTCTTCATTCTCATCAGAATCTACAGAGCAGGTTCTGTATACTAAAACTCCACCAGGCTTGACCGTACTGTAAATGCAAATTAACCCTTAACCATTGAGGAGGATTACACATATGTACACAAATTACGACTTCCAGATCGGCCAAAAAGGGCAGAGCACTTTAGTTCATTAGAACTATTCAAAATTTTCATGATCCCTCATGACAGATTGATTCAATGACCAAGGAGGTCATCCGGCAAATTCTTAAGCTGCTCCACATCCTCTAATTTTCTGTTCCAGCGCAAATCAGCTCTCTTCAAAAGCCAAACTAAAATTAGCAGATGCAGGTTTTTTTTTTTGGGGTTATACGAAAACCGAGCAAATGCACTTTCACCTGAGTATTACAATGACCAAATATTCCTTTCAATGGTAAAGTTCCAATTCTGGTGAACCATTTCACATGTTTACTAATTCATAATCATTATAGTTCATTCCTTCTCATTCGATTATGCATTAATAAACATGTTGGTGCTTTTTTAAAAGCATCGAATGCTCGGATTCTTTTTGAGTCATTAGGTTCTTCAGGTGACTCTTGGAGGTGTGACAAAAGCGTACGTGTTCGGAGAACGTAATGCCTGCTGTGTTATATGCTTACTAGCAAAGTCTTTTATAATCAGCTATGTTATATGCTTCAAATCAAATAGCCGCTCCTCCTGCTTCTGTAGGTTGGAGAGTTTACATAAACAAGGGTCTCATTATGACCTCTGGATTTTGTCCGTTTCATTTCGAAATCTACCAATCCGACTGCAGAATCACATACAAATACAATTTGCGCAGTGCATCCTTGGATCTTTAGGTCTCTTCGTTCATACTGTTAAAGTCTACCGATCATTCTATTTGTTTTACCTTATCTTTGTTTGCTATAATTTGAGTACCACTGTTTTGGGGCTGTGTAAAGTTTGAACCAAACTTTACCATTATATATGTCATGCTTATTATATTGTTTTTCGGTTCTGCTGGGAAGAATGCAACGAAAGCAAAGTATGATTTTCAAGATCACTTCAGTATGAATGTGAAGAGATGTATGTGGTGTTTCCCGGATCAAATGGCATTGAGTAACCACGGATCAAGATGGCCACATTATTTCATTTGGCGTCCGAGCCATTACATCAGGAGGAACCAATCAATCCTCTAGAATTGGTAATGGACGCAATTTCGCATTTTTCACAGTTGAGCCGCCAATTCAATTTACCTTTTATGTATAGCGGCAATCAATTGATTGTATTGTAGAATTCTTTCTTGTACTCATATAAATAGATCAATACAACACTCAAATCATTATCGAGCTTTAAGCCACAATTCTATAGATATTCTTACCCTTTGAACCATGCTGTGTTAAGAAAGCATATTTTGTTATTTGACTTAAGTTAATGTCAAAACTGTGGAAACATACCTCGATCCGCTGTACGCGAGTTACTTGGTTGTACGGTAAAAATAGAGAAGCATGTTATTTGAGTTGCGCTTCTCCCACTTTGGAGTGTCAGTATATTGGTTTCTTGAGAAACAAGGCAACTATTCACCCGATTTTAACTTCCTTAATTATTTGTATGTATCACAATTAACACCATAGTGTTTTGACCAAAACTACATTCTTTATCGACATGTCACTACAAAAAATAGGACATATAGAGGCTGTAAAATTGGCCTCTAAAGAAGCTAATAGAGGCATTTAATGAAGGAAATCCGTCCCTAATGTTATGAGAGGCGGAAAAGCTTTTTGCCCCTAATAATTGCGCAACTAATAGTATTTAGAGGCGGATGAGACTGATTTCCGCCTCTAATAGGTTATGATGCCACGTTGGCAATCAACACATTAATGGCGAAACATTCCGCCCCTATTACTCTAATTAATTTTTTAAAAGAATTGGAAAATATCCTAATCAAATTCATGAACTTATTGTCCATTCATTCCACTTTTAATTTATTAAATTAATCAAAATGTATCATTCAAACGTGATTTCTGCAGATTAATTTTACAACTTCATACAAGATGAAAGATTCATCAAAACTCATACTTAATTTCTTCATAAGATTACAATGATACATAGGGGAACCTGAATCTAATCAAGCAACTGCAAAAAAAGCAGAAATTCCCAACAAAGGGTAGTACAAATGAATTGCAAAAACACCTAAATCTAATCCAGACTTCATCATCACTCCGAACAAACAAATAAAGCAATTTGCTTCCTTCATCATTCCTGTGAATAAACCAAAAAAATCAAATTAATGTCATTGAAAATTATTTATTTTAACATATTGTTCATACATAGATTGATTAGAACTAGATTTATATGAAACAAACTGTGAAAATGTAATAGAGAAGGATAAGAATTGATCCAAAGAGAAGTTGCAACAAGATTAATGAACTAAAGTAATCTACGCATCCAAATCCAACCAAACTAATTAGCCTACATATATATAAGAAAAGATTACAAAAAAAAGCTCACCTTTAACCTTAAAGATTTGAGACTTCAAAATGAATTTGCAGAGCGCGCATACACCATCAAAGCACAAAAAACCAAATCTATTGATTAGCCAAGCATATAGATTAGATATGAGTAAACGAAGTTGCTTACAATGGTGTAAATGAAAGAACATACCACAAAAATCGGAATAAAAGAACGTGGGAAGAAGATGAGGAGTTGCAGAGGAATTGAGGGGTGGGTGAAGATATGAAGGAGAGTGGAGAAATGAAATGCGGCGGCTTTGAGGGATGATGGAAAGTAATAGAGGGATAAAGCATCTAGGGTTTTACTATTGGGGGCGGATTTATTGGATTTATTAAATAATAGTTAGTAGAGGCGCTTATTTTCACCCCTAATTAATGCAATTTATTAGGGGCATTTATATCCGCCTCAAAAAATATTTATAGAGGCTAATTCATCTTCCGCCCCTAATTGATTAGTAGTAGAGGCGAATGCCACTTTTCGCCCCTAATTAACCGCCTCTAAATGTCCCATTTTTTGTAGTGTGTCCTCGTCCTTGAGGGATCGTCTGGAAAGGGGAAAGTTGGGTCCGATTGGGAAGGAGTGAAATTAGATTTAAAATTGGAATTAGCGCACGAAACAGTGGCCAAGACTAAAGGTATATATAGTTTAAGCACGTCAATGACACAGACTGCACAATCGTCTTCCACACTGGTTTCCCATATTTCTTTTAAGAATTATACAAATTTTTGAGAGATTGATAGCCTCTTGAAGCTTCTTGACTGTAATTCTCAACCTTATAAGTGAATTCTGCCAAACTCTCACCTCCATATTACTATACCGGTTATTCTGGTTAGTTCATATTTTTATTTTTTATTTTATTTAGAATTTTATGTCTTTAAGCTTTCAGTTTTGGTTTATGTACCCAATTGCTACAAGGATTAATGACTCATAAGGACATAGAAACATACCTAATTCTACTCTAGGACACAAAATTCAAATTATCTTATATAAGGACAAAACTCAAATTCAATATCCAACCAAACTCAACCCCCCACGCGCGTCCAAAATGCAAACCCAAACGAAGAAACCAAACGCAACGGCAAACACAGAAAAAAAATTGAGGCCCAAACTCAATTTCCCAAACTCAAATCCTTGAAATCTCCCCACATCATCTGCTTCTCTTCCATTTCAACTTCCAACCACAACCCCGAAGAACCGAGATGGCTCCGCGAAGAGCAGCGGTGGCTACGCGAGGAACAGCGCGGGCTCCGCGAAGAGCAGCGCTGGGCTCGAGAGCGCGACTCCCTCCTCCGCCAAATCTCCGACCTCAAGCTCAAAATTGAGGCCCTGGAGCGCCGGGGCGGGGAATCCGACACAGTCCCCAACATTGCGGGGTTGTTGCAGCTACTCAAGGATGAGAATCTGATAGCAGAAACAGGGTCCAGCTCCAGAGTCATGGAGTTGGAACATCATCAGCCGCAGATTCAGGAGGAAGAGGTGGTTGCGGTTTCCGAGGTGAAGGAGGTGATTTTTCGGAAGTGAAGACGAACAAGAAGAGAAGAAGTGCTTTGAGGAAAGGTTCGGAAGGAGAAGAGGTTCAAGCATTGCAGGTCTGCTTTTGAAAGGCGAGTTTTGATTTTTCGGATGCTAATGACTTCGTTCGTGTGCTCTGTTTATGATATATTAACTAAACACTTGATTGAATTGTATTAATGGTACTTGTTCACTTGTCGTGTCGATGACTTATTGATTCAGAGCTTCTTTTCTTCTGTGTGCTATATTTGCTGTATGCAAGTGATAAATGGTGTAGATGACTGATTTTGCATCCGCATTCACACTTGGCTGGTTGATGCAATGTTCATGACAGGAAGCATTGCTTAAATTAGGATTTTACTCGGGTGAGGAAGACATGGAGTTTTCTAGCTTCACAAGCGGGACCGAACGCGCAGTCAAGACTTGGCAAGTAAGTTTCAAGATGTCTCTCTACATAATACATGTAATGGAGATTTCAAAATCATTAGGCTGGACAAAACTTTTGCAGTAGTCAACTTCATTATCTTGTTTGACAGGCCTCCTTAGATCTCCCTCAAGATGGAATAATGACCCCAGACCTTATTGAACGATTATACATGGACCCGAAAATTGAGGGTGCAGATGATGAAGGGTTGAGTACTCAAAAGGTGTGTTTAGGATGGTTGTGGTACCAGACTTGCTAGCATTATTCTTGTAAATCAATTGACATCTGGTTACTCAAAAGATGTGGTGGTAAATTTTCTTCGAATTTGGATCACTTTTTTTTGGGGGGAAAAAAACGAAGGGGAAAAAAAAAAAAAAAAAAAAAAAAAATGATTTTTAATATTTATACTCCCCCCAAAAAAATTTTTTTAAAAAAAAAAATATTTTTTTTTTTGTGTTTCTGTTGCATTGGTGTAATTGAAATGAAGTGTTTTTGTATGTGATATGAACTGTTTTTGTACGTGATATGAACTGCTTTTGTACGTGGCATGAACTGTTTCTGTATTGGCATGAACTGTTTCTGTGTTTGCATGAATTGTTTCTGTGTTTGCATGAACTATTATGTATTAGCAAAACTGTTTCTGTGTTTAATAGAAAGTGTTTCTGTGTTTGGCATAAGTGCTTCTGTGTTTAGTAGAAAATGTTTCTGTGTTTGGCATAACTGTTTCTGTGTTTGGATTAACTGTTTCTGTGTTTCTTGCATGAACTGTTTCTGTGTTTTTCACAATTGTTTTTGTGTTTTTATAACTGTTTCTGTGTTTTTCACAACTGAATCTATGTTTTTCACAACTGAATCTGTATTTTTGATAACTGTTTCTGTGTTTTTCACAATTGTTTTTGTGTTTTCATAATTGTTTCTGTGTTTTTCACAACTGAATCTGTGTTTTTCATAACTGTTTCTGTGTTTTTCATAATTATTTTTGTGTTTTCATAACTGTTTCAGTGTTTTTCACAACTGTTTCTGTGGTTTTCATAACTGTTTCTGTGTTTTTCATAATTATTTTTGTCTTTTCATAACTGTTTCTATGTTTTTCATAACTGTTTCTGTGTTTGGCAGAAACAAGAACTGTTTCTGTGTTTGACAGAAACAATTCTTGTTTATGTGTACTGTTCACGCGCGTGTACTGCACACGAGCGTGATACTATTCACGCGGCTTTTTTTCATTGGTCTGATTATTTTTTTAACATATTAATTATTATTTTGTCCTTATAAGTGAACATTCAAAACTCATGTCCTATGATAGAATTAGGGTATTGTTTTTGTCCTTAGGGGTCATTGTCCCTTGCTACAATCATATATTGATAAACATATAAATCTTTATTTTCAGTAGTCCATTGGAAGATTATTTTGCTCGAGCTTCAAACTTGGAGAAAGCAGTAACACTGTACCAAACTATGAACCCAACAATGAGTCGCTTGGCTCGCCCAGTCAACCGACCCTACTCGGCCGGGTCATGCCACTTCTTCATCTCTCACAATCGTTCCCAAAACACCCTCGCTCAATTTTCGACCTTAAAATACCCAGCAACTACGTCCCTTGCCACTACCCGCGTCATACATCCCGCGCACCCCCTGCCAGCCCCCAAAAGGTTCATCAATGTCGACGACGTCGTTCCGTCGAGCGCCGTCGCAGCCTCCCAGGTTCCGAAGCGGAGGGCGGCCCTACCTAGGGAGCTGCTGACGGACAATGTGGCGGTGCTCACGTGCGAGTCCGCTGCGGAGGGCGGCGTTTGCGACGTGCACGTGGTCGGGACAGCTCACGTGTCAGAGGTAAACAGACACTTGGTATTCCTGTTTGGTTACTGAGAAAATTCCAACTTTCAATTTCTCCTTCTCGTATTCTTTTGTGGTTTTGCAGAAGTCTTGCAGAGAAGTTGCAGCAATTGTAGGCTATTTGAAACCCGAGGTGTTTACTAAATAATCCGATTTTGAATCTTGCTTAGTTAAGTTCTGTTGAGTTTAATTTGATTATATGCAATAATAATTGATGGAATGAATGCAGATTGTTTTTTTGGAGTTATGCGAAAGCCGAGTAGAGGCACTTAAACCTTGGAATTTCGAGAAGGTCTGAATTCTCTGCTCTCTTAATCTAGAATAACTAAAGTCTCAGTTCTGGCTTGATTACTAAAACGTACGTAATCATGCCATTAGGTCTTTATATATGTACATTCAATGCTTCGATACTTTTTTGCTTGTCTGATACGTTTACTTCTTCAGCTGGAAATACCGACTCTCAGACTCAAAGATTTGGTAAAATGGTGGTGGATTGCAGGAGAACAGCGTGCCTACGAACTTGCTCTATGCTGGCACATGGCCAAGGCAAGTCTTCACATCCTTAGTGGCAAAGTCATTTCCCTATGAGAGCACACTTTCTTTCTTTTATTCTCTTTGTGCGTTGTAAAAAGTTTTGATGTTCGTATTAGGTTGCAGAGAAGCTTGGGATTGTCCCTGGTGGTGAGTTTCGTGCAGCATATGAAGAAGCAATCAAGTACGGTGGCAAGGTTGTACTCGGTGATCGCTTGGATGAGGTATCATCATTTTCTGAATCCATGTCTATCAAGATTTTGCTCGACAGTCCTCTTGGATGGCATTGGCTATTCTTGCGAAATTTGGTGGCAAATCAACTTTTAATTTGTCTTTTATTTCTTCTTTCTATCCGACCCTTAGGTAGAAACTAAGCTTTCTGTTGTATGCATTCCCGTAATCTTACATGCTTTTGTTGTTTCAGTCCTTGTACTATTTTCCCAGCAAGTAAATTTGATATGCCTCGCCATTGACTGAAACAGATTACAAGGCAAAGGATTTCAGCGAGATTGCCGCTTTGGCATGAGATAAAACTAACTGCTCGATTTCTTTATAAAGGAATATTTCTACCAAGCACAGATGTTCTCAGAAAAGAGGTAAACGTCTACTTGTTTTGGTGAGATAGAAAACTACTACTTTTTGTGTGCCTTCTAATGCTTAGTTGCTTGTGATACCCATTGATTTTGCTTATCATTAGGCAGATGTAGTGGATGATGCTGCCCAGACTCTTGAAAATCAAAAGTATAGCAAAGAGTTCCCAAGTTTTGCAGAAATAATGATAGATGAGCGAGATCAGTAAGTATTCCTGTGCACAGTTGATTCCATTATATTAATACTAAGATCAAAAGATAAGGCCATATCTATGTGCTCTCATACTATTACAACACGCCTTTATATCCTAAATTTTTCTGCTAGAGATGTCCTGAAAAGCTCAAGAGACTCGGTGTGTTTTTTCGGTTTCTACTGCATAGAAGACATGTATCTGTTAGAATGAAACAATCTGGTTGCTGATGTTTAAATAGTAATTAAGCTCTTATGTCTACAGTGCAATATAATCAGCAAATGTTAAATATTTTGAATACGAGCTCCTCGTATGCTTCTGTAGGTTGGATGGTTTACATAAACAAATGTGCAATTATGATCTGTGGATTTTATCCGTATCCTTTTGAAATCTACCAACCTGACTGCAGCATTAGATACAACCTTTGCATAGCGTCTTTGGGAAACCTGCTTCCTTTTTTCTACTTGCAAGCTGTTTTGCATATATAGTTTCTTTTCTCTTGTATCTGATTTGAAGTGTTGTATATTTAGGATCATGTCACATAGACTGCAGATAATCGCCAGCAAGTATAGCTCAGTAGTTGCTGTGGTGGGACAGGCGCACCTCGCCGGAATTAGGAAGTACTGGCTCCAGCCTGTTAAGGTCGACCGATCATTCTATTTGTTGTATATTATCCCTTAGCCTGTAGAAATTCAGCTCCTCGTTCCAACTACAACATTTTTATCTCTAAATTTTCATGTTCTACTTTTATTATGCATTGCAGTATGAAAAGCTGTTCGAAACTCTACCAACAAAGCGGGTATCTCTCACCGCGAATACCGTCAAATATTTTGGCCGTGTAGTTGCACTTTCTGCGGTAATATGTTGGTTGTTGTCAAACCTCTTTCCTCTGAATGTCAACGATCTGAATGTGCTATTGGCACTCAGCATCCAACTACAATTACAAAGAGCTTCACAATTTTGAGCCGAATGGGGACTTCTATTCAAGACATGGCAGAGGAGGCCCTTCTTCGTCAAAATCAGAGCCGGAGATTATCGGTGTTGACTTTAGGAGCCATGAATGGATATCGTATGTAGGCTTTTGGATGACATACGTAAAGCAGTGAGAAAATGCAAGAGATGCGGTAACAGAACAGTCCTTCTCTACTTGGTAATGTATGCGTCCGATTTTTCATACCAAACTCCAAAGAGATAAGCAGCGAAAATTTCAACAGTTCCTACTTGGAACTCAAAAAAAAAATTAAACTTTCCGTTCCTTTTGATGAGCACAAACTATGAAATCATTCCTTACAATCAAATGCTCATAAACAGAAAACGAAAAAATGTGGTAAGTACTAAAAGGAAAACTCGAGTTGCAGGTCTTACTGAATGATTGAGAAGACATGCAAATTAACCCTTAACCATTGAGGTAAAATTGAAAGGGAAATGTCGTGTACCGAAGGATTACACATATGTACACAAATTAGGACTTCCAGATCGGCCAAAAAGGGCAGAACACTTTAGTTCATTAAAAGAATTCAAAATTTTCATGATCCCTCGTGACAGATTGGTTCATTGACCAAGGATGTCATCCGGAAAATTCTTAAGCTGCTCCGTATCCTCTAATGTTCTGTTCCAGCGCAAGCCGGCTCTCTTCAATGCAGGTTGGTTTTTTTGGAGTAATTCGAAAACCGAGCAAATCACTTTCATCTGAGTCCTTTCAATGACTAAATCTTCCTTTCAAATTCAATGGTAAAGTGCCAATTCTGGTGGACCATTTCACATGTTTACTACTCCATAATCATTACACTACGGGAAGGAATGAATCAGAATAATTTGATACAATTCCTGCTCATCCGATCATGCATTGATAAACATGCTGGTACTTCTTTTAAGGCATCGAATGCTCGGATTCTTTTTTTGAGTCATTTAAGTTCTTCAGGTGACTCTTGGAGGTGTGATAAAAGCGTACGTGTCCTTACTAGCAAAGTCATTTCTTCTAGATATGTGGTAGAATACAACAGTCTTTTATAATCAGCAATGTTAAATGCTTCAAATAGAAGCTCCTCCTATGCTTCTGTAGGTTGTAGAGTTTACATAAACAAAGGTCTCATCATTATGCCCTCTGGACTTTGTCCGTATCATTTCGAAATCTACCAATCCGACTGCAGAATCACATACAAATACAATTTGTGCAGAGCATCCTTGGATCTTTGGGAAAGCTTTTATTCAAGTTTGGCATAAATTCTCCTTGTTCATACTGCTAAGGTCTACCGATCACTCTATATGTTCTACCTTGTCTTTGTTTGCTGTAGTTTGAATGCCTCTGTTTTGGGATTGTGTAAAGTTTGAACCAAAATTTACCATTACATATGTCATGTTTATTATATTGTTTTTCGGTTCTGCTGGGAAGAATGCAACGAAAGCGAAGTATGATCTTTAAATTCACTTTAGTATAAAAGAGATGTATGTGGTGTTTCCCGGATCAAATGGCATTGAGTATCCACGGATCAAGATGGCCACATTGTTTCATTTGGCGTCCGAGCCATTACATCAGGAGGAACCAATTAATCCTCTAGAATTGGTAATGGACGCAATTTCGCATTTTTCACAGTTCAGCCGCCGAACAGTTCCATTTCTAGCAAACGCAAACATGCAGACTGAAAAACGAATCAACAAATTTCGAGTAAATTTCGATGTGGGATTTGGAGCTCAGTGGAAGGAGAAGTCGTTTTGTAAAATGAGCTCACGGCAAGGCCAAATCAATGGCCTCGTCCACTGCCCAAAACACGTCCAAGTGTTTCAACTCATCACAGCAACCAAACCCAACACAATTCGACCATCAAAAATAAATTTACAAACTTTACAATCAGAAAACAGAATCAACATCTAAAGATTGAAACTTTACGAGATTCGAGCCTCAGTGTGTGTAACAATCAGATCATTGACCCAAAGGGCTCACTGAAATCCGCTAAGATAATTGTAAGTTATCATCATAAGCCCCATTTGTCGCTTTCAACCCACAAAACAAAACACACACATAACTTGAAGAAAAATTGTGAAAAAACTTGATGTGTTGTTGATAAAAACCAAAAAGATGAGATGGGTAATTTGAAAAAAGGTGTTGAAGGGTGCTCAGACAGCCAAGGGGTTGTAATCAAACTTTTGGGAGAAGAACCCAGATCATAAACTCTAGTCCACAAATAGTATCATCATAGCACCACACTTCTGAATCGACAAAAAGGTAAAACAGATGCAAAAAAACTTGATTGAAAAGAAAATACAAAACCCTAGATTCGGGAGATAAGGAACACGCAGTTGGAACAGCGGAGGCGGGGGATGAAGGAGATGGAGATGGGAAGAATTTGTGAAAGTTGGGTGGTATATATAGGCAGCGGTTAGGGTGGAAAAGTTTGGATGGATGAGAAATTAGGGTTGGTGTGAGCGTTCGGCCCAATAAAAAAGTGAAATTTGGGCCTAAAAAATAAGGGGGCTCCTATGTACACCCATATTTCTTCTTTGGACACCTACCTTCTTTGTACACCCATCTTATTTTTATGAAACTACTTTGAACACCCAAATTTGATTAAAATTTTCCACTTATACCCTTCATTTGTTTATTGAACAAATTTTCTTGAACACCCATAAATTTTTCATTGAACATCCAAAATTAGAATTTACTAAACTCATCTCTCTCTATCTAACTAGAGTAGGATTCACCAAAAATATCTGATCAGAAAATTGCATTGCGAATTAGACACTAGCACCCATTAACTAATGCATAATTTGCTCTTTCAATTTCTTTTCGGTACACCTGGTTTATTGAAGATTTTTTGGGTTGGATTCACGATGAAGTAAGCTTGTTATTGATACCTTGCTGAAACTACGTTTATAGGTTGAAATGGTTAAAAATAAAATAAATCCGGGAGCTCGGTCTAGGTCATGGAGGCTTTTATCAGCCAGTTTACCAAGATGAATCAAAACTTCGTCTGATGATGTACTTGGCTTGAACTGGGATCCTCAGCCTAGGAAATATGAGAAGCAAATCATAGATGGATTAATTGAAGCTATAATTTTCTCTATGTTTTGTATGGTCGTGAAATAATTGACTACACAACTACCATTCGGCCACATACTTTTTAAATTTTTGTTGTCTAAAATGTTGATGGTCTGCTTCTTATGATGCAGTATTATTAGTTTTCCATTTGTATATTGGGTTGTTTTTTGGTTGTGTAGCTGTGAGCCTAATGTGATTAAGTTCGGAAAGCTAATTCAATAGCGTAAATTATGCACTATGATTTTGCAAATCAAAGAAGAAATATAAACCATGAAGTTAATCAAGTAGATTATTCATCAAAGTACAGGCGATGGTGGAGTACAGGTTTACTTAAACTAATTTTTCTGATAGAAGACGCATGGATGGACGACAACGACAATCAATAACGAACGTCCTGCCAAATTGAAGAGGCCAATTTTCCCACCCAAAAAAAAAAACTTTTATACCATTAATAAAAATTCTTACATCTTCTTCTTCGAATTCATCTTCTTTCATTGTGTCTTTCATAAAAAAAATCAGAGATTGTATGAGATTTAGGGTTTAGAAAGACAAGATGACCAATTTTATTTTTTGAAAACCTAAATAGGTGTCCATAACTTTTACATAGGGTGTACAAAGAAATTAAGTATTTACATGTAATTTCACATAAGGGTACGAATGTAATTACATGTATTAAAAAAATTCAGAGTGTCCAAATAAGAAAAAATGGTGTACATAGCAGCCCTCAAAAATAATGGGAAATTGAGTTTTGGACAAATTCTTCTCAAATTACGCGGGCACCCTTGCTGTTCTTTATCTTCTCCGTTCCCTGGCTTCAAACCCGTCGACGTCTTCCATTGTCGTCGTCATCTTGGCCTTCTTGACCCCCTCGAGCTCGGCCCAATAAAAATGTGAAATTAGGGTTGGATGGATGGGAAATTAGGGTTGGTTTGAGCTTTCGGCCCAATAAAAATGTGAAATTTGGGCCCCTAAAATAATCTCGCTGAAGGTTTACGTTAGTCCACAACTTTATGCTCGTCAGAAGTCAATCTTGGTGATCAAAAGTGATTAGTTTAGGGTAATTTTGAGTTATTAAGCTTGCTTCAGTAGGAATTCCTGAATTCGCATAGTACTTATGTAGTCTTTGTAGCAATTGAATAGTGCCTTCATTGTCTCTTAGACTCTTTTATGAATATTCATGCAGCCTCAATACACTCGTAGTCTTCCTCGTGTACATTGTGGAGAATGTCTTGAAGAATTAACAAGCGGACTTTTACATGAAAAATCAGGGAAAGAGAGATAGACGTGGTTATGTTGAATATAAGTTTTACCGGGCCGCTTTACATAGACCCAATTTTTAGGAGTTGGTAAGTACGGTATCATCTAATTATTGGTCAATAGGTCATGCCATTCTGAAGTTATGCACCAAGATAAGCTGAAAAAATGTTAGACTAATTCTTATGTACACCATATCAAAGTAGCATGTAGACCATTGCATTAGAGCATCCCCCTCTCTCCCCTACACCTTTCTTTATTGCCGGGCCTTCCTCCTCTCCCCCCAAAAACCAACCCCGCCCCCCCCCCCCCAAATAGCGGACCCCCCTCGCCCCCCCCGCACACGGGCTCACTCCCCCCCCCCCCCCTCTTTCCTTTCCCCCCCTCCCCCCCCCCCCCCTCCCCTCCCCCCCCCCCCCCCCCTCCCTCCTAATCCTCCCCCCCCCCCCCCCCCCCCTCCCTACCCTCCATTTTCCTTTTAAATACATCTTCTCAATCCCCCCTCTCCTCCCTCCCTCTCTTTTTTTTTTCCCCACTTAGAGCATCTCTAATAGACTATCTAAAATCAACTTGGAGCCTAGTTTGTGGAGCCACATAGACCAAAAATTTAAGGCCTTCCACAGTTGTTCAAGTGAGTTTGATATCTATAGATGGAACTCAAGTGGCCTGAGTTTGTTGTCTATAACAATTTTCCTGCAGTAGCACTCATGGGTTTGAGCATCACACTCATGATGTCCAAAAATGGACATCACAAATAGAACTCATGAGTTTGAACATCATATTTTTTAGCCAAGTGTGGAAGAGTGATGTTCAAAAATGGGTTTGAACATCACATTTTCCAGCCTACTGTGGAAGGCTTAAAAATCATCTCCAACACTTTCTACAAACCAACTCTTCAAATTCAAAATTTTATGGACTACTCTTCAACTTTGCAACTGTGTGGATCCACAATCAAATGGAAGGTTGAGAACAACTATAAGATTTAAATGAAGATGACAACAATATTATTTTGTAGAGTTTTTTTTTTTTTTGTGAAAGATCTTTATTAATAAGACAATCGGATTGTACATCATAAATTACATTGATGGTCAGAATAACCACCCAAGCTGATCTTAAAACCCCCATCAACCAAACAAAAACCACCCCAAACAGCCGCCCCCCCGCCCCCCCCCCCCCCCTCCCCATGACTAGGATTCTACATCATCAAATTACTATACATAGAGATTGTGTAAATTTTCATTCCTAAAATACCCCTATTTTGATTACAAAATCTGATTACATATAGGAATGACATAAATCCATGCATTCAAATTGATATAATATAAAAAACTTGGTGCAATCAAATTCCTTTCTAAAAAGAGAATTGAGATTCAATGAAACTGATTTAATGGATATTGAAGGTGAATTCAAATTATTTTTCAAAAGAATAACATTGACCACCAACCATAATCAAAGGTGCCTCCACCTTCTAACGACTTTTTTCCCTTGCCAAAATGAGGTTCTCTTCACCAGGTGGCTAAAAGTAAAGTATATTATCTTTTTGAATTGTTGTAGGTGGAATTCATTAGAATTTGCTTCTCAAAAGATGCTTTGTGTCATTCTACATCAGGTGCTGTGTCATTCTTCACCAAGTGGCTAAATGAATCCAAAGCAACAAAAAAAATAGAAAACAAGTCAATGGTACATAGGTAAATATTATGAAGTAAGAGGCTAGTTGTACCGCCAGGAGGAAAAATTACTAAAGGGTGGGAATAAGTCAAAAAAGAAATAAACATGGGTATACATCAAATAAGGGAAAATGTTTTGGGTTTATATTCCATTCTCCCAAAAGAAAATAAGAAATAGGAAAATACAAACCATCATCATCGGTAGTAAGAAAACCCAAAGAGACAACGAACTTGAAACTGGCCCAGTTCAACTAAGAAAGAGCACTAACAAAACAACACAAAACCGGCTAACTGAAAACAGGAATTACCCATAATACCGAAACCTTGCAATCTTACACAGGAGAGCTCCTTTCAAATATCAAATTCCCACAAAACTAATCCAATCAAACAGGACCTAAAGAAGACTGCTTCAGCCTTGAAAAAGAAAGATAAATTTAATAAAAGACCATGCTAGTACTTAAGGAAGCAATGAGATGACAAAATAAATATATGTTATAGCTAAAATCGAAATTGAAAAACAAGAATTCATCAAAACGTGCATAACATTAAAGGAAACAGAGAATATCACATTGAAATTACATTTTGTAGAGTTTGTTGGAGAAGAAATTTCAAACTTTAAATAAAGGCTAAATAAACAGGAAACGAGATTAGTGATGAAACTACATTTTGTAGAGTTTGTTGAAGAAGAAATTTCAGACTTTCAAATTTTCAATTAATAAATTATCACATATATCTACAAATATGACTTTGTAGAGTGAAATCTATAAACTATTTTGGAGATGTGCTCTTATAACGGGAACAATCTTTATTATTTTATATTGTTAAATTTCAACTAACCACGTATTTTAAATAGAGATTAGTCATGCACGTGGCATGACTTGATTACAAGAGCCTGTCTCCCTATCTGCCCCTCTTGACTACGATTTTTTTTTTTGATCAAGAGTGAATTTCATTAACAGGCCAAACACAGCCTAGGGAAACAACAACAAATAAAAGAACAGTTCTTGTGATGGAGAGCACATCACAAAAAAAAGCAACCGACACTTATTTCATGGACCTTTATTGATACAAACAAACATTATTATCAAAGTTCAAAACCCACCCTCCTGCATACATTACACATAAACATTGAATCACACCAAAAAATAAACGACTGATAAGTGTAAGCAACCCAAACATCTGTCCTAGACTCCTAGCTTTCACTAAGGCGCAAGGCGCAGTGCTTCCTAATCTCGCCGGTCGATCCTGTCTTGACATTAATCCGACCCATTTTCTCCATTGACAAGGCGAACTCAGAGAAGAAATTCTGGACCGAACCTGTCAGGAGCTGGTTGATATAATTGAGTGTGGTCGAACTCGTGGTTAAGGCAGCGTCTGACTGAAAGAGGCCTCGGCGCTTTAGCAAAAGTGTATAGTAGCTGCGGTCAAATGTCCGGACACTGCCGGGGTCCATTTCAACATGTGTTGTGTTATCGGTGGACGTTTTGCACTTGTTTGCCTTGAGATTCGCGACGTACTCACTGTCCATGGCGGGGTCCTGGTCACCCACTCCGGTGAAATTGTAAAGGCGGTTTGAAAACGATGTGCAATGCGACACTCCAATGGTGTGGGCCCCTACAAAAATCACAAACAAATCAAAAGTTAAAATGGAGGCTCCATAGCTGCTATTATTGCTATATGATGTGATGGATGATATATGGATAATATACTCCCTAGCCAAACAAATTCGACCCCATAACGTGTTAAACTGTGAGTAATAAATTATTAATTATTAATATTTAATTCATGATTTGAATTTGCGGCCATATAATCTAAATTTGATAACTGAATATGACAAATGAACACCTAATCATATCCAAATTAGCAATCTGCTAGCGGAATGTTAGACGGATGATTATTTGACAAGAGAGCATTCCTCCAAGGATAAAATTTAGATTTACCTGAGAGCAAGACCAAGTCCTTCAAATCAAGACCCTGATTAGAAAAGAGTCTTTGCAGAGTGCTGAAATTGCTAGTAGGGGCTGGGATGTTGGCTACGGCTTCTGCTCTCAAGGTGACCAACCCATCTCTTCTACCAGTTGGAACATTCCAAAATGGACCTCCCTGACCGAATCAAAAGCACGAAGTAAAAAATCCGATAACTCAAGTTTGAATAAATCAACTCTAAACTTGATCAACTCTAAACTTGAAAAAGGGGTTGGAGAACATACTGTTGCTACAATTGAGTCTCTTGTTGCAAGAGCAATAACATCTGCACAAGAAACTACTCCGGGGCATTGAGCTTCAAGCAGGCTTTTGATTCTGTCAATGAAGTCGAATCCTCGGACTGTTAGATTTGGTGGAGCGGCTTTCTCTGTTGTGTTCATTGTAGTTGTGTTCAGAAGAATAGATGCATCACACCCCTGTTATTGTGAATCAGCAAAGTTAACCGTTTTGTTCAGTTAGTTTTAAATTTCATGACCGTGTATAGACACAACTAAAGGATACTAAATTGGATACAAACCCGAACAAAGCAATCATGAAAGTGCATTCTGATGAGGGCAGCAGCAAGTGAAGGGGCATTGTGAATGTGCTGATCAACAAAGTCCTTCACAATCTTCTCTGCATTTGGGCAGTTCTGGTTGTAGAATCCCAATTGGAGCTGAGCTTCACTAAGGCCTATACACACCACAAGGCACAATACTATGATCCCGGAGTCCCGAATTGCTGCCATTTTTGTTTCCAAACGGAGCTTTCAGTTGGACTTGTTTGCAGAATCAATGATTTGAATGCGCTTGGGATTCCTGAATTGGGAGGGGGGGAACTTTTATAGGCCTCAATTTTGAGCTGGTTGAAGAAAAAATATTGGAAAGGGTGACGAACATTGTCCAGCTAGCCAACATGTGTGGTTGGAGTTGGAGGGTAAGCTTTGACATATTTTAATACCCAAATTGATATGAGCAGTTAGGCTTTATTCCTCATAAGACAAGTCAGGTAAGTTCCAAATTGGCATTGCTTTTTCACTTTGATGATTGATTTTGTTTGAAGCTTGTGTTTGACGAGTGACTACGCGCATCTTTATATGGTCTCATGCAAGCATGGCATTATAAAAGATCCCTTCATACTTTTTCTCAAAACGATGTGCAATCGATCTCTTTAAACACATTTGAAATTGAAACACAATATCGAATTTACCACACATATCTATTCCTTTTAGCCATTTGAAATCTAAGACCACTCCACCAAATGAAGCAAAATACCGCTACTACTATCTCGCAATCACGCGTATATATGTGATAATTGATAAACAATTCATGTGTTATAATATTGCAATTGATTTCAACAATTTTTTGTTCTTCTTCATATTGGTAATAAATAACATGATTGGTAATTCTTTCCTTTTTTTTTGCCAAATGATAGATTACATATCTCGGAAAGTGGAGAGCTTAAAATCAGACGATCATGTATATAACGAGACGGAGCAATATTATCACAACCACAAATCATAAATGACATATACCTTAATATGGAGATTACTTAGGTGAATGGATTAACTTGTTACCAATTTTGACGATCATGTATATAACGAGACTTTGAAGCAATATTATTCTATAGTTACTGTCGAAAGGCTAGTTAAAAGGGTAATCGATGTCGTTTTCTAAAAATTGGAGATTACTTAGGTGAATGGATTAACTTGTTACCAATAGGTGAATGGATTAACTTGTTACCAATTTTGATCATCAACGTGGGGCGGCTTTGCATAAATACTTAACGTGGATTTGGTAGATTTTGATCCAAATTGCTTGCATAATAAAGCAGAAAATTCAACTGCTCCAACACTGCCAATTTCAAGATTATATTTTTTCCTCACCTAGCCAATTTTCTTATCTATAAGCCATCTATTGTTTTTTCTCCCCTTTTTATCTTTTCCTATATCAATAAAGCTCCACAAAAAATGAATCAAATCCAAAATCGTTTAATTACTTAGCGTGTAAAACATATAACGTCAATTGCGTGACTAATCTAGCCGTTAATATATAATCAACGGTTCCGATCATTGTACTTCGTCGTCAAACAATGACAAAAGCCGAATCAACATGAGAGCAACACACAAAGGATCAACAGAGGATCCAGACCCCATCTGCTTCTGCCATGGCATTGAAGAAAAAGCAGAATACTATACAATGAACGACAAAATGGGAAAGAACAGGATTCGAGGCCGACTGTCTTATCTTTTGTTTGGAGTTTGCGTTCAAGGCATACTGAAAAGCATTGATGACAATAGTAGTGAGAAGTTTCCCGTCAATCATGTTATTTATTGAAGTAGCAAATTATTTAAATATTTGGGAGCGTGGAAAGTTTAATTTGACGATCTTGACTCTTGTGTTGGGCCAATTGTTGTTGGGCATGTGGTCCTAGTAATCTTGTGGTAACTTGGCATAAAGCCCAGCTGTTGTAATTTAATTTAGTATGTATCCTGCTTATACAAGTTACTCAAATCACGGATCTATCTAGCTGCTACGAATCTATGAGCTCGTTCGAATATGCTTTTGTAAGAAGCAGTTCCAGTACTAACACATTGATTATAATCACATAATTTTTCGTTTTAACTTAAGTCAGCATGAAAAGGTATGTATAGTATCCCATAATTACAGAAGTACATTGATTTGATAACATGTACTTTGGTAGATCGTTATCCCAATTCATGGGAATCTTAAACCTATAGAACTATTTGGTTCTTTTGATATTACTATTTTAACTATGCCCCTATAAAGTTTAGGACAAAGTATAGAGGTAACCAAAGCTAATGATAACAAGCACTTTTGTAGGTCTTTATTCCTACAGAGAATACACTTTGCGTTTCCTCCAAAAAATCAAAATGGAATTTAAAGTTGTTAGCCTGTCATTTACTCTCAAATAAAATTGTTTAAGGTACAAAGAGGTTAGAACTATGTACCAATGTGTACCAAATTGTGAATCGTTTTTTAGTGGTATTAAAAACTCATACTAGGTGTTGAGATGTTACAACATAATATTGTTCTCATTGAGAGAGAACCTGAATATCTCTAATAAAATAAAAAAGAAATACTATTAAACCAAGACAAATCAAATTATATGAACAAAAGTTAGCCATGTGTCTGTGGTCCTTTATTAGCATTCAAGCTTTATTAGCATTCAAGCTGTATTTTGTCTCAAACGAATATTTAAGCCTTTGCAGTTTGTACTAAAGTCTTTTTATAAAATATAAATGGCCCCCAATTATTTGGTTCGCGGAAAGTAATTGAAAACTTACATTACGGATGGTGGAAGGTCACCACCATGGCCATACAAATTCACATGGTTTATTGGAAAAGTAAATTGATTTGACGGAAAATAATTGAAAATTAACTTTGAAGGACCACACCAGTCCAGGGCCGACACATCCATTACCCCTTGTGCAAGCATCCATATTTGCAGCATCAAATTCAGTTACCATATAAGAGTAATCAGGGGTATAAATTGAGTCTTTTAAGTTGTGAAGCATTATATAAGAGCATTTCCACCTATAGGGGCAGGTGCAAGGGTGCAAAAGGCAAGGGTGCAGCCCCAAAGCGGGTACTATTCACAGGCCTCACCCGAATTGGTCCTGCCTCTTATTTTTCGTTCCCATAAGGGGCAAGGTGCGGATACTATTCACTAAAAATACATAAACTTTTATTTAAAATCTCAAACAAACCATTACATAAAATTAAATACAAAATAATAATTGATACAATCAACTTATCTCTAACTAGGATTAATCCAAGTTTACTTGATCTACATTCTACACACAATTTTACTCTCCACCTCGGGATCTTCACACGGGAAACACTTCTCTACCCGTGAATCCCCTACGTTTTGCCCTCCAATATTGAGCCGTTAAAGGAGAAAACTTTGATGTATCCATGGACATAATTTTAAATTCTTTGTCCTCTTCATTAAACTTGGCAATTGTAGCCATACTAGACTAGGCTATTAATTTTCCGCTTCTCTTGCCATGTTGTGCTCCATAGAAAGGAGGCCTTGTTCTGCCATTTGGTTAAAGAATCTTAAATGTTTAGTGGGAGTTGTTCTTCATTGCCGCTCTGCTAGAACAGTCTTATGGAGGCCTAGTTATCCGTTAATGGGAGTGTTACATCGGACCACAGCATTCCGAAATAATCATCGGGCGTGTCTTCTGGGATGTGCATATTGATCGGTGTATCATCCACAATTTTGAAGCGATGACTATGCTTCACAATATCCCATAAATCAAGGTAAGTGAAATTCTTTGGGGTTTTTCCCCTGGATTTGTAAAAATGCTTGTATGGCATCTTCCTACACACACAAAAAAAATCATGCAAACTTAGACAAGTATATAAAGATAAATAAAAAAATTATATATAAATAACAAGGATAAAAAAAATACCAAAGCTTGTGCATTTGAACCACTTGGTTGTACAACGGCTCGTCCTTGTCTAATAGCATACCGCCAAGCATTGAACTTGACGACCAAACGTTTTGAAAAATGAATACCTGAGGCGGTGCTGGAAGTAGTGGGACATCGCTTATCGAATTCCTCATTGATTTTATTCCACAAAAAATCTACCTTTATCTTGTTGCCGGTGATTGGATCATGAGAAGTTACCCACCAAGCTTCACACAGGTGGATGTTTTCCTCATTCGTCCAAGTCGAGGTATCAGATGCCGACATTTTGTAACTAAAAGAAACACACAAATGAAAGATAGCTATAAGAGGGAGAGAAAATTTGTGAAGATTTGTTGTGGTAAGTAGCAAAAATCTGATTGGGTATTTATAAAAAAAAAAGTTTACAATTTTTCCAATTTTTTTCCTACATTTTTTCACCTTTTTCTGTGGTTTTTTTGCTCAATTAATCGTGGCCGTCCGATTCTGGAATCGACGGCCAGCAAGAGCCACGTGGCGCTTTTAAAAAATTTTCCCGTTTGTAGCCGTTGGGCTCACGTCACGAGGTAAACGTGCCAAAAGAGCCGTTGCAAACTCGACCGATCCTTCCACGCGCCGCACGCGCCCCACCTGCTCCTCCACGCGCCACGCGCCTTCTCCAGCCGCACCTCACGCGATTTTTCTCTCCTCTCACGCTCCGCCATCGCGCCCCGCCTGCTAATGGAGGTGCGAAAGGCTAACCTCCACCCTGCCTTCTGCACCCGCCCTCAGGAAAGGTACAAACCCCCTTGAAACGCCTTTTCACAGTTCCGCGGGCCCCACGCGACTTTCTGCAGCATCCCCTGGAATATAAGTGACATCAGTACACCTTTTTTGACTCCATCAAAATATAGCCTTGTTGGATCGTGGGGTAACATATTAGGAATGAGAGCTTATTTTGTCACTTCTTTTTAACTTGTAGCACATTTTCCTTTTTATTTTATTTGTTTAATTGAATGATTTAAAGTATGATCGATAAATATAATTAAAAAAGAATGTGTTAAAAGTGAAAAATAAAAATGTGTAAAAATTACTTCCCATTATAAATCAATGGCACAACTCTAGCATTGCGATTTTATACCTCGTTTGTAATTGCTGTATTGATGATAAGGAAAACAACGATGAAAGCGACGAGGACGAGATGAAAGCGACGAGGACGAGGAAGACGATAAAGCAGATGAAGAGAAGGTAGCCTAAGGAGTAGTGAGTTCTTGTACTGATTCCAATTTGCATGGTTTTTTGTCTGAAGTCTTCTTATGAAATTGAAATGCCCCACAAAATAATTTATTTTCCGGAAAAAGAATTGTGAAATTACATGATTTTACTTGCAGCCAACTTGGCCCCGCAACTTCATAAAACACACAAAACATGCAGTAGGAATCATTCAAAGATCCTACTTTACACTTGCAAATTCAATCACTAACAGAAACAGAACAGAATGAATTGTAGAAATAAAAGTGAAGCTTTCTGAACGCATTGTCACGTTAAAGTGACTGCTATGTGTACTCACTCAGTTGCCCTCAGTTGACAAAAGCGCATCGCTTCCTTATTTCACCTGATTTGCCAGTAAGGACTCCAATCTTACCCATCTTCACCATTGAGACACCAAAATCAGCGAAAAAGGTGGCTCCATGTGTTAGGGATTGCGTTAGCACATAGGCTTTGGTCTCAAGGTCATCAAGAAGAGCTGAATCAGATTGGAAGAGTCCTCTTCTTTTCGCTACCATAGTGTAGTAATCTTCGTCGAATGATTTGAAGCTACCGGGATCCATCTCAACCAGAGTTTTGGTGTCCCCTGGCTTGCACTTGGCCTTCAACTGAGCTACGTAGTTTTTGTCCAATTTCGGGTCTGCGTCACCTTTGCCGGTGAAATTGTACAACCGATTCGTGAAGGAGGTGCAATGAGATGTGCCAATGGTGTGTCCTCCTACAAGTCAACAAAAAGGAGCACAAGTTGATTAGAGTTTAATGAAATAGAATCAAACAGAGAAAAACAGACTTCACAATTAGTACCGAATGTAGTGTTCACCTGATAGAACCACTAGGTCTTTAGCATTCAGGCCTTTTGCAGCAAACGCTGATTTGAGCACATTTATGTTTGCAAAAGGAGGCGGTAGGGAAGTTGTGGCCTCTGAGGATAGTGAAACTCTCCCATCTCTTCGCCCTGTCGGAACCTCCCAATATGCTCCATGAAGCTGAAATGTTCATTCTAAAACTTAACCTAATTTTTGTATGACTATAGAAAACGGATCAATTACTAGGGCCGAGTTTGATATGTTTACCATTCCTAACTGCGTCGCGTGCTACTAAGGTCAAGATATCAGCACAGGAAACAACACCAGGACACTTCTTTTCTACTGCAGATTTCACAGCATCTATGACATTGTAGCCTCTTAAGCTTAGGTTGGCGCCGTTATCTTTCTCAGCTTGACTCTTTGGTGTGGAATTCAACAGAATAGAGCCATCACATCCCTGAAAAATTAAAATTCAGTGGGGTTAGAAGTTAGAAATTAGCTAGAGACTTCTAAATTGAGTCCTTAGCCTGATCAGGATTTGATCTGTTACTTGGCAGACAAGTATATCAGCTATAAACTAATCATATTCATTACCCTAACAAAACAATCATGAAAGTGCATCCTTAACAAAGGAGCAGCAAGAGTTGGAGTCCGCGAAATGTATTGATAGGTAGTCTGTGCTACAATTGCCTCCACGTTTGGGCATGTTTTGGAGTAGAACCCGACTTTCAACTGCGCATTGCTGAGATCGAAAGCCAATACAACAAGCAGAAGTTGAAGTAGCAAAGCTGAGACAAGCTTCTGAGTTGCCATTGTCCTTCAAGAGACGTATTAAAGCTGATACGATCATACTACACATGTGTCTGGGTTTTATAGTCATGTTCAGGCCTTTGAATTGTTCATCGGCAACCTCTCCTTGAGTTGTTTATGATCTTTGTATAATCTGAAACGTTAAGGCCATTACCAAACTAGTTGATAATTTCATACCCGAAATAGATAACAAATAGAAAAACGTTGACAATTTGATACAATCTAAAAATGAGTACATAAACAAATCTCCAGATAGAAAAAACCTAGTTTCCCTGCATATTCCCTTTCAAATTTAAGCCATCAAGATAGATTTTTTTTGTCAAAAGCCATCAAAATAGATTAGTTTCACAAAAAAAGTATCAAAAAACATACGGAAGAATTAAGAATTGCCAACAAGCTAAAAATGGTTGCTTGCAAAGATTGATCAACTCACATTTAAACAATAAAGTATATACAGTTAGATCTTTATAATAACATTCTAGCTCGTTGATGCAGATGCGTAAGGGAACTACAGTTAAGGTGCCACATTTTTTAATAACACAATTTGCATTTGATTTTGTTTAATTTCCCTTTAAGGAAACGAATTGTTTCGACAATCTACAAACAGTGATATCGCGATGGTCATTTAGCATGTTCTTGGTATAGAAAACTCAGATTTTCATTATTGTGTGACAAAGAATGTCCAAGTTCCAGCTCATGGACATACTTCAACCAGTCAGTAAACTAATCACGGATACCCTGGCTAATAAACTTGTTACAACTTAACAGAATCCAACCAAAGCCTGTGCCACTGATCTGGTGTTGACTTTGGTCTGCATGATCAGAAAAACTGAATTTTGGGCAAGGAGTACTTAGTAAGATTGATGTCCACAAATTGATCCCGACTGAACAGGTTTAAATTCAATAGCTTTGCTGATCAGAACCAACATGGTTGTTGAGACAGAAAGTAGATTTGAATGCGAAAACAAAGTCAAAATGCAGACGGTCGGATTGGCAGCTGCAGAAGATAAGATAATGCAAGATGCATGAAGGAGTAACGAACATGATCTAACAATATTCTCTAAAGAAGTAGTCACTAGTGTCTGGTATAGTATGGACTCAGTCTCGCAGATTTGGCAACAGGCATACACCATATGTCTTCCATGCTAACATGATTAGCACCAACTGTTTTTGCTAGTTTTCTAACACAATGACAGCCTTATGCATATCACGTTCGGATTCGACTGCTTCTGAAAGTTGAAAATTCGAAATAATTAGGGACAGGAGACCTGATTAATGAAAGGACTCGAGCAGAGTCAATGACTTGAGGCAATTGCTTTCGAACAAGAAACTTCTTTCAACTCATTGCTAAAAAATTGTCTTAAGTCAGTGACTTTGATATTGAAAACCAATGAGAAAAGTATAACTTATAAGCATTCAATTCCAATAGGTATTCCAAATTATTTTTTCTTATGTTAACCATCTTCAACATTGGTAGATACAAAAGAAGCTTTTCTATGTGTTTAACCCCTTTCTTGCATTCATTCTTTCTACCTGGCGGAAACAGAGTTACAAATCTTCATAGCTCTTTCACGCTCCAAGTGAAGGGGGCAATACGTGTCATTTCATCATGCGACCCATTTTCGACTCCTCCTGCATTCCTCTGATGGGTTTAACTAGTGTGGAGAATGAAGTTCACAGTCTTAAGGATGCTCTGAGAGGCTTCAATTTCCCATTAAAAAGCAAGCATCACGGCAGAACAATTCTACACATCTGCGAGCTGACAGTTCTAGGGAGCTTCTGCTTGGGTTCTTCCGCCTTGGTTCTAATCAGGATTTATATTCATCTTTCTGATGCCACAAACTTTGGTTTTCAAGTGGAGTACTCACACCCTGCACCTTCATCATACAATGATATTTTGAGGGTGCAATGGCACCTGCCTGTGTGCATAGTTCTACTACTGCCGGAGCATGCCCATAAAAGCCTCTACCTTCATTCAAAAGCACTTCAGGATCCTGACGCCGCCGCCGCCATACAATCTTTGGAGGCACAAGATCATCTACACTTGCCTTTCTCCAAAAGTGGCTTCCATGCCAACTCTCATATTTAAAGATTCCACAAAGCCTAGCCTTATGCCCAGATGGTCCAACATGAACTTCTGAACAGTGTTTACAGACTTTTGCTGGATAAACTAATAACAACCTCTCCACGCCATTTCTATATATTTCATATGCCCTCAAAGTTCCACTGGCAATCAGAAGCAGCTCATGAGGAGACAAAGACTCAGCGCCCTCAACACCAACACAATCAATTTCTGAGTTCCCATTTGAATATTCATTTTTATTATAAGCTCCTGCTTGCCAGCATAGCTCGACAACAGCAGGAACCCGTTCATAGTCAAACCTCTGCTGATGCTTAATAACATCCTGGAACATGTGCTTCAGGTGAAATGCCTCTACTGGAACAAGTATGTCATTTAAACTACCCATTATCCATTCATGAACCCGATTCTTGCCACGATGTTTGAAACCACAACAAGTTTGAATTAAGTGGCCTTTCTCGCCTATAAATACTTCCGGACAGAACCTGCAAAAGTAAGATATGGATCTGAAGAGGTTGGCTATCTCTGAGTCACAGAAACCGACCACTCACAGCAGTGGGGAGAATGGAGCTCAATTAGACTAACACTACTTTAGAAACCATGTGCTCTAAAAAGTGTTCCTAGACAAGAAATACAGAATTCTAGATTTCATGGAATTCTCCTCATAACAGTAGCCTACGAACAAGACGTAACAAGCAGACCAAATTGGTACTAGTCCACAAAATATCCTTACTTCTATTCAATGCCAAGTAGTTCAAAGTTTAAATGTTCATATGAATCTCTCCCATCCCAGCCCCAAACAGAAGACAGTAAAAGTAAAATAAAAGTTGGAAGATGAGCGATTTACTTGCAGGCCATAATCGGAAACACTTTGAGGAGGGTAGAGACGCCCTGCATAAGGAGCTTCCTGGAATTAAGAACCTCCTCAGCCACTGGAATCATGCCCGGAACTGGGTAATCCTTAGCACGGTTTTGGATTCTCTGCTGTATCATAGGCTTCAGCTTCGTTAAGTCTATCTTGTTCGAGCTGTAATATCTCGAAAAGCTGTATACAACGTAGCCATTGAAATTGGAACCCTCCCACAACTTCTTCCTCATCAGTGCCATAACTTCCTTTTGCACCAAAAACTTTATACAATATAAAACCACATCTGCTCAACAAGGGTAGACAAAAACCAATGAATCAAATCCAGAAAACTCAACAACAAGTCACTCACTTCAAGCATTTCTCACATCCAGAAATGCTTTAAAACAAATTTATGGCATTATAAGCAAAAATGTACTAACTTTACCACTGCAGTATAAAAAGCAAGCACATTTAGTAAAAAAGCACAACTCTTTAATCGATTCAAATCACTAGCCTCACCATCATACAAAATAAAACCCACCAATGACTCAGAATATAAAAAAAATTATTCGTCAATGTTTGTCCAAGAACAAACCTTTAGAGCTAATAATTCATATATAAACGATGTTTTGTTTGCTTGCTTCTTAAATGGTGAAACTGGACCCTGCCAAATCAATTTCCGAAATTCCGACCGCAAATCAATGACCAACAAATTACAGCGTAGAACCTATCGCAAATCACTCAACTTGCTAGCTTAAACGACGCCGTTCGTTCACTTAACAGCAAAATGAAAGAAGAAACACAAGATTACCAACTTACAGAGGAGGTCGAGGACGAGGCGACCTTCGGAGAGGCGACCGGGGGGGGGGGTTTGACGGAATAGCCGAGCCCAGCGACGAGGTCACCGGTGTCGGAGTTGGGGAGGCCGAAGTTGAGATGATGGGCCGGGAATTGCGGTGGGCCTGGCCGTCGGCGGAGGCTGAAAGAAGGATCAGAAGCAAGGGTCCGGAGACTCGATGCGGGGGACAAGGTGAGAAGGAAGGAGAGGTAGAAAGGACGCAATGGCGGAGATGGAGGAGAAGAACTCGATGCGAGTCGGGGAGGAGGAAGAAGACGGCTGATGAAATGAAAGACTAGTGAGAGAGAGCGTACTAGGGCCAGATAGTTACAAAAATAATAAAAAATAAAAAATAATCTATAATGTCGGGATGTCGAATCCCGACTTCTTAAAAAAATCCGATCACGTCCCGACTTAGTCAAAATCAAAATAATCGAGATCGAGAAAATCGGGATCGGGATGCGGGATTCGGGAATAATTTCCCACCCCTATGTAAATCAACAAGTTCTAGGCTTCTAGCAAGGAGCCCTATTCCAAATAAGTCTTTTGTTTTAATTTTTTTTTAATAAAAATCTGCTTTCAAATAAATTTTTTCCTTGTTTGATTGGATCTAAATAGAATCAAGATAATTGTAGAAGGATTTTGGCAAATATTAGAATCTTGAGTTGAGATCATCCTTGCCTTGGGCTTTTGGCATTTTTTATGACTTTGGGCTTGTGAACATATCTTTTAACGCTTCCATACGGTACCAATGAACATGCATTTGAGATTCCACATTCAAGTCTTCACAAAAAATATTATTTGTATGAAAAATAAGAAAGAGGATTTGGGAGTTTCCAACTTCAAGCTTCTTCCCAAATGTTAAAACGTCACTATCCAACTACAATATCAAGCAAAAATTAACGTTGAAACGATAATGGCGGTGCGTTTTGGCGTCAAAACTAAAACGACCAAGGCAATCTGTCGCTCACATCCAACCGTCCGTTCACACACACGCTTTGTAGCAACCGTCCGATCTAAAAACCGAACCAAAACGAAAGTCGTACGAGGCCAGGGAAGTCTTCGTTAACGATAAATGAGAATAAACCCGGAGTTTGTGTGGTTCGCAACACTTTCGGTTTATTCTATAAATAGACCCCAAACCTTTTGCTTTGGTTTCCTCATCTCTATTTCTCCATCGATCCTTCGCTTCAATTCACCGTCTCTTCCAATTCTCCATCAGGTATTTTCCGATTTTCTGCTGTCCTTTGTTATTTTGCTGATTTGGAATTTATTGTTTGAAGGTTGTGTTTTGGGATTGATTGTTTGATTTGATATGATTTGATCTTATTTTATTTTGTCAGTTGTTCACATATACAAAATTCTGGATTGTGGGTTCTGTTTTGGTTTGGTTTGTAATTAATGGGCTATTGGCAATTTGTATAATCTAGGTTGTTTTTGGAATTGGGTCATGTTTGTTTGTGTGTTTTTTCATAGGAGGAGAAAATGATTAATTTAACATGTTAATATGGTGAAAATATTGAATTGAAATGGTGATTTGTGGATAATTTGTTATTATGTTCTCTGGATTTGGCTGAATGAGATTGTTTTACCCTTTTGTGGAGCAGATTTGATTCAATACTTGAAGAAAAATTCTTTTGTTGGTTACTTGATCATCAACTTTCAACAGTCCAGTTTCATGTCTGAATTCGAAACCCAGGTCCCATCTGCTTTTGGTAAGGTTCCATTGGTGAAAGCTGATTTACTTACCTGAATATAATTTAACAGAAGCTTACTTGGTCCAACTAATCTAACCGATGCAATATGTTTCCTGTGGTTTGTATGGGCAGATCCCTTTGCTGATGCAAATGCTGAGGACGCAGGTGCTGGGACAAAAGAGTATGTGCATGTTCGTGTGCAGCAGCGCAACGGGAGGAAAAGCTTGACTACTGTCCAAGGATTGAAGAAGGACTTCAGTTACAACAAGATCCTAAAGGACCTCAAGAAGGAGTTCTGTTGTAATGGTACTGTTGTTCAGGATCCTGAGTTAGGCCAGGTTTGTCCCCGTTCTTTAGTAGATCAAGATGCATTAGTTTTGTACCGCGATTAGAAAGTAGATGTGACTATATTGTATTTTGCTATGCTGAAAAGGGGAGGGGGAAGGAGAAATATTGATGCATGCGTGAGGGATTTCTTCTCTCAGTGTGTGAGGGTGATCATGCACCTCACCATTTTATGTTTGCACTTCACATTTGCGTTTCTATGATCATTGTTGTGCATTCCATATCAGCTGAAATTTGTACAAATATTCAGAGTTTTAGTTCACTGCCCTTGAAGGCTTACCTGTCGTTGTTGCATGTTTGCAGGTCATACAACTTCAGGGGGACCAAAGAAAGAATGTTTCCTCCTTCCTTGTGCAGGTATTGCTTGAACCTCTTTTGTCAATTCTGTTGCTACCACAATACGCAAATGTGTTCGTGTATATAACTTGTCAACTTCTTGCCTTATTTTAAACAGGCTGGCATTGTTAAGAAGGAAAGCATCAAGATTCATGGTTTTTGAACAGCAACGGCACCGCTCCTCTATGTAGTTCAGGCAACCTCAACCTGCATAGCGTGTGATATAGCATCTGAAATTTAAGTGCTACTACAATCTGTTATCTGTTATATGTTCCTTTTTTCGAAGGTCTGAAACAATACTTTTGGTTTTTTTTCTGGTTCTGTTGCTTGCTGTTGTATGAGGAAGGATAATTCCACTACCTTTATCCAGAATAATATGTTCATATTTTGTTTAATTTGCGTTCGCATTTGCAAGTGACGGATAGATGTGCTTCTTGGTTTGCATTATCTAGTCAGTGCTGTTTTCTTGTTAGGGAGCTTGGTTAATGGGTGGATGTTTTTTTTGGACTATTGAAACTTTCATAGAAGAGAAACGAGGGCAAACCACCCAGAAACATAACAGCCGACAAACAGCCAGGGAAACAAAGAAAGGAGAACGAACCAACACAAAGGAAGGTCTAGCACTTCTCCTCCCTACCAAAATTAGACTACATTTGGAGGGCAGGGCAGGCCATCCTTGTCCAAAATAATAGTTAAGGATGATGGGGTGGGTCTATGAAGCCAGACTGAAGCATTCGACGCTAACCAACCGGTCGTGGAATTTAATGGGTGGATATAACTTAAAAAAAGACACCCTTTTTCTTCTCTATCCTTTTTTTTAGAAGCTCCACCTCCTTATCTTATTTGCACACTCACAATTTCATAAAATTTTTAATTACAATTTTAACCTTATCCTGTAAATAACATATAAGGTATAGAAACAAACAAAAAAAACCTAAATTTTATTTGAGCAATTTCTTCGTTTCCTCCGCAAAGCTCCTCCGTCTCTCATTCTTCCCTCCTCCAAAATCTTCTACAATTTTCTCTCTTCATTCATCAGATCTCTAAATGATTCGCCTTATAAATCCATTATTAAAATTCAAAGGAAGAAAAGAGCCGAGTCAACCATTCGTTGATAATATACCTGCCCATTTGCGGTGCGGACTCCACGATCTTGTGCAAGTTGAGAGGATTTATTTTTTTAAATTGAGGGTACACTTTCCGCTTTTGAATATGCCAAAGAGCCACCATCTCAGGTGTAAAATTGGATGCCAGTGGCTTTGAACCAGCGAAGAAGCAGAGAAGAATTGGACATTGACGATCATGAATTTCTATAAGAGCAACATGTTTGATGTTTAACATTAATCAGACCGAAGGAAGCATGTAACTTCATTAAAATTTCTCCAATCATCACTAGGTTCTGCAAAAAGAATAGACACATCATGCTTATTCTAGTAGTTTAAGAGATCGATCAGTCATATATGCAATAATGGGGTTCTGCAATAAGAATAGACCATCATGCTTATTCAAGTAGTTTAAAAGATATCCATGTAAATATGCAATAATTGGCTAGTACCTTAAGCACAATCTTTCTAATTGCTAACAGAATTCGTGCATGAGAGATTGCACAATTGTTCTTCTTTTCAATTGCTTGTGCAATTTTGGGATCGATTTTGTGTGTAGAGAGGGTATTTGCCCTAAAAGATAAATTAAGGACATTTTAGGAATAATAATGGGTGGAAAAAGATGTTTATAATATAGTGAGGGGTGTAAATATAAGATGGGTGTGCAAATAAGACAATGGGGTGGAACTAGCAGCCCCCTTTTTATAACATGCAATTACATTTATAACCTTATGTAAAATTACATATAAGTACTTAATTTCTTTGTACACCCTATGTAAAAGTTAAGGACACCCATTAAGGTATTAAAAAAATAAAATCAATCATTTTGCATCATAGTTTTTAAACCCTAAATCTCATACACTCTGATATTTAATGAAAAACACTATGAAAGAGGAAGAGTTTGAAGAACAAAAGGTAAGAATTCGGACAAAGTTTTGTTTTGCGTCAATTTTCCCAATTTTTGAACTTCTTGTTTGGGTTTTGATTCTTGTGGTTTTTCTTGATTTGGGTTGCGAGAAAGTTGAAAACGTGAAAAGTTACGAAGTTAGCAGATGCCGACAAGCCATCGCTCTTGATCTTTGGTCAAGTCGAATTCTGCCTCCTAGTAAATATATCGACTTTAAGTTAAAAGCTCCTGAGATTGCCTTTAATGTAATTACAGTGGGTTTTGAGATTCAAATTATTACGCTGACCATAGACTGACATTGCTATAAATTTTCTGAGAGGCATCCATCTTATTGTCATTGGTTGCTCTGCTGCATGCTCAGATATGGATTACCAGGGCTGTATGTAAATATTTGATTGGGCGTAGAAGAACAAAAGGGCTACGCCTAGTCAAGTCGAATTTTGCCTCATACCTATCATTTATTTTGTCAGTGCATTGGTACTGCAAAATGGTTTACTTGTTTTGCTTAACAAAAAAAAAATGGTTTACTTGTTTTGGTGCCTACTTGAGAAGCTTTTGCTCTGCAAAGGCAGCAGGACACATGTCAAATTGAATGCTTTTGCCACAAACATGTCCTATTGCCCATCTATTATGCAGTACCTAAATCAATGAACAAACTAGTCTATAGAGAGTAGTGCAAAGGTTTGAATTTTTTTGTTTACTCTTAATTAATATCTTTTTTGCCTTTAATCAATTGCAGGATGGTGGTTCTCTTAGTCAGTGTGATTGCTCAGAAGTATTATACATATGCATTTACCACATATGAGGTGACTTGAGTTCTATTTAATCCGATCAAATAGGGAGTCATGAATTTAGTAAATTTTAATTTTGGGTGTCCAAAGAAGAATTTAAGGGTGTCCAAAAAAAAAAAAGCTAAGGGTATAAGTGGAAAATTTTATGAGGATCAAATTTGGGCTATCAAAGATGGTCTGTCTCACCCAAAGCTAATTTCCACTTTATGAGGATCACTTTTGGGCTATAAACATGGTCTGTGGTCCAATGGGCTTATCTGATGTGGTCACATCTCTTGCCCAATTCAAGTGCTTTAGTCCAACTGAACTTTTTTTTTTTTTTTTTTTATCAAAGTCCAACTGAACTTTAATTGCATCGGGTAAAGACCTGTTAATCTCTAATATACGGTAAATTCAAGTGTTTCTTACCGACACAAAGTGGCCCTAAAATCGCGGAAGTAAGTATTCGTCTTTTTTACTAAAACTTTCAACTTTATACATATCAAAGAAAATATCACTAAACCTTTATTGATGCATCTGTACTGGTCGGGTTTATCTGGTGAAATATTATGTCAAAGAACAGTGGTACCTTTCTTTCTTCTCTTGGAAAGGGACAGTCCCTCCTATAGGAGATGAGTTCAGTTTTGAATTAGTCTAGTGATTTCGATTTGGG
Source organism: Spiraea crenata (assembly GCA_033992175.1). Taxonomy (NCBI): domain Eukaryota; kingdom Viridiplantae; phylum Streptophyta; class Magnoliopsida; order Rosales; family Rosaceae; genus Spiraea; species Spiraea crenata. The sequence goes on from JAVBHV010000019.1 coordinate 235,821, forward strand.
TACATCAAAGGATAATTTCCTGCCGACTACAGAGTGGAAGTCTTGACCATGAAGCAATACTCCTACTTGCCGTCCAGTCTATTGATTTTTCTGCTACTGTTTGTTTGATTTCTGTCCATCACCCACCACCTCCAACTTAAACTTACAGTAGCAGGAATAGTCGTGTAATATGAGTAATTTCTAATTATATGATATGATCATGTATTCAAAGTACATGCAGAACCATTACTGAGAATTTGATGAATTAGTTTAAAAAAATTTACTAAGACCCGTTACTAAATCTTTTATTCTTGCTCATATGTTTGTTAAGTGATGATATGTTCAATTTTAATAGTTTATTGAATATAAATTTGAAAATTTTTTACAAAGAAGGAATTTTTTATTAATAAAAAAAGTAAAGTGAGCATTGATGGAACAAATATCAAGTACATCGGATCTGAGTACCTGAACGCCGCGCCCTAAGAATTACAATAACACAAATCCGCAGTCAACATATCCAAATCAAGGGCCGATCAACTGTCCCGCGTACAATTGCCCCCAGCGCTAGTTCTCAATATCGAATCCAATTCTTTCAGAACACCTTTTGCGCTTAGGGTTCTTGTGAACTACCCGTCATTGAAACACAAAATGGAGACACCATCACCCTCCTCCTCATCCTCCAAGAACCCACCATCACCATCATCATAACCACCGAAAAACAAGGGACACATTCAAATTTCAAGCCCCAAAATCCAAACTCCAATTCTCACTAACCCCCAAATTCTCTCCTTTTTTTAGTCCATGTATATCTCTGAAGCGACCTCACTCTCCTAGCCGCACCCTTGTTGATGAAAGAGGTCGAGAAGGTGGCGCCAAGATTTAGAGATCGGTGACTTTTCCTGCCTCTTGTCCTTCGATGCGGGCCCTCTTGAGGTGGAGATCCGGTTCCGTAGAGCCCGAATTGCACTACCTCAACTACGGCTCTGAATACACTAAGTTATGTCTTTCGACAATAATTTAATCGTGCTATCAATTACCTAAGATGTATTAGACAAACAATAGTTAAGTATTGGTTTGGGGACCGAACGAGATAAGAAGCTGAGTGAGATGGGTGAGTGAGATGGGTGAGGGATGTTTGCAATTTTTAATGCACATGTTGATCTGATCATGCTGTCATATCATATCATATTTTTTGTTCTGTCACTTGGCAGTTTCTTAATTATTGCCAAGACACAACCAAAAATGAATCCACTTGATCAAACATCCTCACCAACCACTCGCCTCAAGGGAATAACTTAAATGTATGTACCTCATACCATAACATACCTTCTTTTCATTTTAAAACACAAAATCACAAGCTATTTTAAGAGGTACTCCTATGTTTACTAAAAGGTGAATATCAAACAGTATAGAAGCTTCAAACTACAATATGTGATTCATGATATCTAACAATTTAGGTTCATGTTCAGTCAAAAAAAAAAAAACCCAATTTAGGTTCATGATATCCCACAATTGAGAGAGAACGCTTGATCTTTTACATCTCCAAATCCAAATCCAATGATTCAACTTTTGGAGCCCAACCTTTGATCATGTTCGCTTTCATTGTGTACTTTTTTTATAGGTATGAGCATAAACACCCAAGTTTAAAAAATCATCAAAAAATTCCATGCCAACCAACCAACAGTTAAGTATTCAACTACCTATCAAAGGTGGACCAAAGAACTCTTTCCAACTACCATTCTTCTTTCTTCAGCCTCCTCAACTCTCACCGCCCATTCTTCCCTCTGATCTCAACACTTAACCATGAAACAACAACAAGAACATTATCAATTGGGAATCTTCCTCCTATTTATACTTCTCAGATAACTTCAGTTTCAAACCACAGTTTCCTACACTTTGCTCCTTTTTATATTCACCTTAAACCAACCAACTTCTTCAAATTTGCGGCTTCAATTTGTCTCATAAAATCCAATCCAACTGTGCTTCAATGGCTGACTTTGATCACTCCTCCTCTGATGACAATTCTGTTGATTCTAGAGGTACCCATTTGAAATTGGATGTCGATTTTCGACTAATTCTACTTTTTTGGTTCCAATTTCTACTCTGTTGACTTGCTTGGATCATCAAACAAATGGTAACTTGCGTGTGAATCCATTAAAAGGAACTTATTGGCTTTCCTAACTCTTTTTCAACAAGTTTGTCCAAAATTTTCTACTTCTTATGATACTTATTTTCGAAGGTCTGACCCTTTATAAACTGATCAATAACCCAACAATTATGTGTGCTCATCTTATTCTCTGAGGATTTTGGATGTTATTTGATGTTTAGATGTCTGGGTTAGTTTCCATTTCTAGGTAACTTTCTCACAAATGATATTTGATCAAGCATGATGCATGAACTCTTCCTAGTATGATTGTGTGGCCAACTTTTTGTTATATCAAATCACATATAAACCCCACAACTTTATGTCGATTTTGCAGAGGAAAGTAGTCAAGACTCAAAGCTTGAGTTTTCAGAAGATGAGGAAACTCTAATCACAAGGATGTTTAACCTGGTTGGTGAGAGGTGAGCTAGTCTTTTCTTTTTCTTTACATGTCTAATTTGCTTTTCCTTGTTCAAAATTTTTGCAAATTTTGGTGAGCTCATGAGAGGAGAAAACTTAGCTGCAACCGGGATGTCCATACAACACTCGTGACAAGTCATATAATGAGTGCTATATGGAGGGGCATATATATCCGCGTTGCATGTAACATGTTTGTAAGAGAGATCTCAAAGTGGTGTAGATATATTTTTTCAGGTGGTCTCTGATTGCTGGGAGAATTCCTGGAAGAACAGCAGAGGAGATTGAAAAGTACTGGACTTCAAGATACTCAACAAGCGAATGAATGAACTGCCAAATGAATGGTGTTAGAGCAGAAAATTTTGGGGGTGTTGTTAACAGTTTAATGTTTGGGTTGTACTTGTACTTAATATGCATGGGGTTTGCAGTTTTCATTTGCTTAAACAAAAGGGAAGCTGTAGTATGATCAGGTTTTGCTTGCAATCAGAATGGGGGCATATTTCTGCAGGTGCCCATCATTGTACAATAGTAATTGGATTAATCTGGTTTGGGTTTTCACTTTCAGTTATTTGAAGTGAATTTGGCTGTTTGATTAAGCTGCTTAATTGTAAATGTGCTTTTGTTAATTCTCCTCAGTACTGAGTGTTGACTTGAAATGAAATTATGTATTCTTAATTTCTGATCGTGTGGAATTGATGGGCTCTGCACAAATTCTGACAAAACACAATATACAATATTACTAAAAGAGAATATAAGAGGAGGACAATGCAGTTTACAGAGAATTTCATCAGTCAAAATCTTGAACCAGATGTAGGAGTGGGACCTGATCATCTCAATCTGTTTTTTAACTTTCAGTTGCTGATTACTTTGAGATAGAGATTGACATTGTACTGGTTGCAAGGAAGTCTTTAAGAAGTAGGGCATTGGGTTGTGCAAAGGCATGCTCCAGTCTACCAGATCAGTATTTCAATTTTGAGCTATCTGCAAACAAGAAAAAGGAAATGAAAATGACTCCAATTTTAACTTCACGTTTTGCCATTTTAGGGAGTACCAATTCATGAATTTTTGGGTACAGGACAACTCACCACATTTCCCAAATAAGCATGACGAAGTTAACAGCACATTAGACTATTAGTTGGTGTTAGTTCCTTATGAATGCAGTAGCTCAACTCACATATTCAAATCTCTTTACAACAATTCAAAAGGTGGATTAACCATCGGTTTGTCTTTCAATAGTCTGAAAAGATGGAAGGAGCCAAGTAAATTTTGCTGAAGGAATTCTTTATGCAGGGGAATATACAGAGTATCTATTTATGGGCTAATTTGGAAGCTAAGCTGGAACACAATCATGATCTTACGGATAAGAAGCACCTTTATGTTAACAAAGTGGTCTAAGGATAAGCAAAGACCTAGCTAAAAGCATTATTATGTGCCTTTAATTACTTAATTGACTAATCACTCCATGATTTTATCATGATTCATATCATGTTAAATCATATGGTATACAAAGAGTTATAATGGGCGAAGACCGTTAGTTAGATAGAGAGAGGGATAGCATCATTAGAACCGTAAACAAAACGATTGGCATGCGTGCACTAAAATCATGGAATATCATGGGAATCATGTATGGTTAAGTTTTTATTGTAATCATGAAAAAACATAGAAGACTACTTACAAATTGTCCAAAGAGTTACATTTTACACACATGAGTACAAATGAATATAGCATTGAGGTATTTATGACTTAATGAGATTTAGGAGTTCTGATTATGGTACTTGTGGCTTCCCTAATCTTCTATATATTGCAAACTGTAAGCTTTGAGTTAAATGAAGAAACCTAATGGATTAATAGCCAACTACTCAACGAGTTAAATTTTGATTTCATGAGTTATAAACAAGGCCTACATTTTGATATGATTTGATACATGTGGAGAATAATAAAACTTAATATTAACCTTATTAAGAGTCGAACTTGAGATCTCATCTAAAAGTAAATAGAAAACTCCGCTACACTATATATGAACTATAGAGAGATTTAGAAATGTTGGAACAATAGATATCAACAAATGCAGCTATAGCTGGTTCGATCAAGGTCCGGTCATCTGGAAATTTATGGTTGAATATATAGAATGATATATAAATTGACAAGGGTTCTCCTTCTCCATATATGCTAAGAACCATAACTTATGAGCATAAAATACACATAGAATCCAAGTTAACATATTTAATCATCTTTTGGGCTGGCCTTGCCAATTTTGTAGCCCAACCCGAGAAAAAAAATTGGGGTTAGTAATAAAATTTTGCTGCATCATATATTAACCGAATATAAAGATAATTAACAAGGTACAAGTATGCAAAGATAGCCAAACACAAGTTTGTGTGATTGCACTCTCACAAATACAAAAACAAAACACAAGTTCAAATGTAAATTACTAGCATACCACAATAATTTAATGAAACTTAAATAGGAATTAGCAAGCCAGCAGTAATAAAACCTAGATTGATTTAATGATATTCTTATTGAAACTTCTCTCAAGAACACAAGCTTGTTGCAACAGACCTGACCTTCCATTGCATTAGGAGACAAATAGATCATCCGTTTTACAAAGAACGGAATCTTCAAAACTAAAAGAACAAAACAATTTATCATCAGTATTGTAGAAAAGATTGAAATTGAGTAAATTAGGGTTCATCAAATAAAATGAGTCATCACCTGCAGGCAGCAACTCAAGAAGTAAAATTGAATCACTTGATGATCGTGGTTGTGTTGTATTTTAAGAATCAAAAGGAAAATTCCCTATCTTTCTCTATAAATTGAGCGCGATCAAGAATTGACAAAAAAGGATCATAATAACGCTCTATATATGCGCTTTTTTTGTGCAATGTGAACATACCACCAACGGTTAGAAGATCACGCCAGACTCCCACGAATAAAAAAATATAAAGATTTTGGATTTTTGCACACATTTGATCATAAGTCCTATATTATAAAGACATTACACATGTATATGTGCTATTTAAATAAAAGTTTGGGGCCTCTTCCATCTGGGGGCCCAACTTGGTGGCATTGGCTGCCCAAAGACAAGGCCGGCCCTGGTATTATAGGAAGTGGAGTTGGCCTCCCTAGGATCAGCACAAGTGGGAAATAATGCCTTTCTTTTGAAGAATAAAAATACACCAGCTACAGTGGAGGGGCGAAAGGCAGCCCCTCCACCCTGTCTTCTGCACCCGACCTCCAGGAACAGTACCGATCCGCCCCTCCCCGGTGGAAACACGATTTTGCACGGAGGGGAGGTTTTCCGCGGGCCCCACGCGCCTTTTGTCCCCTCGCCCCCCTCCCGGTGGAAATGCTCTAAGGATTAGAGACAAGGGTGCACCAGCGCTTGCACACGCACTTGCATTGAATGACCAATCTACTATTAGGAAGTCGACAAAGGATTTCAGTCAAAACAAGGTCGGGAAGATCATTGATATTGAGTATTGCATTCATCCTTCTGGATCTTTTTACTGCTCGGGGGACGGCAGGGATCAACGATCGATAGCACAACTTTTTTTCATACGCACGTGAATATATAGGCATGTTTTATCAGAGATTAAAGGTTCAATACAATGTAGTATCTGACATTGTTATACCCACCAGGAAAGGGAATTGGTCTTGGGTATCTTTTTTTTTAGATCAATAGAAATATATTATAGAAGCGTTTGGCGAAACCAAACGAAGGAGTACAAATCAGACATCGACCGAAAGGAATGCCTATACTCCTAACAGGACCCATAACTTCACTACAACTAGGCAGCAGGAGCAAGCCAACTCGCTAGAGAAGGCATCAGTACAACCGGAAAAGATAAACTTGACCGATTAACTACATCTATTACAGGACAACTAAACCACGAAATCAACTTAACAACTAAACCGGCAAAGCATGGTGAACCTGAATCCCGAAGCCCTTCAAGGAGTCTGAATCTGACAATTGCACAAGCCGCCACTAGCTCGGATTAAGCAAACAAAACCGGCCAAGCTTGGTAGAAGGGAAACCCGAAACTCACAAGCCGCCACTAGATCTCACCCACTGCACAAGCGGCAACTAGGACGAGTGAGATCTGAACATGCTAAACCCAAAACCTGAAAAAACACCGGCCAAGCAAGGCAAATATCAAGATTCGATGCCTATCAAAACAATCGGAAATAAAATTACACCCGCCGCCACTAGATGGAATCCATCACAACAGACCAAATAAGTTAAAACCGAACTTAGATTTTCCATTATTCACCTTGTGCAAGACAATGATTTGCACACCTTTATTCAAACGAGAAGCCTGCAAAATACATAAAAGCAAAAACATGAAAAAAAACTACAATCCCCCGCGACTGACCCCACAAAGAGGGTTAAACCAGGGGAGAAGGATATCAGATCTAGAAAGAGGAGGAAGGGTGGCCGGCCGACCCCAAGGCAAGCCAAGGGGCCAGCGGCGGCGGGGGGTTTTTGGTTTTGGGGTTTTTTGAGAGAGAGCGGCGGCGGCTAGGTATTGTTTTTCACTTACCCTCAATTGGTCTTGGGTATCTAACTTACCTATTCTAGGAATTATTACTAATTTATTATGAGACTTATTAAAATTTGATACTTAAAAAAATTAAAAAAAAAAAAAAAATAAAAAAGAAAACAACGTCAGGAGATACCACTGCAAAAAAATAAAAAAAAAGAAACCATCAATTTCCAAACTTATGTCAAATACGTTGAGGCTAATCCAGCCAACAGGTGCAGAACTATGTTATATAGCCCAAATAATATCACATCTTCTATTCCCATACCAGTACACTAATTTCACTAGTCGAGGTTGATTGATCCGGCAAATCATTTTTACCCAATTGTGATATTTTTTCTGTGCAGAACATCTGGACATGAGTGCATTTTTTTATTACTACAACATGAGTGTATTTTTGCTAGCTATCAAATAAATAGTAGGAAGTGGTGGTGAGCATTACCATCATTTTTTCTACTATTGAATAAATGAAAATTTTGAAATTTATGTATGATCTCATTCATCCGATGATAGAAAAAGTGATAATAAAGTAAAAATAAATCCTCCGACCATTAGTCTAGATGCATTGTTGGTCTATCAGTGGTGATTGCGGTGGTCTACGTATTATGATCTATTTGCCAAGAAGTATCATTACTCTATAATATACAACTATACTATTATTGCAAAAGTGATTGAATAATTGGGAAAAGAATATGGAATGGAGGGATTCCGAAGATATGTGAGATAAAGAAGGTTCTTTCTGTTCACCTCGAAATGCTCAAAATCCAACTACAGGCTGCTGCCAGAATTATCAGCAGCCATTGAGGACCAACCTGATGAAGTAAGTTGTTCAATCCCAATCGCTCACCCAATGTGACCACTGTTTGTGGCCAAATCCCAATTCCCAAAGTGACCTCCCTTGCTCTCTCATGACAATATAATGGACCTTCACTCTTCCAATAGTTCCACTATGCAAGCTTATCCCCAATTATCCTGAATTTATGATATGGTGCATCATTTAGACGGTGGAAAAACATCCCCTCTATGTCCATGACGTACATACAGTTATCCCAATCTTTACTTATCTAAACATATATACATATCACCATACCACCAAACCAACTTGGTCTACTTGATTCATATGGTATAATTTCCGGAATCTAACCAGTTTATTAATCGTATGTTTTGGAGCGTGACTCGTATAATTTCATGTGAATTGCAAGTTGTTTATCAGTTCGTGCCGGAAATTAATGCCGCCCCTAATAGTACTAAAAGCAAGGAATGGCAAACATGCATAGTAATAACATTTCTTACCTCTTATTGAGACAGGGTAAGTATCAATTGAGAAAAGTTGACCAGGATAAGATTGTCCAGTGGCTAAGGAGGATAGGGTTATCCAACTTAGCTAGCTCCTTGGGAGTCGAAATCCCGAACTCTAGCATTCATCTCCCTTTATACTCATCACCAATGACCAATCTAACAAATTCTTGCAGCCCTTTTTACCCAATAAGAAGGGCAATCAAATTATAAGCTGCTAACTATGAAGTAGCTGAAGAATCTATACAAAAGAAAGTTTAAAGTTCAAACCAATAGTACAAAAAGCTTTAGGCCTTCCACAGTTATTCATATGAGTTTTATGTCTATAAATGAAACTTAGGTTGCTTGAGTTTGATGTACATAATAATTTTCCTGTAGTAGAATTCGTGAGTTTGAATATCACACCATGATGTCCAAAAATGAACATTACAAATAGAACCCCTGAATTTAAACATTAGATTTTCGACCAAATGTGAAATAATGATGTTCAAAAATGAGTTCGAACATCACATTTTTCGGAATATTGTGGAATGCCTTATATACAAGATAAACAAGGCTAAAGTTCTTGTTCTGATTATCAGTCACCATATGCCTCCAAATTGAACTGCCATATATACTATATTGGCCGTGTGTAATTACGGACATCTGTCGCGGTTTTGTGGTTGTGTCGATGTTCTTGGTTGCCACATGGAATAAAAGACTCATTGCCCAGAAAAAGAAGGGAACGGATCCTCTGTTGATCCTTCCCTCTGTTGGTCCGGTGTTGATCCGGCCAAACGGCGTGGTTCCGGTCACTTAATCAATGATCGGAACCGTTGAGTTTGTAGGTAATATAGTCAAGATCATCTCCACAAAAAATGAATCGATTCCGACATCGTTTGATCACCTAATTGTGTGAAACATGCGCAGAATATACGAACGGTCCAAATGTGTGACTATACTGGCCGTTCATATATTCCGTATATATTTCACACAATTAGGTGATCAAACGATGTCGGAATTGATTCATTTTTTGTGGAGATGATCTTGACTATATTACCTACAAACTCAACGGTTCCGATCACTGTTCATTGCCGTGGAAGGTGGCCGTTTGGCCGGATCAACACCGGACCAACAGAGGCTCCATCAACAGAGGAGCCGGACCCGAAAAGGGAGCCCCCAGAAGTTAACAGTACTTTCTGAAGAAAGCTTAATTTGGGCCAGAATAAGATTTAATAGGACCAAAAAAGACAAACCAAACTCTGGTACTCAGCTAGATGGCAAAAATGGTGATCTCACTTTGACTGGAAGATGAATGCTGTTTACTTTGGATTCAATCTCTCGGATGACATGAAACCAAGAAGAACCAACAAGTTAGTAGAGCATGAATTTATTTGAACTTCAAGTTATACTGCAATGTACAAAATAGGCACAGGAATGGGAAATGAGAATCGGATCTTGTTCTGATACTACGGTAAACAACTACTACTTCGAAGAGATTAAACTTTACAGAATGAACAGACAATGTATGTCCAAATTTAATATGGAAACAAGCTTGAATTGTAATAATGCAAGATGTTATGCAGTAAAACAGTAGAAAATGAATACAGCAAGAGAGTAAAAGCACTGATCATGATGGGTTTCCACTTTCCATTGAAGTGGCCTTGCTAGGCTCATCTGAGGCAGTTGAGTAACTAAAATAATAATAGAATGACAAACCGAAAAACAGAATCAGTTATTCATAAATTTCATAAGAGAAAAGGTTAATGACATCATCCCAAATTGGAAGAAGAAGCCAAAGATGCAGAGTATGGTGACTCTGGAAAGAGAAGTGCATGGCAATTGGCATCATCCCTACGTGCCTGCAAATGCACCTCCCTTGAGACAAGTTTCCCTTTTCTTCTGCAAAGATAACAATGAAAATAAATTTATTGCAATTTGGATAAAAATTGAAAAATATTAATAATATTGAGAAGCAACAGTAGAAATTTCTTGATTTTTGGTTCTTTCTTATCCAGAAGGGTAAGAGCTTTTGAGAGTTTCACAAGAATTGTTACCCTCTCCCCAGTGCCTAATGGTGTTATAAATACACGGGACTTTGGAGGAGGTTTTCTCATGAGCTTCTCAGAGCTAGTTGTTTAAACAAACTTCTTGTATATTATAGATCAATTTTTGTGTTCTAGCCATGGCTGCATCTTATTCATCAGTTCCTTCAATGGTAAGACTATCAACAACCTTACTTTTCCCTTTAGTTTCCTTCAATTCGCTATCATAAGTTGTCTTAGCTGGTAGTAGTCCTTTACTAGGAATTACTAGATTTGAGCTGTTTCATGTAATTAATTTTGTCTCGTTAGTCAGTTTAGTTCATAATTATTACTCCAGCAGAACTTATATGCGTCTGGCGCAGTGCAACATGTTCTTATAATAGTTGGGAGTAGGTTGCACGCCTATTCATCTGCACCGAACTCATAGAAGGAGCTAGACCCTCCAATTAGGCCCAATCTTATGACTTAAAAAAGAAAGAAAGTACCCTTTGAAACACTTAAGTAGCCTTCACAAAATGACCTAACAGTTTACATTTTTGTCATTTATGGATATGTAGATGCTTAATTTGGTCAACAGAGGAGCTTAACACTCCTAAAAGTTGATGAACTTTGTAAAAATTAAAATTTGTATAATCCTTATGTGTGCCTATGTTGGCATCTGATGTTGTTTTGAAGAACCGCCCTGATAAATTTTAGGATAGCAGTGCAATTGGTTCACCGCGTGCTTATAAATGATCAAAACTTTGTACACAGATCATGGAAGAAGAAGGAAGGTTTGAAGCAGAGGTAGCAGAGGTGCAGCAATGGTGGAACACAGAGAGGTTCAAGCTAACAAAGCGCCCGTACTCAGCCAGAGACGTTGTGGCCCTACGAGGCAGCCTCAGGCAGAGCTATGGATCAAACGAAATGGCCAAGAAGCTCTGGAGGACTCTCAAAACCCACCAAGCCAATGGCACATCCTCTAGGACTTTTGGCGCGCTAGACCCTGTGCAAGTTACCATGATGGCCAAGCATTTGGACACAATTTATGTCTCTGGTTGGCAATGCTCGTCGACTCACACTAGCACCAATGAGCCGGGACCTGACCTTGCCGATTACCCCTATGATACAGTCCCTAACAAGGTGGAGCATTTGTGGTTTGCGCAACAATACCATGACCGAAAGCAAAAGGAGGCGCGAATGAGCATGAGCCGGGAGGAGAGGGCTAGAACCCCTTATGTGGACTACTTGAAGCCGATCATTGCTGATGGGGATACAGGCTTTGGTGGCACCACCGCGACAGTGAAGCTTTGCAAGCTGTTCGTGGAGCGTGGCGCTGCTGGTGTGCACATTGAGGACCAGTCATCTGTGACCAAGAAATGTGGTCATATGGCTGGGAAAGTGCTTGTTGCAGTTAGTGAACACATTAACAGACTTGTTGCTGCTAGGTTGCAATTCGATGTTATGGGGACGGAAACTGTATTGGTGGCAAGAACCGATGCAGTTGCGGCAACGTTGATCCAGACCAACGTGGACACTAGAGACCATCAGTTTATTTTGGGGGTGACGAACCCGAATCTTAGGGGGAAGAGCTTGGCTACCCTTTTGGCTGAAGCAATGGCTGCTGGGAAAACCGGAGCTGAGCTGCAGGCAATTGAGGACAACTGGATTTCAATGGCGCAGCTGAAGACGTTTTCTGAATGTGTGACAGATGCAATCAAGGCCATGAATGTTGGTGAACATGAAAAGAGGAGGAGGTTGAGTGAATGGATGAATCACTGTAGTCCTGACAAGTGTTTGTCGAATGAGAAAGGGCGTGAAATTGCTGATAGCTTGGGGCTCAAGAATCTGTTCTGGTGCTGGGACTTGCCTAGAACCAGAGAAGGGTTCTATAGGTTCAAAGGGTCTGTGATGGCTGCTGTGGTGCGCGGCTGGGCTTTTGCTGAACATGCTGACATTATCTGGATGGAGACTTCCAGCCCCGATTTGGTTGAGTGCACTGAATTTGCTCAAGGTGTGAAGAATGTGAAGCCTGAGGTCATGTTGGCGTACAATCTTTCACCATCTTTCAACTGGGATGCCTCTGGAATGAATGATCAGCAAATGATGGACTTCATTCCTAGGATAGCCAAGTTGGGTTACTGCTGGCAGTTTATCACACTGGCCGGTTTCCATGCTGATGCGCTTGTAGTCGACACATTTGCGAGGGACTATGCAAAAAGGGGAATGCTGGCTTATGTCGAAAGGATCCAGAGGGAAGAGAGGAACAATGGAGTTGACACACTTGCTCATCAGAAATGGTCTGGTGCTAATTTCTATGATAGGTACCTCAAGACTGTCCAGGGAGGAATGTCCTCAACTGCTGCTATGGGCAAAGGTAAGTGATTCTAATCTGTTTTGTTAAAAGCATTAAGAGCATTTATCCATGCACCTGATGTTTTGAGTTTGATTAATCATAATTGTTTCGATTGTTTTGCAGGAGTGACGGAAGAACAATTCAAGGAATCATGGACCAGACCAGGAGCAACTGATCTGAGTGAAGGCAATGTGGTGATGGCCAAATCAAGAATGTAAGAGACATGGAAGGCATTTTAATTGAGTTTGGTCCATGGCAACTTTTGGGACATTAACCCAGCTCATATATTGTTGAGGTCTGGGGTAAAATAATGTGTGCAACACTATATTGTTGTAGGTGATTGGAGCCTTCTGGGTATACATATCTTTTTTGCTACCTAGTGCATTCTAGTACTTGTTCTAATAGTCTCCAAAATTGAGGACCAAAACTTGTTCAAGTGTGTGTGCTGTAATGGGAGATTTTTCCCTATGTTTGAAATTGTATCATTTTATTCTTATCAATTCTTCTTTTTCCTCCTCCCTTTGATATCATTAAGAAGGTGGCTTATAAGAGCTCGATTAGAAATGCTTCCGTGGGAAGCAATTTTGCTTATAAATGCTTAAGCTAAAAGCAAAACATTTCCAAACAAGCATTTACCATTCGTAGCTAGCTACACAAAATTCAAAACTTACCCCAACAATGACTAAGCATCACATTATTGAACCCAACTCTGCACTTCCCAATGTGACTGAACTTCCTGAAATCAGTTACGATCAATTTTGCTGCTGTGTTCAAGTAGCAGAGAAGAAGGAAATCATGATGAGATCATACCAAAATACCATGTACCATTAATTGTTAAATACTCTGCCTTAAAAATAGGATACAGAAAATAAATTCTTGTTTCTCTTACAGCAAGAATAAAAAATGAAGAACGAAAGGTTGCACCTTGTAATTATTATCACCCATATTGTAAATTATGTATAGTATAGATGTTATGTGGAAGATTGTAAACCTTGTGCTGTGGTAAATTGGTAATTACTACTTCTTCCATGGCTTGAGAATGGACAGGACGATGATCACGGCAATAATCAAGAGCAAAAGGATGCAATACATCATGCATTTTCTTGACTTCTTTTGCAAGCTCTTTGCAGTCTGTAAAGCAACATTCCCTGATTGCACATGGTCCACTGCATTTGTCACCTGTCAAACCCCAACACACAATTAATAGAGCTCAATTTAATACACGTTTCCACAAGATATCATGCAGCTTAAAATCTTTCCAAATTGCACCAATCTAAGGGCTTTTTTATCATAATGGTGATGCAAGGAAATAAGCCCTACGGTAAATGAGCCCGCCAAACCACCCCAACCTAAGTTACCCTATGCTTCAATGTCCCAAATTAACAATGTTGTAATTAATGGTGAGGTGAATTTTTTATTAGAGAAATTAGGTATGAATATGCGGTCAAAATAAAAACGGTTACTAAATTATATTAGGCTGTAAGGCAATATGACCATACACGTATTTATGTAGACGCGTATTAATGTAGACAACCATGCATATAATTCGTACGAACACAAATAGAAATCAAATTATGAGTCATAATAATCAAGTTTAAGTAAGATGCAAGTTATACCACCAAACATGTAATCTCTACTTGCCCGTAACGTCTTGAAGGATGATTTGTATGAAAGGCACCAAGATCAATGATTAGAAATATCATGTAGTCCGGTTGTGATATGGACCGCCAAAACCATTTAAACGACAAGGCTGAACCATTTATACTACACATATTATGTGGATGTGACTGTTTGGCACTCATATGCATGTATAGAAATCTTAACTTTGTTAGGTAAAATCATACGAGCACAAATAGAAAGGAAATCAATGAATCATAATCTTAGTTGAAATCTTATAGCTTCCCTAAAGAAAGCCTTAACAGTCATACGCACAAACTTCACTTGATTGGATGGGCTATCTTAGCATGAGAGGGAAGGGAAATGGAGGAAAATAGCTGTTGGGTTAAAAGAAAGGAGGGATTTGCCGGTTATATTGTATGCAACTTCTCCCTCCAATAAAAACTAAATGATATAGGTGAAATAGCAACTTGTATAACCTTCTCATACAAAAATTCATTTTTTGAAATATATCTCCTTTTCCTAGGCCGTTGAGACCATTTCCCTTGTCCTCATTACCCCCTACGAAGGCCATTATTTTTCAAAAGAAAATCAGAAAATGCTAAGAGAGACCTTAGTAAAATATGGGACGAGAAATTTAAGATTTTTCAAAAACATGCCTAATATTGAGGGACTTGCTAAAATAAACACTTTTAGACCGTTAAATTGCCAAATTTAGTCGACTCATCATCCTAATTTATGACAATCCAATAGCTTAAAATCCGATATATGCAATACACTAATGCATTCTATGAACTTTTTTTTATTCCTTGATTAGTATGTTTTGCTGTTATTTCTCTCTCTTAGACATTTGACAATGTAACATAACAAAAGTATGTATTTTTCAGTGAGAAGGCGTTAAATTGTCAATATCACAAAGCCACCCCTTGGATGAGCAACTTTACAATTGTTCTCAAGTTGTACTATAAAACGCACACCACCATCAATAAACCAAGCTTCACAAAATTACACACACTAGGACACGATTAATAGTCGAGAAAAGAAGCAACCAAAAAAATCACAACCAAAGAAGTTAGACACTCTCCTTAGTCCTCACCGAGGTGAGACTAAAAATAATTTCTCAACACATGGTGAAGAGACAAGGGCAAACTCAGGCACCCTTGCCACTATTCCATGGTTTGAGGACACTGACAACTATAATAGCTACTATTATTAAGAGAATCATAATGGCAATGCACGTCCATTTTCTGGAGTTCTTCTGGAGTTTCTTTGCAGTTTGAAGTGCAGTGTTCCCAGATTGAACATGATCAACTGCATTCGTAACCTGGACAAGATTTCGATCAACACACAACACAAAGCAATGCACAATTACACATGCGATGCACATATATGCATGTGTGAATGCAAGTTAAAGGATGCGGAAATCAAATTAAACCTGAGATTCAATGTTGTCTAAAATCTCTCCTTGAGCATCGACCAAGACCGCCATATCTAGGTAGATCTGAAAATTAAGCACTAAACCGTATTAGATAGGTTACTTTCAGGTTGACCGACCAATTCTAATGATTCCCATACCTGATGCAAGTCAAGAAGCTTTTTCTCAATTTCTTTCACGGTGTCATGCCTCTCCTGAATTTCTTCCAAAGTATTTAGCACCTGGAATCCGAGTAGGTGATTTATTTTCAAAATTTCAGTGAGAACTTTCCACACTGGAAAACAAGGGCCAATTTTGAAGTTATTCAGATAAAACTTCATAAGAAGTATACCTGTCCTCGTCCCTGTTCTTGAACTGCCTTTTGGAATATTTGCTCACTGTTCCCAGTTTCTATCAGGTTGTCAATTGTCTAACTCGATGAACACATTAGACAAATTAGGAGCACATTCAAAACAACTCAAAATGAAAAGATCAGGAACCTGGCTCACCTCTTCATCTGGTCTGGTTCCCGTAACTGCAAGTCCAATGTGTAATGACATGATTAGCCATTCAGCATTATGATGATAGTACTACTAACACTGTTGTCTTAGTACGTAGCTTTTGAATTCTAATGGCTTATGCTAAAGAGGCATTCAAACCTGTAATAACTCTTCTCTCCACAACCTCACGATATTCGTCTTGGATTCTTTGTCTGAGGGTCTGAAATAAAACAGATTGATGAGAAGAAAAGATTGGGCGAAAATGAGACGAAGAACAACTAACCGAACATCTAGATAAGCATATACCTGAAACTCGATCATTATCTCCCTGAACTTTTTTGTCAAGGAGCTGCCACACAGAAAAAGTAGTTTAGAAATCAACATGCTTGATCCTTATTGTAACAGAACTCTGGACTCTAAAATATAAAATATGAACACTCTCTACAGACTTTGTCATGTTCATCCTCGCTCTGTCAACACCTGATCCCTTCTCACATCCAGGCTTTTGTCGGTTGGCTAAGTTCTGGAGGGAGGATAAAGGCAGTCATTAGCTAACCTCGAAATAGGCTAACCAATACTAGACAAAGTGTAGATCAGGGAAGACCAAATAAAGTATTACATCTTTGCTTATTGCTTCTAGTTTTGCTTTGACACCACGTGCAATCTTTCCAACTTCATCAATATCTTTTTCCATCCGCTTTTTGATTGCTGAAAAGAAATTGTGGTTAGTTTTGACAGAACATGGAGTAACAAAATCAGAAAGTGTGATGCACATGAAACAGTTAAAAAGGGTTTTCCCCAAGTTACAACTAGTTGGCCAAGTCTGCTGGAAATTGCTCCAATTTAGTTGCCATCAAGGAGTTAACAATGGCCAACACAAAAGCAACCCAAGTATCTCACCTAATTGATCCAAGCTCTGCTACTTCTTGATTTACAATTAATTTGTAGAACAATTGTATTACCGAAATTATACTTTAAGTGCAAGCTGTCATACCTTTCATGGCAGATGCTTTTGTAACAGCCTTGGACTCCTCATTTGCTTCCTACAGAAAAAAGTTCCAAAGTAAGTTTTTAGTTACGTTCCTTACATACACACACACATGCAAGCACAAATAGCTCTTTTACCGTTAACTATAAAAAAAAAACCAGAACCATTCACTTAGTCGCAATAGAGTTTAGATATAACAGATCAAACATCTAGCGGAAATGCTTATACGGATATCTAGCAATCTATGACAAAACACTTACATACCTTCAGTTTCTTAAGAAGCCCGGAGAGCTTTTCCACCTGTTTCTCAACTTCTTGTATCTAATTAGAAAAGGATTAAAAAAGATCAGGAGAAAGTAATTGCTGAATTATTGACTTAAAAACAAAAGAAAAGAGAACAACGAGCAAAATCTTAAGCTTATAAGCTAACGGCTAGGGGTTAAGAACAAAACATAACACATGTGTAGGGACTTCTTTCTTCTTGTATCACTTAATCTTTAAGATAGATAGTCTGTAACTCAAAGACCTGCTTATTGAAAGTATCCATTCCTGCATCAGAATCGCTATGAGGGAGTGGCCTTCCCATTTCAATATCATTTGTTCCAGACGGCTGAGCTCTCGCTTCACCAACAAATGAATCCTAAAGCACAGGACAATCACACCATATAAGCACTCATTACAATTTGAAAGAAGACATTACGTTTCTCATAATTAAAAATCAAGGGAAAGGCAAAGCAGCCACAAATCAACCAATCTGTTGAACACAAACTCCAATTCAGCTTATTTAAAATTTCAGGCGAGGAAGGTTTTGATGCCAATCAATTAGCAAAGCCTCTGTTGGGTAAACAAAATTATACATGAAAGAATTTGCGCATCACGGGACCACAGGAGTGTACCACTAAAATCATAAATTTGAATGGAACTATGCTGAAAATTAAGAACTTTGCTGTTATCGCAGTATTTCTCTATTAGTCAGTCATTTCAACAACTGAAGGGTAAAGGAGATATCGGTGAAAATGAACTCTTATGATCTCTGATTGATCCAACTGAGAATTCATCCTAAATTTCAACTGAGGTTTCTCTGACAATCTGAGTTTCTGGATTGGAATCACAGATACAATGTGTCAGGCAGTTAAAAGTCAATCACCAGTAAAAAGGGTACCAAACCAAATCAAACAGCATCGACCCAGTTCTTAACAAAATCAAACAAATCCAAATTCAAACATAAAGTTCAAACCTTTTGATCATACTTATGAAACCCAATTGTCAATCCAACACAGTTCAAACTAAACTCTAACCTTAAAAGAGTCGCAATTCAAATTTACTTAGAACCAAATTACCGTAAGCAGGTCGTTCATCTTGACCAAAATCAGAAGAATTCAGAGAGAAAAGGAGTAGAGGTGGAGGAGACGGCGGAGAAAAAGAGCTGAAGGAGTGACGACGCGGTCGTTGGCTTTGTTCGTTGGCCGGCGAGATATATCGAATGACAGAAGAGCCAAATCTGACAGACAGGCCGACAGACAGCCCACGCGCTCACACAAAGGGGCGTTACATACGAATTTCCAACATTGAATTTAGCAATATTTTACGTTGTTGATCAACGGTGATGTAATGCATCGGACAATTATCATATTCCAATTAACAGAAAATTATGTTTTATTGAGGGGTTGTTTAGTCAGAAAACAGTTTTTCCAATTAGCTTAATTGGTGCAACCGATTGCGTGCACATGGAATTATGGTAGAGAAGAGAGTATACTTTTGCACCTGAGTATATAAGTTCATATTTTCCCACTCAAAGATGGTAATATTTGTTATACGCATGTGATCTATTTTAATGAATAGATGAATAATTCAATAATGAATGAGATACTGGGTTCAAATTTTTCGATCCAAAAAATTACAAATACTATGGTAAGAGTCTATTCCAAGGGCTTAAAGAAAGAATTTACTATTAATTTAATAGTAAAACTGAAACAATCTGAGGATTGTGAGTGACTTTGGAGAGTGTATTACGTGTAAACAACCTTAAACTACAGCATCTCCATTCTCTGTTGGACTATTGAACTCAAAACTTCTATCTTTACTAGTTGTTGAGTTTAGTTGTCCGACAGAGGACATGGGCATGTGATTTGAAGCTGTTTACATATAAATTATAATAAGCCCTTCAAATTTAATTACAACCTTCAGATTGCTCAATTTCATTTTTAATTTGTATTTAATTGTAAATCTTTTATTTTAAACCATTTCAAGAGGCTTTTACCACAGTTTCTCTACAATAGCTCCCCAAAGCCAAAGCAATAACGATGGGAGGGAGCCCAAAAGACAAACAGGACTCACAATAGAAAAGTCCATGGGCCTAGAGAAGAGGATCCAGTTATGCTAGAAGAAGAACTGCAATCCTCACCCAACTTATACCAAATCTTTCTTTCTGTTTTTTCTTCTTAATGGATGTAAAACTTGGAACTCAAAAACGTCCTCTACGAAGACTTCAATTTATAGGACTTGGATTGTCCCAATCTTAATCAACGTGGTTTAACATTCAAAACATCCTAAAGACAGAACTGAAGAACATTAACACAACATTTTGATCATTTTCCTCTTATATATGATGTTAATAATCAAAATTAATCATCATTGCCCCACAGCAGTTGAAATCACAATTCAAGTCTCAATCTCTTGCTAAGCCTCAACTTTCTCCCACGGCCATGGGAAAACCTCTGCGCAGGGGCCTCAAAATCTGCTGCGGCATAACACTAATATTCCTAGTCATTCTCATCATTGTCCTCACGACATTAGGATTCACCCTGTTCAAGCCCAAAGAACCCGTAATCAATGCCAAACCTATTGGCCTTGAAAACATGCAGTTTTCGCTCTTCCCAAACGTGACATTAAACGTCACGGTAGACATGCTTATCACAATCGAAAACAGGAACTACGGAAGCTTCAAGTACAAGAATTCGACGGCTTATGTTCATTACCGGGGCAGCATTGTCGCGGAAGTTCCACTTGAGGCAAATTTTGTGCCGGCGAGAGGCTCGGTCAACATGACAACCTCTGTGGATCTCATGGCTGAACCATTGATAGCGAACCCGAATTTCATGACAGATATTACTAGTGGGAGCTTGAACATGACCTCAACGACTAGTTTACATGGGAAAGTGAGTCTTCTCAAATTTTTGAAGTTCCCTGCGACGGCTTTTAGCACATGTGACATTTCGTTTTTCGTCTTGACTAAGAACATTGTTTCGACTTGCAAGTCCAAAATCAAGATATGATTGTTCTTTTCCCTGTATCAATCTACCCCTGTAATTGTAAGGTCCTTAGTTTCCACTTGTCTGTATATATATATATATAGCACATGTTGCTTCCTTATCTTACTGCCTTGTATACTTTTCTTTTAAATTGAGTCCCTAAAAAGAGGAACACAGAATTAAGCTTTCTTTCTGTGAAAAAAAGAGGACATACAATGTATTGGTAGTTTTTCAAGTGATATATCCTTTGCCTGGAAAACTGAAAGAAAAGTTGGAATCTACTACTTGCATTCATGTTTGGTAACTGACTGAGCAAATCTCAATCCTCCCCTAAATTCTTCAACTTTTGGCATTGCTTGAGTACTTAAAAAGAAATACCAGAAATGGTACCTTAAAATTGGATAACTTTGGGTGATTTGCAACATATCATTTCCAAGGCTGCTGATATGTTCCATAAATAAACCTTCTTAATTTCTATTGACCATAATAAAAGGAAAATTTTATTTATACCCCACAAAATTATGAAAATACCCCATATTTTATTTTTCGCACATAAATTGATAAATTTACCCTTATAATAGAGTTTGAGATGATGAGAGTATTAATAAAAAATATACAAAAATTTACCCTAAATTTCAAAAATATCACTTTTTTATAAAACTTTCAATTCTATACAATTTGTTACTTAAATTGACTTAAATTCCCTTAATCTAATTCAAAGCCAATTAAACTTAAAAACCAAAACCCTAAAATTTACCCATCTTGCTCGCACAACGCTTTTCTCTGGTGAATTGCACGACGCTTCTACTCAAGAATGCAAACCCAAAATACTCAATCAAGAAGCTTAAAAAAGGGAACGCAAATAAAAGAAAGACTATTGTTTCAAGCCGAATTGAAAATTAATCACAAAGAAAATTAATCCATCTGACGGTATAAATGATGAGATAGCTAGCTCATCCATAATAATCAAAAGAAATGCTATGAGAGCTTGAAAAGTTGCGAAACGCAATGTGGTTATTTGATCACTTTTGCCGTATAATGTACTGAAGGTTTCGGGTACAATACTACTAGACCTCCATCAACAGTCGCCGATGATGAGCTCTATATGCAATAGTACTCAGGGTTGCAATATCTTTTAGTTATCTCCAATAACATAAATGGACTCGACTTTTGCTTTCAATTGATAGTACTCTTTTTTGAATCGCTTATATGGGTACTTCTCATGACTCACACATTCATATTGAGTTATCACAAGATAAGTTTATTATTATATCCAACTAATTATCATGTAAAAGTCATTCACAATTGCTTTTTGTCATGACCAATTTATCATCTATAATTAATAAAGGGAAATCTTTAGTGTACTTAAGACTAAGTACACCCACGGTTAAATTTGTATTTTTCAAATTTTTCCCTATATAATAAAAAGGTTAAACTTATTCCAACTTAACTAATAAGAGTAAATCTGTAAAAACAAAAATTTACATTAAAAATAGAAAACTCAATTTAATGAAAAATAAAACACAAATCGAAAAAGCAAATTGACACCAGCTCGTAGGTGTTAAGAGGCTAGTGTGAAATTTATTGACAATCACAATTTCATATGTTCATCAATCATCACATTTACACTCAAGGTCAAGGTGGCGTATAGAATCTTATTTAGCATTCAACATTCATTGCACATGTATATAATCTGAAGTCTTAACCAATATGATCACTATTTTCTGTCAAAGTTATATAATTGTTGTTTATTAGGCCAATAATCAAGCTCACTAATAAGGATGACAATGGGTTGGGTCGGGTCAGGGGTATACTATCTCCATACCCATCCTCATTTGTGATTTTTACCTCCATACCCGCATCCATACCCATTAATTGTTAATCGGGTATCCCCATACCCATGTCCACGGAGATTACTATCTCCATACCCGCCTCCATACCCACTCCGTATAGAAAAAAAAAATATGGACAATATTAATAATAAAATTTTATAAATAATCATAATCTATTAAATATTTTCATTCATCTTCATATTTTCATATTTAAAAAGGGTTTTTATCATGAATGGTGCCTGAACTTTCACTAACAGGACTTCATAGTGCCTGAACTTTAAAAGTGATCAATTTGGTACCTAGACTTTCAAAAACCGGACTTCATAGTGCCTGAACTTTAAAAGTGATCAATTTGGTACCCAGACTTTCAAAAAGAGGACTATGTGGTACCTCCTTCAATTTTTTGTCAAAATTCCATTAAAATAAGAGATAAAATGATCTTTTGATATTAATTTTCATGTAAAATACTATTTTTTTACCTCTCAACCTCTATATAAATGTGTATTATGGTGTTTCAAAAAATATATATGCATATAGATATTGCAAAATAATAGATAAATAGATAAATAAAAATATACTCGAACATAAAAAAAATATTTTTAACATAAATTGAGTAATATAAAAAAATCTACCGTTCGAGTATATTTTTGTTAATCAATTTATTTATTATTCGAAAATAGCTATATGCACATTTTTATTTTTTCGAAACATCATAGTACATATTTATATAGAGGTTGAGAGGTAAAAATAGTATTTTGCATGAAAATTAATGTCAAAAGACCATTTTATCCCTCATTTGAATGGAATTTTGATTAAAAAAAATTGACTGAGGTACTACATAGTCCTTTTTTTTAAAGTCTGGGTACCAAATTGATCACTTTTAAAGTTTAGGCACTATAAAGTCCTGTTTTTAAAAATCTAGGTACCAAATTGATCACTTTTAAAGTTCAGGCACCATGAAGTCCGGTCAAGGAAAGTTCAGGCACCATTCATGATAATTACCCTTAAAAAGAAAAATGAAGTAACAAGACCTGTAAAAAGGACTCACAAACAAGTTTGCAAATTTTTTTGTTGTTGTTAGGGTTATAGTTTCAAAATGGAACCCCTAAAACATTCATTTAAGTTGGGGTGATTTTGAGTTTTTCTAAAAGTTATATATATATAATCGGGTCGGGTTCGGCTTGGAGATTAGTAATACCATACCCGCCCCATACCCATCATGGGGATTATAAAAATCTCCATACCCGCCTCCATCCCCATTTAACTTCTCCACACTCGCTCCATTAGGGGCGAATACCCACGGGTACCCATATCCGTGGAGATTTTTGCCATCCGTACTCACTAAACTTTAATTCTCTCTCTAAAACCAATGGCCCTAGTCTTTTGGGGTGTAACAGTAATTTTTCGAGTAATTGCTGTCATTGCCTAAAGAACCCTAATTTCCCGTGATCAGCGTGAATCAATTAAAGCCTCTTGGTGATAAAACATGCATGCACTTGAAGCTATCCAACAAACCCATCTCAATTCCGTTCATGCCGTCCTCAACTTTTTGTGTCATCACTTTAGAACTTTTAAGATTTACCAAACCGATTAATTACAGATATTGGATTTTAACTGGTTATCAGATAGTGCCTTTTCAAAGTCAAAGATTTTGGGATTGCATTTTCTAATAGCAAAAACAACGTTCAAAGGACTAATGATAGATGAATTAGCAAGATTAGTGGGGTGCAATGTGTACATAATGTTCACCTGATCTACAAGTACACACATCGATCGTCCGAACGCCAAGTGTTCAGCTTATTTTATTGGAAAAATAATTTCGAAGTGTTTTTAAGAGGGGGAAGAATCATGCCAATTAGTTTTTGGAAAGATGCAATGTTCGATTTCCCCGATGTGAAAGGATCGATGACAAATAGCTTCACCATATATTTTCATGCTTCGTAAGAGTCGATGCGTTTATAGAAGCCATGGTCGGTGGGAGGAGCCATCCTCTCTACTATCTATTTATAATCTAGATCATGTAAGAAGGCCATATCAGTTAACCTTTTTATATTTCAGACAAAATGTTTATGAATAGGCGTAACATTTGATGAATTTTACAGTATTTCCGGAAGTGTGGTACCATACTAAAAATGTTTATGAATAAGCATAAGATATTAGAGAAAACTAAAAATAATTATAGCCATGAGTAATTGCTGCGTAGGGTTGTTTACAGGTAATGGGATGAGTGTGGAACAACCCTACGCAGCAATTACTCACGGCTATAATTATTTTTAATTTTCTCTAATATCTTAAATCGATGTCTAAGTAATTTTCATATGGATCAGGATAGTGCTTTGTGAATCCTTTTATATATATAGGGTATCAAATTCACAAACATAACTAGTTTGATTTTATTGTTATAACCAACGAGGACCAGCCTTGGCTATTTGGTGGCCCCAAAGCAAGAAACAAATTGTGACCTTGACTAAGGAATATAATTTTTTTTTTACCATTAGTTTTGTCGGAATAGACATAGTTCTGTCGAAATAGACAACAAATCTGCAAATCCAATTATCCCAAAAATTCATATGCTCTGAAAATCAATCTCCAACAAATTTGTAAGATATTTAACTCTAAAAATACTAAACTAGTAACCTATGACGTATAAAAAATATTTAGGGTCCCTTCCCATCGGGGGCCCAACTCCTGAGCTTAACTTGCCCAATGGGAGGGCAGGCTCTAACCGACTTATCATGCAGAAGTGGATCCTTTTGTTATGACCAACTTATATATCATGTGAAATTTGTTGACAATCACAGCTTTTTGTGTGGAAGACAACATGACCTACGTATTAGAAGTACCGTGCTTAGCATTAATTACATGCATATGATCTTAATTATTGAAATATTTTCAAAAGTGTTTTGTGAAAGTTGAGGAATCATGCATGTGACTACCTTGCTCTTCATTCACGTAATCATAATTAAAAGAATAGAAGAATTCCAAGCTTCTATTCTTTACAATTTCTAGTAGCAAAAACAACCAAAAAGGAAGATAACTTAGTAAGAAGCACTATATGTCGGGACATGGTTCTCAACCTTTATGTTACATTTGACGCACTATGTCGGATTCTTACAACCAACTCTTTCTATATATATATAAAATATTCCATTTCATGTTGACTAATAACGAACGACAACTTTTTGAGTGTTTTCTGAGGTGCATCTTCTTTCTCGATCTATCTCTTTTTCCTTTATACAAAAACACAAAATATTCTATGATTGTTTATATGGTTGCAAAGATACGAATTTGGTAATCAGATCATATGCGCAACTCAGTTTTGTAATTTAATTGAGATGGATTATGGTGTGCAAGAAAGGCAACTGATCCGTACATTCACGGGATGATTATGGCTAGGTTGCACTATTTGATGCCCACTTTCAGCAAATGCTCATTATTCATTAATCCGACATATCTGTGATTGATATTCTCGATTGACAAAATTACATAAAATTTTTTCCTGTAAGAAACATGACAATCTAAAAGGATATCATTTTTTATGTTATAAGATAAGAAACTATATGCGTAAGTCTCGGAAAATGCTAATTTAAAGTGGTGGGAAAAGAAAGTCATGTAGAAGTAGAACACATGGATGTCCTTGAAAGTTTTATTCCTTTGTGTGACGTCTATAAACCCATGACTTAGACCTTCGATCTACCATTACTCCACATCTTGAATTCATCACATTATTCATGATTAGTGGTCGTGAACTATGTGATTGACCACCTAACTTTGATTTGCATGGTAATCCATTTTAAGTTAAAGATTAATGGTTGAGTTATCAACGACTCTCTTTTCGATTGGACGCTGATGCTTATCCCATTCCAAAATCAGTTCTTCAAGTCTCTAATCCAACTAGCAGTGCACATTATCAACAACCTTCTTTTTGGTGTGTACACTTTTTAAGTGCTAAGAATTCTTAGGCATATACTTAATGGGCCAATTTGTTCTCTAACTAATACCCTTTTTGGTGCTTTAATAATCTCTAATGGTGACCCCTTAACAACATTTCTCTATTTTGGATTATCAACAAGAATAAGGTATCTTTGCCAGTTGGAAGAGAAAATAAAATCCTAAAAATGGCGATTTCAGAGTAGGGGAGGAAAATGCAACTACGTTGAAGTTCCGGCTTAAACTCAAATTGGTAATGGAGGTGCATGTAGTACAACTTCTTATAAACCATTCTATACGGTTTCCTAACTTTCAAATGTATGACAAGACAATACTCCGCATTCCCAAATACCCCTCAAGTTCAGCGATAATCAAGCCAAAGATAAGAACATCACAAATCAGGTCAATAAAACATGTGTAGTCACTTGCCTTTAAGTATGACTTTGCCTGCTCTAATACGATAAATGAAAGTTTCACCCCAAAATAAATTGATAATTGAAAAAACGTCATATAAACAAACCCACTTTTGGCCTTCTTGTGGTTTTGGATACAAAACCACCAATCAGCGCCCTGTTTGGTTGCAAAGAAAACAAATATAAATCTCATAAATTTGCAATTCAATGGGCGATATATTAATTTTCTGAACTAATTATTGAGGTTTTGAAATATTTACCATGTTTGATAACCCTTTGTCCAAAAAATTTAAACTATCGATTCACTAAATGAAATATTCATGTAAAAAACAATCTAATAGCCCAAGCAATAGTCCCAAAAACTTATTAAGCGCTCAAAGAATATTAACATCAATGAGCTTTTTCTTCATAATTCTTTGATAAGAAAGTTGAGATTCAACTCACACAAATTAGTAAGGAAAAAGCTTGCCTACTCTAAATAGAATAGAAGCTCCTATTCTATTTTTGTTAGTTTATTCAATCTTACGATGTTACACCATGATCGAAACGATTCATTTTGTAACTTATCTAGTAAGGATCATTTCCTAAAAAAGTCAATTCAATCGGAAATCATTTAGCAATCTAACTGCGTAAAATGTTTGAACGGTACAATTACATGGCCAAACACGCCGCCTATATGTTTTGTTATAGTTAAATAGCCAAACAATCTCTGATTTGATTGATTTTTTGCAGAAATGATCTTTACTAGATAAGATACAAAATGAACTGTTCCGATCATGGTATAACATCGAAAAATTAGGAAAATCAAAGAAATAGAATATGAGCTCCTCCTCTATTTAGAATAAAGCCCCGAAAAATATGGCCTAACTAATTCTAATAAGATTTCTTTAACTTTCCGATGTGAGACATTTCGTCTCATTTTTTCATGAAAACACCAAGCAACATACATAGGTGTTATCTTAATTATAAACTTTAATTATGCATAGAAGAATAATCAAATAATAATAGAAAGAAAGAGTCAAGGTCAGCAGAAGCATAAAATGGTGGGAATAATGTGAGCAGCTGAGCTGAATGTTTCTAACTTTCTAAAAAAACAAATTAAACTACGCATGCAAGCAGGCTAGATAGCTTCTTAAATTCTTAAAATTATGAATTTTAATGCTCGGTTTCACCTGCCTTTAATGGTCGTGCACATGGAGGGGTCTTCCAATTTCCAGCCGTTTGGCCTGCGACAGGTTGAAGATGAATTCATATTTTAAAATATCAATCTACTTTATATTTTATTTTTTCCATATTAAAATCATTTTCAGCTATTTTATACTGTGAATTTTTGTGCGTACAAGGAACTTATACATCCTTAAGGATTTAGTTGTTGCGATTCTCATGCCGTCTGCATTATAAAAATGTCAATAAATAGTAACCATAGAATGTCAAAGAGCGTATTGCCTGCCTGTAAGAGTCTCAAATAATCTTACAATTAAACATCAAGCTCACCGAAATATATATCACATTCTTTGATAAAAATATAAAATATATATATATATATATATATATATATATATATATATATATATATATATCACATTCTAGCTACCATTATAAGTGGAACTTGAGTTCAATTCCACTAAAGTGGAGAGGAAATATCGCTAAACCAGCATTGATTTGAATTAACATATGATCTCTGGGGTAGTTGAGTATGAAAAGAAATGTAAAGAGCGAGGGAATTGCGCAAAAGGCCGGCCTTGTTTGATGACTATAACTACAATCTCTTTCTTATGCTATACTTTATTACTTTTATAATGAAGCAATAAGCGACGCAACCTCAAAGAAGATTACGTTAACTAACTTCCTTGCTTGTTGTTGATTACTAATTAGGCCACTAACTCACCGTTGATGTCATAGGACACATGTAGTGGTGTCAAAGGTCAGTCAATGTTCTCTAGTCACTCTCTCACCGTTAGATTTATATATATGTGTTGCATGATGGGAAAATAAATATGAACTACCATAGATCGGGTACTCTAGGTCTCAATGGTCAACTGCAATGGTGTGGTCTCACAGTTAAGCAATATAACATTTCACTTCTGTCTCATCACATAGGCTGCTAATATCTACTATTGCTCATGAAAGAACCCATAATTGTGAATATATGCATACATGAGATGAGAATATGATGATGATCTAGAAAACTGGTTTTAGAAAGATGATCAATTATGGATATATTACAAACAACTATACATGTAGACATGAACTTGCTTTATACAGTAATTAGAGACATTGAGAGTTGAGATTCTTCATTGACAAATGTGAAATCAAACAAGATAGTTCACCAGCAAGGACATAGGAACCAAGCACAACCCTCTTTTTTTCAGGCCTGAAGTGTCATTTTTCCCACAACCATCCCTACTTTTCCCATCCTCTACATGCTCATCCAATTCTGCAAAATGATCTCCATTGCTAGGACCCTCTTTACCCTACAAAATCATCCAAAACCAAATTCACAAATTTGTTATAATTAACCAATAACGAAAAGCAACATTAAGAAAACGTAAAGAATAATACCAAAAAATGCATGTTCATATGATGATCATCATCTATCCTCCTATGATTTGTACCAGCTGGCCTCAAATCACCAATCTAATAACAAGCATAGTGTACGATCAACAAATAGTTAATTCTCCGATAACATAAATCGGAAAGGAACAATTAATTCGTGCGCGTGGCTCGTTGAATTCTGACCTTGGGACTATTGACAGGAGAACTAGCAGTGTCTTCCAAGTCATCTCCAGAAATTTTCTTGGTTCTTGTTTTCTTGAAGCTTAATTTCTTGGGAAGATTTTGATTGTTGTTGGAGTCTAGTTTTCTCCATGCCGCACCAGAACCAGCATCAGAAACCAAAGAAGATGTGCAGCCAAAACTTAAACAGAGACTTTGTTCTGCTTCCTCTGCTTCTTCTCTGTAATTGTTGTTGTTTGAGAAGTCTTCAAAGTAAGCTGTCCAACCACTCTCCTCTTGAGTGCATGAGTTTGTGGCTTGCTTAGAAGGATCATCTTTCATCATAGACGAATTGCAAGACTTCTCCATCGTTAACTTGGTGGAATTCAGAGGATCAATCTCTAGACTCGTCAGACTGTTTGATTGATGACCAAGAAGAGAAGGGGAATAAATTTTTGCCAGAGGCTGCTAGATTTCTTTTGGTATAGAGGTTTTGAGAGGGAGGTCTTGTAATTCTAAAAGAAGGCGGATTTTAATTTATAAGTGAAAGAAATGATTATAGAATTGATAAAAAAAAGGGAATTCATAATGCAGAATCTGAGTGTGGGGACCGGTAGTGGGTTGAGTTGAGGAAGTTGCTCCATTAGTTTGCTCCTCATTAGTTTCAATATTTTCCTGATGGTTTACATTAGATTAGGCTATTAATAAAAAACAGTTGTTGCTACTTCGAACCATAGAGGGGAAGAATTGAGAGAAAGAAACAGAAAAATGTGGAGTCTTTAGAGAGAACGTGCAAAGAAGAATACAAGGTTTTATGATGAGTGAGGAGTTGACCTTTGTGGTTGTAAATTGTAATCAAATGGGATCTTCACACCAATGGCAATTGGGTAGCCATTTTTTTCTTTCTTATATGACTTGTGGCATCATGGGTTTCAACTAATCCCAATAAATGAGTCAATTGCCAACCAACTCAAAACTTGGACTGCAGGCTTCATAGGCTCGTACATATATAAAACGCATTAACATATGCTGCAATTTAACGCCTGATGACATCATGACACATTAAGAGTATCTCCAAAAGAGTTTATAAATTTCACTCTACAAATTCACATTTGTAGACCTATGTAGCAATTTGTTAATTGAAATTTGTAAAGTTTAAAATTTCTCTCCAACAAACTCCACAAAATGATGTTGCTTCATCTTCATTTAAATCTTCAAGTTGATTTCAACCTTCCATTTGATTGTGGACCCACTTTTAATAATAAAAAATATTTGTGGAATACTCCACAAAGTTGCAAGTTTGAAGAGTAGTCCACAAATTTTTGAATTTGAAGAGTGAATTTGTGAAGTCTATTGGAGATCAATTTTACACTTTTTTGCTTATGTTGCTCTACAAATTGGGCCCCAATTTAGTTTTGAAGAGTCTTTTGGAGATGCTCTAAGCTACACAAACCTTAATGTAGATGTTCAATACAAAATTCTTGACTGTATGAATAAATTGTCTAAATTAATTAATTGGAGTTCCAACACAGTACATATTGGGACCTCTAGATATTGAGAAGAAAGGAGATCCCAACACAGGACCAAGTTGGGGTCAAGGTACAATTATATATATACTAAAAGCGCTGAAGCCTAACTGTTGCTAACCTGTTCATCAAACCAGCGGAAATTATTTTTCTACCCTTTGTTAACACGCGGCTCCCTCCCCAGCACAATGCTTTGCCGGTTTTGCCCTCATATTTTTTCTGTCTTTGTGTTCTCTGCGCGCCTCAGCTCTCCCAAAGTTAGCCTCTTTGTTTTTTACTTTTTTTTATTGTGTGCTGTCCATCCCACCGCCTCTCCTTGGAAGCTTCTACTGTAGAGTCCATGGATTTTTTGCTCTTTTTCATCTAAGTTCCCTTTGCCTTTTACTCAATTCCCTCTCATGTCTGGTTCCTCCGGTTTTTGGCTGCAGTACGCATTTTCCTGGTTTCTTCTTCCATTTCGTTAGGGGCGTGTTCGTTTTTGGACCTGGGTTTCTTCACTTCTGTAATTTCCTTCATGTTTTCCAGGGCTTCTGTTCTTCTGGGTCTTTCTTCGGTCTTCTTCTTATTCACTATTTTTGGATTTTGTTTTAATCTTCTTTCTTTTTTTTGATGATTTGTAGGTGATCTGTTGAATTCATACACTAAAAGCATAAGCGACTAGCTTTTGCTCGCGTTTGCTGGTATCAAAGGTAACAAAATTGTTACTCTATGGTATTTATTTGTTTAGTTTGTTAATTATTTAGCCATATGATTTCTGAGTTTAGTTTCCAGCAAATTGATTTAGTTTTACTTTTAGTCGGTTTGTTCTGGCTTCATAAACAGATCCAATCAATTCAAATATATTGAGAATTGCTCAATTCGGTTACAGGGTTATACTGTGAACTCCTGTTATTGGTTTCTTATTTGTTGTAGCTTTTTTAAACATTATTTTAATTCTACATACTATCTTTTTTGTTGCAGCGTAACTCCAAAAAATAATCAGTATATAAATAAGTCTATTTACTATGTTTAATTAATTGTTCTTTTCTTTCCACTTCATCTCGGTTTTGTAAGTCAGTGAACAATTATCATATAGTAAATTTTCGTTCGTTTTTTTTACTTCACTCTCTTTATTTAATTGTATTTGATTTTACATGTTCTTAATTTTTGATAGGTGCTGCATTGCAGTTTTCGGCTGTATAACCTACTTTTTTTGCATGTTGTCGCAAAATAGGCCAGGTAATTATTCCCTTTTTAAATAGACGTATAGTAGTTATTGTGAATTGTATGTGAATATTGTGTTCTTTAGAAAATCTAATAGTTCTGCTGATGTGTGTGTAATTCTGTTTGTTTGGATAGTCTATAATAAATTTTATTTGTATTTCATTTTTACATGTTCTTAATTTTTAATAGGTGCTGCATTGCGGTTTTCGGCTATATAACCTACTTTTTTTTGCATGTTGTCGCAAAATAGGTCAGTTAATTATTCCATTTTTAAATAGATGTACAGTAGTTATTGTTAGTTGTATGTAAATATTGTGTTCTTCAGAAAATCTAATTCCTATAGTTCTGCTGATGTGTTTGTAATTCTATTTATTTGGATAGTCTACAGTACGTCTGATTGCTCAGTTTTTCGTGATTTTTTCTTTGCGCACGTGTTGGTTTTATGCCTATCATAACTGTGTGTTTCGCATTTTGTTTTGTTTTAGATTAATTAGATATGTAGTTTGTTGGCAACTGTTTGGAACTGTTTTTGGATATAATGCCTCGAAGACTTCCAAAGCCGAAAAAACCCTTGCCCCTACATGCGCCCTCTATTTATGCTACTTCAAGTGGGATACAAATTGTTGATACAAATGCCTGGAATGTTAATACCAATGATCAACATCAAAATCAGGCAAGCACTAGCTCTCAAGGAAATTCTAGAAGTCTTAGTAGTAGTAAAAAACCTAGAGTCTGTGAGAAATCTCTGGTGATCAATGAATGCCATGATCATGCTTTTTCACCTGCTATGGAAATAGCTACTGAAAGTGCTTCTCATTCTGTGATCGAAAATACATATGATCCAAGTCACAACTCCAAAATGAACCGTCAAAAAAGGCCTCAGCCTCACAATAATATGCTAAATTCTATTCAGAATAGTTCTTCTATTCGTAGAGCCCCAGTTGAACCAATTGTACATGATACCTTATCTGACAGTTCAGCGAACATAAATAGGGGGCAAGCATTTTTTCAGAGGACAAGGCCACGTAGGTTTTCCCTTCCCTTTTAAATTCATTATTAAATTTCATCCTTTTTGTAGTGTTACTAATGGCAACCTTTCGTTGTTCTTTTTCCACCTTTATCTCCTATATTGCATTTCCTGCACATATAGGAATTGTTCAAGAATATGCAGATTGTGGAGACAAGCATTATGAATGCATCTATTGTGGTGCACTTTTCTGGCTAAAAGAAGCTATCCACAGAAAAACCCAAGATAACCAGCCTCTTTTCACACTTTGTTGCCAAGAGGGGAAAATTAAGCTTCCAATTCCAAAGCCGACACCCTCAGTTTTAGAAAATTTGCTTGATCCAAACAATGGCCCTAAAAGCTTAATGTTTAGACAAAATATTAGACCCTATGATTCTATGTTTGCATTTACTTCGATGGGTGCAAAAGTTGATCATTCAATTAACAATAGCCGAGGCCCTTACATTTTTAAAATTAGTGGTCAAGTTCATCATTTAATGGGTTCTTTGTTACCAAGTGAAGGTGAATGCCCAAAATTTGCACAACTTTATATACATGACACCCATAATGAAGCAATCAATCGCCTCAATGCTGTTAATTGTAATGAAGTGAATGCAAACTTAGATAAAGCCATTGTTGAAGCATTAATTCAGATGTTCAATGAAACAAATGAATTGGTCAAACTTTTTCGAACAATTAGGGAGAAATTTGAAACAAATTCGCTGCCTTCTTTCAAACTCAGATTATTGGGTAGGCGCCCAAATGATAGCTCACAATATGAACAACCAACATGTGATGAAATAGGCGGTTTAATTGTTGGTGATATTGGCCTATATGAGTCCAATAGAGATATTGTCATAGATATGAAAGATGGAGGGTTGAAACGAGTGACAAAATTAAATCCCAAATTCATGTCTTTGCAATATCCTATTCTCTTTCCTTATGGCGAGGATGGCTATAGGCCTGATTTACCATGGAACAAAGATTATAAAGGTCGCCTGCCAATAAGAGAACGAATCCCTATGAGAGCATATTTGGCATATCAAATCCAGGAAAGACGCCCTTTTTTGAGTACAATATTAAAAGGTGGAAGATTGTTCCAGCAATATTTAGTAGACTCATTTGCAACGCTGGAAGAAGACCGATTGGATTATATTAGAAATAATCAAAAAAATTTGAGAAGCGAGGTTTTTAAAGGCATTTATGATGCACTTTCTAGAGGTGATAGTGATGCCAATAATGTGGGCCAAAGAGTCATATTGCCTAGCTCATATACTGGTAGTGCTAGATACATGCTTAATAACTATCAGGATGCTATGGCAATTTGTAGACATTTTGGTAATCCAACTTTGTTTATAACGTTCACTTGCAACGTCAAATGGCCTGAGATTGTAAGAGAGCTTGATCGCAACCCTGGATACAAGCCCGAAGATAGGCCTGACATAGTTTCTAGAGTTTTCAAGATGAAACTAGATGATTTGATCAGCTATATCAAATCAGGAAAAATCTTTGGAGAAGTTGATGCAGGTGAGTTTTCAAAAACTCAACATGCTTATTTCTCACCATTTATTTTATCTTCTCTCCATTCATTTTAGCTTTAACCTAAAATCAAACTCATTAGGTTTCTCATATTTCTATTTTACAAACAGAGGTTTCTACAGTCGAATTTCAAAAGAGAGGATTGCCTCACTCTCATATACTGATATGGCTGAAAGAACCCTATAAATGCTTCTCAGCATCAGATATGGACTCCATCATTTCAGCCGAAATACCAGATCAACTTCTAGATCCAACGCTCTATGATATTGTCAATCAATTTATGATTCACGGCCCTTGCGGGGAAATCAATCCAAATTCTCCTTGCATGAATGGAGGTAAGTGTTCTAAGTATTTTCCCAAAAAATATCAAAGTCAATCTATCTTTGATACAACTGGATTCCCCACATATAGGCGTCGTGAAGACCCAACGAAATTTGTGCTTAAGAATGGAATAAAGCTTGACAGCGCCTTTGTTGTGCCTTATAATGCCGATTTGCTTTTAAGATACAATGCTCACATAAATGTTGAGGTATGCTGTCAATCCATGGTGATTAAGTATTTATTCAAATATATAAATAAAGGTTCAGATAGAGCTAGAGCAGTTGTTCAAAACAATATAGAAGATGAGATACTAGCCTATCTAAATTGCCGATACCTGTCTCCACATGAAGCTGTTTGGAGATTGTTTCAGTATCCTATTCATTTTAGGGAACCTTTGTGGAACGATTATCAGTACATCTGCCTTTAGCACAAAATGTTATCTTCAATGCTGATCAGTCACTTGAATCAATCGTTAATGAGAAAGCTCTTGAAGATACAATGCTTACAAGCTGGTTTAAAGCAAATAAAACATTTTCTGAAGCACAGTCCTTGACTTATGCTGAATTTCCTTCAAAGTTTGTTTGGAATTCTCGCAATAAACTTTGGATGCCTAGGAAACGAGGAAGATCTATTGGTAGAATTGCTTACGTACATCCTGCATCAGGCGAATTATATTATTTGAGAATGCTTTTGAATTCACAGAGAGGTGCTATAGACTTTGATCACATAAAAACTGTAAATGGTATCACACATGCCTCATATCAAGCTGCATGTAGGTCCTTAGGTCTACTAGGAGATGATAAAGAGTGGCTTGAGGCCATATCCACTGTTGTAGATACAGCCTCATGTTCTGAGTTACGCCAATTGTTTGTTACAATTATTATGTTTTGTGATGTGGGAAACCCTCAGCTACTCTTTGATACTCATTGGAAAAACATGTCTGATGATATTTTGTACAGACTACGAACAAGATTTGCAATGCCAAATTTAAATCTGCCAGATTCTGAATTAAGAAATGCCCTTTTATTTGAATTAGAGCAACTCTTTAATGCAGCCTCCAGTTCATTAAAAGATCATCATCTTCCTATGCCTAATGAACACGCAATGTCAGAAATTCGGATGAAACAGCTTAGAGAAGAGTTGAATTATGATGTTCATGCTTTAAGAGAAGAACATTCCATTTTATTGAAACAACTAAATCAAGCCCAAAGAGATGTTTATGAATGTGTTTTGAAAGCTGTGCATGAAAAAACTCCAGGTCTCTTTTTCGTTCACGGCCATGGAGGAACTGGAAAAACTTTTTTGTGGCATACAATCATAAATAAAATAAGATCTGACGGAAAAATTGTTTTGGCCGTTGCTTCATCTGGAATAGCATCTTTGTTATTACCTGGCGGTAGAACAGCTCATTCAAGATTCAAAATTCCTTTGACCATTACTGATTGCTCAACATGTCAAATAAAGAAAACAACTTTCCTTGCCAAATTGATTGAAAAAGCTGAATTGATTGTTTGGGATGAAGCTCCTATGAATCATAAATATTGTTTTGAAGCTTTGGATAAAACACTTCGTGATGTTTTATCAAGTGTCAATGATGTAGCTCATAACATACCTTTTGGTGGCAAACCTTTTTTATTAGGTGGTGATTTTAGACAAATTTTGCCTGTTATTCCAGGAGGAACGAGGGAAACAATTATTAATGCTTCTCTTAATACCTCATATCTGTGGCCTTTTTTTAAAATATTCTCCTTAAAAGAGAACATGAGACTTTCCAAAGAAGGATTAAGCCCTGAAGAAAAACAAAAGCTAAATGATTTTGCTGATTGGATCTTGCAAATTGGCGATGGGAAGATTAGTGATATACATGATCCATGTGATGAAGAATCAGCTTGGATTGAAATTCCTGATGATTTACTCATTAAATCATGTACAAACCCCATTGAAGCTATTTTTTTAGCTACATACCCTAATTTTGCCCATAATTTTGCCAATTTTGCCTACTTAAGAGAGCGAGCAATTGTTACACCACGAAACTCAACTGTAACAGAGATCAACGATTATGTAATTGATTTGTTGCCTGGGGAAAAACGAACTTATTTGAGTGCTGATTCTTTATGCTCTTCATCTACTGATTTTGAAAACCTTAACATAATGTATCCTACAGAATTTCTTAATAAGCTTGAATTCAATGGTTTGCCAACACATAGCTTAACTCTGAAAGTAGGAATGCCTATTATGCTGTTAAGAAATTTGAATCAATCTTCAGGATTATGTAATGGAACCAGATTGGTTATCATCCAAATGACTAATAGAGTTATTGAAGCCAAAGTACTCACTGGTTCCAATATTGGCCATAAAGTATTCATACCTAGAATCATTCTTTCTGCAACAGAAAACAAATGGCCATTCATTTTTAAAAGACGACAATTCCCAATTAGGCCATGCTATGCCATGACTATAAATAAAAGTCAAGGCCAATCTTTGAAACAAGTTGGGTTATATCTTCCCCAACCTGTATTCACACATGGACAACTTTACGTTGCTTTATCTAGAGTTAGATCGAGAGAAGGACTCAAAATCATTGTTGAAAACAATGGGGAAATGCCTAACAAGTACACTAAAAACATAGTGTACAAAGACGTCCTCCAAAATGTCTTATAAGGTTTCACCTTTTCTCTATACATGATTAACCATACATTTTTTTTAATCACTGAACATTCATTATACACCTTCACATGTTTGTTGTATACTAACAAGAAAAAATTTCTCATTTCAAGGTTGGAGCACAATGTGTATTTACTGGAATCACCAATTTAACTCCTTTGCAAAGAGGCTTATAATTCCAGTGTGCATTAGTAGAATATGGAGATCAAAGCTTTACATCTTTAAACACCAGTTCGATCTCCTACACTACATGTTAGTGGATTTAGAGGTAAACATAAAAATCTCTTCAATTATTTCAGTTTAAACAATTACTGCATTTATGTTAGATAGTACTCCTTCAGCCTATGTTTGGAATACTTCTTATCAGTTAGGAATTTTTTGTTTCATTTGACCAATAGCTTGCAT
This sequence comes from Spiraea crenata, assembly GCA_033992175.1. Taxonomy (NCBI): domain Eukaryota; kingdom Viridiplantae; phylum Streptophyta; class Magnoliopsida; order Rosales; family Rosaceae; genus Spiraea; species Spiraea crenata. The sequence goes on from JAVBHV010000019.1 coordinate 273,880, forward strand.
CGTTTCTTCAGTCGTTATGTGGCATTAGAGTAACATATGATTCAGGGCAGTTTTCTTCAATTTTTCTGAATCTTATACCTTAAGAATGGCCTTTTTCTTGCCTTTGCGTTTGTGGTGAGTATTTATTAGTTCTTCTAAGCTCCATATTTATATACTTTAAACCACATATATAGGCACCACCTGCTATGTTCGACTATTCTCTTGGATTTCTTCTACTAAAATTTTAATTAAATGCTCTAATTATACATGCCAAATTTCAGTTCAATCCAGTATCTATCACTTTTTCACTCCAAGTTTGATTCTTTATTCATGCATGTATATACAATTTGTGCTACTGACTCAGCTTAGCTTTTACTTTGATTGAGATTCTAAATTTCAAATTACTTGAAATTGATGATTTTAATATTTTAAATATTGTGTCTTTTATGATGATTAACAATAACCTCCTTATTTGGTTGCCCAAACTTTTGGGTTTTCCTTGATATAGTGGATATCAAATTATAATGGCCACAAGACCTCAGCACTCACTACCATGTTTGCTAATAGGGTTGTTCTACAAAAAATTTTAGTTCAAAATTAGGTACAGCATTTTATTTCTGTATATGTTGTATTTAGAAGTTAGTGTTCTGCAAATTTTTTCGGTTCAAACATACTCAAATCAACTTAACCACAAAAGGTGCAAAATAATGCTTATAATAATGTTACTATAATCAAACAAAGACAAATTATACAACCTTCCTAATGAAGTTACTGTAATCATGTAGGATACTGTGACTGGATTTTTGCTAGCTGGAGTGGATGATGTTGACTTGCGAAACAAAGACAAATTATCTTAGCATTCATTTGAGTATGTTCTGAGCTCTATTTCATAATTGGAAGTTAGCAACCAGCTAGATTGTCTAATAGTCTCCCACAAGTATTGTAATTGTCTTCTGATTGTTACTTGGTTTGTTACATATGGTCAGTATTTTAGCATGACAAGCAACACAAGGACCATGTTATCAATTTACCTTTGTAACTTAAACTTTCTTAACAAAGCTTTATATCACTATTTATATTTTCATACCTATATAACTACTATTATCTTCCTCATATATCTTCATAACTTTTTACAAATGTTATACATTTTTAGAACCCGCAGCAACGCGCGGGCACCATTGCTAGTAGTGACTAAGGGTGGGGGCGGTCAAACACAGGACTTTTGACTGCATGTACCCTAAACGAAGTTTGAGTCTTGAAACGACTGGGAACCTCACTCGGACTTAATGACTGATCGACAACCTACCCAAGACAAGCAACATTTTGGTTGGTTTTTCACTCAATTCATGCAAATTCATCAACTTCAGAGCCTAACTGATTGGGTGAACTACAACTATCCACCTGACGAAGCCAAAACCTATGCTTTGGATTCATCAATGGCTTCTGTTGTTTGGCACGTTTTGCCGGACCGATAAGCACATCGTACCAATATGTTCACAAATTCTCTACATGGGCCAGAGTTGTTCTTGACTCTTGAAAAGAAAGGCTTGAAATTCTCTCTAGCGTGCATGACATAAAACAGAATGATATAACATATCTCAAAAATTTGTGGAATTCAAAATATTGGGTGGAGGGACAAATGCTCTTAATTATTGAGATATTAGGACAATTGATAGTCCTTCGATCGGTATATGTTCACGTGAGAGGACCACCATCAATTTTACATATGATCCAGAAAACTTCTATCTTCTTCCATAATTTCTAGACGACATATATACAAAAAAGTTCCTTATGACAAAATAGTACTCTACTATGTAGAACCTTCGAGTACTCAGTGACACAAACAACCAATGGGGTTAGTTTGGTTTCAACGTTCGTCCTCCACACAACAACAACAACTAAACATCATTTGGCAGCGAGTGAGGGCATTTATGTGTGAAACAAAGAGATACGTTGAACTGCCGGCAAACCAATACCATTCACCAGTTCTACCTCTCAGGCATCCTCATCATCATATACGGGGACTTTTCCCATTTTGGTCTTTGGACAACTTAGCTCACTGCATTTTACACAAAAGATGCTGGTCTGTAGAAGTGTTAGGAACTAGCAAGTAACTACATTTAGATTAATGGGGAATGGAACATTTGGACTTCTTGGTAAGAGAAGTACCGTTAAAGCTAAGAGCTACTTGCTGTATGTGAAACAAATTAGTTTCTAGCCTTCTGAAAGTAGAAATGGGCTATGTAATTGGTTTAGCGCGCTTCTTGGTTTGGACATTACCTGACAAGCCCAAATGAACTTTCTCTTTGAACGGTAGCCCAATTGGGGCTTGGTTTAGCTGTTTGTTTTCTTCGGCCTACTTCAAATTACTTGAGAAACCCAATTGGTTTTGGTCTACCTAAATCTTGGCAAATTGACTAAAATAAGCAATTCTCACCCCTTTTTTTTTTTGGTCAGATTGCGCCGGCAGAGCACTACAACCAAGGAACTAAATTTCGACTGAAATACCAAAATTTTGGTATTTTTTGAGTTCGGAGAATCGGGGTACATATCAATATCAGCAGAAAAATACTGAAATTTCAGTAATTTCGATAGTTTCGGTAAATTTCGGACTGAGACTCTTGAAAATGAACGATATTACCGAAATTTTGATGGAAATTTCGGTAAAATTTCCTTTATACTTTACATAGCTCTCTTTTGACTTTCTTACATTTAATGAGTTGTTATTTTCAATAATGCTTCTTTTGAGCTCTTACTTTCAATAATGCTTCTTAAATCTTTCCTGATGTGTGTAATTCTGATGTATTATATTCCTCAAAACTCTTATGTTATATTGTAATTCTGATGTATTATATTCCTTTATTTCAGAATATGAGTACAGTTTTTCTCTATTTTAAATTGAACATAATTATTTCGTATTTGCTGTCCGAGCTCAAATGGACAATGTCCCTATGCAATCTGGTGTATAGGTACATCATAGTACCCTTATGTTATATTGTAATGTTACTTTCAATATTGTATTATATTCCTCAAAACTCCTATTTACACAGTTATCTCACATTATTATTTGTAGTTCTTGCCCTTCATTCTTATCTCCTCTGCAACCAAATCACCGGTCTGAATCTTCACCATAGCCAGGCCTCCACTATGATGACTTTTCTGAACAACAGTAGCTACATTGCCACCGCCACCATCACATCATCGTTCAACAACCCCGACCTCTGCATCTTCCCTCCCCCACTCGATCTGCCCAATCAGCAGTTTCCTCAATTTAAGCAAAAATCCCAATAATTTGATTGTAGAAATACCACTGAACTATGACGGTACTGCATGGGTAATATGGGTTCTAAGGGTACTATGATGTACCTATACACCAGATTGCATAGGGACACTGTCCATTTGAGCTCGGACAGCAAATACGAAATAATTATGTTCAATTTAAAATAGAAAAAAACTGTACTCATATTCTGAAATAAAGGATGTGGATTTGCTGTTATTTTGGAAAATTGTCCCTAAATCTTCTACTAACACCCAATGGTGAAGACCGAGGCCAAAGTCATTCTTTTTTATACGAGTAATAATATTAGAAATGAGGGAATTGAACTCGAGATATTTGTTGCATTGGTAACTGGTACCATTCTTAGCGGAATAAACTACAAAGGGCAAATTACAATTTTGGACCCTCTGCTTTGACTTAAATTTCAAAATGATACCTGTACTTTTTTTTTCTTGCATTTTAGTACCCTTACTTTCAAATCCTTGCAATTGTGTTCCACCTTTTGTAAAATCGTCAATTTTTTGTTGTTCAATGATGACGTGGACTATATGGAGCCCACATATTCACTCTTCCATGTCATCTATGGTCTACAACGGGTGGTAAAAGTACATCAATTCATCTCTGGACAGTCGAAAATCGACGATTCTCAAGCAAGTCGAACATAATCGCAAGGATTTGAAAGTACAGGGTACTAAAATGCAAGAAAAAAAAAAGTATAGGTATCATTTTGAAATTAACCCATATTACCCATGCAGTACCGTCATAGTTCAGTGGTATTTCTACAATCAAATTATTGGGATTTTTGCTTAAATTGAGGAAACTGCTGATTGGGCAGATCGAGTGGGGGAGGGAAGATGCAGAGGTCGGGGTTGTTGAACGATGATGTGATGGTGGCGGTGGCAATGTAGCTACTGTTGTTCAGAAAAGTCATCATAGTGGAGGCCTGGCTATGGTGAAGATTCAGACCGGTGATTTGGTTGCAGAGGAGATAAGAATGAAGGGCAAGAACTACAAATAATAATGTGAGATAACTGTGTAAATAGGAGTTTTGAGGAATATAATACAATATTGAAAGTAACATTACAATATAACATAAGGGTACTATGATGTACCTATACACCAGATTGCATAGGGACATTGTCCATTTGAGCTCGGACAGCAAATACGAAATAATTATGTTCAATTTAAAATAGAAAAAAACTGTACTCATATTCTGAAATAAAGGATGTGGATTTGCTGTTATTTTGGAAAATTGTCCCTAAATCTTCTACTAACACCCAATGGTGAAGACCGAGGCCAAAGTCATCCTTTTTTATACGAGTAATAATATTAGAAATGAGGGAATTGAACTCGAGATATTTGTTGCATTGGTAACTGGTACCATTCTTAGCGGAATAAACTACAAAGGGCAAATTACAATTTTGTACCCTATGGTTTGACTTAAATTTCAAAATGATACCTGTACTTTTTTTCTTGCATTTTAGTACCCTGTACTTTCAAATCCTTGCAATTGTGTTCCACCTTTTGTAAAATCGTCAATTTTTTGTTGTTCAATGATGACGTGGACTATATGGAGCCCACATATTCACTCTTCCATGTCATCTATGGTCTACAACGGGTGGTAAAAGTACATCAATTCATCTCTGGACAGTTCGAAAATTGACGATTCTACAAGCAGTGGAACATAATTGCAAGGATTTGAAAGTACAGGGTACTAAAATGCAAGAAAAAAAAAGTATAGGTATCATTTTGAAATTTGACCCAAACCACATGGTACGAAATTGTAATTTACCCAACTACAAACATCTTTGCTTAAGCTGACTTTGAGAGGTTCTACTCCACGTTGATGACATTGTTCAAGTACGATGACGAAGCCTAACGTTCATTCAAATAGGATAAAAGAAGGAAAATACAAACACAACTTGATGGTCCAAATATAGAATTTAGTTCTCTTTTTCACATCCCAAAGGAAGACCAATCGTGCATAGAAATATTTGATGAAAAAAAGTGCGCGAACTGTCTTTGATTAAAGTTGGAAGTGTTAATTTTCAGAGGACGAATGAAATGTCCTTCTCTCTCCATCTGACCTACAACCAGAGGAAACAACACCAAAATGTCAAAATAATTCATGTCCATAAAGAGTACCCACTTCTATGAAAAGAAAGGCATTTAATTATTAGCCTTTGCAATTTATTCATCATTTTTTTAAATTTCTTTCCATGTACAATATGCATGGGCTTTGCTTCTGCTATAGTGGTGTTATTTTCTACTTCCCGATTGTTTTGATAAGCTTCGGATCTCGACTTTGCCTTGCTGGCTGGTGTTGTTTCAGATTTCGGGTTCAGCAGGTTCAGATCTCACCCGATTGAGTGGCCGTTTGTGCAGTGGGTGAGATCTAGTGCCGGCTTGTGCAGTTTCAAGTTTTGGCTCTGCAAAGCTTGGCTGGTTTGTTTGCTGAGCTAGTGGCGGCTTGTGCAGTTGTCAGATTCAGATTTCTTTAATGGGCTTCAGGATTCAGATTCACCATGCTTGGCCTATCCAGTGGCGGCTGGTGCAGTTTTCAGATTCGGATTGCTTGATGTGCTTCGGGTTTCGATTCTGCCTGGTTTGGCCGGCTTTATTTGGGTGTTTCTCTGTTAGTTTAGTTGTTCAGTTGTCATTGTAATAGTTATAGTTAATCGGTCAAGTTGATCTTTTCCGGTTGTACTGAAGCTGTCTCTAACGAGTTGGTTTGTTTTTGCTGCCTAGTTGCAGTGAAATTATGAGTCCTGTTAGGAGTATTAAGCATTCCTTGTCTGGTCGATGTCCGAGTTTGTACTCTTTTATTTGGTTTTGCCAAACGCTTTTATAATATATTTTTGTTGATAAAAAAAAAAAAAACAAATCATATAGGTAGATCAGTCTTTTTAGTTGCAGGATCTTGCGACTGCTTGACACAGAAGAAAAGGCCACCGACTACCACTGATCGGCAATTGCACGATCCCGCTAGTAATTGATAGATGTGTGTATGTTGTGTTGATGGTGGGATATGGGCACATAAACGTAAAAGTCCCAAGAAAAATTAAAGCACAAAGCTCACACAAACACATAGGATGCCCAACAGAGTTAATGCAGACACAAATGCAAAGCAGATTGATCAATCTTATTCTTAATCAAACCCAAATATTTTGCCTTCATCAAGATACGCATTGATCACTGAGTCGTAAATGAAATAATGGACCCAAGTAAAGATCATCTAGTCCTTAATCAATTTGATCCAAAAGTGGTATTGAATGTAAGTTTGGATTTTTGTTCTTAATGGGGTCTGCAGCTTCCTGTGCAAATTATGAAAAGTATTTAGGTTTGACGTGATCTGTTATTTAATTAGGCGGCTTATTTTCTCTTGATATTAAATGTGACCGAGCAAGTTATAGAGAATTGAAGCCTTCAACTGCGCTGGTGGACTGCTAAAGACCATGTTGGTTGAGGGGAGTCTGAAGTTTTCCTACTTTGACGGTTTGACCTCATCAACAAGAAGGTGTTTCCTTTCAAACCCCACAAGATAACAATACCAGATTAAAGGATCAAAACTACACATTATAGTCCAAAACATGTTTTTTCTTTTGGTTTTGCATCATCAACTTTTGGATTCAAATCAAACTTTTATGTATAATGCCAAACAAAAAAAAAATAGAATTAAACCAGCAAACTTACACATCAAGTACAATTAGATTATATGCTAAAAGAGAGATTGGGAAGAACCTAATTAGCCCGAAGAGTGGAAGAGACTTAGAAAAGGGAAGTTTTCTTCGCTGGTTTGATCTCCAATACTTTGATCGAGTTTTGGGTTCAAAATAATGACTAAAGAAAATAAAGGCCAACTTGCCTTTGCCCCAAGGTACATGACAGCTACAGAAGACCCCATGAGAAGGCCTAAGACAGATGTGTATGGGGGGGTCTGGGCCCTGGTTGATATCAGCAGGGTCTACAAAGAATGGACATGGTTTTTTGGCAGGACTTGTTATGTGTGTGACTTGGTTCAATATTGATGGGCACAACACAGATTTATGAATCAAGATTCCTACTCGCTTCATAATTGCTACTTGTTTCTTGCATTATGGTGTTGTTTTTGTCATTCTCTTACGTTTTGAATCCAATTGCAAAGTATCCTTCTAGCTCTAACAGAAATTGTGAACAAATTTGGAGTCTTTAAAAGTTCCATTGACTTGAGTTGATTCTTAGAGTTTTATGAATTAGATATGCATGATGATCGGTGAACAGTATAGTGAAAAATGTGAACAAATACGGTAGCAATCCATTTGAAATTGTCTGGTATGCAATGGCCTCTTACCGTTCAGTAAGTTTGCTATCAAAATTCCTCAAATTTTGGTAATTCGTTACTTCAAAGGCTTTCAATATTTAATAAGTTCATGTCGTAAATTCATCTCGATATTGGTAGGTTGCTACCGCAAATACTTTTAACTTTGATCGATAGATGATACTCAAATACCTTCAATGTTCGTGAAGCTTTACCATGAATTTTGCATTGTTCTATTTGACGTTCTTTTTTTTATCCAAAGACGGCTTCAATTTACAATAATATCCTATTATATCAGCTAAAAGCCTTTAAAACCAAAGATAATCACGGATTCAACAGAATGTCTTTCTACCTGGGAATAAACACATTGGAATTGGTTTACCAAAGCATCACGAGAATATTAAATTATGGTATGGATTAGACAAACAAAAAAATCTTCCCGTAATTAAATAAAGAAAATGACCCACAAGGAATTATTGGTCACAAGATCATGTGCTTCTGCTAAATTAATATGAGAATTTAAAGTTTAAGCAAAAAATAGAAAAGTTCGTATGATTAGTTCATTTCGCAAAGACAAGATGCCGAGTGTGGTGGTGCAAAATGGCACCACGTAACTTCTTGTATGGGCAGCACTTGGCATGACCAATATAACATATTGCATCACATAATTCACACTTTTTGTGTTGATCGATCATGTGATCATATCCTAATCAATTGTACAAAATTCCATCTGTAGCTTTGTGTTCTTTTGAATAATGAATGAAGCGATATGAAGCGATCATATATAAAGAGTAAACATGGCGTAGGCATGCGCAACATCATCGATATGCTCAAGTCAATTTTAGTAGAACCAAGAGTCTCGACCGATTAAGAAATAAATCATACTTGAACTTAAGTATGTTCGGTTCGTGAACCCCCTTTATGTCATTTGTTTAGTTGGTTTCTTGGGGTCTTCTTGTTGAACCCTAATTAGGAAAAGCAAAGAAGGGGAGAAAGAGATGATTGAGCAATTGTTTCCTCTATGGGCTACGTTTCCACTAACCCGCCATAATTATTCTGAGGTTTAGAAAAAGGGAGTTCTGGATGATTAAAACATGGTGATTGGTCTGAGTGGGACAGGTGAAGTAGACTGGGGATCACATAGACCGTCCGATCAGGATGGACCAAAAAACGTGGACCCTTTGATGGAGATGTCATTATCCCATGCTAAGGCGCAATGCTGCCGTGACGTTGATCGGTTCAATTAATTGGTCAAAAAACGAAATGGACTTGATCCTTAATCGTTGTCTAACAAGAGAATGAATGGGATGAAACGAAAGTGAACTTTTATTTCCCAAAAATAAATCAAACTAATTTGGTGAACTTTTCATAAATAAAACGGAGGGAGTTACGTGGCAATCTATTTCCCGTGAGGGCATGTTTACATACAAGGAATGATAATGGAAGGAATGAGAATTGTTGAGAATCATTCTGTTTCCTTGTTTATCCTACGTTTACTAACCCACTTGGAGATTAAAATTTAGTGAGCCATAATCCAATTTAGGGGCAAAAACACCCGCAAGGAATGGGAATCAGATACCCAAGGAGGACTTGGGTATACGATTCTCATTCCCGATTTTTGTTTCCAATTCCCTATTGTAAGTAAATGAGCCGTGAAAGTGGGAATTTAATTTCCATAGAGAGCATCCTAAAGGTAATAATTACATTGTATAATGACTAAATTATCCTTATTTAAAACTTTAAAAAATTACTTAATCGAGGGAGTTATTGGTAAATTAACCTATAATTTTTTTAGTAAATGAGACATAAACCCTTAAAATTTAAACTTTTTCATTAGAAACCCACCAAACTTTTTTTTTTTGATGAATGAAGCCCGCTGACTAGATTTCAACTCAAAAACTTTCCATAATTGTCTTTATGTATGTGTTTATCTACCAAATATACCCTTATTTATAATTAAAGAGATATAAAATTGGTTGTTTGATTTAGGTGTTTATAAAAGCAAATAATATGAAAATTCTTAGGTGGCACGACATAGGTGTTCACAAAATAAAATAATATGACTATATTTAGATGGCATGACTTAGGTATTTACAAATCAAAATAATATATTGGACTATACTTAGATGCATAACTTAGGTGATTATATATTTTCTTGTACTAATTTGGTTTTTTGAGAGGTGGTGTGATTAAGGTGGTTATACTTCTTACTTATTTTGTATTTTTTACTAAGTGACTTATGTGGTGTGATTGAGGTGATTATACTTCTTATTTTCATTGGTATTTTAAATTAGGTGATTTATAGGTGATTTTGTAGAAAGTTAAAAAATAAACTCCACAAAATTCAACACATGGATAGGTGATTATGCTTCTTACTTATTTGGTGTTTTTATTTTTATTAAAATTAAATTTAGAATAAGATAAGGTGATTTGAAAAATATTTTGGAGGGTTACGATGGCATAGGTTGTAAATAATGTATAAAGATGCGGACAAATAATTATCCTACGAGTCAATGATTTTGAATGTTGGGTTTTAGTCAATAAAAAAATTGTTCATGGGTATGAACCTAATAAGACTAAATTTTTTGGGTTAATAACCCATTAACCCTAATTTTTTCACCTACTAACTTCTTACCTATCCAAACGTGGTTACATGGAATCTTCAATTCTTTTCCTGTGAGAAAATGGATAGGAAGTAAACCAAATGATACCTCACAGTTATCAAGCATTGGAGTTGAATTTCTTATATTGTATATACAACGCACACCTCTTGATTACCAAAAGGAGTTTCTCAAACAGAAAAAAAAAGAAAAAAAGATGCATATGTATAAATAGATGGGTCCGTCTGATTGAGTCCACATGGGAGATGAGATGATCGATAGGAGAAAAGAGTTGGGGTTTTCCAAATTCCAATATTTCACTTCGGTTTGACTTGCAGTTGTGTGAAAATATCAACAAACAGCACTCAACCGTGGGACCCACCCCAACCTCCCCAGTCATCCCATTATGGTTTTCCAGTTTGCTGCCATTGGCTACGAACCCTATCGCCCGTGGATTTCTAACTTTGTATTTTCGAATGCTACGCAGCGTTTGACTTTTCTTCAAATTTCGAAGCCAATATTTCCTTCACCTTATTTCACGCGATCCCTAATGGTGCTGAAAATTTGGTTTTCTGGCACTTACAAATGTCTTCATCAACAAATGGAAAGTTCTGATGACTTTTGAAAACAGCTCTTACGTTTATCATCATATTAAATCTGAAAATCCGTTCATTTTCGACAATTCCTATCGATGAGAGGATATTGTTTTGCTCGTCCGTAACTCATTCGGTTGAGCTATATTCTTTGGTACATCCTTCAAACACGCCTTTAAAGTCTTTCTGTTCGGAGATGTTTCTCCGGTAATGCATGATATGTGCCTCTAAGTGTATTGCATACGTAATTACATCCTTCCCATAATCGCTCTCAAACTCTCCTATTTTAGGACATACGAGAAAGTAAAAATCAGTAAAATCAGTAATTAGTTGAGTACAAATTAGGTTTGAGGGGGGAATGTAAGTCGGGCATCTATCTATGAAATGCGTATGGTCCATGGATACATGGTGTAAATAATGTGAAATGGAAGGGGGGTATATATGCAATGCAAGAGAGGCATGAATGCAGTAAATGGCATTTGGCTATGCACAACCTGCGCTGCTCAGTCCAATTTATTGCTAGCTACACATAATTGCAGACCCATCGAGAAAAAGAGAAAGAAAGTGATTCTGTGTGTAATTGTATCCTGTCCTGCTTATTCGATTGCATTCACACAAAACTTACATGTATTTATAACATATTGTTCGTACATAGTTAGCCGAATATCTTTTTATTCTTTTCGGTTAAATATTAGGAAAAATCCGTTAATTTTGGCAAAGCTAATAACTTATTACATATGATGGAGCTAAAATGAATTGTACCTCGTACGACTTGTGCTTTGGACTACTTGCTTTGCTCAATTTGTTCTATTCGCTTCCGAAAAACTCCTTCTATCCATGTCGTTTTTAGCCTTCCATTATGTGAGACGACTTTGATTGATGTTTCATTCCTTTACTTACTCTAATGACATGGGCCGAGGCTCAAGATTTCTTACTTAGAAAAAAAAGATGAAGGGAAAAATCTAAGTGGATCCATGATAAAAATTTGAAACTCGCAGTGGAACGTAATTTTGGTACATTTTCCCTTCCTTTTTGATAAGATTTATATGCTATATATATTTCTTCCTTTTGGACTTGTGATGATGCATAGTACCCTTTGATTTACTATATAGATTCTAAATGCTTGTGACACCACACTTGTCGATTCCGTTACACCACATTTACTATGGCCACATCTTTCGTATGTCAAGTTCACGTACCTAGTAGAGAGTTGATATAGTAAACATTCAAAAATAAGTAAAAACCAAATATCATCTTGACCATTTGGATGGAATTGGTTTTGAAATTACTATATACAAATAGTAATTCATGCACACCAAATTTAACGAGTTGAATATACCAAAACAGAAAATTTCAACTAGCTCGATACAATTTGAATTTGCATGAGCTTTGGCCGGATTAAACTTGCTTTTCACAAAACAAACATTAAAATCTCTGTCGAAAAATGGCTAACAATTGCACATCAATTTACATGGACGTCGCTTATTACCATAGCTCAAATTCATCAGATGCTTGATTTTTATCAAAGCATTCGGGTAACTATGCTTTATGATGTAATAATACATGGAAAGTGATTCGTAAGAATGATTCCCCAAGCACGTGACTAAACATCTTAACTAATAATAAGTGATCAACCAAGCTTACAAAGTTACAGTCACGTACGATCAATCATACATTAGGATACACAAAAATTTACATATGAAAAAACTCTTAGTTGTATCTAGCCAGCTGAATAAACCTTGTATATGGATACTAGCCTCCAAATTGAAAGTCACATAGCTGACTAGCTACTTCCTTTGTAAGAAAGTACGTGAATGCAACGATTGCCCTGATTGCCCTAATACGTAGTTACATAGTCCCTCTTACTAAAATTGAACTTGGTAAATTTATATTTTTTTTACTTCCTCAATCCAATCTAAAAGTCTATTAATAACTCATCAGATTTCACCAATTTACATTATCCGCTCACGTGTACATAAGTAACTGACAATCCTCTTTACTTTTTAAGGAAATTCTTAGATAATAAGTTTATATAAACCTCTGAATCTTCGATCGAAAAATCTCTAGCTACTCCTTAGCGACTGATATTAGCAAAGCTCATACATATTCACTATTTCTAAAATCTCAAAGCTTGCTCTATACTTCTTCTTCCTATATGCATTGATTGATTCACATACTAATTTGACCTCAATAACATGCTCCTCCCCTCCTTCACCAGTGCAGATCAAGATTTTATCCATAGGATATAAATATAACTTTAGAATGAATGGGTAGTAACTTTAGCCTCATCAAATAGATTGAAAGAAAGGTTCATAAAGAGTTTGGTAGCCGTCTTCCATTGCTTTCCACACCTTATATACACCCTTTCAATTCTCCTTTGGATGAAAACTTTTAAACACCCAAAAATTCTATAAAATAAAATTATAAATCTCTCTCTCATAGAGCAATTACTCCTTTCTCTCCCACCATTAAATGCAATCGCACCCTCTCAATACGCTCTGCAATTACTCCTCATCCCTGCCTCCCCTTTCTCCTTCCTCCCTTTCCTCCATCCTCCATGTCCACCATCTTCTCCAACTCCAAAAACCTCCACTCTTACCACAAACCCTAAATCAATAAACACACCCAAAAAAAAACCCTTACGCTGGAAAACCACTGTTCTCATACCCACTAGTGGTTTCCCGGCACCGAGCCACCCCCAACGCCTCAGATCTAGCCCTTCTAGATCTCCCTAGGTGCACCCGGAATCTTCACAACCCTGTACGTATTTTTCCGACACAGACTACTTTGCATGTCGTCACATGTTTTTCCAATTTGTCGTAATACATTTGTAACGCTCCTAACATTTTTTGGGAATTTTTTTTGGAAATTTTGGTGAGTGCAGGTTAGGGCAAGAGAAAGGAAACTGGGGTGTTACCAGTTGGATTCACCGAGATATTCGTGGCCGTTATGTCCTTTTTTCGTAATTTATACCCATTTTTGGTCTGATTATATATCTTGTCAGCCTTTCCTTAATCTCTAAATATACAAAACAAAAACAAAATCTTATGTTTGTCAGCTATTTGTAATTCTCAAATGAATAATCCACACTATAGCTAGCCCCTCTTGTCCAGATCGATATCTCTCACAAAAGTCCAAAAATCACATATTTAGGGCTATTCGGTGACGAAACATGCCGGCCGGGCTCATGATTCCGGCGAGAAACATGCCGTCGATGATGGGAAGCAATGGGAGTGTTGTTCAAGGCTATGCTTCATCCTCAGGTCTCACTCTTGGTCAGGTTAGTGTAATTAGTGTGGCTTTTAATTTAGATCTAAATTAATTTCTTTTAGTTTTGTTCAAACAAATTTATTTAGAGATATTTTCATCCTAGATTCACCAGATCCATTTTCAGATTTTCCGAAATGTTCATTTCTTTCCCCCTTCTTATTAATCTCATTTTTTTATACATTTTTTTTAATTTGCATCCAGTCCATTGGGTTTGACTTCATGTTAGTCCAAATTTTTCTTTTTGTGGCAAAATCCGTCTCGGTTTTAGCAATAACTTTTGATGCTATTTTAACCGCGGCACAGAGATCCAAGTTCAACGCGTCTTCTCGTTTATCTCTTTTTTTAATTCGGGCCAAATGAGTTTAAAAAATACTTAATTAATGTTTTGTTTTAGACCAAAATTCTTAAAAGATCTGTGGATATTTATGATGGTGCAGCCAAACATGATGGAAGGAGGACATCTTATGCACCCACTAGACATGGCTGCCAACACTTCCGACAGCGACATTGCCCGCGGCCTCCGCGGCGGCGACGACGACTTCGACAGCGCCACCAACGCCGGCAGCGACATCCCGGAGGGAGGCTCCGGCGACGACCAAGACCCCCGCCCTAACAAGAAGAAGCGCTACCACCGCCACACTCAGCACCAGATCCAAGAAATGGAAGCGTAAGTAAATATAACATACTAATTAATTAATTCTCAACATTTTAATGAAGCTATTGGAATTAATTTAATATATTTTTTTTCCGATCTTTTCGGCTTTGATTAGATTCTTCAAGGAGTGTCCCCATCCGGACGACAAGCAGAGGAAGGAGCTGAGCAGGGAGTTAGGTTTGGAGCCATTGCAAGTCAAATTTTGGTTCCAAAACAAGCGCACCCAAATGAAGGTATAATTAATTTGTTCTTAATTTGATTTGCTTGGTTTTAAGTTTTTTTATTATATTTGTGTGTGTATTAATGATGTAATGTAATAATAACTACAGACTCAGCATGAGCGCCATGAGAACACACAGCTGAGGAACGAAAACGACAAGCTTCGTGCAGATAACATGAGGTACAGAGAAGCCCTTGGCAATGCCTCCTGCCCCAATTGTGGCGGCCCTACCGCGATCGGCGAGATGTCCTTCGACGAGCACCACTTGAGACTCGAGAATGCTCGATTGCGAGAAGAGGTAAACGAAATTGAGAGCATTGCTTTCATGCAGATTCAATGTATGGGTGGTGGATAGGATACTTTACCTTTTCGGGCGTTATGTACTAGAGTAATGTTCTCTGGCTAGATACGTGTCATTTGATGATGTTGTGGCATTTGATGATGTGTTGCCAGGCTGTTCATTTTTGTTTCTGTTTTTGTCTAGATTGATCGAATATCAGCAATAGCTGCCAAGTATGTGGGCAAACCAGTTGGAACCTACCCTCTCATTTCCTCACCAGTTCCATCTCGGAGTCCTCTCGATCTCGGTGTCGGAAGTTTTGGGGGACCACCTGGGATGGGCGGAGACATGTATGGAGCCGGAGACCTTCTTAGGTCGATGTCCATTAGCGCTCCAAGCGAAGCTGACAAGCCGATGATCATTGAGCTGGCTGTTGGAGCCATGGAGGAGCTCATCCGAATGGCTCAAGTCGGCGAGCCGCTGTGGATGACTAGCCTCGACGGCAGCACTGCTGTGTTCAACGAGGACGAGTACATCAGAACATTCCCTCGTCCGGCCGTGGAGCCGAAACCAAGCGGCTTCAAATGCGAGGCTTCTCGCGAGTCGGCTGTCGTCATCATGAATCACATCAACCTTGTTGAGATCCTCATGGATGTGGTAAGGCTTCAATTCCTTGTTTCTTGTACATCATCTTCAAGAATTACGTCTTTACCAATCCTGATTAATCTTTGTGATGTTTAGAATCAATGGTCGACGGTGTTTTCCGGGATTGTGTCGAGAGCTATGACATTGGAAGTACTATCAACTGGCGTGGCTGGAAACTACAATGGAGCATTACAAGTGGTATGTTTTGTTTTTGATTTTTCCGTATATTATGTATGTGTTATGCTTCTGGTTGAATTATGTTTTGATATTTTGTGTTGTGAAGATGACGGCGGAGTTTCAAGTACCGTCACCACTGGTTCCGACTCGCGAGAGTTACTACGTGCGGTACTGTAAGCAGCACGCTGACGGGACTTGGGCTGTGGTTGATGTGTCCCTGGACAATCTCCGCCCTAATGCTGCACCAAGAACATGCCAAAGAAAGCCCTCTGGATGTCTGATCCAAGAGATGCCTAACGGCTACTCAAAGGTATACATATACGTGACTAAACGATCATGTTATACGTATCTCTAAAATGGAGATTTACATCTTATGTTGATTTGATTTTGAAAATGTTGGTGAATGAATTAGATCACATGGGTTGAACACGTTGAAGTGGATGAACGCGGTGTTCACAACCTGTACAAGCAGCTGGTCAGCTCCGGCCACGCTTTTGGGGCAAAACGATGGGTTGCCACCTTGGACCGCCAGTGCGAGCGTCTTGCTAGTGCTCTGGCTACACACATCCCTACCGGTGATGTTGGCGGTAAGACATTTAATTAGTGATCTTTGTACATATACATAGAAAACTAGCATGGGTTGAGATTTTATGTTACGTGGAAGTATCAATTGATGCAAGAGTTTAGTCAAAAGAATACATGTGTTTATGTACCATAATGTGAATGCATGTATGTTTATTACTAATTGGATCTTATATCGTAATCACGTTTGTTATTGTATTGTTAATTAGTGATAACAAGCCAAGAGGGGAGGAAAAGTATGCTTAAGCTGGCTGAGAGGATGGTGATGAGCTTCTGTGCTGGAGTGAGTGCATCGACCACTCACACTTGGACAACGCTGTCGGGCACCGGAGCTGATGATGTTCGGGTTATGACCCGAAAGAGCGTGGATGACCCCGGCAGGCCTCCCGGCATTGTCCTTAGCGCCGCCACATCGTTCTGGCTTCCGGTCCCTCCCAAGAGGGTTTTCGAGTTCCTCCGCGATGAGAACTCTCGTAGCGAGGTAGGTCAACGACTCTCCACCATACCCTAATCAGTTTTCCATTTACTAATGAATTTACCAAAAGTACTGATTCATGAACTTAATTATTGCACATTCATTGTTTATACATGATAATTGTTTTCCTAATTTATGCATGTATGTTACGATAATGTACCAAACCTAGTACATGAACCTTTATTTGTACTTTCCTTTTGAAAATCTACTATCCAATTAAAGCTAGCATTCTGGTTGGATTTTATTCTTGGATGGTAATACAGCCTTTTACCATTAGAGGACAAGCATACACAGAAACCATCCACATTTCAAGCAATTAGTTTCTCTTAATACAGATTTTACATATTTTCACATCACTCCTAATCTGGAAATAAATAAAACTTTCTAGAGGAAAATGGAAGCTTTGTAGGTCAATCCAAATACACAATTGAGCTAGATATAGAAATATAAATAATTAACTGAAGTTTAAAACGACGTATTATGATTTAATTTCTTCATGATCACTTTGCAGTGGGACATTCTGTCAAATGGAGGAATGGTGCAAGAAATGGCACACATTGCCAACGGCCGAGACACCGGAAATTGCGTCTCTCTACTCCGAGTAAATGTACCTTCATATCTTCTATATTCACATTATTAAAATTAATTCCTAAATTAATTTAATTTCTGTTAATTTCTTGCTCATTTGTGTAGAGCTCCAACTCAAGCCAGAGTAACATGCTGATACTTCAAGAGAGTTGCACCGACGCGACGGCGTCGTTTGTGATCTACGCACCGGTTGACATTGTTGCTATGAACGTGGTCTTGAACGGCAGTGACCCGGACTACGTGGCACTTCTTCCTTCCGGGTTCGCTATCCTCCCCGATGGGGCCGGCATTGGTGACTCGGGCTCCAGTGGCTCCCTCCTCACAGTGGCGTTCCAGATTTTGGTCGATTCGGTCCCGACAGCTAAGCTCTCTCTCGGGTCTGTCGCGACCGTCAACAACCTTATCGCCTGCACCGTCGAGCGCATCAAGGCCGCACTTTCCGGCGACAATGCAGCATGAGAGAGTACTCCTCAAGTAGTTTTTATTGCTAGGTAGAGTATTTTTGACACATATGTCACGTTTTTATGTCACGTGTCTTTGTTTTACTTATGACGTCCTATATATTGTTTTGGGTTGTTTGTTTGTGTGTGCAGTAGTATTTTGAGGTGGAGGAAAGAGACACTGAATAGAAGTGTGAAGGTGTTTTTGGCTTACGACAGCGACACAGGGACAGGGGAGAAGTCAAGAGCGCACCCTACACATAATAATCATCTTAATTAGTGGTGTAATTAATTGAGTTGATTAGGGGTTCGGGTATTGACTTCCCTTGAACAACATATTGCTTTAAGGGCAACTTAAGCGCTTAAGACCTTTTTTTAATTTTAGGATATTGAACTTTCCTTTCACCTGGTTTAGCCTTGTAGGGTTTTTGAATGGATGATCTTGCCTTTTGGTTTTACTTGGCTAATTTTCTTTCTTAGTCCTTGGTAAATGTTGTGATCTACAAGCAAAGCTTCATATGGTCATTCATGGTATAATAATTTATCATATGATTCATGAGATGACTTCAGAGGGGACACAAAATGAATAGTCTTTTTTTCTACCTATATATGTGACAATCTTGTAGAAATTTGTTTAGGACTCCCTAACATAGAGAAAAATCGCAAATATGAAATATACTTATATGTGCTTCATGTAAACATTTAGAAACACCAAATTTAATAAACCAACTATAACCTAAAGGCATTCAAATTCTTTAGTAGAAGTTACCATCGGTTTAAATTGGTGCATAGCATGATGTCTTGCCTTTTCTTCGTCCGGACTAACATGTCCAATTCTTTTCATCTCATAAGCATTAATACGATGATTATCATAATGCTTGATGTGATAGTATTAATACTTATGAGACGAAAAGAACTAGACATGTTAATTCGGACGAAGAAAAGGCAAGACATCATGATATACATTTAAGAGATGGTACCTTCCACTATAGAATTTGTATGCCTTTAGGCTCTAGCTGTACGGTTTTGGTTTATTATGATTGGTGTTTTATAATGTTTATATGAAGCATATACATTGTAAGTGTTTTGTATTTGCGATTTTTCTCTATATTAGTCGGTCCTGAACAAATTTCTACTAGATGTTCGACTGCTTTTATACCACATGGTTCCTGTATTAATATTCTACAAATTGACAATTCAATGGATGTTTAAAGAGATTGTTCTTGATAAACATACGCGTTTGTTTTGATAGTCCAACAACCTTTGCTCTTTCGCATCCCTTTATGAACTTGCTTTTGTGCAGACCATTAATATTGTGAATATAGTAAAGAAACCTCCTCTCCTGTGCCAAATCTCGAGATCCAAAATTACATATAAAGTAAATTTCGAGTGAGTTAATAGGGCAGTATATGCTTATGAACATGGCAGCAGAAGCTGGTAGTATCTATCAGATCTGCTTTTAAACTTATTTTTATAAGAATTGACAGAGCTTGCCCAACAAAGATAAGAAACTAGATAGACGAAGCAGCCTGAGGAAGATAACACCAAATGCACTTATGTAAGTTCTCATCCGTCTTGCAATCTGTTTATCATTTCTTGCACCGAAGTGAGTTCCTATGTAAAATCCGTCTTGGTTGTGCAATGATGAATTCAATGGGATTTATAATATATTTGGAAGAGATCTTTGATATTCTCTGTCTCACCTCCCCAAAAATTTGATACCTTAATACTGAGAAAAATGCACCCATCTAGATCAAACAAGAATAGGCACACAATAGAGATATTCCTAAAAGAAGGATATTCCATCTTAGCTGAAGTATAGCAGATGAACGAAGAAACTAAACAGAGTATTCAAAAACAATCTCTAAGAAGGTCAGCACCAAGCATGCACAAAACTGAAAGACAGTTGCCAAAATATCTGGTTTCATACAACTACCAATGAATCGAGTAGCCACAATCTTCCGATCGTGAAGAAAAAATTCATGTTGATACATTCAGGTCTCAAAACATGGTCATTTAATCACAAAGTGACACTCAAAACTCACATGATAATAGTGAACTACAAAACCGGAGTCAGTCAGTTATCTCAAGCCTTCTTTTTCCTACCCAATGTTGGTCTCTTGCCAATCCTTGAAGAAGTAGTGCTGGATGGTGGCAGAAGCCCCCGCAGTGTGGCCAAAACGCCTAACCCCAGGAAAGGGGCGTACATATATAACAGCTTATCAGAAGCCTTGCCGGACTGAACCAGCTCTGATAATATGGTGACCTGACCAAACCAAAAGATGGTTAAGGGACAAAAAGGATTCACAATCCAACATAAGACAAAATTTCAAGATAAGAACTTGTATCTACTGTAAAAACCAGAACAAATCCACGCTCTATAACGAGAATATGATCACCATTAAGCAACTAGGCAATAACACTTTTCGGTTATAGTTATTTGGCCATTAGACATTGCTACAATTGCAGTGGCGTTTTGTTAACTAAAAATGCAGACTACACGATGAAATCCTGGATGAGCCTGAGGGTTTCCAATTCCAAGTATACAACCAGATTTCTCCAAATCCATCATTCGAGTTTCGTAGTTTTCAGACTTCTCTGTAAAGCCTGGTAACTTCAAAGTTATACAGCCCCATAGCATAGCATGAGCTTAAACTAAAACAAAGCATCATGATAAGAGGAAATGTGTTTTCCTCAACCATCCACTCATATGCAACATCTTAAACAACTTTCACTTCATTTGGTTCCTTGTTATTGTAATATGTATCACTTTTAAACACTCTAAAACAAACATCACAATAATTTATTTTGATTCTTCAAAAAGTTACTAACTTGGAAGACATTCACCAATTGAAACAACAAAACAAATCAAATCTAAGAAAAACCCAAGTTGTAAATCCAATCAAAAACAACAAATTCGGTAACAAATTACACAATGCATCAGGATTCAAACCCAAAGATGAAAACTTTACCATGGAGGTGAAGACAGAGACCCATAGATCAAACAGGTGGTGCTGAACCATGACTTTCCGGCCAGAACTCCGTACAGATTGGCAAGTGCGAGTGGCCACTGGAAGAGAAGCTCGAGCCAGACGATCCCAACGAAGAAGTGCGGCTTCTGGGACACGAGGTAGTCGCCGTACTCGCGCGAGTACCAGGTCTTGAGTTCGACCAGCGCCTCCGGGAAGAGGCTCGCCGGCAGGCAGGTCTGGCCGTCGATCAGCGGCGCCGCCACCGCGATTACGGCGAAGAAGACGACGAGTGTGGCGTCCACGAGCTTCGCCAGAGCACCCATTGCTTTTGGAGTTTCGGATGGCTTTGAAATGATTGCTCTGTTTGTGTTTTTTATTGGAGTTTTTGCGAGTATCTCCTAATTTGGACGACGCGTCGTTTTGTGATTTTGTTTGGATGCACTAAATGCTTTAGATTTCCCATGTGAAAACCACGTGAGCAGACTTCGCTTTGGGATCGGTTCGGTTAATGAAATTGATCGGGAGATATCGATGTCAGACCAAAAGTCTGGGTTGTACTAACAATGGAATCAAGGTCAACGATAAAATGGTAGAGTATAGTGTTTATTTACTATATTATTCCACATTGTGTTCATCATAGTGTTTTAAAACTAAAACCATCAAACGGAAACTTTTCCCGTGACCTAGGGGCTGATAATAAAGCTTACAACGAAAACATGCTCATTTAATGTACTTGAATGATTATCTAATCTCTAAGATTCCTAAGATGTGGTAGTCTCCGGAAAGAGCCTCTCAAGAAGAGATGAACTCTATGGAGGTCTCCCGCCGGGTAGCAGTCTACATGGACTTTTAATCACCTCTCGTTGTTCGTTGGTCTCGTGATCTCGCTTTGATTGATGTGACGAAGTGAATGCCCTTGTTTTACGTCAAGGGTACATTCGTCTTTTTCGAACTACAATCCATGTGGCACGTTCTAAATGGCCGAGATTATTTTGGCTTCCACAATTACGTTATTGAGTAGTATAAATTCTCAATTACTTTGTAATGTAAATTGAAGGATTCTGATAGCATTATCAACAACATAAATCCTCAAAGTCATTAACAAAAGAGGTCACAAATTTGGATGATACTGATGCACAGTTTTTTTTTTCCTTTGTGCAAAATACGTATGGAGGATTCAATTTTCTTTTCTACCTAATATTCTACGGCCACTGCCTCTGTTTGGAGCTGTAGAGGTGGTGTGGGCCGATGGCAGCAGCCCACGAAGCAAGACTAGAAGGCCTAAACCCAGAAAAAGGACGTACGACGTGAACATTCTGTCCGATGCCTTGCCCGACCGTATGAGCTCTGATACTCCAATGACCTGCAATATTCACCAACAATGAACTGATCATTATCCCAAATAAGTACTGGGTTAACATATTTGGTGAGCCTAGAATTTCGTCTAAGAAACCTATCATGAGTTCTGAATATAAGGTTACCAAAGCCCACCAAAAAGTCAATTATCAGAGCCATCTATATTCAGATTATAGTCTAGACTTAAATGTCGAATCATTTTCCTTCTACATGATGTTTAGTGGTTAAATAACACATTTCTCGATCATCTGATGACTTAGAAGTGCATATTCGTGAATTATCTAATACCAGATATTATTTGGAGAGAAAAATCGATTGAATGTACTCTAGGAAAGAACATATGTTTACCATGCTGGTTGAGAACGACGCGCCGTAGATCAAGCAGGTAGTGTTGAACCAAGACTTGGCAGCGCAAATCCCATACAAATTCACAACGGCAAGTGGCCCCTGAGCTGCAAGCTCAAGCCAACCTGAACCAACAATAAAATGAGGCTTCTCCACAAACAGATAACCGTCGAACGTGCGGATGTACCAATTGTAGAGGTCCACTCGCAATCCCGGGAAGAGGCTCTGCGGCAGACAGACCTGCGCAACGATGATGAACGGTATCACCGCCATTATCGTGAAAAACACGCCTAGGACGACGTCGATCATCTTCACCAAAGCACCCATTTGATCAACTTTTGTGAGGACTCTTGTTTGCGTCCCTATTTCTATTTTGCTAACTTTGACTTTCTTCACTATGATATTGAGAACTTGGAAGCTAGCCTGCTGTCATTGGCATCTTTAATTAATATTAGTCGTTGTTGTTGTCTGTCTAATTGTAATAAGTCAATCAGATGATTGATGAAGGAAAAGTTAAAAATAGAACCTCTTTATCTACATCCAAGATTTATCTGATCACATCTATCACTAATATTATTTATTAAATTATTATTTATTTTTTTTGTAAAATTATTTGTAGAGATCAAGAGATGTAAAATAGAAGAGAATTTTCTCACCACACCTAACATCTCCAACAACAGCCTAATCTACTTTTTCTTCAAATTCGAATGCCATTCTCCACATAATTATTACACTATATCTTGTGATGTTCCCATCACCACACCGAAACTTACAAAGTGTGTTGGTTTCGTATCTTATAAATTATCATGTGCTAGTTTCATAACTTTTTCGACGATTAGTTGTTTTGTGTTTGCTATTACTTCTTGCTAGTGTGATGGCCTTTTCATGTCACATTCATGTCCAATGAAAATAAATCCATCATATTCTTAATTTTCTTGTTAATTTATATTGTTAAATTAATCTACATAGGCTAGATTAGCTACATAGGTTAGATTAGTGTTGGGTGTGTAAAACAAATTCAATATTTGATTAAGAATTTTTTTGGAACATAAAATTGATGCAAAGAGAAAATTAAATTAACTAAAATAGGTGATGTATGCCTTGAAAATTGGGTATGATCAGATATAGGTGTAGATAGAATCTCTCCCTTCAAAATATGACAACAGTATGAATGAGATTTGGGGGAATCGACAGTTGGATGATGACAAGCTCTTCTTAATTATATCACAATTGATAAGAACAAGTACTTTATTTCAAATTTCCGTGCTTTTGGACAATCCATGTTTCAGATACTAAGTGTATATCATGATTCATGAGTCTCAGTACAACATGATTAATAATAAAAAAAAAAAAGTGGATGGAAGATTTGAGATCTACATCATCTTCCTATTCTTTGGTGGGGTGGTCCTTTTAGGTCCTTTGCCGATGGTTGGAGTAGCGGTGGACGGCCGCAGCAGCCCTCGCAGTATGGCGAGGAAGGCATACCCCATTGCAGGGTAGTACAGCATCAACATCTTACTAGATGCCTTGCCGGATCCCAACAAATCTGCAAAAATAGCTCCCTGCAATTTTCACCAAACCAGAAAATGTAGCAACTTCAAAACACATTAATAAATGACACATATAAGCACCAATTGAAGGAATTACATAGTGGCTGATGTGAGTTCTTTTCTATTATACATTAGGCTACATAACTTAGGTGCGTGTTTAGTAGCTGTGAGAGTCATACTACATAGGAATCAAACGTATGAGAAGCGTACACTGCACCTAATTACTGTACCAAACTCAAAATTTCTGGCACAGTGTGAAAGGAATAAAAGATGAGCGAAATTTTACCATAGTGGTGAAGAAAGAGGCGCCATAGACCAAGCAGGTGGTTTTGTACCAAGGCTTAGAAGTCCAATATCCATACAAGTTTGCAAGGAGAATAGGCCATTGGAAAACAAGCTCAACCCAAACGAGGCCAACGAAGAAATGAGGCTTCTCTGCTCCAAGATAGTCTTCGAACTCGGTAAGGTACCAATTCTTCAGCTCCACCAGCGAGTTCGGGAAGAGGCTTTGAGGCAGACAAAACTGCGTGTATATCAGCAGCGCAATCACCGCCGTTATGGCAAACATCACGAAGAGTACAGCGTCGATTAGCTTCACGAAAGCACCCATTTTGCCTCTGTTTTGCATCGTGTGGTATTGCAAAACTAGATCTTGAAGGCTAATTGGTTGAAGTCTACTTAATGGCTATTTTATAAAGTAAATGTGGGTCTTGGTCTTAATTGGCTACTGATCACTAACATGCATGTTTTCTTTCAGAAAATATTTTATTGTCAGCCAAATTAATACATATCTTAGTCCAATTACTAATCGTGAAGATTGCTTGCTCAAGTAAATCATGTTTGATCTTCCTCAAGAGTATAGCAAGAATAGCACGACAAACTGTTTGGCAAAAGAACATTACCTATGCATAAATTTCATTCAGAAGTACTAATACATCATAACAACAATTAGTACAGGTTATTATACTACAATCATACCTAAAACTTGACTCAAATAGATTGTTCTTGGCAGACATAAAATTCTACAAAAGAACTAACATTCTGTTCTTGATCAGATATGTTTTCCTCCACGCAATATAAATTCTCAACAAGGCACAAGGCAAATGGCAATCACAGTGATGAATTTTAAACAGATAACTTTCACGAATTGATCAACGGTTTCTCAGTTTAAACTCTCTTCTTTCTACCAGCAGCAGGTCTCTTGCCAATGGCTGCAATAGACTTGTTTGATGAGTTGGGCAGCAGCCCACGCAAAATGGCCAAAACCCCCAAACTCAAGAAACAGTAGTACATTGTCAATAGCTTGTCAGGTGCCCTCCCTGATCCTGTCAATTCTGCAAATATAGGCACCTGCAAATTCATGGCAATCACAATCTTTTAGATGGAGAGAAACAATCACGATTAGTGCAAAATAAATCGACCCGATCTTATTTGTCATAGAGATGTGACAGTACAATATTAGATATGATCAGTTAAAATGGTAGGAATAATTGTACGCAGCAGGGCTAAAATTTACCATGGAAGTGAAAAGAGAGATGCCATAGCACAAGCACGTAATGTTGAACCAAGGCTTGCCGGCCAAGAATCCATAGAGGTTTACAAACACGAGAGGCCATTGGAACAGAAGCTCAATCCACATGATGCCAACATAGAAATCGGGCGTTTCGGTCATGAGATAGTCGCCTAACTCGCCGGAATACCAATTCCTGAGGTCCACGAGGATGTCCGGGTAGAGGTGGCGAGGGAGGCATGCTTGCGCTTCAATCAATGGTGTTTCGAAGGCGATTGCAAGGAACAATAGGAAGAGGAGGGCATCGATGAGCTTGACAAGAACTCCCATTTTTTTTGTTGTGGTTTGGTTTGGAGCTTTGGCCTAGCTATGTTTGCGAGGAATGGAGAATAGCTAGCCAGGGAGAAATGAGAATGGCAGCAAAAAGAGGATCTTGGAACATTGAAAATGCAACATGGGGTGCAATTTATACGGGGCATTCAGAACTTATGACCGACTCATAAACATGTCTTAAGGTGATGTTTGGGATAACATTCAACTGCAAGAACAATCAAACTTTACATACAGTCGGACGAAAAACATGAAATTGGCATTTTTTGTGGAAATATGAACCTCTAATGCTCAATTATTTACACAGAGAATGATCATTCGAGAAAAATTTACTCTGAACTTAGGTAGGTAGTTCTTTACTGCTACCATAAGACACTCATAATCATCGAAAAAATAGGATATTGAAATTCTCATGATTTATTTGTCCCTGAATTGTGCCGCTGTCTATTCCATTTCACACAACAAATTTAACATAAAATCGCATCATCATTCAGGGAAGACAATTAACTATTTTGTTGTACTTAAACTCAAGGCAAAATGATATGAACATGCTGTGTCGGAGTACTGTTAGATTTACTTTATAGCTTCTTTTTGTTGTGTGAGTTTCTCATTTTGGTTCACAGTTATGTTTAGAAGGAAGGCCTTTTTGCACTGGTAGACCGGATAAGGAATGGATGAAATGGAGTTTTTCACGGAAGCGGAGAGTAATATGAATGATCTTGCTTCAGAACACGAACCAAAACCAAGATGCCACAGTCGAAGACGTACGTGGAATACAAAATAGTATATACAGTATACATATCATGATCTTTGAAATGAAACTCATGAGTTTCCAAAATATAACTCTCATCCTTAAAAGTGTCACTCTTAAGTTTAAAAGTGTAACTCTTGGGCTCAAAAGTGTAACTCATGAGTCATGAGATTTAGATCATTGATCTCGTCACTAAATCCCACAATATTGTTGCAAATAAGGCAGCAGAGGTCATATACATTGCGAAATATTGCAGTGATCAAAGCAATTTACATTACTTTCCAAAGTTCAAAGTTCATTGCATAGTTGACGTCTTTGATTAAATTAGGGATTGTAATATCGTTTCTACTAGTAATGTGTATTGGACATCTTTCGGAATAGCCTATAGGTATTGACTATTTGAATCGATGTTCTTTTCAGCTTGAGTCATCTTCTGGGATAGATTGTCTGCCGAGGCACTAGGACATAGTTTCATACCTGATCGACTTAATTATCGAAAACAGTTGTCCAATGTGCAGTAATTTGTGTGTCTATATAATCTATCCTTTTCTTGTTTGTTTGATGTTGTGCATAAAACTTGTTGGTAAAGACTAACAGCCAACGAATGATCTCCAATCATGCGATGCAATGTAAGATCAGCAGTTTGCACTCGTGCAGTTATCACTCTTTCCTTCATAGTTAACAATTGTTATTTCTCTTTTGACTGAAGTTGTAATGGCCCTTGACAATTTTACTATAAGTACCCTGCTATTTGCATCTCATGTTAGAGCTGCTACAGAGGGACTTATTAAGCAACACTATGGAGATGAAAACTTGTATCGTAAAGAAACTTGAAAAGCAACCATTAATCTTTGAGTCAGGGGAGGTAATTAACTTTCTCCTTGTGCTAAAACGCAAGGCAAAATGATATGCTGTCTTGGATACTGGAAATTTCCTTTAGCTTTCTCTATGTATAGAAGGAAGGCCTTTTTGCATATTGGTATACCGAAGAAGGAATGGATGAAAATGGAATTCAGCGAAGGGGAGAGTAACATGAATGAATGATACCAAGAGAGGCCACAGTTGAAGAAGGCGTTGAATACAAAAATGTGTATATACATATCATGATATTTGACATAAGAACTCATGAGTTTCCAAATGTAACTCTTCAACTTAAAAGTGTAAATCTCATGCTTAAAAGTGAAACTTAGTTATAAGATGTAACTCTTGAGAGTTGGATCATTGATCTTGACAATAAATTACAAAGTATTGTTGCAAAGTAAGTATCAGAGTTCATACACATTAAGAAAGATTGTAATCACAATAAAATCAATAAAATTGTTAAAGGAAGCAGTTCTCCCATGTGGAAAATGTATATGTCCCAATACCTTTTCACTAATTTGTGTTTACTTGAACAGGTCATTGTGGTACCTTTGCTTGGTGTTATGCTTTAAACAATTGTGCCTACTCATACAGGGTTCCCGGCCCAATTGGAGATGAATTCTCTTGCTCAATTGAGTTTGGGTATGGGGGATTCCCGAATTTGAATTTACTCCATAAATGTTGGGTCGGTGATGGATTGTAGTGCCCATCACCAAATTTGGCCCGAAAGTATATTATTTTATTTAATTATATTATTTAATTATTATTATATACCATTATTAAGAAACCCTAATGAATTATCATTTCCTTTTCTCTAAGCCAAAAATTATCCTCACATTTTCTCCAAATCAAAGAATGCAAAAGGCTCACATCTGCTACTATCGACCCCATCAAAGCTCCATCCACCTCTTATATTCGCTCGCCACTTTATTGCAAGTGTATCGAGCTGAGTTCGGGAATTTGGGACGAATTCAGGGAACTAGTACCCAATAGGTATGAGGATTGGAAATCCCAGAAATTGGGCCAAGGATCGAGATGGGGATTGAAGATTGGGCTGGGGACAGGTGATGTGTCATCCAGTTACAATCTTGTGATAAAATTGATTTGGTAACAACTTTGTGACAAAATTTGTTTTGGCACAACCTTAGGGCAGAATTGATCACTTTTTATTTTGTCACAACATTGTCATAAATTTGATTTTGTTATAAACTTGTGCCAAATTAGGATTTGTCACAATCTTATAGCAAATTTTATTTTGTCACAGCCTTGTGACAAAATTAGCTGTCACAACCTTATGACAAACTTGTGTTGTGACAAAATTAGTTATCACAATCTTATGCAAACTTGTGACAAAGTGACAAATTTGGTTTTGTCACAATTTTATTATAAATTTAATTTTCACACAACTTTTTGATAAAATTGATTTTGCGACAACCTTGTGAAAAATTTGTTTTGTTATAACCTTGTGACAAATTTTGTTTTGTCATAACCTTGTGACAAACAAATTTGTTTTTGTCATGACCTTGTGACAAAGTTGACTTTGTCACAACTTTATGACAAATTTGGTTTTGTCACAACCTTGTGACAAATTTGATTTTGTCACAACATTGTGACAAAATTGGTTTTGTCACAATATTGTGATAACTTTGGTTTTGTGTCATAAGCTTGTCACAAATTAGATTTTGTATCATAATATTGTGATAACTTTGGTTTTGTGTCATAAGCTTGTCACAAATTAGATTTTGTATCATAACATTGTGACAAATTAAATTTTGTCACAACCTTGTGAAAAAAGTCGTATTGTTTGTCACAATCTTGTGACAAAATTCGTTTTGTCACAACATCATGACAAAATTGGTTTTGTCACAACATTGTAAAAAAATTAGTTTTGTCACAACCTTGTGACAAAATTGATTTTGTTACAACCTTGTGACAAAATTGGTTTTGTCATAACCTTGTGACAAATTTAGTTTTGTCACTGCCTTGTGACAAAATTGGTTTTGTCACAAATTGTCACAATTGACAAATTATATTTTGTCACAACCTTGTGAAAAAAATCGTTTTGACACAACCTTATGACAAAATTTATTTTATCACAACTTTGTGACAAAATTCGTTTTGTCAAAAAAGATAAATAATTTTGACCTTGTGAAAAAATTGGTTTCGTCATAACCTAGTGAAAAATTAGTTTCGTCATAATCTTGTAACAAATTTGGTTTCGTCACAATTTTGTGAGAAAATTGATTTTACCACAACCTAGTAACAAAATTGGTTTCATCACAACCTTGTGATAAAATTGATTTTATCACAATATTGTGACAAATTTGATTTTATCACAATCTTATGATAAATTTAGTTCTGTAATAATTATGTGACAAATTTAATTTTATTGCGACAAACAAAATTGATTATGTTACAACTTTGTGATAAAATTAGATACCCTCTCTTATCTTCAGATTAAACGACTGCCGTTTCATTCATGTCTCATTTACAATTGGGACCGAGTCAGATCGATCGAGTCATCAGGGAAGGAGCGAAGTCTGAAGCTTTGAGCTGCATCATCTGAACTTTTCACGATGAGTGAGACTCGACCAGTGCCGAGGAGAGAGAGCCCATGGGGGATGCCGGACGGCGATCACCGCCAGCCCAAGGCCCACCGCTGCAATGACCGAGCCGAGGACGTCATTCAAGTAACCAAAACCCCTCCTTTTTGCCTTTTTCAATTTGAAAGTTAAAGCATCTCTGATGCAAATTTTGGTTTTACTAATTAAATTGATTAACTTTATGGTAGTACGAACTAGATTGAATATTGGGTTGTAACGTTTTCGGCATTTTCTTTGCTTAATTGCTTAGTTTTGGGTTTTTTTTTTTAATTTTTTGGGTTTTTTTAGCTGTAAAGAAGTGATCTTTAGCTGTGGTGAGTTTAATTGGTTTTTTTGTTGCTAATGTAAGTGTTGGAGTTTAGTTTAAACTGAAATAAGTTTGGGTTAACTGGGTATTAGTTTGTAGGCTTGATTCCGTTTTCGCTAAGAAATGTTGGTTGCTCTAATGTTCCACTGTATATGTGTATTGAATCACAATCATTTATATGAGTGTTAGTAGAATGGAGAAATGGAGCTCAAGTTTTCACCTTTTTGCGTTGTTAAATCGCAATGTTTGTCCCTGTTTGGAACCACATGATTAGAGAAATGAAAATGCAATACCAGCATACCTATTGAGGGAGGAGGGAGAAAGAGTTGTAGGTGTTGGTTTGCGGAACTGAGGTAAAAAGAAGCTCACTAGTAAGACCAGTCATCTTCAATGTGAGGGTGGTGTCATCAGTGTGTGTTTTATGTTGAGCTTGATTTTGGTGGTATTGATGGATCATAGATTGGGAAAGGATTTGGAGCATTTGTATTGGTGTTTCTTATAGTAACTTTGAACGTTATTACTTTCTCCTTGCATAAAAGGATGCCCGTTCAGTGTTGCTTATTTTATCTGCCACAGAGGACATAGTGGCCTGAAAGTTTGGAAATCAAAGTATCTAGTTGTTGCTCCCACTTTCCTCAGTTCATCTTGCCTGTGTATTTTGTAGGCTTGTTTTGAAGGGAACCCATTTAAGACAGTTCCAGGGCCATTCAAGCTCTTCTATGAGTGCATGCGAGCTAAACCCGGGTATGATTGACCTGTTAGATTTGGTTTTACTGTATTCTTATGGCATCATCGTTTTTCTCCCAAGTCAAGGTCTGCCACATTGGCACCTTGATTTGTTGGCTCTTCTATCTATATGCTTGTTTAGATGCTATGTAAAGATGTATCAGTTACATCATTCCAGACATGTTAGCGCTTCCTTTTGTGGTTTCTGAAGCATTTGTATTGTCCTGTAGGGAGGAACCAACGGCGCCATATACATATTTGCAGCTGGATCCCCCAAGTAGAGAGGTGAAACTTGAGTGAGGCAATCTTTGCTACGGGAAGAATACCTGTTTTAGGTTGGTTCATTGTCTCAAAATTCCAATTTTTTTTTTCTTTTGTCTGAATAATGTGATGTTGGATTGGCAGTAACATGACAGCTTCCTATGCTATAATAAGACATTTAGTTGAACTCAGAAGGTTATTTCATCTCTGCTTGATCCATTTACTACACATTTCAACCCAATATTGTCTTTCTATTATACGAGTGACATGGTTTTTTTTTCTGCACTAGTAGTCGATCTCCCTTTCATATCATTTGGCAGGCCTTATCTGCTGTTGTTGTTTGCATCACTACTTAACCTGCTATGAGAAATGCATTTACTTTGATTTGCATGGTCATTTAATATGGACTGCAAATATGCAAAAACATGATATTTCTTTTCTTTCTTTTTCGAACTCTCTCTACAAAATGTTGAACAAAACTTTATTCATACATGGAGATGTGGGCTATCCGCCTCTCCCTTTCTCCAAATCATGGAACTGGTGAAAAAAAGGGTCATGAAATGGAAAAGAAAACCCAAATTGTCCTGACCGACGACTGCGACAATTCCAGGGACTGGTTGACTGCTTACATCTTTGGGGTTAGAGAGATCAGAGAGGAGGGATGCTTACATCTTTGGGGTTAGAGAGATCAGAGAGGAGGGATGCTGCTGTACTTACGGAATACAACACTAGAAATCGATAATTGGTTCTCCTATGTTCAGGTTGCGTTCCACGGTCCACGGCAAGTCGAAGAGCTTGGCCGTTATGAATTTGAAGATCTTGTTCACGTTTATGTTGTATGTTGCACTTGAAAAGAATAGCGTTGCATTGAGTGCCTTTGCATATGCTCTTGCCTGCAGTCACAATTAGCACACATCAAACTCCAAATTTAATTTCTTTTTTGTTTTCAGTGGAAACAATTTTCTTCGATGGTGTTCAGTTCCTTCAGTCCTAGGTTCCTTTAATTGAGACTATTCTCTGCCTTAAAAAAACAAAACCAAATTCATTGATTGTTGGACAACAACTGCATTTCTGCTGACTATAAACTCGTGCTGAAGCGAGGACCCCGACAGAGTGGTTGGATCTTTGGAACTGGTTTTGGCCCACCCGTGGTTTCCTTTTAAGTTTTGGATTGAAAATTCTCTTTCAAATTTGAAGTTCGGTTGGTTGGTGCTGGTACCTAATTTGAATCGTATGTACACAAGGTTTTAGCTTCCTTTTTCTGTTGAACATCAACCTGGATCTCTCCCAACTTCTCGTGATCTTTTTCCTCCTTTATTTAAAGAAAGTTTACTTCAAGATCGTCCAACAGGTTAACCCCCCTAACAGTTGATGTTCCCTAACTAAACCACTATTTTCTTCTAAAACAAGTAGGCAAACATACAGAAAGATGGTGAAATTTTCTATTATTTAGCAGATTTGTGCGTAATAAAGTTGGTTCGGAAAGTATTCTCTCTAAATTTAGTCTCTCCTCCCATGTGTTTAGATTCGATCCTACTATCTTTATGAATTATTGCTTATTGAAAACATCCGTACCTGACTCGCAATTGTCCATTGCAAATCAATGGGGAGCTGGATGAAATCATCGAACTTTGTTCCAATCAATATTGGGATTGCCGTCTGCAAAAACAATCATTCAACAATATTCACCATAAAAATCAATACAAAAAACTGAAGAAGAAAATTATTTAATTTGGTTCATTTTATGCAAGAGAATAAAATGAAGTTGGAATTACCTGATTATATTTCCTTGCTTGGTGATGCCATGATATGACACTGCAATCCCAGAAACCAAAATTCCTCAGATTTGCAAAACTTGTAAAAATCAATCAAGATCAAGAATCCTAATTTTGAATTAAAAACATCATTAATCTCATAAACAAACGATCAACACACCTATTTAACGTACACCGGCTTGTTAGATCAAACATGTACAAAATCGCTACCGAGTCCTTGCAAGCTACCGGAATATTGTCCATGGATTTTACATCACCTATACCAAAATGAAGCGCATTGATTAATATGTAATCGATCAAACACTACTAGAAAATGAAAACGAATCCATAGAAAACAAAATCATCAGGTTATGATTGTATATATGTACCTCCAACTTCCCAAATGGTGTAGGAAATTCGTGCACCCCTGACCATCAATGTTTTATCCATCAAATTCAATCCTGCGGTGTCTGCCTCCCCTCCCTCTTCCTTCTCCTGATCCCCTATGTACTTTACCTGATCAACCCAGAAAATCAATGAAAACTAATCAATATAAAAAAATCTCGAAAAATTAAAAAATGGAGTAGAATGTTACATGGTACAAACAAACTTATACGACATAAGAACGCGTTCTCAACCCTTGAATCTTGATAGATTTACATTTTCAATGTAGCAGGTTTTAGATGTGTTTGTATGTCATACGAACACAATAGGTTCACTTTTTCATCGTAACATGTGTAGATGTGTTCGTATGACATACTGAGCTGGTTCCATAGACGAAAAATTCATTGATAGATCACATACCACAAAGCTTGTCTTTCCAATTTGGCTATCCCCCAAGAGGCTGATCTTCAATGCCACCAAATCCGAGTCCTTGTTTTCACGGCGACTAGTTCTATGGCAGGTGAGATCTCTCGTCATTACTGCCGGCGATGGGGAAGGCCCGAAATTGGAAGAAGACGGGGAGGACAGGGCGCCGGAGATTGGCAACATCCGGTAGTGTACCGGTTTTCCTAGGCAACACATGAGTAGACGGTCCATAACGCGACGAATGCAGCGGCGGAGGACTATAACGCGGCGGTTTACTCTTCGCCGGAGGCCGAAGTGGTGGACCATTTCAGCAACAAACAGCCAATCAAATCCTTGAAACTGAAATTTGTTTATAGGGATGGCCTCAACAGCAAGTGAGCGGCTCTTGTTGTGTTTAGGCCATGGAAAATGAAAAGCTAGCTCCCAATGTAATCATATTGCCATCACTTGCGGGTATTTTTAGAATTTGCTTTTTTGTATTGGTGTGTTTTTTTTTTATTTTGCTTTTTTGCTCGTTTTCAGTTACATACAACCACCCTTTTGCTATCAATGTGACAAATTTAACGGGACAGTTGACCGGTAATAATATGGACCTAATCCCAATTGCCATCCCAATCTTAATTATAGTCCTAATTGCCGTCTTTCAATGCTACACGGTTTCTTTAGTGCTAGTAGTACGTGTTCGGATAATTTTAGTGTGACTATTACACAAGTTCGGAAGATCATGTATATCTAGAAGCTATCGTGGTTACTAGAGAAAAAGAAAGAAAGATCTAGAATGGGGAGATATCCAAAAGTTTATCCAACAACAGTTTGGGGAGATTTCTTCAGGTTTACTTGGTTTGTGTCGTGATGGGGATGATGTTTGATTGAAACCAAACACCAAACATTTGCTACCAAACTAGTGTTAACTTCAATGTTGAGTCACTGGTATGTGTTCTGTTTTTTCGTTGTAAATTAAGTGCACCATCATAACGATCGGCTTTAGATAATCATGATAACCGACCTTTCTAGAATCCGAGGCGTCTATGTTGCTAGTCAGAATATCAGCTGCTTTAACACATACAAGCTTTAATCAAGTGAATGGACACATTTTGTTGGTACCCACTTGATTTTTTATTTTTTTATCAAAAGAAAATAAAGTGCTTTACTTAATGAAAATGGTGCATCTTGCTAAGTAAATAAGTACAATAATTATATTTGAACTGCAAATACAGGAGCCCTGATAAAAAAAAACTCTTGTGTATGAGAAAAAGAAAATCTGATACTCTTATAAAGACAAGCAAATGCATGGCCAATTTTGAATTCAAGTTGAAGATGGATCAAAATTTATATAAAGAGAAGGTGAGATTTCGTTGATTCCATTTACCAATTAGGTGGTGGATATACTAATATGTGGATTCCATTTTTGAAATATCGTTTATAAGCCAGCCAGCAACGACTAGAAGGTTTACAACTCGGCCATTATCAAAACTTAGTCTTCATTTTGTTGAAGGATTGTAGGGTCTTTGAAATTCGAATCCAAAATCAGTATGATATACGTGGCCAAGTATGAAATGGATTGTACTCAATTCTCAACGTGGGTGCGACGCAAAAACGTTGACTCTGATATTCCGAGCTAACAATGTTGAAAAGGACGTTGATATGCTTGGGATGACACCTCATCAAATTGCTCCATTATCGCAGACTTTTTGTCATCGGTGGAAATGCTCTGATAATTAAGGTACCAATTACCCCAGCCCTTTTTGTCATCGGTGGAAATGCTCTGATGATTAAGGTACCAAACATATTCTTTGTGTCGAAAAATAGAATAGATTAATATTAAGCAGCAGAAGTTTTTGGACATTCTCCTTCAATCGTCTAGTCTAGTCCATGTCCCCGAATATCTTGTAAATTTTTATAAGTGTAAATTTATATATGTTCCATATTGAACTTGATTGCACTAATCAGTAATCCTGCTCAAACAATTTAAGGATTTTCTTTTGGGGTACATATTGTAGGGAAATTTCATTCCACTAGAAAAATCGATAATGGATTCATCTACAATTTGTGCCATTCTGCCCTTCAGTTACGACAAGGACAAGTGTTGATACAAGCTGGTTTACAACGAGCAAGGATTTTCTCCTCATCTTGTTCATCTCTTCTAAAGCATGAAATGTTATTCTATAAACCTAACTTTTGGATTAAGGAGTGAATATATTATATATTGGTGTACATAAAATCTTATTAACTGTGTTTACTTACTAATTGGATTGCAGGAGCACTTGAAAATCAACTCGAAGAAAGCAAATGTTCCTCAAGAGGGCGAATGGGGCTGCCCATCAGTGCTTGAGCTAGCTTCTTGCTTATTATCACTACTCTTTCGCTTAAGCATGTGCTTGACTTCTTTTTCTTTCCTATCTACAAAATCGATCAAGTCCCTGAAACTAGTTGACCGGAGTGAGCGCTTTGATCTGCTGCTGCTGGGAGGTCCAATCTCCTCAATATCCCCTTCCTCGGGCTCTGGGGTGAATCTGCGGTATTGCCAAAGTATTCTGCAGAAGAACACACTCAGAGCAAGGAAGCATGCAATGCCGCAGATGAGAAACAAGCCCCAAAAGCTCATTAGAGATAGTTGGTCTGCATCTGATTCGGTGAGCTGAATAGAGCACTGACTATGTGTGAGCCATTTGTTATGAATCTTTTGAAGATCACCGTTCTCTGACAGTTGAAGAATGGCAGTTGACAAGTCGACTGCAAGAGGAGAATCCCTTTGGAATGCCTGAGACAAAGAAACAGAATATATGAGAATAGACCGACATTGAAACCTTGAATTGTATGCTATTCCTTCATTGACAAGATAATTATTTAAAATATTGACACTTACGAATCCCCAGCCGCTCTTTGTGAACTCCTGCCCCACAGTCCTGAATTTACAATTGGTACTGGACATAAACAGCTCAATATAAGGAAGCTCATCAACAATGGCAGCCACCCCACCACGTCTTGGTCCATCCTGAAGGGCTGTGGCATATTCTTCCATGTTTTTCAACTTAACGAGTCTAGATTCTGCTATGTTGAGCTCATCAACCAAATACTTCCATGCAAATGACCCATCTTGAACTCCAATTGGATCGTTAGTTGATACCAAGCTGTCAATCCCTTCAATCCGTGATGTCAGCTGCTGCACTGTGAGGATTGATGTCAAACTAGCCGTGTAGCTGGAATTGATGATCAACACCACAAACAACCATATAATCAGCACCAAACGTCCCAGGGTGCTCACAGTGTTCTCTCCTGCACCAAGTCCGAGTAGCAAGCAATGTTGGTTTTTTATTTTTTTTATTTTATTTTTTTATACAAATAATAGTCACGAGATTGACAAAGATTGAGGATGATGTACGTACTATGTGAGAAAAACATTGTCGAGAAGCTAAACCTGCAAAGAAAAAGCAGTTTCAGTAATAGTATCATTTGAAACTGATGAAACATTTTCAGTAGATCTAAAGGAAAGATTGTGCCGGGTCAGATTCATACTAAGGCAGATTCTCATATAGGAACTTATTGGAATTAGATAGTGCTGAGAGAAGTTAACAAGCAGGTGTGGAAACAGCTCTAGAATTCATGTTCTTATTTCCATTAGGATCAACAAATTAGAGACAATCGGAAGTTAATCACCGATTCCATCAACATGCCAAGTTCAAGTGTCTAAGGTCCAATCTTCAATCATGAACTTCACAACGTGGCCAATATTATTTTTACTTTCCATGTCTCTAGCAAGTGATTTGTTGGCATCAGAAGTCAATTAGGGGCTGGGGGCATTATTTTGCAGAGGTCTTAATGATGCATGAATCAGAAGGCTCTTTCCTACCAACAAAACAAAGGCCTTAATGACGTTAAAAAAAAAATTAAAAAAAATACTAACCAAAAAATAGTTATGAGTTGGTTCCTCGGTGAACCGCGGAATTCGTGATTAAGGCGATGCTCAAGAATCCAAACAACAGCTCCGACAAATAGGAAGAAGGCGCCAGTGACTAACCACATCTGATAAGTAAATGGCTTGAGGAAAGCCCAAGGGTTTGATTTTGCCTCTTTGACAGGAACAACAACAACAAGTCCTGACTCCATATAAGGCTGTGTAAAATCAACTACTCTTGTCCTATTTGTAGTTATCGTAACATCCCCAACAGCTGCATCAAAGTTCTGGAAATAAGGTAAGGAGAAATCAGATGGATACTTTAAACATCAAAGAAGCAATATAGAAGCCTGAAGCCAAGGAGACCAAATTGTATACTTCTGACAATCCCTTAAGAGACAGAGCAGAGGCAGTATTACACATACTCAACAATCATTTAGCATCTAATACAAATCCTATCAGACAACTAGTAAGGAATACTTTCTTTCCCTATAATAAACAGATTAAATTAGAGGAGGATACTCACATTTTGCGCTACTTCATACACAAGACTGCTGTACTCAGGATTTCTCTTGCCATTTCCATATAGCATGTACGTGTGTGGCACAGCATAAGGCAACAAGTTGACAGCAGCTTCGAAGACATCGATACAATATCCTTTGACCCCTGGAGGACTCTTGTCTTTAGCCACAAAATCTTGGTAACTTACTCGGTAAGGGACTCCAATCCGCAGTGGCCTGCCATTGTTGGGAAACACCCATCCCCGAGGTATACTTGTAGTTTCACCAGGCCATATGACCGCATGAAGTTGAGCACTGGTATTAGTAAGCAATGGCTTCTCATACAAGATCTCTGGAACAATGACAGAGAGACCAGTAGAATTTGACCAATAACCAATATTCCGGTACCCTGTCCCGCCAATATTCAGAATGTCATATGCTGGACGAACTAGATCTTTGTTCTGATGAAATTGAATCTGACCACTTACACCTGTAAAGTTCGTCTTAAGAATTGTCTGCAGATATTGTTCGCCACCATCAAATATACGCAGCGATGTTAAGTGCAATGTGCTTCTATTTGTGGCTTTCAACTTGGGATCAGTAGAGAAAGATATATTCCCACCTTCGTTGAAGAAGACCTCAAGAGCACGAGCTACTAACCAAACAGAGTCATATGCAGAGAGCGCATAAGAATTGAAACTTGGACTCCCTTCATGTTTTAGTTTGTTCCATTTAGATGTAAAACTCTTTTTGAGATCAGTATCTGGGGTATGATGACGAAGAGCAACAATCCCTTGTAAAAGATTCATTGTTTCAAGGCCAGGTTCAACTGAATCCAGATAAGAAGGAAGCCAATCCGTTGCAATCCAAACATAGCCACTGGTCATCATTCCAAGAGACTTGGCAACAGAAAAGATATTCACACCAGTGTCAGGATTAACATGCACAACATAAACCCGAGATTCCATGAGGTTTACTCCCACTAACAATTCATTTATTTCACTTTTGTTGGCTCCGGGAGAGAAGGCAGCCTTGTACGAGATCTTGGCACGCTTCTTCGCTAAGGCATCACCCAGTACAGAAATCCCAATTCTGCCGCAATCATCATCTACAAATATTGCAATTACTTCTTTCCATCCAAAATACTCAACTACATCAGCAATTGCGTACATTTGGAAATAGTCACTCTGCGTTGTACGAACAAAATACGGGTACTGCAGAGCAGCAAGGGAGGGGTCTGTTGCAAATGACAGAAGTGGTACATGAAGCTCATTAACAACATGGGATATGACATGAGCTATTCCAGAGGACTGTGGGCCTATTGCGGCAACCACATCATTTTCAATCAGCTGTAGAGCTGCATGGAGAAAGACACAGTGTAAGTTTCGTAGAGCACCCACAACAGTTACATTATAATCCTAGTCTTTTGTTTTCTCATACAAGACTCGACTAAGGTGTTCAAAATTGGTAAAAGGTCTGATGGGCAACTATATAAGCATTATTCAGGCCTGGGATCAACTTAAATCAAAGTTCTACTTGATCTAAATCTCTTAAAAAAATATTTGTGTTCTGATTCGAGGATATACTACCGTTCAATAAACTCAAACCATATACCTTCAAAGAATAAATTCAATTGCAGATAAACAGAACATCAACAAGCTTTCGCTAATTATAGCGAGCAAGCAGGATGAATCATACAAAACATTATACAGATCATAATACAAGTACATGAAGAAAGTTTTTGACATCATCTAGCTTCCCATTAACTAAGTACCAAAATGCTCCTGTAGGACTTTCATTTTCAAGAAAGCAATCAACTTAGCATTCTTAGCAATAATTGCACAGTACTAGAGGGTTTAAGCAAGAAAAGAAAGGACTAAAGAACAAACTATGCAAACACTTGCCAGAATTGTGAGCTGTCAAGAGGCAACAGAATATGGAAATTCAACATTACTATTGCAGGAAAATTGATAAACATACAACGCAATTTGGACTAAACATATCCACTCTTCATAATAGCAGTTCAATTTTTTTCTACCCCGAGAAATTAAAGCAACAAAAGAAACAGGTTCCAGTTTGATCGAGAGTTGAGTTTTAGGAAGAACCTTCAATAGTTCCAAGAAATCCACTGCAATTTGTGTCGTGGAGAGTAATGTTCAATTTCGTCCCTTGTAGCACACTTGAATCAGCATTAACATCATCAATTGCGGCTAAAATTGCTGGTTTGGCCGACCTTCCAATAACCGAATTGAAAGTAAATAGAGCTCCAACATTCACAGAACTTGGCCTTGCAGAGAAGCGGGTGGCATTGTCAGCCGCAGCCATCACTTCCATGGACACCCAAATGAAAACGATGAATGTTAGCAGTGCCCTTGTTTTGCAAACATGGATAGGCCTGTCAATCAAAAAGCCCTCCATGTCCACAAAGGTCTACAACTGCCTTTATCTAACTTGTTGATGATTCTTCAGCTTGAGCTCGCCTCCACCGACATTGAATCACAATGGCGAAGACCTGTCAACAGTGGCAGACTGCAAGATGATCACTACCAAGAATGGGAAAACAGAAAAACACATGTATAGTTTCTACAAACGCCAATATGGGCTCCAAAATTCTCAGAAAACAGTTCATACTACAAGCACTGACCTTGAACACTAAGATTCTGCACCAAAAACCCAATTAAGAAATCCACAAAAGTGCTCAAAATCAGCTTATTTCATACCATGGATTCTCCAAATTGATACTTCAATGAGAACCAGAAGAACAAGTTTCAGCATGGGTATGACTCAAAAACTCCTATTTTGTACGGCTGTCATAACAACAACTACCCATCATTACCAAATTAAGCCAGGAATCTCAGTTCCCAGACAATAAACAATTTAACTAAATTACCAAGTTGGGTGAGACAACCACATGCAAGATTGACAACAAAAGTGCTTAAACAGAAAAGCAAAAAACAACATTATATTATAAGAGTTCCACAAGAAGTTGAATGGAAGCTAGCATTTTTAAGTACCTGAGGAGTCGAACTTGAGTTACGCTCTCTGCTTTGAGCAGTTAAAGGCCGTACAGATTCCCTGAAAGCTCAAAACAAACAGTCCTCCAAGCACAAGAAAAGAATCATTCTCTACAAGTTTCCAACTTTTACTGTCTTTTCCATTGTTGGGCTATTTGCATTTTCACAATAGTGTACAAATATACTGATGTATGGTAATTGGGTATCTGCAAATTTTTCATTCTAGTGGTTGTGATCAATCCACGTCAAACCAAGAAGATGGGGAAGCCAGTACTTTCATACCTCAAGCAAATAGCTTGAAAAGTTGTGATCTGGAGTGTACTGAATTGTTCTCTAATCAATTGGTTAAAATAACGTGCTCTTTTATGTATTGGAATTGTTCACTTGATTCACTATAAGAATTTTGACTATTAGAGACCAACAATTTTAGAAATCAATTTTGCTTGTGGTCTCTAATGCCCTCTAGAATTCAACAAAAAGTTTGTTAGTTGGTAAAAATATTTTGCAACTAATTATTAGTCTATATTAGTTAGGAATAGAGACCAATGAGGGTCTCTATTAGTTAGGAATATAGACTAACTATTTAAGTTGGTTGCTATAGGGCAATAAGATGATCTGTTATTTAAACCAACTAGTTGTTGGTCCCTGAACAGTTACTAATAAATAATAGAGACCAAAATAGTCCCTATAAGGTAATAAGATCCCATATTATTTAAACCAACATAAATAAATGTTGATCCCTATAATACTCCAAATTCTTGTAGTGATTAAAATAACATATTCTTTTCTGAATTTGAACTGTTTCTCTGATTAATTGGTAAAAGTAAATCTTTGTGTTTTTTCCTTATATTCGAAGTCGAAGTTAGAAAGTGTGTTCTCGTCTGTATTAGATACAAGTTTTTGAACAAGAATATGGCTGCCATATGTGACTCATGTGAATTCTGGGTTGTGAGTGCGTGACAAATTGGCACGAAGTATCAAGAAATATTTGACCATAAAATTTAAGAATTGGATTGTGGCATATTTTTCTGTTGTGATAAGACAAAACCCACCGTAATATCGGCTTTTCTTCCTCGGTTTCAAATTAATGGAATATCAAATAGAATAGATTGACCCTACCATCGAGTAAGACGTTTCACAAGAGCAATTAATTTTGGGTAATTAGTCAATTTACCCCTTAATTTGTATGGTACTTCAAATTACCCCTTTAACTTGCACATTCAAAAATTACCCCCCTTAATTTAATTGTTTAGCCAATTTACCCCCTTCTGTTTAAATTAACCAAATTTCTCCGTTAGAAAGCACACGTGAGGCGCACATGGAGGGTATTTGCGTCAAATAATCCAATTAAGCGACAGTGGGAGAAAACTGGAGGTTTTATTGCTTGGGTTCTCAACAAAATTCGCTCTGAAACCGCTGGCGAAAATCAACGAGGAGTTTCCTAGGCTAAAGTGATGTTTATTGCTATATATTCCACCATTGGCATGGTTTTGTAAGACCATCCTTGCTAGATCTGCACTTTGTGTAAGTGCCGCCCTCCATTCCTTCATCCATCGACGAAATTCTACCAAATTTGTGCAAGTTAAGGGGGCAATTCGAAAGTACCATACAGTTAAGGAGGCAAATTGGCTAATTGCCCATTAATTTTGCTTCAACTTGTTTAAGAAAACGTACTGTGAGATGGAAATGCCTACACCCACAAAAAGGACCACAGATGCTAATGGTGACATTTGAATACGATTTCAGGATTTTTTCTGCACCATACACCATAGTTTCTACTCATGTCAATTAGGAAATTTCTTTACCCTTTCTTGAATCGTCGTTTGAGAAAATAATATGAAAAGAAAAGGTGATGGTTTTACTTTGGTAATAAACGACCATTTCAACAACATACCACATATAATTTAGGATAAATTATAATTACCTATTTTGTGGTTTGGGTTAAATTTTAATATAATATTTGTAACTTTTTCTTGCATTTTAGTATATTGTACTTTCAAATCCTTCCAATTGTGTTCCACCATTTGCAGAATCGTCAATTTTCAATTGTTTAGTGATGATGTGGGCTCTGTGGGTTTGGTTAACTGGTATTCAGGTAAATGGATTGTATATCTAAAGCAAACATCATGATGCCGAAAATACTAAAGATCACATTTTCCAATGGCTCGGAGCTACCTGATGTAACCATAGATGACATAGAAGATAAACATGTGGGCCCCATAGTCTATGTCATCACTGAACAATTGAAAATTGATGACTCTACAAACGGTGGAATACAATTGAGAGGATTTGAAAGTAGGACTCTTGAAAGTATATGGTACTGAAATGCAAGAAATCATATTAAAATTTAATCTAACCACAAGATAGGTAATTATAATTTGCATTTTTAAGTTATCACTTAAGTTCAGAAGCCATGGGCTTCGCACTTGAGCGCCTCGGGTGTGGCCAGGTGACTGAATGCTAACTACTGTGTTGTAGAGGTAGAATAAAAGCTTGGTTCATTCAACAATCTTGTTGATTGATAGTAGTTTCACAAG
Source organism: Spiraea crenata (assembly GCA_033992175.1). Lineage (NCBI taxonomy): Eukaryota > Viridiplantae > Streptophyta > Magnoliopsida > Rosales > Rosaceae > Spiraea > Spiraea crenata. The sequence continues at coordinate 318,040 of JAVBHV010000019.1, forward strand.
GACAACATATGTCATGTGGTCATTAATATGTCACTTTAATGTGTAGCATAGTAGCCCAGCAAAGAACAGATTCTGAGAAAATGACATGAGAGGACGTATGGGTCCAAATATTATGAGAATTTCACGTCCACAGACTTCAGAAGTCAAGTCTTTCTCCTTCATGATCAGCACGAGCTTAACTGCCATCAAGTTGAAATAAGGCACAAAATTGGGGTAGATCATGTTAACAATGTGAAAGAAGTTATAGCAACCTCCGCCATGTGCCAAAATGTGTATTGCAGCCTTTTGTTTTTTTTTTTGGGTTGTGAAAACATGAAACTTGTGGCTTGTGTACACATTAAAGAATCAAGGTTGCCTTGGCCTTGAGGAGTTATGGTTGTTGGGAAAGAGGAAATGGCAATTTTAAGGCATAGTGGCATACCATTTTGTGCATTCAATTCCTACTGTTAATTGATTCCCAATACTAGTAAACTTAGATTGCTCAAATATAGAATGTCTGTCCTCCTTAGTTAGCCACTAATTATTTTTGCTCGTAAAGGTGTGTTGCCGTTTGCGGTTTGTTGTAATTGGTTCTGGGCTTTGCCCTCTCTAACATAATTTACTTACCAAAAAACCTCCACAAATATTAGGAACTGTGTTATACCGGTTTCATTTCTTCTCTCTATCTGTTTTTAAGATGTGCCATAGTGTGAACAAAGATAAAAAAAGATAAGCATAAAAGGAGTTATGACCCGGTGATACTTGTGATGTGTAAATTTTTCTACCAAATGACCCCGACAACGATATCCCTTATCTGATATAAATTCAAACTCCAATGATTAAGAATCTTATAATTTTTCTAGACAAAGCTTGATTCGATTAATATCATGATTCATGACATAAATAGAATATTTGATTTGAAAGTGGAGCATTGTAGTTGTGTCACCTATCAAAATATCGTTAACCCTTTAAGTTAAATCATGGACAAGGACAAAACAGAAGCTTCAAGCATCTCTTTGGTGAATGGTATCAATGCCATTTTCAAAAGCACTTATTACTTTGAGTGATCTTTTTATGCCCTGCAATTCTATTTGTACCCTATTTGCTCCTTACAACTGATTTTTTGAGAAAATTTTTCCTCATTTTCCGTAAAATTAACAGTTTTAGTTAACTTTGTTGACGTGACATGTCCACTTCATTAAATATGGGTCCCATACAATATACACATCAGCAAAAAAATAAGTTTTAAATTTTTTTGGGGGGCATTAATATTGACATAGGGGGCAAAGAAGTCAAATATCCATTAAGAACAATGACAAAATAAATAACCTAGGAACTTAATAAATAATAGAAAAGAAGTAGAGATTTAACATTCTATTATTTTCAGTTTGAGGACCTTTTATTTGTCTTGCTAGTGTTTTTGTTTCATAAGTTGTTTAAGATGTTCAAGTGGAGAAAAATTTGTACTTGTGAATTTAAAAACAAAAAAACAAAAAAATATTTTTAAGGAAAGCAATCCACGTTAATATGAAGAGAACAGAAACTATATCCCTCAAAGAAGGAACTAATCTGAGCCTTTGATTTTCTAGGTGAATAATTTGCGTTTTCATACCGACATCTTCCAAGGAAAGAACCCAACGTGAAGCATGTGTTCCTTCTTCACATGCCTTTCTTTTCAAGCATACACGACTCGAATCAGACACAACACGACTCATTGTCCACGCTTGGCTTTAGTTTCGGATCCATTTGCTAGGAATGGCAGTGGCCTCAAGTGAAACAAAATATCTGAGATCCCTACCTATGACAAAACCAACGTAATAATAAATGTTCGTCTAGGTTGATTTTCATGCATAAGGAACCCCAAAAACGGTTGGACATGAAGTCATCACTGGTCTAATTGCTATCCAGAACCAAGCTACGTCTGTGGATGGTATTTGACATTGTTAGATATTTTTAAATACCAAAAGGAGATTCTCTAATCATGCTGTAAATAAGACAACCTCATAAAGTAAATTTGTTGTGTGATGGCTGATATGACATGTTTGCTTTGAGAATTTACTTTGGTGAAAATCTGTCTTATAATAGATAAGACAAAATTATTAAAGTATATTATTATTTTATTACTTAATATATTAAAATATTATCACATGCTATTTTTTTAATCAAATGATTAATTCAATAATATTAAAATATTATCACTTCAGTCATCATTTTCTCACTATCATATTTCACATTTTCTTAATCTGTTCCATATCTCATTTTTATCTTTAACTCTCCGGCTTTTATTGAATTCCTTGAAAAAAAAAATTTAGATCATTATATTAATTTGATTTTTTTGTGCAATTAATTATAAATTGTATCTTTAATTTTCCTAGTTAAGATATAATCAGTAATTAATTAAAAAAATTGTGTATAGAACGAAAACATTAAATAATAAATGCATTTTTTAAACCTAAAGAAACATTTGCCTTATGGATGGAGATAAGACAACTTGCCTTATTTTTATCCAGAAGGCAAAGCTAACTCTGTATTTGCTTCAGTTGTCTTATCTACCGTAAGGGCTCTTAGACAACCTAAACGTTTTGCTACACTATAATGGGACTCATGATGTATGAATTAATTTTAAAAAACTATCATAGGTAACAGTAAAAGGCAATACTCAATTTTGACTCATGTGTTACCTACTCATGTGCCCTATAGCACTTATCATGTGATCATATAAGAATAAAACTTGGTATAAGAGCACTTTCACCGTTGTAGGTGATCGACATGCGATTGGGAGGTTTTGCCCTCCAATAGCAGAAACGAGTGCCCAACGACAAAATTGGACGAAGGCAGGTGTAATTGATATTTATGGAGGATTTGATAAAATGTTGGAGATAAGATAAGGCATGTATCACATCTGAAGCCATCGGTAGAGTCCGATTTTGCTCACCCCCTTTACCTGTGGTGAAATATTACCTCCCTCCTAAAATCATGCCATGTGTATTATAAGTTAACTCATAGTTAATCGATTTAATTTACCTATTACTTAGGAGAGAGAAAAACAATTGATTTACAGACTTACTTATTTTATATGATATAATTACCTAATAGGATCTTTCCCAATCTTAAAACAAATTCTTTAACATAACCACGGATCGGAATTGAGGAATGGAAAATTTCAGTCTAGGGACGGTCTCGACTCCAACATGCTTGAGTGTCCCGCACTGCCATGTTATATGACAGTTTGTTGTTTTGTTGCTATTAAGAAATTTAATTTAGGTTCTTAATCTATATAGTTGCAAGAGGTTTACTTTTCCTTTTGGTGAAGAATCGCTACTTCTCAAAGGAAGACAATTGACCTAGACCAACTCATGTGTTCGGGGATTGGGTAGCTGATTGAATTTATTAAAATTGTCTGTTAAAATTGAGTTAGAATGTCATGTTGAAAGGAGAAGCAATGTGAAGATAAAAGGATGATGAATTCTGTTTGTTGCGGCAAGAATTGTGAGAATTTTTTTAACAAGGTGGGAGGAAAAGATGAGTAGTAGATAATTGCTTTTCTAAATCAGAATATGTTAGGAGATTCTCTTAAAAAAAAAAAAAAGAATATGTTAGGAGATAATGGAAATGGTAAGTCTGTAATGTAATTTATTAATTATTTTATAGAATGACCAAATATAATGAGTTAACTATGGTTAACCTATAATACACATGGCATGATTATAGAAGAGAGGTAATGTTTCATCATGGTTAAAGGGGGTGAGCAAAATTGGACTCGCCATCGGTAATCTAAGCTGAAATTTGATCTCAATTTTTTTTATAGAGACATGGCACCATCAGATCGAAAATCTTATCAGAAACCTTACATAAGATTTTTAGCATATATGGACATGTGGGACAAGCAGAGCAATTGAATATGAAATTATTTTAATCGTATGATAATTATTTTATATTTTCTTCAAAAATAAAATATTATGAATAGTATTTCGCTCTTCATGGGGTGGAAATTGAGTCTCGTAGAATCAGTACATTTATAAAATCTATTAGATGTTGCAAAAATGGATCCTACACAATACATTAAATTGAAAATGTTAAAATCTCTCACTCTTCATAATAAATTGGGCTTCATATGAATTAAAAGTGTATTATATACTATAATACTAATTGCCTCAACTTATTTGTCTATTTTTTTGGAGTGATCAACTTTCACGACTACGTAAATGAATTAATATAATGCCACATCAGGCATCAAACCACACATTTGCTTATTATGCTTGTAGAATCCTTTGAAGATGCTCTAAAGGCCGGTTACAAATTGAATTGGCCTTTCAATGTAAGTTACTGTTACTCCAAGTATGAAAAAAATTCAGTGTCTGGGGCACGAATCAATTTATACGAGGACACCAGTACCATGACAAAGGCATCTAATTGGTGGAAGGTGATGGGAAACTTCTCAACTGTGTAAGTGGTACATACGGATGGAGGCAAAGCAAGTCACATTAGATGGAATGGAAACCCATATCTCTTATCAATATCTCTGACAAAAGCCTCTAACGAACGAACAATTGAAAGCTGCCAACAAGATTTTCCATAATCCAAGATAATTTTATACAGGCTTCATGCCTAGGATGCCCATTTTGGTCATCAACGAGCATTTTCCAATGAAGCATTAGGGGAAGAAAGTCGTATATGTAAAATTATGTACATGTTCCTATGACTTTGTAAATGATCAAGTACTAATGAAAAAAATATATTAACCCTCTGTAAACTACAAGAATTCTAAGGTTGGACTAACAGAACAGAGCTTATTCTTTAATATATACGATGGTGATCAACTAACCTCAACTTGAGGAGTGTCACTATGATTGAACATTCGTTTGATAGCTTCTTCCTTCTCATCAATAAAGTCGATAAAGTTGTTTATGGACTGAGAAAATCGAGTACTCCATGAGCTTGAGGATAAAGGAGATGGAGGGTTTGTGTACTGTTTATTGTACCGGACATACTGGTGAACCATTCTTAGAAGAAATATTAGGAATGCAGAGATAGTGACGGCGCCACATGATAGATATAGCCCCCAGAAGCTGATCAAATGGAGTTGGTTAGACTCAGAGTCCTGTTTCATCTCGCCAGGGCAACCCATCTTGCAGAACCATTTCTCACGGATCTTCTGAAGCTCTCCACTCTCAGAAAGTTTCAAGATTGCAGTTGACATATCAATGGCAAGAGGAGAATCTCTGGGGAAAGCCTGATAGTGCATACAAGTCAGAAGAGGTCAAAGAATAGCGCTCGGTATATAGAATGCCATAAACAATAATCACTTTAGGTTTCAGATGCTGGTTTATGTTACCACAGTGTAGAAACGCAGGTATTATTTGGTCCATTGGAATAAACCTTACAATGAAACCAAATGCCCATTCTCCCAAGAGGATGGACAATACCAGTTACATTTCCTACCATATTCAAATATCTTCCTCTTTTACCATCCAACTCTCTAAACCTTCTATTCTTGTTTTAAAGTTCATCCTTTCCAATGTTTATCCGGGCTTCCAGAAACGAAAAACTACCTCATCTCAACAAAAATGTTGAAGAATATGTATTCAAGAATATAAGTTAGTTCCTTTAAATAATACAACATTTTCTACTTTCGAAGGAAAAGAAAATCACATCGACATGTTACAGTATTTCATGCTATTGAGGCATTAACCTAGATTAGTATTGTTTAAACTACATCAGAAGAATTTTATTTGAGTATAGGGAGTACATATAGATGCAAACTCTGACTCAAAATTGAAAGAGAGTAATATGATATTGAATGTGAAAGGAGGAGTTCTCCGCCTTTCCATTTTAAGCATGTATGATTTTCTTGGGTCAAGATATCATATACGTTCCACAGATATTAAGCATGTACGTTCTACAGATATACTTGCAGCAAGGCAAAGATACTTACAAATCCCCATCCACTCTTGGTAAATGGTTGCCCAATAATTCCAAAATCAGTTTGCCTTGAAAGGAATAATTCGACATAAGTAAGCTCGTCTATAATAGCTGCCACCCCTCCATCTTCTGGCCCTTGCCGCAATGCTTTTTCATACTCGTCGGGGGAGCCTAGACTAACAAGTCTTGAACTAGGAATAAAGAGGCTTTCGGTCAGATAGCTATAAGCAAACGACCCTACTTGGTACCCTATTCGCCAATTGCTTGCAATCAAACTATCAATTCCAGTGATGGGTGATGAAAGCTGCTGAACTGTAAGGATTGAAGTCAAGCTTGCAGTGTAGCTTGATGTGATTACCATCAATAGGAAAAGCCATACCACCATCACCATTCGCCCAAGTGGGCTTACAGTATCTTCTTCTGTGATTGATAAAAAGAAAATACTTTAACAAAAGTTATTGGGCTCCTGAAATCTCTATAGATTTAAATTCAATCAAATTGATGGCAGAACAGTAAGGATAAATCTCTTCATTCTTCAAATAAGAATATAAACTTATGAGGAACAGGCAGTTAAGTATCCATAAAGAAAAAGAAAACTACCAATTAAACTTTTAAAGAGCATGCTATTTTAAGAATTCGTTCATGTCACTAATTTGTCTAAACATCCTATGTTTTGTAACAAGATGATTTCTGCCAACTTACTTTTGGGAAGAACTTCTTAGTATAGCAATATAGAACATTTTTAATCATATGTGGAAAGCCAAAACTTTTCAAATAACTCAAAAGCAGGAAAAACCTAAGACGAGAAAGTGGAGCATTTATAAAATAACATCAGTCCAAACTATCATTGCGACCACTTTACAGTGCATTGGAACCACAAAAGTTGGCATGGTTTGCTAGTCCAGTGTGTGGCATTAAATCATCATAAAAAAACACATGGTGCTCTGTGTATATTCAACGTACGCAAAGAGTATCTTGCCTTACACTACCAGAAAGCACTATCACCTATAACTCTCTTCCTCATTACTCTATTACAGTTAGATAGATACCCATAAGAGAGAAGAGAATCTAAAAGTATTAGAGTATAAAGCTTACGATTTTTCTTGAAAAGTGTTGAGAAGCTGAACCTGCAATGTGAAAGAGTTGAATGACGTTAGGACCAAGTCTCCCATGTATTAAGTGGTTCTTTCATCGCAACATCAAGCTGTTTAGTGATGAGGCATAGTATAATGGCAATTATGTTGCAGTAAAAGTAGTAAACTCAACACAGAAATCTACATGAACAATTGTAAAGGACTCCCTTAAAAAAGACCAGAAGGCTCACAGTAACATTGTAATGATCTGCTTCTTAGGGGGACCACGAAAATCTTTGTTGACACGATGCTCAAGAATCCACATAACTACTGCAATCAGCAGAAAGAAAGATGCAGTGACACACCACATCTCCCATGTAAATGGTTTGAGAAACACCCAAGCATTTGACTTAGCATTAGAAATGGGTGCCACTATCACTAGCCCGGTGGTAGCATAGGGCTGAGAAAAATCTACAATCATAGTACGATTTCTCACAATTGCAATGTCGCCGACAGCTGCATCAAATACCTGACACAAAGTTTTAATGAGAGAGAAGATACTAGATCAAATGGTAGGTTATCACATCACGGTTCCACATAATATATAGTAGGTTATCACATTCCAAAACCAGTCACATTTAAGCTTTCTTTGGATTGACCAAATTGTATTTATAGTTAACTTACATTTTCTGCAACCATCTTCACAAGTTCATCATAATTGGGATTGAAGCGACCATCCCCAAAAGGTTGGAATATGTAGGGGATCTCATACGGGATCAACTTCCGTGCCTCATTGAACACATCAATACAGTATCCTTCAATTTTATGGCTGTTGTTCAGTTCTGTAACAAATTCGACAAAACTTACTCGTCTTGGAACTCCAATTCTCAATGGTTTCTCTTTATCTGCAAGCACCCAACCTCGGGGCGTTGTTGTATTTCCACCTGGCCATGTAACAGTCTCAAGCTTCTGATCCAATGGGGAATAACTACTTTTTCCCGCTTTAAGAGCTTCTGAGGCAGAAACTGAAAAACCTGAATAATTTGTCCAAAAACCAACTGTACGAAGTTCCATATGATGAATATTAATGACATCATAACCGCCACTAACACGGTTCCTGTCTTGATTAAACTGAACTTGACCAGTTAAACCACTCATATTCGTCTCCAGTAACTTCTCACGAAGCAGAAATCCACCATCAAAGACTTTAAGCTTCCCTAGTTGAATCTCAGATGCTTTCATATCACGTAATTTATCAATGAAAGAGAAGGAGATATTTCTGTATTCTCTTATATAGCTTTCAACCGAATTTGCAACAGCCCAAACTGTGTCATAAGCATAAAGTCCATACACATTTAACTCAGAACTTGCTAAACCTTCTTGCTGCATTCTTTTCCACCTAGACATAAATGTGCGCTTCCTATTGGACTGTGGAATATGTTGGCGAAGCGTTACCACACCTTCGAGGACAGTGAGTGGAGTTCGATTCATTGGAGAAAATGAATCTATGGTTGTAGAAAGCCAGTCTGTTGCAAGCCACACATAATTGCTGGTCATCATTTGAAGTTCTTTGGCAACTGTAAAGATTCTCAAGCGGGGATCAGCATCGACATGAACAACATAGACACGAGGACCAAGAAATTTGGAATTGTTGAGCAAATCATTGATGTCACTTAGATTAAATTGGATAGGCAAAGCCAACTTATAAGAAATCCTTGACATTTTCTTCTCAAGTTCATCACCTAAAGCAGATATCCCATTCCTCCCATAATCATCATCCACATAGACAGCAATGACCTCTTTCCACCCATAAAAGTCAATTAAACCAGCCATAGCCGCCATTTGGTCAGCATCACATTGTGTAGTTCGGAGAAAGAAGGGAAATTGCAGAGCAGACAGAGTCGGATCCGTTGCAGCATATGAGATAAGGGGTACTTGGAGACCATTAGCTATCTGGGAGATCATATGAGCTATTGCAGATGACTGTGGGCCAACTATGGCTACTATATTTTCGTCAAGTACCTGAAAAGCTGCTCCGAAATTGTAGTATTAAGATAATGTTGGTTTCAGCAATTCTTTGAACATAAGTAGAGCATTAAACTTTACGGGAAAGGAAAAGAAGCATTGAAATTATCATGCAAGAAAAACCTGCTATTCCTCTCATCTACTGATGAAGTTCAGGATTTGAAGATATGGGGAATTTAACTTTACAAGGAGATGTCAGTTCACACCATTGCAAATGTATATGAAAGACAAGAAGGACAGCTCATGAAGGACTGATACTGGTGAAAGAATCTAAGATCAGGCAGTTGCGGTGCCATCTTCAAATCGAAGATAAAGAAAGCTCGATATTAAAGGCAATATTCAAACCAGAGGTGTGAGCATTATTGACTCCACATTTTCATGGAACTTCAAAATCCTACAACAAATATGAGAATTCCCAAATAACATGGAGTCCTTAACAACCATAATAGGAAATTCAAAACACACCAAAAATCGCCTAAAATCAATTATACAGGTTTTTTATCATAATATGATTCACTACAACTGATATAACTACGAATTTCACCCAAGAAAAAGAACAACCAGTGGTATAACATCATCAAGTAATGGCATTATATACAGAAGGAAGAATACTAATCACTAAAGTACCTTCAACGGATCCCAAGAACACACTGCAATTTGCATCCTCCGTAAGCAACCGCAGTTCTGTCCCATGGAGTATTGTTGGATCTGCATTAATGTCAGAGACTGCTGCTTCCATGGCTACCTTTGCAACTCTACCGATAACAGAGTTGAAAGTAAAAATTGCTCCAATATTCACCACAGAAGGCCTCTGGCAGTCTAAAGAGCCAGTGAGGAAAACCCATATGAGAATATACAGTGACAAAACCACAGTAAATCTCATATTTGAAACAATTTTCACACAAAAGCCTCAAACTTGCCTAAAACCCATGTTTCATAAGCTTCACTACTGAGCAAAACTATCTTCAAAACATTGAAAAATGGATGTTCAATTCAACTAGCTTTGGATAAAGATGAAAACTTTGAAAACAGGGTTTATGAGGGTGCCCACAAATAGAAGGGTAGCCTCTACTTCTTGATTAAAGCACTACCCAGTTAAGACTATTGGAGCTTTGTTGAACAGCATTCATGGATGAAGGCAACTCTCTTGTGGGTTTGCAGAGAATGTTTCAAAAGTGCAATTAAATTTGGAAGGAGGGCTTGTGGTGTTTACATAATAGAATTTGGGTAGGTGACTGACACTGATTATTATGTTCCACACTGTGAAAATCGAAGTGAAAGTTGAAAGGAAAAGAATCTAGTCCCAATTTCAAGTTGCATGTCATAATCATATTCTCAGGGTTTTTTACTTTTCTTGGGTCATTTTTGGTCAATGGAGGAGCACTTGGAGAGGACTCTTCTTCTGTCTTCCATCACATCTGCTAGTGGATAGTGCCTTTCATTTAGCTTACTATTTCAAGCGCTTACATATTAGGATGGTCTTCGTGCGAACGTGGAAATGTTATTTTTGAGGGAATTACGAATTTGATAGATTAGAACGTTGTGTACGGCGATCTATTCAAAAGCATAACTTGTCATTTTCTTTCGTGGGTGCATAAAAGCATAAGCACTTTTTTGTTCTTACCTTTTCCCATGTCTTTCTTATCCAATCAGCTAGGCATTGTCGGATTCTTTTGGGCCTGATGCTCGAAAGCAACTGGATAATGTCGGCAGTTGGGCTTTGAGAAGTCCAAGGTGGAGAGGGGCGATTTTGTCATTCTGGCAAGTGGAGGAACTGGATAACAAAATCTCCTGCTCGTTTCATCGTCCAGAGAAGCAAAAGGGTTCAGAGCTCAGAGGGTCAGCTGATGCTATCAAGCTCTTGACAATGGCTTCCTCCCTCACCTCATCTTTCCAAACCAGGTAACTCCAAAACTTTACCTTCATCTTCTATCTCAACATAATTACTGTTACTGTCCTGTTTACGTTTTTACTTGCACCTTTATCTTCAGTAATTAAAGCCTTGGTTCTGTTCATTCTCTTTTGGGGGTTATGGCATTGCACCCACTTCTTGAATGTGGCCTAGGAACAGAAATCTTTGGTAATAATTTGGAAATTTATAATCTTTCTAACCGTTTGAAGACTGATTTTCAAGCAGCTTAAAATGAATAATCGGTGCATAGCAAGATTTGATTTTTGGGAAGGGCTAAATGTCTGCAGTTAGTTTCCTGTGTTAAGCATATATTGTTTTTCAGCAAAAAAATTCTTAATTTAGGCCTTGGTTGTGATAAAGGTTCAAGCTTGAACCAGATTCCCTCACTTCTCAGGAACCCAATGGAACACAACAAATTAGTGTTTAGACTCTGTTTTTATGTATTGGAAGAGTTTCCATTACTTTAGTGAAGAACTCTTTTTATGTCGTGTTTCAGCAATTTGCGGTCTGCTTTTTTGGGCGAGAGAAATGGATTCTCTGTTTGTGGTGTTCCTTTAGCTCATGTGGGGTTTTCAAAGAAGACTATAGAATGCAAGGAATCGCGTATAGGAAAGCAACCGATTGAAGTACCATCAAATGTGACACTCACACTGGAAGGTCAGGCTTTGGCAGTAAAGGGACCACTGGGGGAACTTTCGTTAATTTACCCACGAGAAGTGCTGGTTCAGAAGGAGGATTCTGGGTTTCTGAGGGTCAGAAAGGCTGTGGAGACTAGAAGAGCCAATCAAATGCATGGGCTTTTCAGGTAAGAATCTTCCATCCAACATACTTTGAGCAAAAACCGGTCTGTTTATCTTCATTGTTTGTCCATTTAGGACTGTTTACTGGTTGTCTCTTGGAGTCCTAGTATCATGATATTAGGGGCCTTATAGAAGAGAATGTATGAGGATAAGGTATTTCTGGTTACTGGTTATTATGATATTCTAGTTTGGGAATGGGTGTCTGCTTTTGCACATGCCATAGGTTGTGTCGAGTACTTTATAAATTGGGGAAGGGGTGAGCGGTCATATTGCATAGGCCATGTAAGCTTTGGAACAAAGTAATATTAGTATTGAATGTTAGGAGTTTGTGATTGTGGTAATCAAAGTATATAGGTGCATATCTGCATATCACTAGTTCACTCCATGCAATAGTTTTCTTGCAAAGGAATAGATAACAAGTTTGATGCTTCAGAATCAGAAGTTGTTATTGTAGAGGATAATTATTCCTGAATCTTCTTTATTCATTCCAACATGACATTTATGGAAAGCTGTGGAGTCTCTTCCTAGTATGCCTCTTTGACTAAGTTGTTAGGATAACTAAAGACACCATGGTTGGTTGACATTTGCGAAAAGTAATCGAGTCTCATTCTACTGGCTCTTATGTGCCTATTTGAATAATTTTCTTAGGACACTGACGGATAATATGGTGGTGGGAGTTTCGAAAGGATTTGAGAAGAAGCTGCAGTTAGTTGGTGTTGGTTATCGAGCAACACTTGAAGGAAAGATCTTGGTATTAAGTCTTGGGTTTTCCCATCCAGTTAGGATGGACATTCCTGATGGCATACAAGTGAAGGTGGAAGAGAATACCAGGATCACTGTCAGTGGATATGACAAGAGCGCTATTGGCCAGTTTGCTGCTTCAATCAGGAAATGGAGACCTCCAGAACCGTATAAGGGTAAGGGGGTAAAATATGCTGATGAAATCATAAGAAGGAAGGAGGGAAAAGCAGGAAAGAAGAAGTAGTAGCTTCACATTGTTTCATTTTTGTATTCTCACATTGTGCCTGTAGAAATCTGTAGGAATTCTCGAATGTATTGACATTACCTTAAACAATTCAGCGCTCGCTTTTGTTTCATCTTTCCAATAGTCTCTGAAAATGAATCTATTCCAATTTGTAAGTAGTAGTATAAGAGCTAGACAGATTGGCACTAGCACTGAACAATAGAAGAACGGAAGATAATAATAATACAAGTTTCATGTAGTGTGATCTGATACGGATACATGCGTCTCGTAACATGGTGTTAATCATGTCATAATTTGAGGCTACCAAGTGCTACCACCGTTTGATAATGCGCGAGTCACCGCACTCCTAAAAGTGCTTTTTTCATGGAGTTGAGAGTGAAACATCCACTTCAACATTGGACCTCCATTTTGTGCTTGTTCACATATCAGAAACAACAGTATAGTCTCATTGTATGAGTAATGAGCATTGAGATGATAAAGAGAAATTCAATTTGAACTGAAACTAAGAAACCGAAAACTAGTCACACTCTAACTTCAGCTATTTTTTTCACCAATTTCATAATTGTTTGTCTTTATTTCCTTAAAGTATCATTTACAAAAGACAAATACAAAACATTTATGATTCATATCCCCTCATATCGTCGAATGAAATTTGCAACCCTAGCAAATAAATTAAACCTCTAACGAATACAGATCTTCCAGGTCATCCTATTTAATACCTTAAGAAATATACACTCAATAAAAAGGGAATGAGATACAATTTTGTGTTCATTTATCTGCCCAAGTGAGCCTCTTCAACCAGAGTTAATTTGATTAGAAGCGGCTTCCTGGCTCGGCGTTTGTGTCTCCAAACGGATTCAACTTGACGTCCCAGCTTCCTAAACTCAGGATGACCAATAAAATATGCGAGATCATATCTAATCAGCATACTGCTTCTGTATCAACTAGAACTTGTCCATAAGGAACTAAGTCTCGCAGCAAGCTTTGCGCTCTTGTAGTCCTCTCTAAGCTCGATAAACCTGATTTGGCATCCAAGTTAAATTTCATTACAGTACAAAACATCTGTAAGCAGCAGAATTTATGATATTGAAGAGAAAAAACTCATTATGAACTGTTAATAGTGTACTTCTTTGTGGCCGTTTTAAATAAATAAGCCATATTGAAGTGTGTGTGTCTACAAGTGTGTTGTAACTTCTGAGATTGTTTTCCAGTCTACAGTTGAATAGGTTCGCACTTATACCTCTGTGCATCTTTCCGAATACTGGGTGTACCCTCAAACAGAGTCGAGAGGCTTTCAGGGGCAACGATAAAGACATTGGCCATTCTGTAGATATAAGCTCAAAGTTACATTGAGATCCCAAACACTAAGATGAACAGAAGCCGGCAAATCTAGCAACTTCAAGGAAACTTACATGCCCAGCAATTCAAACTTTTCATCAACAGAAGGAGCATTGAAACTACGTACGAATTCTCCATATTCAGTTATGTCACGCTTCAGCCGCAGTCCTCCACTGAGAAAGAAACAAAACAATTAGAACATATCAAATGAAATCTGACTTTCAACAAAATTAGCCATGAGGCCCATGAGAAAGTCCACTTACCTGGGATTAAATGTGAACTTCTGCCAGTGATTTAGCAGCCCTTTATGCAAGCGATTTCCCTAGTAAAAGTTTTCTCCGTTATATAAATTCAAATAGAAGGTCTCATTACTCAACATCACTTTATTATCAGTACAGATAGCCTAACCCCATGCAGTGAAACCTAAAACTCTTCCGTTATAAGTACAACAAAGAAAGAGTAATGATAATGATCTAAATCATACACACATAAGTTCCTTTTCGAAATCTTCATGCAATACATCATAATTGCTGTAACACATGCAACTAAAATATAATGATAGTGGCCTTCTATAATCTTTGTACATTCTATCATGTATTCGTTGAAAGGTTGTGCAATATGCAGTCTATCTTTCAATCGCTCAATGAATTCAATGCACTGTCCATTATTCAACACTTTATATAACTACAAAAGAGCCGCCATAGGCATGGAATCACATAAATAAGACTCAGGAGAGACCAGAAAACGAGTTACTCACTAGTTCAGTCAGAAATGCTTGCTTATTCAGACCATCAAGTGCCGTGAATGCAGATTCTAATACACGAGAAAGATACGCAACAACCCTAGACAAAAAAAAGAGACATTATTCATCCTCCAGAATCAATATGGATTAATACATTGATTGTGAATCATGATACATAACATATCTACAAACTCATCCACATGAAAAGTAACAGACACTATAGGAGAAACTGGGAATTCATTCAAAATAACACTAGCTGGGAAATCTAAATGGTATAATGGGAATAATACAAACTAATACATAAGGAGACATATAATAGGCTTTACCAAAAACATATAGCAAAAAAGCAATATAGTGATAACCAAATGAAGGTGTCAAATTTCTGGGTTGTTTTTCCACCAGAAAAAACGCTATTCTGGATTCTAAAGCATATTGTAGAATAAGCTAAATATCTGGTTTTGTTTCATGTCAGACTCTTCTTCCAAGAAAACAGTTTGAAATGACTCATTTTCCTGAAGGCCTTAAAATACAGGCTTTCGGTAATTGTTGGTTCTACCTTGTGCAGGCATTTGTTGGCCGATGATCAGGAGCAAAACCATCTTCAGGTGATCTATAATCTGTTGCTTTCTGTTCAGCAGAAAGTAACCGCTCCACCTATATAGCAGGAATTTCACAATGGGGAAAAGAAGAAACATAGGAATTGACATAGACATATAAATACTAATACAGGAAACACAAGCGTCAACAAGAAGTCTAATCCAAACATAAAACAGAATTTAACAAGAAGAACAAAACATAAATAAACTTGATTGATACAGAAAGGGCGGAATTTTGAATACTGATGCCTATTGACCACCGTGTAACTAAATAGCAGGCGTACAAATTCCACAACTGACCTCCGCCATCACAGTTTCAATGCACTGCTGAAGCCCTTTATATGCAGCACCCTCTGCACTGGACATAGCTGTTGCCATTTCTTCACACGAAGCAGCATGTGCTCCATCCACAGGGAGCAGAAGCCGCGATATAGAATTTGAAAAATACTGAAAGAGAAAAATCCCAATCAATTTAAGGGCTCAAAACATCAGGTTAATCCAATACATTGAAGCATATAGATAATGGCAAACCAGGAAACATACTTGCTGAACTATAGCCACACTACTACCGCAACGTTGCACAGCAACCATGAAAGATCTAAAACTGCTTTCACCAGCTGCAGCAGCAGCTTCCGCCTACAATCAGCCATTCACATCCCTTAAGTTCGCTATATTAGATGGACTACACATTGGTTTAAAACCTGCTGTAGTTCACATTCTAAAATGCAAAAAAAGTATATGATCAGGTAGTTACAGCAGAAGCAGCAGCAGCAGCTACCCTTCTACTCATGCTAGTGCCCAGCACAAATCTTTCTCTCAAGGCTGCAGCTTCTGTTAGGCCGTCTCTTGCTCGTTCAAGACCTTCTGTTATATATTGACTGACCTGAAAAGTGAAAAGCATTACTGAATTTCTTTCTCTATAATATTCCATAAACAATTAATCTTTGCGAAGCAAGATTTGATCTCTCAACAAAAGAAATCAACTTACTTGGTCTAGCAGGGAAGTAAACACTGCTTTTACATTTGCTGCAAGCGACGCAGGCTGCAGGAACAAGATGTAAAATATCAATTGCAAAAACCGGTATCACATCTGATAGTTAATATTGTATCTTCCTTTTTTCTATATCTCTATTCTTAATATGCGCTTACCCATCTCCCAGTTATCAGTTTATAAGGCACTCCAAAACTTTGTGCCAACTTACTCATCAGCATGACATACAGTCTGACATACCAACCAATGAATGTAAACTTCCTACTTATCCATAGGAGTAATAACTCGTTTTAGTGTGACTTCTTTACAACTCTGTTTTTCAAAATTCATAATCTCCCTATACAGATAGATTCTAAGATACCTCGTAACAAATCTCCAATATCCACGATGAACAAAGAAACTTTGTGTAGGACTGTTAGCTCACCTTACATGAGAGGAGAAAAATGGTAGACCCCAAGCCCTACCTATCTTAGGGAGAAGAGAGGAAACACTACAGTAGAGTTCAACACTTTCAAAGAAAAACTTAATGGCATATTTCTCAATATGTCTACAAAACTTTATAAGCTACTAAGTAGAGAACTTTTCTGAATCCAGGAAATTAGATACAAGTTCAACATTCTTAAGCAATTGTTGTAGCACCGCTTTAAAGAACAAACATTACCTGAGATGAAAACAAACCGCATCTGGCAATTGCTTCTTCATTCCAACGGACAAACTCAGTCACAACAGTGACGGATATTTGCTGGTGGGAAGATGCTACTGCAGCCCCTTTTGAGCGCCCGATTGTTCCACTTGATTCAGATCCCTGCTGGCTTTCAGCACGTATTTCTGCCATCTGACCAGCATAATACATATAATGGATGGTTACCACCAACAGAGAATGAGAGCCGAAGCCTGGTAAAGAAATGAGCATAGGATACAAACCTTAGCTTGATATAGTTGTTTAAGAGACCCTTGCTCATGTTCAGGATATCCATCCTTGTGAGAAGAGAACAGAGACTCCGTAAGGCCTGAACCATCAGAAAGTTTATATGAATATCCCATAGAGCACTTTCAGCCAAAGAAAAATGAGGACTATCCAAAAACAGTAGCATCTTCCACCAAGAAAGGATGGTACAATACAACATAATATTTTTTAGCTGTGAGGTCTAGGACTTGTTACACAATCGCAGTAAATGATCTTATATATATATATATATAAAAGACCAAGTATAGTGGAGGTAAAGAAACCCCATCTAGTTAGAACCACTACGGAATTGAGTCAGCAAAATAAAATAAAAAATGAAAGTTCCTTAATCAGGCATCTAGAGTGATAGCTTCTTTTTTGTTTCCCGATGTCTTTTCAGTATCATGAATTGCTCAGTAAAAAATAATTTTCTTTTCTTGGACAATATTATTCATAAAGTTGCCTTCCTTATTTATAGTATCCATTAAGACCTCCACGTTGAGTTAACAAATCAATAAGGACAAAAATCTAAAAAAACAATTAATTCATTACCTTCAACATCCAAATCACCACATCCCACAGCTCGTAGGTCTCTAGCAAGTTCCTGTGTCTTCTCATATGCCACTGCTAGCATTCTAAGATACTGCAGCGTCAGGCCAAGCACAAGTTAAAATAAGAACTGATTATTAGTTAATAAGCATTTGGTGAGCAAGAAAGAGAGGAGATGAGAAGGGGGAAAATCTGTAGTAATTTTACTCACTAATAGAAGTCCGCCTTCTTCCATAGGAGGTAAATTCATCAGAGACGGCTTCACTAATAATTTGTCCAGTAGAGCAGTAACTCTCTGTTCTAAAACTCGCTGCATCCAACATAAGAAAACTAGTTAAAATCCAGTAATGCATTAACATTGAGCTCGAAATGGAGCCAAAAGGAGTCATTTTTTCTCATGACCCTTCCACCAATCCCTTCCAAGCCTATGCGGTATACAAACTAACAATAGGTTAACATTAGAATGAACGCCAGATGTTATATTGATGAATGAGTACGTTAATTAGCATCACAAAAACACTTACTCCCTGTTACATCTTTATTAGCATCTCTCCATTCTCACCCGTACAGTGAGGTTGGATCAGATATTGAACTTAAATTGCCAAACTAGGAAGAGTCAGGTTTTGATTTGAATTCATTTTAAGCACAAAACAAGTTATTGATCTTAATGATCAAATCAAATTACCTTCTTTTCGATTTTTAGTAAGGCCAGTTGAATTGTTGGGTTCCAGATTGCTCTCTTAGTGATTTTTGTTTTCCGCAGAAAAAAGAATTCATATCAAACAGATATTAAAGTTTGACATGATTCAAGTTGGCGGGGGTGGTTGAGTTGAAGGTGAAAGATAGTGGCATGACCATAGAGAAAGGGAGGAGGTGATCATTGCTCCGATGGGCGGGATGGTTGATATTAGCATAGTGGTTTAGAAGTCGAGCCTTTCTGGAAATGAAACTAGAAGTGCTAGTTTAACTTATTTTGCTTTAGTAGAAATTGACATTGTTAGTATCTTGTTAAGTGAAAGGACAGTGTCACACCATATTATACAAAACAGAAATGTAGTGTGTTTTTCCAATGCCAATTAATTAATCATTGTTTGGAAATCTAGACTGCTTAGAAGGGGATGGTGGCGCTGCACCTGGGTCAAGTAAATAACATAAAAATTCAGCTAGGTACCTGAACTAAAATTGCCATAACTTCATTAGGAGAAGGGAATACAGCCATTATTGTTGCAGCTTCCTTCCGTACAGTATCTGTAAGAAAAACAAAAATATAACACATATTGAAGAATTCGACCTCATGGATTGGGTCAAGGACACTCTTCTAACCTGTTATTTCTTTATACAGGGAAGAAAGTCCACGAGCAACATTGCTGGGACTAGTCTGTGAACCATCATCACCAAGAACCAATCTAGTATCTGCGTTCATGACGTTCACATCAATAAACATTGGGCGTGTTGCCACATAATGTTGCATGGCACTGGTTCCCCTGTTAAACTGCAATGCAATTTAAACAAACAAAATAAGGCAAATGGGTTCATCTAGTGAACATAAAGGGTAAAACTATACTGATTATGATCTATTAGGTCTGAAAACTATGATTACCTGGGATAAAATTTTAGCACATTCTGCCATTGTTGACAATTCTCTTCTCTGTGATGCAGCATCAAAACGAGCAAGCAATCTGTTCTCCAGCTCTATTAAAAATCAATAAAAAAGCAAACGAACTTGATTAGAATCAATCACATGTAAGGGATCGAAACCTTCCCCCAAGATTTTAAAAACATCAAGAAGGTGCTCCATCCCGAGCTTTGAGTAAGAGCTTTAAACACAACAAATTCCAAAGATAGCTAAGGGACCGTACTACAATTCCCCACAAGGATGTAAAAGTTTACATACCATTGCAGTATTCCTGCAGATTAGCAACTGCAACTTCTAATCCTCGGCTAGCGGTTGCATTGCCCATAACTGATGGTACAGATATGCCTTGTCTTCCAATATCTTCCTCAGCAAAAGCCCCTAATATTGACAAAAGCAAGATGGTAATTACATGTAACAATAAAGAGCTTACAACTTTTACCACTCCTAAAGCTACACCATAGGTAAAAGCAACTATATTAGCGTAGGAAATATCAGTCTTCTCCCAATTATCAGAATATTGGATGCTAGTACCATAAATTACAAGTCAGTTAATGCAGTAGGACAGTGACACAATCAGTTTCTTGTAGAATACTATTAGCTACTACACACTCACTAAAAACTGTATTTTCATACACTGATGAACTCATACCTACACATGTCAGGTGCAACCCTTATCTGAGTTCATCCACCTAAACATACTTAACAATCCTATCTAGCAAATGAGTCACAGCTACCGGCTAGTTTCCCCTGTCCTTAGTCCCCATTCCTAGCAAAACTAAGAAGGAGAAGGGAAAAAGAGAGAGGGAGAGGTGTTCATAATTGGTGCTCCTGGAAAAAATAACAGCATATTTTTTGGATGTTAATGCCATCTTACGCAGTTTCTGTGCAATTTTAGCAGCCTCTGCAACGCGACTATCATCAGAAAACAGGGGCGAAAGTTCCATTAAATCGCCTGGGCTGCTATTAAACTCCATCAAGTACTGCGAGAATAAATGACAACATATGGCGTTATGTTTCTGCAAAAAAAAGGTAGCATATGGTAAAAAGAACAGTCATTACCTTGATGAGCTCTATCGTTTGACTAGCAGTTTCTCGCTGAGCATCTGCACTCTGACAAGAAAAACCCACATCATTACAAACATAGATTAACAAACATTGGATGCAATAATGGCACAAAAAAAATCTTTTATCAAGTACAACATGTCAAGCATATGCATTAACAACCAAACATAGGGCAAACTTCACCTGCAGATGATCTCCTATTTTCGCAGCAGTCTGTCCAACACTGGATATACGAGAATCCAATCTGGCAAAGCTACTAAACAAGCCATCCACTCCTTTTTCAAGCTGAGACATAATAGGCATGACTAAGACAGTCAAATTTGTGATCCATTATTTCAATGCACATTCATTCTAATGTTCCAAAATCCCAAGCACTTTTAAAAATTTAGATATCTCACTTCACTTGTGAAAAATTACATGTTTTCACTTAAATGTTGGAAGAAAACCACATTAGGAAAGCAAGTTAAAAAAATAAACAAATCAGTTTTTATCACACAATAACAAGAAGTATATATGTGAACTCCAAGAAAGGGCAGCTGCAATAACGTCCATATCTTTTCAACAAGGAATTGCTATTTCCAGCTTAGACAAATGCATGAATCCGAACTCCGGTATCCATGGCATGTTCTAACAATGATAATTTGATCTCTGAAAATAAAATTTACAGATTGAAAAGAAGTGCTTCTTCTTCTTGAAGTAGAGTGTGAAGAACATTTTGCTAGTAGAAAAAGCAAACTTAAACCCTTTGCCTACTAACCTCAGTAAGTGTCTTGCGGTGCTTAGAGTCCTGTACAGAGACCTCCTTCTTAAGATTGTAGAGTCTTCCATCAATCTTCAAGGGGGAGAGAGGGAAATCAACACCTCCAAAAGGTAGAATATAGAAATGACTTGGTAAATCTAATACCTGCACTGTCCCAAGACATACCTGTTTCTGGAGATCAACCAACTCTTTACAAGAATCCTTAAACAGAGATAAGATCTTATCTACTTCTGGAAATAGAGGGTCAGACAGTCCTTGGGAAAATTTTGCTGCATCTGATGGTGCTCGCCTATGTCCATTTGATAAACCATCATTCCCACTGATGTTGCTGTGGCCTTCGGATAAATCGGTTTCTTCTTCTTGAAAAGATGGGAGCAGCTCATTTACAAGGTTCCCAAATAATGCATCAAATGAAAACTCCCCCTATGTATTAAATGTCAAAAAGTTTCAATCTTTAGTGCACATTAGTGTCTAAAGTCAAAATAAATAACTGATGTATAAAAGTTTCAGAAGACATAATATAATCTTGAGTTTTCACCTTAAAGTCGTCTATGTCCAAGATGAGTGGAAGTGAGCTAACAGATGAAGATTTGGACATTCTATCACTCTTGAATCCATCTCTACTCTCTTTCATCTAGTTAAAGAAAATTCACAAATCAGCATAGTCAATAAGTTGCCAATGTAGCTCACCAAATGATAGAATCCAGCCAAAGTTCAACATAGACAGATTAATGACAATCACCAACTGAGAACCAACGTTTTGTTCCTCAAGGCACAAAAACAACGCAACACGCACTGCAATCCGATTCCTCATTTTTCCCTCTGTTTCCCTTCTTCTTCTCCCAGATTTCGGAAACACTTGTCCGATTCCAATCCATATCCAATTGAACATAGATCTAGGGATAAAAATTGAAGATTCAGACCGGAATCGAACCTTAGAATTGTGGCCGGAGAGGTAAAGGGCGAGGAGCTTGGCTGCCTAGAGGGGCGTGGCAGCAGAGATGTCAATGTCGCTGATGACGAACTGGTTGAGGTTTTGATTTATGCAATGGGATGGGAGTGGGGGTGGCAGCAGTGGGATGAGAAAGAGAAACAAGGGAGGTGGTGCAATGAAAAGCGAAGAAGCTGTGCGATGAAAAAGAGAAAAGGCTTTGGTTTGTGTTCATTAGAATCTTTATTAAATAATGAAGTAAGATTAGATAATTACTCCAAGTTTGGTTGGGTGTAAGCAAAATTGTAGAGATAGTTATAATTGAGAATTGAAAATTCAAAGGTTTTTCTTGTTAAAGGGTAGTCGTGGTCATTCTGATTCCAAGTTAGTAAACGTGCCCTTAGGCGTCTATACTCCCAATCTTCAGCAAAAAATGAATGCGTTTGATAATCTTATACAGTATATCGCATCAAGGACTTAAGTTTATTATTTTAACGTCAACGGATCACATTCATGAAAATTTCTCACAGCTATTGTAACAGATTGGACTTTCCAAATCCCCAAAATCAGAACCCTAAAATCACATTACGCACTCATCAGTCTTCAATTACTAACTCCACATTTCAACATCGAAACCATGATTTCGGTTCAGCTAAAAATTGACTGCATTAACACGGTGAAGATTACAGATTGTCTTAAAACTAACATTAACCCAACAAATTGAACAAGAAAAACTACAAAAATTAACCATTGGATCCAGACATCCAATTCTCGCATCAACGATAAATATTCCTAATTTCTACCTTTTCCTCACACTTTTAACCAATAATCAACAACTACTAATCCTAATTAGCAATTTGTAAAAAGAAAGAATTAAAAACAAATCGTGAAATGGAAAAATTTACCTCTATGCGAATCCACTTGGCGAGAGACGGAGAGAGTAGCAGCAGAAAGCTTGGTTTTTTTTTTTGGTTTTTTTGTTTGGAGGTTTAGATCGAGAAAACCAGAAACGCGAGAAGGAAAGAGGTTGTTTGAAGACGAAGACTACGATGAATATTCAATGACTAAATGACGAATTTGGTCTTGTACTGCTGTGCGGAGGTGTAAATGATTGAGGGTAAATTTGAGAAATCGGCTGCATCCGGGTAAACGAGCTGGAAGAAAGCAGCATTGTAAAACTTTGATTTTTAAATGTTATTGTTCTCTTTTCATATACTTTCTTTTCTATCCGGCCTGCTTTTGCAACTGCTTTTGCGTATATGAAAAGCAGATAACAACAAAATGTTCAACCAAAAAAAAAAAACAACTTTTTGCGAAATATGCTCATGAAAAATCATAAGAACGAAGGAAAAGTGGGAAAGAAGTAGTAGTAGCTTGACCTTGTTTCATTTTTGTATTCTCGCATTGTGCTCGTTAGAATTCTCGAATGTAATGACATTAAGCAATTCATCGTTCGTCTTTGTTTTATTTTTCCAGTGGTCTGTGAACTTGAGTGTATTCAAGTTCTCTAGTAGTAAATTAAGTTAGACAGATTGGCATTAGCACTGAATGCTAGAAAAATGGGAGATACTAATATCAAAATAGTTATCCAATACATGTTTCATGTAGTGTGTTAATCTGATAAGGAAGTCTCCTTTGATGCTTCACACTCCAAAAAACTGCTTTCTCAATTCTTCAATGGCTCCCCCTTTGCCTCCCCCCACTTGTTCAACCTTTTAGCTGCCTCTTCCACCTGCAATCCAATCCAAAATTCACTTCATAATCATGCAAGAGAGAATCTAACAAAGGAATCAAATTGAAAGCTGGTGTTCAATTCTGATACCTCTTTCTTCCAATCCGTCCGAAAAGTGACCAACATCAATATGAATGTTTGCAACACTGTTCCCCCAATCATCCCCGACCATAGTCCCTACAAAAACAACCAAGATTACTCGTTTGCATCACATTTGGTAACGACATTGGCTGATCACATGATACAATGGTTGATGCCGACTAAAGCATCCTCAAGTAATCGCTTCATTATCACAAAATACGGTTCTTTGGTCACCAAATGGATTTGATTAGATGTAATGTAAGTACCTTAGCACCAAAGTTGAAGTAAAACCCCAGAAGCGAACCAAGGGGTACTCCAACTATGTAGTAGCAGCCCACATTTACATACGCCACAAATGCTTGCCATCCGCATCCAACAGCAACACCTTAAAATCAGGACATACAATCAATTAGCTAATTCCATTTCGTTACTGATAAATGCATAGCTGATAGATACATCAAGATCCAATTATCGGTATGTTATGGATAATGTGTTGATATATCATCATGATCAACAATGTCAATAAAATACTTACCAGACAAGACTGGCTGAACTCCATTGAGGACGAGGGTGAGAGCAAGAAGTGGACAGAGATCGGACACAGCAGCGGACACAGCTTCACCTTCTGTGAAAGCATAGCTTATCGAATCACGCAATAAAAGAATGGTTATTGCTGCAATTACTGAGATGATGAAGGAGATTGCGGTGACCACGTACGCAGAAAATGCTGTAGCGTTTGGATTTCCAGCTCCAAGCTCATTGCTTACTCTCACACTGATTGCAGTAAAAAGTTACCAACAGTAAAAAAAACATGGCTTAACCATATGTGTATGTGCTTCACATATAAAAGTACTTATTAATAAACTGACCTTGCAGCTGCATTTAACCCAACTGAGATCATGAAGATCCATCCATTTATTGTGAAGCTGCAAATAAACAACTATCTATTAGAATGTACGCGAACGATTAATGCTAACAAATTCAAGTTGGACATCTTTTGCACCAATTACAGAAGAAAACAACATTAAATCATATGTTATAATTAATTGATAGTCAATGGTCTAGATACAACAGAGACGTGCGATTAATTCAAGACAGATCCATACATCAAAATTATATGCATGTTGCCAAAATGGACAGTATGAATTTATGAGGAAAAAACAAGCAAATTTTGGCTACAAGAATTTTCTGCACCAAAAGAATAAGTCATATTTTGACAAGTACCAAATGACGTAGAGTTTAGACCACTGAAATTCACATCAATTCGTCTACGTCTTTCTATAACTAGGAGAAAGCAAAAATGTTTACCAAACATAGATATCTATGAATAATGAATGTCCAACCTTATCTACCAAAAATAAATATAAGACATTTAATTTCATGTGAACGCAATTCTATGCTTATCTATTTGGGTATAAAAATCGATATGAAATTATGGAAATGAATAAGAACGCACACTTCGACAGTTCGATATTACTTGTGCAAGTATTAAATACGAACAATTACAGAAGATGATCATGAACGTCCAACGTTGACAAAAAAAAAATCACGAATGTCTACTTACATTACTAGTAAATGTTACATATATAGATGATCAGTCAAACGACTAATTCACAAAATCACCCCCATTATTATTCTAGACAAAAATGTTGCTATACTAACCAAATATGTCACTAGACTAAACAATTATTCGTTCGCTTACCCTATGCCAACTAAGATTTGGATCCAATTAAGTTAATAACACATATGTGTGGTAGACCTTAGATGCGGACCTACTCTTCTGTTCTCTAATGACCATATCAAGTATCAGAACTCATTATGTATATTTATTGGCAATCATTAAATTGCGCCACGTTCTTTCATGACTTATCAAAAGAGTCTATTTTCCTCTTTACAGAATATCTATTTCTATAAATTGGTATTGTAAGAGTCATATCGACGTATTATTGATAACTATTAATAGAGTATTTGATATTTATAGATATATTCATCGGATTAAGAAAACAGCTGTTTAAAGTAATAATCGAAATTTAGAAACACTCCAATTGCTTACCAAATGGAGAGGGAGTCCAAAGCCAACTCAGGATTTTCAAGCAAGCCAGCAAGCAAGACCAGAATCTGAAAGTACCAAGTCTCCAAACAAAGCATCACAGCTGACGCCGCCGATAGTTTGAAGAATCCATACAACCCACTAAACGCCTGCCACGTAAACCCACTCCAAGTTTTTTTGCACCTATCGCTCTTGACAATGTACACAAACTGTGCGCTCACGGTGATCCACCACGACAAGCTCAGCACGAGCGACGCGCCGAGCAAGCCCAGCCCAACTTTGTACACCATGAGCCAGCTGAGGGCCACGTGGATGATTAGAGTTGTGGCGGAGATGTAGGCGCTCGGCGCGACGATGCTCTGAGCTTGGAGGAACTTTTGGATTGGGAAGTTTACGGCATATGCGAAGATTTGAGGGATCAATCCGTAGACGTATATTGAGGCTGCGGATGCAATGTTTGGGGCTTGGCCTAGAAGGATTAGGATTGGTTTGGAGAAAATGTAGACACATGTAAGGATCGCACCGGTTATGGTTAGGAGTATGGTTGATCTTTGTAGGTATACCCCTAGCATTTCGTACTTTTTGGCCCCGTAGGCTTGCCCGCAAAGTGTCTCCACCGCGCTCCCCATGCCCAACTGTTCGGAATATGAGAAACAGAGGAGAACTGTTATTGGCAATCTAAAGTTATAAGGTTGAGATTCTGAAGTTATTCTCATAGTGATGTGACACTGTTAGTGTTAATTATTTGGTACGTACCATGAGACCATAGGCGAATATTTGGATGCCATTGTTGCCGAGGGAGGCTGCGGCGAGCTCAAGGTTACCAAGGTGGCCGGAGAAAATTTGGGTGGACATGGACATGAGATAGTTGATCATGTAGACAATGACCGCCGGGGCGGCGAGGTAGGCAAGAAGCTTGGACTCGATCCATAGGGCGGGTTTGAGACGCTTTAAAAATGGGGAGTTTGTGTCGGAGAGTATTCTTTCGAGCTCGTTGCTGGAGTGTTGATCTCGTTCTTGCTTTGTGTTGGTGGTGGGTTGGGGTGATGGAAGTGGTGTGTAGGAGGATTCTAGCAAAGGTTGGCGATTTTCATTTGGAGAAGAACCCATTTCAGAGTTTTGGGAAGTAATTTTTATGTGTGGTGGGTTGGTTTTGGGTTTGGGGTCTTATATATTGATGTGGTGGTCGTGTAGCAAATTAAGAAGGAAAGACAAGAGTCTTTGATGAGCCAGTGATGTCAGGGAGATTAATTTTTCGTTCCTTTTTATGTGGCAAATTAAGAAGGAAGGGCAATAGCTTGTTCGAGCTATGGAGATCACTTCTTGTTAAGTAGATCAACGAATGTTCAATAAGATAAATTCATTAAGTCTAAATATGTGATCAAGGAAGTGAAAACGAAATGAGGTTTGGTGGGCGCCAACGTGAATTGGCAAGGTTATGCTCGAATTTGAGTTTTATTCTTACTTTTTCTCTTTAATGAGTAGCCATCATCCTGTGGGTGGGTGAGGAACTTGTTTTGAAGTCGTTATCATTTCTTTTTCCTATTCTTATTCTTCGAGTTGGAATTCGAGTTGGAAACAAGCGTGTCCAACTTTGGTGGAAATGAATTTTTTGTCCAGAAGCAATGATTTCAGCAGTGATTTCAGTGTGATGTTTACACTTCAAAATCTATGAAATCCCACTTGTTTGAAAACAAAGTCCGTATTTGAGTTTTTTTTGTTATATTGTGAATGGTGCTGCGTGGAGCCACTTTGCAGCCAAACGAGCCTTAATGTATAATTATACACTAAAAGCCAAATTGGACCTTTGAAAATTGAAAGTGTTCTATGTCATGAGAATTCTGATTTTGCCAAGTCCTGTCATCTAGATTCAACATTTATGCACACAAACAGAGGATGAAGACCAATTTGTTGCATTTCACAGTAAATAAAGATCCCAAATACAAACTGCTAAAGAAACGAAGTGCAAGATCGACATCATTACCTGAGTTCTTAAGAAGAGGAAGAGACACTTGGACATGGCCGGAGAGTAAGGATGTTGAGAGAAATACATAGAGGTATAGTGGCTTGGGATACATGAGATTGTGATTGTTGAAACATTCTAATTAGCTTCTTTGGTTTCGTTAATTAGGAGATACGGAATGAGATCTTGATATTTGGGCAGGAGAGTACAACGAACATGGAAAATGTTCAGATCAAGCCTTTCCGCAGCCACACTATTTTGTGCACACCAATTCGCTGGGGTCCAAGTACAACATTAGCACAATGTTCAGAAATGCTAACCCTCCCATCATACAAGGGTCGTCATACAGCTTGACTGCCTTAGAGAATGCCGTTAAGCGAGCCACTGGTCACAACCCTATCTTTCGTTGCAAGCAGCCAAGGGTGTCCCTTAGTCCAACATTGTATGGAGTGAAGATTTGATTTGATAGAAGAGGGAATAGTCTGGTCCAATGCTGCCCCCCTATCAAATTGTCACCCATCTGCTGGCCCTAGGAATGCTCCTGTATCCATATATTTTCACTAAATTGTGATACCATGTTCATAACAAGTCTGGTATGATATGATTAATGTAATAAGAACCATATTTTGTATTGTGCTCTTTGTAATAAGAACATTCATGGGGGCCTCTAATGACAAAAACAACACTCAATATCCTACTCTTCAATCTTCATGTACTCTATTAATCTCTACTTACATATTCATTGGAATGTGTGGATGGGATTTTCACATTGCAAGGTTGAAGAGAAGTATTAGGATTAGTCGTTCACTTGTGCATGTTGATTTGGTGGTGTGTACTCAACTAATTATATATCTTTGACTGATGAATGTCAATTTTTCATTTGGATTCTTACAGAGACACAATGCAATCATAAAATCAGTATGTAAGGGCTATTCTTGTATGACCAAAATAAGAAACAGAATCCACCTTCTAAAGACTTCAAAGAAGCATATTGAGAACCATCAAGGAGGAAATGAACAAATGCAGCATCAAGTTCTCACTGTTAAGACCTGAAATGCATAAATAAGTAATGTGACAGGAGGAACTCTCGCAACAAGATTCTGAATAGAAAAGCTATACAGTGTTTGAGAGGACAAATTTGGTACTGAACTACAGAAATACAGGGTGATTATGTTTTGTCCTTATTTACAACCCTGTTAGTGTCTGTCTCATAACATTGATCGTGTGTATAAAGTTCTAAGAATTTAATATGTAAAGAATATCTTTCCAGGTTATGCACTTGCTAGAATGAAGGTTGATTATTAGCTCGGTTTAGTATGAAACATATGATACCAATACCAAACGCACTTAGATCTTCAGTATGAATTAGACAATTATACGTGTTCTGAACACCGCATCATTCAACATGCTAGATAACTTCAGCCTAAATAGAAGTCACGGAAGAAACCTTGTTATACAATATATGGGATCTAATTGAAGATTGGCGCAAGATGTATTACTCTCTGACGAGATGAAAAAGGAGGATTGGTCCGACCTTGCAACATCAATCAAACTCACTTACCACTTTGGGCAGATGTTGCTTTGGGTACTGCTGGAATTTTGGTATCTGCAATGCCATCAAGTTTAGGAAATACGTCAATTGAAAAGCATCATGAGAAGTGTGGCCAAGAAAAAAAAAAAAAGATAAAGGAAAGATAGGAACCCAAAAAATTCAATTGACTAAGTAGAGTTAAACATTTCTAGCATACGTTTCTTGCAAGATGATGGAGGTTCAGAAGATGAGGAGGGCAACGGAGCCGCAATATTGTCATTAAGATCACAAATGAAGCTGACCCCTGAAGTTTTGTCAAATGTTGCATCTGAAGGCAAGCTTGGCAGAAGGCAGCCATTTGCTAGTGAAATATAAATACAATAGGGAACATTAGACCAAACAGGGAGAAAAATAGACAGAACATAGAAAGTTAAGAGGTACAAACATCTGAAGAACTATCATTTATCGTTATATTGCAGGAGGAGAGGGGAAACAATTAATGGAGATAGAAATGGTTTCATTACTAAAGTCTGTCACTACTAACAGAGAAAACACGATCAAAATTCCGAATTCTCAACCAACCAGAGTTGAGATGAAGCGAAACTCATAGTAACTAAACGTTCAAACTAGAAAATTCTACATTTCAATGATAATAGAAGCAATACCTTGTGATCCAACTGAAACCCCGAGTTAGTAAAATCCAGCACCACGACAAGAAAGTGGAAATGAAAACACAAATCAGTCCCAGTTTCCTTTATATCAAATTCCAATAGGATTATAGACGTTTAGCATTCATTTATCTAACCAGGCATAACGACACTGACCTTGAAGAGAGAAGTCCTTGAGGTTTATATGACAAAGATTATAAACATCATTGGATACATCAGCTTTCTGCAACTTCACTCCAAGTGATGCAGCACAATTCAAAGCCTGCAAGTTTGTAATGAAGCTCTGTTCTTGCAACTGGGAAACATAACTATCCATTGCTTGGCAGCATGCAGTCTGATTACTTATCATATTTGCACATTCTTTCACAACATGTTTCATGTCGGGGAAAATCAGAGGACACACTGAAGCATAAGAGAAAACAGCAACGAAGATCTATAAGCCAACACGGAATTGATAATTCTGAATAAATAGGTCTTTAACCGAACAATGGAATGCATCTCCAGGGGACAAAGTAATCATTTCCATCCTGATTGAGAGATGCTTTCAAATACTGAACGAAGTACAAGCAACTTATTTTCCTTTCATTTCCTAATTTTCTGCTGACCTTTATTTACTTTGCAGTTTGAAAGTCCTCTAAGAACCTTATTCGCAGAAGAAGGCTCAAGGTTACCAGCGAGCCATCGCAGGACAATCTTCTTACAATCGTCAACCCTAGTTGAGTTTTCAGGTAAGCCGTTGACCCCTGTTGAATTTGGCATACCATCAACCATGGCAATTGTTCTTGCAGCATCCAATATGGCATTTCCGCATGTTTGGTCACAACACTCGTTGACCGTATCTATTTTTCTACAAGCAGCGAGTAATTTTGAAATATTCACAGTGCTCTCAAATGTATCAACCTCTATAACAGGGCAAGAGGCTTCCGTGAGGTTTTCTGGTTGAACTGAGCAGATCTTTTGAATATTTTCATTTGCTCCTTGACCCTCTAATATCTTCTTGACATCTGAGAGGCAGTGCTTTGCATGAGTTAGATTCAAAGAGAGCATCCGAGAGTACTTACTGAAGTGCCCTATAAGAGTTGCAAAGGTGGCACCCAATTGAGGACAACAAACCACATCGGCCAACAAGGGTGCAAAGGAAGCCCAGCAGTCAGTTGCTGTTATGCTCATCATGTTTCCAGCAGCTGAAAAGTTTAATGTACATAATCCTGAAATACATAAAGAAAGATTCATCTAGGTTGTGTTGCCAACACTTTCTATTACAGTAAAGAGTTGCGTACAGTTAAACATTTCTACGAAAGATATGTTGAACGGAATTGCATCTATTTGTTCTCATCCACTCCAATGCTGATGAGCCCTACATTAAGTGAACCATTCAAAGTGTGCAACCTATTAAAAATTATGAGAAGATTTTTCACTCAGAACTTGGACATGTGTTTCATCTTATTAACGAGAGAGAGGATGTATTATCACATGGTCAATAAGAGTAAGTATTTGGGATACTACAACTAACAATATGCACCTGATACCTGACAATGCCGGTACGCTGTTATTAGTGAATGGTATCAATGGCGAAGGGGCTAATAAAGGGAGAAATGGCTGAGGGTTTAAATCGGGAGCTATTGCTTCCGCGTTCCTAACTGGATAGCAATGGCACTCATATACACCTGCAAAGAGGTTAACAAACGAAAGATATTCAAACTTAGTCATAAACCACTAGCCAGCAGTATTTTAGTTTTAAACAAGCAGTCCGTCCACTTCTTTGATTAACTTCAGACAAAACAAGATAGCATTGCAAATTGCCAATCCAAAATGAAACATATTACCATAAATATAACACTAATCAAATTTCAAGCTACAAGACATAAACTTTACTCCAACATACATCCAGCTCGTACAAAATGACCGGACTGCAAATGTACAGAATTTGAATAAAAGAATGCAACTCATACAAAAATAAATAAATTAACAATCAACCAAGTAAAGTATTAAACTTTTCAAACCTATACAGCTATGAATGCAACCATAAGACAATTAAACGAAAACCCAGATGATATCTTCCATTAAATCACAGAAAAAAAAAGAGGAAATCTAGTCAGAAACAAACAGTAAAACGAAGAAAAGGAGACTACTTTGAGCTGAAAAAACACTTACAGAGAAGTAAAAGCAGAGTAAATGGAAGGATTTGACCACACGAAGAAACCTTTTGTTTCATTTCTTGCATTTTTTCTAGAAATCAAGCACAGCGTACTCCACTGAACAATTTAAAAGGCAGAAAAATTTGAAATTTTTTCGAAGTTTCAACATTTGGGGGTAATGAAATTCAGGGTCTAAAAGCAAATGGGTAATGGCGGAGGAGAGTGATGAGTGAAGCTCGAGTGAAGCTCAAGTGAGCGTTTCTCTGCGCACATTCTCCCCGCTACACTACTGCAGAGCTCACACGTGTGAGGGAGGGAGGCACGTGTTGCCGCAGATGTCAGGGACGATCACGTGCGTGAAGCCCAAAGCCTTTAGAGCGGGCACGTGAGCGGTTGCTGGTGTATTTCGAGTTGTGTTGCGTTTTTTAGCGAGGCATGACGGCTTTTGACGCGTCTGATGTCTGATGCCGGTCGTAAAACAAGGAAAAAGAACCGTCGGATGCAAGCAAAACCGAGAACCTAACCAAACCGAACAATGAAGAAAACAAATAAAATAAAGTCATCAAATTAACTAATAGGAAAGTCAAAATCGAGGGCCGAACCAATGAACCTTCAGTTCGGTTCATGAATTTAAATAAACTGAACCGAATCAAATCAAGAAGAGTTCATGGTTTTCTTTCTTCCTACTAAGGATTAAAATTTCGGTTTCGATGGAAATTTCGATAGCCAAAATTATGAAAATTTAGGTAAATTTCGATAGGTTCGAACTTCCAAAATTTCCGAAATTTCGATATTTCGATAGAAATTTTGTTCCTTCTTGCTCCCTGCTTAAATTCGTCGTTCCCTTCCAAACGAAGCATTATGGGCCAAAATTGTATCACTCCATAATCTCGTTTGATCTAATCCAAATTACAAAAAGAGCTGAAACTTAAATTCGAATGTAAAAAAAAAAGAACACATTGTTTTATTTTACTACATTAAATATACTGCAATATTCAAACTATTAGTGAATTTGACATAATTGACGTATCATCTTCTTTTTCAGAGGCTTGGTGGCTGAATACATATAAAATGAGTAAGCAAAAGTGTCACTTAATAGTCAATCCATAAAACAAGTCATCTTAAATCGGGGCTTGGTGCCTTGGTGAAAAAGGTGGTTGTCTCCTCCCATAATGTATGATGAGTAGTTGAACTCATAAAATATGAAAACATACCTTAGTATTTGGACCAACCATATGATATATCCACACATTTCCGCGTACCAAGCCTCCAATATTTGGTAAGGAAACTCAATGTATAATAAACAATAAATTACATGACGAATATGAACGCGACGATGATTCCATGTGAAAGATGCTTTTAGAGCCACTCTACCTTGAACGCGTACGTATATTGCATAAATAAATTTCAATAGTGGTTATAATTTCAACGACCCTGAAAACACGGTGTACGTAATGCAATGCAGAGAAAGTTCAAATTGGCTTTTGACATTATATGCAATGAACCACCACCTCCAACTCCTGAGCATCTTCATCACATGCAATGAACCCCACTCCGCACCTTCATTTGCTAGCTATTATTACTTGTTATACGCGCCGATGTTCTAAACTGAATTTGAGTTCAACACTAAAAGTAAATAAAAAACACAACCATATTTGTATATATTATCAAATATATTACGATGCTGTATATATAACGTCTTGATCGGTATAACCAATAATATTCTCTCATCAAACTTAGGTAATCAAACATATTAATGGTTGATGTTGATCAGTATGCTACCTATTGGATTCATGTTATCTTGTCAGACTTAATTATTTGGTCTGTGAAGCATTCGAACAAAAATCAACATGTTCAGTGGTACATATTCGTAGCAAGATCAATATATTCGAGGAAAAAATTGAAAATTCCATTGAAGTGGTGTGTATCTATGGATTCCTGCTAACGTAGATCATGATGGAATGTATGTATATCATACGTGGAAGAATTGGGTACTATTGGAATTTGATTCGTACGGGTTGATCATGATTCATAACGAGATCTTCATCACCTCACCGTCATCGGAGTAGCTAGCTAGATAACAGGATTAGGAATAAAACAGCAATCATCTGCGCTGGAATATTGTACCAACTAAAAATATGTAGATTCCACACGCAAGCCTCCAAATATGCAGAAACAAAGAAGCCTAACCCATCTTCAAACATCTTCTGGTGTCATTAGCAGTGGCTCCACCTTTTCTTCAGCAGTAATTAGAGGAGCTTAGTTAAACAAACATTCGGGTTTGGACCTGATTGGATCGAATCTTAATCTAATACGAAGGTCTTGTGGTATAAGAGTAGATATTTTGGCTCTAAAGCTACTTAATTAGTGTAAATTCCTCTGGTTGTGGTTCTGGTTGACCAGAATTTAGATAAATTAATCGATAAATGGTTTAAGTTAGCGTAGTAATACGTTCACATAAGACAAACACATATGCCATGATAGTATAATTATTGATTGATTAGTTTATGATTAGTTAAAAGTTAATCCCATTTGTCCCTTGAAATAACCCGGCGCAAAAAACGCTCTTCCATGTGCTCTCTCCAGCCTCTTTTTCTCTATATATATTGAAACGTAACGCTGTTAACTGTAAAGGCTCGGGATCCTATATATATATTAAACATTCTCTCTGCAATACCTCCCTGCTATTATTCTTCTTGTTCATTAGACTACAAAATAGTATTTTTCTTGGTTTTTCTTGTTGATTTTCGGAAATGGGGAATTGTTTGAGAGTTAATAACAAGATTTCGGCACAAGAAGGGAAGCATGATCCATGTAAGGAAGTGGAAACAGCACCAATGCCGTTGAAAGAATCGAAACCGAAGAAGACGGTGAGATTTGATCTACAAGAAGCTCATGATGGTGATGCTAAAGAAACTGGTGGAGCAGTTAACGGTGGCGATTCAAAAAGTGGCGCGGTGAGGATTAGGCTGGTGGTGACTCAGGAGGAGCTGAAACAGTTGCTGAGTTACACGAACGATTCGAACAAGTCTTGTTTGGAGGAATTGTTGAGTGCGGTGAAGTCCAGGGAAAGAAGGGGGAGCGAAAGTGATGAAAGTGTAAGTAGTAGTGGATGGAGGCCAACTTTAGAGAGCATTCCGGAGAATCAATGTTGATGATTAATTCTCTGTTTAGGCCTCTCTTTTTTGTACATTTGAAATGATAGCAATAGAAGCAATCGTTTCTCCGAGATTTGTAATCCCAGATCAAGGCTATATTGTTCTTATTGGCTAATTGGTCTGCAACATAATTGTAGAAACTAGAAAGTTTGTGCTGATTGAATATATTTGGTGTGGCTTTTGATATCATCACCGTATCATGATATTGTACTATTGTTGAGTTGTTTTGTATTGCTAACTTCAAATGTGTCGAATTCTGCAATTGATTCTGTTGTTGATGTTTTTGTCTACTTTGTAATGTGGCATAAAATGAAGGTGCAACGTGGAGTAGGTGACCTTCTCAACCATCAAATACTTGGATTTCAACCAATTTATTGCTAAGACAGTTAGAGAGCATTGGTTTCAAGAACATTTTTCGATTAAAGAACATTGAATAGAGAAACACCACTCGACTCACTTCTTGTGCTAGAAGAGTTGCGGTGGTTACGTCCTTCTCTGCCGGTGCATAGCTGACGTGATCCTACAGGATGATATAGCTTGTCAAGAATAACAAAATAGTAAAAAAACACACAATTTGACTGGGGGTTCCATAGCTGACATACAAGAGTTTGAATGTCGGTCGGTTTCGCTAATGGACAATTTGGACGCAGCATATGGGATGCTTTTGTATTTTTGGCATCTGTTGGGTTTGGTTCATTGGGAATTTGCCACACAAGATATAATATGCTTCCTTTGGTTGGATTTGGTTGGATGGTTGGATTTGGTTGGACTTGAGTAACATGAATTCTTGCTTGATCTTGTATTATAAGGTCTAGACTAGTTATAACTTATATCACACACCGATAGGTTGGTAGTTCGATTAGAACCATACATATTATTGTCCACAGTCGGGGTTCGATCCATTACAAAATTTACCAGCTGGTGGATCGGAAACTACATACAGTTGGTGTAGCAATCAAATTCAGTTCCGAATACGAATTGGGAGTACGTGTATAGATTCGATACGAAAAAACATTAGATTCAGCATATGCTATGAACAAACATCATATTGATTAGCTCTGTGTTCAAAGGCATAAGACTGGATATAATCATATTGGTGCCCTTGGAAGCCCAAGGTACGTATTTGAATGCTTTAGAACAAGCAACAATTTGAAACGGTAAACAGATTCTATTGCTGAAAACTATTTTATACCCTATTGGAAAATAACCACCAACATGCCTGCACAATCTGGGCAGTGTTAAAAAGAATATCCAAAAAAAAATACCTCTGTGCCCCGAAAAGGGACCTTTTCCAATTATTCGAAACTTTATTTGCTCCCTCACATTTTACAATCCAAAACGCTTGCACGATGCGAATGGCAAGCCCTCCGGACGGTGACGCAATTACTGCTTGCTCAGGTTCCTTATAACATAGTGAAGAATACCTCCGTGGTTGAAGTATTCCAATTCCACCTGCAAATGCAAACAAATCAGACAATGAATCAAAGCAATCTAAGAACTCATGCTGAAAAAACCACATTTGAGACGCGAAAGAGACTGCACAATGATGAAAGTAGGAGGTACCTCAGTGTCGAAGCGCACAGTGCAGGTGAAAGATTTTCCATTGTCCGTCTTGACAGTGACATCTTGACCAGGTTTTATCTCGCTAATGTTGCTAGGGAGGTCAATGTTATAGCGTTCATGACCAGTCAGTCCTAGTGTATCTGCATCCTCACCAGCCTTGAAACAAAGTGGAATAATGCCCATACCCACCAAATTACTGCGATGGATTCTCTCAAAACTTTTGGCAATCACTGCTTTAACACCCTGTTTTTGCATGCCAAAAATTACTCGATCGGATGAGAAAAGAAACCGTAATGGAAACTTACAAACTCATTTGTATTGAACGGCTGCAACGCACAACTTACCAATAGCATTGGACCCTTGGCAGCCCAATCCCTGGAGCTTCCACTTCCATACTCGGCTCCAGCCAGTACAATGGTGTCATGCCCATCAGCCTTGTATCTCTGAAATTGAAACATAAGGTGATTGTAAGGGTTAAGTGAATACTTTTTCTGAATCAAACATCATACCGATCTAAGTTTGTGCAAGTATTCAGATAGAGTAACTCACGGTTGCTGCATCAAACACAGACAGTTTCTCTCCAGTAGGAACATGAATTGTTTTAGGACCCACTTCTCCATTCAAAAGCTTGTTAACGAGGCGGATATTGGCAAAAGTTCCCCTTGCCATAACTTCATCATTGCCACGACGACTTCCATAAGAATTGAAGTCTTTCCTATCAACCCCACGCTCTATAAGGTACTTTGCTGCAGGACTGTCCTTGTTGATGCTACCTGCTGGGGAGATGTGATCTGTTGTAATACTGTCACCAAAATTCAATAGGCAGAAAGCATCCTTCACTCCATGAGGGCCAGGAGGGTCCATGGTCATATCCTTGAAATAAGGGGGCTCATGAATGTAGGTTGAATTAGGATCCCATGAGTAGAGCTTGGATTCTGGAACTTGTAGCTGATTCCACATGGGGTTGCCCTTAGTAATAGACTCATAAGTGCTTTTGAACATTTCTGGCAGTACGCTGGATTGCACTACCTAGAAAATACACACAATCCCGAGTTAATTTCATATACTTAAACATTAGCACAAATGTCACAAGAAATCCAAACTTCTGATCACCTACCTCAGCAATCTCTTCTGTAGATGGCCATATATCCCTGAAATAGACACTCTTGCCATCCTTCCCGGTTCCAATCGGCTCTTTATCAAAGTCAATGTCAACCTGGACAGTATATTTTTAAGTTAACTCATTGGAAACACATCAACAACAGTTTCATCTTTCTAAGCAAGTAAAATCAAATACAAGGTATATACATGTCCAGGTTGGAACTTTAAGGAATAATCTAAGGTAGTTCACTTGGTCTACACATGAAGTTACATATCGACACCTAAATAGTAAGGCCACCAACATGAAAAAAAAAAATTGCACTCTAGTAAAGTAGGATATACCGTTCCAGCAAGGGCATAAGCAACCACTAAAGGAGGAGAGGCAAGGTAATTAGCTCTTGTCAATGGATGAACACGGCCCTCAAAATTCCTGTTTCCAGAGAGCACAGCAGCTGCCACAATGTCTGGCAATAGAAAGTGAAGAGTATTTTAGATTCACAGGCTAGCGATAAAAGTAAAAACTAGTAGAGTGTTTGTCAATGAAATGGCAATTCATGTAATAAGTGAATATGCTTGAGTTATCTCAAATTATGTAACCTTTGGGCAAATGTAGTGAACATGAATACTTCAATATTACCATTTTCTGTAATAGCAGAAGCAACAGATTCATCCAAATCCCCTGAATTCCCAATGCATGTTGTGCACCCATATCCAACAATTTGGAAACCTTGTTGATCAAAATACTTTTGTAATCCACTGCATCAACCAGATTAGAATTAATTAATTTGTAACTAAACATTAGTAGCTTTCATACTCTAGAAACAGATAACTACCTCTGAAGCAAATATTTGGTAACAACTCCAGAACCTGGGGCAAGACTGGTTTTTACCCATGGCTTGACCTGAGCCATTGAAGAAACAACTTTCATTAGAAAGAGAGCAGAGTTCTCTGACACAATCCACATCGCAGACCAAAGAAGGAAAAGAAAAGATGGTGTATTCTTGTAATCAGCTGTAAGCTTGCCTCACCTGCAGACCAAGGTCACTAGCCTTTTTAGCAACAAGAGCAGCCCCAAGCATGACACTTGGGTTTGATGTATTGGTGCAGCTTGTGATTGCAGCAATCACCACACTGCCATGCTTCAGCTCTGCTGGCTCCCCATGGAATGAAAACTTCACCACTTTCTCTTGCACCTCTTTTGGTATAGCAAATCCCTACACTCAACAAGATACTTAATAAGGATGGTACATGATAAAGCAAATTGCAACTGTAGCATAAAAAAAAGATCCGAATTACAACTACAAAGTTTACACTCAAGTCTGTTAGAATATAGTCAGAACTATAAGGACCGACCAGCAACAAAAGCAAAATTTCTTGTTCTTTAATGAGAAAGAAGCAGGACTCAGGAAAATTCTAAGGTCGCACTGAAGTTAACTCACCTTGAACCCAACCTTGTTATCAAGACAAGCATGCCAATCATCTTTCATGTCTTTCAGAGGTACACGATCGTGAGGTCTGCCAAGAATACCAGTAATACATGAATATACAATAAATTTCATATAACTAGGGCTAATTACATTTTGAAGAGCAAAACCTCTTGGGTCCTGAGATACAGGGCTCGACTTCTGAAAGGTTCAACTCTAGGTAAGATGAATATGCTCTTTCAATTTCAGGCTGTAATAACAGAATATATTAGTCAATATACGCATCTCAAAAAAAGATTTGGAGGTTGATTCAGATACTCAAATAATTGAGTAAAAGACATAGAAAAGCTGCTATTACCTCATTATAGTCAACAAACAATTTGTTCGCCCGGAGATAACTTTCAATCATTGACACCTACAATTTGCAAGATGTCACTATCTCTTAAAGAAAGATACTTAAGAAAATAACTCTTATTAAATGGTACAGTACTCACCGTCTCATCACTTCTACCGGTCAATTTGAGATACTGTAAAGTAACATGATCTACGGGGAAGAACCCCATGGTTGCACCATACTCAGGGGACATATTGGCAATAGTAGCCCTGTCAGCTAGAGATAGTTCACTCATGCCATCACCTGCAGATGCAAAGAAATATGAACATCACAGAGAGCGACAGAGAAAATGCAACTATTGCCTATAAACCTCAGAAGAATTATCTTACCATAGAATTCAACAAATTTTCCAACAACTCCATGCTTCCTCAGTATTTGGGTGACAGTCAAAACCAAGTCAGTTGCAGTAACACCATTGTTTAACTTTCCAGATAACCGGAACCCAACAACTCCAGGCAAAACCATGCTCATTGGCTGTCAATTTCGAAGAATTTTAGTAATAGAGGCTAAATTAGCAGTAAAATTTTTTTTAAAAAAAAACGTGTAGTTTTAGCATGCAGATACACGCCAACGCGTATCACCTGGCCAAGCATAGTAGCTTCAGCTTCAATACCTCCAACTCCCCATCCAGCAACTCCTAATCCATCAATCATGGTTGTGTGGGAATCAGTTCCAACCACACTATCAGGGTAGAGTATCCCATCACTGTTGAAAACAACACGTCCAAGATATTCAAGATTAACCTGAAATCACAACATGGCAACTAAGTTTATACCAAATGCGTAAGAATTGATAATGTCCACAGATACACGAATCTTAAATACTTTAATATATATATCTAGCTTTCAAATGAATATATACTGCTTTACCTGATGAACAATGCCAGAACCAGGTGGAACAACAAGCATATTTTGGAAAGCAGTTGACCCCCACTTAAGGAAAGCAAATCTCTCCTGGTTCCTCGAGAACTCAAGCTCCATATTGGCCTGCACTGCATTTGCTGATCTTGCAACATCAACTTGAACTGAATGATCAATAACAAGATCCACAGGAACCTGCATAAAGTAAATATTGTATAAATATTTTTGCAAAGTGCGAGGGACAATAGACTAAATTTTCATATCCTCCAAGTGAATGATTGTGATTTATGCAAACCACTGAAACCAAACCCCTAGCATGGCAACTTTAAAAACATGTTTGTCAATACTCACGATAGAACTCAACATACCAAAGGATTGATCTTCTTAGAATCACTCCCGAGTTTGTTCATAGCATCACGCATACAAGCAAGGTCAACAACGGCTGGAACTCCGGTAAAGTCCTGAAAAACAAGTCGTATTAGCATTAGAAATAGAACACAAAGAGTCCCAAACAGAGGGGTAAACGAACTCATGAGTCACCTGCAAGAGTACACGAGCAGGCTTGAACGGAATCTCGACTTGCTTCGGGGCAGTCTTTTCCCAATCAAGAATCTTCTCAACATCCTCCTTCTTGACTTGGAAGTTGTCGCAATTACGAATAGCGGATTCTAGAAGGATTCTGATAGAGTAAGGCAGCCTATCTGTTACACACATACACACAAAATTACATTAACAATAGCACAATTAGACAAAAACCACGAAAAGAGATATCAAACACAGCTAATGCTACAAAATTACCGATCCTCGGATCCTTCAGAGAAGGAAGGCTGTAGAATTTCCCAAACTCTCCACCTCCGGGCTTCGGAAGACTAGTCAAATTCGCCTTGAAAGGATGCTCAGAAGCTGAAACAGCACAGATTGATCAGTTAGAACATAAATTACGACTCTTTAACCACTTTTTTTTTTTAATTTTCGAACTTTCTGTATTAAAATTCACATCCTACCAAACAAGTATCACATTAACTAAATAAGAACAAGTATCTAATGAATATAAATACAATAATTTGATCAATTTTCTCAGCTGCCAAACACTTCATTTCACAACTACAAAGCAATATCAGATGATTAATCAGATCAAGTACAAAAAAAAAAACGGATTGGAAAACCGAAATTCCGAGAGTTTCGGAGTAAGGGAGAGGGTACCCA
The DNA here is from genome assembly GCA_033992175.1 of Spiraea crenata. NCBI lineage: Eukaryota > Viridiplantae > Streptophyta > Magnoliopsida > Rosales > Rosaceae > Spiraea > Spiraea crenata. Next base: position 360,156 of record JAVBHV010000019.1, read on the forward strand.
TGGAAGCGATCTTGCGCTGGAACTGTTCGATGACGGGAGCGACGGCTCTGATCTGAGAGCGGAGGGTGTAGGGGATCGCCAATGGACGCCGCCGTGGCTCCACGTTGAGAAGGAGCGGGCGGCGGCGGAGGAGCTGAGGAGGCGGTGGGGGGCGAAGTGGTGGTGCGAGGGTTTGATGGGGGAGGAGACGAAGGTTCTGGAAGCTGCGGAGGAGGAGAAGAAGCGCGACCTAGAAGCTCTGAGGAGCGCAGAGGCGGAGGTGGAGGCGGTGTTTATATACATGGCGTTGGATCACGCATTCATAGACGAGATAAGGGTCGTTGGTGGATTGATTGGAGATGATGATGATAGAGGTGAAAACGAACGAGTTATGGAGGAGGCGTGTGGAGACCTAGGGCTGTGTGCCGAAGGGGTTCTAGAAGTAGCGGAAAAGTGGAGGGGAGGGACTGGCTGGCCTTTTTGAAGCTGAAGAGTAGGACTAATTGAAAGGGGGGGTTGTATTTGGTGATGGTGATGCAGGATTTGATGGTGATTACCCCCTAATCATGTCTTTCCACCTCACTATGCATCCATCCATTAGAGAGAAATGTTACCGATATTTATTATTTATTTATGTCCGTCAATATAATTAGAATTGAGAATTAACTTGTTTATAAGTTTATAATCGTTGATGCATGTGAAAATTTGATCCAAAAAACATATGCTTTTTACTGATGCATAAGTGTTGATCCGCGGAAGGAAATTATGTGACAATTTGGGGGGAAGAAGATTTGACCAATTATATATTGTTAAACTAATCAATCATAGACATGGATTGCATAAATTAATGGGGAACTATTCAAATTGATTACATATCAATCAGTTGGACAGAAAAAGGAAGTTACTAATAGTCATTCATTGTGTTTTTTATAGTGCATGAAAGTTCTTGAGCATGTGGCTACATCGGGCCAGATTCGATTTTATGTTAGTTTCCCTTAAAAAACTTGTAATTTGCGTGCATATGGGAGACTTTGATTAGTAAACAATAATATTCTAGCCACCAAAGGAGTATTATTCCATGCCATAAGACTTTGACAAGTGGTAGTGGTGGTGGGTACCGTCCTCTGCTATTCCTCCATCTTCTGACCTAAAGAAAAATAGAGAACTCGAGTATGGATCAGAGTACACTATCAAAATGCAATTTGTTATCAAAATGCAATTTGTTTTTTGCCACTTCGGTAGGCACCATTGGTGGCCTCCCAAACAGGGACGGAGCCGCAGAGGGAATTAAGGGCTAGGGGTCATCTGACCCCCTCAAATTCTTAAATCGTTGTTTTTGAAACACTTTTTTATTTGACTGTTTGATTGAATAAACAAAGGAAAACTGAAGAATACTATTAAATATAACCACGTAGAAAGTTAAAATTAGTATGTGGAATTATTTCTTACTTTGCAAATGATCCCAGACATTATATAATTGATGTGTGAAAATCAATTCTTATTTTGAAAATGATTCATAATATTATAATATCTCTATTGTTATATTCAACATTGACCATTCTTGATAGCTTCTTTACCTCCGCCACCGCTCCCAAGATGCTTTTGATGGTAAAGATCGCAGGTGCGAATGATGGTAAATTCAAATGTGGTGCAAATGCAATATTTTTTATCTGCATAAAATCAAGCATGATTAGTTCGACTTCACAGTAAACGCTTATAACTCGCAATTGTATAATTTGGCCCTAATATACATTGTTATACTTATTTGTTTTTAGATTACGGCCCCACATTGTACATTGATTTTGTTATTTTTTGGCTATATTATGAGGTAGGTATTGATGACAAAAATATAGTTTTATGAGAATGTGGGGCCTATCAAGCTGACTTGCTGTTTCATTACATGGTAATCTAAAGTTGGATGAATGAAATTCTCTTGCTAATGCTAACTTTGGACCACGCTTGAATATAAAGACGATTGTGGCTTCCACACTTCGTCCTTTGTCCAATTTAAAGAAAGAAATCGTGCATAAGCTATAAACAAACTCCACAGTCTAGCTCCAAAGTGTGTTTTACATTTTCTTCTCTATGGTTATGTTGGAATGGTGAATTATGTTGATATATATTATAATTGGGTTTGTGACACGGAGGTTTACCTTAGCCAAAAAACCCAAGAAGCTCCAATCAATTTTTCCCTATTGATGCGATGCGAGGACTTGTCTCCATGTACCATTTGTTTTGCGAAACATTCTTCGACATGCATGGATATAGACAACATAATTAATGTTTTTATTACTGTAAAATTTGATTTGACAAACATTCTCAAGCGTTGCCTACAGAGCCGGCGCTGACCATAGCTAAGCGAGACAGCCATCCCAGACCCCGATCAAAAAGGGCCCCCAATTTTTTTAGGGGCTTTCAAATTTTAGCCCAATAGATAAGATAACTTTTATGTTGAAAGGCTTTAGATACTCTTCCAAAAAAACAAATACAAATCCAAAAATCTATTCAATAAAAGATGAAAATTATCCTTTAAGTCCACTACTTATTCAAAAATTACAACAACTACCACTGATTTTCTTTTTTTCTTTTTTCGAATTATCATATATTTCCTGCAACAGTTTCAAATTCAAATCTTTATATTGCTATAATTACAGCAGCAATTTTCAAAGTGATGGAGGTACTATTCCTCTATAAATATGTATTGAGGTAAAGGGGTCGAAGGATTGGGGGAAGGGGGAGGGGGAGTGGGGGCTGTGGAGAATGTCTCTTGGTCATGTAGTTTCTGTAAAATAGTTGAAATCATGGTTAGATTGTCTATAGGTCAGGTAGGTTATGTAATTGGTTCATACCATGGTTATAGCTCAGCTTACGTTATTAGTTAATATCATAGTTCGATGTCTATTGGTCAGGTAGCTTATGTAATAGGAGCATACCATGATTATATGTCTCTTGGCCATGTAGCTATTCTGTAGTCCTCCAACTCTCCAATTTTTGTTGCACACGCATGCATATTTTGTAATTGGTAATGAGAAATTTATAATAATTCATCTTTAGGTGTGCATTGTTTTTTCTCATTTAAATATTCTTCTTGAAATATTTGAATTCCTACACAATATATTGGTTTTGAAAAAGACAGCTCAACAAGAGGTAGTGGAAACAGAGAGATGTGTTATGGATTGACTTCTAGGCTTGGGGTTCTCTTCAACGATTTTTTATTTTTCAATTATGAAAGAAAGGGAATATAAGATCATACCTAAACAAGAGGAAAAATATGGATAAAACACCTGGATACAAGGAAAAATAAGGATAGAATGCTTGGACAAGAGGAAAAAGAATGCAAGTGATAGAGTACCTTGGCAAGAGGAAAAATAAAATGTAAGTAACAAAGTGTATGTATACATCAAATGTATACCTCAATAAGAAGATGAACAAAGAAAATGAGAATATTTATGGTGCAAGAAAAACCCACGTCTATTCATGAAAGAAAGATGAGAAAGGAAACAAAATAACTAATAATATACCTTAGAAAGAGAATGAAGGATATAAAAAGAAAAAAACAGCGATTCTTTACAGGTTATTAATGAGCTGCGGTGTGGTGGAGCATATTACTCCTTGTTGGGTTTGGTTCTGGAAGATGCAAGGCTTTTGGCGGGTCAGTTTGGACAATTTAGTACTCAATATGTGCCAAGAGAATGTAATGTTGGGGCACACCGACTAGCTAAGTTGGCATTGTCTTGGTCAATGGGGTCCGGTGCAAAGCATGTTAAGGAGCTACTTGACACTTTTGATCTGAGCATTTCTAATGTCGAAGACCTTGTAACTAAGGCTATGTTACAAGCAGCTTTGAAGGATCCCTGCACCGGGGGGAGGATCACAGGTAATAGTTAGATTATAACATGATATGATTGTAAGTATGAATTGAAATTTTTTTTTTTTTTGTTTATGAATTGAAATTTTTGTTTTGTTTCTCTTTATAGTTCATTCTGTTAGCTCCAAGGGCTCTACATTGTTATTAGACAGATCGGTGCTACATCACTATCATACGCACTACCAGTTTTGTTCGAGTTTGGACTCTTGTGCGGTTCTTATGATCTTTGGAGACTCCCACTCAGGGAGGGACAACAATTTCGTGCTTCGATGGCTCGGGTCTGTTCATCACCTTCTCCTTGCAATTAGTGCTTTTTTAAATTCTTTATCTAACACATTTTTATTAATGACTTAGGAACCTGGGCTTTAACAGTGGTGATGTAGTGAGCTCACACATCATCGCAGGCTTTAATAGCGACTTGAATACAATTTTTGCTGCAGTTCGGTCATGCATTTTCCAATATCAGAATCGGCTCTTTTATAGCCAAGTAGTGCTTCAGCCCTCTTGGCTTAGGACTCTTCAAAAACCAGATATTACGGTGTATCAAATGCAATTCGGCGCTCCTTCGAACGACCCAGATTTTGTGCATATTCAAATGGAATTTGGTGGCTGTTTGGATTGGCAGATTTGGTCGAGTTTCAGACTAGCAAACAACCTGCGGCAGTAATGTCGCGAGGTTTACAATAGAGTGAACTGCATGAAGATATGATATGAACAGCTTTTTTTGGATTTTATAAAAGAGTGTAAGTAGATTAATACATCATATGCACAGAGCTCACTTATCCACATCTGTACTTTGATTTACACATAGGAATATCTACAAAAAAAAAAATGGAGTTCTATACAACTTTGGATGCGTAGTGTATTGCGGGTACTCTTTCCTTGCTAGTCAAGGTTTTGATATTTTTTTCAATGGAAATCGTTTCTTCTCCAAAAAAAAATTGAGAGCTCCAAAGATGGAGGAGAATGAGGAACAAAACAAAAGAAGAAATTTGACCAAAAAGAACAAAGCAATTAAATGTATAGCATTAATTGACTTTATAATTAAATTCAAATAATAAACAAACAGAAAATATTTTTAAGAGTATATGAAAGGGCAAAATGGGTACGTGAACAACTAAGTAATACATCAAAAAAGGAAAAATCAAGGGGTTTGGGATTTGCTTGTAACAGTTGGGCTATTACTAAAAGTTTGTGGGTTTAAACTACAAGTAGCTATTTTCAAGGGCTAAAATCACATTATCTATTTTTTAACCAATAACAATGTTTTTTTTTTCTTTCTGGAAGTGAGGATTTATTTCTCCATCATTTTTTCTCTCTCTCGTCATTCTTCTTTTTCCTTCGTAACCCCTTCCTCTACAAGATTGCAACTATGAATCTACATAGATCTTTCTTCTTGTGTCTATTGCAAAGTAAAACAAAAAATTGGGTTGTTTTCAAACAAAGGAGCCATTGGGTCGAGATTTGGGGCTTCTATTTGAATCCGAAAAACTTGTAACTTGATTAAATTAGAACAATTTTTGAGATCTCAAATCGTTGGATTTGGCCGTGGTGAGGTCAATGACTTGAGAGTCGGTTTTGAAACAAAGACATATGTTGTTAGAATCCAAGGAATCTGAAATTTCGATGGAGTCTAAGGTGAAGAGGTCGATTGATCTGTGAAGAATTGTTCAAAGAAAGATGAACAAACGAAGACGAACACGTAGAAAGGAGGAAAGGGGAGGACGGAGAGAGAAATAATTAAAATAGTTATTGTTGTCGCATTACTAGAATGTCATTATGAATTAATCTCTAAAAAAAGTCAAATAAATCTGAACTTTGAAAGAAACACCATTTAAATGGATGGAAAAGAGTGTCAAAATAGTTGTCCTATGTTCGATCAATGATCTTTAATTAAAAAAACCCAATACTAGAATTTATATTCCACAACTAAGAACATGATATCTCAAATGATCAGCAAAATTACTTTGATGAAATTCTCAAAATGTGAAGGAAAAAAGAATCAATGACTCAGGGCTGAGAGCTACAATAAGTGTTAGGAATTTTGACTTGGAGAGAGAGAGAAGGATACTTTGAGCTTAGGGGACCTTGAATGTGCTAACAAACTTATCTTTTAGTTTTAGACACTTTTATCCTCAGATTGGGCTTATCTAGGGGTGATTTTCGGATGGGATTTTGACTTGGAAAGAGAAAGGAGGATAATGTTGATAGACTTGAAATCAATTTGAAATCAAGTTGAAAACTGCTACTTTGAACCTCTGTATCTACCTTCATCATCTGTCTCATTTTAATCCATCAAGAAGTTTATTTCCTTAAGTACTTTGACTTTTATTGGGTAACTTTTCACTTGATAGTTCTTTACATCACTTCACATGAATGTTATACAATCTCAAACAAACGTGTGATGCAAGAATATCATGATCGATTTGGCAAGTTTGGCGAGCTGAATGCACGAGCTTTTTTTATCTGTTTTAATAGACATGGCTATGGGGTGAACAAATATTTTGCTTTTCAAGAGCTGAAGTATATAGGGCTGCTCTTTTTGCCTTCCCTTTAAGTACTTATTTAACTTACAAAACTAATAAACTAGTTTTTTTTTTTTCAAAAGGGGATTGGTATTTTAAAATTTTATTAATGTTATCATCAGCGTCCATGATGGAGAGAGTTGAAAAACAACCTTATGTGTTGCTTCATTCTCTTAAGTAATTTCACGGCTGTTAATAAATTTCTTAGCAAAGGCAAAGATGGGATGGTTGAGATTTAGTCCAACTATAAAACTTAGTTTTTTTTTTCGGTCCTCCAAACTTCTTTTATACGATCTTCTCCAAAAGGTTGGTTTAGTATATGAAATTCATTTGACATTGTTAATTATTTTGAATTTTTCTCTCCATGTTTCCATTGAGGACTAACATCACTATTTTATGATATTCTATTCGTGTAATCACTTATTATTTTGTTTATTATTTATTTATATTCAGCAATCGAAGATTACCATGTCAAGCTTAGTGCCATCGTATAGACCCTTAGGTGGTTATCCATGAGAAGTTTATACTTAGCTATGGTTCCTTTGGAACTGGTTCCCTTTTTGCATTGCCAAAATTTTGAAGAAAATATCATCACCATATTTCGGTTAATGAAGCCAACAAATTGGTTGGCACGCATGTGCGTGTTGAAGTCTGCTCTTCAAGATCCATATTCAAGTGGAAGCGTTGTAGTCCGCCATGTAACTCCGTGGAAACATGGCAAGACACAAGACCTTGTTGTCAAAGTGTATCGGGAAAAGTTTTTTGAGTTAGCAGAGATGACTTCTCGTGCTGTGTCAGCTAACTCATAAAACTTTTCCCGATACACTTTGACAACAATGATAAAACTTCTTGTGTCTTGCCATGTTTCCACGGAGTTACATGGCGGACTACAATGCTTCCCCTTGACTACAGATCTTGAAGAGAATATTTCAACATGCAAATTATCTCATCCTTGTCTTTGCTAAGAAATTTACTAACAGTCGTGAAATTAGTTAAGAGAAGGAAGCGACACATAAAGTTGTTTTTAAAGTCTCCGTCATGGACATCAATGATATCATTAATAAAATTTTGAAATACCAAACCCTTTTGAAAAAAAAAACTAGTTTATTAGTTTTGTAAGTTAAATAAGTACTTAAAGGGAAGGCAAAAAGAGCAGCCCTATATACTTCAGCTCTTGAAAAGCAAAATATTTGTTCACCCCATAGCCATGTCTATTAAAACAGATAAAAAAAGCTCGTGCATTCAGCTCGCCAAACTTGCCAAATCGATCATGATATTCTTGCATCACACGTTTGTTTGAGATTGTATAACATTCATGTGAAGTGATGTAAAGAACTATCAAGTGAAAAGTTACCCAATAAAAGTCAAAGTACTTAAGGAAATAAACTTCTTGATGGATTAAAATGAGACAGATGATGAAGGTAGATACAGAGGTTCAAAGTAGCAGTTTTCAACTTGATTTCAAATTGATTTCAAGACTATCAACATTATCCTCCTTTCTCTTTCCAAGTCAAAATCCCATCCGAAAATCACCCCTAGATAAGCCCAATCTAAGGATAAAAGTGTCTAAAACTAAAAGATAAGTTTGTTAGCACATTCAAGGTCCCCTCAGCTCAAAGTATCCTTCTCTCTCTCCAAGTCAAAATTCCTTACACTTATTGTGGCTCTCAACCCTGAGTCATTGATTCTTTTTTCCTTCACATTTTGAGAATTTCATCAAAGTAATTTTGCTGATCATTTGAGATATCGTGTTCTTAGTTGTGGAATATAAATTCTAGTATTGGGTTTTTTTTTATTAAAGATCATTGATCAAACATAGGACAACTATTTTGACACACATTTTGACACTCTTTTCCATCCATTAGATGGTGTTTCTTTCAAAGTTCAGATTTCTCTGACTTTTTTTAGAGATTAATTCATAATGACATTCTAGTAATACGACAACAATAATTATTTTAATTTTTCTCTCTTCGTCCTCCCCTTTCCTCCTTTCTACACGTTCGTCTTCGTTTGTTCATCTTTCTTTGAACAATTCTTCACAGATCAATCGACCTCTTCACCTTAGACTCCATCGAAATTTCAGATTCCTTGGATTCTAACAACATATGTCTTTGTTTCAAAACCGACACTCAATTTATCGACCTCACCATGGCCAAATCCAACGATTTGAGATCTCAAAAATTGTTCTAATTTAATCGAGTTACAAGTTTTTCGGATTCAAACTGAAGCCCCAAATCTCAACCCAATAGCTCCTTTGTTTGAAAACGACCCAATGTTTCGTTTTACTTTGCAATAGACAAAAGAAGAAAGATCTATGTAGATTCGTAGTTGCAATCTTGTAGAGGAAGAGGAAAGGGTTGTGAAGGAAAAAGAAGAATGATGAGAGAGAGAAAAAATGGTGGAGAAATAAATCCTCACTTCCAGAAAAAGAAATAAACATTGTTATTGGTTTTAGATAATGTGAATTTAGCCCTTGAAGATAGCTACTTGTAGTTTAAATCCACAAACTTTTAGTAATAGCCCAGCTGTTACTAGCAAATCCCAAAACCCTCGATTTTTCTTTTTTTGATGTATTACTTATTTGTTCACGTACCCATTTTGCCCTTTCATATAATATTAATATTTTCTGTTTGTTTATTAGTTGAATTTAATTATAACGTCAATTAATGCTATTGTTTATACCAAAATTTGCACCTAGCAGTCCACGCGATCTAGACCGTTGAATGAAGAAGTTTTTGATGATTTTTCGTGATATTATTATAATTTAGTAATTGTATTAATTGCTACGGAGAACTTATTGGAAATAAGTGCGAGGTGGCGGCCGTAAAGCAATTGGGGAAGAAATCTACGCCTTGGCCATCGAGAAACACGAATGAGATAATCTCAGAGTCGTGTTAGGAAATGAATCAGGGAGAACTTCACATTTAATTAGATAAGCTTGATGAAAATTTGGTGGCAATTTGTGTAGGATATTTGTATCTTAGACTTGTTGTAAGATTGGCTATCCTTGTAACAAAAACATTGTAAAATCATTCACATGCTCAATCTAGGTTCTAGAGTTTAGCTTTAGGCTTAGAGATAAGTGATTGAAGTGAAGATCAAGGAATGAAGAAGTGTTCAGATGCATTATGACCATTCAGCACCTCATATCATTTGCACATGCATAAGTTTTTATAACTTAGGTTTAAATTGAAAAAAATGTGTTCTTGATCATAAAACCCAGTTTTCACACATTCGATGACTGGTCACCTTAGATCCCGCATATGACAGCTTGGTTCTCTGACAATGACTGTGATTGGTCACCTGACAGAGCAAGCATTTACCCGGTTTAGACAGGTCATGTCTTTATCAAGCTAAAGCATGCTTTTAACCGCTGTGTAGTCAACTGCATCCCATTATCTCGTTTTGCCTAGGTTAACATTGCTTAAGAAAATCTCAGCCGCTCCTCTTGTGAGATCTTAGCCGCTCTTTTCATGACTTCCTTGGCTATAAATACAAAACCTTTTCCGCCACCTTGAGTTGGGGTTTTTGCATAAGCTTATCGTCTTTTCATATTTCAAAAACTCTCTTATCTTGTTGCCTTCTTGCTCGGATTTGTATCTTGCATCCTTGTCGACTTTCATTCACATAAAGTTTCTACAAGGATTCATAAAGATGGCAAGCACATGAACTTCTTTCAAAGTTCGGTTTTTCAAACATTCATCTTTGAAGGAAACCTTGAAGAAGTTCTTATCTTTTCCGTTTCAACTTTCAAGTTTTCAAAACTCATTTAGTTTAGAAGTTGAAATAGTGGTCTTCAATCTTGTCTTCCATGTTCACACATTATTTGAGACAAAGTTGATATTTAGGAGTCTTTTGACTTCGGGTTTTTCTGCCCAGTTTTCATAAACTGTTGCAGCAGAACACCTAGTTGTCCAGCGGTTTTACTGAAGCTCTTTAGCTCTCTGTAACTTTGTTGGTGACTAGTCACATATAATCACAGCTTACATATTTGGTGCCGCTGACCAGACATACGTGTGTATTCTCTGGAAAGTGGACGATCAGTCATCTATACCACTGAAGGTGAAGCGGTTGAAGAAAAAGCCGCACGAGGGACTGCTGCATCTAAGACTAGGTACATTAGATATTGATTATTGTCTGAACCTTGTATTGGGCATCTTTTTGCCGTTTCATAGTGGAAGGCCGGTCTTATGATAGATCCCCAGTTTTTTACCCTTTTGGGGTTTTTCCGGGTACCAAAACATTGTGTCCATCTCTGTGATTTGTTAACCATCTGACTAATCATAAAATCTGATTCATTTATGCACCAACTTAATTTATAATGCAATCTGGACAAACTGTGTGACTGGTCATCAATTTAACTGTTGCATTAGAACCGCTGGTGCGAATAGGTTGTGGTTGTGGATAGCTCACAGTTTTCAACCTCACTGAATCTGTTGAGAACCTAAGTTGGCATAGCATCTGAATGTGGTTGAACAAATTCACAAGCATACACAATTTGTTAAGTAGAGGACTAGTCACATACTTCAAGTGTTGAAACTAAGTGACTGGTCACACATTTTATTGATAAAGCAGAAGGTCAGGTTCATCACATTAGGTGACTGGTCACCTAAGTGATCTGTTGTGTGAATTGTTTGTATTTGCCGTGACCTAATTAAAAATTACCCTCCTCATTGCCAACCTGCAATTTGGCATACCGATCTTAATTGCATGAAACTGACATGTCAGCAGGCTAAAAGAATTTGCTTCCAAATAAGTAACTTAGAAGACCACATCCACGTGGGAATCTTGTGCAAGTTGGCAACGGCGAAGATCAAGGTAATCAATTGCCCATTGGAGGTCAAATTCTAAAAGAATTCCAATTCTTTTAGGAAGTTGTGATCAGTTTAATTGAAGTTTATCTAATTCCTAGAAAGACTCTACGGCTTTCTAGGATAAGGTGGCGCACCATCTTGAGGATTCTACAACTTGGAGAGCAAGCAAGCAAGCAAAGATTATAAATAGAAAAGTTCCTACAACCAAAATCAAAATCAACCCTCACACCCACGACGTTTTCTATCCCAGAGATGTAGAAGTAGATAACGGCCTGAAGGTATTTTGTCACCAAGGTACTGGTCAGAGAAGTCCCGGAGGTATTCCTAGAGTACGGGCCGGAGAATCCCCAGAGAATTTCACCAAGGTTTAGGCCGGAGAAGTCCCGGTAAATTCCTATCGAAGTTCGAGGGGTCGGTTCGCAATAGAAATATTGTTGGCCGTTCTATAATTTCCAACCCCAAACCCTCTACAAACTTTAGGATCGAGAATATCTCTTAGAATTTGAGGGGGCGGTTGGCGATAACTCCATTGGTTAGGATTGAGAAAATTCCAAAACCTACTATCGTCCACCGTGTTATCCATTCTCCATCCGCCCACATCGACGACATCCATCCACGTAGAGGCATATAGAAGAGATGGCCGCACTCGCCTTGTATTTTTGACAGATACCACCGCCAAATACTTAGGAAAAGTCGACGGCCACATCCACTGCTATCCATGGCCGAGTTTTACATTCAACTGCTACAGTACTCGGCTAATGCTATAGTGTTTTTAGCTGCTACAATATTCGCCCCTAAAGCTACAGTGTTTTCAAGTGCTACAGTGATCATCCGGATTTTTTATCCATCTTGCTATAGTGATCGGGCCTATGGCTACAGTACCACCGAAGCAGACATCACCATAGGCAAAATTGGTATCCTTCGGCTTTATTATTTTATCTTCTTGTTTGGTCTATATTGAGAAAAGAGCCCAGACGAGTGGTTGTTCCTTGCTCGTCGATCAAATATCTTTGACTGGAAATTGTTTATTCCATGTGCTTATTGAATAAATTATTTCTTTGTTTTTACAACGATAAATGACATTTCGTTTTCCTACATCTACGACCTTGCTGACACATGGCCAAGGATTAAAACGGGTAAACAACTATACATTTAATTGCTTTGTTCTTTTTGGTCAAATTTCTTCTTTTGTTTTGTTCTTCATTCTCCTCCATCTTTGGAGCTCCCAATTTTTTATTTTATTTTTTTTTTGGAGAAGAAATGATTTCCATTGAAAAAATCATCAAAACCTTGACTAGCAAGGAAAAGTACCCACAATACACTACACACCATGGTCTTGGAAGAGAACCTCCCTAATAATGTCAGGAGGTTCCTCATACCAAGAGACTTGAGGGGAAGACAACATTACATTCTCTTGGCACATATTGAGTACTAAATTGTCCAAACTGACCCGCCAAAAGCCTTGCATCTTTGAGAACCAAACCCAACAAGGAGTAATCTGCTCCACCACTCCGCAGCTCATTAATAACCTATAAAGAATCGCCTTCTTTTTTTTTTTTTTAATATATGCTTCATTCTCTTTCTAAGGTACATTGTTAGTTATTTTTTTTCCTTTCTCATCCTTCTTTCACAAATAGATGTGGGTTTTTCTTGCATCATAAATATTATCATTTTCTTTGTTCATCCTCTTATTGAGGTATACATTTGATGTATATACACTTTGTTACTTACATTTTATTTTTCCTCTTGCGAAAATACTCTATCACTTGCATTCTTCTTCCTCTTGTCCAAGCATTCTATCCTTATTTTTCCTTATATCCAGGTGTTTTATCCATATTTTTCCTCTTGTTTAGGTATGATCTTAGATTCCTTTTCTTTCAGAATTGAAAATTCAAAAATCGTTGAAGAGTACACCAAGCCCAGAAGTCAATCCATAACACGTCTCTCTGTTTCCTCTACCTCTTGTGGAGCTCTCTTTTTCAAAACCAATATGTCTTGAGTAGGAATTCAACTATTTCAAGAAGAATATTTAAAGGAGAAAAACGATGGGTGCACAAAATTTCTATTTGTGAATACACTACACACAAATTCAATAAGACGTGGAATGGTTAAATTCTTTTCCAGCTTTGCCCAAAGTAAGTGTGTTTTTAAATTACGTATGTAGTCCGTGCTCTTTTACTATATTTTCTCATAGTTGAACATTATTATATGTATTATTTTTTTTCTATTTCAGCAACCCTAAACAATCAATTTCGTCGCATTTCTTATAAAAAACCAACATACAACTTCACGAGCAAGTTCCGTTAGTATTTTTTAAAACCTGAGATATCTTCAAAACATGCCAAAATCAGTTGTACAATGTAGACAAAGCACCAATATTTCTTTACAAGTTTCCCACAAAAACCAAAACTTAAAACCCTACTATTGTTTCCGCGCCTCCAAACCCGCTCCTTTTGAAACCCAAACCCGCCAATCTCCCTCCACTTCTTCCCGCCCATCTCTCCTTCCCCCAAATCCTTAAAAACCCACCAAAACCTATCCAATCTCACCTCTCCAAAATTCCATAACCGCCAAACCAAACCCTCCAATTTCTCATCTCCCGATCTCAATTCCCCCCACCGCTCTCTCCGCCATGAACCGCCGATCCCGATCTCTCCACCGCCGCTCCTCCGCTGCCCGCTCCACCGAGCCCTTCCTCAAGTACCTAAAGCCCGGCGCCCTCGCCCAAATCCGCGACTCGCGAATCAGCACCGCCAGATCTCACAAGCTCAGCTGGCTCTCCCAGATCCGCGCGTCGCCGCCGGGATCTCCGGGGTCCGACGCCGGCCTTCCCCAGGTCAACGCCGCCGTCGACGGGTTCCCAATCTTCTCGGGTCGGATCTTCGGCCCCAGATGCCCCCAGAGGAAGAAGCTCGCGGCTTCCAAGTCGGTGATGTTCTTCAAACCCTCGAGCCCGGTTCAGGACTCGCCCGACCCGATTATCGATTTGTTTAGTACGGACATTCTTGCTGCACATTGAAATTGAAATTGAAAGTAGATAGAAAAATGTTCTATGAACTTGTTGTAGATTTGTTCTTTTATCTGTAGTTGATTGTGATGGCGCAGCAGCTTGGTGCAAAATCGCTTAGATACAGTTGATATTTTTAATAAAATATTCCGAAAATTATCGCAATAGATTTGCTTATCTGGAGTTAGGTTCTGATTTTTGGTTTCGAAATTCAGTTGAGCTTCAACTGTTTGATGATATGAACTTCATTGTTGTTTGCTGCTCAATTGTGGTGTTATGATACTAATAGCGGTATTTGGTCACATAATGCTATGCTGGTATTGCTGTTTGGCTGCGTAATTACTGGTTTTGTTGCGTGTGATAAACGGAGTTTGGTGATGTTGTCCTATTTCCATAGTGAGTTTTCGTAATGAGGCCACTCTAAATAGGTAGTTTCTTGATTGGCATTGTAGTTTGCAGCTTTGGTAGTAGTTCGTGTTCGTGCTGTGTGCAATCCGAAGCAAGATTAGTAATAGGTATTGTTCGGCTTTGGGTGCTAACAAAAATAGAATGATTGGAGATGAAACGGCTGTTGCTACATTGCCACATCAATGCCTTCCCTTTATTGCAGGTTTGTAGAGAGGGTTCTTTTTCTGGATGCACACAACGAAATGGTGTAAGTGGAGTCACTCATTGCACTTCATAGTTCAGATCATTTATTCAACTTGAATATGCTGTAATGTTGTCTGCTTTGACTGCTGGGTGTTCTGAATTCATTGTGTTTGTGTCATTCAATTGTGGCGGCCGGGCTCATGATGGCAGTTAAATTTCAACCAATTATTATAGTAGTCCAGATAGCAGCGCTTGACTGTTCTGATAAAGGAAGAGGGGTTTTGTTGTTCACTTCAATACATCAATACCCTTTTGACTACTCATTACATCAAACTGTTTATTTCACTCTTGGCATGATATGATTTCTTGCGTGGTTTTGTATGCATGATCTTTGATAGTAACTTGTGATGCGATAGAGTTTCTTGCTTTGCTTTGTGTGTAAAAATCTTTGGTCCATGATCTTCTGTCTTCTGCTTTTCGTGCCAGTGCATGTGATTGTGATCAATTTTGTTGCTGCATTTCTTTCTAAGAGTCCATGAGTTGTATCCTGTCATCCTTACAGTGTCCTGAAGTATGATCTGGACTGCAAAATGCCTTCACATTTGGTGAATTTTGAAAACTAGCTTTTGGTTCCATTTAGTAAAGCTGCACCAAGGCTTGTGTTGTGGTAGTTGAGGCCTTTGAAGTATTCCATTTAGTAAAGCTGCAGCAAGGCTTGTGTTGTGGTAGTTGAGGCCTTTGAAGTATTCCTCCTAGCTTCTTTTGTTTAGTGCTTGGTACTTCGTTCCTTGTAGGATGATGGATGACTCCCAACACGTTTTCAATCTTTGCTTCTGCTTCACCTAGTGACACATCTCAACTAGAACTACACCTTCATTGATCTTACAGCCAATCTTTATTTAACTAGGCAGGGTAGACACGCGATATCACGTGGTTTTTCAGTTAGAAGATCTTTGGGTGGCAATCAGCAAGTAAAATCTAGATGGTACATTAGTTTATGTATTTGAAGACAAAGCTGGCACTTAATTTCTCAGTTTGAGCCTTCTTTGCAGACTTCACCTTGACTGCTAATGAACTGGGAATAATTTTTAGAAGAAACATATTTCACAGCATATAGGAGATACTATGAACACTGCAAATGTTGACCCAAATAAACTTTGAACACTGCAAATTGGTTATTATAACAGCCGAGAAGCAAAAACTTCTGATGGATCATGCCAAATTGCCGGTGATGACCATCCAAAATGGCACAATATAGGGTACAGAGCGCGAAAATTGTTTTCTCCATCTGAATTGTAGCCCAATGAGGATAGAAAAGAACTTCGAAAGGGAAAGTTATAGGCCTAATGAGCCAATACATGTTGATCTAGTGGAAAAATGCGAGAGCCGACTCCCAAAGGAGAGGTTTCAGATTCTAAACGCGATAGAAGCTAATCTGCTTGATGTTGGTCATTGAGAGGGTGTAATTCCCGACAAGCCTCTTTTAAGTTCCGATTCAAATTAGTCTCATCATCCTTCGAGTATGGGGACACTAAGCGCTCCGGGCAAAAAAAAAAGTTATATCTAATGGCAAAGTTGAATTTAAGTAAGAAAACGTGAATCTATCTCGATTTGTAGAGGTACCGACTTAAAAACTGGAAAGAAAAGGGCGGCATAGGTTGAAAATTGCACATGTTAAATCTCAACCAAACGAGTTCAAATTTTCTGACACAAGACAAAATAAGAAAAGCAGGACGACGCCGTATTAACAGTCCTTGCAACCCCCCCGGTTGTTTCTTTAGATCAGTACCGTGATGCTCCGCGTGACTGGTAAGCGAAAGTCATCAGAGTTTTCTGCAGCAGAGAGCAAAAAAAAAACACAGAAACCATCAATGGCGGAACCCAAGACGAAATACGATCGGCAGCTCAGGTACCCATTTTGCCCTCCACAATCCTACTAATTTACTGAACTCCACTCGCCGCAGTAAGCTTATGAACTCCTCTTTTGTTTTCGCTCAACGCTAAATTGAAAATTCGCAGAATCTGGGGCGAGCAAGGCCAAGCGGCCCTAGAGAAAGCCAGCGTCTGCTTGCTCAATTGCGGGCCCACCGGGTCCGAAACCCTAAAGAACCTCGTCCTCGGCGGCGTCGGAAGCATCACGGTGATCGATGGGTCGAAAGTTGAGCTCGGCGACCTCGGAAATAACTTCATGGGTATGTGAACTTTTTGATTGTAAAGATGCCTACTTTTGAATACCCTTTTGAGTTTTATTGCGATATAGTGTCTCAAATTTGATGGGTTTTGGGTTTTGGGGGTTTTGGGTTTTTGGGTAGTTGATGAATCTTGCGTTGGGAAATCGAAAGCGAAGAGTGTTTGCCAGTTTCTTCAGGAGCTGAATGATGCTGTGAAGGCCAAGTTTATAGAAGAGTATCCGGAGGCGTTGATTGAGACGAACCCATCGTTTTTTTCTCAGTTTACTTTGGTTGTGGCCACTCAGGTATGGACTGTTTTGATGCCAATGTATTGCGTAGTGTGTTTCGAATTTTTTGGTTTTTGTTTTGGTACTTGTTAGTATAGCATTGTATTTTGACTTGGGTTTTTGTGATTTTGGTTATTAGCTAGTGGAAGGTTCGATGGTGAAGCTCGATAGAATCTGCAGGGAGGCTAATGTGATATTGGTGTTTGCTCGGTCTTATGGACTCACTGGCCTTGTGCGTACCAGCTTGAAGGTAAGGCTTTGAAGTTCGCTGTTGAGTTCGTTTCTCTATGTTGGTATTCTGGAATGCGAGATTTGAATTTTATACTACAGTTGAGGGGAGTAATGGACATGGTGAGGATGAGATATGTTCCCCTACAGTTGAGTAGTAGAGTAAACCTTGTTAGTTTGATGATCATTGTTGTCTTCTGATTGATTATTTCATAACAGTGGGGCCATTTTTTGGCAAGGTGAAAATGAATCTTACAAAATTGTGATTGACATTTTTCTTTGAATCTAATTAGCGCTATGTTCTCCGTTTTCTCTATGTTTATTTGGGGGGCAGGAGCATACAGTGATCGAGTCAAAGCCTGAACATTTTCTGGATGACCTTCGTTTAAATAATCCTTGGCCTGAGCTTAGAGGGTACGGAATTCTACATTTACTGTTTTATGTGAGCATATTCGGTGTCACTTTGTTGAAATTTTGATAAAGTAGTAGCATATTGTATTTATGTTAATTGATTCTGGTATAGATATGTTGGTAAATGGTATTCTGTTTTCATAGCCAATATGTCTGTGTTGCCTAATAATTCACATGTTCTGATGAGTTTTTGAGATTCTGATTTTGAAGTTATTATTATTTATTGAATTCAGGTTTGCAGAAACCATTGATCTAGCTGTGTCAGATCCTGTTGTCCACAAGCACATACCCTATGTTATCATTCTTGTCAAGATGGCTCAGGAGTGGGCCAAAAGTCACAATGGTAGACTTCCGTCAACTAGGGAAGAGAAAAAAGAGTTCAAGGTATAACTGCTTGATTCATACATTTTTGGTTGGTTATATTTCTTTTTAATTGCTTTCTGGACTTGCTTTCTGGAAAAGTGATCCTTTTCCCCTTGTTGTCGTGGATTGGTAGGAGCTAATCAAAGCGAGGATGACTGCAATTGATGAAGATAACTACAAAGAAGCCATTGAGGCATCCTTCAAAGTCTTTGCTCCGCGAGGAGTTGGTAAGTAAATACTTTTGAAGCAGAGCTTCTAGGAAATACTACAATTTTTTAGAAGAGCCTGTTGCAAATTAAACTTATCAAGTATGGACGACATGGTCATCACCTATGTTTAGCTAGTAGCTGACATTTGAACTCAGCTAGTGCACCCACTTCTATCTTAGGAGCAAAAGATTATAGTTTAATCACTTCCCCCATCGTTCACATGATAATATTGATCTAAGAAAGAAGATAATCCTACATGTGTGGGACAACTCCTCCATCTTTATGAAATTAATGGTATTACTATACTTCTGGGGTTCGGCCTTGACTTAGGAATAGAATATAAGTCGGACTTGACAGAGTTAATTTATTGTTCTTTCTCATCTGATGTCTCAGGTTGGGAGTTGCAACAGCTACTTGGAGATAGCTGTGCAGAAATTGATTCCAGTTCATCTGACTTTTGGGTGATGGTGGCAGCATTGAAGGTTTGTGAAACCAATATTGCATCCATGGAAACTGGAAATAGAATGTTAACTTTGATTTGTCGAACTGAGAATGCTAAGACCAAGGTTATGAAAGAAATTCCTATCTTCTAGAGTTTGTCAAACATATTCCTTTGCTATCAGTTTCGACGCTGAAAATGTAATTGGAAGTTGTTGACTACTAATTAGCTGCATACATTTAGGCAGTTAACCACCAGTGATGCATATTTCAATTTTGGGTCATAATTATTCTTGACTAGATGTTTTAGTTTCTTTAGAGGTTTCAGCCATCTTATGGTGGATGCATGAGCTTCTGAAAATCATTAAATGTTGTTATTGAGAAAATCAGATTCTATGATGATTATCTTGTCCAATTGTAATAGTATCTAGACCTGTTTCATTGTCCATTTTTTTAGTTGTATAATTAGGAATCTTTCAATTTTGTAGGAATTCATAGAAAACGAAGGTGGTGGTGAGGCACCCCTCGAGGGATCAATACCAGATATGACATCTTCAACAGAGTTAGTGACTGATCCCCCAAGAATATGATTCTAACCTATCTTCTGTGCTTAAAAAAACCATATTTGACGCAAGAGCTTTATCTACTCCCTTGTAGGCAGTATGTATGTTTACAAAAACTCTACCAAGCCAAGGCTGAGGCCGACTTTCTTGCTATTGAGCAAAGGGTTAGGACTATTCTGAAAAGGATTGGCAGAGATCCAAATAGCATCTCAAACGCAGCCATAAAAAGTTTCTGCAAGAATGCCAGAAAACTCAAAGTAAGTGGCTGGAATTCCTTTTTATAGTGAATTTGCTTGTACTGCTTCCATAGCCCTGCAAATTTTTTCGTTTCATGATAATTGTTGATCCAGACAGGTTCATAGGATTCTGATTTTACTCTAACCTGTCCTGATGTTTCCTAGCTGACAATTGAACGCTTATGTATACTTTGTAGGTTTGCAGGTATCGCCTGGTTGAAGATGAGTTCAATTCTCCAATCCTACCGGAGTTGCAGAAGTATCTAACAGATGAGGATTACAGGTACTCTTTGATTTCACTACCTTTACTTTCAGATACATCATTTGGATATCAAACTCAACAAAAGTTTCAGAATCTTTTTACAGAGTTCATAGTTATTGCAGTCAGGTTATGGAATCTGATACGTGCTGATCCACTCTTAGTCATCTAATAGTTTCCAATTGTAAAGTAGAAATCCATGGCCATTCGAGTTTTAATTATGAAAGGAAGATGTGGCATGGTTTTAATCCCCCTAATATAATTCCCTAGTTTTTACCTGAGAGAAACTAATTGAAGCTATGCCTGAATTCAATCCCCACCCTGGTAAAGGTAATAGAAAGTTTTCTTGCTTGAACTTCACTGTTTTCTTTTGATTTCTATGACAGTGTTGCCGGTGGATTTTATATTTTGCTTAGAGCTGTTGATCGTTTTGCTGCCAATTACAACAGTTTTCCTGGGCAGTTTGATGGGTAAGGCCTGATACTGTTAATGGCCATGTTATTCTACTTATTTTTACTACCGTTCTGATACTTCATATTCACTCCCTCCATAGTGTGATGGATGAGGACATCTCTCGGTTGAAGACTACAGCTGTTGGTCTGCTTAGTGATTTGGGCTGCAATGGCTTAACAATAACGGAAGACCTTATTAATGAGATGTGCCGGTTTGGTGCTGCTGAGCTCCACGCAGTTGCTGCTTTTATTGGTGGAATTGCATCTCAGGAAGTGATTAAGGTTCTATTTCCAACTTTGCTTCGTTTGAGTGTCAATTTTTTTAAACCCAGGGCACATATTAGGGGTGCAACTTGCGTTGGGCTAATCATACCCATCCGTCCAGAGTCCAACCCCCTAACCTGCTCGAGTTGCACCCCAAGAACATATGGTGGTTAACATGTTACTTGATCAGCTTATACAAGTACTTTAACTGACATTTTCTTCTTTGACACTGGTAATGACAGCTCATAACAAGACAGTTTGTGCCCTTGTCTGGGACTTTCATCTTCAATGGAATCGATCATAAGTCCCAATTGTTGTCTCTGTAGATGATTCCAAAGGCCGATATGATTTTAAATGCCGGTAAGTCTTGACCTGTTCTGAAAACTGTTATCTAACATTTTTCAATCTCTGTTGAGTTTCTAAATTTTGGGCTTCACTTGCAGATAACCGATATAATTGGGAGTGGTCAAAGGTTCTTACAGCTTGGTTACGTGCTAATTATGGCACATTTTGAATGGAGCTTCCTTCCCTCAGTTTGCAATAACGCGATAGAGTTTTGTTTCTTATTCCGTTATCCTTGGATATGTGAGATTTAGGCCAAAAAAAGTATATTGTAAGTGTAAGAGAGGGAAATCTGCAACAATGACTTCTGAATTAGTCTTATGAAATGGAAAATCCAATTACTCTTAGATTTTGTAATTTTTGCCTCATCTTCCTCAATTCGGTAATTGGAGTCTTATGGTTGGTGTTGTGTTGAGCTCATACAAGTTTGCGGTATCGTAAAGCAGGCACCTCAAAGGTGGCTAATTATAGAACTTAATAAGCACAAAAAAAAGAGTAGAAAGGAATTCTAATTATAATTCATTAGTAACAATCTTTTAGTAACAAATTGAGAGTAGAAAAAAGAGTAGAAAGGTGGCTAATTAGTAACAAATTGAGTGAAGAAATCTGTATTCCTGGATCCTGAACCAAAATTGAAATAAACAAAATAAGATACAAAACCGCTTTCAGATGAAGGTTCTAACTTGTAGCTCTTCGACATGATTTCGATTACATTACATTTCATTTGCAATTACGCATTGATTCATAATCCCTCAGCGGCACCAGGAACCTTCTTTGTGGGATTGAAGACGCTGAATTCACCAAAGTCCCTCCTACCACTGGAAGAAAAAAAAAAGCCCGTTATCAACGCCTCGGCACAAATGAACAAAATTTCAGCAACTAAACATACTTACAAAGGATTGAAAACTCCAAGAAGATAAAGAAAGCAGAACAAGGTAAACAGAGAGATGAACAGCTTCGACTTCACATAGTCAAAATTAACACTACGAGCATTCACCTGTGTGTAATATCCCAGCCGGTAGGTAAGAAACGAGGATTAACAGATTCAACAAATACTTGTCTCCACCTTTGACAGAATTGACTAATACCATCTTCGCCATACTCATTTAACAGATGATCCACAACTTGCTTTCCATGTGGACCATGTCCTAAGAGAGAGATCTTTGATCTGCGTGTAGGTTGGGTCGCATTATCTCTGTCACCACATAATTCAACTGATCCATTTGGTGTTCTACTCTCACAATCACCATCAGTACTTGGAACAGATACAAACTGAGTACCAGAGCTCCCACTTATATTAGAGCTCACGTCCTTCTCAATAATATCAGAAGCTTTGTCCTCATTCCCCAAATGTGAAAACAAAGAGAAGTTGCCCAAATCATCATCCTTCACCACCGAAATATCTCTTTCTTTTCCAGTAAAAGCTTCTGGTTCTGCTTTAGTAGTACATGATTCATGTGCAGTATCAACTTCTGATGAATTAACAATGGTACATATGGACATGCCAACAGTATCTTTCTCCTGCTCTGCATCCGAAGGAACAGTTCTGCTAGAATGATTCAAAGAGAGCCCTTTCTTCTTCTCAAATCGTCTTCTCTCCTGAGGGCTCATGCCAACCAATAGTGCCCTCTCTAAATCTTCCTCCGATATTTGCCTCCCTCCATAATATGTCATAACAATCTGAAAAGTGGAAAATTGAGTTCAGATGCACGCAAGCTCCTACAATTAAGACACCAGTCAGTGGTAAACACCAGAGCAATGTCATAATTTACAGTGAACAAACACATGAAACTCGTAGTGTGGCCTCATTCGTAACCATGGCTATATGTATGAATACAAAGCAAGAAAAGATGAAGACATTGTCATGAAGTTCAACCACATCGGCAATAACATATACATACATACGTTCTTTTTGAAACAAGATATGCAGTCACTGCCTGTCTGCTTTATCCAATTACAGTTATAACTAATTTATGATTCTGTTAAGTTTTGCAAAGTCAAGAAGTAAATATGAGCTCATGTACCTTTGTCAGTTCTTCACGGCGCTTTGATGGCATTGTTAGCCCATGGCGCAAAAGAGCCATTGCAGCAGTTCGCAATTGTAAAGGAGAAACACCTGCCTCCTCAAAAGTTGTTTCCGACACAGATGACTCTGATATTGCCTGAGCTTGCTCGGAATCAACAACTTTACGAACAAAAAGTGGAATTCCAAATTCTGCAGCAACCTGTTTTTTATACTTCTCAGCAGAGGCATGAGCAATTTCATGACAGTCCACGCATAGCAGGACAATATCATGAGAACGGTGGCTTTTCAAATGTTCAGGGAAGTGCATTCTGTAGCATGACGGAATTATTCGGTACCGTAAGTAATGGTTTCTTTCACCACAGCCAACACATATATTTTTCTTACTTTGAATGTAAAAGTCATTGCCTTCATCTTCTGGACGGCCTTTGGGCTCAAAAAGAAGCATTATGGCAGGTGGATTGTCATCAACAAGTTTCGCCAAATCCCGACGAAGATACCTGTACAAAATAGAACATTGACCATGTCAAACACAACTCATTTTGTGGCAAAAAACCTTGAAGGGATATGATTGCAAACCATTCCAGCTTCCTGCGGTCACAGTAACAAAGCAATCTCCCATCATCTGCATAGATCCTGCAATTATGATAAACTGGAGATTTGCAGGAAAACTTTTGAACAAACAGCTGCCGAGAAGATTTTCGAGCAACTTTCTTTAAATTTCTGACCTCATTTTGTCTATGAATTTGAGTAACTTTCAGATTACACTTAAGGGGTAAAGAATAATTGAAGATAGACAGTGGGCAACTCCCATTTGAACCCAGGCAGTTTTGAAGAATCATTGGAAAAATATCCTCAGGGTCGCCTATTTTGTTCTGGAGCAGATAATGAAATTCATTCACATGACTGAAAATGACAGGCGATGGAGATAAGAGGCCAGAGTTCAAACTTGAATCACCATTACAATCAGCTTGGGCAATGATTGCTAATATGTCTGCAGGGGCAGTTGGAGCTTTATCTGCAAGGGCAACAATAGCCTGATCTGACAGTACATATCTCAAGCTCTCATCATGAATACGAGCCTGGAATGAAAGTAAATGCCACATGATTGCATGAGTATCTAGAATTCCTATCTCAGTACAGTTCAGTGCAACTTTACAACTGAAATAGTATTTGGCCAACAGAGTTTAGATGAATATACTTTTTAACCACCAACTAGTATTTGAGCATCATTAGTAGCAAAATTTGGGAAAAGGTAATACTAACCATCAGATCTCTCCATGCACAAAATCTTCTCACAGCATCCTGAAACCAAAGGACAAAGCTTTGCATGAATGTACTTATTTAACAAGCACCAACAGTTTATTAGAAATGTGATGAGGGTGTGCAACCTTAGCATATACAAGAATGGAGATAGAAAGGCCAGGAAACATTAAAATCTGTATAATTAGCAAAGGAGGCTGGCAGCACGATAGTCAACCAGTCATACAAGACAGAATGCTGCCCACAATTGGTGTCGACCCAAATGATCACCATCCACAAAACTTTCTGGGTCATCTATTCCAGCATAATAAAAATAAATCACTGAATCTGGAAACCCCACCCACGAAACAAAGGAAGAAAGCACCTAGATAAAATGCAACAACTGGTGGAAATCAAATTCAAATGCTCTGTTGCATTAACATTATATATGTGCAACACTGTCAACTACCATTAGTGGCAAGAACATCAAAAAAACGAACCTGGAATTCACAAGAAACTGATGAACCCCCTCCATGTCCATTCAAGTGACGGTTAACAATTGATGAAGCAGCAGACTCTCCAGGAGAAACTTCCATCTCCTTAGTGTACAGCTGCAAACATACCAGGTTTGAACGGCGACTAGCCTCGAGAACAAAATGCAATTTGTCATTGGGACAAGAGTTTTCTGATACAGTAAGATATTTAGAATTTCAAGTAGACATAGTTTAAGAAGGTTACTAACTCGAAATCATGGTTAACCAACAGTTAAACACCCTTAGCAAAGATTAACAAAATACTATCATCAAAATGATGAAGTGATCTCAAATCATCATATCAATTTGTCTTATGAAGTATTTCAATACTCTAGATAAAGATCATTCAGAGAGTGCAAACAAGGATAAACAACGGCAAAAATTGGCATTTGGCTTTCGTCACTTTCGCTTACTAAGGTTAGGCACACGAGAAAGAGAATCATTCACAACCGAGCACACATGCACATCAAATGCTGAAGACTGGAAATTCATGACGGACTGCTTATAGTATGTTTATGATTCATATGAAATAATATTTTCAGCTATTACTGGAAACATCAAAGGTCACAGAAGAAGCCATGGCACAAGAAGAAAGGTTTACCATTATCCATAATTTCAAGTTCAGCGATCAAACAACGAGCAATATACACTAGATAGTGCGCATCCATTCGAGCATATTCCACCATTTCTGCTGACAAGGGGCGTTGTCTCCAGTCTTCACGCTATATGAGAAAATGGATAAGAAGAAATAACAGGTCTTTATGAGCATTACTACATCTCAAACCCTTAACAAATCATTTCCATCTCAATCCAAAATCAACAGAAAAATGTTTTTTAGAAGTGAGTGGTTTACTAATACATGGAAGTTCTGCATTTACAGATTTCAAGTACTTATACAAATAAACATCTCGAAATCAGGTAAAAACTAAAAAGACAAACCTGTAATAATTTGTTACTGACTACTCTGCAGTATGATTCAAGTAAATACGCCAGTGATTTCTGTGGCTTTGACAACACTTCGCAAGCCTGCAGTGGAAGGAAATGAATACAAATTGAGTTCCAAACAGATATCACGTAGTTTCCAAACCATCTCTCTGTTTCTCATGTTCATATAAGAAACATGTCACCTACACTTCATAGGGGATCCAATATAGTAATGCTGAAAGCTGACCTTTGCGGTATCGAAAATGTTCACTACGTAAATATGGAAGTCCCGTTGCAGCCACAGAACATCATTATCTGACCCATGAAACACCTACATAAATTCCCATCAACAAGAGCACCACAATCTGAACTCTACAATCCCATCACTAACACATTACAAACATAGCGATTCATTCTACCGGACTTGGTAATTCTTTTGGCAAAGAAGGCTCACCTTACAAATACTAGCATCTGCGAAAACGGGCCGAAGAAGGCTCATGCAATCATGCAAAGCAATGGTGTCCAACAAATAATCTTCCTCCTCGGTAGAAATCTAATCAATGTATCATCAAAAATCAAAAACTTCAACACAAATTAAAAAATAAAACAAATTCATTGGAATTTACCACTGATTTACATTTACCTGTACTAAAGCTGTGAACCCAAGAAAGGACCGTAAGCTATGCTGCTCAGTATCAACCCCAAACACCTTCTCTTCACTCAAAACCCCAACGAGTTGACTCAGCTCCGACTCGGTCTCAACCCAAACGTACGACTCGCCCATTTTCAAATCCGCATTCTTCGCCGTAGCAATCCAATCAAGCTCAAGTTTCGAACTTTCCACCAAACCACCGATTTCCGCTTCATAAGGATGCGAATTCCAACTCTTATCTATCACCAAAACATCAATTTCCATCAAATTTTCCCGAGAAAATCAAATTACTCAAAGAAAATCAAGCCAAGCAATAAAATTGACGATGACCCAAGTGTTCATACCGTCATTAGAATCTTTCAAGCTCAAATGCTTGAACCGAGAGTAGGAATTATCGGCCGGAACTCGCTTGAACCCGTACTGCGGCTTGCCGTGGTCGCTTCGTAAATAACAGCGGCTTTGTGGGCAGTTACGATTTCGGCGACGTCGGCTTCGCGCGAAAAAGAAGACTGATAAAGCTGTAATGGAAGCTAAAGCGATTGCTATTGTCTTCAGCTGGTTTGCTTTCTTCTCCATTTTCGTTTAGCTCTGGAGCGAAGAGAAGCGGTGGGAGAAGGTGACGGCTTGCGGCGGCGCAACGGTGCGCGGTCGGGGTTACGTGGCGTATTCAAAGTGCATACCATACGACAGAGATTTATTTGGTTCGGCGGACCTTCAAAGGTTATACGACTAGTCGTTTATATTCCTTGGGCCGATTGTATACGATATGGTACTGCTAACTCTGCAGTCCGGCTCTGAGACGGACCCTTAAGGAACGGACCGCGCCGCATCTTCATCCTCAGCCGTCAGATCAAGAGACGGCTGAGGATGAAGGTGCGGCGTCGTCCGTTCCTTAAGGGTCCGGCGCGGAGAAAAAGCGGCTAACTCTGAGTCACCAAAACTTGTGCCCCTAAACTAGAAATTTCTTATTCGGTGCCTCGTATTATCGGGGAGCTGATTTTAGTTTACTTTTTTATCCTCTAGTACATCCATTTTGATTTGTGGCTGTTGGATCGAATGATTAAAGGAGAATCGAATGAAGTTAAGTAAAAGTGTATACAAAGAGAAAAATAGCATGTGAAAATCACTTCCATATCTATTTTAGACAGCTTTGTGGTGATGATTCGATTATGAAAATGTGATGGTCGATATGCTTCTATTGCTGCCCAACTGGTCAATCTATGTTACCATGAAACAACTAGAAAGGCCCTTTATATGATGATAATGATGTTCTTTTGGTTTGTGTTGGTATACATAACAATGCAAGTACTAAGTAGGTGAAAGACTTAAGACTCCATGAATCGATACCATTGCTTGAAAATGACATTGAAATAATTGGCTGGTTGTGCTCACATGTTACTCTTTTTACTGCTTCATTGCTCCTTCATCTATGACAAAACTTTATGGGAAACTCGGATGAAAATTGGTGGAGGCGAACAGTGTCATAACCGAACCGAACTCGTAACTAAGCTGCTCTAAAATTGAAATTATAGGTCTCTTTCTTGAAGATACCAGAAATAATTAGCTAGGGAATGTTTGATTGAAAGCACACATGGGATTGACAGAGAGCACATGTATTGTATGGGCCTGCAGGCAAGAAAGCAGTGGCTATGAGAAAATGGCTCACATTAGATGGGGCATTAATGCTGTCATTTAAGGAGGCCCAGTGTTATACACTGTGGGACATTCTGATTTTTTATGGGCCTGCTGCATGATGGGATTGGAGGAGTAGAGTCGGAACTCGGAACAGATGAAGGGGCATCGAGAAACTTTTGAATATTGGAGGAAAAAGTTGTGCAATGGAATTCATAATTGAGTATAAAGTGAGAGCTAATGAGTCATTTTCTGTTTCCAAAAAGAAAACGAGTCATTTTCACCTAGATTAAGGAGTATGTATTCAAATGAATGTATGACTACTAAGATTGTATCTTTTTTAAAGGTTAGGATTATTTTATTCTCATTCTCATGTAAAATGTGATCAGATGCTACAACTGTCTAGCTTTTGAATTAACTAAATAAATAAATAAGAAATATCAACATAGCGTCATGATTAAACTCCAAATTGTCATGCGATTAATGAAACATCTAAAGTATATTTCTAGTGAGATTGATTTTTCCACATAAATATTCCTCTATAAAATGATAGAACAAAGGAACTAAGTCAATAATGTGAAGGCATACAATTCACCACGAAGTATAGCAAATAAAATTTCGGAGTTCTTTCTAGCGTATTAGCTTTGTGTTACATCAGAATCGCTTTTTCTTTCCACTCACACTAGACCAAAGATAAAAACCTATCTAAAACTTCCATTAATTAGATTTGATGAGTAGAGTGAAACTAGCATTTAGCATCTTCCAAATTCTCAATGATAGAATTTTTCCCTCTTTTCAGCTCTTTAGGTGGTAAACACAATCTGATTTTCCTCATTCGATGTAAAAGCTAAAGATTTGATTAAAAATGCCGTAGACAATGGCAATCATACTCTTATCATAAGCACCTTCCCTTCATATACCAAAAAATAAAGATTGGCAAATGGCAGAGGATGCATTGAATCTTCAGACAGAGTACCACAAAAGTACCCTTTGGCTTGTTGATAAAGAGTTCTCCATAGTCCGTATAAATTGAGTGATTTGTGCAGTTGATAAATGGCCTGCACACCAACCAATTGTTGGCTTGAACTCGTGGAATGGCAGCTTTAGGGGGTTGCTTAGAGTTAGGAGAGAACTATCTAGAGAACCAATTGTGGTGTGATGCTGTAAAGCGACCGTGACCTCCTTTTACAAGCAAAGACCTCTCAACCAATTTCAAACACACCTCACCTTAATTATATTCTGTATTCTAGTCCATAGTTTCATTCATAGTTTGAGTAAAATGAAAATTGTAGGGTGCCGCCAAATGTGAAGAATTGGCAATTTTATTTGGAATAGTCACTGTTGAATGTACAATAAAAAGATTACTATAGAAAAAAGATTTTGAGTGAAACTGATCGTTCGAGCATATCATCCCAAATTATATGTGTACAAAGTGGAAATATAGATTGAATTATTGAAAAAGTGAGGATTTTAGCTATGTAACACTTTTTCATCTTCTTGCACCTATATGAACCAATTAAGGAAACACAAAAGGAAAAAAGAGAAAACTACATATCGTCCACAATACCTATATAGCACTTTTTCATCTTCGTACTTTTATAATGGACACCTCACTGTAACTTAAAAATGAACTAGCTAAGTAAACTCCACATACTTTTTTGGTTACAATATTTTCCACAAATTTCATTTGACTAAATTTTTGAAAATAAATTATTGACACTCCAAAAGTTTTTCCCATAAACTCCACTTTTTTCCTTATTTTTGAAGAAGAAGTGAGTGTGGAAAGAAACTTTTGAAGTGCCAATAATATCACCTAAATTTTAACTAAATTTTCAATATGAATTGGTAAGTGATACAGTAAAACCTTGATAAATGATTATTTGATAAAGTAACAATCTCGATCCCGACTTGGATCTGTGTATTAAAATGATAATTTCTCTGAATGCATAAAATGATATATTTCTGTTCTTATTTTCCTTAAGGCCCATCCAATATATAAATTAATAATTGACTATAACTGATAAAGGAACTTAAAAGTTAAAACCTTATATTTTTCTCAAAATATGCTTTTAAAGTCATTATGTAGCATGTAGTTATTCAAGATTAGCACTGCTTGACTTTTTTGGAGAAATAGTTTGGTGAAACACAATTGTCATTCAGATCATAAGATAATGACCGTTAGCCATATTATTTACATCACTTATATTGTCTCAGATTTTTATAAGATACATGTGTATCTACAAAAACAGAAAATTTTCTATAAATTAATAAAGTATTAAATTATCAATAAAGATAAATTAATAAATTATTTATTTATCTATAATTGAATAATATTGCTAAGATAATAGGTTTCCCCGGATCCTAAAAGCACCTCCACCGGGAGGGCGAAACCGCAGGCGAGGGCGCGAGCTCTCCTGCGGAGGCGACTATTCATGCCACAACGGGAGAAAATGGTGAGGGCGAGCGGCGGGCGAGAGATCGGAAGGCGCAGGCGAAGGCGGGCGCGGGCGGCAAGTGCGGTGTGGGCCCCGCTGACATCACGCCGTACTTCTCTTTTTTTTTTTTTTTTAATTCGGGCGCGTGCATTGCACGCGCGAGTGGGCACAAGTGAGAGGCTTCCGCGTTCGGGAGTGGCTGCCGAACGCCCTTGCCGAACACTTAAAAACAAGTTGTTTTTTATTTTTAATATAAAATCAACATTTTCTTTTCTATAAAAAAAATCACAATTTTTTTATATCAAATTTTTTAAGTATGTAATATTAAATTTGAAGCACAAATATTCAATTTAACATATGATAATTCTACATGTTTTTTTATGATAATTATTAGTATGTAATATTCAATTTTGTGTGAAGAAGTATTC
This sequence comes from Spiraea crenata, assembly GCA_033992175.1. Lineage (NCBI taxonomy): Eukaryota > Viridiplantae > Streptophyta > Magnoliopsida > Rosales > Rosaceae > Spiraea > Spiraea crenata. Next base: position 391,032 of record JAVBHV010000019.1, read on the forward strand.
AATTTTGATGTTTTCCATAAAAAATAAATAAATAATTTTATATCAAATTTTTCATGTATGTAATATTAAATTTTAAGCACAAAAATCATTTAACATATGATAATTCTATATGTTTTTTTAGGATAATTATTAGTATGTAAAATTTAAATAAAATTTATTTGACAACAAAAGGGTAACATTTCATCATTATTATACATGTTTTTGAAAAAAAAAATTTATTAAAAATATATGTAGTGATCACTTGCGCCTACGCCTACGTGGGTGTGGGCTGTTTTTTTGACGGAAGACGCAAGCGATCACAATTCATCGCCTGCAGGCAAGAAGAAGGCAATTATCCACTTCGTGCCTGCGCCTGCATGTGCATGGGTGAAGATGCTCTAAGAGTATTCATTTATAGAAATTATGTTGTAACTATATTCAATTGAGGCTCACCATGTCCAACTTCGTTGCCTTATCAAAATAATTGCTTCATTGTTCATGTGGTACTACTAATATTAAATAACTATTTTTTGAACGTCAACTCCATCTCAACTGAGAAACTCAAAAGTTATCGCAACATAACTAATCAAATATACTAATTAAGTTCACTCATCATCCAAGATCTGGTGAACTCGTTAATTAAAGTCCAAAACCGACCAATATCGCTACTTCCAACGAATATTGAACCCCAAACTCTGAATTTAAACAAAAATTAAAGACTGATCAAACAGATTCAAATCATATTTTGGGAGGTAAATCCAAGGTGCATGTTTCCAAGAACCTTTATCCCAACACATTAAACTAAACTCAGCTAATAAATCAGCATCAGCAGAGAGGATGTCCAAAACTCCAGGCCCTTTTTAGTGGCTGAGGAATCGTGAAAATTAACGTGGGAAAACTCCAATCAATAATGACACGTGCCAGCTGGGCCCTACCACCATGCAGGACTTTCGCAGTTTCCACGTGAGTTGGAACACTACATCTCACATGATTAATGATGCACAGCGGCGGGGTCCGTTTAAGGGAAACATCCAACGAGGGGCCGCCACGTAAGAGGATGCTAGATCTGATCACGTGCACAAGGCTACTTTTCCTCATGAGTGAGGGAGCGATAAAGCTCAACCTGTGGCCAACCTATAACTTGTTGCTTTGGCTTCTCTCTACGTGTATCAAATCAACCAGGTCTCTTATCAAATCAATATTAGTTTAGATATCTAAATCATTATTAGCTACCTCTTTCCTCTCATTTTTGATTGTTTTCATGCGAGAATTAACAATTGAATACCTACTCTTGAATTACAGAGTAACCGGGAGAGTGGAGTCATTGCTGATATTATTTCTAACTTAATCATATATCTAATTTGGTTATTTGATTTTATCTTAAAAGATATCGGTTATATAAAAAAAATTCACTTATTATTAATTGTATTATAACTAGATAAACTCTCAATGTGTGACAATAATCATTTCAATACCTACATAATTATCAATTAAATATTCATGAACCGAAATTTCCCAAACAACATTAACGATAGTTTCACAATTGCATTTGTTTCTGTAAGTTATAATCATAAAGAGAATCTCCGTTAACATGGTTTTATATGTTTACCCCTTAAGCTCTAACTTCAACAAGTTATAACCAGAAGTTAGTGTTCTGGGGTGAACGGCCAGTAACTAAAATAATGATTATGTTTCAAACTTTTCAAAATCAACGAGCACGGGGGGAGCTAAAACGGTGTTAAGAGATACCTTCTTTTATAAGTAAAACATAGATGCCAAATCGATTATATACAGATGGTACTAATGTGCATTTGTATTTTGTAGGGTTCTAAACTAAAATTGGCAGGCAGATATAAAGCAATGTAGATATCAAACACTATAGTGGACAAACCATTAATCGAAATTATCACGTGTAACAAAGAATAAAGTGCCTTACACAGTCATAATGCTTTCTGAGTTGTTCTAACGTGAAGAAATTTATGAGCATCACCCCACAAGTGAGTTTAATAACTATATTGTTTGTTATTTAACATAAACATGTTGTTTATTGATACATAATTGTTTTAGGCCATGGAAATGGTCCAATATTTGTGTTTGTTATTTAAGTCAACGACTACGTGGTCAAAAACCAAATGTTGGAAACTCTGTACAAAATTGTCAACGTGCACCTATATATGAAGACATTTTGTTCAAGTACTTCACTAGTATTGTGGCTTATGTACACCTAGTTACCAGGGAATTTCCTTAGGAGGTTAGGATCGATGCTAGGACGCAATCTAATATGTTACATAACGAAATTTACCACTGTCGGAACTAGGTTTCAAACTTCAAATGAATTGAGACTGCAAGAGGCGAGTTATGATAGACAATTAGTAAGAATACAAGCTTAAAATTACTGAAATTATGGTAAGTTACAATTAGATAATAATCAATTTATTCTGCCACCGACCAAAATCACATTCTCATATTGAATTTACTGATCAATCAATTGCCTAATTTATAATCCAATAAAGTAATATATGAGAAGTTAACACATTGCAAATCTACAAGTTGAAATGCTACCTTGATAATATCAAAAGGAAACCATATGTCACAATGTGAACCAAATGTCACATTTTCCCCACGTTACTACCAGTGATGAGAACATGCCTGCTGTCTACATGGTCCTACCCAACATCAAATGTAGCAAGAGACATTAAAGAGTACTATATAACTAACATTACAACATACACAACTGGAGAGGAAACCAGGAGCATCAAACCAAGGACAAAAGTGTCAATTCATAGACAGTTACTCAGGTCATGCTCATTTGGCAAGGAAGGAAGGTCCGACAAGGACCGTTTGGTAATTCGGGTTCAAAATAGAGGGCGCAGTTAGTGAGTCTTTGCTCACTTTTGTCCTCCTCCTCAACCGACGTCCCTTGCCTGCGAAGAAGACTTTCTAGAGAGAGAAAGTCCTACGGTCTAGAGAGAGAGAGACCAAAGCATACGCAAAAGGATAAAGAAAGGAACAAACTGAGACAAACGACCAGTTAAAAAAAAAAACAGAGTACTCTGTTTCTGTTCTGTTCTGATTCTCTCTTTTCTCAAAATCTTGCACGCAAAGCTCCACTTACAAACGTTGGTGTTCTTCAGTTCTTGAACATTTTTTTCGAGGAGTCTTGAGACATTTTGGTGCATGGATTCTTGATGGGTTTTGCTTCAACAAGACTGTAGTATTGGAATTCGAAGAGAATTGGGACCAACATGTCTTGGAAAAGCAGAGGAGAGCCGGCTTCGAGAAGTGTTGTGTCCCAAAAATGGACTCTTTTGCTTTGTTTGAGCTGCTTCTGTGCTGGAATGCTCTTCACCAATAGGTATGACTTGTTCAAATTGTTGATTTTAGTTCAATTTTTTCAGATTGTTGAAAGTTCATTGCTTTTGGGTTTGTAATGAATTAGGTTGTTTGTTATATAGTTTTTGGTTTGAGCCAATTGCCTTAAGTGGTAAGTCAAGTTAATACTGTGCTTTTCCATACCTTTCTATTTTGAGATCCATGATCAAATATGGTGGTGATTTGTTCTGATGCCAAATGTAATATGATTGAGCAATTTTTGTGATGTTTTCTGTTTTGGCTTAGCTGGGCGGTTGTAAATTTTCAAGCTTTTCATTGTTGGGATGCATCGGAAATTACTTAATTTCTGAGAAATCAATTTGCTTTATTTAAAGGTTAAAACTTTTAGCTGTCGGGACATGATGAGTTTTTGAAGAATATCTGTGTATTGGTTACAGGATGTGGACTGTTCCGGAAAGTAAAGGTATCACACGAAGAACAGCTATGGAAGAAGAACAATTAAAATTAGTTTCAGAGGGATGCAATCCGAAATCTGTAAAGTCTCATCCTTTTTGTTGATTTCGCCTCCTTGCGAGATTTCGGAAATTGGATTTTAGTGTATAATGTTCCTCATCCGAACTTTTCTTATGTGATTATCTGATTTGGTACTTTTAGTTGCATCAGAAGGAAGTGATGCGCGAAAACAAGGACATTTTCGGAGAGGTTTCTAAGACTCATAATGCTATACAGTAAGTTGAGCTAGCTCTCAGACAATCACATGATGTTTTGAAACTTTGGCATTCTGAGTTTCCTAATTCGACACTCTTGGTGTTTTGAACAGCACATTAGATAAGACTATTTCGAATTTAGAGATGGAATTAGCTGCAGCAAGAGCAACACAGGAGTCTATACGTAGTGGCTCTCCTTTATCAGGAGATGAGAAGACCGAAACATCTGGGAAGAGACGGTACTTGATGGTTATTGGAATTAATACTGCTTTTAGCAGCCGGAAAAGAAGAGATTCAGTTCGCGCAACATGGATGCCACAAGGTACATAGATTGATTCTGAAACTTCTTCATTGTTGTTATGTTTGGTGGATAACATCTATGTTATTCTAGCTCCTTGGTTAAACGGCTGTCTGGTTACTTTTGCTTTTGGGAAACATGGATTATAGGTGAAAAAAGAAAGAAGTTGGAGGAAGAGAAGGGTATCATCATCCGTTTTGTCATTGGTCATAGGTCAGTGTTTAATCCATTTTCTTCATTTACATGTTTTGGTTATACTAGAATAGAATTCATCGTTTACAATCCATTTGCGAGGCTGCAAGCCAAAAAAAGACTTATATGGTTCCTCGTTTACAATCTCTTAAATCCAGAAAAGCATGAAAATTCTTTCATGTATTAAGAATCAATGAGTTTCTTAGAGGCCAAATTCATAGTTTACGAGTTGTACATGCGAAGCAGCAGTTGTCTTATCTTTTTTTAATCTGAACCTCAATCTATAGTTAGGTCTCTAAACACCATACTAAGTTAAACTTCATAACCAAGTAGAAAAGTCCAAGGCCATGGATTCTTGGGATAGCATAGACTTATAAGTTTTCTCCCCTCCTTTTCTAGTGCCACATCTGGTGGTATTCTAGACAGAGCTGTTGAAGCGGAAGACCAAAAGCATGGAGATCTACTGAGGCTGGTAAGTTGTTCTTCTGTTGCTATTGTCCCGTTCATTCACATGTATGCTTAATCCTTAATTGAACATAACATTTTCATCAGTTTCACTCAGAAAGCAGCAGTTTGTGACTCCCATATCTATGTCTCATATGCAGGGCCATGTTGAAGGGTACCTTGAATTGTCAGCCAAGACAAAGATATATTTTGCTACTGCTGTTGCTACTTGGGATGCAGATTTTTATGTCAAAGTTGACGATGATGTCCATGTAAATATTGGTAAGCTCTTGAAGTTGCTTACAATGATCAATATATACTGTTTATATTGATTCTGTTGTGCACAGTGACATAGAAATTGTAGAAATTCGTGACATAATTTTCTTCTGAATAGATGTACATATGGATACAAGGTTTACAGATTCGGTAGTCTATGCCAAATTACTTAGGTCACTATGTGTCACCATTGCGAATACCTACGTGTTCTTCGAAGTTAAATCTTACTAGATGGCTAGCTTGGGTGAAAACTTGGTAGAGCAACAATGTTTACTTTTTCATACCTACATTAGGTAGTAATTGCTGTCTTTGTTCTCAATTTTCTGCAGCGACACTAGGAGAAACATTAGTCAGACACCGAAAGAAGAAGCGCTTGTACATTGGATGCATGAAATCTGGTCCTGTTTTAGCACAAAAGTAAGCCAGAACCTGTAATTGGTCCTTTCTTTCTCTTTCGTTTTCTTTTCTTAAGATAGTAACTGATTTTGAGTCTTGACTGGCTGTTTGTCATACAGGGGAGTGAGATACCATGAACCTGAATACTGGAAATTTGGTGAACCAGGAAACAAGTATTTCCGTCATGCTACTGGACAGCTATATGCCATTTCAAAAGATTTGGCTACGTATATATCAATTAACCGGTAAGCCTCTACGCAAGCATAGTTATTGAATCCATGTACCTATTTGAAATACTTTTTTTTTTCTCTTGCACTCGTGATGCTTACCTTGTATGCATTTGTCAGGCATGTCCTACACAAGTACGCTAACGAGGATGTCTCTTTGGGAGCTTGGTTTATTGGACTTGATGTGGAGCATATTGATGATCGGAGACTATGTTGTGGCACCCCACCCGGTAAGCTTGCTCATTTAAGATTGTGATGGTAGTAGCTCGGTAACGATTTTGGAAACAAACTGGCCTTGGTTGGACAGATATGATATGTATTAGTTGTCTTCCTAAAGAATACTTGTTCTAATCATGCATAAGCAGCATGCAATCTGTCAGTGTATTGAATTCCCCTTTAAGCAATATTCTTCATGACCAACACTTACTCGAAAAAACTAGTCAGAATTGTGAGATTTCAGTGTCTTCAGATGAGACATGAAGTTCATAAGAATCTATTTCGTTAATTTGGGTGTAAAAGTAAGAGTACATGTATATTTATTTCATGGTAGAGTTCTTAAGTTCTAATGCAACTTGCTTGCTGCAGATTGTGAGTGGAAGGCCCAGGCAGGCAACGTCTGTGTTGCTTCATTCGATTGGAGCTGCAGTGGGATTTGTAGGTCAGCTGAGAGAATTAAGGAAGTCCATAGACGTTGTGGGGAAGGTGAGAACACTTTGTGGAGCGCTACGTTCTAAGAGGCAGCTTGGAACTCTTCCAACCTCAGGAAGAATTTTGAGCTTGCAGGTGTGCTCGTCTTCTTCTTTTTTCCCCTTTTGTGTAGTGAGTATAGAGAAGTATAATACCATAATAGAGAGATTAGAGAAAATGAGAGCCTTGCTGTGTGTGGCCTACCTCCATTTTAATAGAGGACAAATTGGCCACTCAAGCAGCCAAAAGAATAGGGCCCCAAAAATACACAATTCTTTGAGGCTTAAAGAGCCAACTTGTAAGTTGTTACAGTTTCTATGGGCATCAACAAGTGCACAATAAATGCAATATCTTTGTGGGAGCTGTTTCTGTTTTTCTTGTACAATCTGTGTTTCCTTAATGAATATGACTACATGATGAACATATTATTTTCGAATTTGATCTCCTTCCCACTTATCTTGTGACTCCTCTGACAACACACTGTGCTTACATAAATATATCAAAACATTCAAACAGAACCAACAGTTTGTAACAACAATAGCGACAGTAATAGAGAATTAAAAATTTGAATTATACACCGGTGAGTAGTTAATCGGACTGCTGAGCTTACTCTTCCCACTATGAGCGATTACAGTTCGACCATCTTCTTAAATCAACTTGTTGAGTTGCTGCATGGATGAAAACTTGAATGTAGATTTCGTGCTACTTTATGATATGTTCAAATCGACAGTTCGAATTTTATTTTTCAACAAAGACAAGAGAAGAAAAAAGACAAAAACTTTCTTTGGACGCTTATTGAAAGAAGACAGAAAATTGAAAACGACTACATTTACCTTTGTGAATTACCAAACCCCCTTGCCAATATCTTACAGTAGGGAAATCTCCATTAACCAAGAAGGACAATATTTTCCACAAAGCAAGAAAGTACAACTCTATTGTTTCACTGGAAACTACTTAGGACATGGTCCAAATTTACAGCAGTAAGGTGCAGCGGGTTATGCCTTTCTTTTACTTGGTAACTTCATACAAAGAATCATCATTGCTGGTATGCCAAAATGTTTACATATAAACATAGCATAGCACACAAGATTTCTATCAACCTGAACATACAAAACCAACCTAAGACAGTGGTTATCTATATATGCTCGCCTGAGTTGTGAGTATCTTATATCAGATAATACTTAACAGTGTAGATAGGCCAGTTTAGCCAGGGCCATGCCCACCCCTAGCTCCCTCCAATCCCGTAAATTAGAGTAGTAAAGTTAGGCCACTGCTTGTCTAACAAGTATACAATGAACTTCTTACAGGTGATGAATTGGTCAATTTGTTGTGACCCCAGCAGCTAGATGCAAACCAGAGAGTGAGGAAAACATAAAGAAATGACAGAAAGTATGGTTTTATAACAGGCTAAGAACTTTGAGAAATTCACCAAACAAAATGCAACAACCCTCATTATGTGAAGATGAAAACATGAAAAATGTTATAGAATCTAAGAGTTCAACCACACAGAAAAACCAAACACCAGAATTCAGTGACGAGGAAGTTTATACCTTGAAATCCTCAATGTGGGGCAGCAAGGAAGAATATATATGTAGTAAAGAAAGAGTGGCACGTGATATTGGCACGGCTCAATCAAAAAGCAGAACTCAAGCACTTTGAGCACTGTTTTCTTATTGAACCGGACCAATATCTCGTTAAACTGATCCCCCATCTTTTGGCACCAATGTCTCATTTCACATATAAGACCAAAACAATGCAGAACCTTTATCACAAAATATACTACAAACAAACAAAATCCTTCGGCCATCCATGTATCTTTTCACAAAGTATGCTACAAAACAAACAAACCCTTTTCGAAGAATTCATCTTTACAAAAGTAAAAACACAAAAGACAGGAGAAAAGAGAAAAGGATTGTAAGCTTCTAGACATGGTTTTGGAATGTATAGAGCAAATGGTCACTTCCAAACTCTAATCAGTTCGATCATGTATCAGAACTTGGTGCTTGTAAACCAAAATGCTCACTTGACTAACAAAAAAAGAAGAAAAAACAAACTTTGAAGAAAAAACAAACTTTTTTGTAGTTGAATAAATTAGAGAACTTGTTAAGTCCTTAACGAAGTTCACATAACGCAAACCTCCACTCTCAGTCCTAAGTAGATAGAAACCTTACAACTCTAGAAGAAAAACTAAATACTCTGGCTGAGAGGAATGAAATTTGAACTGGGGCATTGGTGGTGAAGAAGAACAAAAACATAATAATAATAATGCAGAAGAGCAGAGTAGCAGAAGGAGTGAATTCTGGAGAGGTGAATGTCTTCTCTTAAAGAAGGAAATGCCCAACAGAGTAGAGATAAAAAAGATGGCCAATACTTACTAGTGGTGGTAGCATTGAAGAAGTTGCATTAAAAGTTTCAACCAACTCACAACAAAGGAAGTTGGGAATATCAATTCAAACCAAGGTACAAGAATCGGAAAAAAGAAAAGAAAAGAAAAGAAAGGGTTCACGGACACAAATCTGGGGCTTTTAATGTCTGCATTTATGGATGATGGGGTAGGGGAAGAGCTGATGTTCGTTCTGTTCAATCCGCATTTATGTTGTTTTTTTTTTTTGTATAAAACATAGAGAACCTTTCCTCTGTTTTGGTCGTTTTTGTTTGGTTTCGTTATCAACTAGAGGAAAGGAGCTTATGGTTGCCGTGTATATCTATGGTTGAGTACTAATAATTTGTTTACCAATCCAAATCCAAATCAAAAGCAAGTACTTTGATTCTCATTATGGATCATTCGTGTGCGATAGTAGATAGGATTGAAATCATTCAACTCCTGATTAAGGTGGAATCCAACTGTTGAATAGAGGTGACATTTCAATTTCTACAGAATTATCAAAGTTCATACTCCTCCTCATTTTAATCTCTGCTCACCTAAATCCAGATTAGTAAATATGTCCTTAGCATGAAATACAACACAGTTAAAACTATGAGTCGAGTCATATTATTGTGAGAAGTACTTCGCCGCGGACAAATCGACTTCTGGTGTTGGAGGAATTAGGCACTTGGGTTGTGGTTTGTACTCTAGTGTATGAAGAAACAACTCACTAGTCAAACTCCTCCTCAATCCAATTTCCCCTCAGCAGATTACAGATTAGTAAACATGTCATTAGTAAACACCATCTAATGAACTTGATATAATTGCTGCGCTAGAGAAAACGGAACTATAGATCTAACTGTTATACCATTATTCCTATGGGTAAAAAGATAGCTTATGACTGACAGTACCTTTTACCCAAGTTCTCCTATGCCATGCATGATATCACACTTCATAGGTTGTGTGGTTCAAATATTCAAAACTCTTCTCATCTACCGCATAACTTTTGAGTGTTCTCAAATGTTATCTGCTTGCAATTCTTTAGGAAAAGAAAGGTCACTGCAATATGTGCATTAATGAAGTAACTTGGTATTGGCCAAACAAACCTTGGCTGCCTAGACTCCTAGTCCTCTACATGCCTTATACGTTTTTGTTTAGGTGCAGCATTCAAACCCTAATTCTTATTGTCAATTGCCATCATTTTGGTCCAGGACTTTATTTTCGACAAGAATTATAAGCTACTCAGCTACTCAGCTACCACCATACCCAATTGCCCAGTTGTTTATAGGTGAGAGGTCGGATATGGGAAAAGAAGTAGGCCAACAATATTCAAAGATTTGTTATGGGCAACTTTACTTGCCAAAAGACTGATGATGAAGAAGAGTTGGCCTTGTTCATATCGAGAAGTAGCAATCAGAATTACACATCACATTAGGAGGGCTATTGAGTAGCTACTTACCAAAAAACTTGCTGGTGAAGATGAGTAATTTTGTGTTTTTTTGGTGGTAGTTTTTTGGTTTCTATTCAACATAGTCCGTTACTTTAGGGTGTAATGTGTAGGGCTGTAAATTGGCTGGAGCTGCTCGGGCTCGCCTCGTTTTCGGCTCGTTCAAGCTCGCTCGTTACAGAAATGAGCTGAGCTTGAGCTTATTTTTGGGCTCATTTAAAAATTGAGCCGAGCTTGACCTTTGGCATGCTTGGCTCATAAAGCTCATGAGAAGCTCTATATATATGAGCCGGCTCAAGCTCGGCTCGTAATTTAATATATATAAATTAATAATATTACTTATTAGTAACTTTCAATATTATAAATATTAAATTAAATTAAGAGTACAGCCCATTAAAAAACTTGCAAATCTTAACCCTAGTTATCTTCTGTATATAACTAATGCACATTGAATTGAAAACAACGAAGAGGCACAAACAAACAAATCGTTGACAAGTAAAGAAAAGATAAAGTCATTATTTTAATTACAGTTTTGACAAATGAGCCCAACGAACCGAGCCGAGGGCTCGATCAAAAGTTCGGCTCATTTGAGCTCGCATCGTAAATGAGCCGAGCCGAGCTAAGCTTGAGCTCGCAATTTTTTAATGAGCCGAGCTTGAGCTTTCATCCATGAAGTTTATGCGAGCTTGAGCTTCATAAATTTTGTGTGAGCCGAGCTTGAGCACCTTGGTGCTCGGCTCGGCTCGGCTCATTTACACCCCTAGTAATGTGTGAAGGAGGTTTGCCTGTTCCAGTTTTTTTGTTCCAGTTTTGTTCCAAAGGGCAAAAAGTGTTTTTTATTTTTTTTATTTTTTTTTTTAAAAATTAGAAATGAATAGTTGATTTTTGCCCTTTGGAACAGGCAAACCTCCTTCGTAATGTGTAATGGCTTCATCATAATGTGCGTTCAACATAGTCGGCTACTATTTGGTGTAAATGTGTAATGGCTTCATTAAAATGTGCGTTAAAAATAAGCAAAACAATGTCCAAAAACTACCTTAAGCTCGAGGTAATGCTTCACAGGAGACAGGTGGCGGGGGGCAATCCAGTATGTACATTTCACATTCATAATGTGTGGGGTGATGCTATTAATGTTGTAACCTTGAAACTTCTTAAATAGCATGGGGTTGCGAACAAAGATTGGACATGAGTTGCACTAGTGTTGAAAACAACCCTTCAAACGGATGTAAAATTCATTGTAAAAATATGAAGCATATAATTTTGACCAACTTTTATAAGATAAATAATCCAATGTACAGAGACCAATAATGCAACGAATTGTTTGCCCAGTAAAATCAAATTAAAACGATTAGCATGGCAGAATGGGCCTGAGGATGATCAGTCAATATGGGACTGGACCGTGAGGAAGTAGGCTCTGTTGGGCCAAAAACAATTAAAACCAAAAATAGAGGACTCAATTCTTTCCATTAGGTGCAATCCAGGGTATAATGACTATTGGCGTGTCAATCACAGCTACATATTTTTTTTTTCCAAATGATCAAGAAAATTTATTAAAGGCAATTAGATGAATTTGCATCGCTTATTAGTAAATTTGAAAGCTAATGAGGACACTCCTTGTATAAGAATGAATCCCCTGACTTGGATACATATATAGCAATAGCATGGGTTGCCTTATTGGCAACTCTCGGAATAAAAGTTAATCTTACATCATGAATTTGACTAGCTAAATGCAAAATATTAAAGACAGTACCCTCGATCACAGTTGCATCTCATTAGCCCAACAACAACATTATTATAAGAATCAAACTCAAATATCATAATTCTTATATACAAAAACAAACTCAGACAACCTAATGAATCACCATACCACATGAAATCCCTTTTTGAAATACTATATAGGTACAGTTTCTTTTAAAGGTGGTTTAACGTGGATATAAGTTATAACTACCAATTAGGATAGTGTAATGCTTTTTTTAATCTGTTTTACTTGTCAAATTATAGTAAAAGGTAAATAGTATTTCAAAACCCTTTGATTTCGTACAGTTGTCACACACGCATTCGAGGCTTGCACACCGGGCAAGAGCAATCGGTCCTTTCCTTTCCTCCTTGTTCTGGATTTCGTTCTCTCCAATTCGGTAAGTAACTAATCTCGCTGCTATTTAATTTGATATTAATCTCTATTTAATTGAATGCCACCACCGTTTTAAAACCCTAATTCTCCGTGGCGAAAGCAGAAGCGATACAATGGCCAAAAGCTCGTTCAAGATGGAGCACCCTCTCGGTTAGTATTCTGTTCAATAAACAAACAATTGAAAATAATTACCCTTTATTATTTTGTTAGCTTGGAAATTTGGAATTTTTGTTGATTATTAAGAACCCTAGATTGTCCGCATTGTGGGTTAGCTGATTTCTGTATTTGTATGGAAAATTCTGCGTATATTCTCTGAAAGTTTGAATTTTTACCATCTGGGTTTGATTTGAAATTCTCGGTATCTTTTTATTGCGTTCTGATTTCAAGAAAACATAATTAGTAAATTAGGTAAAGGAGTGCTGAATGGTTCTAGTGCTTATATGAATTCTTTGAAACCTGCAACGAAAAGTTTGAACTTTTCGTATTTACCCATCTGGGTTTTAACCTTGGTGGTTAATTTTGGTTCGTAAGCCTACTATTACGTTTGTTGTATGATTGGTTGCTGAGATATTGGTAAAAGATACATGCTCTGGTGGCTGAGAAATTGTTGAAATACGAAACTGAACATTGAAAATTTTTACTTTGAAGTTCTAAGTCTTGTTATGTGAAGTTATAGGTAGTTTGTAAATAGTAATTTTTGCATGAACTGTTGTATCACGAATCAATTAGGTTGTGGACATATTTGACTTCTTTCTTTTCTAAAGAGTCTGCATTGGAGTTTTAGCTTTCGGTAGATTATCGATGTCGAAGTTTAAAGTGTGTGTCTTTGTATGTTCCAGAGAAGAGGCAAGCAGAAGCTTGTCGGATAAGGGAGAAGTATCCTGAAAGAATACCGGTATGATTGTTTTCTGTTGTTATTGCAGTTGTTGTTGATGTCGTTGTTGTGTATGTTTCTCTTCTAATTTTGCTGTTTCTTTGTCTCTCTGTAGGTGATCGTTGAAAGGGCTGAAAAGAGTGACGTGCCGGAGATAGAGAAGCAAAAGTAAGTTGTTTGCTGATAGAGAGTCATCTTATAGCCTCTTGTCTTTTTAACTTCTATCTGTGACACCTCTGGAGTCTCGATTCTTAGGTCAAAATTTTCTGTATCTTGACGCTTATCTGGTCTAAGTAGTCCAAGTGATCAGTTGGGCATGCACCTTTCAATGATGCTTGTAGCCATAAATATGTAATACAAATATCACAATCCACAGATTATTCTAAACTACCACAAGCTAGTTTGAATTAATTATTTGAAAATTGTTGTGGATCTAAAGAGTTCTGTTGTGGTGTAATGTTTGGGGTTTTGGTGAAATAAGTCGTAATATTATATTTTCCCTTGTTTGCTTGAATGTAGATACTTGGTGCCTGCTGATCTGGATGTTGGCCAGTTCGTGTATGTGGTCCGGAAAAGGATCAAGCTCAGTCCTGAAAAGGCTATTTTCATCTTTGTTAATAATATTTTGCCGCCGACAGGTGAGATAAAACCTTCATTTGTTTGATACTTGACTGCGCAGCTTGCTTTTACATATGTTATTCCTGTATGTTCCGTTTCTTAAATACTTGTGGTTTTGTTGCAGCGGCTCTGATGTCCGCACTTTATGAAGAACACAAGGATGAAGATGGTTTTCTTTATTTGACGTACAGCGGGGAGAACACATTTGGGTCATTCTGAGAAGTCAGAACATAAAAGAAGTTAAAGACTTGTAAATTCTCTCATTCCAGTAGTTTGATTTGATGCACTTCCGAGACATGCTTTTGGTTTCGGATGAATGACAGTTTAGAGCATACAAGTAGATGAGAATGTTATTTCCTTGTTTAAGATTTGTGTGGGTATATCAATCCCCCCCTTTGTTGTAGTTGGTATTTTCTTCTCTTTTAATAAAAAAGTCGCTAGTAACGATGGTCAACAATAGACGCATAACACATACTCTGAAAAGTGTTACAGATTGGCTTGTTCTACTTTTCCTTCTGCACATCTGGATCTGGCAAGTCAACTATTAGCTGCAAGAAATTTGTAGCACCATGCCACCCAACATTGCAACGATTGACACCAAATTAGAATTACAAACTGCAAATAAGTATGTTTAATGGTAACTAATTGGAGTCTTCATCCCCTTTTGATAAGAAGAGTGTTAATTGTCTGGTGGTAAGTAGGTACCCTCCTTCAACAATGAGTGAAAATGGACCAACTACTGAGCAGAATCACTAAAGTCAGTTCACAATGAACCAACCAAAATTCAAGATTCAAAGAAAAGTGAAACTTCTTTCATCTAACAACAATCTTTTGCAAAATAGAAAGCCGATTATTGAATTCACTGCGAACTAGCTACCTACCCTGCGATGCTCTTCATCAGCTTGTAGGTAGTTAAGGACACATCTGAATATTTGATCACTTGGAGACTTTGTCTTTGTGGTGGAACTTTTCTTTGACCGAACTGATTTTACCTTTGATCTTTTCCTTGGCTTTCCCAAGTCCTAATGCAGCTGCTGCACTTTTCATATGCTTACTGCTGATGCGGCTTCTCCCGCCTTCCTCTCCATTCTGCTCCCCTTCCTCTTCTCCACCTTGCTCTTCATTTTGTTCTTGGTCCTCCTCTGGTTCCTCGTATTCTTCTTCTTCTTCTTCATTGCATTCATATTCTTCTTCGGACTTGAGATTTTCAACCCAGCTTAGAATTTGCTCAACGACCTCCATAGTCCTGACACATTTTGTTAATTGAGAGAAATCTCAGTTCAGGTTTTTGAACATCAATAATAGACAAAATTGATCCCAACACTGATAACCATCTATCCAATAATATCTCAATCATAAATCACAATGGTAAAAACAAATGATAATGTTATGAAAATGGGATCACAATGGTTCTTATGAAAGAGCAAAACCAACAAATGAAATGATAAAGTGACAATTAATTGGCAATGTCTTTGCATTAGAAAACTTAAAAGCAAACATATTAGCCCCAAAAATCAAGCACATAAGTTGCAAGGGGGCCGAAGACGAGTCCGTTAAGAGCATTTAAACACAAACACACAATATCATTTGTATCGAATAGAAAACTCAAAGCACACAGAGAAGGGGAAATGGAAACCTTAATGTGGGGAAACAAGTGAAATGAGGAGGGCACAAAGGTGTTTGTGACTGGAGACGAACGGCGACGGCCTTCAACTAGAGGAGGATTGATTGAGATGCAAGAAAATGGAATTGGTGGAATTGATCCTCAAACTCATGCCTTTTATGGACACACAAAGTTGAAAGCTGGTATCCGAGAAATTACTCCCTGCTGATTTTTGGGGATACTAGCACCTGATTTTAATGTTCATTGTGATCCTTTGCTTTATATCTTGATATATTTAATGGTGGTCACGATTTGTGTATTAAATAAAGAGCACTCGAGTTGTAAATGTTCTGAAAGTCTTCCTATAACGGAATTGCTAATTAGTGATCATGACTGTCATTGACTCATCAGACAGCAGCTGTCTTTGGTCTGAATATATTTTTATATTAATTGGATTAGACGTTATACAACCAGGAAGCTGGAATAGCTCAGTTGGTTAGAGCGTGTGGCTGTTAACCACAAGGTCGGAGGTTCGACCCCTCCTTCTAGCGTTATTTTTTCTTTTATTTTAAATAGGAAATATGCCTCTTTTTTTTTTTTTTTTTCATAAAAGAATATTCAGGATGATCTATGATCAAAATGCTTATATCTCTTTTGATTATGTGTGTGATGTATATTTACTCATAACTGGAAACTCCAGTTCAAGTTATTATAAGCATGATGCAAATATTACGTTTGCTCGCACGCAATAAATTTTCATATTATAATTGTAAAATTCTAAAAAACAAGAATATCAATGTCCATATTTCCCAATTGAGGACTACTCACTCATGTTTTCACCACCAGTAGGTGCATCACATGGACCTAGTCTTATGCTTCGTCTTAGTCAATCGTTCAAAGATGCTTGCTACTTTTCATTTAAGAAACTTTTATTTTGGTCAACTCATATAAGAAACTTTCAATTAAGTTTAGCTGTGCTCCTTGGGTCGACCCCTCCCTCTAGCGTACTTTCTTCTTTTATTTTAAATAGGAAATATACCTTATCTTTTTGCTCATTTCTCCGTTAAAGAACTGAGCATTCTCCCTTTTTTTATTGAGCATGATCTATGATCAATATGCCTATCTCTTTTCATTTTGTGTGCGATGTATATGAACCTAGTCTTATGCTTCGTCTTACTCTTTTTTTTTTTTTTTTTTTTCAAAAGATGCTTTTATTAAATATAAAATGTTTGACAAACCGCCAAAACAAAAGGGGTACAAAGGAAAACAACTAAAGAACAACAATCCTGTGTCTCATTAAAAACCTCGCAGAGTACGAGGAAAAGAGTGTCATGCACCCCAAAGATAAATAAAAGCATCCAGAAAAAGTAGGCTTGACTATAGTGCTTAGTCCGAAACCCGCTACATTTCCCTACGGCAAAGCCATCAGGAAAAGAAGACGGGAACCTAGTCGACCTCCTTACGGCCTAACCATCAGAGGGAATTAGGCCCAGACAAAGCGCTATAACCAATCTACTGTAAGGTCAAACTAGAGTAAACCACCATGGCAGGTACCGAAATCAATCCCACCAGACTAGCGAAATCTGTAACGGGGGAGAGTGGAAAGATCAGCAGCCAAATGAGCCTGTAGAAATGGGGGAGGATGATTCCACCAAAAATAAGCGTCATTATCCACCCCAAAGTTAGCCAAAGTGTCTGCCGCTTGATTCCTTCTCTAAAAATATGAGTACACTTCACATGTAGGGAAGCCAAGCGGGATAAGCACACATGCCAATCACCACGTAAATACCAGGGCACCAAAGGAGAACGCTCTCTGTAGAGACGAGCGACAAATGAAGAATCTGTTTCAATCCAAACACAATGCCAATCACGGACCCAAGCTAGACGAATTGCTTCAATGAAAGCTAGAACTTCTGCGGCCATAGAGCTAAGAAAATGGGTAGAGGATGCAAAAGCACCAAGAAAGAAGCCATCTGCACCACGTATCACACCGCCAAAACCTGCTCTAGAAGGTTTATGAGAACCATCTATATTAATTTTAATCCAATTGTCAGATGGAGGTTGCCACACAACAGGAGTAAAGTGCGGAGCAGTCACCAAAAGAGGAGAGATACCCAATGCTTGATAAATAGGGAGGGAACCAAGTGAAGAAAAACGAGTAAAGCGAACTAAAGCAGCTTCCTTAAAATGGCCAAGTAACCAAGTCTGAATGCGAGTCAAGCAAAAACTGTCCCCCTCAAAACAACACCTGTTACGGAAAAACCACAGCCCCCAAATAAAAGTACTGACCAAAGTTAACCAAAGCCGACAAGCTGAAGATGAGAAGCAACGCAGAAACTGACGGCCATAAAAATCTTCCAAAGAGGATGGTCGAAAAGGACGAGAAAACATCCCCAAGAACCACCTCCAAAGGGAAACAACTAGAGGACAATGGAGCAGAAGATGATCTATGGATTCACCGGCCGATAAACAAAAATAACACCGAGAAGCTAGACTAATGCCACGACGTTGCAACAAAGAATCCGTCAAAAGACGACCATGTAGAGCCTTCCAGACCACCATACTCGCTCGAGGAAAAATGGACTTATCCCAAATGTGAGAGCCCCAAACACAAGGAGAAGAAGCAGGCATAATAGAAGTATATGCAAGCTTGGAAGAAAAACACCCATGCAGATCATCAACCCAACAAAGTTTATCAATACCGGTGCACAGGGGAATCGAAAAGATATGTGCTGCAATAGAAGGGAAGAGCTGGACGAATGAAGCAGGCAAGTCCCAGGAGTTATCAGTGATAAAACTTTGAACGGTGTCATTTACGGTACTTGCCAAGCAAGAAGGAATGGCCACCTAGTCAAAAAAACGTACGTCGATCCAGTTATCAAGCCAAAAACGAATATTCTCACCATTGCCAACCATCCATTGGGAATTGCTAATAATCTAGGGAAATAGGCATTTTAAACCATACCAAACAGAAGACTTCCGATAGTCATTCAAAGATGGTTGCCACTGATCATTTAAGAAACTTTCAATTAAGTTTAGCTATACTCAGTGGCGGAGCTAGGATTGTTAGTCAGGGGATGCCAAGATTAGTGGACTTCTTTCGGTAATTTCATGAAGAAAGCTACACATTCAAGGGACTTCTTTCGGTAATTTCATCCGACGACTTTTCATGTTCTGAAATGTTTGTATGATAGCCTCGTCATCTATACTGTCAAAAACTCTTTTCTCAATGTATGCAGCTAAGCAACCATTCATCCATTCATCACCCATTCGATTGCGAAGTCGAGTCTTGACTATATTCATTGCAGAAAAAGCTCTTTCTACACTTGCAGTTGCAAATTAGTGCAAGTGTTATAAGCAGGTAGACTAATCCATAAGTCTTATGTTTCTTTGTCTCAACCATTTTCTGTGCCAAATCAGTGATACCTCCCAAATTTGAGAACCTAGTATTCGAACGCATATCTATAATATAGTTCTCAAGTTGATCTTCAAGAACTTCAAGGTCAATTTCAGAAAAATCTTTCCGATATTTTTGGGCTAGACACATAAGCTTTTCTTTGTCAAAAGCAGAAAACAAGTTTCTTGGATTCAAACATGATACACATATAAGCAATTCAGTATTCTGCTCAGTGAAACGATTATTTAACTCTTGAAGTTGCTTGTCTACAACTGTATAGAACACCTCAACACGATAATGATGCAAATTTGTGATCAATGGAGCATTACGAATTGACTTTCCCTGAGCGTGAAACACATCATCCATGCTATGAACTTTAATACGATGTTTTTCACAAAAAGAACTTACTTGATGGAGCAAAGTATCCCAACCACTCTCCCTCAACTTCTGCAATCGTCCCTTGCATATTGTGACCAGGTTCATCGCATTGACAATGTCTTGCTCTTTTCTCTGTAAGGATTGTGACAAATCATTCGTAATTCCCAACACTTTTTTCATCAACTGTAGGCTGAAAATAAACTCAAACGTTTGGAGATAATCAAGTAGAATCCTTGCTTGAAGTTTCTGTCCAGCCTCTGTTCCATCCACTCTTACAATTTCCAATACCTCTATCACAGATTTGAACAATTTTTCCAAGCTGATTAGTGTATGAAAGTGGGAGCTCAATCGTGTATCACTTGGCCTCTTAAGATTGGTTTCTTGATTTAGGCCTTGACCACTTGTAAGCTCATTGTTACTAAGTGCTTCTAACATTGCTCCAGCATGTTTTTCTCGAAGAAGATCAATGCGTTTAGATGAAGCCCCAACAACATTCACCACATTACCAACCAGAGTAAAGAAATCAGACACAACAATATGATTCTTTGCCACAGCTATAAGAGCTAACTGAAGCTGATGAGCAAAACAGTGAACATAGAAAGCTGACTCATTTTCTTTCATAATAAGTGTTTTAAGACCATGAAACTCACCACGCATGCTACTCGCCTTATCATAACCTTGTCCTCGCAGCTTAGAAATGCTTAATCCATGTCTACAGAAGAAATCATCGATGACTTCTTTGAGTGTGATAGCATTGGTGTTCTTAACATGCTCAATACCCACAAAACGCTCAATTACACAACCTTTATGATCAACATAACGTAAGACAATTGCCATTTTCTCCTTGGAGGACATGTCCCGAGATTCATCAACAAGAATGGAAAATAAGGAATCGCCAATGTCACTAGCAATTGCACATATGATTTCAAATGCAATAGAACTTACAATGTCCTTTTGAATTTCAGGGGAGGTCATCTTTAGATTAGCAGGAGCATTCTTCAATGTGACTGCTTTAATCTCTTTATTAAAACCACCCAACCATTCTAACGTTTCCAGAAAGTTGCCCTTGTTGTCAGAATCTTCAGATTAGTCGTGTCCACGAAAAGGCAAGCCTTGATGCAAGAGATGCCTGATAACACCAATTGATGCACTTAGGCGAGTTCGATAATCAAGTTGGTCTTGGTCTGAGTACTTTGAAAGAATAGTGGCTAAATGCTGCTCTTGGTTTAATAAGGCTTCACTATTTCTCCAAGCCTTGTTATGAGAACTGTTAGGACCTCCAACCAGTGACGTGGCTAAAAATTTAGGGGCCTGGTTCAAAAAATTTAGTGGGGCCTTTCAATTCATCTTCAAATATATCGTAATTGCTTTTTTCTACTCACAATGTACTAATAAAAATGAAAAAATTCGAAAATAATATTTTAACATATTTGAGAAAAGATTATGGAATTCCTGCAAAGAACAAAGAACGTAACAAAATAATCAATATAAAGAACAATCAACTCAGAAAAATCAATCAAAAGTTTTTGAGAAACCGTAATCTAAATATAAATAATTCAATCAATAATAGTTTTGTATATGTTTGAAGATTTCAATATTCAATTATGATAATTTACTTAAGTTAAAATACTAAATTTAAAAGCTGAATGGATAAAAAACCTAAAATGTTGAAGTGATACCAGCGATTTTGATAAAGTGGTGTGCAACAAAGGAGAAAAGGCCAACCATGAATATTTACATAGAATTAAAATTAAAATTTTAATAATATTATTATTAATATTAATTATACATTAGAAAAATTAGTGGGCCCCACCTGAAGTGGGGGCCTGGTTCTTGTGCACCTCCTGCGCCGTACCAACGGCGGGCCTGCCTCCAACATGTCTTTGTAAGTTTTGCTTGTTCCTAAAGTTTGAAAATCCTTTACCAACGAAAGTTTCACCGCCCGATTGGTCTCCGATGTCGGGTTTAAAAAGAGAACAAAATAGACAAAAGGCAGCCTTCTTTTCTACGCTGTACTCCAACCAAGTAGGAAAAGAATCAAACCAACTAGGAATAAATCGTCTCTTCTCTCCTTGACAAACAGTATATACTCGAGGTTGACAAGGACCTCTTTGTAGATAGACTCTTCGGACTTGGTCTCGAATATTAGGATGGTAACTCCAAATTCTAGGGCGTAGTCCAGGATCAGCAGGGAGATTGTCAAAGTTCACTTCCAAAGGATTTTGTTCAAGGCAAGGAGGTTCTGTCGATCTGCTATTGCTGCTAGCAACTGTGTCATGATTATCAACTTCCTTTTGACGTTTTGGTCGCGGTGATGACTCTAACAATTCAGAATTTGGTACTCTTTTAAAGTATCTTAACATGGTATTGTCCTGACTCCTGTTACACATATATATAATATAACACAACCTTCAGTCTAAAAATTTGAGCAAAGGCAGGGCATCATTACATAAGTGTAACATTCATCACAAATCACCATCCAATTTTGATATTCCCCAATCAACAATCAACTAAAATTTTATATCAATGACTCTCAAATAAAGAAAATTGAGAAATAAACCTAAACTAAAATTGATAGAGGAAATACCAACCTTAGCTTTGGGTTTCAAGAAGTCACTGCAGAAAACAAGTTTGAAACTTTTCACGTTCTTCTTTGTCTTCTGGTCGGTGGAGTCGGTGGGTTTTTGTGTTCGTAAGTTTATCACTTAGCCTTTATATGTGTTATTCTTTTCTTTGGCTCATTGTTGGCAGTGGCGGTGTGGAGTCAGGTCAGGGGGTTATTTGTTGTTTATAATAAAAGAGTTGACCTTTGGCTCATTGTTGGCAGTGGCGGTGGAGTGAGGTGAGTTTATTTGTTGTTTATAATAGAAGTGTACCTTTGGCTGGTCATTACTTGGCTACTACTACATATATAAAATAAAAATTGAGGTTATGCCTAGGCGGCACCTGGTACCTTGGTACCTCCGCCCTTGGCTGTACTCCTTAGTTAAGACCAAACGCTTGATACAACGGGTCATTCACTTACTCCCTCTAAGAGCATTTCCACCCACGTAGGCGTAGGCGCAGGCGCGAAGTGGGTTATTGCCCTCTTCTTGCCTGCAGGTGATGAATAATGATTATCCTCGCCTTCCATCGAAAAAACAGCTTCCACCCACGTAGGCGTAGGCGCAGGCAATCACTATTTTTAATATATTTTTTAAAAAAACATGTATATGAATTATCACCAACATTAAAATTTAATATTACATTCTTAAAAAAAAAATTGATATAAAAAAAATTGTGATTTTTTTGTAAAAGAAAATGTTGATTTTATAAAAAATAAAAAAATTGTTTTTAAGTGTTCGGCAGCCATTGTCGAACACCCATTTCAGCCCAAGAGGCGTTCGGCCTCCCCTCCCGAACACTGCCGAACCGTTGTCGTCCATCTCTCATCGCCGACGAGCCCTCGCCGACCACAGATTCCGTGCGCCACTGTTCGATCCTTGTTCCTTGTGACGTCGCCGACTCGCCGGTACCAGTGGCGTTCCAGGAAAACCAGCGGCGTGGCAGCGACGCCGTCCGAGGAAAAGCCCGACACCTACAATGTTTTTGGGCTGATCTCCGTCATCCGACCTCCGTTCGGCACGCCGCCGCCACCGACGTGACCAGCGTGACGCCGTGATCACATCCCAAAACACAGCTTCACCGATTTAGTCGCCGCCGATTGGAAGAAAAAAAAAATGGCTCGAGTGCTCTTTTGACGTCACGGGACCACCTCGCCTACAGGTGCGGGCGCAGGCGACCCCCACCTTCGCCTTCGCCTTCGGCCCTCTCGCCTGTCGATTGCCCGCTTCTTTTTTCCCCGGTGGAGCATGAATAGTACGCGCGGAAGGCACGCCCTCGCCTTCGCCCGTGTTTTGGCCTACGCGGTGGAGATGCTCTAAGGCTACCCCTAACGCCTTTATGGGCTAACGGGGTTAGCCTTAAGTACGTTCGTTCTCTCCCACTTAAGAATGGTCAACTGCTATATTAAGCTAGTTCAATGAAAAGGACGTTGAGTACGTTCGTACTCCTCCCCGAGGATTACTCTCTATCCAAAAAGTCTAGTATGAAAGACCTATTCTGTTGTTGTCATACACGCATATGCAAATGCTACAATAAGATTCGAAAAGACTAGTGCAACCGAGAGCCAATTGTGATGCATATGATCTTAAGAACAATGACAAACTTTCAATCATTCCTTAACTTGATTGTTTCATTAAGATGGAATAGAAAAGTTGCACAGATTTTTTGTTGCATATGACAATGACAAAAGAGAGAGAATTATTAACTTGGATGCATTCAAAACAAGATTGATGAAAAAATTGGGCTTTCCAATGACTGATGGAAAGACCGAGCTAGACAAAACGGCCGGAGAAATCTATAGAATCTTGACCGGGAAGAAGTTTGTGTTATTATTTGATGACATATGGGAACCGGTTGACATAAGAGAGATGGGGGGTTTTAATTCCAAACAAATGATTAAGTCTAAGATAATCTTTAGTACTCGGTCCAAGAATGCATGCGGTCGTATGGACGCTCAAAAGAACACCACCAAAGTGGAGTGCTTAAATTGGGAGAATGCTTGGAACTTATTTCAGTGAAGGTTGAGAAGGAAACATTTTCTGTTCATCCAGATATCCCAAAACTTGCTCAAAGTGTGGCAAAAGATTGTGGTGATTTGCCATTGGCATTAACTATAGTTGGCCGAGCCATGGTTTGCAAGAAAATACCCCAAGAGTGGAATCATGCACTTCACCTTCTAAAGAAGTTTGTAGTGGAATTTTCAAGTATGGGAGATGCAGTGTTCCCCCTTTTAAAATTCAGTTACGATAATTTACCTAGTGAGAAAACCAGGTCATCACTATGCCAAGAAATCATGACCACCATTAAACTCAGGCCACTTACTATCCAGCATCTTCCATGTCAGTGAATCGGCTGGAAGCCGCATTTGATCCTCAATAATTTTTCTTTTTGAATGCCAAGTCAAATCCCTGGCTGTACTAGATGATTGGAATCACCTTCTAAACCTAGGGATAATTGGGAAGTACCAAAACACCTTTGCCGCCACTCGTTTCTTGATTTTCTTATCATGTTTTCCCATTTTCTACCTTGGCAAACTACACCTCGGCATTGCACTACATCCTCATACTCCTTCCGATACAAGATACATTCATTAGGACATGCATGTATCTTTTCATATTGCAAGCCCAAAGCTCGCATTATCTTCTTCGCTTCATACATCGACAAATGTATCTCATTCTCTTCGAGAAGAATAGTTGAAAGCTCAACTAACAAGTCATTGAAGCAAGCATCCGTGATTCCATGCTTAGCTTTCAAATTGTATAATTTTACAAGTGTACCTAGCTTAGTTCTTGTCGTGCATCCGGGGTACAACGGCTTATCTCCATCCTCAAATTCATTGGACTCAACCTCTAAATCTTCTAAATCAAAACCATCCATATCTACATTTTCCGACTGAAAATCGTGCTTGATATCTAGACTTGGAGTTCGACTAGCAGCTGACCTAGGTGGAAAACAGAACAATAAAATCCTTGTATATGCAGCTGACCATGGAACACCGGATGTCGAAAAATGAAGAACGATAAATGAGTGTCATTGTGTGATAGTGATATTCAAGGCCTATAAATGAGATACCAAGTTCTCCAAATTTTGTTGACTTTATTAATTACTAGACGAGTTTCTCATGGTGAGTGTTTGGAGTTGATTGCTAATGGATCGATGTTAGCATAATAAGGCAATTCAACTCAAGAACATTAACTAAACCCGGATACTCAATGATAGATTTGATATGGAATTAGATTATGATGATTCCATTTGAGTGAAAACCTATTGGGTTAAGACTAGGAAATCACTTAGGCTTTGGCAATCTAAATCAAACAAGGTTTTCTGCTATTCTAGTTCAATTTGCAGTAGGAATAGGCAATCCAATTCAGAATTCTATTGGGAAATCTATGATGGATGGATTACTTGGTGAATTTGGATTCATCTCTATAAAAGTGAAGTTCTTGGCCTCACAAACAGATCATCGCATCAACCCCGGCTATTCCATCGATAGTCTACATACGGAATTGTTTGGAGAGGTCAGAAGACATTCAATCAAGAAACTCAATTAGCAAAGAAGAGAATCAAGAACAATGACATGAGGTTAGTAATTGGTTTAGCAAAAGTGTTTTCGTTTGGTATTCCGAAATTCAGACTAACAATGGATTTTTTTAATACATGCCTAGTCTTCGAGTATTGAATTTGTTACTTAATCGGAGATTACTGAAACTGCCATCGGGAATTTCAAAGTTGCTCTCCTTTCAGTATTTCAGTTTGTCATTTACTTGTATGAGAGAGTTGCCAAGTGAACTAAAGGCCTGTGTAAGACTAAAGTATCTGAACTTGGACTCAGTGGCGGAGACAGCATAGTGCGGCCGTCAGCTGCCACTCCCGTCGTCGTTGGAATATATATGGACTGGGAGCGGATCTGCGTGGCTCCACTCCCCTTGTCCACCAGAGACCTAGACCTAAACGCCATTGAAGAGGGCGGCGGAAGAAGAATTGCTCTGCAATTCTGGAATCAGATGAACGAGACAGAGTGAGGTGAGGAAGACGATGCCATCAAAGAGGCGTCAAAGTGGTCAACAAGAAAAATTTTAAGTGGGATACACGTGTTTCTTCTAACATAATATTTAATTTTAAATATGTATATAAATCATTTGGTGAAGGTAGTGAATGCTTATAAGCATTGAAGAAAAAGTTCTGGTTTGGGTGTTGGGGGGTTTTGTCTTTCTTTTGGTAAGTTTTTATTTTAAATTTGACCCACTAAGTAAGATAAAAGGGACTTTGTTTTATAAGAATGTTACTTTGTGTGTGTTAAAAGTATGCAAATGAAAAACATCAAATAAGTGTGGGGCCAATATTGACTTTCAGCAAGCTAAATATGTATAATTATTACGTAGTTCAATCAAATAATTCAAATTTTATGAGTATGTGTGAATTACAGTTACATTATTAACATACAAATAGTATTCATAAACTCACTCGATACTCATATTTCATTCACCTGCATAATATACTGCTTTTTTGTTCATTTTTAGTAGAAGTATAGACAATTGATTAAGTAAGCACCATTTTAACTTTCATTAGGAAATTGTCATTAGTTTCATCTTTCTTGTGAAAATTTGACTGCAATAGATTATATTTCATATTTTTTTTATTGAAATTTACGTACTTTTGAGTTATAAAAATTTAATTCCTTGAATATAGGTATGAGAATTTTTTTTTGAACACTTAACTTTCTAAAATCCGCTCCCCTACTCGAAGAATCCTGGCTCAGCCACTGCTTGGACTATACACATCGGGTTGATTTTGTTCCATCAAATATAATATCTAGTTTTCAGATGCTCAAAGTTGTGAGAGTGTCGGAATGTGGTTCTGGTGACAAGAATTTTTTCAACGGTGAAGGAGCCTTGATAGAGGAAATACAGGATCTGAAACACCTTGACATATTGTCAGTGAGTGTAAAAAGTACCTTTTATTTCCAGAATTTTTTGAGCTACCACAGATTACATTAGTGAACTGTACTCAGTACTCTATACATGTCGGCTAGAAAGAATTCTTTGGTGGACCAGAGCATAATGGACATGGAGCATCTAAGTTACCTTCACATTTGTGATTATCCTAGATATTGGAAGCAATGAAGATCTCTTGTGCAGGACAAGCGCCTACTAATTATTCCTGGAATTCAAAGTTCTTTCTTGGTCTTCGATATGTAAAGGTGCGTGCAAGAATCTCAAGGACTTGACTTGGCTGATCTTTGTTCCAAAGCATAGCTTCTTAATAGTGTATAGCTGCAATAAAATGGAGAAAATAATAGCTTGCGATGAAGAAAACATAATGATTATCATTCCTTCTATTCCTTTACCTAGTAAGTAAATATACTGTTACATTTCTGAGTTTGAATTCTCTAGCAGTCTTGAAGAGCATATATGACAGCGCCCCGCCCTTTCCCTTTCCGGTTTATTCGAACAGTATTGAAGTACTTAGATGTCCGGAGCTGAAGAAGCTGTGCCACTCAACTCTACGTCGGCCCAAACACGTGAGGTGATAATCGGAGGAGCAGAATCCGGGTGGAATGGATGAGGGTGGGAGGACCAAGTTTCTCGAAATGCATTTCTTCCCGGCTTCAGATTTTGGACCAGACAGATCTGAAGCTAATTAACAACGCAAAAGTACTGCACTGAGTTCATGAAAGAGGATGGGTAATCTTCTCCTTTTTGTTGTCCTCTGGCTGTTTATGCCGGCTGTCTTTTTCTGGGTTTCTTTGTCCTTGGTCTTTTTCTATGAAATATTTAGGAGACCAAAAGAAAAATTTATATATCAAACATGTTGATTCTGATTCTTCTTATAGATGCTGTCTGGTGAACTATACAACAAAATTAAGAGAGGCCATTTGTTTGAAAATCAAATTCCAATCTGATTTTAGCTAGGCATTTAAACTGACGGCGGTGGAAACCAGAGAAATGGTACTTGTCAGTCTATGCACCGGAGGGTTCCAACTTCCGATCATCTAACACAATTGTTTTTACTTCAACAACTTAAAATGAGGTCCACAATTTTTTTAAATTTAAATAGTCCAAAGGCATAGATTTTGGTGTGCAACCTGGGTTTTTTTTTAAATGTAGTTATTGAATAAAAAAATTTGACAAATCGCCAAATAAAAGGAGTACAAGGAAAAAAACAAATGTAATATAACATCCTTGCCTTATTAAAAACCTCGCAGTGTACAAGGAAAAGAGTGCCTAGTACCCCTGGATTCAATAAATACATCTGTAAAAGTAGACATGAATATTACATGAAGTGTACATACATTATTAGTTTTTCTTTGTAGTTACTTATATTGATATTCCGATTAGATGTAACTGATCTCCATATATACATTAATTTGTGGAAACTTGTGATTCTTATGCTAGGTGATGCTCATCAAGGAAATTTTTGGATATGATGATGCATTCAACTACAACACAGCGAATTTTGATGCATCTTTAAGCAAGTAATCAAATAGCTGTGTATTGTGCGTATAATATATATATATATATATATATATATATATATATATATATATATATATATATATATATATATATATATATAAACATGAGCCTTTATGCACAATTTATAGGTATATGCCTGACGGAATTGATGTACACATTGACAGTGTGAAATGCTTCAGGCTGTTTTCAATCATGTTAACACAAACGCAAAAATTCCTCTTTGTGGCATGATATCTGACTACAATAAGGTAAACCATATGTTAATTTCAAAGTAATGTAGCAACGACTCTTAAGTAAGTGGTCCAACATTGATATTATCTCCACCTTAGCCACATGACATGCCTCAACATATATACTATCAATATTAGTCATTTTCTCAAGTACATATAGGGTACGTACTGCTGCCGACACTTCATACGTCATTTTGCACTCTACATACTTTTTAAATCAATAAAGAAGAAGTTGAGTATAATATAACTGTTTCAGAATACAGTAGATTTTGTTTGTATAAGCATGACTTAATTGTACACATGACGAAGTTCTCATCCAATTTCTGCACAGGTTTAGACTGAGAGTTTGCATCTTTAAAGCAAGGAAAGATTGGTTCTAAGCTCAAAATCTTCCATGCTTATTGGAGAGCTAGGAATCCCTCTTCGCCAGTTCTTCTGTTGGGAAAGCAGCAGTAATTCAAGTCGAGTAATTACACTTAGGTTGAAATAAATAAACCTATGTAGTTTAATTTCTCCAATTGGGATGGTAATCGTTTATTTGTTATTCACCGGCGAAAAGAGAACTCGAAAATTTGATAATCATGTTGTAATAATTTTGTTTAGCTCATGTTAGAAACAGAGTGGCGTGGGACCTGGCTTACAATGCTGCATGAACTACATCTACATGGACAAATAGTATGCGTTAGCTTTTAACATTACCTGTTGAAATTAGTTACAGCTGTAGTCACTCAGCATTAATGCTGTGTTGCGAAGCTCTGTGCACTAGGTGCCTTGGAATTAGGGGTGGGCATTTGGACCGAAAAACCCGGACCGCACCGAAACCGTACCGAAAAATACCGTTTGACTAAAAAATCAACATAACCGGAACCGGAACCGGACCGAACCGGCCTCTTCCGGGTCGGGACCGGTTCCTGATATTAAAACTCGGCGGGTTACCGGACCGGACCGAGTTTATAATTTTAATAAATAATTCTATTATTTAATATATATAAATTAAAAACCCTACTTTCATTCTACCAACTAACCCACCATGCGCCTCCTCTTTCACTTTCTGTCTTTTCATTCCCTGCCACCCGCCTCTCTTTCCCATTCCTTTCCGCCCCCGCCTCCTCTTTCACCTTTCTCTGTTTTCATTTCTTTCCCCCGCCTCCTCTTCTCCTCTCTCTCCCTCACCACTGCCTCCTCTTCAATTGTCTCTGCGGCGACCTCCTCTCTCTCACCGCTCTTCCCCTCCTTGCTGTCTCCTCTCTCTCTAACTGAAAACCCAGATCTGAAGCTCAATCGAGTCGGCGACGCCAAGTTGTCCCTGTTGCTCCGAGAGAGAGGCCGATCTCCACCGGCTTTGATGAGTTAAATTTTAAAATTGTTGGAAATTTGTAAAATTTGAAGTTGTTGGCCTTGTTGGAATTTGTTGGAATTTGTTGCTATTTGTTTTGGTTTGTTGTTGCTTTGGTTTGGAATTTCTGTCAAAGATCCGTTGTTTGGAATTGATCTAAGCTGCTCCATTCCCTCGCGTTTCGGTACATTCCCAGTACCGACCCGACCCGACCCGACCCGAAAAATTGGGTTTCCGAAACTTCGGGTTCCCGAGTTAGCCGGTCCGGTTTTGGTACCCAAATTTCACATACCGGACTATCCGGTCCGGGAGTCGGGTTTGGGGTCACTCCCGACTGACCCGGACCGAGCCCAGCCCTACTTGGAATACATAAGGTCTTCTTGTGTACAGAACTTTTAATGAGTTTGTGGCTGAGATGCTTGTATATGTACAAGGAGTATGTAGGCAGACGGTTGTAGGCAGACTGACGACCCACGGTAAACTTGTTTGTTCTTTACTAAAAGTGAAGTGGGTTCACTCACACACTAGAATACACGGACACGCCTATTTTTGAGAATTTGCTGTGTCCGACACGGACATGGACACGACACGCGTTGGACACGCGTGGACACGGCTCGGACATGTGTCTTGACCGTATCTGTTGACTTTGACCATCGGACACGGCAGGACACTCCTAGGACACGGCTGAGGACAAAGTCAAGGACACGGTCAAAGACACTTTGGGGTCAAATTTTGAAGTTTTATAAATTTTGGGGGATACATTAAAAATTTATTGGGGGTTAAGATGCAATTATGGGAAGAAGTTAAAGCAAGCTTCCTGCCTAAAATCGTAAACCCAGCGCCTCATCTCCAAAATTTATTGGAATTGTACTATTACAAGTTTTTTGGGATCACATTCTCAAGTTTTATTGAAACAATGTATTTTCCGTCTAATATTAATATTTTATCATTACTATAAGTATATATATTGTTATTTTAATTGCCGTGTCCAACCCGTGTCCGTATCCTAGTTTTGGAGATTTTGCTGAATCCCGGTATCGTATCATGTCCGTGTCCGTATCCGTGCATCATAGCTCACACATGTTTTTCTCATTCTTACACTTCTGTGTCTTTTGATTCTCTTTGAAACGCAAATTATTATCTCTCAAGTACATCTACATTATATTCCAGTCCCAGCTTATAAGAATTTCAGTTGGAAACGAAAATTATTATCTATATCAAGTACATCCACATTATATTCCCCACTTATTAGAGAGATCCAGAACTCCTGTCCCTTCGAGGAGAATCTTTCGCTCATTTGTAGTTTGTACCACCAAAAGGTCAAGCAATTACCTACCACAATTAGGTGTCCATAATATTCTATGTCAATAATCATGCTGGCCATATTAATATTTACTGTTATGCCATGAGTGGGCGTCACATTTAACCTTTATGAGAAGTGTATGAAAGCAACTTTCACAATTTGTGGTGTGAAGCTAGCTAGGCATTTTGGAGAAGAGATCATCAAAATGGCAGCAGTGGAGAGCAGAGAATGGTACTTGGCAGCCTATGCACCGGAAGGAGTTCCAACTTCCGATCATCTTAAAATCCGATCCACCACGCTCTCACTAACCCCTGAATCGATCCCCGATGGACATGTTGTCCTTGAGACCCTCTTCATCTCCATGGACCCGTATTTGCGCAGCAGGATGACCGGCCGGGAGGACGGGCTGAACTCCCCTCAGTTCAACCTCAATGAGGTTCGTATATTGCCTAATGGTTTACAAGTTGTGAGCATTGTTAATGTTAAAATTACCCTTCAGACGACGACGATTATAATTTATCTGTGCAGGTAATTGTAACATTTGGAGTTGGAAGGGTAATCAAGTCAAAAGATATTAACTATGTTGAAGGTGACATAGTGGTCAGTCCTTTCGCACCTGTGGCTGAATATAGTGTGGTGCCTTCCCAATTCATATCAAGGAAGATTGATCCAAATGATGGGATTCCTTTGCCTGAATATATCAGCTTGCTAGGTAATGAACCGTCCGATCACAGTTACTCATCAAAAGCACCGAAATACAAGTTTATGTACACGTATCATACTGTGATTTCTAGGAATAAACAAGTCTTCACAGGTCAAAATCTTCGGTTGACTTGGAGGCATGATTAATGATGTGTATATGTAGGGGTAGCTGGGTTTGCAGCATGGGTGGGAATTGAGGTGCTGGCTGACCCAAAACCAGGGTCCAATGTGTTCATCTCCGCCGCAGCTGGCGGTGTTGGAATGTATGCCGGACAGTTGGCCAAGCTCAGAGGCTGTAGGGTCATCGGAAGCACCGGATCCGATGAGAAAGTAAGTCGTTCAACAGTCATGAGTTAAGTGTACTTACTTCTCCATTAGGCGTATAATTTAACTAACCAAAATATTAATCAAATTAAACTCCGTAACAGCATATTAGTATATGAGACCATCTTTAATAATAAAGGAGTTAGGAGAATTATTGTGTCAAATTTTTAATAATTTTTTAAAATTTAAATATTACTAAGTTTGGAATAAATGATAGTTACGTACACTTACATTCGAATTAAATAATAATATAATACATGTGATTTTTTCCTTACATTTTTGTTTCCTATATTTTCATAATCTTGTATTTAGACTACTTACATCGTTAGTTAATTTCTGATGTGGACTCCGAGACACACAAATCATGTTATCGGATGAATTTTAAGTAAAATATGCAAATAATAAAAAAAAACAAATCTGACAAACCCGCATTGCTTCCTCCGTCGTCCAAAACCCAAACCCCGCCATCGCTGCCGCTCGAATCTTCGAATTCGAAATCCTAGACAAAAACCCAATATTGATAATCGATATTTAGAACTCTCTGGTTGACTCCTCCAAATCGCTGCGCTGTTCACCGACTCAAATTGACATGTTGCTTTTTCTTGATGGTTTGGGTGGTGATGGCTGGGTAGGTTTCGGGGGTTGTTGGAATTGGATGATGATGGTTTTGGTGTTTCATCAATGGAAGAGGAGGAGGCGACAGTGGTAGCTTTGTTAATTTATTTAGTTTCAATTTTTATAATTTTCTTTTCTTTTGATGACAATAAATATTTTTTAATCATTATTTTTCTTGATTATGGCCTCTATAATGTCCACATCAACCCCTAATAGAGGAGTTGTACATTTTGCTAACCGTAGAACGAGTTTTTAAACTTTGAAAACACATGAAACGAAATTGTATAAACTACAGATACTTGATTCAAATCAAAGTATGTAATAATAACTTGTCTTAAATGTTATTATCTTTTGTGGTTTAATGAAGGATAGGTAAAATATATTATAAATGAGAGTGAATTTGGCTTGCTAGAGGGCCAAAGGGGTAGATATAATATAACCATCATTCAAGCTTTTTTCCACCGTTGATGATCTTTTAGCCAACTTATTATTAAAGATAAAAAAAAATTTCCAAATAATAAATAGTGTTTGAAGTGTGGTTAGATACCATTAATAAATATGATGTTATTTACTTAGAGTGAGCTATGACAGGTTAGTTTATCCGTATTATGACTTTACTGTCAGCAAAGTGGAGCGTGAGATTACAATTATTGTTTGTTTGTAGGGTCGACTGAAGGCATTAGTGCCTACATTTCTAACTTGCTTCACCTGTTTTTGGTTGTAAACTTGTAATCAATTTGGCATCCACTTTGGTTTTTGTCTTTGCCTCTCACACACACGCACCTCATGGACCTTTTTGAAGAGTGTTTTAAAAACAATTTGTTTCCCCACACTAGCACCAAGAGAGGCGCACGATTTTTGCGATGGTGGCCTTCTAACACAACATAATCCATCAAGCATATCATGAGCCATACATGAGAAGCTTATTATCCAAAACGATCCATTGCAAATGATGTTGGAGTACCCTTTTGTCATTGTAAATTAGGTCAGGTCAAGTACTTGACCTACCTTTGGGTGATTAAAGAACCAAGAAGTACAAAGATAAAAGTAAATTGTGTTGTCTAGCAAGCAACTAAGAATGATGCAATGTATATAATTTAGTTGTCTTGTTACTAAAAATGACAGACCAATAAATAGCCAAATTTATTTGACAGCGTCGATGATGCATTAAATAGGGAATCGGAGAAACAGCTTGTATAATTCACTAGTGTGCCGCAACATTGATGCATTGTGTGCGATAAAATGTTCGTTGAGATTGCCTCAAAATAGGGATCATGTTATTGGCACTCCATATTTTTTATCTTGCACTCCACTTCTCCTTTACATTTACATGAAAGTGGTGTGTACAATGAAAAAAGTGGAATGCTAATAACAATTCACTAATTTTATTAGGTAGGATTCACTCTTAAAGTTACTATGTCTTAGCCTGTGTATGCAAACTTTGAAGTACGGAATTTCTATTTGCCCCTATATGATTAGGAACTAACACAATACTTACAACTAGTACAAAGTTAGTTGATTATTGCATAACTTATAGTAAAATGATGAGTTTGATCATAACTTCATCATGAATATATAATGGGCAAATTACATTTTCGTACCCTGTGGTTTGGGTTGAATTTCAAAATGATACCCATGCTTTTTTTTTTTTGCATTTTCGTACCCCATACTTTCGAAACGTTGCAAATATGTTCCACCGTTAGAAAATCGTTAATGTTGCTGTTAAACGCTGACATGGCTTTAGTGGGGTCCACCAAAATTAACAAAACGTTAACCAACGGAACAAAAAAGAAGAAAACGGTGTCGTATGTCCTCTTTTTCCACAGTCCCAAAAAAAAAATTCTCTTCTTCCCGACGTTCGACCGCCGCTGCCGACGCCACCCCTCTCTTGGCTGCAGCTGCCTGGACTCACCGGCGACTCCAGATCTCCGGCGGTTGCTCCGGCTGGACTGAAGATGAAGAGCTCGGACTCGCCGTTCGCTGACGAATCGTGGTACCTCCACGAACCCATCGCCGGCATGGGAGAAATTGAAACATCCCCCATCGGTTTCCTTCGAAACTTTTGCTGGAGGAGGTGTCGAACGCCTTCATGACGACGAAGCCGATGATGAACTCAGCCGCGAGCGGCTCCGACGCGATGTTCATCGTCGACCCACTCCAGCCGCAAACCACCGGCCCTAAAACCCGACCTGACCCGAATTCAACGACGACGGCACCTTCAAGGCAATTCGTCATCACGCCGGCACCTGCTCCACGACCGCCTGCATCACACCGGATCTTAACGATCCGCGGCGGCGAACTAGAGCCTGCAGATCGACGCCACCGTTTCAGAGGCAACGAGCTCTGCTCCGGCGACACAGCAAGCGCCGACCCGGCGTACATGTCGAACGCCTTCCTCTCCTGCATCATCCGCACCACGTCGGCCTTCTTCATCTTCAGTCCAGCAGGAGCAACCGCCGGAAATCTGGAGTCGCCGGTGAGTCCAGGTGGCGGCAGCCAAGAGAGGGGCGGCGTCGGCGGCGGCGGTCGAACGTCGGGAAGAAGAGAACTTTTTTTTTTGGGACTGTGGAAGAAGAGAACATACGACGCCGTTTTCTTCTTTTTTTTGTTCCGTTGGTTAACGTTTTGTTAATTTTGGTGGACCCCACTAAAGCCATGTCAGCATTTAACAGCAACATTAACGATTTTCTAACGGTGGAACATATTTGCAACGTTTCGAAAGTATAGGGTACGAAAATGCAAAAAAAAAAGCATGGGTATCATTTTGAAATTCAACCCAAACCACAGGGTACGAAAATGTAATTTGCCCATATATAATTAAGCTTCTTTAGTTTAGATAATGAGTATGATGGCTAACATCTATACTTCATTAAAAATATTATACCTAACTTGTTTAGATTGTTGGGAACTTGTGGTTTTCAGGTGAGGCTCATTAAGGAGGAGTTCGGATATGATGATGCATTCAACTACCACAAAGAGGCTGATCTCAATGCTGCTTTAACCAAGTAATTATTAGTTTGCTTAACGAAAGGGAATTGTTATTCCCACTCCAATTTTTTCAAAACGCACTCCATTTTCTCTTTAATTTTTACACAGATGGAGTGCACAACGAAAAAAGTGGAGTGCCAATAACATTTCCCTAACAAAATAGCTAACATTATAATTTTGATTTCGAAGTTTATAAACATAACACCCGTAAACACGAACATTTTCATATAATATACAGGTATTTTCCAAATGGAATCGACGTGTACTTTGACAATGTTGGCGGTGAAATGCTTGAGGCTGTTCTCAACCATGTCAACAAGAACGCAAAGATCCCTCTATGTGGCATGATATCTGGCTACAATAAGGTCAATATAAATGTGACAAATTGATTACCACCAATTTATGTTTGTATAAGCATGACTCAATTTCACATGTCCACAAGCTTTTCTCTCTTTCAACAGGTAAGCTCATCTATTTTGTTCTGTAGGTTTGGACCGAGAGAGCAGGGGTGAGGAACCTGCTCAACTTGGTCGGGAAGGAGGTCGACATGAAAGGGTTCATGGTCGGTTCGTACTTGCATCGATTTGGGGATTTCGCGAAAGAGATGGAGAGCCACTTGAAGCAAGGAAAGATTGGCTCTAAGCTCAAACTCTTCCATGGAATTGAAAGCTTCTTGGAGAGCTTGGGATCACTCTTCACTAGCTCTAATGCTGGCAAAGTAGTAATCCAAGTCAAGTAGTTATGTCATTTGGTTTCTATGTGTCATGAATGTTTCATCAGAACTTAGTCCAGAGACGAAAATGCAACTTGGGATTTAATAATCATACTTTAGTTTTGATAAAAAAAAAAAATTCTGTTAATTTTATGGGAAACATAATCTTGTATCTATCTTCTCTATTAATAAAGGAAAATTTACACTACGCATAAAGTTAAATACACTCACGGTTAAATTTGTATTTACCTTAAATGCATATACTTTTAAAAATAGATAAGCAAAACAAACTAAAAACAATGAAAATGTGAAGCTCCACATTAAGTTTCCAATTCATGTAAGATTTGGATTGTTAAAGTATTCTTCTAGATTGGGAATCTTCTAAGAACTTAACATTAAATATGGTGGGAAGCGCTTGAGATGTGGTGTGCAGCACACGTAATCAAGGTTTCAAAAAGCGCTAGGCGGGATCTAGGCGAGGGCCTGGCCTGCTAGAGGACTAATCCTGGGCCTAGGTGGGGCCTAGGCGAATTGAAAATTTTATATATAAATATTAAATATCATATAATATATATAAATTAGCCTACTTAAAATCAAAATATTACTTCATATAATTGTCTTCAGAATAATAATTATATTATTAAATTAACATTCTAATCCAATTATATTATTAAATAAGTATTTCAATTCAAGTATATTTATTAAACTAATATTAAATAATTATATCCCTAAAGTTACAAACAAAAGAGAAAGTTACAAACAAAAGAGGATGGTGATTTGGGCTATTGGTGTTGAATGATACAAATCCATAAAAAAACAAAGTAAAAGAGGATGGTGATTCTGAGTAGTTGGATTTAAATGACACAAAACCATAATAGACAAGACAAGGAAGCTTTTAACTTAAGCCTTTAACTTATATTAACATTGTCTCACTCCAAAGCTAACAGACAAAACTTATATTATCTCTCTCCCTGACATTCTCTCTCCCACGCTCCTCTGTTTCTCTTGACAAAAAGTTTCGCCCAGACATGAAGATCGCGATCTTCAATAACCCGTGAAGAAAGTGAAGAAAGTGATCTTAATCAACAACCCTTCATAGAATTAGTTTACAGCACTCACTGCAGGTCGATGTAGGTGGTGGGTCGCGGCACCGGTGCTCGATGGTGGTGGCGGCAGCGAGCTCCTTTGAGGAAATTAGGAAAGGAGACAGAATAAATTGTTCTTTTCCGTTTCTGGTTTGAAGAGAAGAGTTAAGGGGGGGGGGGGGGAGCCAAAAGGTTGCTTGTAATTATTGTAAGAGCAGTGGCACCGCGGGGGCCAAAACAGCGGCGATCCAGCGGGATCGCCCTTCGGACGAGGAAACGACCGGCAGCGCGAGAAAAATCCATCGGCCAGCCGTCGGCGATCCAGCGAGCGGCAGTGGCAGAGGCTCGGGTGGCCAGCGCCCCTGCCGACGGTCGGCGGGTGCGATCTGACGTTACGGCTGACGTCAGAGCGCACTCAGCTCTTTTTTAATTCCGGCGCGTGCATTACACGCGCGCGTCCGGCGCGTCGGGTGCTGACGTCAGACGACCAACGGCTTTTTTTTTTTTACCGTTGCGCGCTGCCACGCGGCAGCTCCTGAGCCGCCGGATCAAACTAGCCGTTGTGATCCGACGATCTAGAAGCTGCCACGTGGCAGTTCAGTTTTAATTTTTTTTTTTTTTTAAATCCGAAAAAAATCCATTTTTTTTTTCCTATAAATACTACACATCCTATATTTTCTTATACACCAAAATAATTTCCCACTCCATCATTCATATATTTTTGCTATATTTTGCTCATTTCCACATAACACTTCATCACTCTTCGTTCATCTTCATTGAAGCAAAATGTCTCGCCGCGCCGAAACTTCCACACAAGCTGCGGGCACTTCGTGGACCGATGAAGAAAATGTTCAGCTGTGCAAATCATGGAAATTTATATGCCATGACTCGGTCACCGGTTCCGAAATGCAATCTCCCCAAATGTGGCAAAAAATTACCCAACACTTTGCTGCTCATCTTCCCGGCACAGTTCAAAATAAAGGAGCTTTAATGAGTCATTGGGAAAAGCGTTTGAACAAGGATTTCACAAAATGGAAGCTGGCACTGGGCAAAGCGAGGGACAATATAGGGAGTGGCTATGCTTTAGACGACGAGGTACATATTTTGTCATTTTTTTTAGTACTATAATTTTTACCCAGGTGTTGATAATTTGAATTTAATTTGAAAAAATACGGCACGCAAAGCTGATAATTTGAATTTAATTTGAATAAATACGGCATGCGCAATTGTGGTTTGGCGGTGATAAAGGCAAGACTTTCACATATCATACCGGCTGGGAGGTTATCAAGGATTGCCCGAGGTTCCGGATTGTCGTAAACAGGGATTCAACCCCTACTGAAAATGATTTCAGAAATGATTTCATGGGTGAGGGTGAACCGAGCTTGCAAGAGTCACCGGGAGTAACCCCGGGTGAAGTGAATTTAGCCGATGATAGTGAAGCATATCATACTCCTACTCTAGTGTCTCGGCCTCTAGGAAGAAAGGCAGCGAAAGCTGCAAGGAAACAGTCCCCCAATCTCTACCAAACAGAAATGTTGAGTGAATTTGCGAAGAATAATGCATTGCGGCTTGAAGACGCAAGGAAAAGGGAAGAGGTCAGAATTGAAGAGCGTGCGAGAGATGAAGAAATATTTCGGATAGCGCAGGAGGAAAAGGCAGCTCGAAGGCAACGAAAGGCAGATGAAAAGGCAGCTCAAAAACAACAAAATGATGACCGCGTAACTATGGCAATGGATACAAGTCAGATGACTCCGAACGCTAAGGCCTTTTGGGCGGAGGAGAGACAAGCAATTACTCAGAGAAGAAGGCTTTTTAGGGATGGTCAATCTAGCGCCTCTGCCCAATTTAACGAATGGTATAACTAGCAGTGATTAAGTTGTAATATTTTTAATTTTATTTGAACGCTTTATTAGTATGTAATGTTTTATTTTATTTGAACGCTTTATTAGTATGTAATGTTCAATTTTAAATTCAAATAAATATTTATTCGTGGCAAATGAACGTACTTTTGTATTTAAACGAAATAAACACACATACATTTATTAGTAATGAAGGCAGATGTCGGCAATGAAGGCAAAGGTTGAAGAGGGCCAACAACCACTTGCTACCAAAGATGTCAGAATTATTCAATGCTTCTGTCTTGGCCACACATTGAAACATAAATAGACCACACATTTCCACATAGCCTCTCTCCTACTCACTCTTCTTCACACCACTCGTTCATTTTTATGCCTTCCAATAAACACACATACATATTTTTAAAACAGTAAAACAATACAGCATTCTTCATCTTCTTCACTCATCAGTCTCCAACTTCCAAATGTGCTCCACCAATTCCTCTTGTCGTGACCTGTGAATAAAAGGGTCTTGAAGACCAATATACCTGTTGATGCATAATCGCAGGTAATGTTCATCCCGATCTGGAGGGGGGTACACAAGAGGTTGTCCATTGACAATAGGAGCTTCATACACTCTTGTTGCTGAAGTATTGTATGGGTTCTCTTCAAGATCCTCCACTGCATCATAGTCGTACTCATCCTCCACGATCATGTTGTGAAGGATAATGCATGCCATCATTATCTTCCAAATGGTGTCCTCTTTAAACATACGCACAGAGCTTCGTACAATTCCCCAACGAGCTTGCAAGATACCGAAGCATCTTTCTACGTCCTTGCGGTATGCCTCTTGTTTGGTGGCAAAAAGCTTTTCCTTGGCCGAAGTGGGAGTCGAAATTGATTTAACAAATGTGGCCCATTGCGGGTATATCCCATCTGCTAAAAAATAAGTACCTGAAAAGGTACGCCCATTCACCACATATTGAACCTGAGGAGCAGTTCCACTCACCACGGGGTCAAACACGTCTGATTGATGGAGAACATTGATATCATTTTGGGCACCTGGGCATCCAAAGAACGCGCTCCAGATCCAAGTATCAAAGGATGCCACAGCCTCGAGAATGATAGTCTTGTTCCCCTTCCTATTTTGGTAGGCACCGGCCCAGGCAGTTGGGCAATTCTTCCACTCCCAGTGCATACAGTCTATGCTCCCAATCATTCCTGGGAATCCCCTTTGCTGACCTCTTTTGAGAAGTTTACGCAAGTCAGCCCTTGTTGGGCGGCGTAAGTACTGACTATGGTAAACTTTATATATTCCATCACAAAATTGACGTAAGGCATCAAGAGCACTAGACTTTCCTAACCTGGTTATTTCATCAACTTGATCGGCAGCTGCTCCATATGCAAGCATCCGAAGGGCAGCTGTTAACTTTTGTTCAGGCAGTAGACCCATCACACCAAGGGCATCTGGTTTTTGTACGAAGTAGCTGTTGTGGTTGCACAAATCCGTCATAATGCGGTTGAAGAGAGGAGGAAGCATTCTATACCGCGCTCTGAAAGCATGAACTGGGTAAAGTGGAGTTGGGATAAAGTAATCCTCTTGGAGATTTGCACCTCGAGAGTGCCTTTTTCTTTCGATATTCGGAGCACGCCCTTGTCTTGATCCACCACTGGATTGGCCTTCTTCCTCCATGGCTGAAAGTGCTGCAACAAGCTCCATCTCTTCTTGTTCCATTTCCTCATCTTCCATGACATCATTTCTTCGACGTTGTTCAGCATCCTTCGCCCTTCTGGCCAACAATCTTCTAACCAACGACATTGGAAAATATGAAATTTCAAAGTAAGATGAGAAATGTGAGATTGAGGCAGATGAGAAATGAGTGATTTGTGAGAAGAGGATGCAGACTGAGGCTGTATTTATGGAGAATTTTGCTCTGAATCATTTGATAAGATTAGACACGTGGCATCACATGAGTGGATGAAAATCCAATCCGAAATTTCACTCAGATGTCCGTATAGATATGGACACGTGTCACTACATGATTGGACCGACAAAATCCGAAATTTCACTCAGATTTCCGTATAGATATGGACACGTGTCACTACATGATTGGACGGACAAAATCTGAAATTTCATTGTGATAAATATGTTGAATATGGACACGTAGCACAATCAGGGTACTTGAATATGACGTAATTATAATTATTATGCATATTTTTTTATTAAAAATAATATTAAAAAATTACATAAATAGTGTTTTGCCATTGCCATCGCTTCCGTGGGTGCCAGCTGCGAAATCAACGGAGGGCAGGGGCGAAAGACTATTCATTGCCAGTGGGCTAAAAGGGGGCTTTTTGCCCTTGCCATTGCCAAGTGCGGTGGAAGTGCTCTAACAGAATAAAAAAAACAAACTTAAGCCCCCCCCCCCCCTTTTCCCCCCACCCCAAAAAAGGCCGGCCCCCCCCCCCCCCCCCCCCCCCCACGCCCCCCCCCCCCCCCCCCCCCCCCCCCCCACCCCCCACACCCCAACCAAAAAAGAAAACACAAACAAACACGCAAGAACAAGGAAGAAAAAAAAAAAAAAAAAAAAAAAAAAAAAATTTAACATAACTTTATTATTAAAAAAAAAAAAAAAAAAAAAAAAAAAAAAAAAAAAAAAAAAAAAAAAAAAAAAAAAAAAAAAAAAAAAACCCAAAAAATAAAAAAAAAAAAAAAAAAATAAAAAAATTCTATCCTTACCTAAAATTTTCTTTATTCTCCTAAAAAAAAAAAAAAAAAACACGAAACACCCTGTAATGTAGCACACAATGCTTGTGAATGAAAAAAAGATTAGATGCCTGTGCAGTAAAGTTAGTATATATAGATAAATGGAGGAGTGCAGGATTAAGATTAAGGAACACAAGGTTTATACGTTGGGGGATTATTCAATGGCTATAAAGGGGATGGTTAGGGAATCGCCTTACCTTGTGCATGAGCTACATGGACAAGTAGCTATCAGTTGTACTATCAATGTCACTTTCTTTTCACTCAGAGATTTAACACAAACGTTTCGTACGAGGATGACATTAGGAAATTTCGGCGACTTTTAAAACCTTAATTACATATCGGACACCTCTCTCCCTTCTAGTCTCCTTTCATTTATTTATACCACCGAAAAGATGATGTCGAACATTTACCTATATATCATGTGGCTCATATGTTTTTATTTTAAGAAAGAACTTAAATTAAGAATGTTATTATTGGCACTCTAAAAAAGTTATTAAACATTTAACTTCTTTATTTTTACACTAAAATAGAGTACATAATAGCTTTTTTTTCAAGTACTAATAACATTTCTCTGATTGAGACACAAAAACCACGGCTACGTACACACGATGAATCCAACAGAAAATATGTGGCTCATATTACCTTATGAAAACCAAATAGTATTTATGACAAAAAAAAAAAGCAGATGGCATTTTGTATGAAAGCAAATTTCAGCATTTAATGCAAAGCTAGCTAGGCATTTTGGAGAAGATATCATCAAAATGGCAGTAGTGGAGAGCAGAGAATGGTACTTGGCCGCCTATGCACCGGAAGGTGTTTTAACTTCCGATCATCTGAAAATCCGTACGGCCACGCTCTCACTAGCCCCTGCTTCGATCCCCGATGGACACGTTATCCTTGAGACCATC
Organism: Spiraea crenata; assembly: GCA_033992175.1. Taxonomy (NCBI): domain Eukaryota; kingdom Viridiplantae; phylum Streptophyta; class Magnoliopsida; order Rosales; family Rosaceae; genus Spiraea; species Spiraea crenata. The sequence goes on from JAVBHV010000019.1 coordinate 434,269, forward strand.
CTTATTTCCGTGGACCCGTATCTACGCAGCAGAATGACCGGCCGCGAGGACGGGTTATACTTCCCTCAGTTCAACCTCAGTGAGGTTCATACGTTGCCTAATGGTTTACAAGTTCTCATTAGCATGATGTCAAAATTACCCTTCCTAATACTATAGTCTATTTATGTGTGCAGGTTATTGCAACATGGGGTTTGGGAAGGGTAATTAAGTCAAAAGACAGGAACTACGTCGAAGGTGACATGGTGGTCATCCCTTTCACAACTTTGGCTGAATATAGTGTGGTGCCTTCCCAATTCATAACAAGGAAGGTTGATCCAAATGATGGGATTCCCTTGCCTGAATATGTCAGCTTGCTAGGTAATTAATTGTTGATCACTGTTAATTGATACATACACTAAATTAATTGACTCATCAAAATTGATTTATACGCAGAAATTAATGAGTCTTCACATTTACCAAACTGGTTATCTATGCTTGACTTGGAGGCATGATTGTCTACATTTGTGGTCAATGATGTGTGTGTGTATATATCTATAGGGATAGCTGGGTTTGCAGCATGGGTGGGAATTGAGGTGCTGGCGGACCCAAAACCAGGGTGCAATGTGTTCATCTCCGCCGCAGCTGGCGGCGTTGGAATGTATGCCGGCCAGTTGGCCAAGCTCAGAGGCTGTAGGGTCATCGGAAGCACCGGATCCGATGAGAAAGTAAGTCCTTTATCTAATTAATGCCCAGAGCACAAATATTCATGAATCAGGTGATTGCTAATCTGTACTTGCTTCTCCATTTGCTGACTCAAGTAGATTTTTTTTTTTTTGGTGAGAAGGTACGTTGTAGTTTTATTAGAAAATTGATAATCAGTAGAGACATCATAAACCCAAAATAAAGGAGATTATCACTGAGGATAAAAGCTGACTCAAGTAGATTAACATAGGTAAACAGCAGTCGTAATCTAACTAACCAAAGAATTAATCAAATTTAGCTCTGTAAAACCATATGGTTACCTGAAGTGAAAATATATTATGGGAACGGCTTATGACACTGTTTTTGTCTTTGTCGTCCAAACACACCTCATGGGCCTTTTAGTGAGACTCACGTTGTTTGGGTTGGCCTTCTCAAGTTAACACAACATAATCCATCGAGTTAAAATAGAACTGGATAAATAACTCCGGCCACTTCGACAACGGCGAAATCATCAACACCCATCATGCCGAAATCTCGCCAGCAAAGCAAAGCACAAGAAAGATACCAAATTGAAGTGAGAAAACCATATTGTATAGCCAATGCAAATTTATTCAATGCCGAAAAATTGAAACCTTTTCTTATAAAAACAACCTTGACCCACGGTAAAAATCCTTTATTTACCTGTTTTTGAGTTCAGTTGTCCGATAGAAGAGAGACAAACTGTGGTTTTGGGTTGTTTATATGTGATGCACGCTAATCACATTCCTCAATTCTCTCATTTTCGTTGTTTATTTGTATTTAAAAGCGAGTTATTACTCTCTAGTCACAAATATACACTCATACGATGGGTCTAACATGACAAGGCATAAAGAAGTTTATTGAGAAATGACATTGGCTGCTAAGAATGAAGCTATGGACCTATGATTATACATACTATCCATTGCAAATGAGGTGGAAGTAAATGCAATTTTACTATAAAGTAGGTCAATTAAAGAACAAGAACTACAAAGATAAAAGTAAATTGTGTTGTCCAGCAACTAAGTGATTCAATGTAGTTGCCTTGTTACTAATAATAACAAACCAATATATAGCAAGATATGTTTGGAATCAGCGATTCGACAAGACACGAATTAGAAAATTCAAAAAAGCGGCTTTCTCAATTCACTAATGCGCTGCAATATGACACATTATGCAGCATAAAATATTCGTTGAATTTACGACAAAATCGTGATCGTGTATCCTTTTCCTTTTCATTGAAAATAATTCTATTAGGTAGGATTCACTCTTGGAGTTACTATATCTTAGACTATGTATGCAAACTTTGAAGTACGGATTTTCTATTTGCCCCTATATGATTGGGAACTAACACAATATTTACACCTTAGTTATTTATTGAATATTTTTAGTAATGCTGAGTTAATCATAACTTAATTGATATGATATGTAAGCTTCTACTTTAGATAATGAATTATGAATATGATGGTTAACATTTATACTTCTTTAAAGCTTATACCTTCACTTTTCTCAGGTGAAGCTCATCAAAGAGGAGTTTGGATATGACGACGCATTTAACTACCACAAAGAGGGTGATTTTGATGCTGCCTTAACCAAGTAATTATTGATTTGCTTAACAAACTGGCTAACATTATGATTTTTTTTTATCCTGAAGTGTATAAACATAACACCGCGTACATGGACATTTTCGAATAATTTACAGGTATTTCCCTAATGGAATTGATGTGTACCTTGACAATGTTGGCGGTGAAATGCTTGAGGCTGTTCTCAACCATGTCAACAAGAACGCAAAGATCCCTCTTTGTGGCATGATATCTGGCTACAATAAGGTGAAAATAAATGTTACGATTGATTACCACCAATATCATTTGTCATTTCCTCAATCATACACATTGTCATTTATCAATTTATGGTTGTGTAAGCAAGACTCAATTTTACATGTCCACAAGATTGTCTCTTTTTCAACTGCTAAGCTCATCTATTTTGTTGTGCAGGTTTGGACTGAGAGAGCAGGGGTGAGGAATCTGCTCAACTTGATCGGGAAGGAGGTCGACATGAAAGGGTTCATGATAGATTCGTACTTGGATCGATTTGGGGATTTCACGAAAGAGATGGAGAGCCACTTGAAGCAAGGAAAGATTGGCTCTAAGCTCAAGCTCTACCATGGAATTGAAAGCTTCTTGGAGAGCTTGGGATCACTCTTCACTAGCTCCAATGTTGGCAAAATAGTAATCCAAGTCAAGTAGTTAATTTAGGCAGCTGATTTTGGCACACCTTCTTTTCCTTCCTACACACCCTTATCTGTTTTTGGCCCTTGGATTGATAATAAAAGGAGAATCAAAGGTTAGACAAGGGTGTGCATCAAGTGTAAAAAGGTGTGTGGAAATCACTTCCCTTATGTCATTTAGTTTCTATGTGTCAAGTTAATTAGTGTTTCCTCAGAACTTTGTCCAATTCTGAATTTCACGGTGCTACTGGTTGTGTTTGGTGTTCAAAGACGAAAAAGTAATTGGAGATTTAATAATCATATTGTAGTGTTTTAAACATACGTTGTGTTAAGCTTATGGGAAACATATGGATAAATGGAGTGGAGGATTAAGAAAAGGAACACAAGGTTTGTATGTAGAGGGAGGATTCAATGGCTAGAAACGGGGTGGAGTGGGAATTGCCTTACCTTGTGCATGAGCTACATGGACAATCTTTTGGTCATGCAATCTTTATGTCCCCAAAAATCCATAGTTTTCCTATCACAATGTGCCAATGTTATGTGCATTCATGTAACATGCCTTGCCTCCATTCTCTTAAGGCCAAAATCCTGCTCCCGCAAACCCCGGCAAGTACGTATCGATACTGATCTTCAGTAATGTGTGATATTTGATTGAAAAATTAGATTTGCTTGCACGCAGAGTCTCCATTTTGCTTGAAGAGGACTTCGGACCTGATGAGCGCATTCATCACAATTGAAGGTTGGTTTTAAATTCTCTACGTATATATAGATTTAATGATAAAGAATGTATCCATGTTCTCATTTCTGAGCTAGGATTCCGTTTTCGACTTAAACTTTTAGAGAAAAGGGAAGAAGCAAGTCAACCACGAAACGGTTCCTCTACTTTGGTACTCGAAGTTGAATTAAGTGTATGTGTCTCAACCGAAACTGAAAATGTTCCACAAATGATCAGTAACTGATACCAGATTTACGTAAGTAAATATATTGACCATTGACTTGTACTTTTCCATTTTGCCTTTTTACTTTCAGGAGTTTTTGCAATTGGGATTGAACGTGTGATCCTATGTTTTATATCACATTTATCCATATATACATACTTTTTGTATTGCAACATTAGCGAGGGGAGTAGGCGATGGATAGGGAAAAGAGGGTATGCGTGAGCCCTTTTTCACTAAGACTTAATATAGACATTTCGTACAATATCTCCATTTACTTGGTCAATTAGAGGACTCAAGTGATCACATGAATACGAGAAAACATTCATTTGTAGTAAAACTAGGTGTGGGCATGGATCTCATTAGTTCGGAATTGAACAAGAATCATGAACCGATTCATGAATTTTGATTTAGATCGGATTTGTAGATAAAAATAATTTGATCCAACGTTATCCTAATCCAAAGAATTCAAGTTAGTTCACGGTTTGCTTATCATGCAAATTCAAGTAATTATGCGACTTTGAAAACATACAAATAAATGAATAAAAAGTTCTTTAAAATAAAATGAATATCACCCGTAGTAGTTACAATGAAATTGATGACATCTCATCAAACTTCAAAATACATATCGTCCTTTCAAAATACCCAAAAGTATTATATCATGTATAAAATCAATAAAATAAAATATTATGAACATTTTTTTCGGATTAAATTTTATGAAATTACAGCCACAAACCGATCCGTTGAAGTCCAGATTAGTGCGGGTCGGATCTCAAATTTTGATTTTCTTAATCAACTTGAATCATTTTGAATTTTTTCGGTTTGAATTAATTTAGCTTTTCAGTCTCAGTTTAAAACACGCACCCCCTAGGTGAAACCATTCGCTTGTAATGTCCACTCGTAGTGAAAGAAAAAGGGACATCCAAGATGAGATGAAGGATGACCCACCACCAAATATGGCCTAGCCCCCCAAGGCTGCAAAGCACACCTCTATATTTAGCGCAGATGCTATTTTTGGACGAGTTTCGTGATGAATTGGTGTACTTGTCACTTGGATTTTGGCGTGGCTTGTGCAAGAAAGAACAAAATTACGTTTCAGTAATCGTCATAGAAGGGAAAGAGTGGTCAAGATAAAGTGATTGTCTTCTTCAAGCAGGGCCGCAAAAACTTTTGGTGACGACATCCGTTTTCCCAAAAGTTTTCTTTTCAGCGTACAAGTTGGTTCCCAAATTTGGAAGTGCCATTGTGTCCACTTTACTTCGGCATCCAAAATCTAATTGAACAACACACAATTGATACATAATAAAGAAGGAAAAAAAAACCAAGCAAAGAGCTTATGTAGCCCGATTGATAGAGAATTATCCATGTATTTGAGGTTCCAAGTTCAAATTTTTTGATTCTCAATATAAACAACATGCGCATAACAAAACACAAATGTAAAAGTTTTTGTTTTTATTTTTAGGATTTAAATACTATACTTGAAAATAAATACTGAACTAAGATAAAAGAGAAGGTTCATTAACCCTAGAGACATTGTTTGCCTTCTTGAATGCTAGAAAAGATAAAATTCTAATGAAACTTCTAGCTAACAAAACTAAAAACTTAAAAACTCATAGGACCCATCCACTAGCTAGTAAACCTCTCTAGCATTACTTAACCATATGCACACTAATTAGCTCTAGCCTGCATCATTTCTCATATGTTCACTATCTCTAGTCTCCGCCATGTTCTAGGCAGCCGGGCTGGCGGGGGACATTTGATTCTTAGCATATGCCGGGCATGTTGTTCCAGAAGCAGGATCCTATGGTTTGCTTGACTTCATCAGATGACGGACTGGTCCTGATCGGGGACGCCAATGGTGCATTTTTCTGGATTTCGACACTAGCATTGTCACTAGTACCGGACATTGATTCCCGGTTAGACATGGATCCGAGATACCACGACTGATCAGATGCCACAGGCATTGCCGATGGGAAGTTGAGCAAGCTCAGCAAGTCATCGTCCATTTCCTCTAGTGGATCCTCGCTCTGTTTCATACCTAAAGAAAGAGAATGTTATTTACATGAAACATGTCAATGTGCTCATTTAATATCAGTAAGATATGTACATGGATGGTAACGTTTATTTTGCCAGATTTGTTTGACAATATAAATCGTCAAACTCTCGTGTGAATATGCAATACAATTTTACATTATCAACAAACCATTACATTAGTCTAGCAAGTCAACATTATTCTAACATGCGTTTCATGTATCAATTTGACGAAGAAATTTGACTGTCTTACCGATTGATGACGGAGATGAGCTATCATCCCTCTGGTAATTTGCAGCACTATTGTCGCTGCTATTCTTCAAAGTCGATTCCACCTGCACGGTGTCTTCATCATCCTCCTCCTCCAGCATAATACCTGTTTCTTTCCCAGACCACCCAGAAGAACTATCCCCACTTTTTGCTTTCTTACTCGAAAACTTATCAGCCTCCGCCAACACATCATCCAACAAACCGCTATTGACTAGAGATGCCGCCACAGCAGGTGCAACTGCATAGTGATCTTCATTAGTGTTTCTGGAACCCCCCATTGAAACGTCACCGAGATGAGTATTAGGCGGCGTTTGGTTCAAAGGGAGCTCTAAATTAGACCCATTAACCACCGCCGTCGGTGGGACAACGTCATATGTTGGGGGCCCCATGAGCATGGAGCTAAGGCTAAGATTGTTGTAGCTACCAAACCCCCCATGAGAATTATAATTAGAACTCAAAAGTGTTTGGTTTGGATTAATGGTATGGTGTTGGTTGAACAGAGTTGAAGCTTGTGAGGACCCAAATGGAGATACAGGGGACAAAGGCAGAGCAAAGCCTCCATTGCAGGAGTTGAATTGTTGAGTGTTCATTTGGTAAATTGAAGAAGAATTGTGGTGGCAGTAATTGTTGGTGGTGATGCGGTCATAAAGAGAAAGCTGGGTGGGATTAGTGTAGTTGGATTTTTGATGGTGGGAGGAGGACAAGAGTGATGAAAATGAAGAGCCTGAGGAAGCAGAGGAGTGTCTCAGCTGTCGGTGGTGGTGGAATGCAGCGGCAGCTGCCTCATGTTGCACGTCGTGAGGGTAAATCGGTAAACCCGCTCTCTGGCGACGCTTCATCCTCGTATTCCAGTAGTTCTTTATTTCGTTGTCAGTCCGGCCGGGTAACTGATGAAGAACAATATCAAACAAGAAAGTAACAGACAAAACATGAGTTTCAGAGAAGAAGGTCAAAGGAAATTAAAAAATTAAGAAAAAAAAAAGATGATTAAATTGGGTACGTCCAAAGAAAATTAAGGTGGGGGTGTGGAATCTGGTCAAGAAAAATGAGATCAGCATCAAGTTTATATAAGAACATGAAATTATTCATTAATCTGAACAGAAATATCACGAAATACTATGATTTTTCAATTCTTTTACTAATTTTCTTTGTATATGAAAATTTAAGATAAATGGTCTATGAAGATCAAGAAAAAGGAAATGAAAGCAACACTCGGGTCACAATCACAATTCAAAATCAACAAAAAAGGACCAAAAACAATTACATAAAAAGACATAGTCCAAGGGACAAGGAAAAAAGAAATATTCCCACAAAGGAAAAATTAATCGTTCAAACACAAAATGAAAAAAAAAAATGAAAAAGACCAAAAAAGCAAAAACTAAAGAAGAACAACAAGATTTTCACCTGAGAAGCCATGCGGGCCCATTTGTTGCCGATTTTCGCGTGGAGCTCGATGATGAGTCTCTCTTCCTCCGGCGAAAGTGTGCCTTTCTTGAGATTAGGCCGGAGGTGGTTGGCCCATCTGAGCCGGCAGCTCTTGCCACACCTGGCCAGCCCTGAATTCTTCTGCACCGAGTTCCAGTTCCCCTCCCCATGTTTCTTCACGTACTCCATCAAAATTGAATCCTCCGCAGCCGTCCACGGGCCCTTTTTCAGGCCCCTCTGGTTGTGATGCTGGTGATGGTTGGCCCCAGTGCCTTTCTGCGCTGCGGCCTCCCCATCATGCACTCCTCCGTCCACAACATCTCCGTTGTTGAGCATCATGATGATTTTAGGCCTAGCTAGCTGTAGCTATACCTTTCTGAAAGGTGGATGCAAGTATGGTTCTTTTTTTGTTTTTCTGAATTCGTTGAGTTTGGTTTTTCGGGTTTTCTTTTGGTTGAATATGGTTTTCGGTTTTGAGAAATCGGGTTGAGAGAGAGAGAGAGAGAGAGAGAGAGAGAGAGAGAGAGAGAGATATATGAAGGTATGGTAGGGAAGGTCTTCTCTCTCCTCTCCCCTGAAAATGCAAGGGAAGAAAGACAGGAAAGAATTGGAAGGTTAGAGAGAGAAATTTATCAGAAAGCCAGAGACAGAAGAAGCTAGCTAAGCTCTTGTCTCTATTCTAAGGCTTGTCTTAGCTTTGTTTTGTTTTAGGACAAAGGAAAATAATTTTGAGAGAGAAAAGAGAGAAAAAAAAAAGTGAGAGAGGAAGAAGGGTGGCGTGAAGTTTTTTTGGTGGCTTTTGGTGGGTGAGTGTGTTGAGAGAAGGGTGTGGTGGGGGGATTTATTTAGAGGGCTGAGCTTCCATTTCGGCCCGGGTTGCATGCTAAGTGGTACGTCCATGGACGCGTTTTCAATGTCCAACCCTCATCAATTGTCATTCCACACACCACAACATTAAAAACTCTTTCCTTCCTCTCTTTTCACTTTCTAGAACACCATTTTAGACACATTTTCATGCCATATATATTCCTTTGTTATTCTTACAAAATTGTGTGCAAGTTCTATGAATTTCATTTCGTTTCTATTGCTTGTCTTCGTAGAGGTCAAACTTCATATACACATTTTAAGAAAAACATTTGAAATTTTATTTACTATAAATCGATCGTGGACCGTATTTAATTGAATTCAGTGCATTGACCGCGCGCTTCTGGTAAGTCTGCATTTGCGTTGGACCGCTTAAGAATTTATTATAAGGAAGGAAACTTTCTGACCTTTTTAAGAGAAAAACGACATGCGGAATTGAAAGCCGGCGACTTTTTCTGCGAGTTTCACCTCCAATCATTTCTTAGAGTCACTGTCAGCATTGCGTCAGTTGTGGGCCTGTATATTTATTATGATTGTCGAATGTAATTATGAGAATTAAGTATATTCTAACCTGTTACGGAAATCATTCACCTCGCGGTTCTCGCTAAATAAATAAAAATTTTGTTTGAAGAAATATATACTTCTTTTGATATCTAGACAATATTGGAGTGGGGAATTTTACCTTTTCCATCATCAGAATAAAACCGGTAGACTACGTGGAGATGTAAAAAAAAAAAAAGGTTCATTTTCATAGCTAATTACTACATCTTTTTTAGAAAGAAAGAAACACATATGCAAATTCTTTGGCACTGAGTATGTGAAAGAAGAAGTGATGCATGCTCAATTTTTCTTTCAGTCTGTAAATATAGGGGAACGGTAATACGCACCACCCATCAAAGGGTGGTGAATACAAATGCTCAATTTAACTTATGTAAAGATATTTGACATCTAACCTCACCTTATCCTAACCCCAAGTATTTTCTTCTTGCTATAGAGAAAATTAATGCTTTTCCTTAGTATCTATATGCATTTTGACCTTATTAATTGTACTACTTTATACAAAACAGGAATTCATCTTTTTGCATGTTGACTTGCTTGTATGGTAGGGGGGAACTCAATTTGATCAACACAATCATGCTTTGAATTTAATAGAAGAAGATTACATAACTCTAGCTATAACTGTGTTTAGCTAGTTTTGAATTTACCTTTAGCTAAAAACATGTAATAACATTCTTTCATTGTCAATCAACATGTTACTGCACACTTATGTTGACAATACACACATCTCTTAACATAGTCATAATAGGCATGCATTCTGGCTCAATAAGTATTGTGCCGCCAATTGTAAGAAAGTTATAATAAATACAAGTAAAATTTTATTTTCTAATTGATTATCAAAATTTTCAATTTTTATTGTATTTTTGCATCCTATGTTCTGTTTTCAGAAATTGTTGCGTCATTCATGTGTGCGTGTACCATTTATATAAAGTTGACGCTAGTCGATGCCACATATTTTTTTAACCTTTCTCCTATTTAGAGAGTGCAGGTTGTTCATTGTCAGTTGTAATTTGCGCAATTGCATTTGAAAAGTAACTGTTACTGAGTGTCAACAACCGTATCATGATGTAAAATTAGAAGGGTAAAGAATTGTGAGTATATCATGGATGTAGAAATTCTTTACTTCTGATTTACAATTCACAATACATCATATAATAAGTTTGAAGCCACATTTTAGTTTACAACTTCTTGATATCTATGAACTGAAGATGAATATCTGAAACTGTGTTATATACATCCGAATCACAGCCCACCAATGGTAATCCAAGCCCAGCCCAAAAGGTAAACAACACCAGTATTCTCAAAAGCTTTATTTGAAGACTGAATGAATTTCCCAGTTATGTACTAAGGTTGCGGGTGCTACTAGGTGTTTGCTAGGGTGAAAATATGTTCCATCAAAAACTAGCAAGTGATATCCAGAGGACTTAGTAGACCTTGGCACGAGGCAAGGATGGTTTTCTGACTTAGAAATACCGCAACCGAAAAGCAAACATATTTCCCCACATCTAAGTTCACATTCATCTGCATTATAGCTTACAAGGTACAGAGTTCACAGAATCACAGATATCATGAAGACTTCATGATTCGGAAGGCCAATGTGGTACCAGAATACCATACGATCTATTTCTGAGATAATTCGATAGTACATCAGGACACTCGTGCATCTCTTTCTAATCATTACCCCGAAAACCGAAAGGATTGTGTATTGATTTCTCCTAAAAAGAGAAACACGAACACCCATTGATCCCACCCTTAAGCCATGAGTCCATTCTTTTGTGAATTCAGGTTGCTGTCACTGTGTTCAATCCAAACAAATCCAAACAAAGTACAGCACAAGTGCAAATTATACCTATACTAAAACTCGGTTGGCCAGCTGCTTGGTTCACTGTAGCTTAGCTACAGTGCGCGGACGCTTCTGTCCTTGCCTAGCACAGAAATTCCCAAGTTTCCCATTTGCACGGTGAATGCCCCTTTTTCCCTCCTAAATATTCTGATGACTCCTTGCACATGTTGTCACGCCGCCCTGCAGACTTTCTTTCTCAATTCAGAGATCCTGAACGGAAGCGATAAGCATTCCCACCGCCTTGCAGCCTTTCGATAAGAATTCCCACCGCCTTCGAAGACACCCATATTTTCAATTCAATTTTTATCTCTGTTTTCTGGCGGGCTTCCATCCTGCTTCCCCAATTCTTTTCTTTGTCGCCTCACTACCGCTCGCCTACGCCGCCTCCCTCCCGCCACCTTCCCTTTCTTCGCATCGATCTCGGCACCTCCTGCTTCTTCACATTGATTTTGTTTGCTTCTCCCGGTCGTCCCGCAGCTTCCAAGGTACGATTTCCCAACCCCGTGAAGCGACCCCGTACGTTCAATCTGCTACTGTGCGCTTCATTGAACCTGAATTTCATTTTCTTCAGTTTTGCTTCATAATCCCTGCAACTGAACTGAAGATTACGATTTACAGCTTCAATTGTGGAATTTGAAAGTTCTGTTTGTCTACTGAGAAATGTGAAAGTCTGAATAAAGTGAATCTTCTTACTAATTTTTTGATTCTTCAAACACGGTTTTAGGGTGTTTTATGCTGAATTTAATCATTTTGGTTGAATTTTTGTGAAGGTGGCAAGGTGAATCAGGGGGGGGGGAAAGAGGAATGGGGGGGGGGGGGGGGGGGGGAGAGAAAGAGAGAAGGAGGGGGGAGAGATAAAAAAAAAAGAAAAAAAAATAATGTTGAAATATTGGTGTAAATTAAATGTAATGTGTTGACTTTGCTGGCTTCAAGTTGAAGCAAAGTTGATGTGGTCTGCAAGGCCACGAGCTCTGCATTTTGGGGCTGTGTTTTTCAACCAAAGGAATAGGAAGCTTGAGGACTTTTGAAGTTGCAAGTAGGTGTCCTTGGACTTTGGGGGCTGCATGTTGGTGATCTTTAAAGTTAGTGGTTGGAAAGTGCTTTATGCACTTTTCTCATTGTCTTTAAAGAGAGAGTGCAGAGGAGTCAGAGACATGAAGAAGAGCAAAGAAGCCAAATTGGCATTCACCATTTGGAGTTCAACAGAGTTGTGTGAGCTTGGGTGTATGTGGGGCTTAGTGTTCTCTTCCGGTAGTATAGGCAAGAGTGAAATTCTCTTGGGGTGAGAGTAGAGTTCTTGGGATTCTATGTGAGTTGTAGTACAAGGGTTTGGTTTTGGGTTATGTTGATTTAGCTCAAAGTGTATTTTGTACTTGGGATAATTCTCATAGATAAGAACTTGGTAGCTCTCCGAGGACTTGGCGGTTTTGCCGAACCTCGTTAATCTCTTGTGTCATTTATTCCTTGCTTTATTTTATTCTGCTCAATTGGGCTTGTATTGTGGTGTGGGTGAGTCTGAATCTTGGTACCACGGCTGGGCAGGGCGCAACAATTGGTATCAGAGCTCTTGGTTCGTGGGGAGATTCAGTTTCTGTTATTCACCATGATGGGAACAAGCGTTTCACATTTTTCAGTTGAGCAGTTTAATGGGAAAGGCAGCTTTACTCTCTGGCAAATGAGAGTGAAGGATCTCCTGGTTCAGCAAGGCTTGGCTAGAGCTTTGAAGGGAGAGGAGGGAAAGCCTGAAGGAATGAAGGATGACCAATGGGAGGAGATTCAGTCACGCTGTGTGAGCACGATTCGACACTGTATTGGTGATAACATTATCAACAATGTTAAGGATGAGGAATCTGCGCCTGCTCTGTGGGAGAAGTTGGAAAAACTCTATATTGCTAAGAGTTTAACCAACAAGTTGCATCTGAAGCGGAAACTGTACAAGCTAAAGATGGAGGAAGGCGGAAACCTCATGGACCATATGAATGTGTTCAATGGATGCGTGGATCAACTGCGGAAAGTTGATGTAAAAATTGAGGATGAAGATAAGGCCCTTATGCTTCTTACCTCACTTCCTGATTCATATGAAAACCTGGTAACAACTTTACTGTTCGGTAAAGATACAGTGAGTTTGGAACAAGTGCAAGCAACTTTGGTATCCCATGATACACAGAAGAAATCCACAGAAGGTAGTGGGAATGATGTTGCATTGGCTGTTCATGGTGGGAATCGAGGAAGAAAGTCTGATGATAGATCTGAGAATGACAACAGGTCCGGATCTAGTTCCAGAGGAAAGGGCGGAAAGTGCTTCCGGTGTAAGGAGTTTGGTCACTTCAAGAAGGATTGTCCGCTGAATTCTTGTGATGGTGGCGCTAACACTGGGATAGCAGAGAGTTTCGAATTTGTCCTCTAACAAATTCGAAGGTCTGCACACTTCTCTAGGTGATGTTAGTTTCAAGAGCTGCAAAGTTTTTTTTTTGTAGCAGGTGGAGCTAATGGAAATCACAAGAGTGTAGAGAAAGTGTGGTTGTTTATATTGTCTTGTTATATCTCGATGGGTTGTTGTTGGAAACGGGGTGCATTGACATGTTTCCAGGTGAAGACAATGTTAGAGGAGAAATCCTGTTGGGTGGAGGTGAGGGTGCATCGAGACTCTCCTCTGAAGCTATGGTGATTTAGCTTGGGGCCGTTGCACATGGATTGGCCATGTATACTGAATCGGGAAGGACCAATTGTGTTGATTCAGGTGGTGTGCAGCTGGTGTGTTATGAAGGCCAATGGTTTTAACTATCTTAAGTGGTAGTGGTATTACATAGAATTTCACCAAGGTGGAGATTGTTGAAATATTGGTGTAAATTAAATGTAATGTGTTGACTTTGCTGGCTTCAAGTTGAAGCAAAGTTGATGTGGTCTGCAAGGCCACGAGCTCTGCATTTTGGGGCTGTGTTTTTCAACCAAAGGAATAGGAAGCTTGAGGACTTTTGAAGTTGCAAGTAGGTGTCCTTGGACTTTGGGGGCTGCATGTTGGTGATCTTTAAAGTTAGTGGTTGGAAAGTGCTTTATGCACTTTTCTCATTGTCTTTAAAGAGAGAGTGCAGAGGAGTCAGAGACATGAAGAAGAGCAAAGAAGCCAAATTGGCATTCACCATTTGGAGTTCAACAGAGTTGTGTGAGCTTGGGTGTATGTGGGGCTTAGTGTTCTCTTCCGGTAGTATAGGCAAGAGTGAAATTCTCTTGGGGTGAGAGTAGAGTTCTTGGGATTCTATGTGAGTTGTAGTACAAGGGTTTGGTTTTGGGTTATGTTGATTTAGCTCAAAGTGTATTTTGTACTTGGGATAATTCTCATAGATAAGAACTTGGTAGCTCTCCGAGGACTTGGCGGTTTTGCCGAACCTCGTTAATCTCTTGTGTCATTTATTCCTTGCTTTATTTTATTCTGCTCAATTGGGCTTGTATTGTGGTGTGGGTGAGTCTGAATCTTGGTACCACGGCTGGGCAGGGCGCAACAATATCTTCTTTCTTGTTTCCGGGTTACAAATTAATGTCAAAGTTTTGAAAATGTTACTTATTTATTGGTTATCTGCTACTTTGGATTTTCATTTTTTAAATTAAAAAATCCCCCCTTTTCCCCCATTAAAAAACACCACAATATTATATGGCGCCTTCTCCTGGAGAGAGGAGGGGCCCCCAAAAAAAAGGTTGTTGGCGCCCCCCCCCGGGTCTCCATTTTAAAAAAAAAGTTTTTTTTTTTGGGGATGAAAGTAAAAGAAGAAAACGTATTTGCTGTGTGTTATTCAATGGTAATTATGTTTTGGGATCAGAAAGATATACCATTACTACTGTTATGGCTAATTTTGTCTGCTTTTACCATTACCATTCAACCATCATAGCTCAATGAAAGATAGTATTTGCTGTGCTATAACCAATTTTGTCTGCCTTTTCAATTCCGCTGTGTGTTATTCAATGGTAATTATGTTTTGGGTTTGGTTTATTTTACACGGTATCTGTTTTGCTCTGCAGATCCTCCTTCCAGCTCTTCAGCTGACCAAAGCTCCTATCATACCCATCGGGTAATCTCTCAACACATAGGCATCTTAATGTTCATATTGAAATTATGATTGCCAAAAGAAAAAGCCCTTTCCCTCCGCTTCCTTTCTCTATATTTTTTGTGGTACTTTAGTAAGTGAACTTGATATTTGAACATGGCTATCTTATTTCTATAGTGCTGCTGATATGTGTATAATTTGGTTTGTTTCTTTAATCTCTGTGTAATTTTGTTTGTTTGCATACTCTGCTGTAGTTCTGCTTCTGCTTGCCTCTTGGACACAGGTTTGTTTATAGCCGCTTCAGATAAGTCGAAACTTCATGGGTCTCCTCTTTATTTCATCATCAATATGGTTTGTTTATCTTTGGTTGGTTTGGGTTTGTGTTTCTTCAGCGTTTTTGTTCAATTGTTTGGGTTTCAATTTTCCAGGTTTGTTCAAATCCACTTTCAAGAGTAACAACACTGTTGATGTAACGGAATAAAGTATTTGTTTGTTTACTGGTCACCCCACAAGTTAGAAAGCTTTTTTTTTTTATTGAATTGAATTGAAAATATGTTTGATACAGACTATTTTCATGTCCTTTGATATCTCTTTTCTATTTGGATTGATTATTATTATTTTTCAATTTCGATTCCTTAAAAGTTCCATTTGATTATCACTACTTTGCATTTTCTTTTGGTGTTGCAGAGAGCCTGTGGAATAACATCAAACAGTCTCATAGTATTACAGCTTATGTATTTGTGGTCTTCTTTTCCATCAAAATTACCACAATCCATTTGTACTGATCTATTGTTAATATAGTGAAGAAGCAAGCCACAATACGTATTGGATAGAATATTTATATACTGTCAATCAATATGAATGAGTTCTGTGTTTTTTCAAAGTCATGAAGCTTATATATATACTTCATCATACCACGTATACTTATTGATTGTTTAATCTCATTTAGAGAGCTGCCAATCATTTTTGTTGTATATGTAACAATCTGGTGTTCTTTGTATTTGTTGTTCTTTGTCTTCAGTTTTTATCAGTTTATTGTTCCTTATGCTTTTCTCTGAACCTTGCTGTCTTCTCATGTTTTGTAGGTGCTCTTTCACTGCTTTTTACGTCTACTACTCACTTTGTATCTGTTGGTTTTGTTCTGTTGTTGCAAAACAGGTTAGTTAACAATTCCTATTTTTAATAGAGGTTGCATAATAATTGTTGTTAGCTGGCTTACTACTAAAGATGCAATAGAGGCTAAATTGATTGGTTTTTAGTGTAAGAAAAAAGTATTTTTAAAGTGTTATAGCAGACTAAATTGATTTTAGTTCCAGTTTGGCACAAAGAAAGCAGGTTTGCTCAGAAGTCATCTTCTACTAGAAGCCATGTTTGATGACCAAGGTTCCACTTGAATTCAACATAATCATATAGCAATCAAGTACTATATGCGACTGTTTTTCCAGGTTTGTCACAATTTTAATCTTTTACTTCGCTTCTATTGCCAACATTTATTGAGTTGGCATCTTTTGCCTACCCACTTTTTGCTGCCTTCAATCATTACCTCCATTACACATCGGAAATTACTTCTTAGAATTTCCACACTTATTAACCGTTGGTGTGAATCTGAAACAGAGCCCCCCAATTTGCTTTGCACTTAAACCAAGTCAAATAAACCGACCATGGCAAAGCCTAGCTGTATAATTAGTTTACATTTCGCTTTGCAGTTAAATGTACACTTGCATTCCAGTGCAACGGAAAAAAAAAATACATGCACACCTAAATTCAATACGAAACTAACTCTTCTGCTAACATTCAGTACAAACCTTACTATGGTAATACTAAAATGTACATATTTATTACTACTACTTTTACTTGAGTTTGTACATATTTCCCAACAGAGCCAACCTCAAGGAAAAGACCACTGTAGGAAGACCATCAACCATGAAGAAGGAACTTCTACCAAACAATATTTTTTGCTGGATGATGTAATGTTTTTGCTATTCATGACCTCTGACCTCTGTAGCAGCAGCGATGACCCATTTTTGCTAAATGATGTATAATATTTTTTGCAAACTTGCCTGCAATGTTAAAATGTGCCACTGTTTTAACATACCAAGCAATGTGTATCATATACTTTTTAATCGCTATTGTATCATACATCTTATCTTTAATTATCTCCAGCTTTTCCAACCTATTGAGAAAACCCACAGCACCGCAAGGGTATACAGCCTACATATATTATGCAATCAATGCATGTTTTCAATTACATACTTTTCTTTTCCCTCATTTTCTGGCTTTCCTTCTGTTTCAAATCTAGCCCAATTTTACACAAAGAAACAAGCAAAGCAGGCAATAGACTCTGACCGCAGCATAAATCATCAAAATGAATGCATACCCCTGAAAATGAAGACAACGCCGATCACCAACGTGGACAAAAGTAGAAAACCTTGGATTTAATGTTTGATACCCTAAACTATGTGAATAAAATTTCCTCATAATCTTTAGCTACATAAAACTATCTTGAAAAACTACAACCTTGATTATATAACACTTTCTAGCGCTCTCAAACCCGTGGCATGCCACGGGCACCCTTCCTAGTCATACCTAAAGAAACGTTATGATCTCCTTCCTAGTAAGATTAAAACAAAGTTACGTCCCCATGAAGGTCTCAAACCCGTGAAAGCAAAATGACACACACCTCCCAACAACCTGAGCTTTTGTCATAAAGCTGCAAGTCCTAGACTAATATATATTGGATTTCATTTCTCATTTCTAGTTATAAGCAGAGATGGACAGTAGCCCTAGACAAAGAATGGAGCATCATTTGGAATCTGGACTCCTTTGATTCACTGTGTTTCATTTTGTAGACGAGCACTTTCGTATTCATGATGCCTTCCTTATGAATAACAGCATTTTCATAAAAGTCGTGATAATCTTTGGTACGACACATGCAGTTGCTGATACAGCACAAGCACGACACCAAACATTTACCATAGGAACTGAGCATAACAGTATTTTCATGGACTTTCGTAAGTCAAAACAGAAAAACAAAATATGTGAATGAAAATGCTTATGATTTACAGGACCATAAAGAACCACATTTTTGTAAAACAACTTGAAAGAAGTCGACAAATGTACCTCCTGTGTATCATGGTGGATCAAAGCGACCATATACGTGAAGTATCCCCACAGTTTTTGGTTTGTTTCCTCTCTAAGACATCACATGATCTAACACCAACTTCACAGGGCTTTCCAGAAACCCAAGTCATGTTAGGCTCTGTAAGCAATTACAACATGTCCCTGATGAAATCAAGATTAAGTGTGTCCCGAACAATAAGGAACAATCCTAGGAAGAGAACAACCGTAATCCCTGATGACATTATCCCCTGCTCCACTTCAAGAGGGAGCTTTTTCCCCCTAGCAGCTTCTATGAGGATGAAAGCCAAAGTACCTCCGTCTAAAGCAGGTAGGGGAAGAAGGTTAATTACTGCAAGGTTGAGATTAAGCAAGGCTGCAAACTGGAAGAGTCCATCAACATTCGACCTTGCAACTTCTGCACCGACAGCAATAATGGCAACTGGACCTGAAACTTTACTAGCAGTCTGCGAGAAATTCATAACAGTCTGCTTCAAACTATCCAAAACATTATATGACAGGCCCCAAAATTCTCTTCCAGTATAATTAAAAGCATCCGGAATGCTTTTCGGTTTAACTTTTGTGAGCTTCACATTCGGTGATAACTGCACACCGATTTTCCCCGTTCCATCAAAATTCTCATCAGGGGTGATCCCAATCTGAAAATCCTGCTGTCCTCTCACAACCTTAAGAACCACATTTCTTTTCGGGTTTTGCTTAATTACATCAACGATCTCTGTAACACCATTGGATCCTCCTCTTGGCAATTCAAGTCCATTAACTTCGAGGATCACATCCCCCGGAAGCAACCCATCTCGGGAAGCAGCCGAAAAAGGCCGAACCTCAGGCACAAGCACCCCGGGATAGGCCTCTTGTACAGGCAACCCAACTGACAACACTTGAGTAAATATTATAGCATAGGCAAAAATGATATTGGCAATCACACCAGCTGAAACCACTATAATCCTATCCAAAACCGGCCTATTCTTGAGCAGATTCTTATCATCAACTGGTATATTACTATCTGGATCGTTATCAGGAAACCCAACAAACCCACCTAGAGGAAAAGCTCTAAGCGAATACTCCACATTGTTTGCATTGAATTTAGCTAAAATTGGACCAAACCCAACTGCAAACTTACTTACATGGATGCCCTGAAGATAAGCAGCAAGAAAGTGACCACTTTCGTGAACAACGATTATAGCCGTTAGCACCGCCGCCGCCTCCAGAACCGACTGAGCGCTCTCGAAATTGCTATAATCGAACCCAGGAAGCGCACAAGACCTGAACTTGAACCTCCTTCCATGTGGGTATCTGCCATATTCAAGGAGAGGTTGGTCCTTGCAGTGAAAACCGAGTTCTGGCGAAGAAAACGAGCAGCAAACGGTGGAAAGAGGAGGTTTTGGGATGTGGGTTTTGGGTTTTGATGGGAGATCTGAAATGGGTGACTTTGAAGTTGCTAGCTTGATGAAAGACAGAGAAGAAGATGAAAGGTTTACTACCATGGTTTTCTTGGCGGTGTTCTGATTGGAGGTGTTAAGAAGGTGAGGCCTGTTTTTGTGATAGAGGAGGGATTGGATAATTCATATTTCGTTTGCCTTTTTTGGGTTTGTGGAGGGGAACTCAAGTGACTTGTTTGTCTTGCCTCCCTCTTATTTCTTGCCTATATTTTTTTGTCAATGCATTTGGCACGTTTATGAGTGTGCATTCTTGATTGGCCCTTTTGGTGATTCATAAAGTGAATGGCCTACATATCTGGGTATTGCCGGAACACGGTTGCGGTTTTAGACCGGCGGGGGAAAGAGTTGCGGTGATCTGGTGTGTTCCGTGCGCATGCATTTGGCTCCTTCCCTTTTGACTATCTTATGTGAACGAATAAACATTTGACACCTATAAAATGATCATATATCATAATAGCTCTAGTACTAGTTTGTTAGGGCTTTTAGTTTTAAAAAGCACTTATTTTTGAAATTTTATAGAGAATACGTGTTTGGTAAAGCTATCCAAGAAGCTTATTTTTTAAGCAAACTTATTCTCAAAACTCAAAATCTACTAAAAAATAAAAGTTTGGTTTTTGAAGATGCTTTTTACACCAAAAGCAGTTTCACAAAATTAAATTACCAAATGCTTTACTTTTTTTTTTCTTTTCACAGTAGCTTATTCTCAAAATATAAGTAGCTTACTATCAAAGCAGTTTTAAAAATAAATTCAGCTCCACCAAACTAACCCTTAATCATGTTAAATTTATGGTGAGACCACAACTATGTGATATATTGTAAAACATAAATAAAAGTTTGGTTTTTGAAGATTCTTTTTACACCAAAAGCAGTTTCACAAAATTAAATTACCAAATGCTTTACTTTTTTTTTTTTTCATTTCACAGTAGCTTATTCTCAAAATATAAGTAGCTTATTATCAAAGCAGTTTTAAAAATAAATTCAGCTCCACCAAACTAACCCTTAATCATGTTAAATTTTTGGTGAGGCCACAACTATGCAAGGTTTAAAATATCGATGTCGATAAAAATATCGATAGCTCAGTTTACGGATATATCGACAGATATTTCGGATATCGATATCGATATCGATGACCGTCAAAGAAACTGATGGAAATCTGTCACATCCCGGGACCGCTCCGCCGTAGCACGATATTGTCCGCTTTGGGCACTCTCTCTGGCCCTCACGGTTTTGTTTCTGGGAACTCTCGAGCAACTTCCCAGGAGGTCACCCATCCTGAGATTGCCCTAAGCTCAACTCGCTTATCTACGGAGTTCCTATCCCCTCCACAGCCGGTGAGCTCCCAAAAGGCCTCATGTTAGGTAGAGATGGGCATGTACATATAAGGCACATCACCCTCCCCGTTGGTCGATGTGGGATGTTACAAAATCAGCTTAAAAATTGGAAATTTTGAATGAAATTTTAGGAGGTTTTTAATCATCTCACAGTGCATGTTTAGGACTAATAAATATCCTAAAATGACCGATGATATGATAAGAATATGATATGTGTAGGGATAAAATGTTTGTAGATTAAGAATAACACTTAAAGCATAACTTAACTATTCAATATGGGAATTAAGTACAAATGTGTAGGAATTAAGTATAATCGACATGTATACATTATATAGCAATTAAGTACATGTTAATTATGAGTACTTATATAAAACATAAGCTAGGTATAATTAAAAAGGTTTTTATCTAAACTAGGCCAACCGGCCTAAATCTATTCCAAAATAGGCAAGGGGCAGTGGGCTGTTCTTCAGTAGGCAAATTTGCATAGTAAATTTGCAATTAAATCCCTGGAGATCATAGTGTGCTCATAGTTCATTGTAGTGTTCATAGTTCTCGTAGTGTACTTATAGTACATCGTAGTTCTCATAGTGTGATCGTAGTCCTTTATAGTATGTCGTAGTCCATTTCAGAAAAAAATGAATTACTACTCACAATTGTAATTAAACCCCTAATCTTATAGTATGCACATAGTGCTCCATAGTTATCCATAGTACCTTCATAGTATTACATAGTCATTCATAGTTACTCATAGTCATTCCACAGTTACTCATAGTCATTCATAGTTACTCATAGTAATTGACATAGTCATTCATAGTTACTCATAGTAACTGGCCCGTCTTACATTTTCACAGAGGAAGAAGAAGAGCAAGCACGGGTAGAGAGCGCCACCATCGCCGGACCCCCAAATCGTTGACGGTCATAATCGTTGCCAGAATCCAACACAAATCCAATCCAATTAACCAACACAAACACAATTCCAACACAAACTCAATACAAATCCAATCGAAATTCACCAACACAGACACAAATCCAAACAAATCCAAACAATACTGCGCTAATTGGGCGATGAGGATCTGCGGTCGTTGGGGAGGCGATGCAGATCGACGGGATCTCAAAGCTTGACGGGATCTTTGTCTCGGAGCTCGACAGAATCTCGGAGTCCCTTCACCTTCATTGATTGGGTCCCTTGATTACAAGCACTCAATACAAATTACACCCAGAATTCTTTGATCAAAACGTAAAACATCTCATTGTTTTCCAGCCACTCAAATTTCAAGTCCAGAAAGTTCAAAAGGAAACGAAAAACACAAAGTCAATATGAACAACCAATTCTCTAAACCCCACGACAAATTCGAGACGCCTCCAATAAATAAACTTCGAGTGGGTATCAGTTATAGACAACTAATGATTCAAAAGGATAACTCTTCCACTAGCACCACATGGCCACGATTCGGGTCACTACCGAATCATTCGGCGCACTACCGAATCATTCGGCGCACTACCGAATCATTCGGCGCTGCCGGTGATGAGCAGGGCCGAGTCCTTGGTGATGTCACAGGACCAGACGGCGCCCTTGTGGCGGCGGTAGGTGCGGAGGCGGTCGCCGTGGCCAGCGAACCAGACGGTGGCAGTGAGATCTGGAGGTGGGCTTCTCCTCCGTCGGCTTCTCCTCTGTAAAAATAGAACTGTAAAAATGGAATTGTAAAGGGGTTTGTCCTCTGCAATTAGGTAAAAGTTATGCCTAATTTTAGAACAAATTTAGCTGCCCATCTATTTTAGAATAGATTTGTGTTGGTTGGCCTATTTTAGATAAAAACCCTAATTAAAATTACACATAATTTCATATTTTTAGCCCATTTTTTAGGCCTAGCCCAATGCTAAGCCCAAAGCCCAAACCTCTCTTTTTAGCTCTTCTCTCTCCCAATGCCCCGAAAAAACCACTTGTCTTCTTCAGAATACGCAGTCTTCTTCAGCGGGCGATAAACTCGACAAGCTCCTCCTGTCCTCCGCCATCAGCAATGGCAACTCACCACCGGAAAGCCCGACATGCTCCTCCAGCACCTCCGCAACTTCGCCCGATCCAAGGTGTCCGAAATCGAGGAAGCCTGCAAGGCCCACTACCAGGACTTCATCCTCGCCGTCGAAGACCTCCGATCACTCCTCTCCGACGTGGATTCCTTCCAACGCCAAGCTCCAGTGGTCCTCCCTCTCCTCTCCGCCATCTCCGATTCCAACGCCAAGTTCCAGTCACAGAAACTTTAAATACCCAAACTCCCAATTGAACCTCTTCCTCCTCCGCTAACCTCCATTCCTCCTCCTAAATGGTAAATATTCATATTGGGTTGTTCAAATTGGCGCATATTTCTGTGAATTGGGTTGAAGATCTGTGTTGAATTTTCTGTGTTGATGGTAAACGGGATGGCATGATAATGGGTTGTTCAAATTGGTGCCCAGCCCTAGTTTCAATATCGGAGAAATCACCGACAAGTCGTCGATTTCATCGATTTTCATCGACTTTTAGCCAAAATCGCAATATTGGGTGAAAGATAACACTTCACCTCCCCCCCCCCCCCCCCCCCTTTCCATATCGAAGGCCAGAAAAAACGATATGTCGGCGACATATCGACCGATTTTTCCGATATTTCAAACCTTGCAACTATGTGATATATTGTAAAACATAAATAAAAGTTTGGTTTTTGAAGATTCTTTTTACACCAAAAGCAGTTTCACAAAATTAAATTACCAAATGCTTTACTTTTTTTTTTTTCACAGTAGCTTATTCTCAAAATATAAGTAGCTTATTATCAAAGCAGTTTTAAAAATAATGTCAGCCCCACCAAACTAACCCTTAATCATGTCAAATTTTGGTGAGACCACAACTACGTGATATATTGTAAAACATAAAGAAAAGTTTGGTTTTTGAAAATTCTTTTTACACCAAAAGCAGTTTCACAAAATTAAATTACCAAATGCTTTACTTTTCTTTTTTCTTTTTTTCACAGTAGCTTATTCTCAAAATATAAGTAGCTTATTATCAAAGCATTTTTAAAAATAAATTCAGCCCCACCAAACTAACTCTTAATCATGTCAAACTTTTGGTGAGACCACAACTATGTGATATATTGTAAAACATTCTCTTATATCATAACGTTTAGATCGATGCCGTGCACCCGCAAAGGGGAGACCGAACCCAAACTTTTCATTATTACCACATTGCGCTTTGCTGGGTACGGAGAATAGGAGCTCTGAACCTGCAAATATGAGAAAATAGGACCTTTTTTTTTTCAAAGGATAATTTTGTTGTACACTATTTGCATGACCGTGAGTTAAGGCTCTATGTTTTTCATTTGTTCAAAACCGATGCCCTTGTGCAATCTTCGTTCGAAGGTCGGCCAAGAGAGTAGAGCAATATTGTTTTCATATGGGCTATTGTCCAGAGTACTGGGCTTTACTATATGTCATTTGTATTTCGAATAAGCCCAATTTAAAGCCCGCCACAGCCAGGCTTTACTGTACTGGGCTTTACTATCTGATAGCCTTGCTATGACCAAGGTTCAAAGTTTCGGTTTCGGTTGAAATTTCGGTCGCCAAAATTTATGGAAATTTCGGAAAAAGTTTCGATTTCGATGGAAATTTCGGTAAAAAAAATAAAAAAGACGAAAAACATGCTAGAACACCTATAAATTGATATCTCTACTTTCTATAGACTCTAAAATCAACAAATAATGCAATTTAACACTTAAGATATGCAACATTGTCCATATGGATTAACTTTTATATACATAAGGGAGAAGAATGCGTGTTTTGCATTCCACTAAGTTGTCAATTAACATAATATCTTAAATGTTATTGTGGAATACTTAAGGTGAGTCTCATGAAACATACAATAATCATTACATTAACATTACAATATATCATAAGAGTTGTAAGGAATATAATATATCAGAATTACACATACTATAAAACTATTACGATGAGGCTCATCTTTACTTCTTGATATATTATCTTGGAACTGGTAATATTGCTCTCATGACATTTGGTAGCAGGCAGAGTGAATGTAATATTCAACATGCATGTAAGAAAGCCAAAAGATCTATCTATGTAAAACATACCTATTCTTTTGAGTTTGATAATTGACGGAGGAGTGGAGGTGGTAGGGAGAAGTAAATCATAAAGTACGAAGCCTATTGTTTGTTTGTATGATAAATGATGAATGTAGACAGAAGTAAAGCATAAAGTAAGAAGCCTATTGTTTGTTTGTTAGCTTGATAATTGATGGTGGAGGTAGTAGAGAGAAGCTATGTAAATAAACATCTTCACCAAAGGCTACATCAAAGTTTCACTGAAATTGTACCGAAATTTACCGAAATTTCCAACATATTTCCAAAATTTCACCGAAATCGAAACCGAAATTACCGAAATTTCTGAAATTTCGGCGAAATTTCGGTTTTTTCTGATGATATTGAGACGTACCCCGATTCAAATTTCGGTACTCCAAAATTACCGAAATTTCGGTGTTTCGGCCGAAATTTTGAACCTTGGCTATGACCACTTGAGAGCATTTGCACTCATAAGGCAAAGGCAAAGGCAAGAGGTAAGGCAAGAGAATATTCCAAAAAAGTAGGTACTATTCATGTATGGCCCAGGAAAATAGTAATCGCTTTTCGTTTCTGGTACTACCGGCAAGGGACTATTACTATTTACGAAGTTCATTTTTAATTTTTTTTTTTTGAAAAAAAGATAATTTGGTGCTTATACTAATTAAATAATACAACAACTTTTTATATAAAAGCTAAAGCAAACCATTACATAAGTGAAGAAGAAAGAATTTGTGATGTTTTGATGTTGGAAATGTAAAAAATTGGATTGGGTACTCATAGGAAAAAAATTAATTTTCTCATCGATAGATATCTCCAAACTTTCCACCAAAATTTCCATAATTTTTCTAAATTTTTTCATAAATTTTTGGGCAAAAAGTTCTTGTCTATTGCATCACACGCGCCTGATTTAAAAAAAAAAAAAAAAAAAGTGGGGTGGTAGCAAGGTTCAAAATTTCAGCCGAAACACCGAAATTTCGGTAATTTTGGAGTATCGAAATTTGAATCGGGGTACGTCTCAATATCATCAGAAAAAACCGAAATTTCGCCGAAATTTCGGAAATTTCGGTAATTTCGGTGAAATTTCGGTGAAATTTCGGAAATATGTTGGAAATTTCGGTAAATTTCGGTACAATTTCAGTGAAACTTTGATGTAGCCTTTGGTGAAGATGTTTTATTTACATAGCTTCTCTCTACTACCTCCACCATCAATTATCAAGCTAACAAACAAACAATAGGCTTCTTACTTTATGCTTTACTTCTCCCTACCACCTCCACTCCTCCGTCAATTATCAAACTGTTTGGACCCAATTTTGCAATCCTACTTGGTAAACAAGTATGCCATCACGGCTTACCAAGCCGTGAACATACTTGCAATACAGCTGCGCGTCCTTGAATCTTGGTCGGTATAGGAATACATGACCGCGCGAACTATGCATGACCGCGCGTCCTTGAAATCCTGGACGGTATAGGAATACATGACCGCGCGAACTATGCATGACCGCGCGAACTTCGAATCCTGGTCAGAATAGAAATACATGACCGCGCGAACTTCAAATCCTGGTCGACATAGGAATACATGACCGCGCGAACTATGCATGACCGCGCGAACTTCAAATCCTGGTCGGTATAGGAATAAATGACCGCGCGAACTTCAAATCCTGGTCGGTATAGGAATACATGACCGCGTGAACTATGCATGACCGCGCGAACTTCGAATCCTGGTCAGAATAGAAATACATGACCGCGCGAACTTCAAATCCTGGTCGGTATAGGAATACATGACCATGCGAACTATGCATGACCGCGCGAACTTCAAATCCTGGTCGATATAGGAATACATGACTGCGCGAACTAAGCATGACCGCGCGTCCTTGAAATTCTGGTCAGAATAGGAATACATGACCGCGCGAACTTCATATGACCGCGCGAACTAAGGATTAGTTATGCCGACCGAAAGCCCAAAAGGCGATTCAGCAAGACCATCTCCACGGCACCAAATCAGCCCATCAAAACCAAACCAATGTGAGCGTGACCATCTAGACCTCCAAAGTCAACTCTCTGCGTAATCAAGCAAATTAATTGACGAATCAAGCAATGCTGGGAAGTCTCCTCGCCCAAGAAGGAAACGATTTTCAAACCTTCAATCAACGGATGTCGAGAGTTACAAAGGTGTAACGCATGAAATCAAGGTTGGAGGAATTACAGGATGCGTGAAGATGCGATCGTATGAAATCAAGGCCAAAGAAGAACATGAATGCATTCCTTAGAACTAGTATAAATAAGACCATCTAGATCACTTGTCAAAGGAGCCAACACCAACACATTCAACTCGTTTCTTCGCTTTATCCGCACTTAGCGTGCTTTTTTATCCTTTTCAATTTCTAGTCATGTAGTTTAAACCTTCATAGGCGATTCAATTCGCAAATCTGTCTTTCAATTCATTTTCTTATGTTGCAATTTCAAGTTTATGTTCTTTATTTCTTCGCACTTTAATTATCACTTTTATCTTCTTGCTCTTTAGTTCCTCGCACTTTTATTATCGCTACTTTATTTTTACGCAATCCCTACCTTTTTACTTTGTTGTCTCTTTACGTTTATGCAATTTCTATCCCTATCTTTTTAATTTTGCGTAATCTTTAGTTTTGGTTAAATTTTATAGTTTGTGTCAATTCAATCTTTGCGAACAGTTTCGTAAAAGTTTGAGGAGACTCTCGATCACCAAATTCACATCCACCATCATCATACCAAATCCATCCTTTTACGAATAACGCCGTTTTAAAGTCCTTGCAGCCAAGGCACGGTGAACCCTCGACCGAGATGCGTTCCTTCCTCGGTCCACAATCGTTTTGAAAGAAGTCAGATCAACGCGACCACATACATACCCGCAACTTATCTTTTCCTCGTCAGCGAGGTGGCACGCCCGCGCACACAAACAAGAAGGACAAAAAGAGTCCGAAATCCCTTGACGGATTTTGAGACCAACACAAACTCAAAACAATAGGTATGTTTTACATAGATAGATCTTTTGGCTTTCTTACATGCATGTTGAATATTACATTCACTCCGCCTGCTACCAAATGTCATGGGAGCAATATTACCAGTTCCAAGATAATATATCAAGAAGTAAAGATGAGCCTCATCGTAATAGTTTTATAGTATGTGTAATTCTGATATATTATATTCCTTACAACTCTTATGATATATTGTAATGTTAATGTAATGATTATTGTATGTTTCATGAGACTCACCTTAAGTATTCCACAATAACATTTAAGATATTATGTTAATTGACAGCTTAGTGGAATGCAAAACACGCATTCTTCTCCCTTATGTATATAAAACTTAATCCATATGGACAATGTTGCATATCTTAAGTGTTAAATTGCATTATTTGTTGATTTTAGAGCCTATAGAAAGTAGAGATATCAATTTATAGGTGTTCTAGCATGTTTTTCGTCTTTTTTATTTTTTTTACCGAAATTTCCATCGAAATCGAAACTTTTTCCGAAATTTCCATAAATTTTGGCGACCGAAATTTCAACCGAAACCGAAACTTTGAACCTTGGGTGGTAGTGCGCTGATGTCAGGGAGGCAGGCAATTTAGCGCCAGTTGCCTTGCCCGTTTCCTTTTCCATCTTTGCAGTAAAAGGCAACTTTTGCTGTAGTGGAAACACCTTTTTGACAAAGGCAATTTTTCTCCACGTTTTTTACCTCTTGCCTTTGCCTGTCCGATGGAAATGCTCTGAAGCTGTTGTCCAGCTTCATATAAGATGTTCAGTTTTAAATAATGACCTAACTCTTAGAGATAGAATCGATGTTCCCAACAAGAAACATAGAAATGTTGCTCCCAACAATCTAGTCTAAAGGAAATCGGAAAAGGAGGAACGACATTGTGAAAACTGGATGCACCCCTGATAGTGAGAGTCCAATAGCCTAAAGCATTAATATAGATTACACTTAAAGATCCAATATATGCAAAGAAAAGTTGTATGTAGGCTAGTAAAATGCGCACAGATGTGAACGCAGAAGTTTCTAATTTTGAATGTAATAATTAACTGACATCACTAATCAATACAAATATGTTGACCAATTATTAGAACAAAGTCATTTCTCACATATGAGATACGAATCTAGCAAAAAGATTAGAAAGTGAAAGATTTTTTTCATCTTTGGAAGTAACAAGACGGATGAAACAAAAGGTATTGCTTGCAAAAGTTAACTTTTGGAAAGGGAGGAAAACTGGTACTTCGAACATTGCAGGCTTGCAGAGCGCAAATTACTGAAAGAGAACGTAAAATAAAAACAAAATAATTAAAAAACTAATCGAAGACATTGCCCCTAATTTTGGCCAAATCAAACCAAATCTGCTAAGTGGGTCTGAGATTGTGATTTGGTTAGGAGCCAAAAACAAAATGGAACAGAGAAAAGTGGGATTCATTCAAACTTAATGGGGGTATGGGGTCTTTGTCATTGTTGGCAACAGCCAAATAAATGATAAATCTAACAGCCTCTTGTGGCCTGCATCTTCTTCTTGACCCACCACACACCACACACCACACACCACCTACTTTCCCCACACAAAACATTTCACAAATTCAGAGCCCATCCTGCTCTTCTAGCAACTGCTTATTCTGATGCAATTGATGATGCTTCTCTGACATCAATGCATGGCTAGACTACTACTCCCATTTGAGATTGACCTTAGGTTTA
This sequence comes from Spiraea crenata, assembly GCA_033992175.1. Classification (NCBI taxonomy): domain Eukaryota; kingdom Viridiplantae; phylum Streptophyta; class Magnoliopsida; order Rosales; family Rosaceae; genus Spiraea; species Spiraea crenata. The sequence continues at coordinate 463,876 of JAVBHV010000019.1, forward strand.
ATTGGTTGATTGCTATCCACTTTCTTTTTCTAACGAATTGACTTAAAAGGTTTGTCTTTATTCACGAAACATGGAAGTGTACTTCATTAGAGCATCTCCAACAGATTAACCAAAATTTTAGCTATTTTAACCTAAAAATGAGTCAAAATTTATTTTAGTAGTTCATTTAACATACGAAACTCTAATAACACTAGGTAATTTAACAGAAGTTAAAGTATTTTAATATTTATTTTCTCATTTGATCCTACCATTTTTATCTTTTTCCATTTTCCGCTTCTTCTTCGCCGCACTTTCTAGGTTCTTCCCCATCACTTTCTCTTCCATTTCTTCACTCTCCACTGCAACCCACCTCGGCCTCTCAATTTCTCAATTCCCCGTCACTTTCTCTATGACCCAATCACTACGGCCCATTTAGCAGGTGATGGATGGCCTCAATCCCGCAATTAGCATGCTCCATCTTCGTCCTTTATTTTTCCTCCATTTTCCATCATTTTCTCGAGAAAAATCGACAACAAATGCCTCAATCTTTATCTCCGGCGAAAATCTACAGTTCTTTCTAAAATGAATCTGGCAAGAATTCATTTGGCACTCATTTTGGAATTCATTGAGAACTGTCACACAAAGGAGAGAGAGAGATAGAGGGAGAGGGATGTGAGAGAATTTTTATTATTTTTTTGTTTAACATTTGCTAATTGCTCTCCACACTCGGCTATATTTGTCTAGGCATTGTCCACAAAACCATTTTAATTTCTTGTATAGTTTTTTTTTTATCAAAAGAATAATAATTTTATTGATAAGGGTTTGGCCAGAAAAACCAAATAAGGAGTACACACATATACAAATCCGCACTGAGGCCTCGTTAAAAACCTTGCAATGTACAAGGAAAAGAGTGCCCTATACTCCTGCGAACAAACATAGCATCCAAATAAAGAGTACAAAAAAGAACCACAAACTTCGAGCTCCATACTCCTACACGGACGATTACATTCATGCTAAAAATTCCAACCCAAAAAAGCCCAACAACAAAACAACACCAAAGAGGTTCAAACGTAAAATGAGTAGAGTTGCTGCAGAACCAAATTATACAGGAACAATCAGATCGCAATTTAGAAGATGCAGCGACGATGACGGCGACCACAAAGCAACTGATAACGAATCGCACGGAGAACACATGCATCACAACAAACCATACTCAGATTGGATCGGTGAGCGGCGACAGGCAAAACATAGGCGGTGGTGAAACGAAGCTAATGAGATGCCTCTCAACATCCCAACCAAACCGCTAACAGATCAAAAACAAAAAAACATAGAAATCAAGGAAAATAAACATCTCAAACACAAGGTCGGGAACTCAAGGAAAATAAACAACCCAAACACACAGTCGGGAACGATGCCGAGGCTCTCATGGAAGAGAGGACAAATCTCACACGGTGGGGAGAGGGGCTCTCACAAAGGAGATGAAGAATTGGGCTCTCACAGGGAGAGGGGGGCGGCGGGGAATGAGATCTAAAGGGCCGGCCGACCCCAAGCCAAAGCAAGGGGTCGGCGCCTGTGAAGGAAAAATATGAAGAGGCCGCTAGGGTGTGTAAATTGCTTTTATAACTTCTTGTATAGTTAGGCTATTGCAACAACAAAAAAGGAGCTTTTGGGTTAAAATAGCCATAATTGAGAGAATGGCTAGGCTATTGGAGATGCTTTTAGAGTTCATACTCTCTAATTATTATTTTGAAGTTGAACTTTAAATTCAATTAAAAATAAATTATGAATCGTATACTATTATAATCATGTGATATAATCATATTTATTTTATAATATGAACAACACACCAAGTATCAATTCACTTGTACTAAACCAAATCAAACATTTGCATTGAGTATCAGATACATATTAACGACTAACAATCACATTCAAAAGCGATAAGAGGTATATATTCAGTCACTCGTAACCACATTAATTACCTAAGAATGTATCAATCTTTCTTGGTGCCGCCAGCGTCAAGTGCGCCGAACATGTTTGGGCAGATTAAATGCAGGCCAACTGAAACCCCCCAAACCCCCCACCCCCCAACTTGGCAAAAAAAAAAACTTCACCAGCTCCAGAAGCATTAATTAATTAGACCATATCGAATTAAAACGATTCCGTCACATTGACAGAAGTACTCTTCTTCCTGCATGTCTGCCCGTTTTCTTTTCTTCTTCCATTTTCTATGCGAATAATATTATCGGAAATCATCACCTTATCATTAATTAGAAAAAATACTCAGACTAAAAAGCTTGACAATAATATATTAGATTTGTTTATTATTAGAAGCTTCCTGCAAGATTTATACAGATATTCAATCCAATGGCCAAAAAAAGGTGCATATAATATTAGCAACTATAGTTGGATAAATGATCTCATTGTGAACGTGCATTATTATTATTTGGGCCCTTAAAATGAATATAGAAGGATAGTGGGGATGACCGACCTGATCGAGCATCTTTGCCCTTAATTCTCTACCTACTCTCTTGAATGACAATCACCAAAATCGGGTGTTTCTTCGGTCCTGTCCGAGTTTAAAAACCAAATAATATTTTGTTATGAGGAGGTAGGCTTAAAATAAGTCTAATGCTTATGTAAAGTTTTTTTGTGAAGGGAAGATATCGGGTTTTAGACCTGCAACGGGACCGAAGAAATTTTGCCAAAACCATGCGCTCTCTCTCTCTCTCTCTCTCTCTCTCTTTTCCATCTTTACAGTTGCCAAATAATTCTATTTTCCCTTGTCTCTCACATGGAAACCCTAGCTAGCTAGCTGGGAGGACCTGATCCCCCAGCTTGGCATGATAGAATCATAAATGGGACTTCAATGTAAAGATTCCCCAACTCATGAAGAAACTTGTCAAAAGGCCAGGGACAGACTTTTCAAAAACAAGAGCATATTCTTTTCTTGTGATATTCTTAATTAATTAGATATAAACTAGCTTATAGCTACCAGGCCTAACTAATAGCTCGGGTACTTAATAACTAGCATGGATCATTCGTAAGCTGTCTTAACTTCTCAGATAGAATTAAACTATGAGAGTGTAGAATTAGGCGAATAGAACACTCATAATTAGTTATCAGACTACCGCAATAAGTAATAAAGTATATACCAAATGAATGATGGTGAGTTCAAAAGATGGGACGGAGAGTTCACCAAAACAAAATTGCATGTAAATCATTCAAAGGTTGAGTCGTTTTAGTTGACATAGACGCTAATCATCGAAATACTGAAGGAGTCTAACCTCTAAGTAAATGGATTACGCCAATCAAGATATCAAAACAGAAAAAGTAACTAAGGAAATAAGCGGGGAGATATTTAGAACAACATACCATGAATGATGCGGAGTTGAAATTCATATAGATGGATGGAGGAAGATGCAAAAAGGAGATATTGACGCGGCTCAATCAAAAGACCACATGGCTAACTGATCTCCAAAACAACATTAACCATGCCTTCAAATTGAGGCGCGCCAATACCTTCATTCATCATATATGTGTGTGTATATTCACAACTTCCTCCATCACACCGACAAAGTTTGAGCTAAACCTCCGTTGCAAGATTGAATGCTCTGAACCAACTGATTTACAAGCTCCTCTCTTTCTGCCTCTTCTTTCTGATTCCATATATATAACTGCTCATCAAACCCACCTGCAGCTATAGCCATCTCTTTTATTCAGCTCTCCATCTAATAAGATGCTTTTTATAGACAAAATTTCAATTTGATGTTTTTCTTCTGATTTGGACATTTTCTCACCTTTATATATTTGACTTATTCTACGGTTTTTTGGCATCCTTTTCCCGCATCATCTGCTGTCCAAAGGGAAGCAAAGGCTCACGCAAACCATCCATTTTGATTGTTGAAAACTTGAAACTGTTTTTGGGTTTATGTACGTATGCCAATTTGGCAATACTTTAATCTCACTCATCTACCCATATTTATTATTTGCTTATCTTTTCCCCATACCACCATGCCTTCCGCGCGAGAAAGACTTGCATGCACTTACTATTCATATTTTCGGCCAATCAAACATTGCCACATAAGCATAAATTGCCACATGGCGATATCCGATTGGCCGACAGTGTAAATAGTTAGTGCATGCAAGTGTTTCTCCTTCCGCGCAGGCCAATTCATTTCATGGTCTGCTGGTGCCAAGTAAAAAGTAGGTCAAGTGAGATTCTCGTTACAGTCCCAGCGTTACATATTTAACTGATTATGCATCTATTTACAACACATTATAAACTGGTGTGATGGTCGCACTCTAATCGGTTGAGACTTATATATTTTTTACTTTGCTTTTGGTTTTGTGGAGCAGCATAATGAGATTAATATATAGTCATTGTTTAGATCAGAATAATATGACCAGAATGGCACATTCACAATATAATGATCAATCATTATTGACAAGTTAAAACGATGAGACTATGATTAGATTGTTGTTTACCGGCTCCTCCAATATTGGACCAACTTTCCCCATGAATTGGCTCCCACATACCCAATTAAGTCCTAAAGCAAATCCCAACTAATGTGATGATTTCTGAAGGTGGGAGAGTAGGTGTACAACCCCAAGATTTATTAGCAAAAGGTTGTCTCAAAAGAACAGAAATTATCTCTGCAGGCAATGAAAATGAATTCATAGACTTTATTTTGTGTGCCCCCAATTCATATGATAATGATCCTACTTTGTTTCCCTCTTTGTCGGTTTTTGGATCTCTGCCCGAATTCAGATTACGGGGTTTCTACTTTAATGGGCTTCGTATCCGCCGTTGTACAGGCCTAATGGGTTCAATGTCTCAAGCCCAGCAGCTTCAAGGCGTCATCAACTCTCTTTAGCATCATCAACTATGCACCATGGGCAATCAAACCTTCCCCATCCTACAAGTTTCTGTAGAACTAAGAAGGCGGCAACAGAGATGCATGTGCACTTCTATTTAGTGTCTTTGTGTGTGACTCTTTGGTTGTCTTTTTAGTACGTCGTTTAAACGGAAATGGGGAATTGGCGAGACGAGTGAAATTTGATGAAGCTAAATGATGGAATGAAAACCATTAAGGTCCCACCCCTTCTTCAAAATTCAAACATCAATTGCTGAAATTTCACAATCCGAAATGTCTTTACATTGGAAGATATTATTCGAGGAAAACATTATTGTTTTTTACCATCAAGTAATGAAGTTCTTGATGAAAGCAAAGAAAGACTGTGGTAAGGGTCTATTGTAAGAACTTAAAGTACAAGATTCATTATTAAATTCTAATTAACAGTGAAACTAAACGATCGGATATCTGTGATTAAATTTAGAAAGTGTATTATATTGAAACAACCTCGAACCACATGCGTACGTCCTCTGCAGGATAACTGAACTCCACAACAAGTAAAGAAAAAAATTTCAATTCAATCACAACCCTTGAATTGCTTAGATTCACTGCTAATTTGTATTTACCAATTAATCATTTAATTAAACCCTTACAATAGACTCTTACCATAACTTTTTGTGACAAGTCTTAGTCAAATTCTTCATTGGGCCGGAAGTAAGCTTCGGCCACATTACGCGGGTGTTATAGAACTTGGCATACTACAATTATCTCTCTTTTTTGGTCAAAAGCATACTACAATTATCGATTATGCAAAAACTTGTAGCTTCGCTAGATTAAAAACATTTATTTGTGCAACGAAGGTTCCGAGGTTGCTTTCCCAACCCGAAGATTGGACGTACGTAAGGAATTGCATCAGTGCTTGCATCATCACTGGAAATTGAACTGGAAAGTCATGAGAAGGAAGAGAAAGTCTCTAGTGCGTTTACTATTGCCTTTGGGTGCCAAATGCCACATAAGTAAATGGATGGTACATATTTCACCATTCAAATCAAGTCATTATTATTTTTGTAGTAATTTTGAAGAGTGCTCGGAACATATATGCTTACGGAAGGGAACTACAATGTTTTTTTGTTTCATATTTTCTTGTTTCATATCCGGATTAATAAAACTTCTACTTCTACTTTGACTGCTCTGATTTGTTTCCTTAATCTTTTAGGTTTTACTTTGTATGTTTTGAATAATTAGTTAGGTTGCGTTTCATTATTATTTTGGATGTGAGACGGTTTAATACATGTATTTTTTTCTCTCATGATATTTGATCAAACTATAGCGGATGTATTTATCCCACCAAATCGATCAAAACACTGAGAAACTAATTAAAAATGCATTCAAAATTGTCGAGGACAACCTTATACAATTGTGCCCTTGAGTGTCACCACAACCCACACAAACATACATACTGTGATCACCCATTACCTTATTTAGGTGCCGGTTATATCATGTCGTCTTGTTCTTTTCCAGAAAATAATGTTACAACTTACACTACTATAATGACATACACTATATGTCTAACAAAGAAAACTCCTGAGTTAAGAATTGTTAATGCACTTGTAATTTTGGACCACAACGTGTTTCATTTCAATCCTCTTGAATGTAGACTACCTTTTTGGGCAGATACATTAAATCCCTTGCAGAGGCTCATATCATCATAGAACACAAATTGAATTCAACAACTGATTTGGTAGGTTCTTATACGCACTAGCAACTTTGTAGAGGCGTGTATTCTTTTTTAGTGTCATTTATATGTACGGTAAGAACATTTGAAGTTTTGTATTCTTTTTAAATATCATCCGTATGTACGGTAATAACATTTAAAATTTTGTTTTCTATATTCTCCTCCAATATATGATAATTAATTGGGGGGCTGTTATTTCCACCCCCCATTCCTCTTTCCCCACCCACCTTTTAGAATTATTTCAAACAAAATTATATTATTTATGTACAAATTACATAAATGTACAACCTCTCTGTTCCAACCCGGTTACCCAGCCACCACCACCGTCGGTGGCGGCTAATCGAAATTGACCAATCTCATTGGTATTGGCATCATCAAACTTTCCACCAATCTTAATTGTATTGGCATCATCTTCATTAACATGCATACAATCCCCAATTCCGGCATCTCGCAACAAACAAAACCCACCCAGATTTCAAAATCCCATCAAATCTATATTGTTTCCAGAGAAGTAATTTAGTTTGATTTCTACGGCGGAGGTGGACCTGCGGCTGAGATCCAATTGATCATTGTCGTGGGGAGCCAACATATCAGCCCCCTTTTGTTTCATTCTTTTGATTTTGGACGAAGTGGAGCAGACCACCTTTTCTTTCCTTTCCATTTTTTCCTTTTCTTTGCTTTCTGTGCGTTGAACGTTGCAGACAAATCCAAAACATCACACGCAGAAGACGATGACGAATTCTTCTTCTTCTTTTTTATTTATTTCTTTTGCTTTCACAGATTCAGATCTGAAGCGAAAGCGGTGGCTCAGCGGACAGTTGGGTGGTAGTTCACGGCAGTTGGTGGCGGCGGTGGTTACATATATGGCGATGACGGCGTGGGCGATGTGGTTGGGTTTGGGCGGATCGGCGTAGATGGCGCCGTCGGTGGTGGTGGTGGTGGCAGCAGGAACCAAGGAGGTTCTTGGGTTGATGGAGGAACGGGAAAAAGGAAAGGAAGATGGTCATTTATGTAATTTGCAAATACAAAATATAATTTTAAGTAAATTTATTTGAAGTGGTGGGTGGGGAAAGAGGAATGGGGGGTGGAAATAACAGCCCCCATTAATTGTTATTTAATGCATCATAACTTTTTTGATTATATAAAGTAAAGAGACAATAATGAAACATTACACGGCATACACATGGGTGGGTCATCGCTGGGATTACCAAAGTGTCCGTGAATATTCCTTCTACCATCTAAGTGTAAAGTAGCAACTGCACAGTGTCCATTCCATATGGCCAGGTTCAATGAACCTCACATAACCTTACCGACTTTTTCCCTGCTGATTCTTTATTATTTAAAGCTTTGTTCATGGTCGGATTAGAGCACTGTTCAAGAGGTCATGGATTTGGCTGAAGCTTCTCGTCCTCAAACTACAACTGCCAAAACTGCTCTTTATAACTGCCTCCCCATCTTCGTCTTCAACATCTTTCCTTGAGCTCCCCTGGTATGCACTTCTAGGTAGCCATTGGTTCGCGGATATTAGTTAGTGTCTATCTGTGGTTTTGTTGTTTTCTCGTGTTTTATTTTATATATGTGATTTCTTATTCAGATTGCTCCAATGAAAAATGCATATGAGAAATCTATACCAGCCTATCAGGCGAATGCCATTTTTATGAAAACAATACTGTGCGTAATTTGAAAATAATGTTTATATTATATGTATTGTTAAAGGCCAGCGTTCTTTTCCAGGGTGCTAATCATCCTTAATATTAAGTTTGCACAAGTTAAACACCAATGTGATCAATAGTGTGAGTGAAAATATGCCTTTCTTGTTTATTCAGTGGAGCAGAAGATGTCGAACAGGGACGGAGCCAGGATTTCAGAGTGTTCTGTTCTTAGTTTGCACTGTGTACAAGAATTTCTCTCCAATGCGATACTCGAGCCATGCGATTACATACCACCATCTTTCTGTCCACATGAAAAGGAAAGGAGGTGGTGGTTGGAGGATGTGGGAATCAAGGCCAAGGAGTGTGGCATGAAAAGAGGAGATTTCAAAGTCATGAGTCAGCACCTTGATGGAGTTGAATGCCCAATTAAGAATCCACCCAAGTTAGAGAACCCATCTGCAATGATAAGGCTTCTGCTGAGAGGCATTTTGTCAAACACTTCATCTGCATACTCAGAACATACTTTTCGGGTCCACGCTGATGATCATCAGTACTTGGTGCGTTTTTGTTGGTGCTCAAATTAGCACTTGTCATGGATCTTCTGGTATGGAACACAAGGAAAGCTTTCCTCATGTTCTACTGAAGAGTTCCCCTTTACAACTTCAAGGTCCCTTTTGTGGTCTGGTGTTTTAGTCAGTGCACCTGCTCCTACTTTCCCAATTTGGTCAGGTAGTCTTTGTCTAGTTCGTATATTATTGCTTTCGCACGCAAGAATCTGTTTGATTGAATGCTTTATTTGCATTTTGTTGTGTATTGATTTCCTAATTTCCAATCTTGTAAACGATCTACATAAGAGGGAGTTTCTTGCGCCCTTTTTTGTTTTATTGAAGTGTGTTTATTATTATTATTATTATTTTTTTAGAAAAGAACTTTCCATTAAAATAAGGAGATACATCAAGATCTTGTAGCATCACTTTCAAGAAGAGTTTCTAGCCAAGGGGTAGCTTCCTCCATCCATATTACCTTAGAAGTACAAATCAAAGTTACCTTAGCTAATTGATGAGCTACCTGGTTACAATTTCGTGAGACATGAGACACTTTCACCTGTTGAAATTGATGCAATATCTCCTTTATATCCTGAATGAGATGCCCATCATATGCTAGCTGCTTTTCATCACTTGAATTTATATCTCTAACAAGTTCCAGAGAATCTGATTCTACAAATAATGAAGAGAAACCAACATCCAAAGCATAGCGCAACCCCGTAATTAAGCGCTAATGTTTTAGCATGTTTGGGCGAGGAGGCGGCGATAAGAGGAAGGGCCATAACCACCATAACTTCCTCTTTGTCGTCTTTAACAACATCACCAATTCCACCTACACCTGTTTCGGGAATAAAGGCAACATCTACATTCAGTTTAAAGCAACCAGCTGGAGGGGGAGACCAATGCTCTCTTTGAATAGTTTGAGTTGGCATTGATCTCGCAAACAAATCACTATATTCTTCAGCCATAACCAAAAACATTACTAAAAATTACCTCTGCAGGCTGAGCACTCCTTTCAAATACAACCCAGTTTCTATTTTGCCAAATGCTCCAACAAATATAAGTGAATAAGGTTAACTCCTTTCCTGAGAGCATATCAGAACCAGCCATAAAGAGGTCCTCATAAGTCATGAATTGCCTCCCATTGAAGACATCCTTAAATCTGGAAAATCTCCAAACCTTTGGGCCCAAACACATTGCCACACTGCGTGAATAACACTTTCAGAATGAGTGTTGCAAAGAGGGCAAAAATCATCACAAGAAATTTTCCGCTTAAAGAGATTTGATTTACAAGGGAGGTAGTTATTAATAGCTCGCCAAGTAAAAAATTTCAACCTTTAGGGGACATCTTGGGACCATACCTTCTACCAAAACCATTGATTAGTTCTAGAGTTTGAAGAGATGCCATGGGAGGTAAATAAATCCCTCTACAGGTTCGTCTCCAATTTATAACCACTTCGAACAGAGTAGACCCCATTCTTAGTATAATGCCAAATCCATCTATCTTTATGGGGGTTAGGACTTAGAGGGATTTTAGTAATAGTTTGAACATCTTCTTCACAAAAACACAAACGCAAAAACTCGATATTCCAGGAACCATTTGGAAGAATAAAACTACATACTTTGGTGTTCTGATGCAGCCAAGGTGGCGTGATGGGTCGAAAAGAGATTGGACGTGGAATCCACGGTTCACCATAAATATAAGTATCAGCTCCATCTCCGATTCTCTTTCTCACTCCATTTAGAATAAGCTCTCTACCCCAAAGCAAAGACCTCCAAACATACGAAGTTGCCCTTCATTTTCCTGCATACAGAAAGTCAGATTTAGGGAAATAACGAGCTTTAAAAACTTTGAAAACCAATGAATTATTATTTACAAGCATCCTCCAGCATTGCTTTGCTACAAGAGCTTTGTTGAAGCTCTCAAAGTCTCTAAAGCCCAAGCCCCCTTAATCCTTTGGCACACAGAGACTTTCCCGATTAGACCAATAAATGCCCCTAGACCGCCCCGAATTACTCCACCAATATCTGGCAACTATAGATTTCAACTCTCTGCAAAGAGATATAGGAAATTTAAAAACACTCATAGCATAGTTAGGAATACATTGGGCTATGGCTTTGATAAGAATCATTTTACCAGCCCTAGCGAGCAACTTTTCTTTCCAACCATTGAGCTTTTTGTTGAGTTTTTCTTTAGGCTTCTAGCATTTGTACTCATAGCATTAATGTTCAATCAAATAGCAATAGCCTCTAACAGTTGCACTCCATGTCTAGAAAATGCAATTTGTGCATAGTTTAGGTTTGGGTTTAGACACCTTTGTTTGTTTTTGAACTTCTCAAAATCAAAACTTGAACCAATTAATCTCTTCTCAAAGAAAGACCCAAATTCATTGGTACTAAGAATCTGATAAGAGCAAGAGAGTCGTCAACCTTAATTTTGTTAAAGCATCATAATAGTCTATTACATAAGCATCTTTGTTGTGAAGGTAGTTATGATAAACTTCTAAATCATGCATATTATTTATTTTCATCATCATGTCTCCGGCATAAATATTACATTAACAAACTAAAAGATGACATAGCTCTTAGGACTACTAAGTAGATGATTAACCATGGTACATAAATTTGAAAAAAAAAAAAATTATTACAACAAATTATCTCAAATTCTTGCACCACCACAGGTGGAGTGGATCTCATTATCTTTCAATCTATAGAGTAGTTGTTTATATGTATTTCTGATGATCTAAGTAGTTAGTGGGTTTAAATCCTCGTAACAAAGCAATCTTATGTTCTTATGTTTGAACTTAGTGTGGAACGACACTTTGGTAACTCCAGGGGCCTCTCTAAATTTTACTGTATGTTTAAACATATTTTCAATACGTTTTTTTTACTCTTCCTTAAACTCAAGCATTTGCCTTTTATCCTCAAAGCATAATGTTCAATCAAATAGCGGACTATCCTAACGGTAGCAATAGCCTCTAACAATGGTACTCCATGTCTAGAAAATGCAATTTGTGCATAGTTAAGGTTTGGGACATAAATTTGCATCTAATAGAATCTTTGTCCTCGAGGCTATCATGATAGACTCCCAACTCGTGCATACTCTTGATTGTCCCGAGCATGTCTTTAGCAACAGTTGTACATATTAATGTTATTAGCAAACCTTTAAGATGACATAGCATGTTTAGGACTGTTATAGCAGGTTAAGGACTGATAGAAAGTCAAATATATCATATAAGGACTGTTATACCAAAAATGACATAGCTCTTAAGACTACTAAGTAGATGATTAACCATGGGACATAAATTTGAAAGAAAAAAAAAATTATTAGAACAAATTATCTCAAATTCTTGCACCACCATGGGTGGAGTGGATCTCGTTAGTTTTCAATCCATAGAATGGCTGTTTATCTGGATTTCTGATGATCTAAGTAGTTAAGTGGGTTAAATCCCCGTAACAAAGCAATCTTATGTTCTTATGTTTGAATTTAGCGTTGAACCAGAGTTACTTCCCCTCCCCCTATTCGTCAACGTCCACGAGTTATGAACCCTCCATGGCCTTTTAGAGCGTTACGCGGAGAAAATGTGAGGAATCGAGGGAGGGGAAGTTACTCAGCTTCCGCCTAGGTTGGATTGAAGCGAGTTAGCGACATCCTCAAACAGGCCAAGTTGCCGATTGCCCCCCCTGAATCCATAACAATGGAGATGTTCAGATCTATAACAGCGGTAAGACAATAAGGCCCTGAAGTTACTCAACTTCAATATCTTCTTTACTTGTTTCTTAATGTGTCTTGTTTTGGTATGGCAGGTTGATAAGAAAGTAGCTGATGGGTTACTGAGGCTCATCTTTCCCGTTGGGCCTTTAGACTTGGGTCTTTGGTCCATATGTGCCTTCAACTCTTATCATCATTTTGCCGATTGTTCAGATCTGTAATGGCGGTAAGAGAATAAGGCCCTAGAAAAAAGAAATGCATTTTCTCAAACTTCAATATCTTCTTTGGCAACTCCAGGCACCTCTCTCAATTTAAGTGTATGTTTAAACATATTTTCAATTTTTTTTTTAACTCTTCCTTAAACTCAGGCATTTTCCTTTTATCCTCAAAGTATAATGTTCAATCAATTATCTCAAATTATTGCACCACCACGGGTGGAGTGGGTCTCATAAGGTTTAAATCCTCGTAACAAAGCAATCTTATGTTCTTATGTTTGAACTTAGTGTGGAACGACACTTTGCAACTCCAGGCACCTCTCTAAATTTTACTGTATGTTTAAACATATTTTCAATATTTTTTTTTACTCTTCCTTAAACTCAGGCATTTGCCTTTTATCCTCAAAGTATAATGTTCAATCAAATAGCGGACTATCCTCCACATAATGGTAGCAATATCCTCTATGTCTAGAAAATGCAATTTGTGCATAGTTAAGGTTTGGGTTTAGAAACTCTTTGTTTGTTTTGACTTCTCAAATCAAACAAGAAATAAAAACTTGAACCAATTAATCTCTTCTCAAAGAAAGACCCAAATTTCTGCAACTCCTGCACCTTGTATCTCTCCATGTTACTAAGAATATGATAAGTAAAAAAGTCGTCAAGCTTTATTATGTTAAAGCATCATAATAGTCTACCACATAAGCATCTTCGTTATCAAGGTGGTTATGAGAAACTTTTAAACCATGCATATTCTTTATTTTCATCATCAGGTCTCTGGCATAATTATTAGAATAACAAACCAAAATCAAGGGATTTGCGAATAGAGAGATTTCAGCAAACACAAGAACTTCATTGAGACACAAGTCTGCTTCAAAGATATACAACAGCTATCCAAAATCAGTTCAAGTCTGCTTTGAAGATGTAGATGTTATGCAGATCACTGAGGAATCCTGAGCATATATCTCTTGCAATTCTTCTATCAATCTACTGAATCTCTTCATCGGGCACATCATGCGAGAGGTTTCTCAAGAAGCGAAGTAAATCCAAAGCATTATTGTGGTAGTAGAATATTCTCTCCAGTGCCCCATCAAGTGGAATACCACGCCTTCAATGAGCATATTTCCCAAAGCAACTTGTACGGTCAAGTACCTGGGATGTTAATCTACTATACTGATATATCTTTTCTTGCTTAATTCCCTCATAAACTTTAAAACCGTATTCGATCCTTTGATAGGGAGTCCAACAGGAAAGGATGAGTAGACAATTTCTCACCAATTCATCATAAGTGAGATACAAGGGGCATCGGTTGTGCTTGTCGAAGAAACTCAGAAATTTGTTCCTCTCCTCCTTCTACGAGTCACTCAAATGATTTTTAAGAAAGCTAGACTTAAGGACTGACTTAAAATCCTATAGCTGTCCCACCTTGTATCTCTCCACGGTGCCGTCGTAGCAACGTACAAAACAATCATCAACCATGATTAGCTTTAAAGGCCCCGAAGAGTCGACTAAATATGCATCTTTGTCCTCAAGGCTATCATGATACACTCCCAACTCATGCATACTCTTGATTATCCCGAGCATGTCTTTAGCAACAATTGTACATATTAATGTTATTAACAAACCTTTAAGATGACATAGCATGTTTAGAACTGTTATAGCAGGTTAAGGACTGATAGAAAGTCAAATATATCATATAAGGACTGTTATACCAAAAAATGACATAGCTCTTAGGACTACTAAGTAGATGATTAACCATGGGACATAAATTTGAAAGAAAAAAAAAATTATTAGAACAAATTATCTCAAATTTTGACACCACCACGGGTGGAGTGGATCTCGTTATCTTTCAATCCATACAATGGTTGTTTATCTGTATTTCTGACGATCTAAGTAGTTAGTGGGGTTAAATCCCCGTGACAAAGCAATCTTATGTTCTTATGTTTGAACTTAGAGTTGAACCACACTTTGGCAACTCCAAACACCTCTCTCAATTTTAGTGTATGTTTAAACATATTTTCAGTATTTTTTTTTTTTTACTCTTCCTTAAACTCAGGCATTTGCTTTTTATCCTCTAAGTATAATGTTCAATCAAATAGCGGACTATCCTCCACATAATGGTAGCAATATCCTCTAAAAGTGGCACTCTATGTCTAGAAAATGCAATTTGTGCATAGTTAAGGTTTGGGTTTAGAAACTCTTTATTTGTTTTTTAACTTCTCAAATCAAACAAGAAATCAAAACTTGAACCAATTAATCTCTTCTCAAAGAAAGACCCAAATTTTGCAACTCTTGCACCCTGTATCTCTCCATGTTACTAAGAATATGATAAGTAAAAGAGTCGTCAAGCTTTATTATGTTGAAGCATCATAATAGTCTACTACATAAGCATCTTCGTTGCCAAGGTGGTTATGAGATTTATTATGATGAAGCATCATAATAGTCAAAAACATAAGCATCTTCGTTGTCAAGGTGGTTATGAGAAACTTCTAAACCATGCATATTCTTTATTTTCATTATCACGTCTCTAGCATAATTATTAGATTAACAAACCGAAATCAGGGGATTTGCGAATAGAGAGATTTCAGCAAACACAATAACTCCATTGAGACACAAGTTTGCTTCAAAGATATACAACATCTATCCAAAATCAGTTCAAGTCTGCTTTGAAGATGTAGCTGTTATGCAGATCACTGAGGAATCCTGGGCATACATCTCTTGCAATTCTTCTATCAATCTGCTGAATCTCTTTATCAGGCACATCATGCGAGAGGTTTCTCAAGAAGCGGAGCAAATCCAAAGCATTATCGTGGTAGTAGTTATTGTGGTAGTGGAATATTCTCTCCAGTGCCCCATCAGGTGGAATACCACACCTCCAATGAGCATTTTTCCCCAAAGCAACTTGTACGGTCAAGTACCTGGGATGTTAATCTACTATACTGATATATCTTTTCTTGCTTAATTCCCTCATAAACTTTAAAACCGTATTCGATCCTTTGACAGGGGGTCCAAGAGGAAAGGATGAGTAGACAATTTCTCACCAATTCATCATAGGTGAGATACAAGGGGCATCGGTTGTGCTTGTCGAAGAAACTCGGAAATTTGTTCCTCTCCTCCTTCTGCGAGTCGCTCAAATGATTTTTAATAAAGCTAGACTTAAGGACTGACTTAAAATCCTACGGCTGTTCCACCTGGTATCTCTCCACGGCTCCGTCGTTGCAACGTACAAAACAATCATCAACCATGATTAGCTTTAAAGGCCTCGAAGAGTCAACTAAATATGCATCTTTGTCCTCAAGGCTATCATGATACACTCCCAACTCATGCATACTCTTGATTGTCCCGAGCATTTCTTTAGCAACAATTGTACAGATTAATGTTATTAACAAACCTTTAAGATGACATGGCATGTTTAGGACTGTTATAGCAGGTTAAGGACTAATAAAAAATCAAATATATCATATAAGCATTGTAAAATATTGTAATCGATTCCTAACGAGAATTGTACTCCTTAGGAATCGTATTCCTAGATTGTAGCTAACCTTGTTGAATAAGGAAATCAGCATTGTATATATCTAGGAATCGTACTCCTAGATTGTAGCTAACCTTGTTGAACAAGGAAATCAGCATTGTATATATCTCCTTCACTTTCTCCCAATGCTCATCTACATGACAATGAAACAAACTCACCTACATTTCAAAATTGCAACTAAAGTGGGACTAGAGAACTATAATCATGACACACTAATCTTAGTGGGGCAATATTAGTTTCTCATACCTATATTAATGTCGTAAATGCTTTTGCTAGAAAGGACAGAGATATTTTTCATTAAATAAGTTCATTTAGCTTTGCATTTCCATTGCTCTCTTTCATGTAGGACGGTCAACCTTAATTAGCATAAAAGCACTAGAATTATCAACTACATAAGCATCTTTGTTGTCAAGGTAGTTATGAGAAACTCCTAAATCATGCATTTTCTTAATGATCAGCATCATGTCTCTAGCACAATTGTAAGTTTAAAAAAACAAATGGATGAAGTAGCTTTTAAAACTACTAAGTAGACGATTGATGGATATATAGATAACAACAACCATTAGAAAAAAATTTCTAAAGAAAAAAAACCTTAAATTCTTGCATCACCACATCTGAAGTGGGTCATATTCGTTTTTTTTTTTTTTAATTCGATCGAACGACTATAGTTTCGCTTATCCAGGTAGTTAGAGGCTTCAAATCCTCGTAACAAAGTAGACATATATTCTTCTGTTGACTTAGTATCGAATGATACTTTTGCAACTTTAGGCACCTCCTCACTTTATTTAGTGTATGTATAAACATATTTTGCAAGTTTTGGCAATTTTTTTGAGTTACTAAAGGAAAAGCTTGCATACTCAATGTTGAGTAGGATGTCCTCCTTAATTTTTTATTTTTTTTTCATCTTACGTTGTTATAGAATGATCAGAAGTATTCATTTCTGACTTATATAGTAAAGATCATTTCCTCAAAAAATAAAACAAATTTGAGATCATATAATCATTTAACTCTACCAACATATAGACAGCTTGTTTTGCCACGTAATTGAACCTGTCTTATTTTTTACACAACCATGCCAGGTTTGAAGAGAGTGTATCATCCATGCCTAGAAGATGGGATGAAATTAGAGTAC
Source organism: Spiraea crenata (assembly GCA_033992175.1). NCBI lineage: Eukaryota > Viridiplantae > Streptophyta > Magnoliopsida > Rosales > Rosaceae > Spiraea > Spiraea crenata. Next base: position 481,228 of record JAVBHV010000019.1, read on the forward strand.
ATGAGGTGTCATCGGCAATCTCTATTGAAGTCTGAGGTAATGGAGGCCGTTAGGAGTTATGACCGCGCATTGAAAGCTCAGGCAGATTTGGTTAGACCAAAGACTAGATTTTGAAAAGGACTGGGATGCATATCACATTGCTACGCGAGATGCAGCTCTCGTTGTTGGAAATAGGCTCAACGATTTGAGGGCCGAAAGGCTTGTTTTCATTTCTTCATTGGAAGAGGGGAAGAGAGTAGCAGAGCTGAAGTACACTACTCAGTGGCAAGTAGAAGTACGCATCAATCCAAATTTGAAGATGCAAGATGCTTCACGTTTGAAGAAGTCGCTGAAGATGTATCCGCATCTTGGGCTCTATGGAGGATTAGAGAATTTGTTGTTTGAAAAGTATGTTTATTCTGTTACTTGGATTATTCTGCACAGTTAGGTGTTTATCGACAAGGTACTTTCCACGTTTTTGTTAAAGGCAACAAGTAAGCTTGTGCTTTTATCTCTTCTACTTCTTATAAACAGATGTGCTTTTATCTCTTCTACTTCTTATAAACAGATTTCGAAAAAGAAAAAAAAAAGAAAAAAAAAATGTGATTGTATCATTCATATATATTATACATAGTTAACTAACATATGGACAATTTGTTTGGTCATTTAACTATACCAGACAGCTTATTTGGTCATATAAGTACTATTGGAAGATATCTTATTTATGATGATGAATATAATTCAGCTCTCAAATTCATATTTTCTTTGAACTTCCTCACAAAGTATACGCTTCAAGGAAGAATTCGTCTTTCGATTCATGGCATTTGGATAATCGAAAAAAAATTTGACGCATGGTCATTACCACTAGTAGACCAACTTATCTTTGCAATGTAACAACACTTAAAATATACAACTCCGAGGACCGAGTTCAAATCTATCTTTGCATTATTCTTTCGAAGGGAAGGCCATCGTGTTAGGCAGTCCAATCTATGCTTCATCCTGGAGATTTAGGGAGGTTATAGATTCTCATTTGATCCTGAATCCTATTCTATAAGCTCGATGTTCGAGTGCCAGGTTTGAAGAGAGTGTATCATCCATGCCCAGAAGATGGGATGAAATTAGAGTACTTGAGGTGTCATCGGCAATATCTATTGAAGTCTAAGGTAATGGAGGTTGTTAGGAGTTATGACCGCGCATTGAAAGCTCAGGCAGATCTGGTTAGACCAAAGACTAATTCTGAAAAGGATTGGGATGCATATCACATTGCTGCGCGGGATGCAGCTCTCGTTGTTGGAAATAGGCTCAACGATTTGAGGGCCGAAAGGCTTGTTTTCATTTCTTCATTGAAAGAGGGGAAGAGAGTAGCTGAGCTGAAGTACACTGCTCATTGGCAAGTAGAAGTACGCATCAATCCAAATTTGAAGATGCAAGATGCTTCACGTTTGAAGAAGTCACTGAAGATGTATCCGCATCTTGGGCTCTATGGAGGATTAGAGAATTTGTTGTTTGAAAAGTATGTTTACTCTGTTACTTGGATGATTCCACACAGTTAGGTGTTTATCGACAAGGTACTTTCCACATTTTTGTTAAAGGCAACAAGTAAGCTTGTGCTTTTATCTCTTCTACTTCTTATAAACAGATTTCGAAAAAGAAAAAAAAAAGAAAAAAAAAGAATGTGATTGTATCATTCATATATATTATACATAGTTAACTAACATATGGACAGTTTGTTTGGTCATTTAACTATACCAGACAGCTTATTTGGTCATACAAGTAATGTTGGAAGATATCTTATTTATGATGATGAATATAATTCAGCTCTCAAATTCATATTTTCTTTGAAGTTCCTTACAAAGTTTATGCTTCAAGCAAGAGTTTGTCTTTCGATTCATGGCATTTGGATAATCGAAAAAATTTTGACGCATGGTCATTACCACTAGTAGACCAACTTATCTTTGCAATGTAACAACACGTAAAATATACAACTCTGAGGACTGAGTTCAAATCTATCTTTGCATTATCCTTTCGTAGGGAAGGCCATCGTCTTAGGACGTCAGATATATGCTTCATCCCGGAGATTTGGGGAGGTTATAGATTCTCATTTGATCCTGAATCCTATTCTATAAGCTCGATGTTCGAGTCCCAGGTTTAAAGAGAGTGTATCATTCATGCCTAGAAGATGGGATGAAATTAGAGTACATGAGGTGTCATCGGCAATCTGTATTGAGGTAATGGAGGCCGTTAGGAGTTATGACCGCGCATTGAAAGCTCAGGCAGATCTGATTAGACCAAAGACTAGATTTTGAAAAGGAATGGGATGCATATCACATTGTTGCGCGGGATGCAGCTCTTGTTGTTGGAAATAGGCTCAACGATTGAGGGCCGAAAGGCTTGTTTTCATTTCTTCATTGGAAGAGGGGAAGAGAGTAGCAAAGCTGAAGTACACTGCTCAGTGGCAAGTAGAAGTACACATCAATCCAAATTTGAAGATGGAAGATGCTTCACGTGTGAAGAAGTCGCTGAAGATGTATCCGCATCTTGGGCTCTATGGAGGATTAGAGAATTTGTTGTTTGAAAAGTATGTTTACTCTATTACTTGGATGATTCCGCACAGTTAGGTGTTTATCGACAAGGTACTTTCCACGTTGTTAAAGGCAACAAGTAAGCTTGTGCTTTTATCTCTTCTACTTCTTATAAACATATTTTGAAAAAGAAAAAAAAAAGTATGTGATTGTATCATTCATATATATTATACATAGTTAACTAACATATGGACAGTTTTTTTGGTCATTTAACTATACCAGACAGCTTATTTGGTCATTTAACTATACCAGACAGCTTATTTGGTCATATAAGTACTGTTGGAAGATATGTTATTTATGATGATGAATATAATTCAGCTCTCAAATTCATATTTTCTTTGAAGTTCCTTACAAAGTTTATGCTTCAAGCAAGAATTCGTCTTTCGATTCATGGCATTTGGATAACTGAAAAAAATTTGATGCATGGTCATTACCACTAGTAGACCAACTTATCTTTGCAATGTAACAACACTTAAAATATACAACTCCGAGGACCGAGTTCAAATCTATCTTTGCATTATCCTTTCGTAGGGAAGGCCATCGTGTTAGGACGTTAGATATATGCTTCATCCCGGAGATTTGGGGAGGTTATAGATTCTCATTTGATCCTGAATCCTATTCTATAAGCTCGATGTTCGAGTCCCAGGTTTGAAGAGAGTGTATCATTCATGCCTAAACGATGGGATGAAATCAGAGTACATAGGGTGTCGTCAGCAATCAATTGTTGATCACCACATTTTGAACTATTTTTCGAAGCAGAGGAGGAAACTATATCAAGACCTTGGACTCAATTGTTCGCGTTGTGTGCCTCTATAGACGACCACTACACTGTTGTAGAACAATCAAGTAGATAGGAAAATTCAAACTAACAATATATTTATATATACTAACATGAAATCAAACGAAATCAAATCAACAAGTATATGATAACAGAGAACATACTGACTTGAACAAAAGATAGAGGCGTGTATAAATACACTGTCCTTAAGACAGAATTTCGCCCCCCTTAGTGCTTGTAGTTCTACAGGCATCCATCTCACATGATTCAACTATCTATTATCCTCGATTCCAGCACTGGAACGTTGGACTCAGCGAGCTTCCACGTGCTCCTCTCCAATGGACTGTGCAATGGTTTGAAAAAGATATGTTTTCACGTAAAGCAAATCTGTTTGTGATTCCTCTGATGAATTTATTAATTTAGGCTTAGGCTTTCCTTTATTTATAGGAACTCTGATACCTTTTTGAAGATATATCTTTCAAAGGATGCATCTTTATGTTTAAATTGAAGATTTGTACCCCTACCGTTGACAAGTTGTACCCCTATCTCATTTAAACATAATTGCATATTACTTAGTGTTAAACCAAGTCCAATAACACGTCAAGCCTAAACAAAAAATCATAAAACATAAATGCTTTTAAAACTGTGGGACATAACATTGAAAACTCCAACAATACCTCACATTTTGAATGTAATTTTAAAAGCTACGCAGACTAGAAAAATTGGAGAGAAACATAATTGCATATTACTTAGTTTCTTCCTTTGGGTGTTTCTCTTCTCTACAGATTCCATATACATTTGTCTTAATGATTTTGGATTGTTTTCTGACTCGGGGACTGCAAGGAGAAATAATTGGAAGTAGTAGAAGGCAAATAAGGAACGTTAGGCGGGAAGTTAACTTTACCATCCTCACTTCTAGATTTCTAATCATTCAAATGCTATTTCTTTCTTGTTGCCTCCAATAAAAGAGAAGGCATTCTCTATAAATGTAGTGTGGTTTTTATTAGTTTTGTGTCCCAAGACTTTGATGACATATAGTATGGTTCAATAAGCCCAAAAGCGAAAGTCACGAGAAAGATGACAGCGGCAAGAAAGATCTTCATCGCCCCAAAGATCACCGCGAGCTAGAAACGAAGAAGGCAAAAGAAGACAACAGCCAGATGGTGCAATGTGTAATTCCTTGTTTCCAACAAGTTAGAATTGTTTGTAGTTCTAAATGTTGTTGGAAGCAACTGAAGCTATATCATGACCTTGCTTTCAACTATTCGAAATGTGGTCTAATTTGTGCTACTCTCTGTAGCCCTTGATTTCCAACTTTTCATGGTCTTTTTTTCAAGTGACAGTTTGATAACCATTTCGATTCTATTTACTTTGAAGAGTTAAAAGCATCAAATTGCATAATGAAAATAAACACCAAGCTAAGCTATCTTCTATTGGATGGATCAAAATATATGCTTTACCTGATTTGCTTCTTCAGGCTTTCATTTCCTTCGGTATTGTTGGGGAAAACAGAACCTTGGAAACCAAAGCAGATCAAATTCACCAATGAACATCAATCATACATTAGGAAGAGATGAGATGCCATACACACCAAGAAGCTAGCCATGATCTATTGAATCAAAATACATCAAATGTGTCTTCAAGCTTTCTTTTCCTTAGGTATTGGTGGGGGAAACAAAGCCTTGAAAGCCAAAGCAGATCCAATTGCTCCAACCAAGGGACCAATCCAATAAACCCAGAAAAGATCCCAACTGTTGTGCCAATTGTTGACATACGCCCACCCGAAAGCGTTGGCCGGATTCATGGACGGCCCGGTGTACCCAGCTCCGGCAACCACCATCGCCACCGTCACTACAGAAAGCATCCATATCTTCACAATTGGATTTCTAGGCCCTCTAAGCATAATCACGAGCAGAGCAAAGGAAAGCACAAAAGTCAACACCCCCTCAGCCACAACACCAGTGTACAAATCCACTTTCAAGAAAGGCCCTCTAAGCGCATGCTTGTACTTTTCCGGCATCACCAGCCGGATTGCCGTTGCGCCGCCCACTCCCCCGACCGCCTGAGCCGGGAATCGGACGGCCATGGAGATTAGAGACGTGCCGGGATTGAGTCCGGCGGCGTAGAAACTTGCGGTGGTGGAAGGGTTGAAGCTGGCTCCTCCCAAGAGCTTGCCTATCAAGCTGAAAGTCAGGACCATAGTGGTGACGATTAGGGTGGTGATGAAAAGGCCGGCGAGAGACCTTGCTTGGAGACCAAGGAATGAAGATATGATGACTGTGAAAACCCCAATACTTGGTGCACTGAAAACCCACAAGGAGGTCAAAATTGCATCTCCCACGGCTGCTTTGATGACCCCCATTTTTCCTTCTGCTCCTCTGTTTTTCCTCTGCCTTTTCCAACTATGCTGTAAAAGCAGAGTATCTGCTTATCCTATTATATGTCTTTGGTGACTCTAGTCTTTTGGCTCTAAGTAAACGTGAGTGTCCCACCAATTCGGGAGAACAACTTGTGAACTGAAGAATCTGGGAGCTAAAAACAAGTGAACCACCATACAAATTTCAATGAGACTGCTTGTTTAATATGATGAAAAGGTGGGTCTAGGTAGACGGCACTTGTGGGCATCTACGTTTGGTTTTCACCAATCATTCTTCTTGCCCTGCTCACCTACCACTACAGAATAGGAATACACGAGTTCAATGTTTTAACATTTTTAAAGTTTTTTATAATGAGTGGTCTAGAAAAGCATGGAGCATGGATAATGCACCAACTTATTCATCATTTTTTGTGATTAGCTTCCTTATTTAACTTCAATGCCTTATTTGAGAGCGAATGCGTAACTAGAGGCGGAATGTTGAATTAAGCCAAATAATCAAGAAATAATATATGTCATGATATAATTTAGATGAGGTATTGAAGTGACGCATTCGATTTCAACTCCAACACCTACTCTTAAAAATCAATCGTCTTATCAAAGTTTAGATAATAAAGTACTTGTATTTAGTAACAAAGTTATCCCAGAAACAGGTTGCTAGTTAAAACTTAAAACATAGGTGAAAAGTTTGAGATTATCTTCCTTAATTATTGTGATTGACAACAACACTATCAAATGTTTGGTTCATGACAAAATTTCAACCAATACAAGTTGGTTGAGGATATGATTGGTTAGAGATATGGTGTAATTTTCAACTACCTTCTTCCAAATTTCGGTTCGAATTAATCACTTCTGTGAGGGATACCGATTGCTTCGTAAAAAATTTGACAAAACCTCGGTTTCACTTAAATGTCCTTGTCATTTTCCCCAAAAGGGTGGATTCGTAGACTTGTATGTGCAATTTGGTCGCCACTTTGGGCTAGGATTGAAGCAATACCTTTTACTACTTGGGCTTCGCATAGGTTTGCTCAAACAACTAATTGGGACCAAAAGCCCAGAACTCGAAAGAACGTAAAACGAACTTGAGAAGCCCGCCACCACCCGCACACAGCATCTAGAATTGGAACAGATGTTCGGCGTGCAGCATGTGCATTGTCACACAATTAAATGGTGTTGCTCATTCACCTATGTTATAAAACATACCTATTTTAGGCCGGGTTGGCCACTGCAACGTATTTGTTTCATTTTTCTGTTCATTTATTATAATTTATTCCGTCGTCCATTCATATACATATGAACGAGAAATATCACACATACGATAATGATATTATTTTCAATAAATGTCATCATGTCATAAAAGAAGAAAGCAAGTAACCAATAATTGTGCATTTTTGTATTATGATATTTGGATTTTGTGGGGGCTATAGATCACTAAGATTGAAGAACCACCCTCCGCAAAGTAACAACTTTATGCTACCATGATTCTCCTTGAGCACTTCCCTGAGGACTCCGCATTTAAAAGGAATATAAAATTCAGTAGCTGTGTCGGTGGGTTTTTTTAAATAAAAACAACACAAAACTCAAAACGCAAAATCCCCCATATATAGAAAGTCATCCGTGTCTTTAATTAGCATAAAATAATAAGATCTTTCAAGCTTGGTGTTTATAGCAGTGTTTGGAACCAAGGTCTTCCATGGTTAGTAAGATTTTTTTGGACAACTGGTTAGTAAGATTTGATGCCAATTATTAATGCAATATGAATCTAATGTCCTTGTTTAGCTCTGAATTTAATATGGGAAGTCAGGAGTAATACTTGTCTGCCTATCACAGGCCAGCCTCATGCTCAGGTACAGATACCACCATGACCATCTTAGTCAGGATATAATATTTAACTTCAACTAGACGGGGGAACTGTTTACTGTAATTGTCGCACCATTTGCATATGCTTGTTAACATTAATTATATCATGCCTCCATACATCTATAAATTTTGATGATTCATATTATGATTTTTACATCGTGTGACAGTGTGATTTGATATTGAAAATCAATACAACACGACACGACACGACACGACACGTTTCTTATGTATATGACTCATGCATAACTCCATGTTAAACACCGTATATTTTCACACTAATCATATGCTTGAAGAGAAAGAAAGCAACCAGGCAAATTACTTTCTTATTCAACTCTATGATAATCCCAACTTGTTTTAGCAGCAAATAAAAAAATGGAAGCGTTTATTAAATGCCATAAAATTTGATTTATTTCTTCACTTGTCCCTAGGTACGCGGTGTGGACTGACCACTGTCTTCAATCTCTTCCCTCAGGTGAAGACTGGACTGCAACAAGTCCAGCTCATGCACTCTTCACTCCCTATTTAGAGCAAAGGGAGATCCAGCAGAAAAGCACTTCTGTACTTAACCAAAAAAAAAAAAAGCACTTCTGCTGAATCCAAAAGGCTCTTCAAAGAAAAAGCAGAAAGCAAAAGCAGGGGAGTTGTGAGCTTTACAGAGGATGAAACAATAATTGAAGACTGAATCTTTCTTGATTTGGAGGGTCTTATTTTGAACTTTAGACCCATCTTTCCATTGGGTTCTCTCAAGATCCACAGAAAAATATTAGGTTCGTTAGAGAGATGGGATTGTACACAACTCTGTGTTCAATTGTATTGTTTGCTCTGCTCACAGTGACCTGCACAAATGGGGAAGATCCATACAAGTTCTTCAACTGGAATGTCACCTATGGAGATATTTACCCCCTTGGAGTAAAACAACGGGTACGGTAATTTTTATCTTGGAATTCTTCTGTTTTTGATCAAAAGAACACTGGCTTGTTGCTAAAGTGAGATTTCAATGAAAAATGCAGGGGATTTTGATAAATGGGCAGTTTCCTGGGCCGCAGATCGAGTCCACCACCAATGACAACCTCATTGTCAACGTTTTCAATAGCTTGGACGAGCCTTTTCTCATCTCTTGGTTAGTAATCCCTCTGTTTTTGTTTATTAAATTGTTTTTTTTTTGGACTGATGTTTATTAACTTGTTAAGTGACAATTTTTTGAAATATTTTTTGGAAGAAATGCCTAGTTTGTGATTGTTTTTCAAAGGTAGTAGTTGTGATTTGGGAATGCAACTTTAGAGAATAGTTCATGTGGCAAAAAGTGCATACCCTGGAAAATGATTGGTCAGTGGTCCATCTGTTCAAATTTTCTTACTTTTTGTTATGGTGCAATCTTTTAAGAGTCATGGAGGTTTACGCGTGCAGATATGTACCGAGATCTTAGAAGTGTTTTCTTGTTTGCTATGATAGTCACAAGAGTGTTAGCAGTTAGGCTAATCAACAAGTCCTGGAATTTTTGTTTAGGAATGGTGTGCAGCAGAGAAGGAACTCATGGCAAGATGGGGTCTTTGGGACAAATTGCCCCATCCCACCAGGGCAGAACTTTACCTATGTTCTCCAAGTCAAAGATCAGATAGGCAGTTACTTCTACTTTCCATCCCTTGGCTTCCACAAGGCTGCTGGAGGGTTTGGTGGCTTCAAAATTGCAAGCCGCTCAGTGATTCCCGTGCCTTTCCCTCCTCCCGCTGGAGATTTCACCATTCTTGCAGGAGACTGGTTCAGTAGAAACCACACTGTAAGTATCATGCTTGATAACTATGCCAACTATCGAACGCGAAGAAACATTTGTTTTGATGTAGCAGAAAATTAAACATGTAAAAACTTTCATCTTTGGTTGTTCACTGCCATGTAATGTGGTCTGAAATGTGGTCTTTATAGCATTACTCATAACTTGTAATAGTCATCAAATACCTAGTGTGTTCATTGATGGGATTGTTTTCCATCCTGCAGGATTTGAAAGCAATTTTAGATGGTGGGAATAATCTTCCCTTCCCAGATGGACTACTCATCAATGGTCGTGGATCAAACGGATTCACATTTACCGTTGATCAAGGTAACTAGTCAATTGAAGAAGTCCTGTGAGAGCCATTTATTTGTAGTCATGGATTTGATATAACTAGCTTATCGGTTCTGCAGGCAAGACCTACAGGTTGAGAATATCGAATGTGGGGCTTACGACTTCCATCAATTTTAGAATCCAAGGACACAAGATGGTGCTGGTTGAGGTGGAAGGAACCCACTCACTTCAAAACACTTACAGTTCCCTTGACATTCACTTGGGGCAGTCTTACTCAGTTTTGGTCACAGCTGATCAACCAGCACAAGATTACTATATGGTTGTCTCTACCCGTTTCACTTCTCAAGTGCTCAGTGCAACCTCCATTCTACATTACAGCAACTCAGCAGGAAGCGTTTCTGGTCCTCCTCCCGGTGGCCCAACAACTCAGATTGATTGGTCTCTCGAACAAGCTCGATCTCTCAGGTACTTGCTTTTACCATCATTTTCTGTTATTAAGCACTTGCATCTGGTATTTCGAGTGGCTATTGTGATGTCATACAAAACGATCATGTATAAACTAAAAATTTCATTCAGGAGTCAATCAAATTTTCAAACTACAAATTCTATCAATACAGGATAGCTTAACCTAAGTATCACAGAACATTGATGGGAAAGATGAACTACTTCAATTAATTAAGCCTGTTTATACCCAAGTTGTAACATAAAAGAATTGTTGAATGTGCTATATATTCCATGCCTTTTCTGTAGTACCAAGCTACTGCATGGTTATACTTACCTTAAATGGCATGTATCAAACCAGACGGAATTTGACAGCAAGTGGTCCAAGACCTAACCCCCAAGGCTCATATCATTATGGAATGATCAACACCACACGCACAATCAGGCTCACAAACTCTGCTCCGATGATTGATGGCAAGCAGAGATATGCAGTTAATAGCGTATCCTTCATTCAACCCGACACCCCACTCAAACTGGCCGACTACTTCAAGATCTCAGGGGTCTTCTCCGTTGGAAGCATTCAAGACAACCCCACTGGAGGCGGTGCTTATCTCCAAACTTCTGTCATGCATGCTGATTTCCGAGGCTTTGCTGAAGTAGTATTTGAGAATCCTGAGGATACTGTGCAGTCATGGCACATTGATGGTCACAACTTTTTTGTGGTGGGGTAAGTTTGCCTGAACTCAGAAGTTCTACTCTTTTTCAGTCTAAATGCATTGTGAAAAAACCAACAAGGTTCTAAGAACACTCAATTTTCCGATATCTTAACTATGGTAATTTTGATGTGAACAGGATGGATGGTGGACAATGGACACCTGCAAGCAGATTGAGATACAATCTAAGGGACACTATTTCACGTTGCACCGTTCAGGTACATTGAGGGATGTAGTTTCTTAGAATCTATGTGACATACAATATTACACTTTGGTTTTTAACATGAATTTTCTTTGTAATCACAGGTGTATCCAAACTCATGGACTGCACTTTACATGCCTTTGGACAATGTGGGAATGTGGAATATAAGGTCCGAGAACTGGGTTAGGCAATACTTAGGCCAGCAATTCTATCTTCGCGTCTACTCACCGGCAAACTCATGGAGGGATGAGTATCCAATCCCAAGGAATGCTCTTCTATGTGGTCGGGCATTAGGCCGCAAAACTCGGCCTCTTTAAGCAAAGCAGCAACTTTGGAGTATTAAAACTGTGACCAATTTTCAGAAAATGTGAACTAGGAGATGTGAACTAGGAGATTTAATTGTCTGCAGAAGATGTAGTCGGGGCTTAACTCGAGCCAATTTTCACGATTGTTTCTTTTCTGTGATCCAAATCAAACTTGTTGGATCAAATGTGTACGGATGTTTGTATTCTTTTTTCACAACTTCACCAACATCAGAAATCATACTCTCCAATTTGAGCTTCCGACTTAAAATCAATTAATTTCGACTCTGAGAACCGCTAATTGTTGTTTGTGTGACATTGACACTATGATAGGTATGTTGGGTCCTACTCGATTCTGAGAACTAGACATATTCTGCATGGACATTAACCAGATATTGAAGATCCATGTGGGGGATATGGATGAAGATATAGATCAAAGGATTCAAATTCGATCGCAAAAGCCACAGCCACTTGGTTTTGCAAATTGCAAAGGGGAAGATGGGTAATTTAATTCTGAGGAAGATTCTAATTTATATCAATAGTCAAGCGTCGGTAGGGTTGACTAACTTCAATGTGTCTCTGGCCATGGAAATGCTTCACATAAATTTAGTTAGGTGTTGGGGTACACAATGTCAAACCTCTTAAAACCATACATGTTCATCAAACAGTCTAGCCCTGTACTTGGATTGTTGATCTGATATCGATAGTATGTCAATATCATTATCGTCATCAACATATACTATAGACTATCAATAATGTATTCGTGCATTTGTCCTTGGTCTTATTGTGTTGAGATTAATTGTTATCATCAAATAGAAGAAATATGATTGAAATCTAAATATGAATCGGAGTATTCCAAAACATATTTCCCAACTCTTATTATCAGAACATGATATACCTTGGGTGACACCCAAGATTAGATCTCCGGCCTTTTGGAGGGATGAAAATAGAGGCGCTATAGTCAACTGAGAAAATAGATAGCTCATAAATGTTAAAACTTGCTAGCTATTAGTTGAAAGGCTTATAGACCTTTATACAAATTAGATTTGCTCGTGCTAGTAGAACTGCATGCAAACAAGTCAAATGGTCAATACAAACTTAACTGATCATATATCCATCCATGTCGGCTTTTGACTTCCTCATCCACATTTGCAATTTAATGGTCCTTCAAATTTCCCCAACTGTTCTAACGCGTGCCATAAACATGCACCCATTCAGTGCTGCTTAGTGTACACACAGCGCAGTGTATTATTGGCCAGTGGGTGAAGCTTATAAAAGGAATCGTCTTTTGGACGTAGAAGATCGCAAACTGAGAATTTCATGAAGCAATAATTTTGAAAAAATAGAAGAGAAGCTAGCCATGGGTGTCACTCGAAAACGGCTTTCATTGAGTCTTGTTGTCCTCTACATTGTCCTGCAATTGAGTGCAACCAGAACTCTAGGTGATGCCAAGGTCGACAAAACTAGATTTCGTGGTGATGATGATGATTGTCAATGGGGCCGGCGACCCTGTGGTGGTCGGTTTGGTCGAGGGCCTCGTGGTGGCGGCGGTAGGGGTGGCGGCTTTGGCGGTGGAGCTGGAGGAGGAAGAGGTTTTGGTGGTGGTGGAGGACTCGGTGGCGGCGGAGGTCGTGGTGGAGGAGCTGGGGCTGGGGGTGGTTTAGGTGGTGGAGCAGGAGGGGGTGCTGGTGGCGGAGGCGGCTTTGGTGGTGGTGGAGGGGGTGGAGTCGGTGGTGGTTCAGGCCACGGTGGAGGTTTTGGAGGAGGAGGAGGTGTAGGAGGTGGAGCAGGAGATGGCCTTGGAGGTGGTGGAGGTGCAGGAGGAGGTGGCGGTGGTGGAATTGGTGGTGGTTCAGGCCACGGTGGAGGTTTTGGAGCAGGGGGAGGTGTAGGAGGTGGAGCAGGAGGTGGCCTTGGAGGTGGCGCCGGCGGTGGTGGAGGTGCAGGCGGAGGCGGCGGTGGTGGAGTTGGTGGTGGTTCTGGTCATGGTGGAGGTTTTGGAGCCGGGGGAGGTGTAGGTGGTGGAGCAGGAGGCGGCCTTGGAGGTGGTGGTGGTGCCGGAGGAGGCGGCGGTGGTGGAGTTGGTGGTGGTTCTGGTCATGGTGGCGGTTTTGGAGCCGGGGGAGGTGTGGGTGGTGGAGCTGGAGGCGGCCTTGGAGGTGGTGCTGGCGGTGGTGGAGGTGCCGGCGGAGGCGGTGGTGGTGGAGTTGGTGGTGGTTCAGGTCAGATTTCAATCTTCCCGTTATCAACATACATATGCTAGAAAACGTTGGTTGTCTTAATGCCATGTTGTAGAAATTTAAATTGATGCATTCAAAAATGATTTTGGCACTTTCATTTTTTCCTGATACACTCTTTTTATTTAGTTTAGACCGTTGTATTAAATAATTAAATAAAAATCAATGATTATAATTGAATAAGATGTACATGATGAAAAATAATGTGTATCTATCACATAGTGGTCATCAGTAACAACCCTTCAGACCATTGAAATGGAAATACTGCCTTTTTATTTTCAGGTCATGGAGGTGGTTTCGGTGCGGGTGGTGGTGTAGGAGGTGGAGCTGGAGGAGGGGTTGGAGGAGGAGGAGGTGCAGGAGGAGGTGCAGGAGGAGGTGGTGGTGGCGGAGTTGGCGGAGGTTCAGGCCACGGAGGCGGTTTTGGTGCTGGTGGTGGTGTAGGGGGAGGAGCTGGTGGTGGTCTAGGAGGCGGAGCCGGTGGTGGAGGAGGAGCAGGTGGCGGGAGCGGTATTGGTGGCGGCCGTGGTGGAGGATTCGGAATTGGGATAGGGATTGGCATTGGAGTGGGAGCAGGTGCTGGCGGTGGCCAAGGAACTGGAAGTGGAAGTGGGTCTGGTGGAGGTGGTGGACATTAAAATCGACATATGAACTCTCAACTTGTGATTCCAAATAAGTATAAAGAACGAAAGAATGTGTTTAAGAGTATCAACATTGGCTTTCTTATAATTTTTGTTATATTTAATTTAAATGTTAAATATGGAGAGTTCATCATACCAACAAAGCATCTAAGCAGCATCCTTATTTTTTTTTTCTTAATTTTGAATACTTAAGAAATTTAATTACTTTTCAGTAATTATGGATATTAATTTATTGTTTATTAGTGATAGTTAGCCTATGTGGCATTGGCAATCCTAAAAATATGTCTCTCTCTCTAGGAATCAAGATAGAAGAAACAGTTGTTAGATTTGGGGAAGAGTGAGCTTGTTTTGTAATATACATTAAATTTAGCATAAAAATCAATATGGAAAATCGATATGAGAAAATATATTATTTATGAGGTAAATGATCTCATGCAAAGCAAAAGGCTAGCCAAATTCTTATCTCGAAACTCAAATTTGCCTAGCTAAGCTAAGAGGCTAGTTTGATATTGCTTAGCCTGATAGTATAAATATTGCTAAGCTTCATAGCTTTGATATTTATTTAGCTTGGTAGCTCTTAAATATTTGCTGAGCTTGGTAGCTTGGATATTTGCTCAATTTAGTAGCTCGCCTAAGCCCAAGCAAACTAGGAAGATGTTTTGTTAGGTAAGTCCAATGCTTGGATATTGCCTAAGCCCAAGCTCATGATGTGATGGATTTTCCCTAACTCAAAGGTTGACTCGAGCACCACATTAATAGGAAGGGGATCGTGATTGATATAAAGTATGCCCCAAGCAATATGGTGATGACACTAATTAATTCTAGGTATCGATAAGTTAGAATATCATTGATTGATGATAATGATCCAAAGTTAGCTCAACCTTTCAAATTAATTCAGTCTCCGCGTGATTGGCTCATCAACATTGATAGCGCCTCAACTATATGAAGACACCTCATGAACGAAGAACATGGATCTGATTTGAGATCCCCACTTTGGCTTCATCCTCGACATATCTTGACCTATTTCCACCATCTCTCTGGATGTCTTTGCCCATCTCACCTCAAGCCTACTTTAGCTATTTTGCTTGTACCTATCATGAGAGTTAGCTCAAGTGTAATTAGGTTAAGGGTTGAGAGTTCAAACACATGCACTTTGTGTTCCTCTTTTAATCATGGTGAAACACCAAACGCCTCCGCGGAGTAGGCTTTCCGGGTGAACCACGTAAATCCATGTGTTTTTTTACTTTATGTTCTTTATTAAATCCATGTGTTTTTTTACTTTATGTTCTTTATTTATAAGATACAATCCCTAAACTTGGGGATGACCTGCTCGGTCACGCCGGGTTAATTTGGAAGGATTGTGTGGCCTCAATCTAAAGAAGTTATTTAATTGTTGAACCAATTTTGAGCATCAACAAGTACTTAATATTTTGGCCAAGAAAAGAGTACTTCATATGTTTAGGTACATTAAGTTGCCTAAGATATCAACATTCAAATCTAAATGTAAAACGAAATGCAAAAGAACTTCACACCCTTTTCTATATTTGGTCGGTATGCACAACTTCAATTCAAGTCAGTGGAATCTGGCCTTTGCATATTTAACACAATCTTGTAGTCATAAACATGAATATGTTTTGCTCCTCTTGGATGTACACATGAATAACAAGCCATAGTGCCCCATGTGAACTACTGTCTTTGGGACATTGCAAATCTAGAACTCTTTGATTTCTATACCTATTTATTTCTTTTTTAATAAGGATTTCTATACCTATCAATGAGGTGTTTTAGATGAGAACCAAATACTAAAGCATAGTAAAGGCCTTGACGGCTTCACAAATGACTGACTTCCGGCCTGTGGTCTCAACTTGTAATGTTTGTACTGTGTCTTTTCTTGTATTTTCTTGTACGTTGTTTTAGGTATGAACAAATCGAATGTTTGTAGCTTTCAATCCAGTGCTAGACAAAAACTATTTAATAAGAACCAAACGTTTTCATAAAAAAACAAAATAATAACAAAGACACTCCCCCAAAATTAATTAATTTTCTCTCTTTCTTCTCGAACACGAGACTCACGAGCGAATATAACGAGGGATAACCCATAATAATGGTATAATTACGGAAAATCAAATAATCCCAAAAGAAAAACAAATGCGCTTCTCGTGATTCGATAAAACCGCTTCACCCGCACCGTCGATTTCCACACAAAGTCACGCGGGCCCCACATATCAGACGGTCGTCAACCCGTCTCCGCACACGCGTTTCGCATTCCAGACGAGGACAGCGTCGACGTGGATTCCCGCTGCTTCACCACTCTCTCTCTCTCTCTCTCTATATCAACTCTCTCACTTTCCCGCCGTGGCCCCTCTAGAATTGGGCCGCCTTTTGTCGTCTTCTCCTGCCCCGTCGTCTCCTCAGCCCAATTTCAACCCCGAAACTCGCGATCGCCGAAACCCTAACGCCCTCTCCTCCAACAATGAAGCTTCGTTCCCGCCACTCAACCGCCGGCTTTTTCTCCGACGGTAAAGCTCCACTGAATCAACTGTAAAAAGATCGAATTTTGTATCTACAGTAAAAAATTGAATTTTGTGGATTTTGATTTTGGTGGTTGTTTTGAAACAGACGAAGAGATGGGCGAGGGCGATTACAGCTCTGATGAAGATACTTATTTACCGACGTCGGCTTCTGATAGTGAAGAAGGTAAAAAAGACCGAATTTTTGTTTAACTAGTAATGAATTTGAAGTTTGGTATTTCAATTGAGTGCATATTGCTGCTTGTTTGGGTGGTTGAGTTTTATCCCGAGGTTAATTTTTTTTTTTCTTTAATGGGATATTTTACGTTGGAGCAAGTAATGTCAATGTTGATGGGTTATATGTGTTAGTGACATACATTGATATGTTGATTGCGTGTAGGCGAAGAGTACCGGAATAGTGAGAGCCTGATTTTAGGCTTGAATGATAGATTAACTGGTAGACTTGAGGAGCATATAGCTAAAAAATTGAAGGTGGGGGCGGAGAAGAAGGCAGGAAGAGGAGAATCGAGTTCGGATGTGCAAGCGGTACCCCATTTTGGTCAGCGAAATCCAGTTGCCATTGACTTTCTTGGGGTGGACAGGAGCAGAAAGAAAAGGGGTTCTAAGTCTCGGGGTCAGAAGCCGGTTTTGCAGTGGAATATCTGGGAAGAGGAGCATGAGAAATGGATTGATGACCATATATATGACAATTTTGATGTGGATAATGAGGGTAGTGTGCTCTGCGAAGTTTCGCAGGAACCATCTAATCTAACTGTGCCTTTAATTAGGTACCAAAAGGAATGGTTGGCATGGGCCTTGAAACAGGAAGAATCTGGAACTAGAGGAGGAATCCTCGCTGATGAGATGGGAATGGGGAAGACTATGCAAGCGATTGCACTTGTCCTTGCCAAGCGGGAGCTTAATCATACATTTTGTGAACCAGGTACCTCAACTGGCTTCACTGGAGTCAAAGCCACCCTCGTAGTTTGTCCTCTGGTTGCTATGACTCAGTGGGAGAATGAGATAGAAAGATTTACTGCAAAAGGAAGCACAAAGGTGCTGCTTTATCATGGGCAAAATAGAGTGAAAAGTTCAAAACAGTTTTCAGATTATGATTTTGTCATTACTACATACTCTACTGTTGAGTCGGATTACAGGAAGAATGTGATGCCTCCAAAACAAAAATGCCAATACTGTGGAAAACCGTATTATGAGAACAGAATGAAAACTCATTTGAAATACTTTTGTGGGCCTCACGCTGTTAGAACTGTGAAGCAATCTAGGCAACAAAAGAAAAAGCCTCAACAACCAATGTCACAGAAGACACTTGAGTCTGGTAAAGTGAAGATCAGTGGAAGATCACGTACGAAAAATCGAGCTTCCAGGGACATGGAAGATGATATGGATTTCGTAGATGATGTTGGGCAGGGCTTCAGCAAAGAGAAGTCAGTTTTGCATTCTGTGAAGTGGAATCGTATCATTTTGGATGAGGTGCGTTGGTCTCACATAGTTGCTTTTGCCTGTTTTTTCAGTTAATTCTATGAGGAAGTTGATTTCACTAGTTTTTATATTCCCTTTCCCCTGTAATCTATCTTGGTTTATGTCCATGTTTTATTGATCATCAATCTTTTTATGAATTAGATGTTTCTAACTTGTTCAAAAACAGGCCCACTATATAAAATCTAGGCATTGCAATACTGCAAAAGCTGTTCTTGCTTTAGAGTCTTCATACAAATGGGCTCTAAGTGGCACACCCCTTCAGAACCGTGTTGGAGAACTTTACTCTTTGGTAAATTTCACTGTACTTTATATATATCAATTATTGTCAGGTTTTTTATGGCAATCTAGCTTATATAGTCGCAATTGCATTTACACAGGTACGCTTTTTGCAATTAGTCCCATACTCGTATTACTTGTGCAAGGATTGTGATTGCAGAACTCTTGGTCATAGGTATGGTTGAAGGATACCTCGTAGTTTTAACTTGCTTGCCTATGCTGTTGGATATTTTTTTTCCCTTGTTAGGCATATATGACATTGCCCTTATCCAATTATTAGTCCTGATTGCTTCCGAATGAAGAAATAACTTTTGTTCACTTAGTTCTCTTTGTTTTTTAAATTCGTCATAGCCATTAACTTGTTATTTGTATTTTCTTGTCTTAAGTAGTGATTAATGGCTTTCTACTATGATACTTATTGCATACTGTGACTTTGGTGCTGCAGTTCTGCATCACAATGTTCGAATTGCCCGCATAGCTCAGTTAGACATTTTTGTTGGTGGAATAAAGTGAGTTTGTAATTTGTTATTTCTTTATATCACGATTTATGTTCAGATGTATTTGTGCTTACATTTATTCAAATCCTTGATCCTTGCAAGTACATTGCTACACCAATACAAGCGCATGGAAATCATTTCCTAGGACAAAGGGCCATGGTATTGCTGAAACAGAAGATTTTGAAAAACATAGTCCTCCGACGAACTAAAAAGGGGAGGGCTGCTGATCTTGCACTTCCTCCCAGAATTGTAAGTTTTGTTTTTATATGGTTATGTCTGTATTTCTGAAGTCCAGATTTTCTTATGTGCATTTCCTATTTTGCTTCCTATAGGTTTCAATGAGGCGGGATACCTTGGATATCCGAGAACAAGATTATTACGAGTCGCTCTATAATGATAGTCAGGCACTGTTCAACACGTATGTCACCATTTTCTTAATCTGTTTTCCTTAATTCCTTCAAATGAGATTGAATACTCAGTTGAACTTGTGTACTTTAAATGTAGTGGGTCTGACTGATTGGTACAGATGGTAGATATCTTTAGTTCCTTTCTTGTATTAATATTGGAATTCTTCATGTTCATTATGTTGTGCTGATATGTTTATTAGGCATCCTTGGAAGTTCAAATTCCAGATATTTTGCTTGAACTGTGTTTTTCTATGTTGGCATGCTATTGCCATTGAAAATTTCTACTGAACATTTGGACTGGTGTATAATATGGTTTGTTCCTTACAGCTATGTCCAGGAGGGAACTGTGATGAACAATTATGCTCACATATTTGATCTTCTCACACGCTTGCGGCAGGTGAGTGTACTTTGTGGAATGTCTCTCAACTGCAAGACTATGCTGTGTGATATTTTTGTGCTTCTGTTTTGTCAGTTAGCTTTGTGAGGACTTTTCCTGTCTACATGGATAACTTTTCGTTTCATTCACTACAGGCTGTTGATCATCCTTATCTTGTGGTGTATTCTGCAACTGCTGCACGGAGGAATGGGATGGATGTTACTAATGACGTCAACGAAAAAGTATGTGGCATCTGTAATGAGCCAGCAGAAGATCCAGTGGTTAGTTGATCTCTTACTCAAGACTAAATAAATGGCTTTGCCGTGCTAAATTGCTTGTTCTTTCTTTCCTTCTTTTTTATTTGGTTGTGCATCTGCTATTTTTATGATTGTGGAAAATGTCAATCATGGTTACTGTCAGGGTAGTTCAGATTTGTTGTCCCCTTGTTAGATTAGTCAATCTTTCCTGTCAATGTCTTTATCTTTGGCATTTTGCTCGAAAGAGGAGAGCTTTATTATTTGATTTTGTATAACCTCAAGTGCTAGTTTGTTGAAGTTAATAATCGCAAGCCCCACATTGTCTTAGTTTTGAACAGTTGAAATAGCCTGGTTAAGCAGGATGTGTAGCAGACATAAGTTTGATCCGAAAGGGAAACATACTTACCTCAGTGTCTTTCATAAGTTCATTTTCTGAATTGAGATTTAGCATTTGTTCATCTGTTGCTTTAAGTGGTCAATTTATCATCTGAGTGGCAATGACCCTGCATCTAGTGATGCGTCTAAGTAATTTCCTGCTAACAAGTGACTTTCATGTTCCAGGTTACTGCTTGTGAGCATGTCTTTTGCAAGGCTTGCTTGATTGATTATTCTGCTTCTTTGGGACAAGCCTCATGCCCTACGTGCTCAAAAGTACTTACTGTTGACTTCACTGCAAATCAAGGCGCTGTTAGTCAGACTACTAAAACTAGCATTAAGGGGTTTAAATCAACGAGCATTTTGAACCGAATTCAGCTTGAAAATTTTCAGACTAGCACCAAAATTGAGGCTTTGGTATGTCATTTATCCCTCACATGTCACCATTTTCTCGTTCGTCAATTGTTGTTATGCTGTTGATAAGTCCATGAAAATAACCCAGTCAATGCTGCTAATCAGCATTAGTAGTTGATGGAGTTGTTAGATTAGAGAAGATATTAGTATAGATTACTCCCTCTATATCATGTTTATGGACACCATTCATCTCCTAATGGTGCACATTATCTTCTCAATTTTCTTATATGCTTCTTCTCTGTTGATTAAATTATCTGGCTGTAGAGGGAAGAGATCAGATTCATGGTTGAAAGGGATGGTTCCGCGAAAGCACTTGTATTCAGCCAGTTCACATCTTTTTTGGATCTCATTAACTACTCCTTGCAAAAGGTAAACTATAGATTATATATTTCAGGTTTCTGTTTGTACTAAGAATATATGAATGCTAATTTAAAGAAATTGTTGCAGTCTGGAATCAATTGTGTACAGCTAGTGGGAGGCATGACCACGTCCGCAAGGGATAATGCTATAAAGAGATTTAATGAGGACCCAGATTGCAGGATTTTCTTGATGAGCTTGAAAGCCGGAGGTGTTGCACTGAATCTGACCGTTGCATCACATGTGAGTAATGTGTTCTATCTCATTTTCAAGTTGACTAGTTCATGTGTAAATTATTGAAAATAAGCTGTTGATATGATCATCAAATGAAGGGGCATAACTAAATTTACATTATGGAGTAGGTTTTCTTGATGGACCCCTGGTGGAACCCAGCTGTGGAGCGACAAGCACAGGATAGGATCCACCGAATAGGGCAGTATAAACCAATCAGGTAAACATTCTGCTCCTGATTGCATATTTCGAAAATGCAATACTAGTATCAATGCAACCTTGGGGTTCTCCTTTTCCCTAGGAGGTCTAATATTTTATCTACATTACAGAATGGTGAGATTTGTAATTGGGGACACCATCGAGGAGAGGATTCTAAAGTTACAGGAGAAAAAGGAACTAGTCTTTGAGGGGTAAGTCAGACTCTTCATTGTATTCTCTTTGCGTTGTTGTTTAACTTTATTGACCCCAAAAAAAAAGAAAAAAATAATCTTGAGCTAACTCTGCCTTCCGTGCTTTTCAGTACTATTGGTGGTTCTTCAGATGCCCTTGCAAAATTGACAGAGGCTGACTTGAAATTCCTTTTTGTCACCTAAGCCGATTCCAGATAATGCAGAAAAATTTCAGCAACTGACTTGTAGATTATTTCAGTAAAAACGCAAATGTTTGGAATTGAAAGAATTGATTAGTGTTCAATTATGTACATTAGTAATTTTTTGTAATTTACTTTCAAGTTTCCCCTAGCATCAATTTACATACTGCTTTGATGATGTGCACCACATAATACTCTACCCCAGCAACTGGGTCATTTAACTCTGAATCACTAAACCATATCAACAAAAGACTTAGACAATCGTTACGAAACAGGATAAGTTTAAGAAATAAGGTTCTTATTAAAATTCCCAGGAAAGAAAGCCAAGGTAACTGGGCAAAAGGGAAAATGTAGTTCTTGATCAACTATTACCCCGTCATGTAGAGTATTTGAACTCTTTATCAAAAAAGACATCGACAAACACGCTTGCCAACCATAACTGGCTTTCAGAATGCATAGACATAGTGGATATATTGCGTTCTACACACTAGTTCAAAATTATGATTGAGGGGTGACTCCTTTACACGTCAAGGAGAAGCCTGCGAGGGTCTTCCACGACATCCTTAATGCGACGCAAGAAGAAAACAGCCTCTCTCCCATCAATAAGGCGATGATCGTATGTCAATGCAATGTACATCATTGGCCTTGGCACAACGTTACCCCCAACAACCATGGGACGATTCACAATTGAGTGCATGCCCAAAATTGCCGACTGCCAAAGGAGAAAATAAGTAAACAGACAAGCATGAGATTCTGCTAGATAGAAGATTTTGCCTAAAGAAAGAGCATATTGCAATACCTGTGGAGGGTTGATGATTGGTGTGCTCAAAAGGCTTCCGTACACACCACCATTTGAAATTGTGAATGTGCCTCCGGCCATTTCATCAATTGATATGGAACCATCAGCTGCTTTTTTAGCAAGAGTATTGATATCTTTCTCTATCTCAGCGAAGTTCATACCACCAGCATTCCGGATAACTGGAACAACAAGGCCCTTGAATAAGAGGAATTTAATTGGGGTTAGTTCCCATGCAACAACGGTTCTTGTTAACAAACGATCGAGAGAAAGTTCTCCCAAGGATATCATTATTGTCAGTTAATACCCGACAGTATATAATCATACCTTTGGTGTACCAACAGCAATGCTGATATCAATGTAATCTCTGTAAATGATGTCATCCCCATCAATCACAGCATTGACAATTGGCAACTGCTCAAGTGCACTAACAGCAGCCTGCACATGCATAAAACGCTCAGAATATAAACTTCCTATTCCCATTCAACAATGGATGACAGTGCCTTATACAAAACATGCTAAAGCACACATACTTTAACAAAGCCTGACATAAATCCCAATTTCACACCATGCTTTTCAACAAAGGCGTCCTTGTAGTCTGAACGGAGCTTCATCAAGTTAGTCCTGCAGTATATACAACATCAATTGTGAACCAAAGATACCCACCAAATATCATTGTCATCAAAACTCAGGAGATGAGGGGAAATTGATGTCCAGATTCAGAGTAATTATATGAACATTAGAATCTAAACATTTATACAGAATAGGAAAGGTTATTTGAACTTACATGTCAACCTCATTAAATGTGGTTAACAGCGCGAATGTATTCTGAGAATCTTTCAAGCGTGTTGCCACCCGCTTCCTAAGTCTTGTCATAGGAACCTGTATTTGAGAAAGCCAGTTTATACTTATTAAAATCTTTTCTCATCCAATCAACTCAAGAATTAAAAATATTATCTTAGATGAACAAGGAATCCTAAACTTACTCGTCTCTCCCTGTCCTTGGGAGGAAGCTGGGGTTCTGAAGCCATGCGTTTAGGTGACGGCGGCGGAGGGGAAGCTGTTCTAGTTTTGGGTTGTGCTTCCTTGATTGGCGCAGGTTCTGCTTTGGGGACTTGCTTTTCTGGACTTTCCTTTGCTTTAGGAGGTTCTGGCTGAGCATCAACCTTCTCCGATGGGCCAGCTTGTTCTATACCTTCACCTGATTTTGAAATGATTGCAATTTTGATACCTGGCTCTACGGTCTCACCTTCTTTAGCCACAAACTACTAACAATTACAGGTTTAAAGTAAACACAAAAAGATCAGGATACTAAAACAAAAACAAGTGATTGCAAGAAATGATATAAAATATGATGCTTAAGTTGCTGAAACATTACCTTTTGAATAACACCAGCTTCAGGACTAACTACATCAACTGTCACCTGGTGGTAAATGGAAAATATATATGTGCAAGTCAATACATATACTTAGCGACAAACCCTTAGTCTGTACACCAAAATTGAAAGTTAATACATAGGAAAAGATTGATTAAAAAAATTACCTTGTCAGTTTCAATCTGGGCTATAGGTTCATCAACTGCAACTCTGTCACCAGGTTCTGCACATACCCATACACATGAGTCTCAAAAGAATTCAATTACTGTATACAGTATACTACGCGCGCACAAAGGTTCTCTAAGTAAAGTATCACCAGTTACAAAATAACTCACTTTGTGTGTATTATACTCACAGCCTAGTTAGTTAATATGCATATAATACGCGTACAGTATGCATACTTACGAATTTTTAAAAAATACAGTTTGTATCTGTACTGATTTCAAAGATACGGTAAAAAACGCGTATTTTTGACCTTGGATGAATTACATGCGAATTATACACGTATTGATGTATTTTATATGAATAATACGCGTAAGTTTTAGAAGTTTAACAAAATACACGTAGTATTTGCATATTTTATCCTTTTTTATCCTTTTTTTCACGTATTATTAAAAAATATAAATTATAACAAAAAAAATTAATAAATTTTTTTATATATATATATTATAAATGGCCGAATATTTCATTGTATTATTTCAAGAAATTTGCCGAATAATACACATATGTACATTTAATGTACTATACCCCTCCCGTATTTTACTAACTAGGACTCACAGGTGATATAGACAGAAAAGAACTTATGGGGCTAAAGTATCACAAAGAAGCTCCAGTAACATACTCTTTAGGAATGTTGCCAAAGTGCCATCAGTAATAGATTCACCCATGAAAGGCACAACAGCTTCTACCAAGTCTCCTGCATAGAAGTTGAAACAAGTTTCATATACATATAATAAACTACAGACGCCCAAAAACATGTAAATATGCCAAGGCCAAAAGAATAAATATTCAGTACATACCACTGTCTGAGGAATATGATCTATTTCCCGATCTCAACAGAGAATCTGTCTGATACAGTGAAGTAGCTTCCCTGGAGCCAAGAAAACATAAAACATCACAAGAGAAACAAAACTGAGAAGTGCCTCTGTAACACTTATTTCAGATGAAGATTACTATGTTCCTGAAGCCATGTATATATATATATATATATATATATATATATATATATATGCAGAAAAGAGGGGTGCTAAGTGTATATGATTAAAATAAGAAATGAGAGCTTCCTAACCTGCATTGCTTTGGTACATAATTGCCTGAAAATAGGTATTTCAACCATTAAATAACAGAACCCCAAAGAATAAAAAATAAAATAAAAAACAGGGAAAGGAAACACATAATTAAAAGGAGCCCCTAACAAGTAAGAACTTGGGTTATAAGATCATAAACTTACCTAAAATAGTGTGGTAGCTTGAGCGCTGAACATACTCAAATCCTCTCCCAAAACACGAAGCCTGATATAGGTGAAAAACTATTACATGAGTCTCCAAAAATTTACAGACGAGTAAGAACATATGACAAAACCCGTCTACAATATCAAGGAATTATATGAAGTTGCCATCATTGCACCCCCAAATGCCTCATGAGCAATAGAAGTTCAGCTTTCTTTAGTACCTCTTTCGGAACAGTCCAGTAACAGCTTTGAGCGGACACTCCATGCCTAACCTTCCACGCTTGTCCCAACACCGGAGACTGTCCATTGAAACATTCATAAGCAACAACCAACACAAAACATAACCTTTCGTAACCACACAAAACATGAAACATTGACTAAACTGAAACAAAAACTACATAGAGCATGCACATTGGGATCAAACCCAGCAATCGGTGCATAAACTTAACGAAAACTGATAGCATACCGAAGCTACTTTACGGCGAATCGTCCCCCAAATCATTGCTCTTCAGTTTTTTCAGAGCCTGCAATCAAAGACACAAACTTTTCAACCAAAAGCACAAGTTGATCAAAACCAACGTCCCAAATCACCACCAGAAGTAACTGAAAACCAAAACCCTATTCGAAATAACAACAACAAAAGCTCGGATTGAGCTCAGAGCCCCAAAACACCAGCACTAAGATACGATGGAATTTGGTTTTATCGATGAGTTCCAAA
This sequence comes from Spiraea crenata, assembly GCA_033992175.1. Lineage (NCBI taxonomy): Eukaryota > Viridiplantae > Streptophyta > Magnoliopsida > Rosales > Rosaceae > Spiraea > Spiraea crenata. The sequence goes on from JAVBHV010000019.1 coordinate 507,524, forward strand.
TTATGAGAAGCAAAGCAGATTAAATAAAAGGGTCGAGATAAAACTGAAGATTCAACTAAATCATATCAAAACCATCATCTAATCAAAACCCAAATTCCAAAATCCAAACTTTCGGGAAGAATTCAAACATATTCATCAATCTATTCAAAGAGAGAAAAAAGTTAATAAAAATCCAATCTTTAGAATTCTATGTAACCAAATCGAGAGAAAGCTAAGTGTGACCTGGTGGTTGGGAGCTGAAAGCGATCCAAATGCTGGAAATCGAGAGACGAAGAATGGAGAGGAAAGTGCAGAAAATTGCGAAACGGAAGAATGGTATGAGCTTCTAGGCGGCTTTCACGCCGACCATCTAACGTGCCTTCCCATCCTTCTATTTTCCTTTTTCCTTTTTTTTTTCTTTGCCCTATTTTCCTATAATGAATTTCTTTCCATTTTGTGTGTGACTATCAAATAATTCTACTAATAATACGTATTCTGTGAATCTATTCACCCTTAGACCAAATTAGGGCAAAAATTGATATTTTACTAAAGCCTAATTTGGTATAGCTTAACTTATTTTTAAAGTTGATTTGAAAATAAGCTGCTTATACTTTAAAAATAAGCTGTTGTGAAAAAAAGTAGTGAGGTGTTTGGTAAATTAATTTTGTGAAAGTGTTTTATTAGTATGAAAAGGTGTTGGAAAGAAGCTTAAATAAAAAGCTTCAAAAGTGAAGCTTCTTAGGGGCCGTCTGGTAACGTTTTCGCTGGGCATTTCCGCAGTTTGTATCAAGAGAAGGAAAATGATAAAATGAATTTGACATTTTTAAGATTTAAAAACGTGTCTGGTAGTACATTAATAAAATATTTTTGGAAAACAAATTGAGCAAAACATGTCCGGTAGAAGTATATTAAAAATATCAAAATCTGCAAACCCAATTTTTTTTTTTCCAATTTCTCACTGCAAAACGCAATCCAAATCTGCAAACCCATTTTTTTTTTTCTGGGTAATTGTTCTAGGTAATTGTTTTGCAAAACCCAAACATTTTTCTGGGTAATTGTTCTGCAAAAGAAAAACCCAAACGTCGTCCTCATCTCTGTTGTTTTCCGAGCACGAGTTGTGGGTTCCAAGCGGGCGGTCGATGGCCCCGTCGCCGTCCTCATCATTGTCGTCGTCTAGGTTCCGTCGTCGCCGTCGTCTGGTTCCTCGTTGTTGTCTGGGTTCATCGCGGTTCGTCGCGGGTCATCGCGGGTCGTCGCGGGTCGTCTGGGTTCATGGCGGGTGGTCGTCTGGGTTCGTCGTCGGTCGTCTGGGTTCGTCGCCCGGTCGTCGTCTGGGTTCCGAGCAGGCCATCATCGTCGTCGTTCCAAGCGGTTTGTCATCTGGGTTCGGAGAGGGGCGAACAGTATTTGTTTTTAACCTCTTTGAAATTGAGCGAAAACATCAATTTGACGTTTTCGCGTTTTCTTTGTAAAGTTGCAAAAATGAAACAGTCTGCCATTTCTGCCATTTTCACCTCCGTTTTCATCCTCCCTCCACCGAACGCGAATTCACCCATTTTCCGGGGGTAAAAATAGAAAACGACCGCCAAAAACGTTAATGAATGGGCCCTTAGCTTCCTTTGTTTTTGCTCCTTCTAAAAAAAGCCAACTATAAATTAGTTACCAAACACATTTTTCCCATTTGGCTTAAAGTTTAAGTGCTTTTTTTCACCTTTAAGCCATACCAAACATACCCTAGGAGAAATAAATGTTATGAAACCTTCACATACACAATGGGCGGATACCATGCTTCAAAATAAAATGTAAGGGTAAAAAAAATAGATCGCTTGATAAAGAAAATCTACATTTACATACAAGGTTTTGAGATTAAATGTTCAATCCAGACCACCTCAATATCGCTTTACACTCTTCTCAATTTCTAGAAACACATGTCTAATTTTGAGCTTCATAATCAGATATGCAGTACAACTTTAAGATATTGGGACTAGATGTTCTGAAAAAGTAATTACTTGGTAATTTTCAATCCAAGATTGAGTCGTTCAAAGTACGAGATTTTGATATGGGATTGAATGCATGAGATCTTGATTGAAGCATAATGTAGGAATGATTGTGACTGCCTCACCTTCATATTTTTTTGATGAACTGCCTCACCTTCATATTGATGATACTCTAGTCCCTTCTTATTGAGGATTACATACCAATATTCTTGCTTTTAAATATTGAATCTCTCTATAAACGAATATTGTACAAGTAAGTAATTGTCAGCCGTTGATGAATCAGTGGTCGACTCAACAGCCCACACCACTCACATGCACACACCACTCCCACAGTGTACACCTAGCATTGGAAAAGTATAAAAGAAAAGAACGAAGGACAACAAGAAGTAGCATACGTGGACGGTGAGTCGAACCAAACACAAAACCCACCGTCATCCTCTTTACTTTAATTGAATTTTCTCGTCGCTCTGTCTCCTACTTCAGCTACCTGTCAAGAAATACCTCGGCCTCCCATTGCTCACTCCACATCAAGGTTTTCGGGCTTTTCACGTGTCGGTAAGGGCTTTCGGTTTCAATTTCGCTCCCTTCATCTTGATCTGTGATGTTTTGGTTGTTTTCTTATTGATCATTGGATCTAGTTTTATGTTTGTTTGCTTGGTTGGTTTCCTTGATCTATGATGCTGGGTTTCCTTGATCTATGATTTTGGTTTATGAATTTTCTTAGCACATCAATCTAGAGGGACAAAAGGGTAAGCAAATCAATCTTATTTGATGTGGTTTCTGCTGAATTTTCTCTTTTTGTAGCGATAGATTCCATGTTTGAGCTGAAATTTGAAGACTAAAAGGTCAGATTCGATTATTTATGGGAACTGGTGGAGTATTCCAAATGTCATCTGTTATTATTGAGATGCTTCAGTGTTTATACTAGAGATGGATGTATACTATGTGATTCATGAATTAGTTGGTTCAATGCTTCGGTGTTATTATGTTTCTCTAGCTTAAGTTATCTGCGGCTATCTTTCGTATTCCTTATTAGTGTGATTACATGTATGACTGATTACTGAGTGATTAAAAGCACTGAAGCACTTCAATATGTTCAATGAGACCTGGAGTTTTTATTGAAAATACTTCAATTTTTTCAGTGCTTCGGTTCGAGAGTTTGGAGTAAAGATGTTGCAGCTACTATATACGGCGATCTGCAGCGAAATGGTGCTCATTCTGGCCTTGTTGTTCAAGACCCCTCTGAGGAAGCTAGTGATCCTGTCCTTGGATAAGATGAAACGGGGGAAGGGGCCAGTGATGGTGAAGACGGTTGCTGGGACTGTATTTGCTGTTCTTCTCGCCAGTGTCTACAATCTGATGGATATCAAGCAACGAACTGTGGAGGCTGGTATGCTCAACCCGACGGATGAGGTTCTCATGTCGATGAAAATGCTCGAAATCTCTCTTATGGGTATTTTTCTCTACTTTAGTTTCTATAATTGAAATCAAGCTTGTATTCACCTCTACATTTTCTTAATTGTCTTTACTGTGTATTGAGTTATTGGAACTAGGTGTGGGATATGAGTTCTCTCTTTCAATTGGTTAAGTGCTTACTATGTGACAAGGTTGAACGCTCTTGATGATTGAGCTCACCTGTCATGAAGTTGTAATGAATTTATAAACATATGGAGAGTTTATACTTTCTAGCTAGCATATGAAGCATGCAAGTGTTCTTCTGCTTTGCCCATAGTGTTTGATTGTCATCAGCTTTTGCAAGAGCTGACTTGCCCAACCGGTTGTGAGGTTGTGTTGTGTTAAGCCTCAAACTGCAGAATCTCTTGGTTTCTTACCAGTGTTGTATAGAGCTTTCTTCTCATTTGAAGAATCAGCATACCCCCCACCCCCTTCCCCCCATCCTTTTGTTAGGCTTCAACTATGGTCATCTGATGCTCTGCCATTAACAGTTCTTTTTGCTTTTGTTGTTTATAATCTGAGTTTGTTTCTGTTTGCAGGGCAATGATGATATTTTGTAAAACATGTTACCTTATCGTTTCCTTTGTTTAAAAACATTTCATAAACTTCAAAACTAACTTCAATTTGTTGAATGCAGGATTCTTTCTATTTCTTTCACTGATGATTGATAGACTGCACCATTACATTAGAGAACTTCGATTCCTGAGGAAGGCCATGGAGGCTGCAAAAAAACAAAACCAGAGTATCCAAGATGATAAAAATGGAAATCCAGAACATTTGAAGACCTTGACACAAGAGAATGAGACATTGAAGACGAAAATCAAGAATCTCGAATCTGAATATGGGACAACAACATCGAAGGCAAAGGGGGCAGACAGTGAGGTAGAGGCTCTAAGAAAGCAATCTGAAGGACTCCTCATGGAATATGACCGCTTGCTGGCAGACAACCAGAACCTCCGGAGTCAGTTAACATCAATTGACCAGGGCATATCCCACTCTGATAACAAAAAGCATACGTAAGGGAGTGGTTTCTTAGTAATTCTCTATTATCTCTGTCAATATCAAACTCTATGAGGGTACTGAATCGATCTGGGATTGAAGCAGAAAAGACTATTGACTGCAAATATGAAATAGATCTGGACGCTAGTGGAATATGTAAGAATTTTGTTGAATTTTTTAGTTCTATTAGATAAAAGTTTGCTTCGTGACACTCTCTTGAAATAGGCAATGTAGTGTTTCATCTGCATAATCTTCCAGATAGGCAGCTTCAATTTCGTTTGTATCTAGCATGATCTGTTGTTGCTGAAGCTCATGTATGTTTTCAGAATTCGACCTACTGTGAAACTGCCAAAGTAGGCTAATTCTGAATGTTTATGCTTTGCTTTTAACCATTCCGGTAACTTTTGTCCGTTGTACATCCTCAGTCATGGGTTGTATTGACTATAGAGTTATCGAAGTAGTTCTTAACTCGCCCGGAAGGGGAGTTTCGTCATGTTGGCTGTGGCTACTGCTAGCTAGCTTTTAGTCTTCTCCGCTTGATTACTCTATATAGACACTGACTTCCTAACAGATTATGTACTGTTAAAAGTCGGATGATCTAATTGAGTTGAACAAGTCATTTTGAATAAGTCTCCATTGAAATGAATTAAGAAAGTTATGCGTGGCTCATGAGGCACTATTGTTTATCTTCTTATCACTGTATAAATGGAAACCATGATCGGCTGAGAAATCAAAAGCAAAGATCTTCATCTTCCTAGCTTCATTCTTCGTTGCCTGATTAGCTGCCGTACCTACGCATGGCATTAAACATCGTAGCGAAGCGACTACTAGTTCTAGCCATGGCTGCATTCGCAGCCAGAGCAACAATAAGTGAGCTTAAAGAAACCCATATGACCATGTACTTCCATGACACTGCTGCCGGTCCAAACTTCACACTAATACCAGTTGCAGGTATTGCCGGCAAGCTTTGGACCTTCACTCAATTCGGAACAACTTTTGTGACAGATGATCCTATAACTGAGACCCCGAACCGAGACTCAGCCATAGTCGGGCGAGGCCAAGGCATGTACGTGACAGCAGGACTGGACGGGCTAAATGCTCTTGTGCTGCTATCAGTTGTGTTCACAAACAATAAGTACAATGGCAGCACGCTGGAGATTCAAGGAACCAGTAAGCAATTCGAGAAAGTTAGAGAGGTTTCAGTGGTATCAGGCACCGGTAAGTTTCGATTTGCTAGGGGATATGCCACTTTCGAGACCTACTTTGTGGATGCTGCAACTGCCTCCTCAATTGAGCGATGCAACATTTCAGTCCAACACTACTAGAAAAAGTTCATGTTTATCGGTAAGATATGGGCTAAATAATGAACAAATGTGCAGCTGTTTCGTTCATGTTTGTATCAATACACTGGTGATTTATAATGTAATATGCAAACTGCAGGTCAAGCCTTGATATGTAGTATGGCCTCTGACTCACTTTCTTTCCATACCTGCAATTCCACATGAATTTGGATTCAGCCATTTCCAGTAAAGTTGCATGCATGAATAACAGTGCATTTTCCTGTCACAAAGCTTCCAACCATCATATTCAATACCGTTTTCTCTCCTTCATCCCAACTTCAATCAAGTACAAAGAATCCTGCAATGAACTTCGAATAAAACCCAATGTATGAACTACCAAGACGTGAAAACTCAGGGCCGGCCACTGGTTTGGTTTTGATATGCCATTTGTTTATATATCTTTAAAAAGTATATATGATATACGGTGCTCATTTTCATTGGCCAATCCTCCATGTATTAAGATGAATTTTTTTATCTTTCTTCTTGTTATGTTTGGAGTGCCCTCGCCTCTCACTAAATTTTCTAGATCCACCAGTGGAATGAACTCGTGAGTCATATCATATTGATTTAACTCATGAGTATAACTAAAGAATTCCTCATGAGCACTTTATCCCTACCAAAAGTCATCGTCAGTTGAAGGAAATCCAATTAACCATATGTACTTTGATGACAACTTCACCGGACAACATGCCACAACAGCATTGCATCCAAAAAAAAAACAGTGGAGTTTCCTAATGCTTTTCGCCACTGGCGACCTCATAACACAAGGTCCATACCAAGACTCACTCGTCCTTGGCTGCGGTCAAGGTTTTTCATTGACCGCAGGGCTAGATGGGCGTAATGCCTATATCACATTATCGATTGGGTTCATTAACTAGAAATACAATGGCTGCAGACTTGAGATACAAGAGAAGGGAACAAGAAGCAATTGAAGCAAGTTAGAGTGCTTGCGGTGGTCTCAGGTACCGGAAAATTTTGATTTGCTATGCTTGAAACTTATTTTGTGAACATTCCAATTGAATATCAGTTGTAAAATGGAACGTTACGGTGCAACATTACTCGAAGATTATGTACTTGTTCTAGGTCATACTCAGATGCCTGGGACTTGTATTTACAATCTGCAATTGCAAGTTAGCCCTCGAGATTTCATATAGATTGGTTTTACATCGGTATTTTGTGCTTCCGTGATATGAATTGTACTGTTGCATTTGATTTCTTGGCTGACCAGAAATTCCTCTTAGGCGTTGGGCTTGGAGTTTAGTAGATTAAAAGCAATGCATTGGAAAATCCGAGTTCGAATGTTGTTTCTATACAAAAGAATCCCTCTATGAAGAACCCAAGTTTGACTTTGCAATTACAAACCTGGTACAATCGCTAAGTAAAATACATTTTGAACCACAAGTTCAAGAAATCGCAAGTCCAGAATAGAAGGTCGAAGAAAATGCAAGAGTCAGATTAGGCATGCTTGACTTACTTGGATATCTTGTAATTTTGGGTTTGGTTTGCAGCTGGTATTGGGTTTGTGTGGTTTTGCAATCTTTATACACGCATGAGAATATGAGTTACAGCAAGATATCTTGGTCAGATTGAAGAATCTCTAATCAGTAATCACTAAAACCTGAGACACCAAATGACAGCTCCCAAAAGTTATTGTAGTAGTATAGTTTTGTAGCTCGGTCCATGCATCATGTGGTTGGTTGAATGCGCATGAGACTTTGAGGTTTAGCCAATTCTCAAATGAAATTGTTGACTAGCAAGTAGCAAATTCAGTATATATGCAACCAATTACTATCACTCAAAATCACAAGTCTTTTTGTTGCCCCATTTTCAAATTCTCCTCGTCTTTCTAGCAAAGGCAACAAACTGCACACCAAACCTCTCTCACTACTTATCCCTCCTATCAGTTCTAGCCATGACTCCATTTCTAGCAAAATCCAGTGAGCTTAAACAAACCCAATTGGTCTTGTACTTCCAAGAACTCTATGGTGGTCCAAATGCCTCCAGCATGCCAATCGCAGGCATCGCAGGCAAGCTTTGGACCTTCACCCAGTTCGGAACAGTTTATGTCACCGACGATCCAATGACCGTTGGCCCAGAACCGAACTCTGCATCCGTAGGCCGGTCCCAAGGCATAACTGTGGCGGCGGCCCAGAACGGCCTCAACGCCTTCGTCTTGGTGTCACTTGTGTTCACAAAAAATGAGTACAATGGTAGCACACTAGAGCTACAAGGAGATAGCAAGCAATTTGAGCAAGTTAGAGAGATCGCCGTGGTATCAGGCACAGGAAAGTTTCGATTTGCTCGGGGATACGCTACGTTTGAAACTTATTTCGTTGACCAAGCAACTGCCTACTCAGTCGAGCGATGCAACGTTACAGTTCAACATTACTAAAATATCATTTTAGGGTGCAAAGTTATGGGTTATAGATGTTAGCTACAAGCTTGGTTTTGTAATTTGTATGAAGTCAACCCTTTATATCGTGGCCTAATCTTACCAATAATATACCCAATGAAATATAGAAAGTATACTTTAATCTCAAATTGGCATGCGTGTTGTATACATAAGACTTTTAGATTGTTAAATCGTCATAATTTACATATATTATACAAAATAAAGATTACGTTAACACGAATCAGTCTGATGTATTCTACAAAATTTCGTGCTCAACCTTTGATAGACGAGCCTTAAATTCCCTGTCAAAAATTGGATTTTCATAATATATTTCCAAGTCTTAATCTTACTTGTACTTTAATTTCCTACTTGGATTGGGTTTCCTAGTAGTAGTCCCTCTTCACTTGTATAAATACCTCCAAGACATAAGAATCAAGGTACAAAACTTCAGATTATCTCTAAGGTAAAGAATCGCTGCAATATGTCATCAACAAACAATCTTCCCAAGAGAAGTCATCAAGATATGTCGAGTGCCATGTCGAGTGGCCCTGGTCTTCAGTCACTTGTGAATCAAACAATTTTAGTCATCACAAACGATGGGAAAACTTTTGTGGGAGTTTTGAAGGGATTTGATCAGGCCACTAATTTAATTCTGGATGATACTCATGAACGTGAATTCTCTAAAAACAAAGGAGTTCAAGTACATCCAGTGGGATTGAATCTAATCAGAGGTGATAACGTCAGCGTGATTGGGGAGTTGGATGAAGATCTTGATTCTGCTATTGACTGGTCAGAAAGGACAGCTCGTGAAATTAAGCCCATTCGTTACGAAAGCCGGTAGAGCGTAGTTGCAGAATATTGATATGCTTATGGTTTTTCAGTCTGGTATGATTGGAATTGTTGAAGATGTAACTTCTATTATCTTTTACTCGTATTTAAAGTTCTTGTTTAGGATTGTTCGCTAGTACTACTATTACCTTCTTTTTGTACTAGTATTAATTCTTCCAAGACCAATATGTTTTCAATAGTAAATTTCGAACGTAGTAATCAAGATGAATATTTGAAGCTAAATGAGAAATCTTTTTCATTCAATATGAGTGAGTGATTTTGATTCGAGCAATAACTTAATTCCACTAGTTTGGTTCTAATTATTGTGCTATTTTCGGTACACTTCTCGAACATTTGAAGAAGAAATCCTACTTTAAACTCGACTCATTTAAAAACAAGCCCAAAAAGAGCCAATAAATCCTAAACACAGGTACTCGGCTCCTCTCGTTTGAAGATATGCAATACATGTGTTTTTGCAATAATTTGCATCAGAAGCACTGAAATAATGATTGTAATGTGAATCAATGGCCACAACTGGCCCCCACTTTTATATTTTCGTATAAACATTGAGAATCTACAATAGGAATTTTAGAGAAGATTGACACGAGCATATACGTATGGTGAAATACTAATGGTATAATATTGGCATGACTAAATTTGGCCCGACAAGGTACGAGCAAGATGCAAAGGCATAGGAGTGAGGTTGGACGTAGCTCCTGCAATCTCTGTTGCAATCCACAAACGCATTTCAATTGTAGGCGGAAAGTCCTCATTGTCCTCATTGATATGCTCAAAAAGAGTTCCACTGCTGATTCGCAACGCCTAACAGTTGAACCATACAGTCCATTATGAATCACTACCTCTGCAACATGGTTTTTGAATATCGGATGAAATCGCTGCCGAGAGTACTCATTAAATAGAAGTGTGAATATCAGCAGTGGAATAGTGAAACCTGATGCAATCGGTGATCTTTTTGGTCCAAAGATACCAACGCAATAATTTGCATTAGAAGCACTAAAATGATAATTGTAATGTGAAATGGCCACAACTGGCCCCCACTTTTATATTTTCGTACATACACATTGAGAATCTATAATAGGAATTTTAAAAATTTTCGTACATACACATTGAAAATCTACAATAGGAATTTTAAAACAGATTGGCACGAGCGTATACATGTGACGAAATACTAATGATATAATATTGGCACGATTAAATTTGGCCGACATGGTACGAGTACGATGCAAAGACACATGAGTGAGATTGTCGACGTAGCTCCTCCGATCTCTGTTGCAATCTACAAACGCATTTCAACTGCAAGCAGAAAATCCTCATTGTCCTCATGGATATACTTAGAAAACGTTCTGTTGGGTAAGACTTCGAAAATATTTCATTCACAGCAACGAATGCGCCACCTGCCTGAGATGCTAAGAAGCTGGTAATTAACTAAGTAGACATGAAGTTCTCCTTCTAGTCGATGACCTTAAACAAGTTTGTCTTACCCCGTTTGTTATATTCGAGTTACACACTGTGAGCTTTCGCTCCATGTCCACTAACTCAACCTGCTTCATCCTTTCCTCGTTCTTCTTCCATCATCCACGAATGTTGTTATTAAGTAGTTTAAATGGAAAATGATGTCAAAATGGATTATTCATGAGAAGTAGTGAGAGATACATGAATGTTTTTTTACTAGGGTTTGGAGTCTGCAACGGTCATTGTGTTGTCTGCCTCCGTAATCGGCATGTTGGTTTCTATATACGAACCATTCCTCTTCTATTTGCATTCTTCAAATCATTATTTTTGTTTTCTTCCCAATCCAATGGAACATAGCCACTTTCACAATCCAATTGAAAACATATCTTCCCAATCCAATGGAACATAGCCACTTTCCACTAAGCATATTGAAAAGATAAATGATGATTCTTAGTGAAAGCGAGGTAAACATTACCACTAAACATCATATGTGTTTATTCACAACTCGATATAGTCAACATACACGAACTCATAAAATTTCTTCAAAATTCAGCTTACTGAAGAGACCATATCAATCAGTAAGCAAATATTCAATGGCTATATAACAATTGTTATTCAAATGGATCAAGGTAAGCTCAAACATCACATGGAAATGACAAGATGAAAACGGTAACAACATACATGATCTTTAGCCTGTTTAGGACAATGTGTGAACAAACAGGGCCTAGCTCGGCACTAGCATGACCACTAAATAGGCCCAAGTTAGGCACATCCCACTTAACATGAAGATTTTCCACGATTATGATTATGAATGGGTTGCAGATCGGCGGCCATCCAAGACCTAAATCTTAATTATTTGAACCGAGACAAACGACACGATTATTAAAAGAAAGCGATTTTCACATACACTTTTTCATCTCTACACACCCTTCTTTAATCATTTTGATTGATTCCGCTTTAATCCTTCAATTCAATAGCCAACAATAAAGAGAAGTGTGCCGAAAGGTGAAAATGATAAGGCAAAATTAGCTCTTTATTAAATGAGCAGCGATGAGCACAATTGGGCCCAACTTTCATAGGCTACTGAAAAAAAGAAAGAATTACATTTACGACAAATGCGTTTGAAAAGTCCCTTACACATAGTGGCAAAAATACCCGTGAGTTCGGGCCCCTTAGTCCATTGAGGATGAATTCCGCAACTGAATAGGATATGGGTATGGGAATCCCCGAAACCTGGATTTACTCTATAAGGGCTTAGTTAGGGATAGGATTGTAGTCCCCGTCCCCTAATCAGGCCCGAAAGTATATTGTTTTATTTAATTATTTAACTATTATTATAATACTATTATTAAGTAGCCGTAATGGACTATCCTTTTCTTTTCCCCAAGCAACAGATTGACCTCTCATTTTCTCCCAATCAAAGAACGCAAAAAGCTCACATTTGCTTCCATCTCCCCCGTTGCGCCATCCACCTCTTACATTCGTTCGTCACTTTATTGCAAGTGTACCGAGTCGATTACGGGGATTTGGGACGAATTCAGGGAACTAGTACCCACTGCGTATGGGGACGAGGAATCCTCAAAAAGGCCGAACTAGGGATTGGGTTGGGAATGGAGATGGGATTGAAGATGGGGCTAGGGATGGGATTGCTATCCCCCATCCCGGCCCGATCCATTGACATCCATAGTCACAATCTTGTGACAAAACCTAGTGAGAAATTTGATTTTGTCATAATCTTATGACAAAATTAGTGTTCTCACAATTTTGTGGTAAAATTAATTTTGTCACAAACTTTGTGATGATCTTGTCACAACCTTATGACAAAATTAGTTTTGTCACAACCTTATGACAAATTTGATTACGTTACAACCTCGTGACAAGTTTGATTTTGTCTCAAAGTTTTGTCAAAACCTTATGACTAATTAGTTTTGTCACAACCTTGTAACAAAATTGGTTTTATCACAACCTTGTACCAAAATTAATTTTGCCACAACCTTATGAAAAAATTGGTTTTAACACAACCTTGTGATAAATTTGGTTTTCTGATAAACTTGTGGCAAAATTGGCTTCGTAACAACCTTGTGATAATTTGATTTTGTCACAACCATGTGACAAAATTGGTTTTCTCAAAAACTTTTGACAAATTTGATTTCGTCAGAACCTTATGACAAAATTGGTTTCATCGGAATCTTGTGACAAAATTGATTTTGTCACAACTTTGTCACGACCTTGAAAGTGAACACAAGTTTTATTTGTTTTCACTTTTGGTTTTCAGTTTTCATATTGTGCGGCATACCTTCCCTCCTCCTTCATTGTTCCTTCATCACTCATCATTTCTACTCCATAATTTCCTTCACTCTTAGGTTATACAAATGAAGTGAAAAGCAAAAATGAAAAGGTTACCAACGGGGCCTAAGGGCAGGGCCGGCCCTCCCCTTGAGCAAGCAACTCCCAAGAGTTGGACCCCCAGTTGGAAAGGGCCCTCAAAATAATTTTTAGCCTTATATATGTAAAAGCCCAAAATACTTTTTAGCCTTATATAAGCAAAAGAGAGCAAAATGTTGTTCCAAAATACCCAAATTAGACAGGGTCAGCCCTGCCTAAGGGCGTGCTCATAAGTTCAACAATCTCACATGATACACACTTATCAATTAGTAACGTTTTCATAAAACTGCCCAGAAAGAATAGCATGAATCTTGTGTTCATCCATCAATTCCGGCATAACGTTTCGAATTTGAACTATCGCTTTCTCGTCCATAAATTCGAACCATGGATGAACAAACCATACTGCACAAGGAAGATTACGCTCACTATATTCGACTCTTCTGCTTCTCAGTTTTGTTGTTCACCACAAATGGCATTAATCCCGTGTTCAATACCCTCCAAACTCATGTCCTTTTTATCACTATTGGTAGTTTTAGTCATGTTCATATCTCTAGCCAAGGGCCATAGTCATAGAGAAACCACCATAGTGATCTACTTGCAAGACTTGGCAACTGGACCCAATGCCACTATTGCCCCAATCACTGGCATCAAGGACAGGCCTCAATCTTTGACCTCCTTTGGCACCATCTTCGCCGTTGACGAACCCATCACCGAAGCCCCGGACAAGAAGTCCACCCAAGTCGGCCGAGCTCAGGGGATTCTGGCGGCCTCTGCCTTGGATGGCGCCAATGTGCATGTTTTACTGTCGTTTGTGTTTACCAACGCCGAGTACAACGGTAGCAGCCTTGAGATACAAGGCGCCAGCCGCCAATTCGAGCGGTTTCAAGAGGTCTCGGTGGTTTCCGGCACTGGAAAATTTCGATTTGCAAGGGGATATGCTACTCTTCAGATCATTTTCTTCGATAAAAAGATTGCCTACAGAATCATAAGGTGCACCATTAGGTTGCTTCTAAATAGCTAACTTTCACTCGCCTCGCATGACCATGTAACAAACTAATGGACCTCTACTTTGAGTGGTTCATGAAGTAAAGCGTTTTTCCTTTTTGCCCAACTAAACTAAACCCATCTTTTATACTATTGTATCGAAAGAAAGAGCGGCACATGAATGATAATGATCTCTGACTTAATAAATTTTAGAGGGCTGCTATGTACACTCAAAAATTTTCTCTGGACACTCATATTTCTCTGTACACTCATCTCAATTTCTAAATCTTCTCTGAACACTCAAATTTGATTAAAATTTTCCACATATACCCTTTTATTTTTATTGTACAAATTTTCTTCTTTTCTGCTAACCATCCAGCGAAACCAGCCGCTATTGCTTCTGAAACAGGTTCAGTAAGATTGACTGGTTCTCCTTCAATTCCAGCAACAGCCACACCTCGAATATCACTGTGGATGAGAACATTAGTCCACTAAGAAAACCATATCGGATTGATACTGCGAAAAGGTTCAAGTACCAAGAAAGTTTAGAAATTTTTAACTGCAAGACCACACTATGGTGGCGTGAATTGTTACCTGCCATTTTGAAGCTTCATAAAATCAACTTTGTCAAGATATGGAACCGCAGCAGTAGATGGAGCAGCTATGAAAAGGCCAAATAAATATCACGTATAAATCCAAAAAGGTAAGCAATAAAAGAACCATTGTGGACAAGTTGATGATAAGAGAAGAAAAAGTATATCATTGTGAGCATAGGCCTTCCAAACAACTAAAATAAAAGCAGACCCCATGCCGAAGATATGATTTTTCTAACGATCATGAAAAAATAAGGAAGTATTTTAAGGAAGTCTACAACACTAATTTTGCATCTTATATCAACCTTGATAGTCAGAGTCTAGAACAGACCATTGCAGTGAACAGTTTCTCATTTATAAAACCGCTCTGGTATTTTGATAAGTTGCGCAATTGCCTGGAAGGAATGGCAGTTCATGCTGTCTTCCCTTGCTGGAAGGGAAGTATGTTGCGCATAAAAGGGGCATTATAGTCCCTTCCATATCGGGCGTCGAACTTCCTACTTACTTGGTAGCATTGTGAGACACAAACATTTTCGACAATATTCCCTGACATTGCTGCAAAGAAGTTCCGCAATTTTATTAGATTCCAAAGTCATAAAAGATTTATCAATATAGTTAATTATGTCCTTAAATGTAATTTACTGTAAGGATAAAAAAGTAATTACATCTAATGAAAAATATAAGAGTGTCCAGAGAAATAATGTGAGTGTACGTAGCAGCTCTCAAATTTTATTGTGAAGATCTTTAAAATGTAATGTAGAAACTAAAATATTCAGAGTCTAACATTTGTATGATGAAAATTCATTAATCACAAATAAGGGAATAATAATGTGAACTCATGAATGTATGCACGTAGTATTGCTCTTACCTTCACATGCGGATTTAAATAAAATTTTAAACATAACAAATAGATGGTGGATTAGTATAGATCATTTAAAAAGTTTGGTGCTTTGAGACCCTTTATGAGACCACAAACTAAACGTTAGGACCAATTACACTTGGAAGATCAATAGCCACCCAAATGTTTGTTATGTGTTCTGTGAATCTTAATACATCCCATCCGCCAATGTTGTTCCATATGCTTTGAAGGAGATTCAATATTTATTTATTTCAACAAGAGACCAGAAATCCAGTTGTAAATGTTGGGTCTTCTGGCATACCAACTTTAACTAGCACATCTATTCTGACGGTTGCCAAAACAGTAGATAATGGCTTGGAATTATAATTTTCCTAGCCACTTGCATTTGGAGGAACTATACCCAACTCAAGCAGCAGTTGGTAGAATGGAATTAAAAACACCATGTTTGGCACCCTTCTTTACCAACCAAACATAGAAACTGAGGAGAGGGTTGGTGCATTTTATCGCTTTAATTAGCTGATATTCGTGCTGTCAAATTCAATTGACTTAACTCATATTTACTGTGTCTTTTTTTTCTATTGATACCAGAATTGTACCACCTCCAGTGATGTAATGCGAATGTAACCAAACTGTCCCACCAAACATATGGTCTCTGTTAGCAATTGAGAGGCTCACCAGCAGCATAAGTCATTGTTTGTTAGCATCAGATAGACAATGCAGACACCACTGTTAATTGGTTGATCTCTGATATTCTTCAACTTAGTCGTTTTGCTTGAATCATGATCGTGCTTGTTCTGTTCATAAAATACCATCTTCAAAAGTTACAACAAAAACAGAGGGGAAATGATGGAAATTTCTTTTATGATTACTAAAATCTTGATATTGAAGGAAACCACAAATCGTCTCTGTCCCTCTCAAAAACAAGATTTTCTGTTGAAACCTACATTCCTATTCTCCCTAACATTTTTGCAAACCCCTTAAATATCCACATTTCTAATTCTACCACTATTGCTATCTAATTAACCCACCAATCACATCAACTTCAACTTCATCTTCACAATAATTATTCCCCCTAACTTCAATCCAAGTTTCTTCCCAATCCCACCTGGAATCCCCTGAAGACAAGGACAACCGTCTGATCCTCCGATCATCAGAAAAACTTTCAAAACATGAGTTCTGATCAAGATTGCCCAAAGTTTCTGATTCCTCCATGGAATTCCAAATTCCTTGATCAAGAATACTTGTTGGAGAAAACGAATTGGATTCTTCAACTTGCTTTGTACTACACGAACTTATCATGACAATTTCTTCTTCTTCTTCTTCTTCCCCAAGAAATGAATGCTTTAGAAGTTGACTAGCCGTCCACCGCTCTGCTGGGTCCCTCCTTAAGCACTTTTCCAAAAAGCACTTTGCTTCATCGGAGAGGAAGCTCGGAATTTCCGGTAACTCACCGGAATAGGCAATTCGATACAGAACGGTCACCGGGTCAGCTGCATTAGGCCAGGGTGCTGATCCCCCGGTCGCCATTTCGATAATTGTGCACCCAAGTGCCCATATGTCACAGGGGAACCCCTGTTCTTCCCCACGCGCCACCTCCGGCGCCATAAACATTGGTGTGCCGCCAACTGGGGCGGGGGAATTAGCCCACCTGGCGCATCCGAAATCCGCCAGCTTTGGACCATTTTCGCCTACCAAGATGTTCCGGCCTTTTATGTCGCAATGTATTAACCCATGTGAATGTAGGTACTCTATCCCCTTCACAATGCCCCGTGTGTAATTTCTGATCGTTGACTCGTCGATTAGGCCTCCGTGATTGTGAATTGCATCAACGATCGTGCCGCCAGGCATGTACTCCATGAAAATGTTGTACATGAGCTTGTTCTTCTCCCTAGTAATGTCATGCCCCATGTAGCTCACTATGTGTGGACTGCTCAGAGAAGACAGAATTTTTTGCTCCCTTTTCAAGAACTCTGATTGAGACATCTCAGAAGACTTGACGGCGAGTATGTCACCGGAGAGGTGGGAGGCGGCGAGGTAGACGGAGGCGGATGAGCCGTGGCCAATGGTGCGGCCTCGAGTCCAGTCCATTTTGGTGATGAGGTGATGAGCTAAGAATAGAATGTACAAAACTTTTTATGTTGGTTAAGATGCCTACTGCAATTTGCAAATGCCCCTTTATATATGGACTCACTCGCTCGCAAAAATAAAAAGAGGGATTTTTAAAAGGTTAGTTTAATTGGTTGGTTGGGTTGACATATCATTTAACTTGATGCCGCCACGGGTTGAATTTTGGCTGGGGTAGATGGCTTACGGCTGCGATTTGGCGACACAGCATAAGGGCACGTGTTAAGTATTGGGAGTGTCCAAAGTGGAAAATTGGGGTACAAAATATTTGGTTTTGGTTTGGTGCAAAGTGATGGGAGAGGTTGGATAGAGTAGCTTGGATGGATAAATCCCTAAATCCTAATTGAAATATACTATAATTTGTACGGATGTGAAGGTTTGGAGGAAAATAAAATTGGGAAGTTGTGGGTGAGGTGTTAGGGGGTGCGTTGAACCACCAAAATGGGGTTGAATTCTAGTATCACTTTCAATTTCGGTTTTGGTATAGGGTTGAAATCAAGCATGTGCCATTTGATATAAAAATCTAGTCAAAATTGAAAGTCCTATGGGTTAGGAAAACTCACAAAATTACAAGGATAAATATCAAGCATGGAATATGCCAATATGGGTATCTTAACCAAAGTTAAAAAAAGGGGTTAAGATAACACTTTTATGTGGGGTTTGACCAATTTACACTACACTATGAATCTCCATTTTAAGATTTGGGGACTTTGATGCACACTTAAGATATTTGGTGAGGACATCGTTTCTATTCTATACTAAAGTTCGAATCTTCCGTTCAGCTGGTTTTGTATGTAAAAGAGTAGACTAATTTTGTAACGAAAATGTTGGTGACTTCTCTGCTTAAGGATCTACCCCTAACCTTCTTTTGTCAAGCTAATTAGGCTACATTTTCAAGTGATCAAGGTTGATAATGCTTGGCCAACCATATTTTGCTGAAAAATTTGTTGATTAGTCATTGACACATTAAAGTCCAAAGTTCAATGTGCCCTGCAATTGAGTGCTGCTTGAGTTCCTTACAAACATGGATAAAAACAGTCCCTACCCCCAATTCAAGTAAGAAAGTGTCTCATTATTTCCATGTATTTGTCTTCATTCATCAGATAATGTGGAAACTTTCAACACTCAAAGCTAGATTATTCTCTTAAAATTTGTCAAGTAGTGTTATAGATAAGTATATAGACTAGCATTTAATCAAGCTAGTATGTATAACTACAAAACCAAATTTGGCATCTTACCGGTTGCTGAAAACTTACACGTTTATACAACGACATAGTCGATTGTTAATTCTCTCTAGACTAATTTACCATCCAATTACACATGTAAAAAAGTGGTTAACCTAAGAGGATTTGTGTTCCTTAAGTAAAGCAATTATGATTTGGTGCACTCAACACTAAAATAATTACCCCGATTTCATGTCGTAGATTGTATACAAAGGAAAGACGATGGTCGTTCCACTATGGAATTGCACAAACCCTCAAAATAAAAATGATCATTTTAGCCATGCTAAATTAAAAGCACTGAAAGTTCTCAAAAAGTCCTAATCATAGACGAAAAAAATTTCATTTAAGGCACTGAAAAAGGAACAATCTTGGTAGTAAATTGGAAGCCACTTTCCATGAATCGAAATCATTAATTAAATTAAACACTAAGAAACCACACGTAGCCACAATCTTTTTTGATTAACTCCTCTGCTACGTTTTGTTGCTTCAAACCTCATATTGATGTACTCTTTATATTTTATAGATCTCTAATGAATTTGTATAGATTTATTATAAAAATGTCCTTTTCCAACTTCCACCGTGCACGAAAGTACACACTACAATGCCACCTCATAAATTTAATAATACACAATATGGTAGATAAGCTTGATGAACCAATAACAGCTAAAAAGGGGATGGTGGTTTGGACCTTGCCAAGAGAGTTAAAGAGTGGAATCAATTCAGAGGCAAGAGGGCAAAAGAAGTGGAAGAGGTTCAAACCCATTCCAATTGACAACACAATCTCCCGCAGTAAATAAGCAGTTGGGAGGTTGGTTGTTTTTTGGGTTGTAAAAGTAAAAGGACTACACAACAACCATTATTTAAGAACTCTCCAATGATTTCCTATCATTGAGAAAATGATTTGATGAAACTGAAATACTGCCATATTATATTACTAATCAGATTTTATATAGTATTAGTAATAGCATTTTAATATTATATGACTGTATTACGATCTCTACTCAGAAATAGCTCTTCTTAACGACCATTTAATTTCCGCCTAACTGGTTGGATCAAAAGTGCGTGTGCACACCAACGCTTCTCGAACCTTATGCGTGGCTTATAAGATTGCTGTGCATAAAGGTGTAAAAATATGATTTTTCTTCATGTTTGATCAAAGAAATCATTATTCATGGTTCATGCAGTTGTGGGGGGACTAAAAAATGGACCATCAGGAAATGAACACGTAGGTTTTGAAGGACATTTAAAGTGCACGTTTATTATGTGTGGTGTGTGCTTGTGGAAGTGACAAGGTTTACGTGGCTTTGATGCAATTGGAAAAAAAGAATTAGAAAAAAATGTGGAGTGGTCCTTGGAACAGAAATGAATCTAAATATGATAGGTACCCAAGGGCTTATTTCCATTTATTTTACAGCGGATGAAAATGAGGGGTTTGTATTTGGAAATAGAGATGAAATGAACTTGAATGAAACCCCTATGAGCTGCATTGGTCCTACCTTGATTTTTCACCATTAATGTCCTATAATGTAAAGTTCAATACTTGATCCCAACCCACTTATGCTAGCTCTATATTCAAAGCTAAGATTGAGGTTGGGTGAAAGTAAGGAGGAAGGAGTTCAAAAATTCAAAGTTACCAACCAGGGATATCCTCTTAGAAATGTCATGAATGTATAATGGACTACACCAATTCAGTTAAAAAGTTTCCGAATTTTCGATTTGATTTAATGAGTTGTAATAGTATTTCATTTGTTTTTAAGCATGTTGTCAATATCAATAATCAATCACATCAAAATCTTCATTTCAAAAGAGTCGGAGTCCTAATAATGGTATGCAGTTTATTAGGGAAATTTACACGCAACTAAGATATAGATATCATTATTTCTTCTTCTAATTTATCATTTTACTTGTTATATATACGAGAGCGAGATGAAGAGAAGGTTTTGCATCCCCAGTTACACTCGAGGTTCTCTCCTAGTTTACCATGGTGTCTTTTGGGTTGTTGGAAAAACAAATGAGTGTTGCTTAATTTGGTTTTAGCATGATAAGGTTTGTTAGCGGCATTTGATTGAATGAGTAGTAGATGGATTTGCTTGCTTGGACGTGCCGTTATAGAAAATAGACAGTGCTCTGCTTTTCTTAGTGATGAGACAGGTCAAGAAATCAATCATAGAAAGCTCAGCACACGTAACAAGTTTGTTTATGTGTCACTTGTAGCTCGTTGGTTAGAGGCTTTGAAACCGAAAAGAGCTTTGATTATAATGACGCTTTCTGCTACGTAGGCAAATCCTCCATATAAAATCACATCTGTATTATTGCTTCTAGAACATAATATAGGTGCGATTTGTCAGCTCAAAGTTCTTCAAACCAACGACATCGAGCCACGTGCACAGGAGGCTGTAGGTTTCTCTTTCTCATGTCACCGTGAAGTCATTTTCGACACAGTATATGCTAGGTATTGGAAAGAAAAAGAATGGCGATGAGTCAAAATCAACCCCGTTATATAGACCTACTTTACTTGTGCATAAAGAAACAATCTTGTCTTGATTTATTTACAAATGCAAGATTAGTTCCATGGTTCACACAAACAAGGTTCCATAGCAATAACATTTCGTTTAATGTCAGCGGAGATTATAAACACGTAGGCATGCGGAATATAAGCATAGAACTAAGCTGCTTCTGCAAACCCGACTGCCTGGTTCCCGTAGTCGAACACAGTGTGATATTTACCCATGAAGATATCTCCCAAGATCCTGCATAACATTTGTACTCGTTAGTAAACCGAATGCAGTGCTCTTACTGTGTGTGGTTGTTGGAAAAAAGGTAAAAGGTAAAAGATACGACAAGAAACGAAAGAAGAGATCAATACCAGAGTGGTCCACGAGGAGGAGCAACATCCATAGCTATAAATCCACTGATGCATTGAGCTGCAGCTCCCTCTCCGATTTTGAGGACATACTGATCCAGGAAATCAACATTCAGCATGAACAATATGTTAGTGGAGTTAAAAATAAAACACAATCAACAACTGAATATTGGCCAAAAAGGAAAGACGACTAGTTTTCTCAGCAGTGGTAGTAATATGACCTATACATAATATCAACTTGCACAAAGTCTTTATCAATTATATCCTGACAACATACCTGCTCTGGAGCAAGGTCAAATACTTTACCACCAATGGTAAATGATACGCTGGGCAAGGAGGATAGAGCATCACACTGGACTGATGATTCTCCACTGGGACTGGGAAGTCGTTCACAGAGCTGCAAGTACAAATGGAGGCATCAGGCATGAGCTTGCTGTAAGGAATGATTTCAGAAAGACATGTAAAGGAAGTTTAACTTACCGCATTGGCATAATTCAAGATCTGTTCCTCCGTATCATTTAGCCTTATCCGATTCTGCATCCATACCACTGCCATCTCACAAGCAGAGCAAGCAGCATCATTCAGGCCATCAGATGCCGTTTTTACTTTCTCATCCACCATACTTGCAATGCCCGCACTGTAAAGTTTTTGACACATTTAAATCAAGATGACCTGATAACCTCATCATTACTACCATGCTTTCTACAACTTTAAGAAAATATGATGGACTGCATCTAACCTCACACCACGAGTTCCATCAAAAGTGCAAAAACCAATCTGAGAGCAGATTTTTTTCGGTTGTGCCTATGAAACATGTCAGGGAAAGCAAAAGTCAATTAGTAAAGGTAGTTTTATGTTTACAGAATGAAAGAGACACAGAACATGGCAACCCACTGATATCACTAAAATGTTGAAAGAACAGTAAAGTTTCATCAAAAGGCACTGGAAACAAAGAAAGAAGAATATAGTGATGTACCTGGGCTAGCAACATTTCTATTATAGTTTTGCCATATTGGTCAACCACTGTCTTGCATTCTTGACTTATAACACCGGAGGCTCCAATGGCATGATTGATTTGGGTGATAATAGTCTGAAAAGTGAGATCATACAATAGCATCAGTGAGAATGACAATTGTATCTCTTGTGCTGTGTTTGGTATATTGACAACTCCATACTGAGATATGAGAACATGGACATCCTTAGCCAGAATACATACCGTAGGTCCAGCCAATAGGGAGGTTCCTGAATCGGCAATTGCAGAGCAACCACTACCACAATATCCTGGAAAATGATATAAGAATTTTTCAATACCATAACAAGTAAGCTGGCCAAGACCATAGAAAGCGTCTATTGCCTCAAAATAGGAAGTTAAATAGAAGGTTTTAATAAACACGTTGCAGGTCATTACCAGATGATTCACCACCAATTAACACATCACCCATATCAAACTGCAAATAAGAAAACAAAATGGAAGTATGACATATAAAGCAACAAAGAAGATGAATAATATATCAGCAAAAAATCTGCAAAATATGGTAATATTTTGTATGCTAACCTGCCAATAGCCTTTTTGAGTCACAGGAACATATGTATGCTCACCCTTGTGATGACTAGAATCAATACCCCCAAAGACAATCTCACCTCCTTCTTCCCCTTCAGTATTGCGATTTAACCAAAATGAGAAAACTGGTTCTTTAACAAGACCTTGATTGACCATATTATACCTGTTATAACACCAAATGTACTCAACTAATTAGGATTGAGGACTTGCAAGTGGAGGAAGGCAAGTAAAGTAAAATCACGTATGTGACACAATTTGGAGCATTTGTATGATATTCAATGATGTACTAAATGTAAGAAATATGCACCATTGACTTACCAGACAGGAACAGCATTTCCAACTGATATCTCTTGAAAACCCAGTCCTAGAATACCATCAAATTTAGCTGCCAAGAATGTGATGCCAGGCTCTTTGGTTGCCTCAATAAAGTCCTAATTACCAGTGGTATTAGCTAAGGTAAAAGCAGAACAGAACATTGAAAATTACCACATATTGTTTCTGTCAAAACTAACCTGATCCTTAACAACAAGATTGCCAACTTGGACATGGTCCTGGCTAAAGAAACCTGCAATAGCACCAGTTCCATACTGGATCGCCGCAGATTTTCCTATATTGGAAAATGGAATTATTATTAATGAAATCAAGCCCCTTACAATTAGTTTCACATCGTTCTTTGAAGAGGTTTAGTTTTTTCCATCTTTCCATTAAGATTAAAAGAGTACATTTCATGCTAATTTGGGACAGCTTGATCAAAGACTCAAGGATATTGGTAATCCCGTCCTTGGACAGTCATAATCTTATCAAAACAATAAACATTAATACCCCGAAACCGGATATAGAAACATACCATTCTTTGTGTATGAACTTGATTGGCTAGACTTATACTTGGAGTGAAAAAGGCAAGCCACCTGAAAGAAAATTCCAAAGAAAACCATTTTTAAGATATCCACATTTGACAAAACATTTTGAATTCATGAAGAACACCCAACAGCTAAGTAAAAGACTTAACAAGCTTACCGAAAAATAACACTTAGCTGATGGCACCCAAAGATTAGAACTTCCGGTATCAAATATCACAGTAAACTTCTGAGCAGGGGTTCCAATACCAATCTCACCAAAATACTGAGCATCCATATAGTTCTTCAATGCAACAATATCAGTTTCCTCAGAATCTCCGAGATTACCACGCAGACCATACTTCCTAATTCCTTGTGCATTACCATTAGCTCTTCTATTAAGCTGACTTGCTTCATCTATTTTCATCTTTTTCAGTCCAATTCTAACCAACCCATCATTGGGTGCGGAAATTACCACTTGGGACAGCAGCAGAAACAGAAACGGAGTGACCAAACTGGCTCTCAATTTCAACCCCATGTCGAAAACTGCAAAAAGTTTGCAAATTTATGCTCAAAGATCACTCTTTTGACTGAATATTAATTGGGCTATTTTTGATAACTACTATCATGAAAGCAAATAATTACATAAACCCAACATCAAATTTCATCTCTTGTGACCTTGAACTATATTTTCTCAGCAACCAAACAGACCTTAGATAACCCTAGTACTCAACTATCAGTAAAGGTGCAAACTTTACAGGAAAACAATCAAAAAATTGCATAGAAATAACCAATTCAAAAGCATCAGGAAATTAATTTAGAAACAAAACTAGAATCTGAAAAAAGATCAAAATTACTCACATTTCCGATTGTCGCAATGAACTACGAAGGAGCAGACGAAAACCGAAACAGCAAGGAAACTGAAGTCAGAGGACAAATAGAAGGAGAAGAGGAAATCTCCTGAGTAGCGGAGTAGATATTTGTCATTTTTTAACGTACGATTTAGTCGAAGTAGGATAATCGAACGGTCATAAATGGTCTTAGGTTTTGTGGGGTTCCAAAAATGCTGATGTGGTGTAGTATGATTCGCTGTCTCCCTGTGTGTCACTTTGGCGGTTAACTAGCTGAAAATTGGAATTATCCTTCGGCTCAACTACCAGTCTACTTTTGAAACTGAGGTGGTGGCGCCTTTATGTGAGTCACAAGATTCAGGCCCAAAATAGTTGGAAATGTAGATGCTTTGGTTGCCAATTTGAATCAAAGCCTATTCGTTATGGGCCTTCTCCAAACGATATATAGAGGTGAACATGATTCGAACTCGGAATCTTGAATTGGATAATTACCTTAATCACTTGAACTATAAACACTATAAAAGCATATGTCCTAGTGTTATGAGTCGTAGGTTTAAAGATGATGGTAAGTGAAGAAAACATGGCTTATG
The DNA here is from genome assembly GCA_033992175.1 of Spiraea crenata. Lineage (NCBI taxonomy): Eukaryota > Viridiplantae > Streptophyta > Magnoliopsida > Rosales > Rosaceae > Spiraea > Spiraea crenata. The sequence continues at coordinate 532,856 of JAVBHV010000019.1, forward strand.
TTACTAGCGTGAAACGGGAGTGAATGCGTACGAGCTAGAGTGACTCCCATCTTTGAGAAAGTTCCTATTCATCTTCTTCAAAGAAGATGCAATCCTTCAAAATTTAAAAGCATCAGTACTGATTTTGAATGATTTCACGCATATTTTGATTTTGAAGTGCAAGTAATTGCGAGATTCACATGGCACTTCTGTTTTCTTTGTCATAGTATTATGTTAGTTAATATGCTAGTACAATTTTAGTCACACCTCACTTTCTTCAGTAAAATATTTTGTCTGTTCTTAGTCCAGAATTCAGGAAATTGTTCTAGGTCATCATAATCCTCCACGATCTACATACAGTTCATCCTTACCATAGTCAAACCATTCATACCAAATCCGTTCATTAATTAACTGCAAAAGGAGACATGACCAAGAAAACATGGCAAAGTGACAGTAAGGTAAATGCCAAAAATCTCAACCGTGACAATAAGGCAAACTAAACAAGCGAAACACAACAAGTCTCTTTCCCTTTTCCCCATCCTTTTGAAATCACACCCACAACACAAAAACCCCAACACCAACAACGGTTTGTAATTTACCGTTGTAAATTGAAAACACGGAGGTTACTGTGCACTAATCAAAATACATAATTCCATCCATGTCCCCCTTAATTTTTGAATCTCTCCTTTCAATCTCAAAACCCTATCTTTTCTCTCTCTCTCCCTCATCCTTCCATCTTTTCTGACCTCGACGCCTCCTCTCCACCACCATCTTCAACCTTCATCAACTTCCTCTTTGAATCCTCCTCTCCACCCCCAAATTATTTATCTGAATTTGGATTTGGTCAAACCAAACTCTTTATCTGCAGTACCTGGAGTCACTGCGCAACACGCATTCGGAGCTCGCCGCGTGGTAAAATTCGCTTGTAGATCTGTACCAGAGGAAGCTATGGCATCAGCTCTCAAGCTCGAGCAGTTTGTTGCTCTCGGCGTCTTTCAGGTCGCTCTGTCACTCTCGGCGTCTTTCAGGTCTCTCTTTCCCAACCTCAATTTTCGCGTGATTTAGGGTTTTTTGAAATTATCTGAATTTGGCTTTTGGGATTGGTGCTGACTTAGGATTCTCTGCCAGCTTGCGCGCCGACATTCAGGCATGTGAAGAGGCGTTCGAAGAGTATTTCGAAGATCCGCTACCGCGTCCATAGCCGTTCATCTCTATCCATGAAACTCTACCCGCGGGCTTGCGTGTCGACATTCAGGCGCTTCAAGGGGCGATTGAACCGTATATGGGAGTATCTGAAACCCTAAATTTTATGCTTTTCTAGGTTGATGAATCCAATTCCTGCGTATATAGTTTTGATGGGTTTTGTGTATGAAAGATTTGATCTTTATCGTGAGTGTGTTATTATTAGTTCGATTTGGGTCTCAAAAGAATCATAATTTGGTCAGTTTGGTGGATTCATGTTAGCTGGACATAAAATACTTGAACTTTATTAGGAGTTGGGAGTCTGGGAACAATGGTTGTGTATTATAAATTGTTTTTTATGGTGTTAGGATATACTGAAATTGTATGTCTTTTAATTTGAGGCCCAACTTGTTATTGAGGGAGCCCCTAAAACCTGAGGTAGATAATCTGTTGAATTAACATCTTTGTCATATAATTCTAAGAGGAAATTTGGGAACATAGTTAGTATTTGTAGATGAGCACTCATAGTTTGTGCAATGTATTCTCTAGTACTAGTACCAAGAGTTGACATTTTTCTCATATAATTCTAAGAGAAACTTGTGCACCCAGCTGATGAGGAAATCAAATTTTGGTTACTGTATTAGTACAAAAACGTCATTATAGATGCGTGTAGTTGCTAACATCATCAAATTGAAAACTTGTATGTTGTTTGCTTTCCTGTATGGCAAGCTTGTACTGATAGGTGGTGGTTTGTGTTGTTGCAGTTCATTGGGAATCATTGGGAATTTCCAAAGTGGCATGAAGACTGGTTGGGGTGCTGGTGAGTGTGTGTTCATTCAATGTTGTCTGCTTCTAGGAGAGTTATTGTGAATTAGGGTCTCTAGATTTGGCCAAGATACCCTATCTATATTAGATTTGAGCACATCTTGTTGAATTGCATTGGTCTAGGAAAATCCGTGATGGTAGCTTATTGGAGTAGTTCTGTTGTTTTTAAATTAAGCTTTGCAGTTCCTGTTTGAACAAGTAAGCCACGGGTGCTAATTCTCTCTATTTATAAAAGCTTCTGAAAAGTAACTGGTGTAGAGGCTAGTAATCGGTATAAACAAGAGAGGGCGGGAGTAAAGCAAAAGGCTGTTCTATAGTTTTGTTCAGTTACATCTGGAATGGTAGGGTTCCTTTCAATGGAGCTGTAAATGAGCTTTTTCAGTGCACAGGCTTCTTCTTATTGCAGCTATAAGTAAATAATTTGCTAAGAGAAATGTGATGATCTATTTTTCTTTTGCAGTCATTATAGCAGAAGTGGTGGCTCTTATTGCTGCTGACACTGTCCATCGAGTTTGTATCACAACATGGTGAGGCTCATTTCATGATTAATCAACTATACATTTCGTAGATTCTTGTATGTACATGTTCTGGTAAACATGTTTGGCTATGGTCTCCTTATCTATATGTTTCCTTCTGTTTTTGTTAATGGGTATTTGATATGACTATTGATTCCAGTGAACTTGTGATCTCTCACCATAAAGTTGTGAACTTGGCAATAATTCCAATGAACTATGGTTGTAGACTATGAGTTGCCAATGAACTATGCTTTGTGATATGTCTACTTCTCGTGTTATTATCTGTGCGTACTTGGTATCTACTACTCTCATAGTGAATATGTTCTATGTTTGAACGGTGATAAAACTTACACACACCTACCCTAGGTATTCTACTGTGAGCTATTTTTTAGGGATGACCTTTTACATGAACCATACTTATCTCTTTTGGTAATACAATACCTTCTTTCTTTGCTTGTTAAGTAGAGAGACTTTTAATAAAGTTCTGAACAACTTTGCCAACATCTCTTTTATTATATACTTCATTAAGGTACTGGATCCATATTACTACATGAGGCGAAGAGTACAAACAGATGATAGGCAAAGAGGACAAATAGATGATAACAAGGTACTGGGATCCATATTGCTAACATCTTTTTTTCTCTCCTGACATCTTATATCACATATTAGTCACTTGTAAGATAGAAATAGAAATTGACGCTGATCTTCTTTGAGTTAAAGATAGTTATACCAGTGCCATATGTTGAACATTTTTAATGAATTATTTCATGTTCTTACCAACAACTTCATTTTCTGCAGGAATATCTCAAGCATCTGGAAGAAGGAAAGTTATATGATCATAGATTGTTGGGTACAAAGCAGGAGCTATTATAGGTTTGGGGCTATATAACGTGCATAGATTTCTTCATTGGTGAAAATGATTGTTCTTTATTTGGGAACTTGGTTAATTAGGACAGCTTCTCTTGCTTGATTTTAATGGACAGGTTTTCATTATGATGTTTCCTTAATTTGAAGGTCTTTGCTGATTGAAGGTTACAAAAAAGGTGTTTGGTTTCTCTTTTAAATTGTTGTTTTGTGTTGCTAATAGTTTTCTTATGATAATCTGCCTCTCTATCATCTGAATATGAAATTATTAAATTGACTGGGTATTATAGGAGAGTATGTGTAATTTGGTAATTTGACTGAATATGCTTATTTGGTTTCTTATTAACTATAGAGGATTGTGCATGATGTGCAGATTATTTGCTTTAGCTGTCAAAGATATGGACTTGGAAGATTGAGAGGCTCACATCAACCATAGAGTAGGTTTACTCATATAAAGCTTCTAGTCATTTAGTATTTGATGTCTTATGTACTTATGATGCTACTTGGCATAGTTGGCTGCACTTGGTACAGTTTAGTTGACTGCCAATTGGTCATTTGTGTAGTTGAATGCTTATTTATGATATATCAATTTGAAGATGAATGAATGGAATGATTTGAATGAATAATCCAGGTGGTTCATTTACATTAAATGATGGATCCGAAATTGGTAGTAATAATCCCAGAAAAGTGTCCCAAAAAAGATCAACAACGAAATTCAATGCATTTAAACCGTTGTCTACGTGTTTTGTAGATAACGGTTTATTAATACAATCGTTGTCTATTACTACATTAGACAACAGTTTTCTAATGACAACGTTGTCTAATATATGAAAGACAACGTTTTATGTGTTGTTAAAAGGATAAATAGATAACAGTCACTTAGACAACGTATTCCGATAGAATAATAACATAATATCCGTTATTAAAGGGGTATTTTGTACTAGTATCACTCCGACGGTATTGTTGACTCCGTCCATTGACTCATACACTTCATAGACATCACTTAAAGAAAAGAATAAAACCCCTTCTTCTTTCTTCTTCTTCTTCTTCTTCCCCACATTGTCATTTTGCTTTTATCTTTTGCTTTGTTCTTTTTTCCTCTAGCTTTCGTTTGGTCCATGGAAGAAAGCCATAGGAAATTGACATATTTAAAAGATGCCATAGATGACCAAACACCCAATCCCTCCATTTCCGGATGCATACAAAAATGAAATACCAATTTGCATTCCTTCCTTCCTCTTTTCTTTGGCCTTTTCTTCATGCTTGTGGGACATAGTAGTATTCCACACAATTTGGACATAAGTTTTTCTACATGCGATATTGTTGTTGTGCGAATCTTGAATTTGACCGAGTGAGCTACAACTTGAACATATTGATATTATTCGAATGAAAAAAGAATATAATATCTATATTTAACTAAAGATCCCCCTCCAACCACAAAAAGGAAAAAAAAAATGTATGTATTATCACTTTCTTTTCTCCTATCCCAAAATAAAGAAACCTATCCTAAAAAGGAAAACTTTAGAAAATGTAGTAGCTTCTCTTTAGTTCCCTGAAAAACTTGAATTGCTAAGTTTATTGTTGCTGTTGCTGTTGTTGATGGTGTTGACATTCCCATTGCCATTGCCATTGTTGTTTGAGTTGGTTGCAGGGTTGGAACCATTGGCACCATTGTTGCTCGGATGTGCATTGCCAATGATAGAGGTGATGGCTGCTGCTAGAGCTGCAGTGAAGTTTGGATCAGCTGCAATGGCAGCAGTGGCAGCAGTGACAGTATCAGCCAATGAGTTCTGCTGCCCGGGGTTCTCTGGTTGCTGCTGGTGACCCAGTTGGCCAGCACGGTCCATATCTTGTGACATTTGGAGGCCAGAAAATTTTGACTGGTTGTATAGCGCTTGACCGAAAATTTGAGGCAGCAATCCATTGGTGAAGTTCTGAGAAGGGTTTGGGAATGAGATGTTGAATTGGCCTGGAGGCCTTGGGAATTGTAAAGGGTTTGGGGATTGTGTCAAGTCCAATGTAACAGTGGGGAACGGTGCAGAAGCTGAGATGGTGGCCATGCTTGAGGAGCAAGGAAGCATTGTCCTGGCGAGGAAGTTTGAGTCGATTAGGCCATCTGCGCTAGGCATAGACCCTGAGAGCAGCATGCGCGCTGCGGATGAAGTTGTTGATGCCATTGCCATGGCTGCTGGTGGCAACGGGTGGTTGTGATTGCCTTCGTATGTAGTGATAAGGATTGTCTTATCTTCTGCACATCTTTGTACCTGTTTGATTACAGCATAACTTCGAATTAATATAACACGAAAGCCACATGATGCAAATAATTCAGTCTGATAGAGAATATTAGCATATAAGCGAGCTATCTAGCTTACTTGTTTCCGAACTGGGCAACCAGCAGCCATGGTGCATCGATAATAAGCTCGAGGACATGGGTTTCCCTTTGCCATCTTTTGCCCATACTTTCTCCATTGGCATCCATCAGTGATCTAAATTAAACCCAAAAAGTTTCTCATATCAATAAACAAGTTGGTACAAATTGAATACACACGTACAACACTCCAATTTAGTCTTAAAAACCATACCATAGCAGCCTCTGATCGAGCTCTAACCGAAACCCGAGCCTTTCTCATGGTAGCCTCATTTTGATCAACCTCTTTAGGAGAATTCATTCTCGGAACTTTGTTAGGCCCCCAACTCTGTGATGGCTGTTCCGGGCTCTCTTCTCGACCAATTCTTCTTCCAAATTCCTTCTTTTCCTGATCAAACACAATTCCCTGGTCATCACTATGCCCCGCAACCTTCACATCTCCAAGTGATGCAGACTGCTCTCGGCTTCTTTCGTCGGATGAAGACTGCGAATGCTCATCGGCTTCACCATTGTTAGCAGCGGCCAACCCGAGATCCATAAACTGCCTTGGCACAACTGATGATCCATTGCCATTCATAAGCTTCTTTTCTTCCCTAACTCCATGGCCTTCAGGAGCATTGCTGTTCTGCTCAGCCTTCTGGCTTTGCATCAAAGTCAGAAAATGCACCTGGAGAGCGTTGTAATTGGTTGTCACCTGGTTAAGCATCCCTCTCAACCGCTGATTCTCTGCGTTCATTCGCTCTAGCTCGGCTTGAAGAACAGCCAGCTAAAGAGAAACAAAATCAAGGAATCCATAATTCAATCACCGAAGAATTCATGTAAAGCTTAATTGAATTAATATTATTCAGATATATTCACATTACCTCACTTTTAGCCCTCTTATCCTCTAAGCTCGACGAAACGCCATCGTCCACCACTGATTGATCACTACTAGTGTTGGTAAGCAGAAGATTCAAACCAGTCTACAAGCACACCAACAAACACCAACCTTAAATCGCTACCTTCTCATAGGCGACAGTTGTTGAATCAAAACACGAAAAACCAACCAAACAATAAAAATGAACCAAAACAGACACTAACTTTAAAACTCTACTTTGTTGAAAAATGTTCCCACTTCGAAAAAAAATAAATAAACTCGAAAACCCAAAAACACAGTGCTCACGAAAACCAAAAATGGCGAAAAGGGTTGCTTACATTGACGTTGAGTTCCATGTCCGCTGGGCCATGTAAGTCCATTTTATCAGCAGGGTCGTCGGCGGCGGACTTTTCCTCATCGGCGCGGTTTTTGTTGTCAGCAAAAAAGTCCCTCTCGTCGACTTTGCGCTTCTCGTCACACTGCGGCTCCGGGGAGTGGTGGTGGCGGTCGTCGTCGTCGTGGGTGCAGCTGAGGTTGACTGCGAATTGGAGGGTCGTGGGCGGCGGCGGCGGAGGAGGAGACCTCTGGACTGTGGCGGTGGCGTCCATGACTGAAGAAGAGTAGTGGTGAAGCTTCTTGAGGACTAATGGGCGGTGGTCGTGGTTATATTGGTCGTTTTGAAAGGAGTTGAGGACAAATGGGTTGTGTGGAGAGAAGCCGAATGGATCTGAATCAATGGAGAGTCCACTTCCTTTGGCCATAAATCTGAAGAGAGTTATGGAGAGAGAAGAGAGAAGAGTGTGTGAGGTGGAAGTGTAGGGGTGAGTGTGGAGGGCAATGGACTCGGCAAGAAATTTGGGAGTTGGACTTTAGAAGAAGACCCAATTGAGCAAGAATATGTGTAGCAAGTGCTGGCATGAGGTGTGTTTGTGTTGAATTTCTTATAGTGACGGAGAGTCGAACCTGAGATCTCGGATGCAGGTGTTGTATTCTTGTTCAATTTTATATTGGATTTGGAGATGGAGAGAAATGTGTGGGGAGGAGCAGGAAGGATTTAATGGAATTATGGAAAAATGATAAGGTTGGGTTGACGGTGAAATTTGACTCTTTCGTTTTATGATCTTCACGAAATAGCTAATTTTATTTCGTCTAATTCGATATATAATGGCAATTAAAAAAGATAGGGTGGAGTGGATGAAAAGGATGTTCATACGTGAAGGTAAAAAAGGGGAATTAATGGTTTTGGTGGCTACTTGGATATTGCTTTGAATATCACATGAAAGGATGACTAAATCCACTTTATATATATATATGGTCACATGAGTGAAGCCTTGGCCATTAACAAGGATCTGACTTTTGGGCTTATCGAAGTTATCTTCCTATTGAAACTTTTTTAAAATAAGAATTGGGGAGTTTCTATGTAAATCTATCGTAAACCATGATTTAAATACCTATTTAGAGATATGCTTTTGGCAATTTAGTATGATATGGGATGTAAATCTCATATCTTCCTACAAAGAAATGGTAATCCCCTATTTCAATATCTAATTATGAATGCAATGTTCATAACAAACTGGTGGATCGAACAATATAAATCTACCCAATACGTAAAGTTAGGAACTCGTTACTTTGTTGGAAGTAACACATAGCTTTATCTACACTGTGTGCCGTTGAAATAGGAGAAGTACTACATTTTCCCACCAAGAACAAAGATAAGTTAGGCAAACATAATGGCATATTAGGGCTTAATCATTGGTTTAGCCATAGTAGTCTAACTTTACCATTGCTTCAAATAATTAGAGAAAACCAAATCTCTGTTGAAACACCTTAGAAAGTGCCACTCCCAAATATATCAATTTATGAACAATTCATTGTTCGTCGAAGATAAATTTTATTTGAATTTTGAATTACAATTTGTAGCATATTTTACTTTTACGTATACTTTTTATAGAAAAACGAAAATGACATTCGTAAAAAGTAAAATTTATATCAACCTAAACTTTTGTCGTAATTGAATTATGCAGTTTAGAAAAAATCGAGCAACAATAAAAATCAATTAGTGAATGAGACGTGTCAATCATCTTTTTTTTTTGGTTAAGCATGTCAACATACCTAAGCTCGTATATTGATGGTGATGATAATATAAGATATTTCGTGACTTTCCGGGTTTATTTGTTTACTCGGACTCGTAGTAGCCTATTGTGCGCTGTAGTCTACAGACTGACGAAATGTGGGCCCCGCTCGGGGACAGCCGTCCGATTTGGCATTGATGTCAAGATGGAGAAAAGAGAGATTGACCCGTTCCAAAAATTCAAGGTCTCCGATTGGCCCGGCGTATCTCGCTCGTTGAAATCACAGTCTGAGTCAACGACTGGTTTGTAGGGGCCCACTGTGATACGTACCGTGGCCTTATTCGGACCGAAGCTGACGGGTTGACCCCGTCTGATCAAATGGACCCATTCTTTTGTTTTACTAGAACGATACCAGATCCGAGAAAAAAATTAGGGTAAAAAACAAAAACAGTAATAGAAATACTAAAATTGAGATAATGGTCCACCAGTCTAGCGTATTGACTCTGTTTTGTTCCTTTTTGTTTGTTAGTGAAAAGGTTAACGTTGCAAATGGTTTTATGTGGTAAAAATAAGTTATAACTTATATGTTGGATGTTTATTCATTTTTATCACTTGGAATAAATGTTAGGTAGGTTAATTTCAAGAATAATTAGGCTTGAAGTAACATAAGCTTCAATTGTATGTTAGTTATCCAATTGTAGTCAAAGAAAATGTTAATCTTAAATCACATTTTTCAGTTCAGTGCAAATTTGATACGAACAGAAACATAATTAGATAGAAATAACTGTATTTTATTTTCATTTATTATGAGCAGAAGCGGGTCATACTTCCTCCGCTAAGCTCACTACAAAAACTTTCAAGTTACCACATTTGTATCCATATATAAATTTGCCTTCTTTTTTTTCGAGTTTTTCATGCATTTATAGGATTTTCATTGCGTGCAAGCCTTATCCATACTTGACATTAACTTAAACGACTATGTAGTTAACACTACCGTGAACCCAAGATCATTTATTCTAGGGGCATTGTGACATTACCCTCTGCTAAACTATTTATTCTAACTTAAAAAGGTGAACCATGCATGGTTTTACACCGAACTACATTAATAATGTTTGCCATTGATTTGGACTTCTCGTGCCCACAACTCCACCCTCTAGCATGATACATAGACTTTGGCTTTTCAATTGTAGTCAATGAAAGGGGCCGCATTGTTTGATCAAAGGGTCAAAAGAACAAAATGGGTCTTCTTTTGTTGGTTATCATTTCAACTCCAAGTTTATGTAGTACTTACTACATATGCGTGAGTCATGTGACTTGTAATAATGTATACAGCACTGAAATCATGAAAGAAAAGGAAGGTGGGGAAATTTTTTTGAATACAAAGTTAAAGAACAGCCTGTACTTGCAGTACCAATTTGGAAAACCAGACTCTTCATTGAAATTGAACTCAATTGGTGTGAAAATAGTAAGTTGCATAGTGTGCAAGTTTGCTAGGCTAAAGTCTACAAAAGAAGGGTCCAAGAAAAAAATTTGTACTCTCAATTAGCAAGTAATCAGATATTGAGCATCATTCCTTTCTAATTTGTTACTACATTCTCTTCCTCTCTGTCAGAAAACCCGAACTTCCCCATCACTGCCGCTGGCCCCTTGCTTTGGCTTGGGGTTGGCCAGCCCTCTGGCTCTCAATTCATGTTTACTCTTCCGGCCTCTCTCCTTTTGAGAGCTCCTCTCTCCTTGTGAGAGCCCATCAAAGGTTTCAGATTCAGCGGATTCAGATCTCACCTGATCTAATGGCGCTTGGTGCAGTTTTCCGATTCCGATTGCTTGATGGGCTTCGGGTTTCGGTTCTGCCATGCTTGGCCGGTTTGTCTGCTTAATCTGATCTAGTGGCGGCTGGTGCAGCTTTTCGATTCAGATCGCTTGATGGTCTCCATGTTTCGGTTCTGCCATGCTTTGTCGGCTTTGTCTGTTGGGTTTTTTCAGTCGTTTTTGCTTAGTTTATTTTGAAGTTGGTTCCATTGTAGTTGGCGCTTTGATGCTGGTTCTATGGAGCCTGATTCCTGTCGATAGAGTTGTCATCTACAGCTAGCCGGTCGGAGATCCTCGTCCAAATTTGGATTTCGCTTGTTCGCCAGAGTGGGCTTGGTTCTCTTTTGATAGGATTGCTTTCATCTGCCTTGTTGCAGTATTACGTGATGTATTCTCGTGGAGTATAGGGCACTCATTTTATTGAGAGCCTAATTTCTTTGTACTCTTTTGTCTATCAATATATTTTCTTTGATACAAAAAAGAAAAAAAAAATTTGTAATACTAATTTGGTAAGACAATGTAGTGCATAAATAGAATAAATTGATGCATATATCGAACTTTTAGGCCAGTGAATTTACGTGATTTATAATGTCGATCCAACAACCTTAAGGTTTAATTTTTATTATCATACACAAGTATATTTTAAAATATCAAGTGTAATGATGCTATTAAAATCTATGTGTATAACTGAAATGCTCTAAAACGAATCGGGTTCACGCATAATGAAAAGAACCGACCTCCTTGCCTTTATTGGTATGTTTGTCAAATGAGCTCATTGCTTACGGAAGACAATTTGTTCTCGCATAGAATGAAAATGTGATTGACAACTGTAGATGGAAATTGAAAAAACGTGCATGCCTAATGCCTAAGCGTGGGGACAAAGTATGGGCCACAATTATGGAATTGGTAACAAAAGCAAGTGTGACTGAGGAGCGCGATCTTTTGTCCTACAATACGCTGCAGTGATTCTCAAAAAGTACTTCTTGCAATCGCTTTTCATGGGTTCAAAAGCCAAAAGGCAACTTATTCACAATCGCTTTTTGAATAATTGCTAAACTTCTGTTTCAATTTGGTCGGTTAATAGAGATAGTTTTTTAATATCCCATGCATGCATGCTTAATCAGTGCTTCAGTTAAAAAACCAACTCTAATTTTCTTAAACAAGAGAGTTGTAGCTCTAGTAGATAAGAATGTTTGAGTTTGAAAAGAAGCCCATTAGATTGTTATAAAATTTTCACTGTAATTTATGGGTAATATTGGAAGTTTCATGAACAAAAATGTAGTGTTGGGTGGATAAAGATAAATAATGAGTATGGATAAAAATTCCCTTAATATTAAGGTCAAATCTATTACAACGACCCCACTATTTTCCACATTTGATTTCCTCAAAACAGACACAAACACAATTAATAGAAGAGGCCGTTGAATCTGGATTAATCAACCGATTAGATTCATTTAATTGGAAAAGCAAAGTTCACTACTGCTAATTGAGTGACGATTATAATTGCTTTAATAATTATTACTTCACCTAAGCTTGAGTTGAACTTCATTTGAAGTTAATAATACATTTGTAAACAAATTGGCATGTGGGACCTTGTAATTATTCAGTAATTGTGGCTCCTTCATGTTGGCTTGTACTTCAAGCAACTAAAGTTAAACGCGACCACTCAAACACCAGAAAGAAAGCTGGAAATAATTAACAAGCTCTCATGTACTACTTTGATCGATGTTTCTAATCGAAAATAAGCAGAACGAATCAATAATTTTTTTTTAAAAAGACCAGTTAAGTAACATCACATTACAGATTAGTTCGTAAATTATTGGTTTAGCTGGGCAGCTGGAGAAGACTTGGATTGAGATGATCAGTTTTATCATTTATGCGTCCATCTGTCACCTTTAAAAGATCAAAAAAGTTAACATCCAGAAATTATTAATTCCAAAATGAAAGACCAAATATTAAGACTATACCATAGAACTGTTTATATAATTAAATTGATGGATCAGTTTGGGGAGTGCCTGAAGGAAAAAGATATTTCCTCACAGCTTGCAGATTTGATTTGATCATATAAACGAGGGACCAACGTGTAAGCATTTATGCCGCCAAGTTAGTCACGCATCGCTTTCGTTTTTCTAACCCAATTCAATTATAAACGAGCACAGTGCTAGAATCGGTCATGTACTCATATAATAACGATCATTATTACTTTTTTAAAATCAGCCTACACACATATGCGAGACTGATGCTATTTTTTACTCGAATTGGATTACGAGCATAATGCAAAATAAGCATACCATTTTCTTTGAACACTTTCATTAATGTATATAGTCAACAATAGTAGTATATCCATCAATGTATGAGTTTTTCAAAGTTTGAAAAAAAAAAAAATCTCAAGATTCAGACCCAATTTTGATGACCAATGAAACAAGCAAAGATGGAAATTGAGTTCCAAAGCGTACCTTTTTGTATGTATAGATCTCTGGCTCATCTCTGACATTGGATTTCTTTCTTATTAGAGTCAATGTTGTATGTGGATCGAGAAACAAACCCATCATTTATTGTCTACCTAACAGCAAACTTGTCCCCCCATTTTCTTCCTCAACCCTTGCCCTTTGAATTGATGAGGGTTTTTGCCCTTCTATAGTTTTAAGTACAAACAAGCAACCCCAGGAATGGCTGGGTTTTAGACTTTTTGTGGTTGTAAATTTTGATCACTTGTAAATGTCAAGGATATTGAAGAGTGTTAGTGATAGGTTTGAATTTGATGTTGCAAGGATGAAAAGAGCAGAGAAATTAGAGTCAAAGACATTATGAACGACTAGACATGCATGAAGAAAATTTAAACTTAAGACAGTCTTCTGATGTGAATTTAGCATCATCAGATCCAAAACTTGGATGGTGCAAATTCGTTAGGGCTAGAGTTGCTAACTGAAGGCCGGAAAAGTCAAGACCACCGAAATGAAAAAAAAGGAGGGTATAAATTAGTTTGTCTTTGTTAAGGGTTGATGTTGTAGCATCATTTTAGGTGCTCATGAGTGAAATAGGCAGATCAATGCATTGCATTTGTGACGAATGTTTCTCTCACGTTCTTAGGCATTGAGATTGGTCATTTCACTTTCAAGTATTCAAATCGTGATGCCTTAAACATGTGAAAGTCATTATTTTCTCCCTTCTCCATCTCCAATTGGTCATCTTAAATTCCAAGTTGCAAGTAACTTAAATTCATTCGTCACAAAGATATGTGGACCATTTAATTGTGATTTGAATTTTGATAGAAGTTGGACACAACACAACTCAAAAGTTGGAAGTTGGGTATGCAGTCCAAGGCATCAGTCAAAGAGTCTGCTTCAAAATTCAACATTCATCAAGTTGCTCACATGAATATGCATTTTTTCTTTAACTTTTTCTTCTCATTTAATGCAGGCATGAACACCCCTTTCACATACAATATGCATTTTCATACATGTCAGCGCTATTTCATATGAAACTGTTATAGTCATCATAAACTTCGTTGTGCATGACGATTATCTCGGGGTATCAAGAATAGTTTTCCTTCATATATGTCAACCAGTGTAGCTCTCATTCACAAGATCATCATCTAATGCAGAAAGGTTCTTAAACTACTGAGGAAATGAATTACTCATCAATCCAGGTAGAAATAATGCATACTAAATTTTCAAATGTAGGGAGAACATATAAAAGTCAAGATGATAAAGTTCCATCGCTCATGCAAGACAAACCATGAAGTTAAATAGTTAGCACACACCTTTATTTTAGGCCTCAAGTCTGGATTAACACCATGATGAAATATAGTAGCAAACAGTAGGTAGCATATGTAAGATACATGGAACTAGTAATGCTTAAGCACACAAATAGCGAGTCATCCATGACTGGAAGCGAGACCAAGCAAGCTGAACTGCAGCTTCATCCTCATCAGGCATTCCCATGATCTTTCTCCTCTTCACACCTTCTTCAGACCTATTCATGAAAGCATGGGCATTGCCTGGATAAAAGTGCACCTCACATGGTACTCCTGATGTTTTCAGCTTTTCCTCCAAAGACTTGGCAGTCTGAAAATCAAAATTGAGTGCAACATTAGTAATTGTGTTTCATAATTACACGGACATATAGAAAAGTAATCATCATAACAGTAAGACCCGTTTGTGCAATTCCTTATGCACAGTTGGATTACCAGCACAACATGCAATTGTATACGCACCTGAGACCACATATTTATGTGTAAAGACCACTACCCAATATCAGTCCTAATTAGCTATTACCAATATACTTAACTTTTTCAAAATTAAGCTTGAATTTATATAATGAACTTGAGCATCCAACCACCCTCCTGGTCGTCCATTTTCTAGTTCTCCCCCTTCTGAAGGATTTAAGGATACTACAAAGAATCTGAACTCTTGAAGCTTGACAGTAGTTTAATAGGAGGTGCTTAAAGAGAACCAAAGTTACAGACAAATAAGATGGAATCAGGAACCAAAGTTAACCCCCAAAGCCAGATCCCTATTTAACTTACAGGAGTTGTACATCCAAATTATAGGACCAAATCCCTGTTTAAACTTCTAGCAATGCAAAATTTGGGGCCATTCATGTCACGTGTTCTCGCATGGATCCAGAAAGGTTCCCATTTTAGAGGAAGGAGGGCGTCCAGAACATGAATGGCCTAGATTTTTGGTCTGTGGACTATTCAAGGTATAATCATGACCCGGAAATAGATAACTATGAAGCATGCATACAAAACAAAGCCCATAGACACAGAAATCTGGAAAGAGTAATTAAGGCTAAAAGATAGAAAAGAAAATTTAATACCGTCACATCTGAAAAGCCAACAAAACTATCAAGCTCCCCAAAATGAGCCTGAATAGGAGCCTTAGCTTTGGCAGGATCTGCAAGCTCTGATGGTGGTACTCCGTAAAATGCAACAACAGCGTCAACCTCAGGAACCAAAACAGAACTTGCAATTGTGAGAGCACCCCCCATGCAATATCCAGTAACACCAACCTATTTCGATTGAACAATAGGTCAATTTAGCAAATAAATACCACAATGGATTTACATCACAGTAACTTATAGTGGTAGGAAGGGGAACTGATGTAGCAGAACAAGGCAGAAACTTCCTATATTATGAGGATAATGGTATCTTAGTAAAATCTTACTGAGTCAAAGTAGTTCCATTCTAGCATTACATTTGATCATTCTGATCCTGGACGTTTTGCAGTTACTCCAGAAAAAGTAAGATCATTAGATTTGACTACTGCCTTCTTACCTTTCTGCTCAATCAGACGTAGACATCATCTAACTGTTTCTGTCACTTCGGTAACAATGTAAATTTAGGCATAAAACTTAATGACCAAAGGCCTAAATCCACTCTTTGTTGTTTGTTAGCTGAGTGGCAGTGTTACTTTAAATTTCTGTATATCAGTTGTACATCTTGTTCCCGTGTATTTCCTATCTTTATATCTACATGTGTTCACAGCATATATACATCATTATACGAGACCACTCCCAAATTATAGCTGTTAAAATTAACATTAATACAGAATCGAAGAAGGAGTTAACCATGCCAAACCTTCTTCGATCCATTTGCTTTCAGCCAATTAACAGAAGCTTGGATATCCTTGATTGCACCTTGCCAGTCAAGACCCTCCATCAAATGCTGTGCTTCTGCAACATCCAAGCCAACCTTCCCTCGATACAAACTAGAAAAAAAAAGCAATACCATACTTAGTATTCAAGTGTAGTAAATACTTGAAAGAACACACTAAGAAAGTTCTCAAAGAGCAAAATAAGAACAAAGAAATTACTCTGGAATAAGAGCTTTGAATCCAGGAGCAAGCTGAGAAATTTTCACAGCATGATTCTTGATTTCAAAATCCACACCCCACCACTCTTGAACTACAACAATCCCAGGAGCATCTTCTTTGCCAACAATATATGCATCGAATGCCTGGTAAGTCAGATACAAGAAAGGAAAAAAGACAGAAGAAACAGATATCAGTTTTACGTGGTAACACTAACATCAGCTGTATCAATGTATTTAAGGGAAAGATTCAAATGGTAGTATGCAGTATATACGACTATCTTAATCACTGAAACGAAACCGTGGGCAAGTTGAAATACTAAGTCCAAGAATTCATTGTGGAAAGCATGTATAGAAGGTTAAGGTAGATGATCAATGTTGGCTTCCAATAGTATCAACCAAAAATAGAATATGACACAACATGGATCATCTTCAATAGTCAATCTAGGCTAACTTCAAGTATTTTTGGTGCATTCAAGCAAATTCAACGACCCGATCATATTTGCATACGCTTCATCTTCATTCAACAGACAATCACCAAACACGCATAAACCGAAACCGAAATCGTTCCGAATTCACTCCAACTCACATAAACCCAACAAAAGGACACAAACCCATCTCAATTCCTCCATAATACATTCAAAGACACAAACTTTCCATATCCTATTAATCGAAATTCGAAAACCAAAAATCAAGCAACCTCCTTTTTGGTAAAAAAGCAAAACCCAAGAATAATTTTCGAAGCAAAACACAAATGAAATTACTAAAAATGAATTAGTTAATACTAACAGCAATACAGAGAAGGGGGCAGAAGCAAAACTCACAGTATCGCCTCTGTGGATTTGGACTTTCTTGAAGGGGGTGGCGGAGTCGGCCATGGAGCGAACCGATAACCGAGAAGAGGCGGGAGAGAGAGTCCGTACGAGTGAAGAGGCGGAGGCGGTGGAGTTTGGGACGGCTTTGAAGAAGGCTCTGGAAGCTGATGATCTCAGACAACCAGCAACATTCGTTAGCATATTACTGCAAGGAAAGGGCTCTTTGTAGAATATCACTGGTAGGTACTAGATGGATAGTGACGAAACGACATGTTTTATATTGGTATGACATGTCTTCATATATGTTGACATCAAATTCTTAAGAGTCATTAAAAGCAAATGGAAATTTGCGTATATTTCGGTAAATTTCGGATACGATAGGGCTGTAAAATTATGGAAATTTGATGTTTCGATGAAAATTTGAAAATAAATAAGAAATGGACGTGGGGTGGCGCGAAAAATGGTGTTTCACTCATGGATGATAAATAGTGTTTCACTTTTGCTCTCCTTCGCCCACGCAGTTGGCACCTACAGAAGGCGAGGGCGAAAGCGAAGTACTATTTATGTATTTTTTTAATATTATTTTTGGTCAAAAAAATATGTATAATAATAATCATCAAATCGTATTCAAGTACTCTAATTGTGCTACGTGTCCATATCTATCAAATTACTTTGGGAAAATTAGCTCCCCATCCTTGGTCCCCATTAAACTTTCAATAAAACTTTGTGAATATTCAACTTTGGATTGAAGGACAAAACATTTAGTACACGTCAACAACTTACCATGAATACATGTACATGTCAGCACTTCTAGTATTTTAAATAACAAAATTTATTCAAATACTTCCATTTTGCCCCTTTCAACCGAAAATTCTCTTTTTAGTAAGTTCTTTACTTGCCAAAAATTTAAGGATTTTTATAGTAGCAAATTGATTGACGTATTCCTCTTTTTGGTAGTTTTTTCTTCTTCTTATATGTTTAAATTGTTGAATCTCTAGGCAATTGGGCATTCTTATTTCTTGTTCGATATGGCTATGCTTAACTTCTATTCGGCTTCAACATCTTCACATTTCATCGTGCTATCGTAAGGTAACGTACCAATAAGTGTATGTACCCATTAATACATGGGTACCTTTCTTGGGGTACATTTGTTCTAGTAGGTTAATACGTGTTTGTATGTACCCATGGGGACAAACATTTGGGTACAAACATTTGTGTACCCATTTAAATTGTTTGAAATTAGTAGTATTTTTTCAATACAAAAAAGTATATGGGTACATTTTATTTTAAAAAAAAAAAGTTAATAAAAATTGTTTGCACACAATATATATAGGTACCTCCCTTGGGACACATTTTTAAAATAGAAAAAAAATTATTATTCATAAAAAAAAAAACACCTAAAAAAAAAAAAGTTTAAAAATTTTTCACCAGAAAGTCCCCCAAAAAAACCACACTTTTTTTTCTTTTATTACTTCTTTTCTTTTTTTAATTAAAAAAGATAAAAAAACAAAACAGAAACAATTTTTTCAAAATTTGTAAAATTTACATATATGAGATTTTATCATTAAATTAATCTGGGATTATAAATCTCATAGTGAGAATTAAAAATCATTAAATGATAGTTTGGGCAAAATGGGAATGAAAAAGAACAAGGTGGCAGATTACATTAATTTTGTCCTTTAATAAAACTTTTCAAATTCATAAAGTGTTAATCTAAGCATTAGGCTGACCAAGGAGTTCAAACAAAGAATCCCAATTACTTTTAGATTTTTTCGATTCATTTATGTGGTGACAAGTGTCCATATTAAAATGATTCATAAGCAAAATTCTCCATAAATAGATTTCCGACCTCATCATGTGATTCTCACAAATCACTTTTCATCTGCCTTAATCTCATATTTCTCAACTTTCTTAGAAATTTCATATTTTTCAATGTCGTTCGTTAGAAGATTGCTGGCCAAAAGGGCGAAGGATGCTGAAGAGCGTCGAATTAATGATGCCATAGAAGATGAGGAAATGGAAGAAGAAGAAGAAGAAGAAGAAGAAGAAGAAGAAGAAATGAGTGAGTTCAGCTTCGTGAAGCTTGTAACCAATATTAGAAGCGGTATACTAACCCTGCATCCACCACTCTAGTTATTAGTTAACGTTATGAACCTTTAACTCCCTTTTATCATGATATTCATAAGTAACTGTTAATATTATTAAGCTATATGACTAAATAAATTATCTTCGATTCGATTGATTAAACGGTCTCTCGTTTCATGAGGAAAAATCCATCTACTTATATGTAATAGCCAAAGTTCAACTTCTTTTCTTCGTTCATATTAGTCTTATGCCACACGCAACATCATCCGAATGTTTGCTTCAACTCCTCCAACGCTTTCTCAAACACCAAACCCAAGTCAAACAAATCCATTCCCGCCTAATCACCAACGGTCATCTTCTCCACAACCCAAACCCTAACCCCTCTGCTTCAAAATGGATCACAACCCTTCTCTACAACACTCTGATCAGAGCCCACCTCGGTTTCGGCCAACCCCAGAAGACCTTCCTCCTCTTCACCCACATGCTTGCCGCCCAAGCTCCGCCCAACAGCCACACCTTCCCGCCGCTGATAAAGGCGGCGTCTTCAGCCTCGTTGCCCGATTCCGGCGCAACCCTTCATGCCCAAGTCGTAAAGAGAGGAACTTTCGGTGACCCATTTATACAAACTTCGTTTGTGGGATTCTATGCTGAGTTTGGCTATTTGTGTGATGCACGCAAGGTGTTCGATGAAATTTCTGAACCGTGCATTGTTGCGTGCAATGCGATGATTGATGGATTTGGGAAGAATGGAGATATGGGTTCTGCTGTTTTGCTGTTTGAAAGCATGCTTGACAAGGATGTGGTTTCATGGACGAGTGTTGTAAATGGTTTTGGGAGAAATGGGCGGTACGGGGAGGGAATTCGGTTTTTCAAGATGATGGTGGATGAGGTGGGTTGTATTGTGAAGCCGAATGAAGCTACTTATGTTAGTGTGCTTTCTTCATGTGCTAATTTGGATGGATGGGGGTCTCTTTATTGGGGAAAGCAAATACATGGGCATGTTGTTAGGAATGAGATTGAATTGACAGTCTTTTTGGGGACTGCATTGGTGGATCTTTATGGAAAGACAGGTTGTTTGAGAAGCGCTACGAATGTGTTCGAGGATATGGTAGTTAAAGAAGTGTGTACTTGGAATGCAATGATTTCAGCTCTTTCTTTGAATGGTAGGGAGAGGGAGGCTCTGGACTTGTTTGAAATAATGAAGATGGAAAAGTTGCAGCCTAATGCAGTTACATTTGTTGCAGTTCTCACAGCTTGTGCGCGTGGAAAACTGGTAAAGGCTGGTTTGGAGTTGTTTAGATCAATGTCCATTGACTTTGGGGTAGAACCGGTTATGGAACACTGTGGGTGTGTGGTTGACCTCCTGGGAAGAGCAGAATTATTTCAGGAGGCAACTGAACTTATCAAGAGCATGCCTTTTGAGCCTGATGCGTCTGTGTTCGGGGCTCTATTGGGTTCCTGTAAGATTCATGGAACCACTGAGCTGGCGAATGAAGTTGGGCAGAAGCTGCTTAAATTGCAGCCGCAACATTGTGGACGATACGTCGTTTTGTCAAACATCAATGCTGATAAGGAGAGATGGGATCACGCTGCTGCTGTGAGAAAAGCAATGGTGCATGCAGGAGTTCGAAAACTTCCTGCCTACAGTGTGATTGAAGCATAGTAGAACTCTTCATCATATCTACAATGGTGGAAGAGAACAGTTCTTGAGATATCAGGAGAGTGGGATTTCAGGATAGAAAAAGTTACAAATGTTGATCCAGATTGTATGGTTTCTGCTACTGATAAGTGAAAAGAAATGTGAAGCAAAGAAAATTGCCACTTCGCTTTTGATTCTTGGCGTTTCAAATTAGACATATTTTACAGAAGAAGAGAAAGGGTAAATCAGATCCTGTTGAGCATCAACAGAAAGAAGGTAAGAATCTAAGTTCCACTCCTGTTTAGAATCTAACGTTCACCGTACATATGGTAGACTGATTAGCATACCTACCAGTCCCAACACACATTGAGTAATGATGTATAATCACTACTTCCTTGTGGTTGGTCCCATTGCTCAACTAACTCCGGGTTAATTTAATATGACTGAACTTATTTCTAAAGCTGTTTAAAAAATAAGTTGATTGTACTTTGAGAATAAACTGCTTTAAAAAAAAAGTTATGAAATGTTTGATAAACTTTTATTTAAACCTTCTATGAATGTATATAATGACTAAAAAGGTCATAATACAAAATATGTGTGCAATGTAAACATGTGGACATGCAATGTAAAAATGCTGTGTTTGGATGAAGAAATTTTTATTTATAAAATTTAAAAATTATGGTTTAAATATCTCTTTCAATTAAAATTTATTCAATTATATTTTTCTTTTTATGAAATTTTTATCTCTAAATTTAAAACAAAATAAAAATCATTTTAATTTGTTTTTGAGAAATTAACCTTTACCAAAAATCACAAAATAAAAAAATTTACAAAACAAGATCAATGTCCTCGCTCACTTGATAATACATTTCAATCATATATTTTACCTGATTTTTCCACAAGATACCATTCTTATAAAAAAAAAATTTTTTTAAATTTCTTCTTCAACCACCTATTACAATATAAAAGAAAAGTAAAGGTCATTTTGTATGGATGCAAAGTAAGTTTGTAGCTTAAGAAGCTACCTTTTGGGAGTTTTAAGTTGGCCATTGTTAAGTGACTTTTATTCAAAGCTACTTAAAAAAAAGCGTCATCTTTTTTTGTTACCAAACACAAAATCACCATTTGGCTTAAAAAAAAATACTTTTTTTCACTAGAAGCCACACCCACCCAGCACAACACAAAAACCAAAAGAAACAAACAATAAACTCATTAAATCTCAAAAAAACAGAAGAAAAAAAAAAAAAAAAAACAACAACAAAAAGGGGAAGGGGGGGAAAAATTTCAGTTCCAAACAAAAAAAAGAGGGAAAAAAAAAAAAGGACCCACAAAAAAGGCCGACCAAAAGAGGAGGGAAAAAAAAAACGCCGGAGAGGAAACAAAAAAAAAAAAAAAAAAAACACAAAAAAAACAACACAAAAAAAAAAAAAAAAAAAAAAAAGGGGGCTGTTATTTCCACCCCCTAATCCTCTTTTTCCACCCACTATTTTAAAATAAATTCAATAATAAAATGTATAATTGTGTGAAAAGACTTTAAAATACTTAAAAAATTTCATGGAATAGATGTTGCTGCTAGGTAAAGAGAAGCTACCCACCGCCGATCTTTGCTACTTCCACCATTACCTGGAGGCTGGAATTCAATTTCACAATGGAATACGAAAAAGTTAAACCATAAATTGAGGTGGTACCATGACTAGTAGACATGTTCTTTTTCTTCAGGTCAAGTTCCATGAAATCTTTTCTAGAGATGGCCACCGTTTGCTCCCCACTGTTATGATTGGCAGTTTTCTTCTCAAAGTTTGGGAAAGGCCTTTGCGTCTTGTTCTGAGATGACTTGGATCCGTTTCTGTTTGATTTTCAAAGAAGATCATCTGTCACTAGACAACTTTCATCCATCACTTATCTTGGTTCTTGGAAGACCAATCGACTCAGACGGAAAATCTGGTTTAAAGAAGGAATACACATCTTCATCCTGAAACACAAGAATATAAAACACCATAGTCAATGTTCCACATTTTGCCCAATTAGAAGTTAAAAATCGACTGCGATGAAGTTAGGCCACCTTTTAGAAGCCAAATCATGACATGTGTATTCACCGTGCGAAGTAACGAACCTGAATTATCTTTACAAGCTTGGGTTATGTCCAGTACATCTCGAAAATAGTTGACTATGACTAATGATTTGGTTGTTGTGTTCATCGGAGATGACTCTGCACGATTTGGACATGACCCAGCAATCATGCCACCATTTCCATCTGGAAATAGTTTCAAACATAAACTAGACTAATATTCCATGCTCATCCCTTTTTATAAAGAAATCTTCAACTTCAAGTAGGCTAGAAGATAACTTGTAAGTTCCATTGTGAAATTGAATTTCAGCCTCGAGGTAGTGGTGGAAGCAGCAGAGGTAGGTGATGGATGGCTTCTCTTTAACGTAGCAGCATCATCTATTCCATGAAATTTTTTAAGTACTTTAAAGTCTTTTCACACAATTATACATTTTATTATTAAATTAATTTTAAAATGGTGGGTGGGGAAAGATGAATGAGGGATGAAAATAACAGCCCCAAACCAACAAAAAAAAAATAATAATAAAAAAAATATTTTAAAAAAGTATAATTGTAAAATTGATATATTTTATTTCGTATCCCAATACACATTCCCATCTATTTTCCCATTCTCACTCAACATAACCAAACAACGTAATGAATTTCTTATTCCCACTCCCACCCTATATTCCCACTAATTCTATTCTCATCAATCTTATTCACATTCTCATCAATCCGATTCCGCGAACCAAGAAGAAGAAGAAGAAGAAGAAGGAAGAAGAAGAAGAAGAATTCTTATCTTTTGTTTCCCCAATGTGTTTGTTTTGATTTAAAGAAGAAGAAGAAGAAGAAGAAGAAGAAGAAGAAGGGAACACAATATAAAATAAAAGTTGGATTTTTGCATTGTACACGTGTTTCTTATCTTTTGTTTCCCCAATGTGTCTGTTTTGATTTAAATTGGGCAAACTACAATTTACCCCACAAGGAATGCCACATGGATGAGCCGCCGCTCTCCGATGATGAGGTCTACTACGCCGTCGACAACGTCGTCTTCAACACCTTGCTCCCGCTGCCCAACGGCTTCGATGTTCGGAGGGAAGTGGTGAACGAGGTTCGAAGCATCTACCAGGTGACAGGAGGGCACTTCGGACTGGCGGGGAAGGCGACAAATGAGCTGGTGAAGTTGTTCGTGGGGAGAGGGAATTTCGACGTTGGCCGCCACCGGGAGTTCATCAGGGAGGCAGTGGAAAGGAAGGTGGCGAGCGACTTGCTCACTTTAGAGAAAGAGAAGGATGTAAAGGCCTACGTCACACTCGAAGGAAACAAGGAAGACGAAGACGAAGAAGAAGAGGAAGAGAAAAAGGAAGATCCGGTGGCCCCAGAGGCGGTGCAATTGGCTCCGGAGGCGCGAATTTTGCAAAAAGAAAAGACAACACAGAGAACTACGGTGGTGGCTTTCCCCTTTTTTTTTTCTTTTTTTTTTTCTTCTCATTTGTATCTCTGTTTTTATTCATTTAATAGTAAAAAATTATTATTTTGTTTTGATCAGAAGGTTCAAATTGATACAACATAAAAAATTTGTGGTCTAAATTGATGAAATTAGAACATTGTGATTCATTTTGATGCCCATTTAATTTTATGCCGTCCACAAATTATGTGTATTCATGTTTGTCAGTAGATAAGTACCGTGGTCCTCCCTCTTTGTGTGTTATACCATTGCTCCAGTCAACAGCCAAAACTATTGAATCACAATAGCCAATAATCTGTAATCCCCAGCAAAGTTGGACACGGAATGATAACCGTATATTAGACGACTAAGAAACTCATACGAATTATAACCGTATATTAGACGACTAAGAAACTCATACGAATTGTCCCGCTCTTGGAAGTCCTTCTGGGCCCAAAGATTTTGTATATTTGTACGTAATTCCTCTACAGCTTGTCTTGACGTCTATGTACAGTGATGGAGATGCATGTGAGGAAAGACTGTTAGCTTGATATTTTTAGTGTCAGTTCATTGCCAAATTTCATTTGTAGGCAGGTATATCTCATTCTCAATACTTAATGATCCAGAGAGAGGGAAGCAAATTAAAGTTTCGGTTCCTAATTAATTAGTCAGAAGATTAGTGTAGGCTGTGAGGTCCCTTCACCACAGTTAACAGCTACATGAGAACAAGTCAAAAATTTAACCTTCACTGCATAAACGATTGACAGAACTAACTTCAGCTAATTGTTCAACTATAAATACATACCATATCATATACGTGGAACTCAACCAGCAGTTGCCTAAACTGGGCCACTTGGCACTTCTCAGTTTTCCTATGGCCAACCAAAATTCTCTCCCTCTCTATGAAACGGTGGATCACAAGAACGTTCTGCACAAAGTCATGGAGTTTATAATTTTGTTCCTCCTCCTTTCACTACTTGCGTATCGTGTCCTCTCTTTTAAAAACCATGGCTTTCCTTGGCTTGTTGCATTCCTGTGCGAGCTCTGGTTTACCCTCAACTTGGTGATACAGATAAACAACAAATGGAGCTTTGTTGAATGTAAAACCTACCCGGACCGCCTCTTGCAACAGTATGAAGCACCATTTATCCATACATATGCACCTCTCATTTTCTGTCGAGGTTCAGTCTAACAACATAATTTATCGTTACTTGATACAGGACGAGTGAGCACGAACTCTCCCGGGTGGATATGTTCGTGACCACAGCAGATGTGGAGCTAGAACCACCTATTGTTACCGTAAACACCGTGCTTTCTCTGATAGCTTTGGACTACCCAGCAGACAAACTAGCTTGCTATGTATCAGACGATGGATGTTCCCCTCTCACATACTACTCCCTTGTTGAAGCATCAAATTTTGCCAAGCTTTGGGTTCCTTTTTGCAAGAAGTACAACACTCAAGCTAGAGCCCCTTTTAGATACTTCTCCAATAACAATTCCACACCTTCTGGCGACAACTCCGTGGAATTCAAGCAAGAATGGAAACTTGTAAAGGTGATAGTGGTTGCAGCATATTTATAATCCGTTTGATAACCATTTCATTTTTAGATTTTAATTTTCAGTTTTCAATTACAGTGAGGTATTGCTGTTTTGTAGGATGAGTATGAGCAGCTCGTCCGCAAAATTGAGGATGCTGTTGGAAAATCTAGTCCATTTGATGGAAGCGAAGATTTTGCAGTTTTCTCAAATGTGAAACGCAATAATCATCCAGCAATAATCAAGGTACACAGTTATGTATCTACAGTTCATATTCTCAGAGTCATTTACTCACTTATCTGCCCCTTCAGCCTCTCTAGAAGTTTCCTTCTGAAACCTACTCTTTAGTTGGTGATGAAAAACTTATAAGAAGTAAATGCAATGGAAGGAGTAGAGAAATAGTACAAAAATGGAGACAAAGACACCTAAGACCCTTCATTGAGTATTATCATATGCCGATTACAGCCACACATAAAACTGCAACAGGGTTTGTCTTACTTTAGGAATTTCGTGACCCGAATTACCTTGCTATTTTTACTCTTCACCAAAAACAATGGCTTACATTTTCGTTTTCTTTAAGGTTATATGGGAGAACAAGGAAGGTGCTTCAAATGGAGTGCCACATCTGGTTTATATATCCAGAGAAAAGCGACCAAATCATCCACATCATGCCAAAGGTGGTGCCATGAATGTTTTGGTATGAATAATTCATGTAATTAAATGTGATTCATAGCAGCTTTTTTAGTTGATTTAAACCAATAAATTTGATTACACATAATCTGTCATGTAGACTAGAGTGTCTGGGTTGATGACAAATGCCCCCTTCATGATGAACGTAGACTGCGATATGTTTGCCAACAATCCCAACACTATTTTTCATGCAATGTGCACACTTCTCGAATCAAAGACCCAAAATGATATTGCATATACTCAGTTTCCACAAAAATTCTATGATGGTCTCAAGGATGACCCCTTTGGAAATCTGCTGGAAGTTAGTTGGAATGTAAGCTACCGCTACCAAGTTTTGAGTTAATTGTACCGAATCACACAGCACATTTCCACATCCTTCGAACCGATACTAAGTACTGATGAGCATACGTGTTACTGTGTTAGTACATCGGGCATGGGACAGGTGCAATTCAGGGAATATATTACTGTGGAACTGGATGTTTCCACAGACGAAAAGTCATCTATGGTGTGTCCCCCAGCAGTAGAACTCTGAAAGAGGCTAATGGTATCGCATCATATATATCCCCAATACATACATTGCTTTGATGAACATAAACAACATAATCTAGTACTTTTCTTTGGCAGGGAAATTTGCCGATGAAGAATTACTTAACACCTTTGGAAATTCAAAGGAGTTCACCAAATCAGCTGATGATGCTTTGAGAGGAGACGAGGTAGGATCTCCAGTTATGCTTTCCAAATCTCTTGAGGCTGCGTACCATGTCGCAGGTTCCAAATATGAGTTTGGCACTGGCTGGGGCAGGAAGGTATGTCCACGAATTCTGAATTCTCTGTTTATATCTTCTGTTCAGGGATTGCTCATGATCAAAACAAGTTTGTTCTTAAAATTCAGAACAGAAAAGATCGCCTCCTACTTTGTTACCTGGGGAGAACCAAACTCTAAATTTATATTAACCTTTACCTTGAACGTACCGAGAGGGCTTGTAAAAGAAGATTTTAATTCTTTCAACTTTTGAAGTTGCATTTTATGGGATTTCGTTGTATAGGTGGGATGGAGGTATGGATCAGCCCTGGAAGATATCCTCACAGGTCTTTCAATTCATAAAAGAGGATTGAAATCAATTTTTTGCAACCCAGACCCACCAGCATTTATGGGAAATGCACCAACTGGTGGTCCTGCTTCCATGACTCAAATGAAGAGGTGGTCCACAGGGCTTCTTGAAATCTTGTTCAGTAAAAACTCTCCCATACTTGGCACCCTATTTGCAGACCTTCAATTTAGGCAGTGCTTGGCCTACTTGTGGATCCTCACATGGGGCTTGCGCCCAATTCCAGAAATATCCTACGCTTCCCTATCAGCTTATAGTATCATCACGAACACACGTTTCTTGCCCAAGGTGAGATCTAATACTCGGATTTCAAATTTGTGGCTGTAGCATCGTCAGTTGATGTTGCTGATCCACATTGTAAGGCAGCAGATTGGTAAACAGCACATGATAATGTCTTCTTATTATTCTCCTAATATCTCCGAATGTGTAATTCAATGCAGGGTGATGAACCAGCTTTCTATATACCAGTAGCTATCTTTGTCATGTGGAATATATTCAGCTTATTTGAGTATTTCCAAACTGGTCTATCAGTCCGAGCATGGTGGAACAACCAGAAAATGGCAAGAGTAACCACAATGAGTGCTTATGTTTTTGGAGTTATTGCTGTCATACTCAAACTGTTAGGGTTATCTGAGACTGTCTTTGAAATCACAAGAAAAGAGCAATCTAATTCCAGTGATGAAGGCAATGAAGACACTGAAGCTGGAGAGTTCACATTTGACGAGTCCCCATTATTTGTACCTCCCACCGCCATTTTGCTGATGCAGTTAACCGCGCTGGCTACCGCTTTAACAGGACTGCGACCACCAGCACCTGATGGACAGGGGTCCGGCCCATTAGAGGTTTTATGCAGCGTGTCGTTGGTGCTGTGCCTTTCGCCATTTTTGAAAGGACTGTTTGGTACTGGCAAGTATGGGATTCCACTACCCACCATATTCAAGTCTGCGGGCTTCACACTACTATTCTACACCGTGTGCAGAAGTTGTTAAGCATGGTAGGCTTTCCTCCTTGCAGAACTTGTGGTATCTATAATGATCGAATTTTGATTGATTTTGCGTCCATAAGTGGCAATTGAGGATTAATGGAGAAAATCAAGGTTGTTCCAAACTTGGCTTCTTAGAAGAAACATGTTGACATAGACTATCAATCATTTTTTTTCCTTCTTTGCAATAAGAGCTGATAAACCACTAAGAATTTTGGGAAATTACTAAAAATAAACCTCCAAAATTATGCCCTTGTTGTAGGAAATTCTATTTAGGTATGATTGTGTAAACTAGAATTAGGAAACCTATATGGATTCTATGTAATAGACAAGCCCAATCACATCAGGATTTGGCAGATCCTAGAATGGTTCACTGTAAATAAAAGCACAAGTGCAAGGAGACAAACACACATTGACACAATATTCTCTCTCTCTTAGTGTTCATACTTATCTCTCCAACCTTTGAATCAATCAATACTGCAACACATTATCTGCATGACGTTCCACCGCTATGTATAGGAGATTGAAGGATTTCACAACGGAGTTCTTTACGATTATCCAACATGGAGTTTGGATATCTTCAAACAAGTAACCCTAAACTTAATTTCAATTTGGTTTTGTCATGTTTATGGATATCTATGCTATAATCAAATCGTTATTGAAAGTTTGTGTTGAAAGTTGTGT
Organism: Spiraea crenata; assembly: GCA_033992175.1. Taxonomy (NCBI): domain Eukaryota; kingdom Viridiplantae; phylum Streptophyta; class Magnoliopsida; order Rosales; family Rosaceae; genus Spiraea; species Spiraea crenata. The sequence continues at coordinate 562,172 of JAVBHV010000019.1, forward strand.
GTAATTTTGAAAATAGAAAAAAGGAGAAAATTAAGGTTTCCACAGAAAGCCAAGTAGCACGCCAGAAGCCGCATCGAGTGGATCCGAGCCGAGCTGAGCTAAACCTCTCGCTGAGTCGAGCCGAACCTCTCGCTGAGCCAAGCCGAGCTAGGCCTAGCCGATCGAAACGCACTGTTTCAACTACTTCGTGTGCAGCCTCGCGCCTCGTTCTAGCAGTCGTGCGCCGCCGCAGTTTCTGATGAGGCTAATGAGCAAGCAAATGAGCATATTGCAACTCAAAGAAACAGAGGCTAATGAGCTCAAAACTAAATTTACTAGAGAAGAAAAGCATAAAGAAAAAATAGGTGAGTCTAGCAGTTAGTCCAACAGTCATAAGCAAAAACAGCATAGTGAGAGTCGTTCGTCAGCATCAGCCTCAGAGCAAACATCCAAAAATTTTTATTTTTGGCAAGCCCTAGCTAGAGAAAGATTTTTCTATTTACCTAATGATGTTAAACAACCAACGATTGAAGCAGAATATACTAACATTCTTCAATGAGTCTAGCTTTACAAGCACACCTTTTTCATCCGTTAGATAATCCCTAGCTAGTCATTACAGTCTTTCAGCATAGAAAAAAAAAATTTAGTATATTTTTATATTTTTAACAAGCATTGATTAAATCCAATTTAATGATTATAGTTTCCAGCATAATAATGAGCAAGTCATAGTGAGTCCTGGTCATTTGTTATAGATTCTTTGTATATAGAAGCCCGGCCCGGGTCCATCTTCATTCCTTTCCACCTAAGCTGAAGCAAATCATTGGGCATTACCATAGTTTTTGGTATCGTGTAAATATGACAATAACGAGTATAGAACCTGAGTGGTTCTTAAACACCATATCACATGAAAGAGCCTGACATTATATATTAATAAGCCAAGAAAGAGTAATAATACCACGTTAACCAGTACAAGCCAGAGAGGATACAGATGAACTATGGGCCCAACTAGAACAATGAGATGAAGAAGGAACCCGCCGATTGGTCTATCAAAACAATTTTTTCAAAATACGTAGTAGACAGCAAATAAGAAGGCCAATCGGGGTGGTCCAAATTCAGCATTCAGAAGAAGTGGAGCATGCATACATCAGGTTACTGGGAGGCTTCATGGCAACAAAAATTATTGCCCAAGAAGCAGCAGATAATGAAAGATGGTGGGATAAACTGGATGATGTAGAGCTTCATAATATGAGGGAGGGATGAATCATTTAATAGCAAGAAAGGAGAAGCAAGCAGAAAGAATCAAACATCCAATCATGATTGGAGCAAAAGAAAGGACCCAAAGTTCACGTGAAGCACCCCCAACAGCATCCAAAACAAGTAATAAGCAGTAGCTGAAAGGGCATTCGCGTCCAACCAAATTAAAGATGAGTCAAAATAGAAGAAGTACCAAACATAAAAAAAGAACCCTTTATTTTGAAAGTCGTTTCTGTCATTCTCCCAAGAATTTTAAACTCACCTAAACTAAGAAACTGCATGAAAGATGATTCCACTAAATCAGTTTTGTCATTGCAAATTGACAATCAATAACAATTGGACTGACAACTGAAATTTCCTTTAAGTACAAGGAAAAGCCAAGAACAATGGGGACGCAACCACTGAACAAGAAACAAAACCTTGCCCCTTTTTAACTCAGTTAACTGCACTTCATTGAATATCCAGTGAGTTTTATCAACGACAAATCTATCACGAGGATGTGCAAGGTTGAAGTATCAAAATTGGCCACGTATCTACAACATAATGCAACATGTCAAGTTGAGCCTTCCTATGTGTGATTTTTCTAAACTTCTTCTAATTGGTAAAGTGACGCCTTTCAAACCTAGGCTACACAGAGTACTTTGCTTTAATAATAAAGAAATCAATAAATCCGCAACAAATCCAACAAGGATTAATGGAACTAAATCCACAAGAACTTAAGAACTCAATGAGCTCAGACTATATTTAGGCTACACTCAATGAGCTCAGACTATATTTAGGCTGCAACCTCATCCATCCACCCAAACTTCTATCCTTTCTCCAATGACAAATTCTCAATCTCCTCCTCTATGTGAGAAAAAACCCCTCAAGATTGACAAAGTCCAGCAAGCCCTTAAAGTTGCAACTTTCCTCCTCTTCATCTGCGTCCTTGTATATCGGCTTTGCTATCTTCGTGACCATGGTTTTGTCTGGCTTCTTGCCTTCATGTGTGAATTCTGGTTCACCTTCCACTGGCTTCTCTCCCTCGTCACCCAATGGACTCCTGTGGAGTACAAAACCTACCCCCAAAACCTCTTGCAGCAGTATGTGTCCATGTATATCTTAAAGTGCCTATTTGGAACTGCTTCTGCGAGACCTAAGCTCGCTACTCTGCATTAGATAGAAAACCTTAGAAGTACTTATGTGTCATACTCATACATGGCTTTTTGAAGAAGCTTAAAAGTCATTCACAAAAGCGCTTTACATAAGCACTTCCAAGTGTTTTCATGAGGCGGTTGATTTATTCCAAACATTTCAATGTACTTCTAATAAGAGCGAGTAAGCTTATGAGCATAAGTGTTTTCAGTAGAAGCAGTTCCAAACCGGCGCTTAGTACTTCTACATGTAATCTAATCAAGCTATTTCATTAGTACTATGCATGTTTGATTCATGTGTCATGGTGTATAACAGGGTGCCGGAACTTCCTGCAGTGGACATGTTTGTGACAACAGCAGATGCGGTGTTAGAGCCGCCTGTCATTACAGTGAACACGGTGCTGTCTCTTCTGGCTGTCGATTATCCAACGCACAAGCTAGCTTGCTATGTGTCCGATGATGGCGCTTCACCTTTAACCCTGTACTCTCTCTTTGAAGCCTCAAAGTTTGCTCAAGCTTGGGTACCCTTTTGCAAAAAGTACAACATTCAAGTCAGAGCGCCATTCAGATACTTCTCTGGTGATTCCACATTGCCATATGATAGTCCACTGGGATTCCTTCAAGAACGGATAAAAATGAAGGTCAAATTTGGCCTTATGCTTTAGTTGAATTTGTATGCCTCTAAGTTGTGCCAATGATATAGTTTTGTTATCGTGTTTAATCTTATAGGATGAGTATGAAAAGCTCTGCCAAAAGATTGAAAATGCTGTCCAAAATATGGTGCCCCTTGATTTTGCTGGAGACTATAAGGAGTTTGCTCACATAGACAGCAGAAACCATCCTACTATAATCAAGGTTTGTCTGCTCGTTATCTGCAAATCACAATTTGGCACATACTAAAATAAGTCGTCCCAAATACGAAACCGGCGAGTTTTAAAACATGCATCAAAATGCGGTCTGCAGAGTAGCTCAATACCATGATATTTCAATCAGAATATTTCACTCTGTATTGATTTTGTACAGGTGATATGGGAGAACAAAGAAAGGCTTTCTAATGGTTTGCCACATCTAGTTTATGTAGCAAGAGAAAAGCTTCCAAATCAGCCACATCACTACAAAGCTGGCGCCATGAACACTTTGGTAAGAATTCTTCACTACAAAAAACTTTATTTTTAGTGTTAAGTGTCTTGATTCAAACACAGAACTTGATTATACGACACAATGAATTTCTTGTACGATGTAACTTGTAAGTCATGTGTTCAAAATCGAATTCATCCTTCCTGATTATATTCATCAAGAAAAAGACTGAACAATGCTGGCAAATTTCTGAACAATGCTGGCAAATTTCTTGTGTTGTAGACTAGAGTCTCTGGAGTGATGACAAACGCTCCATTTATGCTGAATGTGGACTGCGACATGTACGCCAACAATCCAAACATCGTTCTTCAAGCAATGTGCCTTTTGCTTGGTTTCAAACATGCAAAACAAGGTGCATTTGTTCAGTTTCCTCAAATGTTCTATGACACTCCAAAAGACGACCCATCAGGAATGGTTGCGGCTATTAAAGTGCGTATGTTTCACAATTACCTACATTATTTGTAGCGCATTCATCCTTTGTCAAAAAGACAAACGTTATTTTAGTAATGTTCTATTGACAATGATATCGCCTTCTGCAGATCATTTGGCCTGGATTAGCTGGACTTCAAGGACCTGTCTATGCAGGAACCGGATGTTTTCATAGACGCAAAGTTATATATGGTTTATCCCTAGCAGATAATGAAGGTACTAAACAAAGAAAATATGATTGATTATCACTCATTAATCAGAAGATAGATTATGCTAATTAACAAATGATTTACATGTCTATGCTGAATGATTTGTTCAAGGAAATTTGACGCAAGAGACACTAAACAAAGAATGCTATGGACATTCGGCGGAGTTGATCAAATCAGCGAGTCAGATTTTATCTGAAAAAGATATTGATCATGCTAGTGACATAACCAGCACTATTGAGGCAGCGTACCAAGTTACCGGTTCTCAGTACGAGAACAATACATTTTGGGGCAACAAGGTGACGAATTATGTTTGCTTTTCGATATCCTAAGATGTCATAAGTTTGAATTATTCTTTCCAATTAATAACGGGCTTTGAACCAGTTTTGACATAGGTGAGCTGATATATTTCAGGTTGGCTGGGTTTATGGATCCATAACAGAGGACGTCCTGACCGGGATGAAGATTCACTCAAGGGGGTGGAAGTCCGTTTTATGCACGCCCGACCCGCCAGGCTTTCTGGGGACTGCACCTTCAACCACCGATGGTATGTTGATACAAAGAAAGAGATGGATCACGGGCCTCCTGGAAATTTTGTTCAGCAAAAATAATCCCATTTTTGCTTACCTATATGCTAAGCTCGAGTTTAGGCAGTGCTTGGCCTACATGTGGATACTAATTTGGGGCCTACACTCCATTCCTGACCTATGCTATGCTCTTCTACCAGCCTACTGCGTTATTACCAACTCACACTTCTTGCCCAAGGTAAAACAAAATCATCTGCTGCGGAAAAACTTTCCTGCAATGACCATGTCGATATTTAAAATTAATATCAGTTAACATCATGTTTGTATGCAGGTGAGCGAATCGGCTCTGATAATGTTTGCGATTTTGTTTCTCGTTAACAAGTCATGCACACTCTACCTTCATCTTTCATTTGGCCTATCAATCAAGTCATGGTGGAACAATTTGACAATGGGGCCATGGGGCAAAATACCCTCTACAACTGCAATGTTATTTGGACTCATTACTGTGGTATTTAAACTGTTGGGAATATCTGAGGTGACATTTGAAGTCACACAAAAAGACCAATCCTCTTCTAGTGACCAAGATGCTAATGCTGGTAGGCTTACTTTTGATGAGTCTCCAATATTCATAGCACCCACAACCCTCTTACTTGTGCACTTCACGGCGGCGGTCATGTGGCTGTTGAGGTTGCAACCACCAGCTCACGGTGGACACGGGGCGGGGCTAGGAGAGCTGATGTGTAGTTTGTGGGTGGTGCTATGCTTTTGGCCAATTGGGAGAGGGTTGTTTGGGAAGGGTAAATATGGAATTCCCATGTCCACTATATCCAAATCAGCTGTTTTAGCCATGTTTTTTGTGCACTTCTCAAGAAGGGGAATCTCACCACCAAGACCTTGAGAATTTTTTCTAAATTGAATTAGTGAGGATAGAGATGGATACAGAATTGTACTTTGAGAGACTAGTAGAGCTTCCCAAAACAGATAACGTTACACTATTTTACTTGTCTTTTCTAGTTGCATGTCGGTAATCATATGAAGATTAGTGGGAGTAATGTGACAACGTCATATGAATGAACGTGTATGATGATAACATTATTACTGTGACCATGAGTTTATCCATTGATGACTTTAACCGGTTGACTTCAACACTTGTTAAAGATCAAAATTTTGTCATCCATCGAGTATGATTGGTCAAGATATTGCCCTTTATTAACACCATCGATAGCAAAAACTCAACAGTTATGATTGGTTATGAATTAATGTGACTATGAGTTTCTTTCATATTGTGAAACCATCGTTTCATAAAGTTCAATTTACTACAATCACGTTTGCTTTTCATAATATTTGACACAAAATTAGGCTATTGAATGACGGTTTTAGGCCATCTTTAGAGATAAAGGGGCTAAAGGGCTATTTGGCTAAATTTTAGCCTTCCAAAAAATAATTTTTTAAGATTTAGACTACCCCTAAATTTTATCATCTTTAGTGGTTTGGGGGGCTTTGCTTGTGGGTTTTACAAATTTAGTGTGGGCACCCTAATTAGTAAAATACGAGATGCGTATAGTACGTTAAAAATATGTACTTGTTTTATTTGGTAACCTTCTTGAAAAAATTCGGCCACTTATAATTTTTTATTAATTTCTTTTTTATAATTAATATTCTCAATAATACGGATAAAATACGGGAAAAATACTTGTATTATTATTAAATTTTAGAAAATACATGTATTATTTGGAAATAATATGTACGGACGCATATAATACGCGAATAATACATCCAAGGTAAAAAATACGTATATTTTACCGTATCTTTGAAACCAATATGGAAAGTGAAAATATTTTTAAAAAATACGTACAAACGCGTATAATACATCAAAAGTAAAAATATACATATTTTACCGTATCTTTCAAACCAATACAGAAAGCGAAAGTATTTTTAAAAAATACGTACAAACGCGTATAATACATCAAAGGTAAAAAATATATGTATTTTACCGTATCTTTCAAACTAATATGGAAAGCGAAAGTATTTTAAAAAATACGTGCAAACGCGTATAATATATCAAAGGTAAAAAATATAGGTATTTTACCGTATTTTTCAAACTAATACGAAAAATGAAAGTATTTTTGAAAAATATGTACGGACGCGTATAATACACGTATTTTTCAACTATGGTGGGCACCACAAAAAGAGAGCTTGATAGAGGCTAAAGGGCTAGCTAAAGGGTTAAAGGTAGCTACCCCCCAAGCCCTTTGGCCCCCTTAGTAGCCCTTTGGCCATTTAGCCCATTCATTGCTAAAGATGGTTTTTTACAAAAAAAAGAAGGCTAATAGTGTTTAGGGTACCCCTAAAGTCCATTGCTAGAGATGGTCTTAGCTTAATTCATCGATAGCAAAAGCTAGCAAGGGTGGGATCAGACCGAGTCGGGTTTTTGCAGAACTTGAATAAAACCCAACAGAGATAGGGCTTTGAGTTTTTAAGCTCGTTTGGGCGTCCAAATTTGTCGAGCCGGGTCGGGTTTTAGGCTATTCATGTTGGGGGTGAGCCGGGTTAGAACCTCATCAATTTTCAAACCCACTCCTTCCCTCGAGGACTCAGCTTTTTGCTCTGTTTTGTGCTTAAATTTTGTTGTTGGTGTGTTCTGGGACAACTACAACGACAAATGTGAGCTCAGCGAGACGATTACGGCCGGGTCGAGTTGCACGATCGGGTCTATTTGTGCCGGGAGCTTTTGCAGAAGATGTAGACAATGACGAAGATGATGGTGATAGCAAAGAAGCTGCTGATGGCGGCGAGTATGAACTGCTTAGTGTGATGGTGGCAGTGGTCTCGCTGTCAGAAGAGGCGGTAGGACTCGTTGTCTCGTTGGAGGCGGTGGCGTGGGCTCGTCCTCTTCAAAGGCATGGGATCGTGTAGACAAAACAAAGAGTAGAGGTAGAGTAGAGTGGCAGAGAGAGATCTTGAAATGGAGGAGACGGCATCAATGGGGTATAGAGGCGACATCAATGGAGGAGGCCTAAACTAAAGTGGATAGGCTTTCTCTCACAGTCGTCCGATCAAATCCAACGACTCCAAATTGATGTATAAGAAGTTATATAATATGTAGTTTCTATTTTAACAGAATTGCAACCCTTTTTTAATCAATGAAATGTTGACATGTGTAAATAAAGAATTAATATAAGTATATTCAGATTTTAACGGGTCGGGTCAAGCCGGGTTGGGGAAAACAAATCCCGTATTTGGGCTCGAAAAAATCAGGCTGGGTTGGGATTTTTGCTATTCAGGCCGGGTTGGCAAACTATAACCGTCCCATTAAAATTTTTTAAGCCAAGCTCGGGTCGGATTTCTGGTTTTGGGTCGGGTTTTCCCACCCTAAGCTCAAGACAGTTTTTCGTCTGAAGTGCCTTGAACAAAAAGACAATATGGTTTTACTTTAAACATATGAAGATGCAAATCCCAACATTTAATGACTAAACTCAAGCAATATATAGAATTCAGACCACAACCAAACTTCTATCATTTCTCCAATGGCAAGTTGTCAAACTTCTCCTCTATGTGAGAAAAAACCCCTCAAGATTGACATAGTCCAGAGAGCCCTGGAAATTTGCAATTACCCTCATCTTTGTCAGCGTCCTTGTTTATCGCCTTCGCTATCTCTAGTGGTGTGATTCCACATTGCCAAATATTAGTCCAATGGGATTTCTTCAAAATAGGCAAAGATGAAGGTGAAATTTGGCCTTATGCTTTAGTTGAATGTGTATACATCTACACTATGCCAAATCTTATATAATTGGACACCATCTTTAAAATTGTAGGATGAGTATGAGAAGCTCTGCCAAAAAATTGAAGATACTGTTCAAAATTTGGTGCCCCCTTGATTTTGCTGCAGACTACAAGGAGTTAGCGCACATAGACAGCAGAAACCGCCCTACCATAATCAAGGTTTGTGACCTCGTTATCGGCAAATCGTAGTTTGACAATACAGAACTAAAGTCATTCACAACGCAAAATGGGCAAGTTTCTGCATATGTGTTGGTTTGCAGAGGAGCTCAATCGCGGCCATGATATTCCAATCGCATTGCCTGTGTGGATCAAATGTCCTGGATTAATGCTGTACAGGTGATATGGAAGAACAAAGAAAGAAATTCTAATGATTTTTTTTCACATTTAATTTATGTAGCCAGGGAAAAACGTCCAAATAACCCACACCGCCACCATAAAGCTGGCGCCATGAATGTTTTAGTGAGAAATATTTCTTATCAGCCAAGCAAAGTCTCCACATGATACTGTATTTCTCTTTCTAATGTTAAATATCATAAGTTTACAAACTTATCATTAATTTCTTATGATGTAAATCAGAGTCTTTGGCGTGATGACGAATGCTCCGTTTATGTTAGACGTGGACTGTGACATGCACGCCAACAACCCCACCATAGTTATTCAGGCAATGTGCGGTTTGCTTGGTTTGAAACATGAAAAAGGTGCATTTGTTCAGTTTCCTCGGACGTTTTACGACCCACCAAAAGCTAATTATGCACTCGTTTTGGATGAGTTTTGGTATAGTTAGAATGACCTATTTCAGGTGGGTTGGATCTATGGATCCTTAACGGAAGATATCGTAACTGGGATGAAGATCCATTCAAGAGGGTGGAAGTCCATCTTAATGTTTGGCGTTTTGTTTCTCATTAAAGACTCGAACACACTGTACATTATCCTTTCATATGGCCTATCAATTAAAGGCGTGGTTCAACAATTTGACAATAGGAATATATGCTAAATTACCCTCTTCAACTTTACTCTTATTTGTAGTTATAACTGTGGTATTTAAACTTTTGGGAATAGATGAGGTGGCATTTGAAGTCACACGAAAGGACCGATCCTCATCTAGTGAACAAGGTGGTATTGCTGGTTTTGACATGTCTCCAATGCTTGTAGCACCCACAACCCTCTTGCTTGTGCACTTCACGACGGCGGTCATGTGGTTGTTGGGGTTGCAATCACCAGCTCACGGTGGGAGTGAGGCAGGGCCAGGGGAGATCATCTGTAGGGCGTGGGTGGTGCTATGCTTTTGGCCAATTGTCATAGGACTGTTGGAAGGGTATATATGAAATTCTCATGTCCAAAAAATCAAAATCAGCTGCTTTAGTCATGCTTTTTGTGCATCTCTGTGGAAGAGAGAAACTTTAACTTCAAGAAAAAAAAAAACTTTAACTCCAAGACTTGTTTAAGATAACGATTTGTAATTTTAGTCATTCATCCAGTATGATTACTTTGTTAAAGATACATAAGATTTAACTTCTAAATTGGAAGTTCTAAATAAAGCCTTAACAAGATATTTTCCTGAATAATCAGTATTTTACTTTATAGTTTTTCTTTTTAAATATCCCAAGTTATGACTAAATCCAACAAGAATTTAAGACACTAGCCATTGCATTCTCAATTTTCAACATTCTTAAGAATAATTACAATTTTACTAAATCACAAATTAGTGCTCTTCAGTATGTTTTTTCACATCCTCATTCTAGTTTTGTTCACTTAAGTCTCAAATTCTCATATGTTTCTACATGATTACTTGGCATTTGTACATTAATATTTGTTTTTTTTTGTGCAGGAAAACTTTGTGTTCTTACAGTAACACTTAATTTTTGTGCAGTTACAACTCCCATGTTTGATACTAGATTATTCAAAAACATGCGGTGTGTCTGAGATGTAAAAAGAAGCAATGTCATGGACCATATGTCTTAAACCCTTAGAATTTAAGTTAGATTTTTATTACCAAATATGGTTATTCTATAATACACTCATGTATAGTATATGAGATACATTGCCCTATTCAACTTAAATTTATTTTAGTGTCAATCGGCGAATGGATGAAGAAAATTGACTATAATAAAATTTCAATCTCGCTTGACAAGGAAGTTACTTTAAGTCCAAAATGCTTTCTAGCACACAATTTATGAGACTCGCGAGAAACGCCAGACTCAGATATTATGTGGGGGAAACTCCGACGGAGTGCACGAGACGCACACAGTAAATCTCCGTGAATTCCGGATTCGAAAGATAAATCCAAATTCCAAAAAGGAAAAAAAGAAAGAAAAATTACCCAATAGCCACCTTTCCTAGGCCTATATAAACTGAAGAGTGTTCTTGAGGTGGAGTCCAAGTCTCAATCAAACGCCTCCACACTAAGGCATGTTTGTGCTGAGTTTTTTCTTCTCTATAATTGTCTAGCATTGTTCATAATCTCTTCAACAATGATCATCAATCCAGACACTTTGTTGGGCGATCAATCATCGCCCGGAGTTCAAAACATCACTCGGTCCACTCCAGCGAGTGATGCTGAACTCCTTAGAAGGGTCTCTGTGGAGCAGCTGATTCTCAAGCTCAACGATGACCGTACCCGAGAATACGCGCTCCATATCCTTGCTAAGGTCATAATATTTTCTAATTCTCGCTATCTTCTTTTTTTTTCTCATGGTTTCAATTAGCTTCAGTTAATTATGTTTTTTGCAAACCCCATTGTGCCTTTGCATGTCATGTTGACAATGATCTATGGTATGTATCCTGTACACTCGTCGCTTAAAATTGTACAAATTAAGTTATTTCCATTAGTTTCAATGAATTCGTGGTGCAAATTTTCTTAATTCTTGTTAATCTCTCAAGTTTAATTGGAAAGTGCTTAATTAAACATAGAGCTAAATCGAATAAGTGCAACAAAGTTCTTGATTGAAAATCTAAGTGTAAATGGATATGCAATAAACTGGATCATATATGATTTTCGGTTTTAATTGTTTGTGATGTACAGCTTAGGGAAACTCGTGAAGATTTGGCTACGTTGCTGTGGCATTCTTTCGGCACATCATATACCATCTTGAAGGTATGTTATAGCTAAGATGAATTAAGTCAGTTGTTTATAACAATGCCTGTCTCAACTTAATTATATTTGAGTCTAAAGTTGTGATCCTGATAATATGGGGTAACTAATACATATGTACTGAATGTTTGGCTTGATATTATTATTTATAATCAAGTGTGTGCCTTAGCTTAATTATATCTGAGTCTAAATTATACTTCTGATAAATTAGAGTAACTAATATATACATACATACTGAATGGTTCACTTTATATTATTATTTATCATCTTGAGATTCATGTTCATGATGTTCTATTTATTGTTTTCATTGTGCCAGGAAATACTTGAAGTGTACCCCTTCCTTTCAACACCAGACCTTACTCTCGAAGCAGCAAAACGAGCGACCAATGCTGTCTTTCTATTTCAGGTTATGTAGCTAAACCATCCATATATATGTGCCCCTTTGTTTCAAATAGAGAACCGCGCACCTGACCTGTTGATCTAGCACATAACTAATTCAGCTCACCTGAATGCTATGAGCTTAGGATAATATATTAATAGTGATGTCATTTAACTTGTGTTTCATTTGGGGCATTGTTTGGAGTATGAATGTCTTTGCTTATATTTTACCAATTTTTTGTTAACAGTGCATTGCTGCTCATCCACAGACTAGGAAACCATTTGTCTCAGGTAATATTGTTACATAATTACCTATGAATTAGTGTAATTAATTACATATATGTTGTTCAGGTCATACAAATGAAGCTCATTTGATTAAAATAATTGATATGTGTACACGCAGCTAAAATACCATCGTATCTCTATCCTTTCCTATTTACTCAGAGGAAAGAAAAGCCATATGAATATCTCAGATACTCTGCCTTAGGTGTAATTGCTGCCCTTGCGAAGGTAATTTTATGTCTTTCATTCTAGAATTCAAGAAGATTAATTTCTCAGTGAAGGTCACATATCTTATAAAGAGAGAGGGCCTACACTTATGGGAGCCCTTTCTTTTGTTTCTTAAAACTTAATGCAATTCAAACTTGGTTCTGATCCTATTTTTTGTCGTTTCTTCAGGACGTTGATAATCAAGATATCATTCACTTCCTTCTCCAATCTGAAACCCCCAAGTACTGCATCTGCTGCATGAAAAATGGCAATGAAATGTCAAAAACTGTAAGTAACAAAGGAAATTTCGTTAGCTGTACCATAATTATCACTCATGACTTATTTGTCACACTTAGAAAAAAATTACAAAGGAAATTTCGTTAGTGACATTTATCTCTCTGCTTATTTTTCACACAGAAAAAAATTAGCCTAAATAATGTGAACCCTTATCCTATTGTGGTCTATGTAGTTGGCAACAATGATACTCGAAAGGATTCTGAGTACTGAGATGGGAATGACTTACTGCTGTTCTTTAGTGGAACGATTCTGCGCTATCACTCAAGCTCTTTCGGAGATGCTCAATAACTATGCCTATTGTGAACAAACTCCCCAGCGCCCCAAGCTGTCTAAGTTCATCTTCAAGTGTTTTGTTAGGCTCACAGAAGCCCAAGAGTAATTAGCAATTGAATTATTTTTAAGATTGGCATAACTAATTAATCTCATACATGATTTTGCTGACACAGCAAATTTTCATTGCAGGCAATATGATGGCTTGCGCTTATCTCTTCCTAAGGTGTTTATGGATCCTTTATTCACTCGCCACATTACTGTAAGTTGTCCAAATATTGGACATTTTTTGGGTAGTTACTTTTCAATGCTTCCAGGGGTTCGAGAATTCGAAGTTAAAATCTCTAACACCAATGAAACGTTCTTCTTTGCAGGATGACCGGAATGCGTTGGAGTGGCTTTACAGCAATGTAGGGACTGGGTCACAGCTTCCTACAGCACCGGGTGGGGCGGAGTTCCAGGGGACCAATCAGCCTTACTGGGAAGGCACCACCTCAGCTGATCAAACACCAGTAAACGATACAGAGTGAAGAATGGAGCAGTACTTTGTCTTCAATAAACTGTTGTTTTTTTATGTGTGCTAATGTAAGTGTGTACAAGTTGCTTGTAAAAGTAACAACTTAAAAAACTATGCTGTTCTATACCAAATGCATCTGTAAACCGTCCTAAGTTTTATTAAGTTGCTTTTTTTCTTAATGCTTTTTATGTGTGAAGTCCTCGTTTAACCAGTTGCCGACTGCCAGTGGCGAATCAGGGGGGAAGATATTCTTCCTTTGCCAATAAGGGTGAAATGTACGAAAACGAAGAGTCCCACATCGCTTGTGCAAAGGCGACTAGAAGTGTTTTTATTTGATTTTCTCGCTTGATGGAGTACGACCTTACTTGAACAGGATCTGTTCTATAGTGTTGTACCTCTGTATCCTTGATTTCTAAGGAGACAAGAACTCAAGTCTGGTGGATGAACCATGACCGTGTAATCAGAGCGTGATTAACAGCCCGGCGGTTTTCGAATCATCGTGGCAGTAGATGATCGTTCTCAGCCTACTAATCAGTTCGCTGGGGTGGTTGCTCGGTTGTCTGACAGACCCTCCCAAAATCTTTTTTCCTTTCCGTTTTCAAAACTTCGTTAGAAATTAAAGCTACCCTTCCATTTTTACGACAGAAGAGAGTATTATTTCAGTTTCTTTAACAGTTGTACGTGCCCTTCCATGTTTACAATAGAACAGAGAACCAAAACTGGATCAAAGTTACTCCCCTAATTAACCTATGAGTTCGTTTGGATTGCCGTCGATGCACATAACCAATTCTTTTCAATCATTGGAGTGTGTCCTCCGCTTTTCTGGGGGAAACGGCATTTCTTTTCAGTCTCAATCCAGCATGAAACGCAAGTAAGAATTACAGCAGCAGTGTGAATGAGGATTCAGTGTACTACCAATCAATAATCATTAACCAATTACCATTTCCTTCTAATATGGCTCAGTGTTTTCTACATAAGATCTTTAGAGTAAGAACAAAAATTGGAACAATTGCAAGCAATCGAACCAGTATACAGGATGAACAACAACCATTACATGATCGAAACGAATAAAAATTAGGTCTCAATCTTGAGAGTGCGAAGGTAATCTGTCCTGCTTGGGAGGGATTGAAAGAGTGCTTTCAAGCATAAAAGAGAGATCATGCATCTGTGCCATTATTCTCTCTGCATCTTCAGACTTTGACCCTGCTCTTACACTGGGAACGCCTCCACCCTGTGCAACATCTCCAGAGTTGTTCTCGTCTTTTGTCACTGCATCAGCCAACCTAAACATGCAACAAAAAATAGCGTTAAGATAAGAATGAGTAAAAAGCCTTTTCCTCCAAGCTTCGAGTAGTATTCCATTCACAGAAGTAAACATAGCATCCAGATAAGTTCAATGGCGGTTCTAAACAGAATTCTGAAGCTACAACCAACAAAGATAGGCCAATGCACGCACCTGTCTAAAACGGAAGGATCTGGCTGCGTTATATCCGCCACAGTTGAGCCATGAGCTCCTGCTGAGACATCGGGTTGTGAAAAGATACCAAAATCCAAGTCCCCAGAGTTGCTACTGGGGCCGAACAAATTTATTTCTGAAGTCTGGTCTACAGGTGCCGTCCCATTAACACTTTGTGTTGAACTACTATCAACAAGATTTGCTGCACTGTTTGTGCCTGTAAAGTCATTCCAAGCATCAAATGAATCATCATTCTCGTAAGTATTCGTATTGTCTGAAGTCTGATCGACCGGTGCCGTCTCATTAATACTTTGTATTAGAGAACTATCAACAAAATTTGCTGCACTATTTGAGCCCGTAAAGTCATTCCAAGCATCAAATGAATCATCATTCACATCAGTATTCTTACTTTCACGAGACTTGTTGCTAGTTGTCTGAAATTGATTGTCTTGAGCCCAATCAAAACCAGCAGAAAAAGAGTTATTAGCATTTTCAGCTATTCCACCCTTCACCTCAGCAAGCGTTTCGAACTGGTCAGACCCTCCAGCTAACCCAGAATTGGAAACACCCAATAGGTCATCTTGAAACCAGTCAGTACTCATGGATGCGGACCCAGACATACTAGGCTCTGACTTCTCATGAGAATCTACGACAGATCCAAACATTGTGTCCATGTGAGCAGAAACATTCACCGTGGAACCCACAAAAGGGTCAAATGATTTTGACTCTTGGGGAATGTTTTCAGAAGCATGAGGAAGATTTTCAGAAGGTTGAGAAAGTGTTTCAGAAGCACCAGACTGAAAATCTGCTGCCCAACCCAAAGCAGAATCACCACTCTCGCCTTCAGTAGACTGCACAACTGTCTGAGAAGGCTGTACATTCTCAAACAACCTAAGAGTTTCACGAACTTGGAAAGCGTCAATCTCTTCACTGGCCATCTGTGTGCTAGGCTCGAACACTTCTTCAGATGTATTTGAAGCAGCATCTTTCTTTCCTTTGGAGAAAAAATTGTTGATGCTAACTGCAGACAAATCCGGGACACTTTTGGGCTGAGGGGGTGTCTCATTGGAATGACTAGTCTCAATTTTCTCTGGCCTAGGGGTCCATTTTATCTCAATATTTAGAAGGTCAGACAGACTTAGCTCATCCTTCCGTGGAGTCTGTCCTCTGTTTGATTCATTTGCTCCAGTTGGTAATTCCACTATCTCCTACACAACCAAAGATTCAAAATTTACTACCATCTCGTCAATTCAATAACTGCAGTGAAACCAATTTCAAACTCTACCGCCTACATTGACGACAGAACAATAATCTTCATGACTAGAAAACATAACAATGGGCAGATGAGACATCTCCAATATATTGTAATATGATTCCTGAATAAATGACTAAAAATCTGTAGAAAGTTTCAGCGTCGTCAGCATATATAATCTTGAGTATACTAATCTACATTTCTGCATTGGCTTAAAACTTTTCGCTTTGCTATGCACTATCCAAATAGCTTCACATAGTAAAACGAATTTCAGTATCATTACTCCCTTGAGCTACAAGAGAAAGCTGGTAAACCAAATTAGCGAGCTTCGGACACCAATAAAGTTCTTCAAGTTCGATGTCTTATTTTCAGACAACCATAACATACCATGAATGCAGGAACTAAACTAGCTTCAAACAAGGAACACAAAACACAAATCCAATATCTTCACTACATTTTAAACTCCTAACACAATTACTACACTAGAACCTGCAAAGCTTCAATCTTTTTCATCACCCAGAAACAGCAACAACAAACAACTTACGAATTTAAAATCACTTCATATCCGAAAAGCAAATGGAGAATTTAAATTCCATTTCTGGGCCCATTTTCTCACCAACCAAACAAAACAAAGAGAATCAATTCGCGTACCGATCCGTTCAAGTTCAACGACTGGAGAAACCACCGGTACCCGACAGTGTCCCGGAAATTGATGGGGTCGGGAGGGAGGTCTTTGCAGGTTTCGTGGCCGCAGAAGACGCAAATCAGCGATTGAACGCCCCTCTGCAGCCTGCCCTTGCAGTTTTTGCACCGGAGGTACGGCGGCGATGGATCCAGCTCGGCGATGGTTTCTTCGACGGACGGTAGATTCGGCAACGGCGTGTCGTCTGGGTCGTACGACGACATGTTCGCTTCTCTCCGAAGCGAGATCTGCACCGCCTTTATCACATCCATCGGGATTTCCATGGTGGGCTATTTTTCAGGCGCGGCGGTTTGTGGCTGCGTGTTTGGAATATGTCGGTGGTTGAGTGAGGGACAAAGAGTCACTAGATCGCATAGCTGCAACCACTTTCCGAAATAACTTTTTGGAAAAATATTTAAATTAAACTCTTTACTTTAAAAAAAATCCGACTAGATTGTCGATATTGTGTTAATTCGATCGGGCGTCTCGTATAAGCCCAAAAAACATCATTGGATGTAACCGTAAACTTTTCTACAATGTTTGGCAATTTCCATGTCAGGGTTTTTGTAAATTATAAAATTCAGATCGATACGAGTCTAATTTGTTTAGGGACAATAATATTAGTCTGTTATTAATATATGTGGTGTAACAAGTTTGATTTATGATCGATACTCTAATATCTAAAAAATTGGATATTTATATGAATTTTTTCTCATCGGACAATTAGTAAAATTTTCTATGAGACTATCAACTTAAGCTGATAGATGCCAACAATTGAGTAGAAACTTCTACTAGACCCTCTGTTAAACACTTTTATAACTTATAATACCGGACCGTTTGTTGGAGGGAAAACTTTTGTAACTTATAGTAACGAGAGGCACAGAATTGTAGTATGTATGTTGATGTGCTACGATTTTTCATTTAAATCTTGATTTGATTTTAGAGAGTATGATAACGAAATACTCTAATAACCGGAGTGTGACATCGCGCACTTGAACTGTTGAACAACCAACTGGCACTCTCAAATACTACTGATTTTTTCAAGTAAACAAAAATAAATAAACACACGGTCACAGCGTCACAGCTATCCAGACGACAAATAACCGATCTCTGATCATCACAAGTCCTCACTAAACTCCGGCAGCCGAGTCGGCCTGCGAAAACCGGCCGAAATCGCCGTCTCCAACTCCAAATTTCGGGCCTTTCGATCCGATTCCACGAGCTGAGGAGCAACCACCGGAGATCCAAAACACAGACAGATGGCGATGAGGCCGGCGGTGCTGAAGGCGGGCCTGGTGATAGTTGGGCTGTGCATAGCCGGGTACATCGTGGGCCCGCCTCTCTACTGGCACTTCATGGAGGGCTTAGCCGCCGTCTCTCACTCCTCTTCTTCTTCTTCTTGCCCTCCTTGCACCTGTGATTGCTCGTCGCAGCCGCTTCTCTCCATCCCCATTGGTACTTTGCTTTTTTTGATTCGTTTTCGCTAGATCTGATTAGATCTGTGTAGATTTTTCAGTTTTTGTTTGTTGGGTTTTATCACATTTTTGTACTGATTTGATGCCATTTAGCTGAAAAGACAATTGGGTTCGGTGATTTGGTTGGATTGTTCATCTGGGTTGATGTTAGATTCATCAACCCAGGTCTAAAGTTACCAGCTTGGAAACTTTGAATCAGCTGCATTTGTTACTAAAAGTCTGCTAGTTGATTGTGTTCGTAGCTGATGGCAATTGGATCAAAGTTCAATTCGGTTCAGTGATTTGATTCCATTGTTTTTCTGGGTTGATGTTCAATTCAACAACCAGGTCGTAAAGTTGCGAAATTTGGAATTTCAAATCAGTTGCATTTTTTACTAAGGTCAGCTTTGATTGGCAAGATTTAATCAGATGTATACTTACTTATCCTAGTTTGTTCTTTCTTCTGCAGGACTGAGTAACATTTCATTTTCAGGTTAGTCTCTTGCATTGAAAATTAACTATGTTTGTGTAACATATAATGCTATAAACTGATCAGTTTGCGATAATTTACTGCTGAATGTCTTCTCCTTGCCATACGTCGGTAATTTTCTTATGCTTACGTTGATGGATAGTTAGTTTACCTTTGCGGTGGTAATCTTTGAGGATTGTACTAACGTGGAACATACCATTCAAGCCCGGTAATATGTTCTCAAAAGTTTTCACTTTTAGGTCTTCCCCAGTAGACCAGCTTTCCAGGGAGAAATTTCAAGGCTTGTAGTTTTGTGAACTTCCCTGTTTGCTTTCATTTTCCTCAAACCCCTTTTGTACATGTGTCTGTCTGTTAAATTTATGTGGGATGATATTGGAGATTGTGTGTCATTTCTCCACATCACAATCATGGAAGATAATAAGACTGCATTCAGAGCTCCCAGACTAGTAGTTTTTTTCATGCAACCCTCACTGAGTCCTGGCCGTTGATTTTTGCGTGCAATGATTAATGTTGCGAATGCACCCCCTTTCCTCAAGTATCTACCTTTTTCCTCAGTTTTTGCTCATATTGGTTCAACCAACATCCACGCACATTGAGTGTATATACATTACAGTCAAATATGGAAGTTAAGCTGCAAACTGAAATTAGAAAATGTGGGTTTCCAAGTTTCTTGTAAAGCTCGCTTCCTCTTATTGTTTCTTGGCATATTATGCAGACTGTGCAAAGCATGACCCAGAGGTGAATGAAGACACTGAAAAGAATTTTGTGGATCTTTTGACCGAGGAATTGAAGCTTCGGGAAGCTGAAGCTTTGGAAAACCAGCAAAAAGCTGACATGGCTTTACTCGAAGCTAAGAAGATTGCATCCCAGTATCAAAAAGAAGCAGACAAGTGCAATTCTGGGATGGAAACATGTGAAGAAGCAAGGGAGAAAGCAGAAGCAATATTAGAGGCACAGAGGAAACAAACAACAATATGGGAGCAAAGGGCTCGCCAAAGAGGATGGAAAGAGGGGCTTACGAAGTCTCATACTCAGATGCAAGGAAATGTTCAGACTGTGTAACCCACCCTCCCTAGCGTTTATATGGAACAGCCAAAGGCTGTTTTCTTCAACATGGTACTTTCTCCCTTGGTTAGTGATAAAATTTTACTAGGCTATTCTTCTTCCCAAGATATGCAATCAATTTTATTTACCAAACTGAATTATTTGTATTTACAGTTACAAAGTATACAGAACTTAGTTGTGTTATCTAGCATTCCAAAAGCAATCAATGTTGTTGGCATGAACTTTGATCATCTGAATTTTCCCTTCACTTATAGTTGAGTGTTCCACATGCAAGACTGAACCTGGATGGTTGTTTAAATACCGGCTTGATCGATTGTTTACGTTAGGTTCCTTTTCCGTTTGGTGTAAAGATCTCCTTTGCTCTGATAGGTGATTAAATTCCGTATCCTTAGTTAATTCTTGGGTTCCTTTTCCATTTGGTCGAAAGTTCTCCTTAGCTCTGATTACCGATAACTTTCGTTTCCTTAGTCGGTTCTTGGGTTACCTCGTATATTATAATTCTTGTGATCCAGGTTCGGTAACCTCTATTCAAAAAGATTAATTCCTTAAGAGGACCAATTTGTTGAGCCTACAGAAGTCTTGTATACCACACACCGCAACCATGTATCCAATGCATGCTATTCATAAGATGGATTTTGGGAGGGAAATTTATATACAGGGATTGTATTGCACACAAGAAATCATGGAAAACGAGGGGCAAGCTTATCTTTGAATTTTCACCAGGCTGATGGTTGAGCTTGCATGAATTTGGATTCATTGTGTGAGAAATCCTACCAATCATAATCCACAATAGTTCATGCATTCTTATTCGTTTCATCTTATTTACTAAAGGCAACCCCAACTTGCCCTTTTCCCTCAAATATCTGTTCTCTTTAACTAGCAACACCTCGTAAAGGACCGACACCAACAAACAAAAATCATATATCATCCATGACATTCCATCTCTTTCACTTGGCCTTTTGAAGGGCTGTGATTGAACTAGCAGTCCCCGTGATTGAATCATATCTTTGAAATGCATAGGCAACAAACAAGGTAGCAGTGAGGGTCACATAGTCCTTTCCAGCACACT
The DNA here is from genome assembly GCA_033992175.1 of Spiraea crenata. NCBI lineage: Eukaryota > Viridiplantae > Streptophyta > Magnoliopsida > Rosales > Rosaceae > Spiraea > Spiraea crenata. The sequence continues at coordinate 583,130 of JAVBHV010000019.1, forward strand.
GTTTGTTGGACGCACTCGGTGTACCGGTTTGCGGTCCATTGGACCAGTACAAGTAGTCCAGTAACTCTGGGTTGTTCACAAACCGGTCCGGTTTAAAAGTCTCCGGTTCATCAAAGACTTTCCCATCCCTCATGACCAGCTGTTGGAACCCGCAAAGCAACTCACCCTTCTTGATGTCAAACACCGAGTCATGTGAACTGAGTTTGAAGTCCTTCCTGGCTCGAGCGAATTGCTGAGGAACCGGCGGGTTGAACCGGAGGGCTTCGTACACTACGGACTGAACCAGAGGCAGATTTTTAACCGAGTCAAAACTCAAAGTTGAACCGGCGTTTTCTCTGACTTCTTTCACTATTTTGTCTTGTAAACCCGTGGTGTCGCTTGCTATGGTGCTTATCAAAGACGGGAGAAAAACTGAGAACCCACCAAACGCGTTGAAACCAAGTATAAACAGAAGGTTGTGAATTACTTCTTCTTTGCTCAGTCCAAACTCAGTTTCACCCCTCTTTACTACTTCTTGACCTGCAAAAAATTTCATTCGTTATCAAATTTATTGATCGCATGTATAGACCATGTAATACTAGGGTAATGTTCTCCTACCAGACTTGTGTTGGCAGGCATATGCTTATGTAGCTAGACTGTGAATTCAGACCACACCAGATTCACAATGTGACTAAATGTAAGTAGAAAAAGAAGTCATTGGCAATTGAGGTTGAAGTGACTTACCATGCTCTAGTATAAACTGGCAAAGCTTGTTGTAGTCTCCACTGACTAGAAAAGAAGGGTACGCAAAAGAATGGAGGAAAATCTCCTCCAGAGGCTGAAGCACGCCAATCTTGACGGTGGGGAGGAGCTGGAGGGCAAGCCAGCGGTCAAGTATGGAGTAGCCGGACTCCGCTATCTTGGACGATTTTGAAGTGTCAGCACCAACTAGGCATTTTGTGAAGAAGTTGAAGATGAACTTTTGGAGTGGGAATATATAGCTGGCGCTGCCATCTTTGGAGACGTCTGCTTCTATTGTGTCCCATAAGATGGAGAGGTTGGCAGTGAGCTCAGGTACCCAAATCTTGGAGCTCCTTTTCAAGATGTCCATGGCAAAATTCTTGATCTGTGAAGAAGATGTTAATCAATAAGAGATCAAAAAAACGAGAAGAAATGCCGGCATTCCAAAATAGTCATGATAGTTCATTTTGTCTTTACTTTTCATACATGAATTAGTGCAAGATAATCATTTCAGAGTGCTAATAGCTGGCGGAAGTTCTACTGTACAATATTGCAAAACGTAGAGAGTAAATTTCATGATTTCATCTCTTGAATAGTGAATTGTCCTTTCATGTTTTGATCTTTCACGAAGAGGTTAAATTAACTTTCACTGTACCTCAACCAGCATGATAAGATTCTCAACCACCTTAATCATTTGGCTGTTTCCTTTTTCTAAACGACCCAAGTCGTACCTACTAGCCTGTACAAGTTTGGCCAAAAAAGCCTTTGGCACTAAAATGCAAATTTGAAGGGCCAAACTAGCTAGTCAAATTAGGTAATTATAGCTCAACGGGTAAGAACATTTACTACTGCAAACGTAAAGTGAATCCTTTTATCCATCACCAATAATTCGAGACCATGAATCTCAACACGAACCGGAGGTGATAGGACCACCAATAATCGCAATCTAAGTCTCATAATCTTATTGGCTGAAAAGTCTTGGATGCCTTGCCTATGACAAAGACAGACCAACATGTGTTCGTGTATAACATGTTTCACATTTGGGTCATTTGGAACTTTTAATCAATATCACTCTTTCCAGCCAAGATATCTGACAAGGTAATTGCTACTCATCCATTACTATTCTTAAAACAGATCTGGTTCTGGTCTAACAAGAAACTAAAAGCAAGCAATACTTCAATATCCCAACACAATTTTCTCTGGAACTGATTATGGAACACTTTTTTCACCGTTATCATGTCACCTCTTTAATCTTGATCGTTGGATTGAATGGTTAAAGCGGAATCAAGAGATTTAATTAAAGAATGGTGTGTCAGAAGTGAAAAAAAAGGGCAATTAACGAATTCACCAGCAAAACACTAGACAAGTTAACTAATCGAAGACTCCCAATTAAGAATCTAACTCGACTTTTTTGGCCAAGGAAAAGTTTCTAGCTTTTACTAGCTGAAAATCTAGACAATTTCTTCAAGGCTCGTTTGCGAGTGATTCTGAAAGAGCCGTAATCACGTCTGGGAGAAGCATATTCCCAAGTGGTTAAGATCATTCGCAAACGAGCCATCAATTAATCATTTCCTTCAGTGGCATTTTGATTTCCAGAGAAGAGTTCAAATTCCGGTGTTGGACCAATTAGTACTAGCTCGACCAATGATTCGTCCGTTTGAAATCTCAGCATGACTAATTAGCTACTAGATGAATCCAACTTCACATACCTGAGAATGCTTTGGCTCAGAAGTGTCAAGATAAGCACAAGTCCTCAAGTCCCCTGTAAACTTGACACTAGGCATGAAGTCCCCGACAAGAATATTCTTCTTTTCGACCAAGTCCATGTCGAAGAGGTACGAGAATGACTTGCAATCAAGGACAGCCACCACGTTCGGGTTGACGCCGAAGAAGAGAGGGAAGCTTGGGGGGATATTGGTACGGAACACGGTGCTCTTGTACTTCTCACTTCGCTTTCTAAAGAATGTTTCCGGACCTTGGAACCAGAAGTAGTCTAGACGGTCGGAAATTGGGCCTAAAAGAGGCCAGCCGTAGGAACCGGGGATTGTACGGAGTGGTAGAGACGGTGGCGTAGGTGGTGGAGAGAGCGACGGTGAGGAGGTGGACGGCGGTGGTGACGGCATTCCCGGGGTTGCGCTCATCATAAAAGACATGGTTTTTTTAGTTGTTTCTGGTTTTTTGGGGATATTTTTGTGTGTGAAGGAGTTGTTTGTGGATTACTCTTTTTCTAGTGGCGAGCGCTAAATAAATGTTCCATATTTTTTGAGTAAATTTCTGTGAAAAACATGTGAAATTTCTGTTTGTATATAACGTAGGGACAAATAATCTACAGCTATATGGGAAAAGGATTTTCATGATGGTGAACAATTAAAAAGATCCTTAAAAGAAAAGCGAATCAGTATTTTTAAAAAAATTATCAATGAGAAAAAAACAACCATTAATAGTTAGTTGAACAGGACGGATGTTGTAAAATCCAGTTGTACTGAAGCTTTCGTTTTTTAGTGAATTTCTTTGTTAAAAAAAAAAAGAAAAAAAAAGATATTGTATTTGATGAACTAGAGCAGTTAACTCCACATACAAATTAATGGAATGATTGATAGTGATACAATCTAGTTTATTAAGGATGGTCTATGATTAATCAAAGGTGTCTGTCCGTTGAATGTAAATTTCAAATCAAGTCACATGGAACTCGTTGAGAAGCGTTTTTTTCACATGGCTTGGCAGCTCACTACATTCGCTGTCTTATTATGATGGTGCGCGATTTGATATTGTAGAACTTTTGGTCAAGATCTTGATGACAATTTCTTCTGCACATGCCCCCCTGCCTGCTCCCATTGAATGAAAAACAACGTGGGGGGCATTGCTTTTAATCGATGTTTTCTGTGTACCTTTCAACAACTGTAGCATGTGGGTGCCACACGTATTTGTTCCTATTGAAACTAGCACTATTCCTATTACAGAAAAATGAAATCATAGGTCTACCTGCAATCATATTGAGTTGAGACAGGCTAGCGCACAATTATCAGCATAAGTAAAACATCGAGTTTGAGATTACTGTGAAAAGCCAACCAATATGATCAATAATTAAGACGAATTTAATATATAAATGTGAGTTGAAGCACAACACACTGTAGACACATTTTTCATTTTCTTATCAACAATAAACGAGAGGACTGACTCACTGAGTTCCAAATAGATTACACAAATTACAGCCAAAGAAGATGATGGCACAGGATGTTTCACGAATCACAAGTACTTGCCTCGTTAAGAAAGGTGGATGCTGAGATCATCTAGATTGGTGTTGCCAAGGATTCTCAAGCCATGCTCATTGGCTAAATGTAATAGGCATATGAAACACAGATGAGGGGAGATGTCGTCGATAGTTGCCGCAGCTCTGCAGTCACTTGGAAAGCTGTCCAAGATTTGCTTGAAGGATACCGATTTTTCTTGACCCTGTTTAAAAAATCAGAATATGAATGATCAGCATCTATCTTCTCAAAACATACTGACAGGATATATCCTTCAATGTTACTTTGCTATCAAATGTAACACAAAGGCATTACTGAATTTTTGTTGACCGGTCAGATCAAAAATCAAGTGCTATTATCACCATTCATTAGTGGGGATTACCAAGTTTCACAGTTTTATTGCAGGATAAGAACAGCAAGGAAACAGGAAAGAAGATGCCTTTGAATTGAAAACTCAACATGCATTCCTATATGTTATATTGCCTAAGAAAGCATGCCAAAGAGAAAGAGGAATATAGCGCACCTGGGTTGAAATTTGAATAGATTCTTGTACATGGTCCCAAAGGGTTTCTTTGAGCACCTGGACATCAACTTGTTTCGAAGTCTTGTCATAGTGGACTTCAATTTTGTTTACCTATATTGTTCAGATGTGGGAAATAGAGCATAAGCGAAAGCTGCATAAATGTGTTCTATTGGGCCTTGAATTAGAACCTATAAAAGTACTAATAAGCTTTGGAGCTCTTACCATCTCTATGATGAATATCTATAAAACTTAACCAGATGCAATTGTACAGAGTTGATAATGGGATTGTAAAACTACCAAAACTCCAAGTCATAGGCTACCCGCCGATTCCGAATCATGGTCATATGGAAGGGCTAACTCAAATCATCAAGATAAACAGTAAAGAACCAACCTGGCGAGGCTGGGAAACAAGTGTGCTAAAGTCCTCCACATCACTATGGATATCTCCATCATCATACTGGTCACCAAATGCATTATCATCATCAACATCGCAGAATGGCACTTCCCCATAATCACATTGTTGCCTCGATTCATCTGATATCACAAGTACTTTATATCTCAATTGCATATTGCAACAATAAAGAAAAATAAATGGATCCATAAAAGGGTTGACTATCACTATGTAAGAAAGACCAAATTACCCGTGGATTTCCTGCTTCTCCTTCCAAGCAACTGTAGCACCACAAAGCTTGTCATGAAAAACAAAAGGTGCCATTTTGATGGATAAACATACATAATATGATTGTTGACACGCATTACCTTTACATTAGGTAGAAGAAATAGCTTGATAAGATTCTCCGGTTGATAGTGGCAATCCTCAGGAAGTCTTGTATTACAGGATGCTCTATTTGCCGGCAGCAATAAGGATTTTGGATTTTTGGGAGGAGCAAAAATATCTGGAAATTCTTCTTCCAGGCCTTTTGTGAAATCAATATCAGGCTGTGCTTTGTTTCTTGGTCGCTTAACTGTTACTGGTACTTCTGGAGGAGGATCGATCTCAGGAACTGAAAAACAGATCATGCAATATGTTACAATACTATTGAACCACAATAATTACACACAGAGTCTGGTCAATGATATAAGCACTCAACCTCACCTTTAGTCTTCCGATACTTCCAATGATCAGGACCAGCCCAAGCATTTTGTTTTGAGGTAAATCCGAGACTTAAGAACAAATACCCATCAACTTTCTCAAGTCTATCATCGCTATCAGGCTCATAAGAATCTCCCGGTTCATTTTCCTTCAAAGTTGAAAATTTATCAGAGAATTAAGTCATTCTTCACTTATTCACAATATTGAGAAAGACCAGTGGAACAAATATGGATAGTGAGTCAAAAGCACCTCAGGATAACTATCGAAAGTTGAATTTGCATAGTTAAGGCCCTCCTCCACCACGCTTGCTTGGTCATCATGATCATAACCCCAGTTCCCACAGTTCTCAGCTACATTACCACTAGATTCAACTTCATTACTATAGGCAGCATCAACTTGCTCTTCTGATTCTTGAGCATGTGAGTATATATCTGATGGCCTTCTATTATCTTCATCAAATCGATCAACTAAATTCCTGAGAGTTGGTGAAATTTCATCTTGCATTCGCATGTTCAATACCATCTGTTCAACATATTCTACAAAAAGAACAAGAAAAAGTTGCCTGTTACTCTCTCTTGGATAAGAAAATAGAAGAAACAAGTTAAGAGAAAGACGATCTATAACAAAAATTGCAACTCACCACTAGCAAAAGAAAGATCAATGGTATCTGATTTGTCAAGTTGACTATCACATGACATGCATTTTCTTGGAACTTCCGATGAGTCAAAGAGAACTCTGCATTCACCATATATTCCAAGGTTGTTCATTAAAAGACCCCTGGCCCCACCTTCATCAAATTGTGCAGATGTCTGATGATAGAGTGGATCAACTGCAAATGCAACTGAAAGTACACACAAAAATTGTATCACAAATTTGACCTCCCAACTCACACTATAAAGCTAGTTATAAGTATAGCAAGGATGAGAGATCACCATCAAACTTTTTAACATTTAGGGCCTCAAAAGACGACTCCAGTGTTGATAAAGGTGACAGCTGCAATTATGGATTTGGGTCAGTAATCAGCATAGAAGTGTTTACTAAACCGTACTAGTCTTCCGGAGTACTATCGAACCTTTTTCTCCGTCTCTTTCTTAGGATGAGCCACATCTTGTCCATTGTCAGCATTGCCATCTTCAACATTAATATCTAGCAATACAACACAGCATCAAGTCACTAACATGACCAATGAAATGGTGAGACACTACTATAAATCAGCTACTTAATGATAGCTATACAACATAGTAACCATTCCCAACAACAATTAACAATGAAATTGTTTCTTCGAGGAAAGTCTTGCAAACAAAAAGGACTTGAGAGGAAATAAAAGGGCAAAATCTTATAGCCATAGCACAACCAACCTCGTTCGTCTTCATGTCCTGCTCTATTCATCCCACCAAGGACCTTATATGCCTCAGAGTGTACTGAATCCACCCTTAACGAGTAAATTTTCACTCCGGCTTCAAGAGTGCAGCTTGCCTGCACAGATTGAATGGTGATACACATTTAAGTGAACATAGCATATTCAACCAAATATGTGAAATTTTCACCACTCACTTCACTTTCGTATACAAAAAGTTCAGTCTTCACTCTTCATAGAACTCAAGTTCCAAAAGTAATTCGAAACATCTAAGAGGTTATATTCATAACATTCTACACTAAAAAAGGCGTAATTTACCTTTTGAAAGTTCGTCTCTTCTTCATTTTCCTCTTCAACCTTAATAATCTCCGTCAGATGGTCTATCAAATTCAGCTCCCACGTATTCTTCTGATTAATTTTCTGTACCCAACAGACAAAACCCAATGTATGATATCAAAGTCTGCTAATTTGAAACAGCAATCAAAATTAACCAAAAAGAAAAAGAAGGTTCCTTTCGTTTCAATCATCATACATCCTCAAAAACCCATTTCAGCAAATAATGGAAAACCTCAAATTTCACCCATTCACAAACAATAACAATGAAATTTTCTCTGAAGCTTTGAATACTGTGAAAACAGAAATAAGTACGGACATTTTCACTGGCGAGTTTGATGCAATTCTGGAAGAGCTCGAGGATCTGCTCCTTGCCGAGGCAGGGATCGGAGTCGCCGTGCTCCGGCGGCAAATTGAGCTTAATGGACTTCCGGCGAATCGCGGCGGCGCGTGCGGCGCGGGCCTGTTCGCGCTCGCGGTGGTCGTCGTTGGAGCCGAGGAAGAAGGGGCTGGTCGGAGACTGGAGACGGGCGGCCATCGCGAGCCTCTGCTTCTGGGCCATCGGGTTAGGGCTCAGGGTCTCCGCCATTGTAATCGGAGAAAAATCGAATTTGGGAAATTAGGGTTTCAGATTGGGTACTGATGGGACGAAGTGGCTTTTCCCTCCATTTCATGTGTTTGAAAATTTATGAGGGTTTAAGAGAAAATGTTACGGTGCTTCTCATGACGCAGAAGCTTATTTAAATCTCTCAACTTATGACCGTCCATTGGTCCATTTTGTACATCAGTCTTTACTTTGTCAGTATCTTTTTCATGTTTGCTGCAAAGAGGAAGCGGAACCGTTGACTTAAAATGATGTAACTTCTTGGTGGAATGAATTGGCAATTTTTTCTATGGTTGGTTGCGCGTGGTTTCCTCTAGATCATGTTAGCTTTATATTAAGATTTGTCTCAAACGTTATGCTGCGACCGATCACTAGAGAAGTTTTACCCATATTCCATGCCTTTTTTCTACTTATGACCGTCCATTGGTCCATTTTGTAGATCAGTCTTTTACTTCATCAGTATATTTTCATCTTTGTTACAAAGGGAGTGAACCGTTGACTTAACCATAACTTGTTGGTGAAATGAATTGGACGATTCTATCTTTTGTCGGTTGTGCGTGGTTTCCTCCAAATAATGTTATTTTTGCGCTAGACTTCATCTTAAACGATATACTATATTGATCACTGGAAAAAGGTTTACCTATATTCGGTGCCATGTTTGCTCATGAGTGTAATTTTTCTTGCGATTGGGTTAAATCACTTTTGCTTTTACAGATTGGATTGTGTAACTTTCTTCGTTTTAATACAATTCCATCATTTTGCGTAAAAAAATGACCGTAACTTGTTTTCTTACAAAAAAGTTTCTTTTGGATATTGTAGTGTATAAGCTCACAACTATAAAATAACCAAATCAACATATTGAGCTTTCAATTTCCCAAGTTTTTTCCCAGATCAGATGTTGGTCGGATCCTGTGCATACAGCCTTTGGATAGCAGCTTTTGCCATGCTGCTAATGTTCTTCTTTGTACACTTTTACATTTTAATTATATCTGTGCTTGTGCTGCAAGAATTGTGTCCATTTCTTTTATCTGTTCTTGCAGTAACATTATCACAAGTTGTAGTCAAGAACCAAGATCAATCAAGCCTTCTCTCAAAATGCGCATCGCAGCTCCAACTGTAAACTTCCTTGCAAACAAGAAACAAGGAGCAGCTCCGGTATTGGTATGGCACAGCTCGGCACGCTGTTCACCCTCGTGGAGTGTAAGATTGATATCCTGGGAGAAATATTAAAGAGCACGAAAGTTTCTCAAGGGCTAGTACAAATACAGCAAGATGGTCTACAGCGCTAGCTCACAGTGGCTTGTTTTGTGTGGCACATTGTTTCTTAAGAACCACAACATAAGAACTCACCTTGATTTCTCTCATCTTTTCAAAGCCTACATCTGCATAATCGAACGTTAAGGGGTGCCAAGATCTTTTTCTGCCTTTTGTTCTTGACTGGTTCCATGATGTGTAGGTCAGTGTTCTTCGTTCAAATTCGTTCTCAAGTCTGCTTATCTTATGACAACAAACATTTGAAGAATTCATGAAATCCGACGAATAGATTTCCTAAAATACTACGAGCAATTCAAAAGACTATAATTCTTACTGAAAGTAGTGTCTGCACATAATGTTCATCGGGGATGCAATTGCGATACTTAGGAAGCCTCTGCATTACAAACTTGAAATCGAAATCCTCTGCCTGTGGAAAACAATGAGCACATAAGTTATGCACATACTCTTAAAAGGGCCACATGTAAACCTTTTTCTACTCTTTTTGTGTAAAGCTTAATAGGACAGTATTTACTTACAAGAAGTTTCCTCCTGAAACTCAAGTCTACAGGCGGCCATCGCTGAAATTCAAGCAATATATATGTGCATAAATGTACTAACTTAGCTACAAGAACTATGGCATCTCTTCCTCTGTACCTTACAGAACTTTTGGAAGACAGGGAAGACTGTGTTGTCGTCCACAACGATTTCAGCATGTCTTCGAACCAAAGTAATCCACTGAAACACGTCACATTAATTGAATTCAGTTTACCTCTATGCAACTAGGTTATCGTCACCATTGATTGTTGCTCGGTTGATCTAGATTCATTTGATTTCAGTTTAACAAAATATGCAAAGAAGATAATGGATACAAAACCTGGGATCCCTTTCGCCATCTCTCCTCAGGTATTGTAGGGGACATACTTGGATCATAACGAAATCCATGAATGTCAATGAAGCTACATCAGACAGATCACCAGTAAAACAACAAACTGAATTTCACAAACTATCGATGTTTCCGTAGAGATTCATTGGCTAGTCTGTTACCACGTACCTGTTTACAAAGCTTGGAGAAGACATCACATAGTTGTAAACATAGTTGAAGCTGTACAGAGGCACGCAGCTGTAGATAGCAGCTAAGAGAATTGGATTATTCAGAACAACGCACCAGTTACTTCACACAAAAATATTTAGTTTGTATAGTTGTACAAAAGTTATGAAGACCTACCTGTCTGAGAGAAGGATAAATCTTTGATTGGCTGGATCGCAAAGAGCTTCTCCAAGTAGTAAGCGCTCTGCTTCGATCATGCTTGATTCTCCCCATACTACCTAGAAGATAAATTTCCACCAGTCAATGTATACAGAACCAACTAAGATATGAACAAATTGAAGATGTACTTGTGGTAGGTGGAAGTACTCAAAGAAACTAAGAATAACACCTGAATGCTGCTGTTCAACTGTCTACCGTAAAAGAAAGCAGACCTCGTAGTTGATTCATTAAACACAAAACCAGGCGCTGAATGGATATAAATAGAGAGCTTTGATGCATCTCCATTCTGCCAAGCACCCATCAAAGATATCAAAACATCAGTCTGTTTTTCATGATGAAATAAGTGCTAATATCTAAAGTTTCATTTTTGTAACTTGATTCTTATTCAGTTCGTCTGATCTGACCATTAGAGGAGGAGCTAATACTAGAAATAAGCAAAAACCTTGAAGAAGGTACCCCAGAGAAAATCAAGAGGAAGATTGCGGCGAGCAAGGAAGAGAAAAGCAACTTTCGGAGGGCCTTCAAACTGATCATCAAGAAAGTAAGTACGAGACCTTCTTCGAGATGGGATTAATGATGTGTGGAGCTTGGACTGAAAATGCAGCACTCTAAGGACAGCCAACAGGCATAGCAATACACATAGAAGGATGATGAAAGGCGAACCCAACCTTAAAATACTCTTATGCGATGAAGCTCTCTTCTTTGTCATGGCTATTATTGCTCTCATTTCGTCAGGCAAATGTCAGTTGACATAGAAAGAGAAAGATTGAACAGAACGAAACGTTTCCAACTTTGAAGATTGAAGATTGAAGAGTTAATTAATAAGGGAAACTTAACTGCAATTTGCTTTTCTGTTTCTCTAATTCTGTTATTTGCTGAAAAGCTTGTGACAATGGAACACGTTTCTCCCTCATTTAACAATTTCTTCCCAATCTTTATGGACAAATCAATACTCATTGCATTTACATCTTCAGGTTAACGTTACAAACCATGAAATGCAACATTACCAGGTATACAGCATTGCGACAATCAAAACGACATGTCTGTGAAGAAAGCATCTATCGTAACGAATTAAGACCAAAACATGAAGAGCCTACAATAGAAAAACCTAGCAAGACCGATATCCATCTGGAACATCAAGAGTTTTATAAGGGCAACACCAATGCACAGCCCAAAAGGGGCTGTATCACTCTTCGGTCTGTCATTTTGACAGCCTTTGTTAAAAAAACCACTCCCAATGCATCGGAGGGCTGAGCTGCAAAAGAGAGAGCTCGCCGGAGGGCTGAGGTTGGAGGCTGAACATATACAGCCCTGTTTGCAGCCCATTGAGCACAATTGATGACTTGTGGGTCCCACATAAAGTTCTACCAATTCTATGAAAATTTGACACCTCAACACAATAGCCCACAATTTCATAAAACTCAACCTCTTTAGCCAATTTTATACGTATATTTACAATATTATCATGTTGAAATTTGAATTTTTTTTTCATCTAAATGTTCCTAAAAATAAAAATAACACACCATCAATTATAATAATTGAAAAAAAATTAAAGACAAAACATAATAGGCGCATAATCAAGTTTCGACTTATAAAAAACCTATAGAGCCCGAGTGCATAGAGCCCCTCCCACTGTGGGACACAATCTTTTGAAGCTCAAAAGATTCCTTATTCAGGCTCTAAACAGAGTTTCGCAGTCACTTTTAGAGCCCAAAATCAGGCTCTCCATTGGTGATGCCCTAAGCGGGTGTATTTTATTTGATGAGGTATCTTCTGTATACATAACAACGACAATGTTCGATTCTATCAAAGAACAAAGTCCCTAGGGCATCTGGGTGGAGGCTCCTATTCTCTAAACAACTTTACAGACTTTAAAGTTAGGAACTCATCCTGCATCAGCTCTTTCTCTGCCCTTGCTCACACTACTGCATCTAGTCAACAGCCCATTTGTATGAAGCTCAAAGAATTAGTATCGGTCATAAGATATCTTATTTGGCATCACTCATTAGATACGCTCCTATGAACCCTTCATTAAATATCCAACTATGCATCCCAGCACAGCACCAGCAACAACCTGAAACCGAACGAAGTAAAACATGGTCATTGCAACTTGAAAATTAAGGTAATGAATATCTTAACTGCATTGTATGTGCATCTAAGAAGCAATACTCTGTAATTGCTTCATACTGATAATAATACTAGTTTTGAGTCACATATGGTGGTTGACAAGTAGTAGCATTCTACCCTAACCAGTGGCCAACATCTAGCAATAACATCATTCAGAACGGGATTATTACTTGGTTGTTCTTGACAAGGACAGTAAGGTTAAGTTCAAAACATTACTATGTGTTACCATGTGACTTCTCCCCAGAAAACCCACCTAATCCAGTGTAGCAAGCAAGAGCAGTGCAACAAACCTGTAGTGGAGTATGTCCAAGTGAATCGCGTAGAGGTCTAACAGCCGATAAAGGATGCTCCGGAGGAAGCTCATACACAATTTGATTCAGCAACTGTAAAACCACCAATATCATTATCACATAGTAAAGAAACACACGCGGTAATATTCTCACATCAGACAATGTCATCACAAGTTACGTTATCAGACTATCAATTTCAACCATACACAAACAAAAACCTACACAATTGATCTTTCCAAATTAAAAGTCTTAACAATGTAAAGAACAAAGATTTCCATTTCAATGTATAAACCAAGTTAACAACTTTCAGCAGACATTTGTGCAAGGAGAAGCTTCTTTTACCTCGGCTTGCCGACCGGCATGAAGTCTAACTCCTGAAGCATCGTACATGACCTTAAAATCCTCAAATCCAATCAACAACCTCAAACACTAGCTTAACATGAATATCATGAAATGAACCTCAAAAAGGGTGAAAATTTAGTACATACAACGCACGCCAAGACCAGAGCAATGGCGAAAGTGGGCCCGCCGGTGCCGTCCTGAAGCCCAACGGCGGTCGCCAGCGCCGTCACCGTGGCGGAATGCGACGACGGCATGCCGCCGGAATCGAGCATTCTCTTCGAATCCCATCTCCTTTCTTTGTACCTGAAAAACAAAACAGTGAGCATTCCCAATTCAATTTCGAATCATTCGAAACCCTAAAATTTCCCCAATTTATTCTCAAATTGAAACAATTGCGCTGGAGAAAAGAGGAATCGTACGGACCAGGTGGTGAATAGCTTGAGGAACTGGGCGAGAGCGCAGGCGAGGAAGGCGGAGATGAGGGGGAGGTTCGGCGGGATCATGGCGGCGGTCGTCGACGGCGAAGACGACGTCGTCGCAGCGTCGCCAGCCGTCATCGCCTCGTCCATTTGCTCAGCTGGTGCGTAGACTGAAAAGAGTGAAGAAAAAGGACGGAAAGAGAAGATATGGGCCCCACCAGCTGGGTTCAACCCACCAATCACAGATGAGTTCGAATTTTTTTTTTTATCTCTTTCTTTTAGTCAAGGACAGATGAGTTGGAATTGAAGTCATGGATTTGTCTGTTTTGAATTTTTCTTCATTTTTAACATAAAAAGATGCACCGCCCACCTTTTTCTGGGTTCAATTTGCGGTGGATTAGTTGAGAAGCAAGAGATCACGAATTTTGGAATTTTGAGTTCTCTGAAGAAGAAGCAAATTTAATTTGCATGAACCAAGAAATTCTACTCACCATGCACAAAAACAAGTGGAGTAATAAGCAGTAGCAATTCTATGTTACATTCACTACTCTTTATTTGGTATATCCATGTTACGAATCACTCAATATAATTACTACATTCATGTTTATATTTGTGTTTTAGACAAATTTACCGCACGTATATATGCTAGAATCTCTTCCTTAGTATGAACACAAATCGATTTAACGGATACACTTATATGTTAGGAATTGGTAATTATTACTAACAGAGTTCAATAGATTGAGTATACTGTGTCAAGAAATGGTGAACTCAGTGGATCTTATGGTTATAAGAGATCCTTGCCCTCACACTAACACCTAAAGTCACTCTACAATTCCTTTGCCATTTACAATGCCCGCCAATTTCAGAACTGTGAACCTAACTAAGTAAAAAATGTACAGAAAACGAAGAGTAACAAAAACTGTCAAGGCTGGATCATCTTCTGGGTATCATCTTCGGTGATGGATTGTGATGAAGAACTATATTTGCTTGGTAACGGTGTATTCCTTCGTGACTGCCGCTTTGTTTGAACTAATGTGGGCTCCTTCTCGCATTCTGCCACAGCTGCTGCATCAATCTCGCTGTCATCTTCACCCTTGAAGACTGGATGGATATAGCTATTTTGAAGGAAGGGTTTCAAATTCAGATTTGGCTCTCTTACACGTTCTAGTGTATCTTTCATCATTGCATCCTGCAATCCACCATAAAATGAGAAAATGTTACTCACAACAAATCAATTCAGCCACTACAAAGCACAGTACACTGATAGTGAATCCAACAAACCTGCAATGGATATCTAGTGAACGCAGGTTCATATCGGCCTTTGCAAAACATATGGAACCAAATGGTCAACACTGGGAGTGTGATGAGCAGTGGAGTTGACTGAGCAGCTGCTTTCGTGCTTAACAGTCCCATCAGTAGCAGTTGCGAAACAATTAGAGCTGTTATGATGCGCCCATGGACATCAGGCCAGTATGCAGCAGCACTTTCATACTCTTGATTATAGACATTGATAATCTAGAACCGATGGACAAGAATACATTAGGTATTGTATACATCAATGTTTTGCAATTACCAATGAATAACAAACCCTCGGTTGGGAAAATGCAGAACTAACCTGATGACGATAGACAACGTACGCCAAGGCAAAAAATACTATTATGAATGGAAGTAGGATTGGCGACCCCACTGCATAAACAAGGCCAAGTAGGAAATATAGTTGTATTTGGGGTTCACCAGTGTTGAAACCAAGGGTTCCTGGATCCATGGCCTCTTCCCTATCCTTTTCAGTCTTCACCAAGAAGGTATTTTTCAAATGATACATAATCAAGGGTTTCAACCTTAGAATCTCCCCTGCAACTCCGGCCCACCCATCAACCATTATGTAAGTTATAAAGAAAGTTGCCTTCATAGGAATTGAAACACCAACTGTCTTCGGGATCCTGCACAAACAGCATCAAAAATTTTGCATTAGAAAGAGTCTCGTCATCAGATAAAGGAGCAAATATAAGGACGTACTCATTAGCAGATTGGTGCAGGAATTTATCTAGTTGTTGAAATGCAGTTCCAGTGATAATGCTCCCAAGAAATACGTTGATAAATTGGAAAATATAATATCTGGTAGCCGATCTCCTCTCTAGAGCTGATACACTACAGAATCCCTCAAATTTGGACATTATCATCAATATGGAGGGAAGGAATAGAAGAAAAATCTTCAAAGCGATTCCTGGGAGAAAACCTTGGATAAATGATTTGATGAATTTTCTGCATGAGGGAAGGTAGCCTATCAGTAAGTACTAATTGTACATATAAAAAAGTACGTAAGTGTTTTAAGTTCCAGCTATGGAACAGTCAAATGAAAGATATAGGAAGGAGATACTCACACTTCAATAAAAGCCTTTAGGAAGGGAACTGCTTTCTCAATACCCTCAATGTTTGCAAGGGACTGTACAAATGCAATGGGTATCATAAAAAAGAAGGTGAGGAAGAAGAAAGCAATAGCAACTAAAAGCCTCCTAATTTTCAATGAAACAAAGGGGATTGCCAAGTTATCCCAATAAACATCACGAGGTTCTGGAGCCCACTCAGTCAACCAAGTAGTTGGATTTCTGGATTGTTGAGTTTGTGCACAAACAGCAGCACCCCATCGACTTCTAAAGGAAACAAATGCTGCTGGCATGATAGCTTTAGGGTTATCTCTGACCTTGTCTTTCTCGGAGGATATCTGTCAAAAAGTGAATTTCAAAATCAAATAACGTAAGTCGTACGCTTTTCAGTAATCCACAGTTCAACACTAGCATACCATTAAAATGGTAGGAGCACCATGCGAGGTTAACTGGTACTTACTTCATTTGATAGCCTCTCGATCTCAGATGTATAAAAGTCAATTGCATCAACTCGTTTACCCCAAAGACCAAGAAATCCAGTCTGGTCACAAGACATTGTTACTGGAAGTCAGATGTAGATGATAAAAAGAACAGTAAGGGAAACAAAAAGAAAAAGAAGAAAAAAGGAATCATATGAATACTAGACATTAGTAATGCAATACCTTCTTAGAAGGTCTTTTGGACGACTTTCTAAAAAATTTAAGTTGATAGTAGTCAAGCCAATTCTGAACTTTCTTCTTCTCATTGACTAATTGAGAAAGTTTGTTTGCATTGTGAACAACCTGCATTCAAATAATTATGAAGAAATTACAAACAAAAGCATAGAACAAGAGCAAGTTGTGTCGGCGCGATTTATTCATTACAACAGTTACCCTACTAAACTAGTAAGCAGGATTACTGCACGAAACTAAAAGGAACTCCATTTCCCACAACTCCATGAAAAAGTGATGTTGTGTCGGCATGTTTTACTACTAGATGACACTCCAACTAAATCTAGACCAGTCTATAGTTGTGGGAAGAAGTTAATGTTCCTTAACTTAGATGCACGATTTTGAAAGAAAAAGTATTTGTGCAAAGAAAAAGCAATAGGATCAAACCTGATGAGTGAGATAGTGGTCTGGATGGTTGACCAGAAAAAAGTGCTCCACAAGCTGACTGACTGTTTCATCATGATCCGGTGGCACATTTCTAACGAGTACCTACACCAAATGTATATACTCTCTAACATTTAAAATCAACAATATTACGAATACACTAGTTTAAGCACGATCAATTTGGTAAAATTCCAACTCAAAATAGTCTAAAGGACAGCAGTAGCACATAAGAGAGAGGGCGTACCATATACTGATGATATGCATACACAAAAGTAAGTATCATAGTCTCTATGCAGACAAATTGAACTAAACTGATCATTTAAAAGGAAAACAAGACTTGTGTAGGCAAATGTCAACTCATCATTAATGCCTTGCAACACAAAACTAGTTCAAGTGATTAACATGGACTTGTAAAAATTCAGTGAATCTTCTACCCCTTCAGAAACTTATGCAATACAAATGACCAAAAATTAAACCTGCATAAATGCTATATTATCAGTAATATGCTTCCACCTCAAACATAAGCTTAACAGTACATGAAGTTGATGCTACCGTGAATTGATCAGGACGTCGCTGTTCTGATGCAAGAAAATGCAACCTCATGGTTGCAACATTCTCATACTCCCTTTTCAATACATAGCATGTCCACAGTGTAAAAGCATAGGCCATTATTAGATGAGTCCAAAATCTGCATCAGATTTTAAATACTTAACAGAAGTTAATGGGAAAAGTACCAAATCTAACAAGTGTGCAATGCTAGTGCTTAGTGAAGAATGTTTTACTTACCTATTAGATCCAAGAGGAACATTTGAAATAGAGAGCTCATCTATGTTGCTGTAAACTACATTCGAATTCTTTAGGGTGCTATTGGTGTAATTGACCGGGACCATGACTGCAAATGCTAGGACTGTGATGGGAACAAAGATTTTTAGCCTGCACTTCAATGGGCCAATAGTTCATACTCAGTCAAAGAAAACAATCATTGATAAACCAGAGCCACAAAGAAGAGAAATATTCAGCCAAAGCAGCAAAGCATTTTGTAAAAGCAGAAATTTGCAGCAGAATATGGGTTGACAATATAGATTGAAAGACTTGCAGTTTACCCATCTAATTATTTAAGGACATGGTAATTAGCAAAATGGGTATCTATCAGTTTCAAAATTTTAAAAACCATACCCTGTTAAGTAAATCCTCAAGTAAACAACAGAGTCCAATCCTGCATGATCAATTAGCTCAGGTTCTGGCATTTGTAATGCAGCAGGCATCCAGCTCAGGAATTTTGCATATGACCTAAAGTCCAAGTTCACAAACTTGCCTACAGCTCCTCCACTCAGTGGACTGCTCCTTAACCCTTTCAGATACCATTTTGGAAAGTAGACCCTATCGTTGAAGGGTTGAATCCGAAGTACGGCAAATGCCACAAAGAAAGCAAATGCAGTGAGAATATTGATAGATGCCGCAACTGCTATATCATTCAGTGTAGCCATAACTTGGTTCTAAAAATTATATGTGAATGATTCTCCTGTAAATTGGAAGAAAAGAAAGGATAAGCTTTAACATTCCCGATCGAATACTTTGCACCAGAATCAAAAAGAAAAATACATATACATGTCCCGAAAGAATAGAACACATGGGAGTTCCATGTAAACAGGCCTAAACACTGGAACTCATCTGAAATTCACCTAATAAACAAACAGAAGCAAAATCAACCACCATAATTTAGTGTATTCCTCTCAAGTTTCTAAGTAAGCTTTTTGCATCATCTCAAAACAAAAGCAGAGAAACAAGTAAAGCAAAGCAAATCTGGGAGAAACCAAAAGAGAATGGAAAGCTAAACAATTCCAACCACCCCATATTCTAAAAGTTACAATTTTTTTTCAACAACATTACAGAAATAAAACCAACCACCTATTAAAATATAGCAATCAACAGGTTCTATTGAATGATTTCCAATTCCTTTGATTGAAAACAACACAAATTTCGATACAGTAAACCGATTTTCACACACACAAAAGACTGAAAACTAAAACAGTAAAAGTAAAGTCACAATCTTCACAAGTCTCTCTGTATTCTCATCAGACATCGGATCAAGTTATTTCAACTTCTTCAAATTTTCTCGGCGACCAAACAAGCATTCAAGTTGTGAGATTCAGAAGCACAACAAACAAACAGCACATATACCTCTATTATGCTGGAATACCTCCAACTGGAGACACGACGGAGCAGGGGAGGCGGTGGACGGCGCTACGATGAAGACAGGGCGGCCGGTGCTAAAATGCGCCTCTGCTTTGTGGAGACAGGGACTGAAAATTCAAAATTATGTCAAAAAGGCGAGATTGAAGGGCGTAAAGTCGGTGTGTTTGATGTGACACTGATAACAGTTGTTTCGTTTCGTTTCGTTTTTCAGTTTTATTTTGGAATTTTTTCATTGAATTGAATTAAATAAGTATTTGATTGATTCTGCAATAATGAGAAAATTAAATAAGAAATCGGTTTTTATAATCCAGGGGTCCAGCAGGATTCTATTGGTCCCTGGATGTTGGCGGAGGAGAAAAAGGTCAATGTTCAATCAATCACTTTGCAACGGCTACCGCTTTTGGCGTCCTCTGAAGCTTTTATTTGACCGTTGTTTGGATAACTGGAATGTTACCACTATCATGATAGTGTTATCTACAACCGCATAAAGTGAATTGTACTACATGAATTGGACACGGAATGTCGCTAAATTACTTTCCTGATGTCGGTAAGTTTGTCTGGAATCGCGATGGAAACACGAAAGTTGGATTCATGTGCTTTGCGTTGAGTGGGATCACTAACTGGAAAGCATGGTAATTTTGTGGTTGACAAACATAAAACTGAATCCCATGGTGGACCTGGTGTTGAAGTGAGAGGTGGCTTGCACTTGGTGGATATCAAAGTATCAAAAGTGGTTTAGGCGTGTAAGCAAATGAGATTCACACTAAGAATGTGAAAGCTAAACGATAAGCGCAAGTAGCATTCCCCTATTTTCAGAGGCTTGATTCGATAGCGATATCCGTTTTCTATTGGCAACCTTCACATATAGCAATCCACTCTATTCGTGAGTAAGATGAGCTTTGTAGCATAGATTTATAACTAAACAGAACATTAGAGTGATTGGTTGTATGATGGAGGTTTGGATTAGAACAATCTAGTCTCGCAGACCCCTAACCCCGGGTAAGGAAACTAAATAACATTTGATTTACGAAAATGAATATATTCATGAGAAATCGGGAATAACATGTTGTTGGAAAATGAAGGGGTAGAATTCCATTATTCATCACCCTATGTCGCTGGCTGGATCTGTATTTTCAGTCTTGGTATCACATAAAGCATTATTCTTGCTGATATCTCTTTGTTCGCTATGAGGTGAAATCAAATGCGATAGTCAAATTTGTATCATAGATGCGTGAGATTAGTAGTACACTGCCCACGCAACCACAAACTATTGTCGAGTGCAAAAGCAGCACCTACTTCTTACCAATAAAAACACGTATTTTGCAGCTAAGCACTTTCTTTAGTGCACAATTGATTCTAGGATGTGAATAAACTAGCGATCCACATTAGTTTTAGTTATTTGAGCTTCTAATCTTCAACTACAAAGACGGAGATATATAAGAGTTGCAAAAGAGGCTACCAAGAATTAGATCTCACTTCAAAGCTGTAGCTCACATGGACGCACGCCAATGTAAAAGTTGACAAATTTACACTAGACATATCTTTGTAAGTTTCTGTCATCCAACGTAGATTCATTCTCCCGTGCACAAAGGGGTACAATTGATCTTTCCATAAAAATTACAATTGAGATCGGGCTCTCCTTTATTCCCTTCTCTCAGAATAATAAATTGAAGTCAATGATATATTACAAGAACAGAAACACACAATCAGCCTCTGAGACAGGCTTTTACAATCCAGATCCTAGCGAAACCGGAAACTCAAATCAGCTTAGTTGTTTTGATGGACAGCAACCCGGTGGATATCCATCTCCTTCAGCATAACAGAACGCCCGCATGAATCGCAAGGGGCAGTCCTTGATCCGCAGACACTCTCGTGCTCAGACAACCCTCTTAATCTGTCACGAACATCTAAAGGAGAACTTCCAGCGTGCACCATGTCTCCGCAGAATCGGCATGCAATAAGACGCAGGGGGCAAACTGAGGCTTGGTGTTGGACCTACAGACAGACAGACAGAGAGTTTCAGCACTCTATTAAGTAGACTAATAATTTAATTAGAAGTAAATGAAAATGACAAAGTAAATGATGCTAAACGAAAAGGTGTAGAAGAATATTGCTTACCATCTCTTCCTTTTCAAGCACAATGCCACAAGGACAGTAAAGTGGCTCGTGGAACACCTTCATGTGCTTCTCCATCTCTCCCTGATGAGAAGCTTGCCCACATTTCTGACAATGCACATGATTCTTGGCCTCCTCAACCCTAAGAACAACTCCACAACCGGCATGCTGACAGACCACATTATGCCTGCTACAGTAGGCTTCATGGAGTCCTATAGTCCGGCTTGGTATATAACGCTTACAATTCTTACACTCTACAGTATCCATCTCCATTGATGATGAGGAGGATACAGCCTGTTGACCTACCTTGCGATTACTTTCATCTTGAAGATTCACAGATACATGGTACTTAGTGTTCCCCTTGAAGCCATAAACACCAACAGTGTAAGTTCCAGCTTCCAAGCTCTCATCTTTTGAGCTTAGTATCAATACTTTGGAACCAATGTCATGGGATGACCATTCATGCTGGTGCCTAGTTGGGAATATGAGAGGATGCTTGGAAATATAAATATCAGTATCCCCAGAATTCGGCTCTGCCTCTACCCTCACCTTGACGTTGGCATTTCCAGAAGCAATTTTCTCCCAGGTATCATTACCTACTGTGAACTTGTAATACATGTACTGCCCTTCGTCAACCATTCCAGATTCTGACGTTCCAAATGTAAGTGGTTTCAGGACATTCTCATGATGCTTCTCAGAATCTGTCTCTGCACCTTCTATGTCAACTTCAATGTCTGTTTCTAGAACAGATACACTTGAAGAGGGTTTTAACTCAAGGACCTGCAACTTATATACCAGATGACCATAGTTGACTGCTAATATATCACCTACCGAAAGGGTGGCATGCTGGCGAAGAGTTGTTTCTAGGATAGCTTTGTGATTGGGCAAGTCTGAAAAACCTACCCTAAGAGGTTGAAGTTTTGCATAAGTCCCCTTAGACAGGCAGGCGTAGCGAACTTCTATCAAAGGAATAGTTGGAACATCTGTTGGAAATAAGTTCTGCCATACATGAGGAGGAAGCCCAACACAACCTTCATCTGCAGTGAACTCCAAAACACCCGAATGGGTGCTCCTAATCTTTTCCTTATCAGAATCAACCATGTCTGAACTTGAAGACCCCTCTTGATGAGCTACCGACAATTTGAAGTACAACGGCCCCTGATCAAAAGCACCATTTTCTGACAATTCGTTAAAGCAGGAAGATGGCAACTTGATCTTATCACCACTACCTTGACAAGGCACAGCTTCTAACAACCTATAAAACACAATTCCTCGTCCGACAAGTAAATTCTCTTGCATTTGCTCTTCAACCTGAAGAAACAGTAAGCATTAACACATTAGCACATAACCAAATGAAAGAATTTGAAATTCTCCTTGAACTTATTCACCATCACATAAAATTCAAAAGGTGGGCATACCCTAACTACCAAGACAAATGAAAGCTTTTCTAACCAATTCTATAGACTAAAAGGAGCAGTCACATATCGATTTGGATTGTGATTATAGACATCTCAAACGCCATACATTTTTCGGTAAATTTATGACATTTCTAGGACTCAACTCAATGTGATTGCCAGTACATTGCGGAATCAAAACCTCCCTATGCATAAAGCCACAAACTTTCAATAACCTAAGCAATTTCGATCACTAAAGTCACAAACTTTTCGACGAAATACGCAATCCCAAACACTTTTCATAAACTTATCTACGCATTCAAAACCCCAACAACCTCAAAAATCAAGCAAGCATCAATCTCAACAACCAAAACTGATCAAACAAATTAATGGGTCTTCGGAATAGAACCTTAAGCTGGGCTTGGGCGGCATCGACGATGCGCCTGGATCGCTCGGCATCAATGGCTTCTCTCTGCTTCCTCGCTTCTTCTTTAGCTTTCTTCTCCCTCTCCAATCTCCGCCGCGCCGTCTCTTTCCTCTCCTTCTGCTCCTTCTCCAACTTCTCTCTCGCCCTTCTCAATTCGAAATCCATACTTTTGGTTCTGTTGGTGTTGATTTCACACGGATTTGGAAAGCTTTTTGTTACTTTCAGAGTCGACCAAGTTTTAGTTTTTGTATTTGATGAAGAAATAAGACTTCCACCACCCAAGGGGAAAAGGAATTGGTTTCTTCCTTCCTTTTGACTGTTGGATTTTGGTTGTCATGGATTTACGAATTCCAGAAGGATCTGGGCCCTTCGTTTTGGAAGGCGGCTATATTGGATTACTTAATGGCTGTGTAAAGAGGCCCAAAGCAATAAACAAAACATAGGTGGTTCTGACTAACTTATTGATCAATTAAAGACATGATTTGTTGTGGAAATAAGAGAAAAGATAATTACTCGGATAAGTAAACATGTCATAAATTAGTCATTTTGATTTCGGATCTAAGACCAGCAAACATCTTCCCAAGTCCGCTGCCAAATTGCAACCTTTATTGAATGGTCATATTACAAGACTACATATGCAATGCAGATTCCCTTTCATCATCAGGGATAATTACAAATTTACAATCAAGAAGATGAAGAAGAAATATTCAGAACCTTCATCTTCCCTACTTTACAAGGACCATACAAACATGTATTAATTACTGAAGATTTTCGATTTCAATTAGTTCCTACGACCGGTCATTCCCCGGTTGATCATCGGCAGCATTGTCCTTTTTCTCAGCTAGTACTTTCCACATGTTGTCCAGTGCATCTTTTGCTGCCCGGTTTTGTGCGACATCCTTCCTAAGACTGTAGGTACCTCTTCCAACAAGCTGACCGTCTATGAAAGCATCAACCGTGTTGCTTTCCTCCCACGAATCTACAAATCGGAGTTTGAGATTGTTCTTCTGGCATATTTCGTGGAGCTGCGTGACAGGATGCATCTGGATCGTGTCCGGATCAATTATAGGCTTCAACAAGTCCTTAAACACCTTTTTCGCAAAACTTCATTTGTTTAAAAGTCTACACACCAAAACTATGCAAATGCAATGTATTCTAAATTGTGAAAATGCATACCTTCCACACTGTGTCTATAGAGTTGCAGTCCATGAAAACTGCCCCTATTGTGGATTCAACAATATCTGCAAGGTTTTTCGGGGGAACAACGAGGTGATTGGAATGTAGAGGGTACTCAGAAATCGCCTTGGTGAATTCTCGAATCTGTGCTTTTTCAACAAAACTATTGGTAACAAATTCTTTTGAAAGAAAAACCATATAAAAAAATTGGGAAATGTTATTTGCACTTCAAAAATGTCATTTGTACACTCCAATTATATATAAAAACTAAAGAAGTGGAGTGCACAATGACATTTTAACACCCAAAAGATCCATGCCATTTCAATTGCTTGCACATCTGTAGTAGCCTTTTAGATGAGTTTGCAGTTGGTCCAAATCATCACATTAAGAACCTGAACCCAATATTGGATGAGGTCTCATCTTCGACTCTCAATATCGCTTATTTTGTAAAGAAGCACAAAAGCAATTTAAAATACATAATGCCTGATAAACCAAGTGCGGATTAAGACTAAACGGAATCATCGAAGCAATTAAACCCGCTAAAAAACAAACCCATCAAATCCAAGCAAATCTTGATCAACAACCATATGTTATAAAATTCAAAATTTCTTGTTGACAATTACACAAAAAACCAATTAGAACTCAAAATTGACTTTGATTACCAAATAAACCCATCATTCACATTGGACCTCAAACATCAATAACACCCAAGATAAACAAATTTATGATCAAAGGATTTCAAAGTTTTGTCACTTACTTGTTCTTCAAGCAATGGTTTCCTGTGGCGCAGATACCGATGCAAACCGAGCTTGACCGCAACGCGGGCAAGCTTCTCGGTATCCACGTTGGCAGCCCGGAGCCGCGTCAGTGGCCCGGGCGCCAATCCGGGGTACAAGAGGTACTGCTCTCTACTAAACAACAAATTGAGCACAGCATCCCCCACATATTCCAAACGCTCGTAGTCAGAGGCAGAGCACTCTGTTCCCACAAAAGAAGAATGCGTAAAAGCCTCTTGCAACAAAACTTTATTGTTGAACATGTAGCCTATGATCTCCTCCACTTCTTCAAGAGCCGGCAAAGGTTCTTCAGTCAACGCCGTTGACTTTTTGGGTTCCGACGAGCTCTGGTTTACTTGGTTGACGTCAATGATTTGGAGGGGTTGTAGGGTTCGAATTTCTTCTTCTTGGGCTACCATTGTTGGTGGTGAAGCAAAATCACAGGGCTTGAGAAGGAAGAGGAGAAATCGAAGAAGGGTGTAGAGTCTTGGACTTTCGTTTATATATAGATGTAAGGAGGTGGGCTCTGCCTCTTCCTAAAGTCGGCACGTCTATTTTAATTAGTAATTTGATTTTGGAACTAATTAGAAATATTAGAGTATTATATTAAATAATGGTAAGATTAGGAAATGTCTTAGACGGCTTTGGCAATACATGTGAATTTGCAGGTGGTAGAAAGATTTGGAGATTTTTGTTTGTTTCTGAAATTTGGTAAGTGCTGGTGGAGTAGTGCTCAAGAAGTCGAAGGAAATTGAATTTGGACTGCTTTTCAGGTTTTGAAGGAGATTTCTCTTTTTGTTTACAATGGATAATCTTCTTAGGGTCATATTAGTTTAAGTTTGAAGTAAATTTTGTTGTTGCGTTATTGTATGATGGGTTTCCATTTTTCTTAGGACATTTAATTTGAAGATACGTAAGACTAGAGAAATAGAAAAGTGCATGATTCGTGGCACGAGCACGACCCTAGTGATAAGGTCTGAATCACATTAAATGTTTTTGGTCACCAAACTTTGGAGTCATGACATAAGAAGTTGGATGTTATTAATTTAGTGACAAGTTCCATTCCATTTTCTTTGACATAAGGATACATATTGCTGAGCATATAACTATTAATTTAATGGTATTTGTATTTTCAAATATTGGGAAAAACCATAGTACTACTACTACTGATGCATGGCAGGAGGTCAGTTTGACCCATTCTTTCCTAGTAGCACAGTTGGAACTTGAATGGTTCAATCACACAAAATGGCCTTGCGCTCTATTAATTGGCTACTAGGAAAGGTTATGAGCACTGGAAATGGACAAAAGAGAAGTCAGCATAACTATTGGCTATGGCCAGAGGTCAAAATATGAGAATTGGAATCTTGTGGTCCAAGGAATAGAATGGTAGCTGCTGACATTGGCATCACGCTATGATTTATTATTAGCTGCAATATTTAGGCAGCTTTCAATAAAGAATAGAGATTTCTAGAAAGGACATGACATACTTTCAAATAGGGGTGGGAAAAAATCCCGAATCCCGCATCCCGATCCCGAAAATCCCGATTCCGACAATCCCGATCCCGACTAGTCGGATTTTGTCCCATCCGACTGAGTCGGACGGAATCGATTTTTTTTTTAAAAAGTCGGAATCCGACATCCCAACTCTATATAATATTTAATTATTTTTAATTAATGTTTTGATTCTTACCCTAACTGAAGCAGTTACAGTGATCCGATTAATCTAATTTTTTGATATGTTATAGGAATCGAGCTAATGAACAACTTTCAAGAAGAAATTTTTTTGATTTGAATAATGTAAAGTGGTCTTCTCGGGCTCTGAACATCCCAACACTATATATTATTTAATTATTTTTTATTAATGTTCTAATTCTTACCCTAACTGAAGTAGCTACAATGATCCGATTAATCTGATTTTTTGGTATGTTATAGGAATCGAGCTAATGAACAACTTTCAAGAAGAAAACTTTTTGATTTGAGCAACGTAAAGTGGTCTTCTCTGACTCTGAACACTTCAACCATTTTCTTCCAAGTTCTACGTATTCTCTACTTTTTATTTCTTTTTTCTGTTTTCTCCCCCTCTCCCCACGCCAACACACACCTTCATGGCCACATGGCCTTCATGTTAATAGAAAAAGCCACACACACACCCTCAAATTATTGTACTACTATGTTAATATGTTTTATTTTCTTTATGTATAAGTTGTATTTGTTAGTTTACATTATAAACAAAAAAGTTTAAAATTTCATATTATACTTGAGATTCAATTGTCGGGATTTATCGGGTTTCCCGATCGGGATCCCAACTTAATCGGGATTTTATTGTCGGGATCCCGACTCAATCGGGACGGGATTCGGGATCATTTTTAGCCTCTAATCGGGATCGGGACGGGATCGGGATTTTCGTAATCGGGATCGGGATCATCCCGATCCCACCCCTACTTTCAAACTCATAATTTCACAAGACGTCATGATTCATGTTAACCTTGGAGCCAAAGAAAATGCATTGATTTCACACTTGTTCTTGGGAAGCTAAAATCATAGATTCCTTATTTAGTGGGTAAATTATAATTACGTATCATGTACCATGCGATTTAAGTCAAATTTTAAAATGAAATATTTTTTTTTTACCTTACATTTTAGTATTATATATTTTCAAATCCTTACAATTGTGTTATACCATTTGTAGAATCTTCAATTTTCGGTTGTTCAGATACGACGTGGATATTGTGGAGCCACATGTTCACTCTTCCCTATCATCTGTGGTCTACAGTGGGTGGTACAAGTCAATCGAGTAGCTTCTAGTCATTGGAGAATGCGCCTTTAATAGTTTTGACACCATAGTTTTACTGCAGATACACAATTCATTTACCCAAACATCAATTTATCAAACCCACGGAGTTCACATCATCTCCGAACAACAGAAAATTGACGATTATACAAACGGTAGAACACAATTGCAAAAATTTGAAAGTTCAGGGTACTAAAATGTAAGAAATAAAATTTAGATATCATTTTGAAATTTGACCCAAACCACAATGTACATAATTGTATTTACCCTTATTTATTGTACGTTCGTTTATTCACTTGAGACGCTGCCTTCCAGTGTAAAGTTGATTTGGTTCCTACAAGATATATGATGCATTATTTGCTTACCACGTAGGTTTGTGTGGTAATGTTTACAACACTTAGTTATCATTAGATGAGTAAAAAAGAGCCTGATGTCTTCAACAGTCTCAAAAATTCAATTTCATCTAAAGATGGATAAAGGCATGATAGTACTTACTACACATAAGTATATGATGAGCAAAAATGCTTCTGCATGATATATTTAAGATTTCTTGTTTTTCGAATTCATGTCAATTTAAGATTTCTTATTTTTCGAATTCATGTAAATTGATATGATGCTTCATTGTTCAAAACCCAACCATTTTCCGAAGATAACACTTGGATTATATCATATGTACAGTGTACTGAGAATCTTTTGGAATCCAACAAGAGAAAGGGTGAGGTGTGCTATGTTGAGGCCAAAAAAGAGACTCCCCAGTCCCAATCACTCACATAATTCATGCTTTCACATGAAAAAAAACAAAGACAGATTTTGCATTCGTATACGAAGGAAAAGACAGATTTGATGTGACAAAACTAGTTTTCTTCTTACTTTGAACAAGATGAAACCCAACTCTCTTGCCACTTGAACTAGAACCCAACTTCTGTAGGGCAAGATTGAAAGTAACTTGTATCTCTTCATTTGATATCTACACTATACAAAAGAATCCAAGAAATGCTCATTTTATAAGCATGTACAACGTCTAAGATATCTTCGTATATGGTTGTTCACAACAAAAAACCACAAGCAACGTAGCACAGCCAGATTCTACCTTCCAGACATCAGATTGACGAGAGCTTGATTTTCGTAGAATGAACCGACATCCCAATCCTCGGTCGAGGATGATAGTGTCATTAATGCAACCACGATTGATCGCATACTTGGACGCAATTCTTTGTTCTCGTGCGTGCATGCTTTGGCAAGTTGAGCCATCTGGGTGAGAAAACCACCAAAGTTACTTTGTTGCTGATAAAGAGAGATAAAAGGTAACATGTTCATCTGATAAATTATTTCACCTTGCGCACGGAGTCAAGCGGATAGTTGTCTCCAAGCTTAGGGTCAATCAATTTCCGGAGGTCTTCTGGATCCGGTTGATTAAGGACCTCCTCAAACTGTATGCAAAATACAATAAATATAAGCTAACGAAGCGTTTAATGCCAGATAAAAAACGAACATAAACTTGGTCAAAGTTGTATTGGCGTATTTAAGTAGAAAGACGGCAAGGAAACTAACCAAACCAACAAGGCCTCTTGATTCAGACCCAGCATCTGCCCTTACAACAGCTTCCTTGGCAGAGATCAATTCATAAATGACAACTCCAAAAGCATAAACATCTACTTTCGGAGAAACTTCGCCATATTGAGCATATCTGCACATAAGTATACGAGGAGTTTATCCATATATACACACAAAATAGTAGGTCTTTCCAAGCAGATTTGGTTCCCCTAAAATGCAACGGTAATCTGTTTCTGCTAAAATTTTCTTAGCTACTTGACAAATAAAGTGACAAAAGAAACAGAACAAAATGTCTTACTCCGGTGGCATGTATCCAAATGTTCCCACCAGACGTGTGGGGAGCGATGTACTTCCAACTTCAGTCAGTTTAGTTAATCCAAAATCTGCAACCTGCAGCGCAAAGATGAAATTTCATTCACCAATGCGAACAAGGTTCAGGAGGTTCATAATGGAAATAGAGTCACTAAACTAACCTTGGCATGGAAATTCTTGTCTATCAATATATTGGCTGATTTTATGTCGCGGTGGATATAAACAGGAACAGTATGCTCATGAATGTATTCAAGGCCTCTTGCTGAATCTAGGGCAATCTGCACTCTACTAGACCAAGATAGTGGATCCCTCTCTGGATAGAATTAAACAGTATTATTATCATTCTCCGACAAATAAATGCACTTAAATACTCATCATGCACAGCCTAACCTGAGCCACGTAGATGTTGGCTTAAGTTTCCATTCTCAATGTATTCATAGACTAGGAAAAGAGAGCCCTCAACGCAATAACCAATCAAGCGCACCTGCATGGGTTATCTACGAGATTAGAGCTAGGCACACATCCATTACATTTTTATGTAAAGGTCACAAACAACTAGTGCAAAGTACTGTATTAGTAGTATAACCACACAAGCAGATTATGTAGACAGTTACGTCAAAAAAGCTCTTCTGAGGGAACATAAGTCTTTTCATAATTGCAATTCTATGAACTAAAAATTCGAGTTTGGTACAATGTCAATGATGGGGACAAAAATACATTACCAGATTCAAGTGATGTACACGCGTCAAAACATTCAATTCGGCAAGAAATTCTTTTGATGCTTGCATATCCATCTTCTTGATTGCAGCTTTCTGCATATAGAGTTATACGGGTGGGACTTCTAGGAGAAGAAATAGACAATTACCGGGACTTCTAGGAGAAGAAATAGACAATTACCACATACTCAAAAACAAGGTCAACAAAGGCTAATACTTGCACACTAGTTCCTAAAGAGTATTAGCAAATTAGACTACTAGAATAGAGGTTAAAGTACATTTTAGGTTAATATCTTAGTATAGGAAACTACAGAATGTTGTGAAAGGCAACAATTCATCTTAAAATCTAGTACATGAAAGTCTGAGCCATTCCTTCAGTTTCTCTTAGTCGATGAATTCTCATCCAACTTTTGGTGCTCAGTTCTCTTCAACTAATAAAGTTTAATGTAAATTATATGATGATCACAGGAAGTAGTTATATGTATCAAGCTATGTCTTTTGTGTAGTTCTAGACTTGCATTTATGATTTAATAAGTTTA
The DNA here is from genome assembly GCA_033992175.1 of Spiraea crenata. Taxonomy (NCBI): domain Eukaryota; kingdom Viridiplantae; phylum Streptophyta; class Magnoliopsida; order Rosales; family Rosaceae; genus Spiraea; species Spiraea crenata. Next base: position 614,181 of record JAVBHV010000019.1, read on the forward strand.
ATCGGAAAAAAATGTGCTAATTATTTGATTGTATATCAGAACTGTCACCTTCTTACTCTAAAAAGACCACATAGTAGTCCTCGTCCTTGGATATTCTAATTCATAAGGGTGGGCTACAAAATAACTCATAGTTCATTTGGTTGAAGGAAAAGGATAAGGAAAGGCAGAACAAAGAGGAGAAGGAATCATGAAAAACAAATTTCTTGATGTGCCTGGTTAGCCAAATCATGTGTGTGATTCCATTGCAGAGAATTGTTTTGTTTTGGTGAACAAGAAAAGTGCAATGGTTTATTTCCCTCAATCCAATTCTATTACCATCCTCCTATGAAGCTTGAAAAATATTTCTAGGTTTATTTCCCTCAATCCAATTCTATTACCATCCTCCTATGAAGCTTGAAAAATATTTCTAGTACAGTCCATGTGTGATACTTGAAATTTAAAGGAACAAACCTCGCCTCTCAGCTCTGCATAGTAAACTGCCCCGAAACCTCCTTGTCCTATCTTATTAGCAAGACTGAAGTTATCAGTAGCCGTGGAAAGTTCTTCGTACGAGAACTCCACTGATTTGTCTACTGTAATGCCTGTTAGGCCTCGACCAGGACCATTTGATTCTGCAGGTTTATCTGTCCCAAGGGCTGGACCAAGAACAAAAAAATCCACTTAGTCATGTCAAATAACCATTTGGTGCCAGTCTAAATCAACATTGCCTAAAAGGGAAAACAGAGAGAAACAACAACTCAGAGGAAGATAAATGTAATAACCCTCCTGTTGTTTGGAAAGTAAAGGGAGGATGAAAAAGAATAAATGATCGAGAAAGATAACACCATAAAGTACTGGTGTTACGGCAGAGATTCATAGTTAAAAGACACCTGATGAATCTAAATAACCTATGAAGAACTCTTTCACTCACAAATATACAGAAAATGACACAAGGAGTAAGTAACATACAACGCCCAGTTGGAGAAGATTGGTCCTCAAAATTTCCGGAGAGCAGTTTTGCATCCACCTTTTTCTTACGGAAGAATCCAAGGTATATACCACCACCCAACAAGAGCACTCCGGCAATTACTCCCATGGAGATGCCAGCAATGGCTCCACCCGCTAGTCCTGTTTATGAAAAAGAAACATATGAGCTCCAAGTAGCATTGAGTTTCAAATCAACCATCACACAGTGACATCTGAGCACGAAACCAGTTTTTGTAGAAGGCCATATCACCTGAGCTGCAAAAGGGACAGAATGATATAAAAACTCATTAATATTAACTATTCTCAAAAGACAGAAAGAAGAACACCATTCTCAGAAGACATAAAAAGGGAAAGAATAGGTAATATTAGTACAGTTAACATGTTGAGGTAGTAGAACATACCTTGACTTCAAAGCCACATAGTTCCCATTCTGATCTGCAAGATAAAAAAAACAAACAAAGGACTCAGGTGACGAAACTTGATAAAAGAAACAAAGTGAAAATCTCAGTCTTTCTTAAGCTTGCCCAGCTCATCCACAACTTTTTCTCCTATTGCATTTCCATTTCTCAGTTGAAGTTTCCATTTTGACAAATTTGTGCCTATCACTTCCTAAATCAGACCTTTCTAATCCTATTCTCTGATGGCACGAAATCTTTCCAAACGCAGTCATTGCAATCTAAATTTAGTTGCAAAATGCGATCACTAACCCACAATATCATCAATTAGTACTCTACTCAGTAACGCATGCATTCCTACATAAGCTTATACAAAATTATTTCACAAGATTTTCCAACTTCCAAACAACTAAACGCTTTGCAAATTGAGTTAAGATCCCTACTTCAAATGCCAACATCAAAATTCAACATTTCAAAGCATAAGAAACTTTCCAAGCAACAAAAGCACAAACCTTTGCCCGGAATATACACGACGCCACTCCCTTGGCTAAAATTCACACCAGGGTTATACCTCTGCAGCAAAGCCTCGTCCAGCTTCTCATTCTGCGCAATCGAACTCAAATTGTCCTCCGGCAGAAGAGGGTACGTTTTAAACAACCCGTACTCCTTGGAAATCTTGCTATCCCCACAAGTGCAATTCACAGTCACATTCAATGTGCCATTATCAGGTATATTATTCTCAGAATAGCTATTGAAGTGCCTCAACGCCTCCACCGTAGTCAAATTCGCATAGTAAGTGGACGCAACTTTTTCATAAGTATCCCCTAGTATCACGCTGTAATTAAACATTTGGCCACGGAATTCGCCATTGATGCACCCGCAAGTGAAAGGAACATTGATCCTGGTTCCGGATAGGACGCTGTCTTTGTTGCGCACCGTACCTTTGTTGTAGTTAACGATTTCGTCATCGTTTGAGGCCATAACCTGGGCGATGAATGTAAGATTCGAATCCGGCCATACATAATACGAAGCTAAAGCCAAACCGCAGCTCCTGCTGCACTGGGATTTCACTCCAAAACTGAGCGAAAAAAGCACCAACAACGCCAACCCAACTCCAAATCTCATCTGTGTCGATCTGAAAATCAAACCCCAGATCAGGAAATTGAAAATCAAAACTTGGGTTTTTGGTTTTGGATCGAAACTCGACGGGAATGAAGAGAAAGATTGATGCTTTGAGGTGGGTTTTGGACCGTGGACTGATTGTTTTGATTGTCTTTTGAAACTTTTTTTATTGGGTCAGTTGCCGGGAAATGATTAGACAAATAATTTGTTGAATAAATTAATCAACTGTGAATGAATAATTTGGGGTTTAATTGTCGTACTTAGCGTCTATGACTGTATAAACCGTGAAGTGAAAAGCATTTGCCGCGGTTTTGAGTTGATTGTTTCTGGGGAAGGTGGACTGAGTCAGCGCTGCGCGTGGAGCTTTTACTGCGACGGCTGTCCAAATTACGAAGGGCGTCGTACAATGAAAGAGGTTGTACTTTCGGAAGAACTTTCAAACACCATCAATGCTTCCATAAATTACATCATGATGGCATGCCATGAACAATAATCAAACACTCATAATGTTTTGACAATCCAATAATGGGATGGTATCTAAGAATATTCATTTGTCTAAATTTACGATTTGCTCATGTATAATAGAAATAAATTGGATTTTAAATTCACATGTCTAGGACAATATATTAATGAAGTAACTCGCATATGTTGATTTGTGACATGTTCATTGGGCATGTTTTTATAATCTTGGTTATTGTTTAAGATTGGTGAAGCCTAACATGTTCATTGGGCATGTTTTTATAATCTTTGATCATCATATTTTATTTACAATTTGCTAACCAATAAAATAACCCAATGGTCCAATTTTTTTCTTATTAAGGTACCAAAATTATATACTTATTATCAATTTTGCCCCCTGCAACTCACTTTGAAAGGTCTTTTGCCTTATGCAACTCTATTTGTATCTCATCTGCCCCTTGCAACTCTTTTTTGGGGAATTTTGTCCCCTTTTTTGTTAAGTTAACGGTTTCTGTTAACTTTGCTGACATGACATGTCCACATCAACAAATATGGATCCCATATAATATACACATCAGAATATATATATATATATATATATATATATAATTTTTAAATTTTTCTTTTTTTGTAATTGTTTTCAAAACTTTTTTTTGTTTTTTTAATTCACACATACAAACTTTTCTACACTTTAACATCAAAAATGCAAAAAGCATTAAACAACTTATGAAACAAAGACAAACTAATAAAAAAAAGTTTAAAAATAAAAAAAATTTAATTTTTTTTCCTGATATGTACATTATATGGGATCCACATTTGCTGACGTGAAAATGGGGCAAAAAATCCCAAAAAATGAGTTGCAAAAGGTAAATGAGGTACAAATAGAATTGCATGGGGCTAGGGCTATAAATAGGCTCGAGCTGCTCGGGCTCGGCTCGTTTTCGGCTTGTTCAAGCTCGCTCGTTACAGAAATGAGCTGAGCTTGAGCTTATTTTTAGGCTCATTTAAAAAGTGAGCTGAGCTTGAGTTTTGGCGTGCTCGGCTCATAAAACTCATGAGAAACTTGTATATTTATGAGGCAGCTCAAGCTCGGCTCGTTCATTAAAGCTCGACTCGGCTTGGCTCGTAATTTAATACATATAAATTAATAATATTATTTGTTACTAAGTAGATTAATCTTTCAATATTATAATAATTAAATTAAAATTAGAGTCCAGCCCATCAAACAACTTGCAAATTGCTCCAAGTTGCTTTATGTCAATCTAGTATTTTGTATTTTATAATGTTTGTTTTCATTATTTTGGACAAAGGCATGAGGGCCTAGCCTCCAATTGGGTTCCCACCCTGGAAAAACAAAATTCTTAAGATTTATGTGAGGTTTAATTTTTGTTGTAATTTGTACTTATTTTCAATATTTAATTGTTTATTTTAACTACTGTTTTTACAAATGAGCCCAACGAACAGAACCTAGGGCTCGATCAAAAGCTCGGCTTGTTTGACCTCGCACCGTAAATGAGCCGAGTTTGAGCTTTCATCCATGAAGTTTATGTGAGGTTGAGCCGAGTTTGAACTTTAGAAATTTTGTGCGAGCCGAGCTTGAGCACCTTGGTGCTCGGCTCAGCTCTGCTCATTTACACTCATACATTGAGCAAAATATCTTTCAAAGTGAGTTATAGGGGACAAAAAGGCTAATAAGTGAAAATTATATTAACTTAAAAATGGTTTGGATTGCGTATCTAATTCAAATACGCAAGTGGTGGCATGACTGGCCTTTAGTTAAACTTTTGTGCACCTTATTCTTTGGTCTCCAAACAAACATGACAAGTTTAAACATTATGCCCGTATTTTAAAGGGTTTAATTATCGTCCATGGAGGCTGGAGGTCAATTGTGGTGCCAACGCGACTGAATAAGTAGGCTTTATCTGAGTCAGACCCGAAAAGGTCCTAGTCCACCATCAACCCCGCCTGCACAATTTGCTCATTTGCTACCACAAATTAATCTGAGAAATTTTGTCCTTGCCTAAACCAAATAACTGTCACAAAAAAAGATTAAAAATGTTATACATGTTGTAGTAATTCATTTTAGGTATGATTATGTAAACTAAAAGTATAAATTTTATATGGACTTTATTTAATAGTTAGACTCAATCTCAATAATATTAGTAAATTCTAGATTGATTCACTATAAATAAAGACATTATATGAAGGAGATGATTATGATTTAATAAGGGGGCTATTAGTTCCACCCTATTGTCCTATTTTTCCACTTACCATTCTTAATTAAATTTTATTAAAAATTAAATTATTCAGTTATTCATAAAGTTCCTTCATCATATATTCCATTGTTTTAACGTAGTTAGACCAAAAACCCCTCAATCCTCCCACATCTGTTCGCTGGGCCGTCCACCCCGCCTGCCGCCATCGTTCACCATCGATCTCCACCGCGCATTGCCGTTCATCACCACACCCCACTATTACTCTCTCTTTCTCTTTCTATCCTCCAAAATAAACTAATTTTTTATTTCTGTATTGTTTTAGATCCCCAAATTCATCAGAACAAAACTTTTTTGGATATGATTGCCGTCATTGTCATTTGGTTTGTTGTGATTATTGGGCTAATATCGAATTTTTCTGAATGGATTGGGTTTGCCAGATTTGGACACGTCCTAGCTAGTAGGTATTGTTGATCCATTGTTGACCCCATAATCTAGTTAGTTTTTCGATCCCGGTAATCATTTTTTGTGTATTTGATGTATATGAACATTCTTTGGAAAAAAAAAATTGTATATGAACATTGATGAATATCACATTGCATTCATTTATTGATATGTACTTGGAACGGCGGTGTTGAAGTGGGTGGCGAAGCAGGCTTATTTGGCATCAGTTCGGAACAGCGGTGGCCGATATTTGATAGCTTTGGGTCTTCCATGGTGGAGCCGTGGCTGCTCGTAAAGACCCATCTAGCTAATTACTCATGTTTTATATTGATAATTATTTAGAATTAGGGTTTCAAACAAGGAAATATGATGAGGGTATTTTAGAAATAACTGAATAGTTTAATTTTTAATAAAATTTAATTAAGAATGATGGATGGAGAAATAGAATAAGGAAGTAGAACTAACATTCCCCTTTAATAAACTCTATTCGCTATTTCTCTCTTCTATTACTCATTTCATTCTCTCTAAACTTCGATATAGATTAGTTATGCAAAAATACAGATTTACAAATTAATTCCGAACACAGTTAGTAAGGGAACTTTGATCAAGCCATATAAGGCCCAAGTTTTCACTTTTACAGTCCAAAGACTTCTATTGGGCCAGGACGTCTAAAAGCATCATGAAGGGCGAAGGAGCCTCAAAGTTGATGGTCTGACACGAAATCGGCGTGCGCTCCTTTTTGCGAGATTGCACCTTTGAGATCTACTTACGGTACCGTAAATTAGAATAGTTCAGACTTTCAGTCATATAAAAACACTAGAGAGAGATAGTTTCCTTGGGCATAACAAGTATATCTACCCTTACGTTAAAGTTAGTTTTTTTGAGATATCGATTTAAAAAATGAACTAATTTTGACATACTATTTTAATCTCTAGTACAGAAAGTCTCATCCGCACTGAAGGACTTTCTAGGACCCAACTCATGATCTTCTATTTCCACCTATAGGTAGCTACATATACGTTGCTACAGCAGGAAGGATTTATAAAATGGTTGACTAGCATTTATCTTGCCGTCCTCAATCTGACCTAGAAAAAGTGCGCCTAAGAAAATCCCCAAAGGTGGTGGAAGTGGGGGGTTGACCAATCTATCTTGTGGTCTCCATGCCATTCACATTGGAAGAACCCAAAAAAGTGTTAGTAATATTATATGTATGTGTATGAAATGAACTATTTTATCCATTAACAACCAATTCAAACATTGGACACTTGTTAAGTTAGTATGCGACTCGTTGCAGGTTGTAGTAGTGATGCCGGCATTCCTGCATTCCCCACTTGTTAATAGTGTGAAAGTGGATTGACCAATATTTTGAGGTCTCAATGGCTTTCATGTGGGAAGAAAGTGTTAGTATTATAAAGGAGGAGCCAATCAAGTGATTTTAAGACAAAGGATTGAGCACCTTACACATATATAGTAAAAGATGCCATTTTAGTCTATTGGATTTGATGCCATACCCAAACTTATAATTAGCATCTCGTACCTTCTCCTTCCCACAAAAACCTTGATTTCCGACTGCTGGATTTGATGGCATTACAAAGATTTTAAATGGTGTATTAGTCTCTTAATTGACATTTGAAATGATAAGTTACAGAGAGGAACCATGAACAAGGACAAGTGGACAACGTGCACGGTTCATCGTGTATAGAAATTAGGGGTTTATAAACCAATCACATTTCATCAATATTTGATATTGGTGGGAAACATTATACATTTGGGCTCACCACTAGATATATGGCATATAATACGTCAAGGCCAAATCACTCGTTAATATGAATAAGATGGATACTAATGGTGGATGTGAGAACGTCGGTGGGCTTTTGCGGTTGGTGAGAGCCTCACGGAGATAGTGGTAACGATGGAAGTGATTACATTCATGTTAATCAATTCTTGCAGGTAGATATATATTTCATATATTTTCTATAACTAATTACCAATGAGTAGTCTGGCAATATAACATATTTGTACTAAAATACATAAGAAATTTTCTCAGAACTATTTTTTGATACTTTGACGGCAAACCCTAGGGGTTACATATATACATGCATCAAAAGTTCAATGATTCATTTCATGGTAATACCTCAGTTTCAAAGCGGACATTGAGAATGACAAGTAACAACAATCCGAAGCTATTGACAACCAACTAACTTCTAAGAAAAATGAAAACTAAAGTAATGTAGAATTCATCTGTGTTACTTTGTCAACAAAAAGAATCACCAACGTTGAAATGTATGTTGATATTTCAGAGAGTAGGTGACACCATGAAAAAGTTAACGGTCAAGATTAAGCAGGAGTAGCAAAAAGGCCAGGTTAGATTGCATTGGTGAAACTTTACATCTCTTAGAATCATGCCACAAGTATTATGAACTAACTTATGATTAACTAATTTTTTATTTGAAGAGATTCAAAGTGATTAATCAATTAATTCAAGGGTTTTTATCACAAATGACACATGATCTTGGCACTTCTATCATAAATGGTCATTCACATTTTTTTGTATAACATTTGATCATTAATCCCGGTTGTCTCTATCACATCTGGTCTTTGCCATCCAACTTCGTTAGTTTTGCCGTTAAGTGCTGATGTGGCATACATGGACCCCATTATTTTTAAAGTTTTAAAATTTATTTTTGTAAAAAAATTATTATAAAAATAATTGAAAAAAGAAGTAGAAGATAAATAAGAAACACAACATAAAGTCATCACTCTAAATTTACTTTAATTTTTTTTACAAACATAAACGGAGAAACCAAAATTGCTGCTTGGATTGAATTTGAATCTCTCTGCAAACTTCTATCCATGTAATTTGGTGTGAATAGACGAGGTGGGTTTCGCAGAGGTAGGGAAATATGGCCATGGAAGAGGAGATATTGGGTTCGAATATGGGGTTTTTTTTATTTATCATCTACTTTTTTTTAATCACTTTTATAAGTAGCATTGTTTTTATTTAAAAAAATTAATTAGATTTAAAAATAAATAAAAAATAATGGGGTCTAAATGTGCCACATCAGCACTTAACGGCAAAACTAACGGAATTGGATGGGAGGGACCACATTTGATACGGGCAACCAACGTTGAGGATGAAATTTGACACAAAAAAAGATGAGTAACCGTTGATGATATTAATGCCAAGATCAGATACCATTTGTGATAAAAACCCTCAATTCAAAACATACATTCTTTAATTAATTTGATATTACCTAATAAGAATCCTTTCCTCCAACTGCAACAAAGGAAGAATGAACTCTTGCATAAATTATTGAGTTACAAAGTGGGCTATGGTAGTGAAAGAAACTTGCAAATTGTATAAGTTCATTTGGGGGAGCTTTTTCCATGAAGTTTCTCTAAATCAGTGATATGTTTATTCAATTTAACGCTTATGCTTTAAGATTTAGTTAATCATTTTTGCCTTGGCTCCTTCAACTTTTTTTTTTTTTAATTCTTTTCCATCTATAGGTTTTGACAAATTGTAATTATGAGAGAAATACCCATTAATCAATTAGATTTAAAGCATACAAGAATCCTCCCTGCTTTAAATCTAATTGATTAATGGGTATTATCTCATAAGATAAAAACTAAATATGTAGTAAAATCTTTTTATAGTCATATAGCTGGGATCGACTGAATTTTATCACTATAAAGAGGTTATTCCTCAATAGAGGTACAACTAAAAATATTAATCTTTATTTTTGTTATTCTTTAACTATGAAAATAGTTAAATATCTCAATTTAAATGTTAACAAATTATTACTTACTGAGAAGGTCAGAACTGTGGCAACAACTTCGAAAAAAAAAAACATTTCATATAAACTTTTATTGTAAATTTACATATTTTTGGTTCATTTTGGTTATGACTATATGAAGGCAAATTTCGAAGAATGAAACTTCGAAATCACATGAAATATGATAATGTGGAGGCTATTCCAAAAATATAAGTAGTCTAAGTTGAGACTGAAAAATTTTATGATTATATGAAGGTTATACATTTATAGAGTATTCTTATATGGATATTGTAATGTGAATAATTAACTATGAGTTAGTTCACAATTCTAAGAAGAAAGGTAAAATTTCACTAAAATTAAAGGGAATAAGCAAAATTGGACTCATCAATGAATGTGATCATCAGTCTTCACGTTAATGCATTTATGGAAGTAAAGAAACATAATGAGTATCTGTTATTAATTAACATTAATCCAATTGGGTAATGAACACAAGTTTGAAAGTATCTGTGTGGGCGGACCGCGGAAAACCTGTGGTACACCACCCACTTATGAATATGAAATATGAATAATGTTGGGGTTAGGTTGGAAAGAAATATGTAATCACTTGAGTTGATTTCACCTCAATGCCGTACCCATTCTAAAAGTGATGCCTTGCCTTGACCTGCCATCTTGAATTTGATGACGAATTCTTGAATAAATTGCCTCATTTATTGCTTTTGTTTTCGGATTAGAATCTCAATTTCTTTGGGTATCATAGCAAATTAGTGTACACGTAGCTAAATAGCTACATTTACTATTGTTGATTGATATTGTCATAGAAATTATTGACTGTTAGTTAGTTCTGAGATGACAAGTCGAACTATGTTGGTTAAGCAATTTTGGCATGAAACCTCAAACTTCATTTGAGTATGTGTGATGTTTCTCTCCAAATTCAACTTTTCTCTTCTTGCCATTGTTGTTGACTCATTTTTAAGGTCTTGAATATGCTTCATAACCCTACATGGATTGAACAATAGGTCCTTTGTAAGGGTTCTCACCTGCAAAAATAATAAGATGAATGGAATAATGGGTCAAGATTTAGCTACCTGAAGTGGGGCCGTAATATCATACTTTTGTAAGGAATTTGATGAAAAAATTGTGAACTTTTGTTTCCCCTTTCACCTAAAAAGTTCTTATTCTTTTTGCTAATTGACTATGATATTTAAGCAATTCATTATGCCAAATCGAGCATTCAAACTTACATCATTTGGGACATGAATATTCCACAAGCTTGAAAACAGAGTTAAAGAGACCCACTGATTGTTAAAATTCATATAAAATGGCTGTTGTTGGATTGAACACATACAAATATGCAAAAAAAGGTTAAATTTTTTGGCTTGGAAGACTTGATGACAGAAAATTCTTCTTCGAGAAGCATTATTTTGGGGCTAAAGAGTAGTACTGCTCTGCTTATTGAGAACTGCCCCATGACAGATCCACATGTTGTCCCTCTATTGAAGCACTAAAATTTCTTACTTTGGCAGAACCCTACCACATATTTCTTTAATCATCATGTATTTGATTATAGTACTCATATAAACTAATAAGCAGGCCTTAATAGATTAAATAGTCCCTAAAGAGTATTTATCGTTGCAACTGCGATCATACGTTCAGTTTCTCACACCTCATATCACTAGGAGAGCATACAAAACAATCAATCTTACCAAATGTAGGTGTATTGACCTATACATAAGTACATTTCATATCATCCCAATAATGAATCAGAATCTAAATGTAATTAAGTTAGTTAGAGCGTCATGGTCCCTCTACATTTAGAGCTACGATTCCACCTCTGCAGTGACGTGTAGTTTGAGCTGTAGGCACCTCGCATTCTTCTTAAGACTAATCAAAGGAGTCGGCATTAGACCTTTGACTTTTCTGTATGACCTTAAAGCCCCTCCTCAGATTCCATGGAAGTTTGCTATGAAGTATTAAATTGGCAAATTTGGTGATCTCTCAATGTGGAAACAAGTAGTAGGCCTTTTTTGGTCCTTCAAAAACAGTTCAAACTCGCAGCAAAACCTTCCAAGACTTTCACATACACAAAGTGTGTAGGTTTGTTTCCATGTGTCTCTATCTAATTCAATAGTGACCCTACCACCGCCCCCCAACCGTTGTAGCCCTCACTTGATCCCATAAATTGCTAATCACCATCGCATCATCACTAATGGACGGTAGTGCTCCACTCTAATTCAATTACAGGTGTGTAGTTGAGAATGTCACCATATTAATATTATAAATCAATCACATATTGTCACGTGTGAACGTAATATAGTTGATCGATACTATCACAATAGCATTCCCGGGGCATAAGTTTACTTAATATCAACTGAAATTTCTCGCACAAAAAAAAAAGACATCGATTACACACAAGAAAAATGGACCAACCATGTCCATATATATAATGACCCCCTAGCCATTCACCATGCCTTTTCATATCATTTTCACTCATTCTTCTTCAAATTCACAACATGAATCGCTTTCAACTCTGCCTTCGTTTTACTCTGCTTCTCCTCCTGTGTTTTTCTCCTCGGAGCACCACCGCCATTCGGACAACAGCCTTTCCAAGCCCTTCTTCAGCAACAAAAAGCCGGCAAGTTTTCCGGCCATCATTCAGCGCTCCGTCCACTGCCCATCAAGCCACGGACTTTGATTCCGAGAAGCGAAGAGTTCCCACCGGATCAAACCCGTTGCACAACAAGCGATGAGCTTCTAAGTTTCCTGTTCAGATAATACATATTTAGCTAGCGTTGCTTGATTAATTTGAATTACATAAAATGCGTGAGAATATTTTTGTTGAATGGCCTAGTGGGTAGCTAGCTTAGAGTATTCAATATATAGTTGGAGAATTTCTATATACAGTACGTGATGAATTGATGATCATCATTTGTAGAGATTTTTGTACAGAAGGTGGGTTTTCCAGAGCTTTGAAGAAAATCCCATGTAAGATTTTCCATTTGCATACCAATTAATTACATTATTTGTTCCTTTTGCCTTGTGTTGATTCCATACATAATCTTAGATTTGCATTTCGGAACTTAATTGGATGCAGAGGAAGCATTTGGTTTTCGGTTCTTTCATCTTTGAAATTCCAAGTCATTGCTCTTTACTTGTAAATCACAGCTGTCCGGTTGATTTGATTTTCCGGATTTTTTCTTGGTAACTGCACCCAAACAAAAGTATGGATTTCCATCCATATGCTGCAGTAATATTCTTTAGTTACATTGGAACTTGAGCGATATGCACAGAATACAAGATGGTTGATGAAGCTTTTTTTTTTTTATTTTGACTCCCCAAAGAACGAGAAACACCCAAAAAAACCCCGCCAAGAAGGATGAGTGAGTTGAGTTTATGGATTAGGCCGAGTTGCTAATCACTCTCAAGTCTCAAATGACTACCATTAAGTGTTGAGATGGTGACATAGCAGTTAAGTAAGGTACACAAAAACTGGCATGGCCTGGGCAGCAAATTCAATTGAGTGCCCTGCTAGCTGTGGTTGAGCTTTAGAACCCAAATTTGAATGCAGAGTGTAAATACCCATTACTCCATACAACCACCCAAAAATCCTTGTGCAGGGTGGAATTCAATATATGTTATTCAGTGTTTAGGGTCCACAACCTCCATAACTCCTAGGCATCAAAATGCAGAGTTATAATTGTTATACAACTATTTTTAAATAAACAACCTGAATTCTGATATCAATGTTGAATGTTCTCTTATCTCCAACTGTACACAGTACACGCAGCAAGTCATTGACTCTTCCAAACGAATACGTATCTTTGAAAATTTATTTGTCCTTGTATCAAACTGTGATTATTACTCATATGAAGCCAAGTAATGTCGCATCTTACTGCAGTAAATTGGGTTAAACGCAGAGAAAATCAGGTTTAGCTACTGTTGTGGGAACTGGATATGGACCCACGGAGGTGTAAGTGCCAACTGGGTACGCACAAGGGCACCCCACCATAGTCCTTTATGAACTGTATGTGCGCATGTAAAATTTGCACTAATTTATTAGTTGAACAAATTATTACGTAGTTGAAAGATTTTAGCCTTAACATCAAGTCATTTGAAATTGCAGCAAATGCTTTACCCCACGCACCAACCAAAATAACTCAGCACATTGAATTGTGTATTCCATGAAATGAATATGCGACCAAGCTCTATCAAGGTTAACATGTATGCGTTTTAGGCTCGAAATGCAATATTATTTCATATACTATTTGCGGACAATACTTAGGTGATGATCCTCTTCTTTTTCAGTAAGGCTCTATAAATGATGTCTATAATTGAGTGTGGAATGTGTCCACTTTTTAATTACTAATGATGCAATGAAACTTCATCTACAAGTAAGAAAGGCTGAAGAGGAGATATTTTACTTACCTGCTTGCTGTGCAAGAAGAAGAATGTTGCAATCTGGTCAAATGGATATGGACAGAAAAACATTATAGTTTATTTGAAAGTAGCTGAGTAGCCGCTACACTTGACCATCTTCCTGGTTTTAAGCATTTTCACGATCAACAATATCTTAATTCAACATTATTGAATTGTTTGATTTCGATTATGGTTGATTTTCGATGAGTGACCTGAAAAAGAGACCGTCTCAATCATAGTACTATTTATGTTGAAATATAAATGTACCGAAGAAAAGTGAATATCCACACCAAGACACCGATTCTTGTTTTTCTCTTATATTAAATGATATCTTAAGCTCGAGATCAGAAATCGAATTCCTTACCTTTGATTTTGTTTGTCGCACAAAATAATTCAAGTTAGATCATCATGAACTCGAGATTTTGATTTCATATACACTACTTCACAAAATATTACTGTGTATTAGAAATGAGGACGATTAAACAATTTATACGTGATCGACAAGGAAAAGACCATACTTTATATACTCGTTAAGAAATAATCATTTACATTACCACCAAAATTAGAAACCAGCCTGACAGATTAGTGGACCTGTTCGTCCACTTACAAAACAAGCGTACACTTTTCTTTTGTGACAAATAGAAATGAGCTTTCTCGCGGGAAGACTGGCCGGGAAAGAAGCTGCCTATTTTTTCCAAGAATCCAAAAACGCGGTGGGCCGCCTTGCATCCCAGAAAAGCCCAACCCAGAAGAAGCTCCCGTCGCCGCCGTCCGAAGCTTCCTCGGCGGCGGAGCAGGAAGCCCGAGCCGACGTGCTTCCCGAGGTTCTCCGCCACTCTCTGCCCTCGAAGATCTTTTACCAATCCCCGGAAACGACGTCGTCTTTCGACACGGCCTCCAAATGGGCTCTTCAATCCGACGCCAAGAATGGCTATTTTGTGTCTTCGGAGGCTATGAATCCTCTGAGGGCTTATGTTTCGCTGCCCCAGGTCACTTTTGGCCCCAAAAGGTACGTGCTTTTTGGTGCTATTTTGCTTAGACTTTGGTGATTGTTCAATTTTGGGGTTTGTTTGGTTGCTGGGAAAATGTGAGAAATTGAAGAAACTAGGAATGTTTTTAATGGAATTGGCTTTGTGGGTATGCTAAGAATTTGTTTTAATTTTTGCGAGTGTTAAAGTTCGAAGCTTTATGGTGCAAATTTGTGTGGACATTGAATACCAAGTATTGTTTGTTAGGGATATGTGTGTGAAGGAGCTAATCAGTATACATAGGAAGTTGGACTTGAAGAACAATGTGGTTTGGTTTATTGCTCTATTTTCTTGTAATGTATATATACATTGCTGAATGCAGGTGGCAATTGCCAGAGTCACAATACTCGGGATTAGCCTCAACAGCTAATCAACTGCGAATTCGAGAGGCAGGATACACCCCCATCAATCCTGAAAAGTTGAAGGCTGCAGCTGAAGGGCTTACGCAAAGTAGGTTCAGTGATCTATTCATTAGAAACATAATGCTTGAACTACATGTCTATCTGCATTACTTGAGCAAGATTAAAACAGGCATATGGCGATGTTCAATTAAGGGTTCAACAATAATGATGATCAAGATAGTATTGGAAAGGAAGGAAGGCTTCTTGCTGAGGAAATTATCAAATTATCAAGTTCTGATATAATTATTATAGTACTGAATACCATTTGACATAGAACTCGGTCTTGCTAGTAAGAACCATTCATGCATCTGCAACTCTCATTTATGTGTCCTTAGTTTGTCTTTCTTTGAAGAACATGGGGGAACTATTGGTAAATTTTCAGTTTTTGAGACAATGTCTGTATTTCTGTGCTTCAGTTCGTGTCTTGTACCATGTAATACAGTTAAGCTTTTCATAATTCTGTAGAAATAGAGAGCTTTCTGTGTTTTATGTGTCTAGGGTCCTAATGTGCACTGTCTTCTGCTTCTCTGCAGTTGGAAAGGCATTCGCTATTGCAACTACAATAGTATTTGGTGGTGCCACTGTGCTGTTTGGAATGGCTGTCTCAAAATTGCAGGTGCAAAATGTAAGTACTAAAGTGAAGGCTACTTTTTTGCTGTCGTATCTTCTTGACGAAAGTTAAAAAGACAGTATTTGTTGACAAGTTTAAGTTGCTGTAATTTGTATTACAGGGTGATGACATCCGAACAAAAGGGAGAGACCTTGTCGAGCCAAAGTTAGAGATGATTCAGGGTCATCTGGCTCCATTAAAAGCTTGGGTAAGTCAAATTTTAAGTACTGAATGGGATTTCGTTTCCTATTTCATGCATGTAATATTACTTCCACGTAAGTTAACTTAGCTTTGATACTTGCATATTCAGGCTGAGAAAACATCAAGAAAATGGCGCTTGGAAAGGGAGAACAATATGAAAGAGAGGCCCATTATTAAGGCGCTTTCTAAAATGTTGGGAGCAAAGACATCCAATTAACTGAGTGTCATTTATGTTTCGATTGTATCTATTGAAGTAGTTCTCAATGGCGAAGTTGATGGCTGTGGCTACAAAGTTCGTATGGTCATTGTACTGGTGGAAAGGTGAATGATAGGAAATATTGCTGCCTGAATAATAGATGTCCGTCCTTTAGGGCATGATGTAGTATAATTGATACTAGTTGCTTATATATTCTGGTTTTTAGAAGTCTTCCATCTTCATTCCACACGAAGATGAACGATTATACAAATTCGCTGTAATCTGATGTGAATATATGCAGAAATGTTTCTTTAGTACTGTGCCAATCCCCCTTGATGTTCTTTGTACATTCCATTTCTCATTGTCATTTCCGTTCCATCAACACTCATCGATCATCAGGCCACAATTGGGTCCTTAAGAGGAGGATCTGGTATTCATCCGACTAGAGTTTCCAGCCCCTCACCTCATGACTTGTAATCTAAACCGGCGCCATATTTCCAAGCCTCGAGACGTCGTTTCCACTCAAACTTCGTCTTGGACGGCAGCCTACTCAAGAGCGGCCTTGGAAAAAAACAAAAAATCCAATAAGTAACAGTGAGATTACATAATATTCAAAAAGTTACTATGAGCACAGAAAATTATTTACCTTACTACAGGGTCAGCAAAAGATGAAAGAAACGTATAGTATCCCAGCATGAAAAAATGTCCAGACCAATCAAGAAGCACAGGAACTCCAACCTGAAACACAACAAGACTTGAGCACCTAGTTGGTCTGAACAACAGAATCGCTGAGCAACTAACAAGTTACAAGACTGAGATCGGATCGAAACTGCTTAACAAGTTGCTTTTACGAATTGTGTTATCGAAGTATGAAAAACAGTTTACTCATTGGTTACCTGCTTGAATATTGTAGGAATAATTTGAGGTTTGGTTAACATAACTAGGCCTAATGTCTTGGCAAGAGGTCCAAACTGTACAACATCCTGTCAAAATACAAATTCTTCCATAGTTAAAGTTTGAAACCAAGCTTGCAGTAACTACAAACATCAAGTTAAGCCAATTGGTCAACTGCATTCGCATATTAGATCAAATCATACATAATATGAAACGAGAAAGTTACCTGAAGAAATGGTCTTAGCACTGGATCTCCGAGCCTCTGAAGAAAGCACATTTCTAATTAGGAATTTTGAAAGCACGCATGGTAAGCAATGTGTATGTACTATGTACAGACTTTCCTACCTGCATGCTTTGAAAATTGGCATAAAGAAGCTCATTGATAAAATCTGGGGGGACATTTGACTGTTGCTTTGCTGACATTGCTCTTTGAAATAACCATGAAGCACTTAAGTTCGGCTGCGCTATGCAGATTTCAAATCAATTTCAGATAATCATGAGAAAAGTGCAGGAGATGCCAATGTTAGTAGTTAGCCAGGGATCAGTGAGTCACTACCATGTAAGGATTCAGCATGGACAAGTTGTTTGAATCAAGAAGATTCTCGTTCATTGCTTCATAGATTCCTTTTCACCCACGCAACACAAGGATGGATCCTATTAAATTTCATGCTCATTCAACCAGTTGCAGAAGTTATCAAGAAAGAGAGTTACCGGTTGACAGTCTCTTGAGGTGCCTAGTCAAGCTTCCAAAACCACCAAATGAAACAGGTGATTGTATCCCACTAGCATCACCAAACTGCAGAGAATGATTTTAAACACTTTTTCTTCTTGGCAATCTACCATAATCTATAGGTGACTTGTAAGTTTATAATTTGTACCACCTGTAAAATACGATCAAAAGCTGCTGGCAGTGGGCTGTCGTGTCGTTCCAGTTACAAATTGAAAGGTGTCAGATAGAAGATGAATATTAAGAGAATTTAGATTAAGGCAACTATGAGAATATTTTTTGTTTAGTCATTTATAATCAGATTTTGGACTGTGAAATGGAAATGAAATAACAGATTCACAAACTTCTTATCAAATCAAACAGTATCTTTCATGGTTTATGCAAGAATCATTACCTGTCCCGGTATGTAGGGAAAATCCCGTACAGAACCCTCTGTATTTCCAAGTCATCAAGAGACACTGCCTGCAGATAATGCATTTGTGAATGATTAAAAGTTGGGGTATAAGGTAAAAGGAAAGTGCACCTAAAGATTTTTAACTGCAAAGGAAGCGTGAACTTAAATAACAAACATAATACTAACTAACCTGGTATTCCGGCATTAGTGTCCAATACTCTTCTAACAATTCTTCCAATTTCGGAGATTGGGGTTCAGGAGCAAGATAAGTGAACATATAAGTTGTACGATCTGTAGGACCTGAACCAGCTGGAAATGCCTGTGAATTTTTTAGAAGAGGCTTGATTCTGATAAGAAAAAGCTTCAAAACATCTACATTTGAGATTACAAGTCAAGTTACCTCCCAAAAGAACTGGGCTACTGAGCTCCCGGCCTTCTTTACCATTGAACTGCTATATATTACATCACTGGTAGTGTTATTCTTAAATCCACGAGCACAGGTTCCAACAACTAGGCAAACACCATCTGGCTTCCTTCCAGATCTTATCTGCAAAATAAGCCAACAATCAGTCAGTTTTATGCCGGATTTGTAGGTATGCATACATTTTGTACCTTGATGCATGAGGATCAGAAATGTAAATCAGGCTTTCATTCTCCTATAGAGTTTTCAAATTCTAGATCTAAGGATTAGTTGCTTATTGCAAACACGCGCACAAAAATGTAAGTTGAAATGTGCACTCAAACACCATGATGCAGCAAATAGAAAACCTACCTGTTTGACAATGGGAGAGAAATTTCCCATTGCATCGATGATCAAGCGAGATGACAAAATCTTTCCCTCAGTGAGTTGTAAGACCTATTGAGAAAAGTTGTAAGACAAAATCTTCTGTGACTATGCTATCAAGCAATATTTCTAATCCATTGTGCTTTAACATGTTAACTAGCAGAAGTCAGATAGTCTTGTCAGAACCCTAAATGGCCTTTCTATATGAGTGGAACCATTAGCAGTGGAAACTCACAGCTGCATCTTCATAAGTGGAAATGCTGGACACACTGTAGCCCTCAAATATAGCTCCACCTAGAGCAATAAAACGACTCTTCACGACCTCTATAAGCCTTGCTGGTCTGTTTTTGTATAAAAATGCAACTTCGAGTGAGCATTTCAATAGCAGAACCATAATTCATTTGCTGTCACTAGTCATGATCCTATCAGGCTATCAATCTAGCTGGAGAGAGGAAAAAATAGAAGAGCTTCTCTCTGATACCAAATAATGCACTTTACAAGAGAAAAGATAACTCACGAAACACCAAGATTCAGAATGTCTTCAACCCAGATATCGCCCTTCCCCTCAAAGCCGCATCTGTTCTGTGCAGTTCATGTAATGCAAATGAATTGTTGAAGTAGGCAGCGGTTAGGGCTCTAGGTACCTATTGTAGGTAGGGTTCATTGATCTTGGAATTGCAATGCAGTCAAAAGAACTTACAGGATTGAATTGAGACGAAGTGACAACTTCAATATCATCTTCTAACATAACTCCTATTTCTACAAGTTCCAAAAGCTCTTTCCTTGAGATATTCCATTCTTGTTCCCTCTGATCATAGATCATCAAAAGATCATACATTCAAGTTCAACAACCCATTCTCAATGTCAAAAGTCATATCTGTAATAAACTTCACAGAACAGGAATTTACCCCTTTAAGCACATTTCTTTCAACAATGCCTACTCGAAGACCTTTGGCACACAAGGCTGTAGCTATGAAGATCCCCAAAGTTCCACCACAAATTACCACATCAAACGTATCTACAGGTGTGTCAGCCACCTGAGAGTTGCTAAAAGAACCAGGAAAACTCGAAACCACTTTCTTCGGTTCTTCCACAACTACAAACCTCATGTCGAAAATAACCAATCAAAATCAAGAATTGTTCACGCACTATCACAATATCATTTCAGATGATCAACGAAATATTGTGTACAGCTAAAGCACCTGCTTGAGCAGAACAAATACTAGACCAGAGTTGGTCCAACCTCTTCAAGGCACTATATGAATATGCTCCACCAGCACCACCAACTTCCCCACTCACTGGCAAACTCTCCATTATCCTCTGCACCAAAAATTATCAACTTAAAACTGTCGGCACAAAAAAATTGCAATTCAAGCGTTCAATAAAGCAAGTTGAGGCTTCACCCCAAACCAATTGGCAATGGGGGGGAATAGTCCCTGATTTTTCGTAATGGGACAACTCTTCACATTCTCGCATTTCAAATATAATAACAACAACAAGAAGAAAAACATGTAGCACAAAGAAATGAAATTGGAAATAATTGAAGAAAAGGGCACCTGGGTTCTTGAGGGAGGGGCCTGCGTTTGCAAGCAGAAGCATCTTCCAGAAATTCTTGGTCTTCTTCTCCGAGAAAGTGGGTTGATTTTTGGGTACTGAAACAACCCATTGATTGGCTGAACATGAAGCAACACCATCACTTCTGAAACTCTGGAAAACAGTGAGATTACTTGTTCATTGTTTCTCAGCTTACCACTGAAAGCGCCAATCTATATATGTCCCAGGACAGGACACGTTAACGAATAACGACCAAAACGGGTTTTTTACTCCATTCATCGAGAAAGTGAAAAGTAAAAATTACTGAAATAACTGGTTCCCGGTGAATTTTAACTGCGGGTGAGAAAAAGAGGTCACGGGTGAGTGACTCAATCAACATAATTGGATTTTGGACAAGTACTTGGATAAACCTTTGGACATTGGGGTTTTACAGCTGCTTCTCTGCTGCTCTGTCTTCACTCTTCTTCTGTGCATCTGAAAACTCTACTCAACAGGTAAAAAAACCCACAACTTTCTTCTTCATCTTCTGCTTTAGTTTGCATGTTATGCTTTCTTGTCTCTATTTATTTTCTGGGTTTTCTTCAGTTCAGTTCTGGGGTGGGAATTGGGAAAGGAAATGAAAATCTCGAATCGAATCAAGGGCTTGTAGCTCAGTTGTTTTGGGATTCCCTGAAATGGAACATCTTTGAACCAAATAGAAGTGTTGCTACATCCTTGGATGAATGGTTTTGCATCCTGGGTTTCATATCATTGAGGAGAAAAAGAACAGATTTATGTCTGTTTTTTGGTGAATTGTGTGGATAGGTGATTAGTCCAAATAGCTGTTTTCCTTCTTCAGTTTTTTATTGGGCTGTTGATGGTTGTAAGTCATTTCTGCAGGTAGTTAACTACATTTTAGAATTCAGAATTTAGACGTTTGGGCTAATGCTAAAATTGATTCTTACTTTTTCATAGGGAATAATAGCGTTGTTTTCGTTTTGTACTGTCTTTGCATGTGGGATTTTGGCACCAAGTGTTAATATGTTAAATTCAGAGATGGTCATGTTAGTTCTGCTCTTTGGTGATCAATTGTGCAACGGCTCGTTGTCAACTTGTTTCAGGCAATCAAAGGCAGATTAGGGCGTTGATACAAACATGGCAGGTGTGATTATGGCTCCAACCTTCAGCTCGATCTCTATGAACCGAAGCAGCAGAGAGAGCAATAAGTGGAATAGTACTAATGGGCAACCTCGTGGTATGAAATTACAGGCAATGCGGATAGAGAAACCTCTGGAGGAATTGTACCAAGTCAGAGTGGAAAGAAAGGTATCGCCGGAGAGACTAGAAGAGCTCGGAGTTTCAAGATGGTCGATGTGGAAGACTGGAAAGTGCAAGCTGCCATGGGACTGGCAGGTGGACCAGCTGGTTTACATTGAGGAGGGAGAGGTGAGAGTTGTGCCGGAAGGAAGCAAGGACTACATGCGTTTTGTGGCCGGAGATCTTGTTCGTTACCCCAAGTGGTTGGAGGCTGACCTCTTCTTCAATGGTCCATACCAAGAGCGCTACCGTTTCAGAGCATATGGTGATGATTAACAGCATTGCATTACATATGTTTGCTATGCATGGTGGTTCTTGGCTTGCTTGCCTCTAATATAGTTTTAAGAATTAAAAAAAAAGGTTCAGATTGTTTGACCTTGTCAAATGTGAGGGTGAAGACTGAATCGTAGCGTATGTAGACACCTCAAGTATTTCCCAGTTCTGGATATGAGAGTTCTGTTTTCAATGTAATGCAAAATGTTCTTCAGCGTCAAGTTCATGACAGATTAAACTACAGTTCGCCAGACCAAAGTAATGTGTGGTGCCATACATCCTTGATATCCCTTGGAGAGAAAGCATAGACAACAGAAAGCAGAAACCACAACAATGAAGATCCGACTTAGAATACTCTCTTATTAAGCAACAAAATCTACCATTTCTGGCATGATACAGTATAAAGATTGGAACTAAAGTATCAAGGTTGCAGTTCTAGGAATACAATCCATTAGCCTTTACAATCGATCAAGCGCAAGGATGATAACAATCAAAAGAGTGATAGTATACTCAGTCGAAACAAAAGTTGACTTTTCTCACCATTATACAACAAATATTATCACGAACAACAATCCCTCATTCTATTCTATAATAACAGATCCCTGATATTTTACACACATCTCCATGGCTGAAAAGTATTAAAGGGTGACCCAGGAGCAATTGCCAACTCCACAATTCTTCCCTATCTTCACGTTTATCAGCTTACAGAGTTGCAATAAACCAAAGAGACATGAGGCTAAGTCACCCACTATTGTTCAACTTTGGCTGATTAGGGCAAACAGATGCAAATCACACGGGTCTCAACTCAACTACCTGAAGTAGCCGGTGGTTTTGGGTTAGTAGCAATGGCAACAGAGGAGGCAAATCTTGAGACAAGCACAGCCTCATTGCCCAGAGCCTTGGAGGCAGCTACATCTTCTAAGCGCTTCCAGGTTGATTCACGTTTCTCCAGTGTTTCTTTCTCTTTAGATTCATCTTCTTGGAAACTGACCGTGCACTCATCAAAGAGTTCTTGATCGACATCAGAGAATATCTTTTTTACATTCAACGTCAAACTCTGAACAGCTTGATTCCAGTGACTACGTGTGTTTTTCTCCAAAGCTGGAAAGATTATTGGCAGAATCACTTGGCGATTCTGCGTGATCAAAGTTCTTATATGATCGTTGTTCCACAAAAACAATGCACGTTCAGCTACCTGCCAATGAAAAGTTCATACAAGATCACATTGAGTACATCTACAGTGATCCAAAAAAACAGATCATGGTAATAAAACCATGCATAAAACAGTACATCTTGCACGACCCAGGATGCTTACATCAGAAGTTCCATTGTGAGGAACATTGACTGAGCATATCAAAATTAAGTGTAAAAGCATAAAAACCCCTCACCATCTAACTCCGAAATTCTGCCAAGAAAAAACTTACCACCAACTAATCACACCTAAAGTTCCCAAATTCAAATGAAGTTACACATAAGTGCACCATGTTATCAAGGTGCACCTTGGATAGCTAGCATTTTACAAGATCCTTAAATTTTAAACTTGCAATCAGCCACAATCTCCAAGTTTTGCAACACGGGAGTCCATAATTGTCACTCAAACGAGCAGCCAAACACAACTACGCCAAGAAGCATCTCATGAATAAGTAGAAAAATAAAACTCGATTTCACAAAGAATCTAACATTTATACTCCTGTGGACAAAAATCCCAACCAAAAGAGACTCAATCAAGCTTTAACGTATCTAATATACCACTCACTAAAACAACTAAGTAAGAACTTGAAAAGCCTATAGTCCAGATAAGAATCTATAAACCTCAAGATGATGGGAAACGTTTCACTGGAAGAATGATAATGAAATTGATACCAATCAGAAGTATAGATGGAAAATAACATATAGAATAAAACATAACTGATAAATAATTGAAACATTGTGTTTGTGCATACAAAAAGTTGACACAATGGTAGAGACAAGAAAGGCCAGAAATAGACAGAGATTCTTTAGAGTACCTGAAAGTGTGAGCTGTTGAGGCAGTGACGAATTTGACGGAATAGAGGAACCATGCAGCGCTGAAATTCTGATGGTTGAGTAGCTTCCAGAACTTCTTCCAATTCACCAAGAAACATAACTTCCTTCGAACTATTAGTTATGGGCCAATACTTCAGCAGTCCTCGAATCACAGTATCTGCCAGCTTGGCATCTTTCTCCACAAACTGACTAATGCAATAAGAAAGTTGCTGATGGTACATAGATACACACTTTGGCTTGTGAAGGGGTATCAAGGCCCGGACAAGGAACAGCTTGTGCTCTTCCTTTAAGGGCAAAGCAAAACCATTGATTATACTGCCTAAAATTTCAAGCAATTCTGCAATCCCATTGTGCTTCTCACTCTCAAAAATGAACCAAAAGAAGATATTGTTGATGGCTTTCCTAATGAATGGTCGATGCACCATGAACTTCCCATAAACACGGTGGAGGATTGTCTTTAAGTATTCCCTCTCTCTTTGGTCCTCCGACTCAAACAAATTGAGCAGTTTCAACACAAACGAATGGTCAATATATCTTTTGGCTAGCTTGGCATCTGTCTCTGGCGAAGCCACAAATCTCAACAGAAATTCATAAACAATCTGAAGATGAGGCCAAGCTGGTTCCATCATTTGGTCCTCCTCATCTTGGTCATACATTTCAGGAACCTTGTTATCAACATTTGGAGATGAAAATGTACGAAACAAATTGGCTGCCACCATCTTTGTCATCTCCTGCATTGTCACCTCATTGAACTTTGCATTTACAGACGAAATGTAATCGACAAGTTCAAGCAACGTTTGCCTCTTGATTTCCTTCTCCTTGAGATTCTTCGACGGATCGCTAAAATCAAACACAACACAGCACATACTCAACTTCTTAATGAAAATGTTCTGCCTTTCTGAACTAGGAACGTCCCTAAAACTCGGCAAAGCCTCGTAGGCCCCAGAAGGCACCATAGCACCCATCTGAGTTGCAATGTTAGCTGGTTTCTTCGAGTGATTCGACTTAGTTCCACTCGACGAGTGTGATGCAATAGTTCCATTGCTTGAGCGCGAAGCGCCTGAACCCAAGTTCGAAGCTTTTGATGAAGACGAAGACTTTGAGCTATGAAGTGAACTGGGGCCATTCCCATTGGCCCCTCCGTCACTATACCCATCATTTTGCGACGATTTCGACGGTTTCCGAGGAATTTTACCCAATATAGTTTTGATCATATCGACGAAAACCTTGATTCCTAAACTTGTATAGACACTAAATTGAGCTATCCAGCTCGGAGACTAATTCAATTCATCAGCATTCTCAAAACCCAACAATCCAATGTACACGAGGTGACAATTTATGAACAGAAATTAAAATCCCCATAATTGATGACAAAGAATTCAAATTGAAGCTCTAAAAATTAATGGGTCATGAACAAATTGAAGAGATAGACCAGAGAAATTGACTTACATTGACTACATGAGGGAAAGAGATCCGAGAAAGTGCGAGAAAACGAGAGAAAATGAAGGGAGGGAAGACCTAGAAAATCTGAGCTGGAAGTCTGGAGCTTCTTGTTGGGTCTTTCTTCAACTGATAAACCCTAATTAAAATCTAATTGCGCACTTAATTGTGAAGAGATAGAGGAGACTAAAAAGCCTAAAGCACCAAAAAGAATCGAATTTAAATTTAATTTGAATATACGGAGTATATAAACTCTGCTACATCAACTTGCAATCTGAGCTAAAAACTAAAAAAGACTGTTCCTTTGCTTTTATCGTTGCTTCTTGGGAGGCCGGTGG
This sequence comes from Spiraea crenata, assembly GCA_033992175.1. Lineage (NCBI taxonomy): Eukaryota > Viridiplantae > Streptophyta > Magnoliopsida > Rosales > Rosaceae > Spiraea > Spiraea crenata. The sequence continues at coordinate 640,130 of JAVBHV010000019.1, forward strand.
CACATTGTGCTGCTATTTACACAAACACCCATTGTACTTTTTCACCATTTAGCACCAACTTCAAGTGGAGAAGTAAATATTTTTTAGGGGTGGGCACGGGCCGTCTGAATGGCCCGAAACTCGAAATATTTGAACCGTTTCGTTCCGAAATAAGATGAATCGGTCTGAGCCATTAAATTTTTTTGACATACCCGTTCCGTTTCGAACCGTATGAATAATTTCGGTCCGGTTCGCGGTCCCCTATTTTTAATACTCTATTGGCCCGTTTGGCCCGTTTGATTAAAATATGTGGGCTATGATTGTTTGTGTAGTGAAGCCCAATCCATTTCTCCCCAACTATTGTTATTAATCATTTTAATTTCCAAATTTAATGAGTTGTGATTAATTAATTGGATTTGTTTGATTGTAGAAATGGATAGTCCAAGTGCAATAGTTTGTGATACCACCACCTCAACAAGCACAAGCACTAAGAGTACTGCATGTTCAAAGGCAAAGGCAAAGAGGAATGAGCATTAAATTAGCAGGATAATATGTTTATGTAACTTTCTTTTATATTGTTATTTCATGAATATTTTTTATGGTTGTGTGTTTGTTTATATGATAATATGTTTTCTTTTTATGTTGTTGTTTCATGATTATTTTTTATGGTTGTGTTTATTTGTCATACGAATGTAATACAAATAAACAATAATGAATTTTATTTAGTTGTGTTGAATGTTAACAAGAATTTATTTTTTGTATGTTAAATGAATTGGCCCAAAAATTAGGCCCGGACCGTTCTGAAGTTTAAATGGGCCAATCCGGTCCGGTCCGGTCCAAAAATATATATGTTACAACCCGTTTTGGACTGGACCACATGAACAATTACAGATCAGGCCGCGGATCTATGATTTTTTTGGCCCGGACCGGACCGTGCCCAGCCCTAATATTTTTCATCGTCTCAAGATTTTGAACTTTTGAACTTCTTGATGTGTTTCATTAGCTGTTTCTATAATGCGATAATCTAATCTACTCCAACGTTATCTGTGGCCACCCAATTCAATATGTAGGAAGCTAATGTCGAAATGAGCTTGTTGGGGTGAACACTCATATGAACGAAGTTTTATTCTGGAATGTTTGGAACGTGATCCTTTGTGAAAAAGAAGCTCACTCAAGTATCTCTCAATCGAGTAGGTTTTGATCGCAATTAACCAGGCTATTTCTCCCATTTTTTCGCAGGTTTAATGCATGGTTTTTTTGCTCTTTATAATAAATGTTTGGAAATTTTATTTTTGTCATAATCTTATAATTTTTTTGAATTTTGTTATAATCTTATTACAAAATTTGATTTCATCATAACTTTATGAGAAAATTTTACAAAATTTTAGAATTTTTTTTATTATGTCATAATTTATGAATTTTTTATTTGTCATAACCTTATGAAATTTTTTTTGGATTTTTCATAACTTTATGACAAAATTTTGAAAATTTTGATTTTGTCATAACCTTGTGACAACATTTTGAAATTTTTTAGTTTTGTCATAACAACATTTTGAAATTTTTTAGTTTTATCATAACATTATGATAAATTTTTATGAAATTTTGATTTTGTCATAACCTTATGACAAAATATTTGAATTTTTTTATTTCGTCATAACCATATGACAAATTTTAGAAATTTTTAGTTTTGTCATAACCTTATGACAAACTTTTATGCAATTTTGATTTTGTCATAATCTTATGATAAAAATTTTGAATTTTTTTATTTTGTCATAATCTTATACCAAAATTTTTGGTTTTGTCAGAACCTCATGATAAAATTTTATGAAATTTTGATTTTGTCATAACCTTATGATAAAATTTTTGAACTTTTAATTTTTGTCATAACCTTACGATAAAATTTTTAATTTTTTAATTGTTGATTTTATTTTGTCATAACTATATGATATAATTTCCAAACTTTTTTTGGTTTTCCAAGATTGAAATTATCATATGCATTTTTCAGTAAAAAGTGAATCACTTTCCCACTGAGCAAGCAGCAAGCCTGCAAAAGTTTGCACCAAGTGAAACCAATTGAAGATTATATTGCATGCATAGCACCATCTCATCAAACTTGTGCTGAAAGGGTTCAAATCTGCCTCTATCCTTTACTTATTTTATTCCCAGGGTCTTCTTTTTTAAGGTGCCCACTAGGTTTTAGCTTTTATGAGATTATTAGGGGTGTGAAAAACCGAACTGAGACCTTGGGATAGACATTGGAATTGCAACAGAACAGAACAAGTTAGGTTGTAACAAATTAGAAGTCAAAAGGACTACTAAACCTGGGACCACCTGGACAATATAAAACCAAACACAGCCTATATTATATACAGATGTGCAATGAACAAAAGTTTAGCGTATATACAAATGGAACTTGGAAGGGACCCTTCATGGAAATATGCATATTAAATAGTCTGGCTGGCTTTTAGATAGGAGACTCGATCGTCAACTTTGACAGTTTCCATCCATGTACATAAGGTCAGATTCCGTCTTACATCTCATCTTTGTCTTCTATTTGGTCCTCAATTTCTAATAATTAATTAATACTTGCGGTCCGATCTCAAATCAATCAAGCCATAATATACAGATAAGAGACATCAAAGAATGGGGTAAACATGTACTATGGTTCAATTATATAGAGCTATGTACCAAAACATGATCATATGACTCGACAAAAATGAGGGAAAAATGGCATGAAAATTGGCTGGTAGAAGAACCGGGCAGTTAGAGCCAGAACAAGTTCCATCAGTCAGTAAGATCAACCCGAAGCCAACTGTTAAGCCAAACGGGCCGTTCCAGTTGCTCCTAGAACTTAGCCGAGCTTGCATTTGGTCGCACAAGCTGAACCCTATGCTGAAGCTGCACCTCTGGATCTTGATCCATAGATGAAGCCCAAGAGCTGCCAGAAGAAACCTCCTTCCCTTACTTTTCCTCATCCCGGAAAAAGAAAAGACAATGAAACAAGGAGAGAAAAAGGTAAAGAGAAACTAAAACAGTTGCCATTGCATGCATACTAAAAAGTAATGCCAGCAATAAACACATCACAGCAAATCCATGGTTCCTCCTAAACGTTTGGTCTAACGTCTTCTCATGTGTTCTGTGCTTAAATATGATTAAATGTCATGCAAGGAAGACACAGATCACAAAGTCCTCGCTAGCTCTACCACACATACAAACGATCAACTAAAGAAAAGCCTCTGGATTGTGCAAGCACAGTATCTTCTCTGCACTGTACATTTCCACAACACACAACATTGGAGCTAATGCCAAAGAAGTTGGATACCTCCATGCTAAGCATCCCAGTCCGTTGGTCATCTTTTCCTGCGCTTCGGCTCCACCTAGAAAAAGTTAAAACACAATACCATCAACTTAATGCATGGTCCTCCCAGAAGCAAGGAAGGCAATAGGATGATATTGATATGAGGTTACAAGCTAAAGAAAAATGCAACAGAAGCAGTCAAAGGCGTTGACTTGTTTTCCGGTTCACACTAAACTGAACAGCAACATGCAGTTTTAACAGAATTACATTCAGGAGTTGTATGGATAAAAAGTTACCAATTATGACTGGCATGCATAACATAGAAAAACCTTTTGGAATCATATGTACCTAAACACATAGATATCTCACCTTAGCCTCAGCAGATGGTGAAACTTGGAATACACTCAAGGATCTTTTGGGATCGTCTTCTGATGAGCAGTCGGAACACATAAACTGCTCCAACTTCTTTGCTTCTTCAATAGTCATACCCATACAAGAGGGATGGAACCTGCAAAATAAATGAAATACAGGAAGCATATCTGTTATTACCACTTATAAAAGCTAGTAATTGCAAGTTTCAAAGAAAAACACCAAGATATAATTATGTTTCTGAGGCAAAGGCGTTCCCACAGCAAGAGAAATTACACTGCAAGGACCTAAAATGCACCTCTCCAAAAGAAAAATGTTCCACTATCTTTGAAAAGTTGCTTAACAGAAACCATGGCATTCTTTTGTTCAGGTACGCCCCATCTGATCCTCCATTGCCTAACTAATATGACAGGCTTCAACAAATGTAGCACAACTAAAGCACAACATGGAAAAAGAAAATTGTAGAGAACCAATTGAGATTTTCAATCCAATTTCCATTGATACTTCCATATTTCAGACCTCCAGCGCTTTATTAACGATCAACATTTATTAACTTTCCTTAATCAAGTGAGCAAGAAACCGTCAAACCATCATCAAAACTAACACCAAACTAACTTAATAACCTTAAATCATGCGGAAGGTTGGAGATAATTGGAAAGGAAGGTAAAAAGGTAACTCACTTACATAACCGCTCAGTGTTTATAGGCAAAAAGATGAATAAATTCAGGTATACTGAGATTGAACTAGTTAATATGTTCTTAAACCCAATTATGCTAAATAAGACCTGAAGAACTAGCACTCCACATGTAAAATTTCACATATATGAGAAGCTCAATGTGCTTGTCATCTAGAAAATCTGAGAATTGCCCAGACATCTTATCTGCAATAAATAGCAAATGAACTTAGCAATCATTACCTTCTTCAAATGGAATCATATGCACTAGCATTCACAAATACGATTTTCGACCTCTAATTAAGAAAGCTTCTAAAAAGAAACTTGCAGAAGCATTCACTGCTTGATTGAATAAAATGTTACAAACTATGAAAGATGAATGTTACTCAGCATGAAATAAATAATGGTGTTCACTTACCAATCCTTGCATCCCTCACACTGCACCATGAGGTCGTCTGGATTGTATGGCATCTCACATTTACAATACCTTCAACACAAAAGCCAAAGTACCATAATTTCAAAAATTATTCATCACCAATCAAACAATATATGCGTGTTTAATTGTGCAAGCAGATATACAACCAAAAGAAAAAGGAACATATTGCTTACACAGCCACTCGGTCCGGGGTGAACCCTCCAGTGGAAGCCTTGTACTCAAACCTACTGAAGTAATCTTCGGCTCCAACATTCTCAAGTCTAGTGTAGTTCTTGAAGGAGTGCACAGTGCACTTCCCTTCTATAGTGTGTGCACTCTGCACATCATAGTGGTCTGACAAAAACAGCTCCTTTGCCCCATGGAACTGTCTTCGGCCTCCGATGGACTCCTCAGGCCGATAATACCACCGAACCCGAACCTTCACATTGTTTCGGTGGTCAGCTTCAATCTTCTCCACGCGAGCAACATATGGAGGCTTATCAGAGTCTGACGGCCGCATTAATACACAATCACCAGCTACGGAAAGCACAAAAACCAATCCAAAACTCAATGCCAACCAAAGCTGAAAACCATCAATCTTACAAAATCACAATAACGGAAATACCGAAATGAGGCATTTTACAGCTTCAAATTTGAATATTTGAACCTGGGTTTCACAAATAACTTCATGTATACATGTAAAGCTTGCAACTTTGGATTTCTACCAGCTAGATTCAATAGAAATGAGACATTTTTTTGGGGGTTTCACAAGCTTAAACTGGAAAATAAATTCTGGGTTTTTCAGATAAACTGATGAAGATAGTTACCTCGAACAATTTTGTTGGTGCCCTTGATGGTGTAAGAATCCAGGTCCTTTTTGCCAGGTTTGGTCTTGGCCATGAAAGTTGCGGCAGCTGGAGCTTTTGGGGATTTTGACAGGGATGCTGATTGTACGAGAAATGTGAGCCAAATGAGGCGAGATTGTAGTATAAAGGTGAGGTTTTTAACCTAGGGTTTTCTTAATTGGAAGGAGGGCTTTAGATGGTAAGGGTTTAATGGGGTCAAAGGAAACCCTAGAAAGTGAAGGTATGAGCAATCTGGGAAAGATGAGTCCTCGGAGAGAGGGAGAGAGAGAAAGAAGGCTTTTTTTGCTTGAGAGGATGCGACTCGGGATGAACAGAATGAATGGGATGGCATATCATCATACATCATTACCATCATCATCATCATCATCCATTTTGTATGCATTCATATATGCATCAATGCAGTAAATATTTGTTACGTCTGCTTTTCTATCCTTTTATCTTTATAGTTTATTTTCATCCTTTCTTCTAAAAGGTGAAGTTCCGAGTTATGGACTCGTTGTAATGATGATATGTTCATTTATTTTGAATGAGAGAGTTATTAATTTGGTGTGTTTTAATATGAGTAATACAAATTAAATATCTGGTCAAAATAGTTCATCCTTGAATCAATGTAATTTATGACTTTTTAGATGTTAGATTACGAATTCTAATGTGGTGGGGATCCTCATAGTATGGACTAATCAGTCATTCAAGTATTGGAGCTACGCATATAAATTGCATAAACGTATAACACGTGATCGTTTTTGTACATGCTTCCATTTAAGTATCACTCTGGTAATCTATATGACCTTATAATTATTATATTTTTCCGTTACAGTAAATAACCGGGCGATTTTCGAGCCTCATTGTTCAAGATTACCTATGGGAGCTTTGAAGCTCTTGAAGTATTCAAGATTCTAGACATGTATTATATGTCTAGTCTAGTACAACTTGAGTTGTATCAAAGAGTTGAAATTGATAAAAAGTGGGTGCCCGTTATTATTATTCAATAATACGTACGAATATACTAGGTAGAGAGTCACAAATCTAATCGTCAATGTGCCGAGCACGAGTTTGATGGATCTTAGCTCAAGTACGACTTGATCAAATTGATAAGGGTCTAAAAAACTAATGTGAACAAGACAAGACATGTAAATTCATCAACACCAAATCTGATCGATGCAAATGCGAAATGTGATCGATCATTCGTGCGATCGAGTAGATGCACAATCCGTGGGGAAGAATACGTTGTTGTGATCCATATAGTAGCGGGGAAGATGGTGATCTGGATCCAACGGCACAAATTGCATGTCCTCTGAAGGCTTCCAATGGCGTTTCCTCTGATTGATGAACCAGTTGTTGATCTGTTTCAAATCCAGACCTGTCAATTCTGCCAATGCCAGCTTCTCATTCTCCTGCATGTATTCTTACGTAATTAGACTCTGAAATGAACGATCTAAATGACTAGTTGTTGCTCTATGTCACAATACGAACTTGAATGTCATCTTACCAAATTTATATTACCGAATATATATTGAGAAATGAACGATCTAAATCTCCAAAAAATATGTACCGTAGGATAGGGCCACTTGTAGTGTCTGCTCCACCAGTCGAGCAGCTGATTCCGGGCTTCTTTTGGCAACTTTTCGATCTTTTTCTTCTTCGAGAACTCCTGCTTGAGACTGCCAAGATATCCACTGTATTTGCGCATAAGCTGAACTTTAAGTTCCCTATCTCCGGCTTGAGGATCTATGCAGCTCTCAGAATTCATAACATCATCCTCTTCTTCTTCCGAAGAGGCGCTTCTCGCAACACATTTTTCACCCGAACTAGCAGCTGATAATGCATACCAGAAAATCAGAGAACCACAGTACTATCATACTATGTGTGAAAAGGTCAATACTATCAATAATGTGTCGATATAATTGTGACAAAAACATTGATCAAATGTCAATGTGTGCATATGACAGTGGAACATATAATTCAAAAATGTCGATATTGATCAACTGTCAATGTGCATATGAGAGTGGAACATATAATTCAAGACCGGCTTCTTATGTGGAGAAAAATTGTGAGGAGGGTGAATACCAGATTGAGATGAAGAATGAAGGGTAAGATCTTTGAGCTGGGAATCGATCTTGGAGAGGAAGATCATGGCTTCCTTGAATGGTTTTGTGATTTCTTCCTCGTACTTAATCAGCATCTCGCAGTAGGCCTCCATGAATTGCTCCAGCTCCGGGTCATCATCTCCTCCTCTTACTCTTCTTTTAGTACTAGTACAAGTAGTTGTACTCATTGCAGCAACATTGATGTGATAAGCAGTGGCCTGCTCTAGCCTAGCCACCACTTCTGGAGGTGCCCCAACCTGATATTATCAATTGTGCTACTTAATTTCTGACCAAAGCAAACATTAGATAATATCAAACAACGCAGTTGTAGTCATTAGATTGATCACCTTTTGACAGTTGGCATAAGCGGACAGGAGGCGTGGGAAGAGAGGATGATCCATGATCTTGGCTTTCATATTGGTTCTGGTTTCTGCTTCTTTATAAGCAGCTGAAGATGATGAATGATTCTGCATTTGAAGAGAAGGCAATGGCTGCGGCTGCATCATTGTCACTAAAGAAGAAAGTCCTGCTGCATTTGGAGTGTTGGTGTCCCCAAACCCCATGATTCCAGTATAAGTAACTCCACTGTTACTATTGCTACTCCAATATTCTTCCATCTCTGTCTTTTTCAATATTGAGAGCAGAGGAACTGCAAATGCCTCCCGGTTTTTAAGCTAAAACTTCTCTAGCTGTGTGCAGTAGAGACAAAATAGTAGCTATTCAGTCAGAAAACAAGATGACTTCTGCTTGTATTTAATATTCCCCATCTGCAAAAATGTAAGATTTAATTGGATTCCATTTAGACCTCCTTGGAAATGGCTACTTTTTTCTAGTTCATTGAATTGTGACTAATTTATGATACAGTTTAATGCAACATCGGGTAGAAAAAAGACATGATTCCATGATTACAAATAGATTCTGTGAAGTCCAAAACATGCAAAGAAGTGTGAACAGTAGGGTTAACGTGTACCCTCTCCTGCAAGTTTTACTGACAAACTTTCCTTCCCGATGAAATATTTAAACTGATATTAGTGTTGGATAATTATTTCATCCATCTCCTTGTTTGTTGTAGTGCTGCCAGTGCTACTATCTCCAGTCCACTGACGCAAAATGCTACTGTGAATATAGAAGGAGATAATTAATGATATAAAAGCGTGCTTAATTAGACAGTAATGAGGTCTTATGGAGCTGATCAGCACTGAGGTTAAAATCTAACAACGCAGAAAAGATTGGGAGAACTGCTTTTTGGTGATTGAAGGTAACTCATCAAATGTCAATCTTGTCCATTTTTTCGGATTGATGGAGTCTGACTTTGTCTCATCCCATCCATCCATCCCTTCATTTCATATTCTCTGCTGATTCTACGATGTCCTTTGACCAATCTCCTTTGAATTTTCTGCCTAAGTACGTACCCTTTAGTAACCCGGGATTAAGACATTATTGATAAGAACAGAAAAGAAGATTGTATATGTACGCCAAAGATTGCTCGTTTTCGAAAGATGAGAGTTGTGTTGTTTCAGGGAATATCTTCGATAAAAAAAAATTACCAATTATCTAGGCATATGATCATCTAGAAATAGGAAAAAGCTGTGGAGAGGGAGGAAAAAGAGAAAGGTGATGAGAAAGAAAGCTGGTGTGATGGTGTAAACGTCCCTTCCGTCTCTCCTGAGTTCCAATCTTCTCCAGTATTTGGTCTTTTCTGATTTTTTTTTTTTTTTAAAAAAAAAAGACTTCTTTGCATTCTTCCCTTCTCATCACGGAGACTTTTCTGATTCTTGCAGTTCATTGCTCGTGCAAACTTGAACATTACAATCTGACAGAACAAGACTTCTTTACATTCTTCTCAAGTGGTGCATAAATTAGCCAACTACGCACCAGAAGAAATTACAAAGTTAACTTAAGACAGACAACTCATACTTTGCAAAACATACAAGTCTTCTGCATTAAAAAGCATATAGATTGGTTCAATTGTTTCATAGCTAATTTTTGGAGTGAGTTTGGGTGTTAACAGAAATCCATTAAGGAAAATTACGTCTTGTGTTTCAAATTGACGCACTTAATTCTGGCTTGGGGATTGATAGGCATGTGTACAACCTCCTAGAGTTTTTGGATGATGACTGAATTGGCTACACCAGCTTCCTCAATAGTCTGGTCCAGATCACTGAGCTGTTTTGGAGGGAACCCCATTGTCTGAAGTCGGTAGCTTCTTGCGCCATCAGGTCTTGAGGCATCAATGAAAGCATGGATGTCTCCGACTGTGTGATGGAAGTTGAAGCGAGATACCATACGCGTACCGTCAGCTAACCTTAGCTGAATAGAGGTTGACGGTAATGACTGATCCACGGTTAAGCCAATTAAGGGGGATGGAGCACCTCTGAGTAAAGGAGTAGAAACAGTTGGCTCAGATGTGGAGGAGGTGCCACCTAAAGTTCTTCCAACACCCTGAAAAGAAGCGCGATGCCTTGCTGGTTCCTGCAAATAAAGCTAGAGAGCATCAGAAATAATGAACTAGGTGCATATTAGAAATATATATACCAGAGTAGGAGAAAACTAAGTACAGACCGGATATTCTTCATCCCGCCTCATCATATTGACATGAACTTCAGTTTTCCTATCAGCTGGTTCAAGCTCTTTCGGGCACTCAGAGTTCTTGATGCTCTGCATTCATAATAACATAACATCTTACCAGTCCTCAAAAGAGAGATTAAACCAAAGGGAAATACACAGGAGGAAAAGAAAGGAGGTCATCTGTTTAGCATATTTGGAAAGGAGCATTAAGGACCTTCCTCCTCTAGTTCGGCAATCAAATAAGCTATTTCCCAACCCATTTATAAAAAGAATGAGTTCAAATATGTGGAAGTACATTACAGATCTTTTTTCTCATACATAAGACTTCCGATCTGCTTCATAAGAATGAAAATTTCTACTGCTCATCTTTAATAACATATTCTTTTCTATTTTGTGCTTGAACTCTCACCATACCCAAACCGGCATGGCAAACCAATCTCTAGTTGTTACAATGAACTGAAGTGTCTTACACTTTCTTTTGGTTGTATCATGTAACGTAACCTTTTAGAGGCATTAGATTGTTCAGACAACATGACACTACAAATGAGCTATAGCCTATAAAAAGGTCAAGCATTCACTTGACAAAGCTAATGATCTGCTCACATTTTGATTTTTGAAGCAAGTTCAGTTCAATGGACTATAAAAAGCTGGCAGACTCAAACCAAATATACAAACAAAAAACTTGAGACAAACCAACTCTAATGGTGCGTTTGCAGGAAAACTTACTTCCAAGAAGGGTGCGTTTGCCGGATCATCAAGCCTCCTCAACGGGCCGTCATCTACAGAAAAGCCATTCCTCCAGAAAGTAATGGTGTGAGTGACAGATTCAGGTGGCTGAGTTGCAGCAGTTGGTAGAGTCTCTCCTGTAAGCAGTCTAGCTGTTCCAGTAAAGCTTCTCGAGCTGGAAGAAGGATGATGGTGATCGATAGGCCCTTGTGCGGCAGCTACTTGTCTAGCTTTACTGAAGATCGAATCCACATCATTGCCTTTGGTAGGGTCTTGGACAAGCATTCCACTGAATCAACAATACAACATATTAAGACCAACAAATCATTACATGAACAAAAACATAACAACAATTACAAATCATAAAACTTGGTAGAGAGTTCATAGCAGCACAAGCTCAAATGCCAACGATAGCCAACAGAAAAATCGATGTCACTAAAGCGAGGATATATAACCAACTATCTACAATTGGGTCACTTTGAAATACCATAATATGCCCTATTCTGCCTAGTTCACATATATTTGTTAAACAAACAACAACAATTGAAATCTTCTTTCTTTCATACCTTCACTTTTCTAATTAATCAAACATACTGGCATGTTAAAATGAAGCTGAAAATTGCACTGTCTTTTCGATGGAAAAAAAAAAATGAAATTTCAGCTGAATGCAGTCAGTAAGCTGATTTGGTAAAGTAAATAGCACAAGCACAATGCAATGCATTCTACATTCCTCATACTCATTCAGAATTTTCTCGGTTCCCAAACATTAGGGTTAGAGCAACAAGCTAACCTAATTAGCTAAACCCTAAAGAAGCCAAATTTTCCTCGAGAACCAAACAAGAACTCGAAAAAAGAGACTACCTTTTCTCGCCGCCGGTGTAGTACTCGTTGGGCTCGTCGGAATCGCTGTCGGACCCGCCCTTCGCCGGCCGATTCAGATCGGAAAGCGTGGTTATACCCCGCGGGCGACTCGCAGCCGGCGGCTTGGCGTCGTCCTTTCCGGAGGCGGCGCGCTTCGATCGGAGCTGGTACGGCGCGCGGGACGGCGTCGGAGACGGCGAGCGGGAGCGCGACGGCGACTGCGAAGGGGAGTAGTTGGGCGAGTCGGAGGGCGAAGGGGATAGGGGGATTGGGTTCGTGACGGCGGTGGCGGGGGCGGTGAAGGTAGCGGGAACGTCGTCGGCGGCGGCGGCGACGGAGCTGTTGTCAAGGAAGGTGGAAACGGCGGCGTCGAGGTCCCAATTGTGGCTTTCGAGGAAGAAGGCGGCTTCTTGCTTGGAGGCAGAGGTGATCTCGCAGAAGGAGGTGATTACGGCGTCGTTCTGGGGGTTGGATTCTTGAGCGTCGGTTTCCATTGTGGGTGGTTTCTTCCGCGAGTACGGCAGTGTTCTGTTTTCACTCTGCTTCGATCGGATTCTTTGATTGCTTTCCAAGACTCGAGAATGGTTGGATTATTGCTTTTCTGCTCTATCCATCTTTTTATATCTCTTTCACGATGCTGTACGCTGTCGTTTCGTATTTCAATTTTTTTTTCTTTCATGTTTTACAAGGACAGAATTATTTCGATTCTTTAATTTTCCTACGTTAGTTACCAATATAATACATACAAAGTTACTTTACAAAAACAAAATCAAAGAAATTGTATTTGTAGTCCAATAGCTTTAAAATCAAAGAAATTGTATTTGTAATTTTCACTTACAAACATATAATCTCATACATCCCAGAAAGAACCAATCAAACCAGAAGATAGATGATCTAGATTCTATCCACGAATATTTCGCAAGAGAGAGTTAAAAGTCTGAAAACAAATGGCCTGTTTTCTTTTGATCTTTGGCAGCTTCAAGCACTGCAAACAATCCCGTAATGCAATGCCCAAAATTTCATTGCACTCAGCAAGCCATTCAGCCATCATCTGCAAACAGCAAACCCGGATATCAGGAACTTTCAGAAGGCATTTGACAATGAAACCTTGCTTCTATTTTAACTGATCGGCCGCCAATCCGGTTAACAAAGTTATGCACTAGCATCTGAAATACACAGTGATCTGAGTTACATGTCTGAAGAATCAGTCTAATGAACTATTTAACAATCTCAACTACTTGATCTGATCTACTGATTATGAACAGTCAGTACTAATCATTTCTATTCATCTGTACAAGGATCATAGCCAACGTACTTCAAACACAATTTACAGCTTTCACAACTAAACACCATTAGTCATCACCTATCAACCATTAACAGGTAACACAAGCTTACCATAGGCGATCATGAATATCGACTGCCACCACCTTCAATGCCGGGAAGGCGAGGAACCACAACAGGTCCCCCTCGAACTTTTTCGAGAGCAAAAGTAACTCTCAATGGCCTGCCCAGTAACGCCTGCAAGCATAACCACATCAATCAGACAATGTTCTTACACAACAAACCTTTTGGTACATAAAGATTACAACTTCTGCATTAACCTTCCCATCCATGGCATCTTTAGCAACCTGGGCGTCATCTGCCTTGGTGAAATCAACAAATCCGAACCCTCTTGACCTCCCGGAGTCTCTGTCATACAATATCTTCACTACAACACAAGCGTGCAGATGGTTCTAGTTCAGCTGGGCATTTCGTCGAACACATAGAGGACTAACAATAACGTCAACTGGGAGACCAACTTACGTTGATAAAGTTCGAAACTTTACCTTCAGTGACCTCCCCGAAGGAAGAGAACGCGTCTTTCAATGACTTCTCGTCCAATGACCATGACAATCCTGCAAAACCCAGAATCCAAATCACCATAGAAACACAGCCAAAACCGAAAAGTTCACAACTTTGAAGGCAAACCTCCGACGAAGAGCTTATTGTTTGGTGGAGCAGAGGAGGAAGAGGGCGGCGGTGAACAGAAGAATCGCCGCCAAGTCGAACTTGGGTTGTTTTGGATTGTGGTTGTGATCGATGCTCTACTAGCAAGGAGCTTCAACAAAGTGTTGGTCATCATTGCTTGCTTGTGTCTGTTCTGTTTTGTGCGCTTTTGAGCTTCGGAGTTTTGGCTGTTTGCAAACTGCTATGCTGAACTGAACCCCAAATTGTTCGGTAGTGGACAACCGAATCTTTTTCGGTTGATGCAAATGAGTGGGTGGAGAGAGGTTTTAAGATGGGTAAACGCTCTTAACCAATTAAGATATACAAGCTCATATTGATTAGTTATGAACTTTCTCATTTTGACGGATCTACCTCCTAAAGTTATGTTGTTGATTATAAAGATCAAAACTTTGCGAATGGGATGCTGAATTTATGTTGACGGCTCCATGGAGCTTGGTTATCCATTTGAGCCTAAAATCAGTAAAGAGCTATTTGGTCTAACATGAATGGCATGAATGAAAAAGTAGTTTAGACATGAGACCGTGTGCCTATTAACTCATGCTCAATATAATGTGGCAGCTTCATTAGTCTCTAACTTATGAGGACTGGGAAATAAGAATCCAATTTATAGCAAGCAAAGTTGCAAGATCAGATCAATCGAGACTTCCATATCTACGGATGACTGAGCATTGCGAAATGTACATGTTGAATGAATTTGCTGAAGTTGTTACTGTGAACTTCTGATATGATGATGAAACTGAGTATCAACATCGATGTTCCTTGCTCCTATTCTTGTGCTCCAAGTTCCAGCAGAAGAGTATTGTTGATAGTGTTTGCTGTTGGACCAACAAATTGAACCGGACCTGACAAAAGGTGAAGATAGAGCAATTCAGAAACCTGAATCCATCATTTACTGTCATAAGAGCCAAGCTGGAATGGCAAGAGAAGGGTTATGACAAACCTGGATTTACATAACGATTCTTAAGAGCCCACTCCTCTCGGCAAGAAGCAAACGTTTTGAATGGTGGACCTGATATTCGATTGAAAGGAAGAAAGAAAGAAGTAATGAATGATAGTGATACTGCAGAAATGCAGACAAGATCAAGAAAAGGTAGTATGCTGACCTTCAAGTTCCACCATTGCTTTCTTAATAACCGGCTTGAACTTCCCTGCAATCATTCAAAACCAAATCATCAGCTATTCAGCTCAACTTGGGTCTCTATGATCTAAAGTGAAAGTGATTTAGTACCATACCATGTCTGCGCTCGACATCCATTAAAGACGTCAAAGCTGTTCCACCAACTGTCCATTGATCAACTGGAGCAGCCAAATTTCCCACCTGCATTCACAATTTAACTCAGCAAAAACAAACTTCATTCACTAAGGCAAATTAATAAAGATTTAGACAAACATAGTTGGCATGGTAAGCAACTTACAGATGAAATCAGCCCAGTTTTTCCACAATGAAGAAGGGCTCCGGTACCATAACCTAATGCATAGCAGTAGTTTGCATCAAAATTTGTAGGCAACCCACATCTGCCCTCATAACTGCAAAGGAAAAAGAAAGTACTATATAATATCTGATACCAAGAGTGGAATGAGATCTGAATGAACCAGATGAACAAACATGTACCCGAAAAAGTGTGTTTTGCCTGAGAAGTCTTGGTTATAATTACCCTGCTGCTTCTGATTGTCCAGTTCAGTTTCTACCATTTGAAGAAGCATCTTTTCTGTCTCTATTTTGGAAACCTAAATGTTTTACATTGTGTAAGATTCAAGAAATTAACGCAATTCACCAAAGTTTAACAGGTCTCTGGCAAATATACCTGCACATTTCCATGTGGATCTCTTTCAAGCAATAGTTGGTCCTGAATTGTTTGAGGCAAAAACTCGAAGAGCTCATGAGATTGGCTCTGGAGTTTCTTTTTCCACACCCCTGCTTCATCAATAACGTCATGAGCTAAGATTTCGTTAAGTTCTGCAATTAACTGCTGTACCTACAAGTTTTTATGGTATACCAAAACGAATTAAGTTTTGAACAATTTACAATGGTAAAGTTCATGAGAGTAGGAGTTATGAGCACTATCATGTTTTTCAACATACCTCAGGAATGAAATCAATCAGGCCTTCTGGTAAAAGTATAACACCATAATTGAACCCGAGATCTGAACGTTTGCAGATTATATCTGTTATGTAGTCAGTTACATTCTTGAGTGTCTGCTTCTTGGCAGCAAACTGCAAGAAGCCACAGCAGTATAATGTAAATAGAAACTGAAGCATTATCTCGCCAGGGGCAGGGAATTTTAGGCCCCAGAAAAGGCAGCATCAGTAGACACATTTCTGGATTATAAGTCACTACCTCTCAGTTTTCATTCAGTTAAACAAGAAGCCAATAAACAGCAGATAACTTGAAGCATACTAGAAAAAGAGAGAGTCTTTAGCCTATTGAAAGTTGGAAGTTGGCTAGTTTGAATTAGCTCTGTAAACTGGCCGGCAGTAAAGGATATCGAAATATACCTCCTCCCCAATAAGTGCTATGTTTGGATGAGTTTGTAGAGCACATTCCAAAGTTATATGGGAAGCTGCACGCCCCATAAGCCTTACAACTGTAGAAGTAGACAATTAGAAGGACAATCAAGAACATGCATTTATCGTCAAAGCTATATGCATGGCTTGGCGCGATACACTTCCTGTTACAGAAGTTGGGTTCTGCAACAAAAGTGGTACTCCTCAATTTTGATACAAAAAGGAGAAAATCAGAAAGTATAGAATCACAGCTAAATAAAGTAGAACTTAAGTCACAACTTTGGATTGGCTTGGAGAAGCAGGAGCCTGCTAGATATTCAATGTTGGATATCAAGTAAGGGTTGCTAATGCTCTCCTAAATATTGTGAAAAACTGCAATAAGTTGGTAAAACTTTGGCTCATGGCAACAGCAAACAAACATATAAATTAGGACGTATCTGAACTATTCGTTCACAATCAGGGTACTTACAGTGGTAGTATTTCCCAGTCGACCGGGCATCTGTCATTACATTACCAATCATTTCTGAATATAACTGCACATTGACTCACGCAGATATTTGTGAAAAATCTGGCAAATAACAAAGAGGATACAAGATACAGCATAAACTGATTGTATAGCAATGTAAAATGATAGCAGAGCATTATACCTTGCATGCAGTGTCAAATCCAAAACTTATAGGCACTTCTTTGCTTTTCAGATCACCATCAATTGTTTTTGGACATCCAATTACCCGAGTCTTAATGTTCTTGCCCCTAAAGCGTATAAAAAATAAGAGATATGCATCTAGAAGATTACGTAAGTGTAAATACTAAAGCATTTCGAGCATAATCTCCCAACTGTGTAAGGAATTGCAGAAGTTCACTGGTATAGCATAGAACATTAACTTGAAGAGGCATAACACGTACCTGAAGTGTTCAGCCAGAAGGCAAGCATTTGTATTGGAGTCATCCCCGCCAATGACCACAAGGCCATCCAGATCAAGCTTTTTCACTGTTTCTTCTGCTTGCTTAAACTGGAAGGTATGCAAAGTTCAATCCAGGAGACGAAAACCTTTACAGATAACAGTTTACAAACAGCTTAACACTTTTGTACGAGCATTAAAGTGACCTGTTCAGGAGTTTCGATCTTGTCTCTGCCACTAGCAATCATGTCAAAGCCACCCTGTCAGAGTAATGTGAGAAAGTAAATTCTGAAAGTGAACTTGTCAAACAAACATGCTGCAAAGTTGATCAAAAGAAAACTAAATTGAAATTTTCTATAATGAAACATATTATACAGGAGAACTTGGAAAAAAAAAAAATTCTTACTGCACAAGAACAAGAAAAGAGTGCAGAAAGTAATTGATGCATAGCATAGATCATAACATCGAAACATAACAATACCTGATTTCTGTAAGGATAGATAAACTCCGCAGACAGTTGAACAAATCTACACCTCATGATCCCTGCTGGACCGCCCTTGAATCCATACACGATGCTTCCACTAGTGTGCTTCTGCAAGTAATCTATCTCACACAATCGGAGAAACAATGTCAAATATATTCTTCTTTTCATGGTTTCAACTGAATTAAAACTGACCAACTCAAACCAAGAGGCTCACCGAAAATCCCACAAATTACATTGTGTCCACCAGGAGCCTGTCCTCCAGAAAGAACCACTCCAATCTTCAAACTTATGTTCTTTGGTAGGACCGAAGAACTTGGCTTTAGCATTGCTGATGGCTGCCCGAATAGGTTAGGAAACAGCTTCTCTATCTCTTCTGCAATAACAGTACATTACAAACCACATCAAAATATATATTCCATTTTCGAAAAGGTTCATAACTTTAAAACTAGTTTGATTATCCAATTACTATTGGTACATTGCACTGATGGACACGTAACATAGACATTGTTTGTGTAATGAACAATGAGCTGCATAATTGAAAAGAAAAGGAGACCTGAATTTCCAGCAGAGGAACTTTTAGGGCCATCGATGACGTTGAAGGAGCTTTTGAGAATCGAAGGGAGAGGGGGCGAAACACCAACACGATTGGCCTGGACCTCGCTGTAGGAAGAGATCAGGCGGCCGGGCACTGCATTGCCATTGACTGAGTAGGAGGGCATAATGGCTGTCAAAGTCTGCGTGAGTATGAGAGGGACTATGGCAACAAGAAACAGAGAAACAGAGAGAAATTTGGTTTTTAAAGTGGTGGTTTTGGATTTTGGCTTTTGAAGCGGAGAGATGGTTATGAAAAATGTAACGGAGCACATGCAATGAAAAAATGTAAGTTTTTATTGAACTACAAAGATAGATGTGAACTACAATGATAAAGCAAGTTTGCAATCAATAGTCATACCATAAACATATATGGGCAAAAACATTCATCCCATCAATAAGTTGGCTTTAGTTAAAGCGAGTTGCAAATTCTTCCATTCCTAATTCAGGTAATCTTATTGTCTCCCAACAATGATAGGATCACACAAACAGTTATCAAGTGATGGCAAGAACACTTGTCGTGATAATGATCAGCTTTAATTGTAAAATCACAGGAACCACCAGGAACTTTAATCTCTTTAACACTTCTTTTCTCTAAATCATACCAAAAGAGCAGATCAAAATCATCCATCAAAACAACCATTCCCGCATCCTTTGACAACACCAAAGCTTTGCAATTACATTCATACAGCCACTTATTCACAGATTTCAGGTCAAGAGAATAAGAAGAGGGAGCAAAGTGAATAGAGTATCATAAAAGAACCAGGAAAATCAGCAGCGTTATATCGCTTGTTCGGACGGAGATCCTCTATGCCTAATTCCCTGTCTCCCCCTAGTCTTCTCTTTTCGGCTTCTCCGCTAATGCGTGTCATAATCCAAAATCATTCGAATATGTAATTTTGTGAATAAAATGAATAGTTGAATCATAACATGCATTAGGGGAAAAGCCGAAAAGAGAAAAATGAGACGGAGGGGAGATGGGGAAATGGGAGGATCTATGTCTCACTTGTTCTGAGGTAGGGACTTGAAGAGCATGTCAAAAATTAAAATAATACTTGTACATTTTTTGATGTACTGTATTATACGTGTCTTGTATTTTACTAACTATGCATATACAGAGATACAACCTTTTCATATATAAGAGCTAAACCCTGCCACTAAAATCGATATGTCCATTAGAAAGCACACACGTTTGGGACACGCTTAATTATCAACAACAACGTCCTCTTATGAATAAAAATGATCGAACAAGATATCGGTTTTGATTCTGATGTATCTTTTTGTTGGAAATAATTCATCAGGAGCCACCTTTAAATCCGAAGGTTTCATCTTTTTAAGAAGGGAAGGAAGAATATAATGAACTGTTGCATAGAATGTATGTGTGAAATTCAGGCTATAGCTGCTATAAATAAACTCTCGACTTAACAGAAGAGACTCGGCTGCAGCCTCTCAACAATTAAGGATTCAAGAATACAGACTGTAGAGAACATTGCAGCAAGTAGATCAGCCATTATCTACAAGATCAGCCAGATATAATACCAAGAACATGACTTCTTGAATTGAGGCGAGTTACAACAGCATGAGTTGAAATCAAGTGGCCATCTTGGCTAACTAAAACTAGCTGTACTCCCAAGAAAATGACGCCATTTAGCTGTGGGATTTTTCACCAAATCAACTATCAATTGCACCAATGCCAGGCACTGGTTTTGGCACCTACTAGAGAAGTGGCACAACAACTTGACAAGGCCATCAAAGCACTAGGTGATTTCTTGGGTGTGGTAGTTCATTCTTGTGTAGGCGGGACAAGAATCTGCGAAGACCAGAGTATACTTGAAAGGCGGTGTCCATGTTGTTGTAGGCACATCAGGCCGCGTGCTAGACATATTAAAGAGGTCATGGTTGCACTCGGATCAAATCAAGATGTTCGTGTGGGACAAGGCTGATGAGATGTTGTCTAAGGGATTCAAGGACCAAATTTATGATATTTTCCAGCTCTTGCCATCAAAATTTCAAGTTGGTATCTTCTCTGCCACATTGCCTCCATACGCTGTTGAGATCAGTAAGAAGTTCATGAACAAACCGATCAAGATCTTTATAAAGTGCGAAGAGCTCACATATCGGACCTTAATCATATCATGTTTCTATGAGCTATGACAAAGTGACTGCTCCATTATGTACCTATATAAATCACGCTACTTCAACCAAATATTGCATGTAAGAGCTCAACTAAATCACTTCCATCTTGATCTAGCTCAAATATGAATTGAAATATGAATTGAAGTTGACTTTATAAGACATTTTTAGTATCCTTCAATATTTCAATTAATGATCTTGTAATTTGATATGAATCGAGAGACAACATAGACCCAGATTTTACAATTTGATCTTGTAATTTTATATATATATATGGTTTGTCATATATATACATGACAAACCCTTCTTATAGCCATATCACATACTATATGCCTCTCGTAACTACTGAATAGAACGACGTTGGCATGAGATATACATAATCACATACATATGATGAGCAAGAGATTCCCACAGAGCCAGCTTTTGGAAGAAGTTTCAAATTTAAATCCTTCTAGCCCTAAGTTTCTAACTTTCTATCAAAATGAACAAATTCCCTCTCTAACGTAATAAAGATCACTATCCAAACATACGAATTCGCCTAATTTTCAATTTTCAATAAAGTCACAATTCAAATAGGGAGATGATTTTGGCACACCCAAAATCACCTCCTACACACCCTTGTGTGATCCCTGCCGTTGATTCCTCTTTTATAATTGAATTCAACGGTCAAAATTAAAAAGGGGTGTGCATGAGGTGATTTTGGCACATCCCTTTTTAATGGGTGAAGCCCACCAAGGTGTTTCGCTATTTGACCCCATCCAATGATCAGGCCCAAAGGATCAAATTCAGGCCCACAGAGCAGTCTCCAGAGCCTCCTCGTACACAAAAACAAGGCAGCAGCAGCTCTCGCCGTTGGTCGTCCGTCGTCCGCCGTTAATCACAGTTGCGAGGTCATTTTAATCTCTGTTTTTCTATGCTTTCGAGTTTTCTACTGGATTTATTGTGTTGTATTGATCACCCATTTGTGAAATATTCCATTTTTTAGGTTTTTGATGAAGATGAAAAGGTTGGTTCTTGAGAAAAGATTAAGCTTTTGGCGATAACATCATAGTTTGGTGCATTTGTTCAATCGTTGAGGGTGTGAAGAGTAGACACTAAGCTGAATTAATCATTTTAAGAAAATAATAAGCATTTGTGTAGGTTGACTGAGTTAACACAAATTTGGCGGTATTAATTTGTAATTTCGATTTTGATACATTTTCATGGCCAAAGTCCCCCTTTTTTTTATCGTTGGATACTGATTGAAATTTTAATTGGAGGGTGATATATATATATATTTTTTGGTGGTATTAATCTGTATTCACCATATCTAGCTGGAACTTGGAATTCTCTAGTTTCAACCTATCTTTGCTCTCTCTCTAAGTATTCAAGTATACGAGTATGGTTAACTGGAAGATTTAAGGCTTGTTAGCTATGGTATTAGAACGCAGTTCATGCCGATATCAACTCAGCTGGGCTTTAATTCGATATTAGGATGAAAGAAATGGTGTCTGTATGTAGTTCGTTTTGTGCACAAGTTCGATTTTCCTTCTAGAGCCTGAAGGACTCACTGAATTTCTGCTAGTTTTTAATACTTGGAGTCTAAGGCATATATAAGTATATGCGGTTTTCAGTCATATAGTTGTTTTAGTTAGTTTCCCTGTATAACCAGATATTGAGCATAGGTTGTTGAATTTGCTGGTTCTTCCAAATTAATATTACCGTTTAGCTAGTTTCTGAGTGTTCTGCTAAGATGAGACGTTTACTGTATTTTCTGCATGTAGTTGTTTCTGTTAGTTCTCTGCTCTTTCGCGTTCATGATTCTGATGAAGCCATGTATTAGTAACTTGTATTGAATTTAAGACTTTTGCTCCACTTTGGGATGTCTAGGTTGGAGAAGAAATGAATGCTTTCAAGGCTTTTAAAGCCAATGTCCCAATTGCATGGAGCCCGAATCTGTACATAACTTTGGTTAGGGGAATGCCGGGCACCAGGAAAGCTTCACAGACGTACTTTAGAGGCCTTACGTCTCGGCAAGTGCAACCGGACTGTCATGCGATGGAACACACCTACAGTTAGGGGAATGCTCCAACAGGTTTATTATTAGTTTAAAGTGGATGCATAGGTAGAGTAAGGTATCTCTCATGTTTGTATAATGTTAACATGTTACTTTTCCACACAGGTTAAGAGATTGGTCATGATTGAGACAGAAGAGATGTATAAAGCTCGCAAACAGAAGTTGGAAAACCACAGAGCATTACGTCCCCCTTTGGTCATAAATCACCTACCTGCTTCTGCAAGTAGTTCATCTTAAAAGCCTATGCAATTGTTTAGAGGTCAGCTCTCAGCTTCTTGGACCTGTGCCTCTTTATCCAGGAGAATACCTTTCATATTGTGATATATATACTTATAAGCAGCCAATCTTGGATCTATGCCTGATTTTTTCTCTGAAAATTTCCAGTGTTTTGGAACTAAGTGAATTAATATTGAAGCAAATTATCTTGCAACTAAAGTAGGCCTTCTGGATGAGTGCGTGATTTTCAGAGGTTGGTCATGGATTGCTGTTATATTGTATATGTTGTTTGTCAGATGAACAAAAATCTTGTAGCACTTAGTTATACTGCATTCTAGATCACAATGTAAACAAATTCGGGTCTCAAACACTGCAGACCAAATAGGGATCTCGTTTTCGAGAATGAGGAAAAAGCATGATACACAATCTCTTTTCGTGTTTCTTTGTTAACTGTTTAGGACCAAAATTACACAAGATCATTTTGGAAGCATACATTCTATGGGCCTTCCTTTGCTTCAATCTTTATTACCTCTGCCATCTCTTCAACTTTTGTGTCATTTGAGATCTTGAGTTCCTTCTTGCCAGTGTTGTGCTGCTTGCCTTTGTACTGGTGTCTCATTGCAAAGAAAAGAAAAACTAAGAAATTTATAGCTCCTAGCACTGCTAGCAGCAAATAGAAGTAATCTACCGTTCCCTTGTTCAAGTCACTCCTCAGCCAGCTCTTCTTAGTCACTTTGTCCACCACAGTCACCAACAGACTGCTGACATAGAACCCCATTGAAATGGTACTTAAGAAAAGCCCTGTGCTCATGGACTTCATTCTGTCTGGTGCTTCCCGGATAAAAAATTCCAGCTGTCCGACATAAACAAACGCTTCCCCCGAACCCACTAGGAAGTATTGAGGAACAAGCCAAAAGGCACTTAGTTTGGTGTCTTGGTGAACAGCCAGTCCCCTTCTTTGTTTCTCTACTATTGCGGCAGCAATCATAGCACCCATTGACAAAATAAGTCCAATTCCAATCCTCTGAAGGCTTGTTATTCCTTGGGGATTGCTGGTGAGTTTTCGAGCAAGGGGAACAAAGAGTTTCTCATTTAAGGAAGTAAAGAGGAGAATGGTGATGAAGAGAAACGCTGAGAAAGAACCTGCAGGGATGACAAAGTTGCCTAATTTTCGGTTCATGAAGGTGGCTTGTTCTATGGTGAAGGTAGTCATTTGAGAGTAGATTGTCCAAAAGAGGATACATGTAGACCATATAGGCATGAGCTTGAACACCAGTTTCACCTCTTCAACTTGGGTGACTGTGGATACTATCCATGGGTTGCTTCTGTATCCTTCAATTGCAGCATATTCATCTAGGATTGCAGCTTTGTCTAGACACCTAACCATTCGCATGCATAGGGAAACAAAACCTTGTCAATGCCAGTGAAGAAGATCAATGAGAAAGTTGATGGTTTTAGACTCATTATTTCTTGATTTTACATTTGTGCATTCAGATAGTACATGGTTAGTGACTTTCTGTTTGGATTTTAGATGCATTGGATGAATTATACAGAAGTATGATGGATAGGTACTCTATTATGTAATCAATTAATACATCAACTTACTTCAGCTTTTCCGTGTGTGGGATCTTGGCTTCTTCATATCCATTCAAAAGGCTTGGATGAGAAGGATGGAAAGGCCCTCTTCTTCCAAGCCAAAAATATCACCCTCCATATGACAGATAAAGGGCTACCTTGAGGCTTTTTGAACCTATAAAACAGCGTCCCTGAGAGCAACACAAGAAGTGCAATGATCATTGCCCCTGCGGATATTCCATAACCAAGCCCTCTGCCCACATTATCTTGCACATACACGAGAACAATCACAGCAAACAGAGACCCAATGCTAATGCCAAAGTAGAACCTGTTGAAGAAGAAGATCATGGCCTTCTCTTCCTTAGGGTCTGATGCATCAAACTGATCAGACCCGAAACCGGAGACATTGGATTTTATACCACCACCACCTAGAGCTGTAGTGTATAAAGCAGCATAGAGCAGGACCAATTGCTTGCCATTGGCCTCAATGCATTCATGGTGTTGCTTTCTATAGTCATCACATGGAGGTGGTCTCATGCTAGGAATTGATGTTGCCAATGTCAGCAAAATTATCCCCTAGAGCAAGAAAAATTAGTTTTTACACCGTACTTGGGTAATATGGTATAACAACTCCGCACTTTATTATGTGAGTGAATAATATTCCTTGAGCAGTGGACTTACCAGACCAGTTATTGTTGCAGAAAGAGCAACAGTCAAGTACCTCCCAAGTTTAGCATCTGCTAGGAACCCACCAAGGAGGCCAAGGAGGTTCAAAGTGCCCATGAAATTGGTCACTATGTTTGCAGATTTTGCTGAAGAAATGTGCAAAGTACCAACCAAGTAGGTTACCAAGTTCATAGATATTCCCATCACACATACCCTCTCAGCCAGTTCAATTCCTGCAGCATAGTAACCATGAGACCTATCAGCTAACACACAAACATGTGACTATGGAGAGAAAGTTTCAAGTGAAGATAGAATAAAGCACCCAAAATCAACCCTGCAGCAAGCCATCCACCAGTTTTCGACTTGTCCACCGGATTCCCCCGAAAATCCACCACTTCTCCATCACCTCCACCACCACCACCATCTTCTTCACCTTTCCTTGAGATCAAAACCTGTTGAGATACAAAGAAAAGAAAATCGTAAGAGAACAATAACAAAACTCATTGAAATTTCAAGTTTTTTGTACATACCATGTTCTAAGCAGAGAGAAACAGTGTGTTTCTTTTGTCCTTTGGGGATCTTTGCGGGAGAGTAGAAGTATCATGAAGATTGCATGTATGATTGGGGGATTATAAATAGAACTTGCCCCAACATCTAGTGGTCAAGAGTATAGCTGTTGCACTCTTCACATTTTTAAAGCATGTGACCACTTTCGAAATATGAATTTGTCACGTGACCACTTTCGAAATATGAATTTGTGTTATGTGGTTTTTTAGCTTGCGACCAAAAGATTGGAAAGTGACACCTTTTCATTCATTATTGTCGACCTTTGCTTGCCGTCATTGGGAAATCGAGAGCTGAGAAGATGGAAGACACCCCTACGCTGTATCGCACCTAAAGATGCTTATGGAAGATCAAATGGTCCACACTTGTTAGATTTTATCATTCGAATTTTAATCACCCGCGT
This sequence comes from Spiraea crenata, assembly GCA_033992175.1. Taxonomy (NCBI): domain Eukaryota; kingdom Viridiplantae; phylum Streptophyta; class Magnoliopsida; order Rosales; family Rosaceae; genus Spiraea; species Spiraea crenata. Next base: position 666,074 of record JAVBHV010000019.1, read on the forward strand.
ACAATAAATTCCTATGTTTTTACGTTCCAAGAGTTTGCTGGCCGGTTGTTAACGAGAAGGGATTCAAATTCAAAGCCCCAAAACCGTCCACGTGCTCTAATTCTCTGCGTTACAAGCCCTACCCATATCCTGTCTCTAGCCGGATATGAGTTTGCAGCACATCTCATACTCGAAAATTCAATGATATTATTGATCACCAATCATGCTATACCCAATTAGGTGCTTGGCTTAAGAATCAATTTGCTGCTGTCAAATCTTCATCATACTTTGATGATCTATGCTAATGTGGGGTTGAATAAAACAAAGGCACCTCAATTATAAGATTTTAGCTTTATCAATCTAGCAAAACATAAACGAACTACCTTTGTTACCCACCAGAATCGTGTACAGGTGGGATGTCTATATCTTCTTGACCAGCTGCTCTGATGTTATTCTGAGAGAATTGACATGGATATTTTTGTATATAGTTAGTGGGTTAACAGTAGTTGTGATTCATAAGCTTTTTTCTTCTGGATACTGATTATGGAGGGGCCGATTAACAAATTCTCACGTATGAACCACCAAGTTTTGTCATTTTACTGTTCAAGACTTGAGTGGTCACAAAAGAGGCCTTCCGTGGTCCATTCTTGGGGATATCCTTCTAGTGTAGTGTTGTAGATAAGTTTGTCTTTTGGGGACTCGTATTATACCTTCTAAGAAGAGTGTTAGGGTTGATTGATCGTGAAACAATGCAAGCAACATCGACCATTGTTTTCATGATTGAATACGATGTGGATAGTTGAAAGACAATGTATGTGTAATGTGGGAGGTGGGAGGTGGACTACCCAATTTAACACTAGGTTATAGATTGTAGTTCAGTTGATGACTCAATATTATACCAATTATATCAGTTAGGAATAATAGAAGAAAAGAAGAAGAAAAAAATGTACTTATGTTTTTCATTAATGAGCTTGAAAATTGGGTGGGTGACTTAGGTGGTGCTTCTGGCAAAATTTGGCAAACAGCTAATAATTTTGGAATTTTTGGGGTTTTTAGATAAATCTTCGGGTAGTCTTGAAAACAAGTCACTCATCAATTATCTATTAGAAGGGCAACAGATGTACTAGAATTGAGAGGTTGCCCCTTAGAGAGGGAATCTCATAATTAAGACGATGAAGAAGTATTAAAAAGGAAGGGACACATGTTCATTTTCTTTTATGTAATGGCTAGCTAACTACAAAAGTATTACAATTTGAAAGTGAAAGCAATCTAACCTAATTACAGTTCTAGTTAATGAAATGGATTTATAAAACATGAAACTCATTGTAGCAGTCCTACTAGCTAATTATGCACATGTGAGAAAGTGAAAATGTATACCCAGAGACGATTCCTTTTGGAATACCATCTTAGTGACATTGTTGCGGATTGCTATATTACACCTGTGGAACTTTATATTATAAACACTTTCAAGATATTGAAGCAATACAGGGCAGGAAGCCAAAAAACAAAAAACAAAAACAAAAACGAAAAAAAGGAGGGCTTGTAAGATCATAAACCCACCACTCTTTTCTCTTGCGAAACTATAACCTAATAAGAAGCAACCAAATCCAAATTTTGACTTTGATCCATCATCTTCTGGACCCCTAGTTCTGAAAATTTAGCGAAAACCCCAACCAAAGGAGCTGTATTATAAGTGCAGGCCTCAGTCTGCATATAATTGTCCCTTTGGTCCAAAAACTTGTCTTCCAAGTCAGGCCCTCCAACCAAAGCCCCAACCAAAACATTAGGATTTGGCTCCTCCCTCCCATACCAAATGTCATACCCTTGGGTGCACCCAATGAACCCTCTGTTCTCCCTATATGCCTCCACAGAGGCTCCTCTGTGGTGCACCCTCTGGGGGTATTTTGGTCCATGCCCCACCAAGTAGCTCATGTTCAAGGGATTAGACCCCAAAATGTAATCAATTTGCGACTTGGCAAAGCTGAGGACTTGCTCATGATCCACCACTCCTCCGTGGCAGTTGATTTTTTGGTTTTCGATTCGAAGGAAATCAGAGTAAAGCGTTAGGAGAAATGCAGCTGTCGAAACATACTGCATGTTATTCCATTGCCTTATGTGCAATAGTCCTGCCGGCGTGCGATCCACGTTTTTAGTGGCGATGTTCTTGTTTAGGCATGAGCAAATGTAGTACTCGGATTTCGATCGATATTGTTCGAGTATGCGTGCATGTTCCTTGTGTTTGTCTTCACTAAGCAACTGTAAAACACGAATATAAGGAACAAGATAAATACATTGGTGAAATCTTTATCAACCAGCATCTAGTTTTTTTACATCAATAATTTCACAAAAGAAGCAAAAAAATCAATAATCAATAATAAGTTGACTTATATATCATTTTCTATTTCTTTGTTTGTATTGACTATCTAATTTTTCACTACATTTACATATCAAATATCAATAAACTCAATTCGATAAATTAATGGAGAGACTGCTTCTTCATATAAAAGAGCCTTGAAGGAAAGAATTGGATCCACTCTATTTGCATAAGTGGGGCCATATCCATGCTAACAAGAGGGCCCACTTGAAGATTCAAGCTAGATAAAACAAAGATTCATTTTTGTTCATCGTGATATTATTTATTACTTATTAAGTAGAGTAATTTTACAAATTTTAAAAATTTACTTATAATTAATAATGGATAATATAGTGGTAATGTTCATCATTACTTTTTAATAACGAGTAAAAATGCATTAAAAAATATATTATTGATCTTAAAAATGCATAAAAATAGATTATCGATCTTTTTACTACACTCCATCATGACGTCCCATCATGACATCCTAGTGAGCTGAATGCAGTTACTCGGCACAAACCCTACAGCCTTTGCCACATGGCTAACCTTTCTTCAGAACTACCGTGCAAAGCATCATTTTGCACATGGTTGGTTGGTTGTGTGGCACACGATAGTTGTGTGTTCTTTTGTTCTTGTTAAACCCTCGTTATGTGCCTTAATTCATGTACAAACTTTATAAAGTAAAAGTGTGACATAAAGTTCTTTTAATCAATGATTTTCACGTTTGAATGCAAGAAAAGCCAAATCCAAAAAAGATCGGAGAGAGCAAAATTCAAACACCGATAGCCTAGACACAAATCATATAGAAAAGTAGCATAGATCCACGTGGATGAGGCTGGTCATAACACGTGGCAGAAATTAATTAAAGTTGAGCAGTATAATTAGTGACTGCAATTTTAGGTAGAGTTAGTTACCTTGGAGGCGATAAGTTGAAGACCAGCGTACTTAACGTCCCAGCTGAACTCTGTAATTGCCCAACCAATGCCACCAAAGCTATCAGCATTCTTGATCACATAATTCAAATACTCCTTATTGTCGGTGGCCTTGTAAAGCCACAAAGCAGCCCACAACAACTCGTCCTTAAACCCACTCACCGACGCATAGTAGCTCTTCACCACTTCCAAGCCCCCATCATACTTTCCCCTATACTTGTCCCCAAACTCAAACAACTAGGGACCAAAAAAAACCCCACTTTAGCATTATTATGTTTAGAATAGATATTAACGAAACTTACTTAAAAGAAAATTTTTATGTCGAACTTGCCCTATCAGTTGGTCACATCATTGTGATTTTGATTGATTTTATAAAATAATTGTAAAATAACAAATTCAGTCAAATGTGAACTTTCTTTGAAGTAAGTCTCATTGGCATATGTCAAATTTGGATATATGTACCTGTTGGGCATGGTGCAAGAGTAAGTGGGAGTAATGTGGGTTAGTTTTCTTGAAAACCAAGGCGGCGGCTGCCATTGCCGCTGCAGTCTCTCCGGCGAGATCCGATCCGGGGTTTATCTCGTCAATCTTGTACGCTTGCCTAGATGTCGTCATGTCCTCAGGCCTTTGCCAACAGTAGTGGTCTGTGTCACCATCACCCACCTATGTTATGTCACCACAATTTAAATTCAAAATGTGAACACTCAAAAACAGTAATTTGGGGCAAAGTAAATAATCAATCATAATCACAAGGTGTCCGCTAATTAAGATGTACCTCTGCCCATAACACATTAGGACTAGTGTGAGCTTTAATGAAATAATCAGTGCCCCACTTGATCGCCTCCATTGCGTGATCCAACTCTCCGGCCGCCGCGATTTGATGCCGGTATTCGATCACACTCCAGGACAGCATCGTCACCGTGAACGCCATCGGAAGCCCAAATTTCACATGGTCTCCGGCATCATAATAACCCCCAACCAAGTCCACCTACACAAATCAATGTACACAATAAATTAGCAATTACCACTTTCATAATTTCCCACTTAGCTTTCAGTACAAACTCAATGAAATTACATTTTTGGACCAAACACAAATGTTGCACAATTTACAAATACCCCTTGTTCGAGGCCGTCGGTGAGGCCGGAATGACCGCGCCAGGCGACTCTCTGGTTGTACGGCAGGCGGCCGGAGCGTTGGGATTCAAAGTAAAGGAGGCTCTTTGAAAGGGCATCAGTGTAATTAAAAGCTCTTGTGGGGGTGATGAGTAGAAGAAGAAGAAGAATAAGATGCCAATGTGCAAAAGTGTTTGGTATTTTTGATGCTTCACAATGGTGTTGCTGCTTCTTCTCCATTGTACTCTCCTTCCTCAAAGGAGGGAAGTAAATTTGGGGAAGTGACTAAGTGAGCTCTTTAGCTCCACTTTTGTCACTTTGAAAACTACCTTGTTTGAAGTTGTGGTTTGGGCTCTTATATATGTCTATTCGCATGTGACTTTCACGTGAAAATGACCTTTAGTCTCAGAAAACACCAGCGTGATTTTTGCAACGGCTTGACACTCCTTTTTGTACCATATACAGAGAAAGTGGAATGGGCATATGGCATGCATTGTGGGAATTGGTTCATGTAATTAGGGGCGCGCGGTCTTTGATAATTATTGATACTTTGTTTTTAATCAGCTGATATCATTGTTGTTAACTATATCAATAATGCTTCTCGGAAAAAAAGAAAAAAAAACTATATCAATAATGTATTCAAATCTTTAATTCAAATAGCATGTTTCTATTCAGCAATACCAAGAGCACCAATTTAATACCCTAACTTAAAACTCATTTGGTAGTTGTGTTTCCAGTGTCAAAAGCATTTTTGAAATTTTAACAAACACATGCTAGGTGCTTCTCATTTGAGCAAAAATATTTTTAAATGGATAAGAATAATTGTTAATTCAAAAGAACTTTTGGCAAAAACACCTAAAATGTGCTTTCTAGAAAATCAAAAGATTTTTTTGACACTAGAAAAGCATTTGGTAAAAGCCCACTTATATGAAAATATGTACTTGTTCTCATGTGTGGTTTACCCATGGACATTGCTTATTCATAATTAGTACACGAGAAGTAATTTTGGCGCACCATCCTATTTTGATTTTCTGCACACCCTCATTTATTTACGGTTGTCGAATCTCCTTTAATAGTTCAATCCATATTATAGGATTTAAAAAGAGTGCCAAGAAAAGTGTGACAAATCAGATTTCTTAGGCCATCTCCAGCCGAAAAGGGCTACAATTTAGCTATGCCACATTGTAACCCTCTAAAATATATATATATTTTTTAAAGAATAGTGTATGCTACATTTTGTCATCTCCAAACGAGGCGGGCTACATTCTAGAGTTGGAATCCGTTGGCCAACTAGAGTTGGCCACGTGGCAGAGTTGCCTTCGTCCATTTTGTAGCCAGGTCTACCCAGAGGGTTGGATCCAACCCTCTTTCTAACACTCTAGCCCTTTTGTTTTTGTAGCCCAAAATGTAGCCTTCTTTTTTGGAGATGGTTTTGAACCATTTTTGGGGCTACAATAGGGGTAGCCAGACCCCGTGACCTCGGCTGGAGATGGCCTTACAAAACTAAGTCTTTAGTTAGTAATCAAAGTCTCAAGCCTAGTTAGTAAAATACAGGATGCGTATAGTACGTTAAACACACACACATATATTATTCGGCAAATTTCTTAAAATAATATAGTGAAAAATTTGGTCATTTATAATTAATATTTTAATTAAATTTTTTGTTCTAATGTAATAATACGTGAAAAACATATCAAATACATAAATAATATATATATTATTGTTAAACTTCTAAAATTTATGGGGTATTGTTCTTTAAAAATATTTCAATACGTATATAATTCGCATATAATATATTTCAAGTAAAAATACACATTTTTTTTTAATATTTTTGAAATTACAAATACAAACTATAATATATACATATTATACACATATTATATTCCAATCAACTAATTAGGATCCCAAGAGATAGATCGCAACTCTAGTACTATTGTTCTAGAACTTTGACAGGCGGGAGTGGATCATTGATTTAATACCTCCGACACAGGATTCATGGCTCATAAAATCATGATTTATTTCATCAAAAAAAAAATTCATGATTTATAAAGGTGTGGCTCAAATGGCCATGAATTTTCTAAAGATTGCTTGGATCGGATGATTAGATTGTGTAAGATCCATACATAAATAGTAGGGGTACAAATTGTGGAGGTGCAGAAGCATGGGGTATAGCTTAGAAGTTTCTTTCAACTAAATAATTCTGGGTTTTGGACCTCTTGGTCTCTTGGAGAAGGCGTGCCAAGTTGTCTTCTTCAATGCTCTGGGTAGTGTTCTATATGTTGTCTTCGACCGTTGTCTATGCCCCATAAAAACCGTGATAAAAATCGGTGTAATCTATTGTGCTCTTATTAGATGACGGTGGAAAGCCGTGGTTTTAGTTTTTTATAGACAACGGTTATCTTATTAACCCGTTGTCTCACATAATTATAGAAAAAGAGAAAAGAGTGTGAAAAATTAAAGAGGACACAGAGGGAATTTTACCGAACAATTTTAATTGTGAATAGTGTCTTTTGTGTTTTGCTTTTCAATTCCCGCATATGTATTAGGATAATAGTGTGTAAAAATTTCGTTCTCTAGAGTGTTATCTATTCCATTTGGTGGCCTAGTGTAATGAACTATATCACTATGTCATTCTTGTTCACTTGGAATGATTCATGAGATTAATAATATGATAACATAGTAAAGTAAATCAGCAAGCACGAATGAAATAACGAGAGTCCTAGCTTCATTGTGTGCGGATGTTGGTGTCAATTTACAAAGGCACAATTGTTTTTCAAAAAGATTGCTCTTTAATAATTAGAATCGGCGTTGTGCCTATCAAAAAAAAGTACAAGGAAATTAACAAAAGAAATTAATCTTGGAAATTTACAAGGACAAAATTACTTGTTACTTTAGATCAATATGTAGCTAAATCGAAAATGAAAATATTCTTTATTATAGCAATCAACCAAGAATGATAGTGGCATTTCCTTTATCAATATCAGTATCATGTAATAATCATGATGCCAAGTAGAAAGCTTTGAAATCATAACATTAAAGATCTCATCATCAAACCTACAAACTGGGCATTTACCTAAAAAGAGAGCAATTCCGGGTTTTTTTCGGGGAATCCCCATTTGGCAATTGCCAAATCGGCAATGCTAATTGACAATTACTGTCTAGTTATGCGTGCACAGACGACCCCGTTTGACTCCTAAAATTCGTTGTCGGTGCAACAACCTCCACGTGTGGGGAACTGGACAGCACGCAGGTTGGCCTCCTCCATTTGCGGTGATTGGCCTGCCAAAAAGTGGAACTGGCTCAGCCGGTCAAGTGGAAGCCATCGACTCAGAGTGGACCTCGGCATGTTCCCTCGCCGACACGACGTCGCGGGAAAATTATGTAAACAGTCAACAGGTGAAGTCACACCAAATTTGAGTTTCAAGTAACACATAAAAAGTGCGAAACTTCCCACCAAAACTATTGAAACGTTTCTTTACCAACAGCTATTGAAATGAGAGTCAAAAATTTTCACGCCTGTTTTCCTATGAAAGTACAGATTATCACGAGAATCATGACTTATTGACTCTCTTTTGACTTCCCTTCCCTCACACCGCAATTATGCAAAGTTAAGTTGACCTTAGCTTACTTGATACTTCATATATAACAGGCCGCGAGTATATAAATATCTTGTAGTAATTGAGGTAAAAAGTTTGTCGGAATGTTTAAATTCCGACCTAGAATTAGCGTTAGATACATTAAATTAGATTGGAATGATCCAATCAAACAGGACATACAAACCTATACATGTTATAACATGAATTCTATTTGGAAACATTATAACGCAATCTTTAGTTTCAACACTTTAGAATGTCTTGTTATCCCAAAATCTGAATGGTACCTAACGACATATCATTCGACTATTGCAGACTTCAACGATTGGAGAACCGCCTCAAACAGATTGTTTATTTATATTACAACACATGAATTAGTAACAACGGAAATGAAATGCAAGCAAAGACAGGCTTAACTTGGGCTTCTAGTATAGTGGGCTAAAATGAACGAAGACCCTTGGGAAATTAGCTAAAATAGGCGCATGGGGAAGCTCTTTTGCCAAAATCTCCGGTCAGCCACATTTGTGCTAAAAATAGGCAAAACTTTTGCCTAATTGCACAAGAAACCCCTCTGCTAAAAATAAATTACTCTCCATCGCCATCTGCATAGCTCAACTCCAACCACCACCAAAACTTTTGTCGGGGTCGGATTGGTTGGGCTCGGCGCGTTCGTGTACAAGAAGCGTTTATGATGCCAAGCTAGCGTTCGGAGTGAATGTCGCATTGCTATGTTTTTGGATTTGGTTTTTTATTTTTGATTTTTGCGTCTAATCGGCTGAACTAATTAGTAAAAGTTGGTAGCATGTTTGTGTAATTGTTTCATTGATGTTGGTGGTGTGGTTTGATTGATGTTGGTGTTGTGGTTTTATGATTTTCTGGCTAATCGGGGATTTATTGAACCAAATTTTCTATGTTTGTTGTGTAATGCTTACATTCTGTGCAAAATTTAAGAGAATTGATGTTCAATTTCATGAAATTTATTATTTTCAATTGTTGAAAGGCTCAATTTGTGTGTTTGTGTTCGGTGTGATTTTGTTATCTTGAATTGGTAAAATGTAGGAGGCGGGTTTACACACGCCGGTCACGATCCCGGGGCCAAATTCGAAGGCGGCGGCGGTGGTGGTATTTGGGTGGGGATGGATGCTGCTGAGTTGTGCATATAGTCTTCTATGCGAGTTTTTTGCAAATCTGGGTTGGTGTTTTTTGATCAGATGGGAAGAATGGCGTGAAATTGCCGAGTTACACAAGGATAATGTGAATATTATACGGGACTATGTGATACTATAAGTTACATATTCACACTTGCAATAAGAGCTGGCCCAGTCACTGGTCTTATCATACCAGAACTTAGCAGCAACAGGTCACGTGGAAAGATCATGGGATTCAGTTTTTCTGCTCATTGGGTGAGTTCCTTGGTTAATAGTTTGAAATGATTGATATCTTTCCCATTTGCGATTGATGCGTGTGTGTCTCGACTCATGTCTAAGATCTTTCGTGGTTATTCAGGTTGGCAACTTCTTGGTGGGTTTATTTTTTTCTTGACTTGGTCGAGAAATTCGGAGTTGCTCCAGTTTATGGTACCTTTGGTGGAGTATCCTTGTTGGCAGCAATATACGCCAACTACTTCATAGTTGAAACTAAAGGCCGCTCCCTCGAGGAAATAAAAATGTCACTAAGATCCGATTTCATGGCAGGAGACAAGCGACTATATGTTGCCAACCAACCCAGTGTATCAAGATTAAGGAGGATTGAAGTGCCACGGTTGATCATAGATCGCGTTGAAGTTACCCCAGGCAGAGATGTTTCACTCTCCACTGTTCCAGGGCTTTAGAAGATGCTGTTTCACTGTCTACATTTGTGTTCGCCATCCTGCAAATGTTGGCTGTGAAGAATTACACCTAGAAAATCATTCCGTTTTGTAAGTCAATTTTCATAGTTCCCACGTTCATGATTTAAATTGGATGTGATGTGTATATGTATGATTTACGATAGTGAAAGACATAATGAGCGTAAAAGGTTGGTGCAGAAGTCAGTTTCTTAATTCTTACAATGATGGCTATACTGATCCCGGCAATAACAAAATCTGAAGTCGACCTTTCGATCCAGACAGTATACACCATTGATTTTATTCGGAGTTGAAAACTGAGACGTTGGTAACACAATAAAATCAAAGAAAGAGCCTAAGGGGGCGTTCGGTAGAATTTTCAAAGCCCCATTTTTATTTTCTGGATATAAAAATGCACATATTTGCGTTCGGTGTACATGTGATGAAAACATCCATGATAACACCAAAAATGAATCCTGAGAATGAATTTGGCTTTCACGGTGAAAATGTCAAATTGACGTTCTCAACATTTCTAGAGAATGCAGATTCACATGAACAGTGAAACTCAAGAAGAAAGAGTTTCAGTTTTAGTTAGCTGATTACAAAGTAACTGAATATATAACGGTATCAATAAATATCGTTAATACAAGAACAAAAAGATTGACGAACATCTTAAGATTAATTACTTTATTGGGAATACGCGCTGTGTACTGCTACGTTGATGAAGCTCATCAAGATACAAACTGGATGCCCACTGAGCTTGATTAGAGGGCCACGGATGTTAATCAACATGGCATCTGGTCATATCAGCATCAAGTCCCAATTCCAGGCGCGTAACAAGTTAACAACTTGCAAAATTGAGAGCTTAGCTATATGTTAGTATTTGGCCCATCCAATGGTCAGGCCCAAAGTATCAAATTTAGGCCCACAAAGCAATCTCTTCCCTGGAGCCTCCGACACAAAAAGAAGGCAGCAGCTCCTCTCGCCGTTGGTCCTAGTTGACAGATGTCATTTTTAATTTCTGTTTTTCTATGCTTTTGAGTTTTAGACTGGAATTTTTTTCCTATCGTTTTAGATATTAAGTATTTTTCCTATCTCTTTCGGTATTACATATTTTTTCTAATTTTATATTAGACAAATTATGTTTTTCCTATTTTTTATAATGTATTTTTACAAAAGGTATTTTTAGAAATACGAAAGTTTACCATAAATAGGTACTAAATTTTAGTAATTCCATCTTTTATTTGGATGCCTAATTTTTTTTAACTCCGACTCCTAATTGTAATCTAATTACTTGGCCAGCAAGCAAAGGAAAGCAAAATCCATGTTCTCCTTGGACAAGAGTTCCTCCACTATAAAAAAAAAGGAGGCGATTCAACCCTAGCTATATCATACAACTATCAAAACATTCAAAGTTTACCCTAGTCAATTCCAAAATATGTCAATCGTTGCTCCTGAAAGAAGATCATCGCCACAATTCGACGCCGATCGTTATGATACCAGAATGAAGGAGGTGCTCACTCCAACCGATGGACAAGACGAATTCTTCAGATCAACCGACGAGGTCTATCCAACTTTCGATTCCATGGGACTGAAAGAAAATCTCCTAAGGGGCATCTATGCTTATGGTATTGATACGCCTTCTGTAATCCAGCAAAGAGGTATCGTCCCTTTCAGCAAAGGTTTCGATGTGGTTGAACAAGCTCAATCCGGGACAGGGAAAACGGCCACGTTTAGCTGTGGGATTTTGCACCAAATCAACTATAATTTGCTTCAATGCCAGGCATTGGTTGTGGCGCCTACTAGAGAATTGGCAAAACAAATTGACAAGGTCATCAGGGCACTTGGTGATTTCTTGGGTGTGGTAGTTCACTCTTGTGTGGACGGAACAAGAATCTGCGAAGACCAGAATATACTTGAAGGCGGTGCCCATGTTGTTGTAGGCACACCGGGGCGCGTGCTAGACATGTTAAAGAGAGGATGGTTGCGCTCGGATCAAATCAAGATGTTCGTGTTGGACGAGGCTGATGAGATGTTGTCTGAGGGATTCAAGGACCAAATTTATGATATTTTCCAGCTTTTGCCATCCAAAGTCCAAGTTGGTATCTTCTCAGCCACATTGCCTCCAGAAGCGGTTGAAATCACCAAGAAGTTCATGAACAAACCGATCAAGATCTTGGTGAAGCGCGAAGAGCTCACACTTCAGGGGGTCAATCAATTTTATGTTGATTGTGAAAGGGAAAAGTTCAAATTCGAAGTGCTTTGTGACCTCTATGAGACATTGGACATCACTCAAAGTGTTATTTTCGTTAACACAAAGCGAAAAGTGGAGTGGCTTAGTGACAAGATGAGCAGTCGAGATCATGTTGTCTCTGCTATACATGGTGAGATGGATCTGACTACTCGTGATGTAAACATGCGTGAGTTTCGATCTGGATCTTCGTGTGTACTAATCACAACGGATTTACTGGCTCGCGGCATTGATGTGCAACAAGTGTCTCTTGTGGTGAACTATGATTTGCCTAATCAGCCAGAGAACTACCTTCATAGGATAGGAAGGGCTGGAAGGTTTGGTAGGAGAGGTAATGCCATAAACTTTGTTATAAGGGAGACTGAGACAGTGATGCGCGACATTGAGAGGTTTTACGATGTGGTCATCACAGAGATACCGAAAAACGTTGGTGATCCCATCTGACATGCTTATGTAGTTTCTTTTCTTTTTTAGGCAGGATGTTATTGTCCTGTTTTTCTCTGTTTTGTTGTCCTGTTTGTCTCCTTTTTGTTATTATATGCTTAAACTGATATTTGAATGACATTGTTAAATTAGTACAACTGGTACTGGATTAATCTTTTGTATGTTTAATCTTGAATGCCGACCTACCTCAATGTTTTGTTTACCACAAATCCAGCCGCAAAGCATAAAGATTAGCTGATCATTATAACTCATACATCCCCTATTTGCAAAGTAAGTTCAAGAAATTGAATCAATGAAGAGTATCACAGAATCAACAGACCGAGTTTTCGAAATTATTGAGTTAATCTTTCCCTAAGCATATAGAATTAACTTCAATAAAGTCACAATTCACAATTGACAACTCGCTGAAAAGCAGGGTTGTCAAACTAAAGGAATGGCAGGATTGCCTTAAACTAGTCCAAATCCAATTCCTAGTCCAACTTTCATCCAACTTCTTCAGCTATTCAAGGCTTCTTTCTAGAGCCCGTATTTCTGGTTCAACGACACTAGTATGTATCATTCTGATCTACTACAAAAGTAATGATCGTAAGTAGAAGTGTTTGGTCTTAATAAGATCTTTTAAATCAAACTGTTTCTCTCTGGCAATCTGGCAACGTCAAACCATTTTATTTAGTAGAATAAACAAATGTATGCAAAACTTCCCAAGGGATTGTTTAGTTGCCTAGTTAACCAAGTTGATGAAATTCATCTAGTAATATCTCATGGTCTGTATAAAGACACTGATATTCCGTAAGAAGTGAGAGTAAGAGAAAACACAGCAAAGAAGTGCGATTTCCTAACCGAGGACTTCTAGACACAGAGAACTTCCAGGTCGCAAACTTGATCAATAAATAACCGACAACTTTCAAAATCCCACAGATGTGATCCCAAGACCGGCTGTAAATGCAATTCTACTGGAAAAGTGTGCAGATGAATTATAATTTGGTAAAAGGAACTCGGCCGCGTATAGTAGAATGCTGAGTTTTAAACGGCCGCTAAACCATAAACTATATAATTAATTCATATGTTTCACCTGCAATCAAAATTGCAACTATCATTTCTGCAATGAAGAGATACAAACAATCCCGCTAAACCATTATGAGACATACCAACATATCATGCAACCAAATCAAGCTCCAAATCCACGTCGGCCATTGTCCTGTGGAAGTCCAGTAGCTTCTCCACATCCTCTAATATACAAGGAGGCACAAATACTGTCGGAGGTTTCAAGTTGTACAAACCACGGGTGGCTACGTACATCGGCAACCCACCCTGAAACAATCAACAACGTTTAAGCAAATAACACCATTTTCACTTCCAATCCCAGCAAAGAAAAGTGACAACATTTTCTGTTAGACTTAAAAACCCAAGTAAAGAGACTGGACAGAGCTAGGTATGAGAACAGGGATGGATGGGTTGGCCTAAAGACATCAAACATTTGCTTTTACACCAACCAAAAGTACAACTTGAACAGCTAAACACTTTCTTTTTAATCATTTTGAACAACTAAAATCCCAAATGCAGGCCTTTCCGGAGGACCTGGTTCCGAGCTGCTCGGTACTCGTCGTCCTCGATTGCTTTGCCAAAAGCCGGCAACAATGGCGGACCTTTTAGGGCGTTTATGGGGTTATGGGATAGGGTTTTCAGTGAAGTTTTCTAGGTTTTGGGGTTTTGTTGTGAGATGGGATTGGTGGCAAGGTAAAATTAAAGGGGCTTTGGAGGGTAAAATGGTCAGAAAAAGTTTGCATCTATTCTGTGGGTTTGGTTTGGGAGACTAGCTAATGGGATAGCAAACCCAAAAACAAAAAGAGGGGTTTTGGAGAGGTTTTTCACAGTTGAGATGAGTGTGGATTTTACTTTCGATTTTAAGAAAGGCCGACATAAAGTTGTGAATTCTCTTACCTGAACATTACACATGCACATTGAAGTTCATGTCATACAAAGAGGGAAACGTGATGCTTCTAGTCCTCATAATCAAAGACCGACCCGTGCACGACATTAGCTTTCAGACAAAGCTGTGCAGAAGCCAATCAAAGATTGAGTCAACTTGATGCCTCATATATTACACCGCTGCAAGACCATGATTCTTCAACTTAAGCACTCTAGTTCAGCGTTCGCAATGCTGAAACTGTGAATGGTTGGTAAACGGAATCCTTCTCCGAGGTGTGAGTTCACATGTGGCGAGAAAACAGTCTGAAACGATTGTCCACATCACTGGCTGCAATGTTGGGCATATATATGAAACGTTTAACCAAAAGGTAATGCAGGTACTAAATTGACTTTTATTAGGACTGTAGCCAGATTACCTGGATTAGATACAAGCAAAGAGTGCCGATATTGGTCCACTTCAACAGGCATTGAAAAGTCATTTGATTTCATGCTTCCAGCAAGGTTATTGCCTGAGATCTCAAGTCAGCATGATGCATGAATGGCCTGAAAGAACAACAACTATTTTATCTTTAAGAAGACAAACATGACCATCGTGTAATTTGCATCAAATTCTACATTACCAATGCCAAATGCAGCCAAAAATTGAAATATGCTCACAGTAAAGCCCTAGCCCACATTTGGTTACATTTTTTTCAGCATGGGAATATGAACACAATTCTAATAAATTCCACGAAAATTCCCCAAACTTACATGGTAATTTGCAGTCCAGTGCAATTCTAACATTTTAGATGGACCTGAGCAGGAAACCAATGGTTGTGAACCCTTATTGCAGTAATTAGAGAACGAAGCATTCCTCTGGCACAAATAAACAATTAATCGCAAACCCGACGGTAGAATTACTCAGTACTAGTTCGTTTAAACATCCATTGGGATCTCTTTGCGAAGCGCTGGCTGAAATGAATCGAAATTTTAAATCCCATCTTTGAGTTTCTTGGTGACAAAAGTTTCTACAGCAGACCCTATCTGCTCTTCAAATGCATCAATCATCCTGAAGGAGAGCAAAGAAATGGATTATTTACAGAAGGATAATCAAAATGCTGATCCTTCTCTTGAAATAAAAGGCGCATAAGTCACGCAGTAAACTATTGTAAGGAAATCAAAATACTGGTTTATGTTGAGAAGCTAGTGGAACCCACAGAGCATAACCAGCCCGAGAAGAAGTAAGCATCCTAAGAAGAAAAGTGGGTTTCTTAAAACTTGCCATTGGTAAGGAGCAATTAAGCACCCAACCCACTTTGGCTTTCTCTAGCTTTATGAAAGCAAGGGGATTTCCAATCATGAATACCGAAAACACAAAAACCAAAAATTACACTGTTCCATGGACCAATAATTTTTAAGAAGGTGGCCTTCGAAAAGATAGGAACCATGGCAATTCCTTCCTAGATGTTTGTCCCAGACAATATATAGACTGCAACACCCGACACAAACTAGTTTGACTACTGGAACCAGCAAGGCAAACCAAGCTCTGTGTATGCTTTGAGTCGACACCGCTTATTCTAAACGTATTACAAAGAATCATGATCCTGCTTGACGTATAACCAGTTAAGGATGGAATGCTGGATGTTGAATGAAACTTGAGAACAGAATCATGGGACACAACCACCAACAAACCAAAAACAACTAAGAGAAATGAGGTGCTATCGGGATAGAGGAAGATTGACAAGAATAAAATAGTCAAATCATGAGAATCAAAAACCTAAAAATACCCTTGATAAACTGCAATTCTCTGAAAATTTATTATGTAAACAAAAGCAACCGCCTTAGCAACACAACTACTACGACCAAGACGACAACAACAACAAGAGCAGCACAGATTTCTTCTCCAACTCCAATTTCATGCCCATGCAATTATGTTCTTATCAACTACTGACTCCATCCCGGCGTGAATCACAATAAGCAACTTAATTTTCATTTCAACAACCCTTTCAGTTAAACCCAATTTCGTATAATCCAAAACTATCGGCCTTAAACTCCACCTATGCAAAGGAAAAAACCCCAAAAATTGAACAATAGAAAAATCAAGAGAAAAAAGAACCACACAATCCATACCCGAACAGAACTTACAGAAGCACGACTTTCAGCCGAAACACCAATTCATGCTCAGATTGCAAGTGGCCCCTGAAGTAACAATGGCAATTCCGTCATATCTGAGCTCGAAATACGACGAACCCGCATCGGTTCCATGGATGTGATGTTGGAGAGCACCATGTTAACATTCCCCAGAAATGGAATTCTCATGGATTTCGAAATCTTGAGCAGCTGGAGTGTGATTATGGAAGAAATTGCCTTGGTTATGAGCAATTCCTCGAGAAAAACAAGGCACCTTTGGGATTATGACAAGAGATGTGAAGGCTTCGTCTTGGGCTTCAACTTGAATATGGGTTTGCTGTGTTGGGATGAAGACTGAAGCTATGAGGAGCAAGAGAATATAGCTGGTGTGGCGCCATTGAAGTCTCCGGGGAAAGAGAAAGAAGACTGGTTCTTTTGGCTATGGCGCAAAGGGAAGCGCGGAGAACGCACAGGGCTTTTTAACCTTTTCGGCTACGGCCAAATTACGATTCAGTTTCCTTTTTAAACCTTTTTGGTAAATAGAAGAGATCGAGCTCGAGATGCTCGAAACCAACCGTTTTGCTTAAATCAGACTCTAAATTAGTCTAAGTAAGTTCCACTCCAGTTAGTGTTCACCACAAAATTAACGTTAAAACAAAGTACGAGACTGTGGACAGCGCACGGCTAGTACCAGAACAAGGAACCCAAGGATGGAGTTAGATGGTTGACTTGAATATATCAGAAATTGCATTTTACACCCAACATAAGTAACTAACTGTAACCTGGAACAACCCTAAAATTGGTGCTATTGGGTTCGCAACAGTTGTAAACAGGCTGGTAGTGCAAAAAGCCCACGTAATGGCTAACGAGAGTTTGTGTTTTGTTTGTTTTTCTATACCAGTTAGTGGGTCACTCATGTACCCAGAAGAATAGCGTTCCAAACTAGAATAAGAACCCCTGTTCTAGAATCAATAGTAACTCGTATGCTTGGGCATTTCAAGCATCTTTATTAGCGATTTGAACTTCACTTTGGTGGGAAAAGAAAAACTTATTATAAAATGCCGAGGGATACAGAGCGCCTCCAAAGAAGTGAATCGACATATATACAATTGACAAATTGACAAATATACAATCGTGAATGTTCCTACAAGAATACTTCACTGTTTGATTCCTAGAGAATTGGAGACTGAATCGTCATTTAATTGAAAAGAATGAGCTATGGTGTGTAATTTTTTTTAAATATTTTTTATATAAATAATCAAGTACTAACAATTAAAGGATGGGATCAGGCCGGCTTTGGTTTTGGGGGACCGCTGCAAACTCGAAAGGTGTCAGGCAAAGTCTTCACATTCAACATGGACTGTGCCTAACTGGAATTGCTCCGTTAGGAAAACTGAACACCAACCCCACAAAAGAAGGTCGGGGAGAACCACCAACACACAAAGAGGGGAAGAAAACAAAAAAAACCCCCCAACCAAAAAAAAAATGTTACCCACAACAAATAAAATCCACAAAAAACCAAACTTAAGCTAAAAAGCAAAAATTCCGGCTTTAGGACGGGTAAAAAAAAAAATTGCAAAAAGAGAACCGATATAGTAAACTATGCACTTGTAGGACGTATATATAGACTTATATCAGATTAAATTGCCCTTGGCAGAATTTAGCAATTACGAACAAAAACATGCCGACCCTTCTCGTCAACAAAAAAAAATTCCTTCGCCACCAAGCTTTCCTCCAAATCTCCTCCTTTCTCGACTACTCCGATTCACCGCCGTTCGCCATCGCCTTTTCCTTGGAGCGCCTCCTCGGGTTCCGATCCTCTAAAGCTTGATTTGCTGCCGTTCGCCATTGTCTTCGAGCTCCTTCGAGCGCCTACTCGGGTCTTGGTCATCCGACGCCGATCAGGCCAAGCTCGTCGATCACGCCCTCCAATTGGGCTCCGTCGATTAGGTAATGTTTCGAAATCTTGGTGTTCTTACATGAATTTTCAATTCAAACAAGGTAATGCGTTCATAAATTCATAAACCCGGTTAAATCCCGAAACCGAGAATACAATTTTTTGCTGCTGATTCGTATCTAACTGAGAAATCAAAGTTCATAATGTTACAGTGGTGTGAATGTCGGTGATTATTGCTTCTTCGATTGTGATTGTTGAAATTGGAAATTGTGATTGTTGAACTCGAAGCAAATTTACAGAAGCTTGACAATGTGCTGTGAAATTTAGTTCAATTTGAAAATCATACACATTGGGCTTTGAAAATTGTTCATAAATCCCACTACTATTAGTATTACCGAATGAGAAGACATAGTATTCTTGATTAATATTGTGCTTCAAACAGGTGTAAAAAGTAATAGAAATTTGTTGGAATTGTTTGGCAAATGACTGATTAGATGATAATTTTATGGTGCAAACCTCTAGAGAGACAATATCAATTGTTTCAGTGGTTTTTGATGCAAAGCAAAGTTGATGAATTTGATGGATTTAAATGTATGCTGAAATTGAAGTACTCTCCGAGCAGTGGACATCAATTTTGTTGAGATGGTGTTTGCCAATCAATTTATTGTTGTAATCTTGTTGATCAGTAGTGATTCATGAGCAATGCAGTTGGAGTGAATAATATGTCCATTTTCAGATATGATATTGTTCATCACTTAGATTTTGTACTATTGTCTTCTATAAGGGTGGGTTAGTACATGAAATCATGGAAAAGGGTACTCGTAAGTTAAAGTTAGCTCAATGATGAGACAAATGATTTTTGTTGCAGGAATGAATACCTTGAGCATTGTAATATGGTACAAGGGGGAATGGTCACGTGGAAAGAGAACAGACAGTTATGTTGGTGGTGAAGTGGAAGGGGTTGTGGTCTCGCGTACAGTCACCCATGCTGAGCTGGTTGAGCGTGTTCATAGATTGTACGAGACAAATAGCAAAGATTATGAGGTGGAGTTGAAGGCGCGCATTGATCTTGGGAAGGTAGTAAAGTATATGAAGATAAAAGACGATGAGAATGTCGCATACATAATACAGCACATCACTGAACTCAAATTGGGTGGACAAGTGACCCCCCTTATTGCAACTGTGTTGGCTCGGGATGGTTCTACTGAGTCAATAAGGGGGGGGGGGGGGGGTTAGAAGGTCGTAAAAATGCTAGTGTTCATTGTAATGCGAGCGGAAACTCATTTGTGGCAGAACAAGAAGCGCAAAAAAAAGATGATGCAAGTAATTGGGCCACTAGGCATGGTGAAGAAACACGGTATCGTGGGCCTGTGGATTGTGATGCTTCCTTGGGTAAAACAAAGGGGATGAAGTGTAGTAGTTCATCACCTGTACCTGGGGATCCAGAAGTCTTAAACATCAGTTATACAGATGCTATTATACCTTACCATTGTGAGTTACAAGCGGCCAGGTCAAATGTGTTTCCTAAATTTCATGTGGGGCACGTATACGCTACTAAGGATGCGCTGCTTATGAAGTTGCGGTTAGCAGCGATCAAAGGCCAATTTGAATACAAGACTGAATATTCAAGTACGAAGCGATTGTGTGTGTCATGCACAGGAGTTCCATGCCAGTGGCGCGTAAGAGCAATCATCCATTCTGATCTGGAGTTCATGATTACAAAGTGCATAGTGGTGCACACATGTGATTTGAAGAATCTGAAGGAAAAGCATAAGCAAGCTAGTGCTTCACTAATTGGAGAATCAGTGAAGCGCAAGTATATGGATTGCCAGACGGTTTACACTCCCCATGATATAATGAGAGATATGAAGCAGGAGTTAGGTTTGACAATAAATTATACAAAAGCATGGAGAGCGCGCGAGCACGCACTTAATGCTGTTAGGGGAAGATGGGAGGATTCGTATGCGTTGCTACCATCATTTTTTTATGAGTTGGAGGGATTGAATCCTGGCACAAAGACAGCGTTAAAGACAGATGCTCAAAATCATTTTGAGTATTGCTTCATGGCACTTGGGGCTTCCATTAGAGGCTTTAAGGATGCAATGCGGCCTGTGCTAGCTGTTGATGCGACTTTCTTGAAGGGTAAGTTCAAGGGTGTCATGTTCACTGCAAGTGCGTTTGACGGAAATAGGGGTATTTTTCCACTTGCTTTTGGGATTGGTGATCTAGAGACATATGATTCATGGGGCTGGTTTTTTAGTGAGTTGCACAGTGCTATCGGGGACTGTCGAGATCTGGTGGTTATTTCGGATAGAAATCTTAGCATAGAGAAAGCGTTCAAAACAGTTTTCCCCAATGCTGTACACGGCATATGCTTCTATCACCTTCAAGGTAACTTTAAAACACAGTTCAAGCTGAAAAAGAAGGATAAGCTTGTTAAGCAAATTCGGAGGGCAGCAAAGGCATACAGTGTGGCAGAGTTTGAGAGTAAGTTTGCAATGTTTGAACAACATCCAGAGATGGCAAAGTACTTAAGAGATGCAGGTTTCCAAAAGTGGTCGAGAACGTACTGTGGGGGGATGAGATACAATGTGATGACAACAAATATCGCCGAATCTATTAATAACATTTTTAGATTTGCCAGGTTCCTTCCTGTCGAGCAGATACTTGAGGATATTGTGATTCTCTTACAGAAGTGGTTTAGCCAAAGGCGCTTGCTGGCGACCAAATGTGTATCGACCCTATGCCCTAAGTTTGGGGAGAGAAAGCTTAAAAAAAGGACTGCAGTTGCTGCTCGAATGAATGTTGTGCAAATCAATGCTACACAGTATGATGTCAAAGATGGTAAACTGGACGGTAAAGTTGACATGCACTTGCGTACTTGCAGTTGTCGAAAGTTCCAATTGGAAGGCCTACCATGCGTCCATGCTATGGCTGTTGCACGCATTCTGGGTTTGAATCCGTACAACCTTGCGCATCCATATTACAGCCGAGCCACATGGTTGATAGCTTATTCTCAGCCAATTTGTTCGGTTCCACCACCTGCAGCCTGGTCAGTGCCTGCTGAAATAAAGGATAGGGAAGTGCTGCCGCCCATATCAAAAGTGCTGCCAGGTAGGCCGAAAACGCTGCGTGTTCCGTCACAAGGAGAGGGGAAGAGAAGAAATCATTGCTCTCGGTGCGGTTCAAATAGGCACAACAGAGCTAGGTGCAAAGGGGCCATTCCACTAAGTTATTTTTCTGCTTCCAATCGGCACAGAAAAGATTGAACTTGAACTTGCTCATTGGCCAATCCATTTTGCATTCACGGTCAGTTACTCATTTCACTAATTATGCTATTTCAAGTGTCGTTTACGATAGTTGCTTGCACAGAACTTTATTGATTTAGTTTAGGCAACTTGGACTGCTTTCAATTATTAATGGCTTAGCTGGTATTGCAGGAGGTGTTTTTTGCTTTTTGTCTACATAAGATGTAGTGGGTAGGAATGTAATGGATTGCTTGTCTACACATTTTGTGGTTTTTGGATGGGCTACAAATATGCAGTTGCACTTTTAGTAGTTCGCTGGATCAGTTTTAGTTTGTGTAGTATATGAAATTGATATTTTGTTTTTAGTTATCGTATGAATCAGAATTGGAATGATGGATGGATGAAATGGATTGTTAGTACTTTGGTTTAAGTTATGGTATGAAATTGATACTTGGTTAAAGTTATGGAATGAATGAGATTTTGAATGTGGGTGACCAAACTTTCCCAAACTTGCATTCTGGGAAATTATAGGTAATCTGTACAATCACAAGATTATGGCGTTCGGATATAATTCAATATAACAAAATATAAGGAGATATAGTAAGTTTTAACTGAATATATTGTGTAGTATATGAAATTGATATTTTGTTTAAGTTATCGTATGAATGAGAATTTGAATTATGGATGGATGAAATGGATTGCTTGTACTTTGGTTTAAGTTAGGGTATGAATGAGATTTTGAATGTGGGTGACCAAACTTTCCCAAACTTGCATTCTGGGAAATTATAGGTAATCTGTACAATCACAAGATTATGGCGTTCGGATATAATTCAATATAACCAAATATAAGGAGATATAGTAAGTTTTAACTGAATATATTGTGTAGTATATGAAATTGATATTTTGTTTAAGTTATCGTATGAATGAGAATTTGAATTATGGATGGATGAAATGGATTGCTTGTACTTTGGTTTAAGTTAGGGTATGAATGAGATTTTGAATGTGGGTGACCAAACTTTCCCAAACTTGCATTCTGGGAAATTATAGGTAATCTGTACAATCACAAGATTATGACGTTCGGATATAATTCAATATAACTAAATATAAGGAGATATAGTAAGTTTTGCCTGGATATATTGTGTAGTATATGAAATTGATATTTTGTTTAAGTTATCGTACGAATGAGAATTTGAATTATGGATGGATGAAATGGATTGCTTGTACTTTGGTTTAAGTTATGGTATGAAATTGATACTTGGTTAAAGTTATGGAATGAATGAGACCTTTTGTAAACCACACTCAATGCGAATAGACGAAAACAAGAAAGTCATTATGGTATAAGTTTTGTAAACCACACTCAATGCCAAGGACTACACACACCCGTGTGAGAATTCGGTAAGTTTTTATTTATTTTTTAAACGACGTATATATATTTATTTATTATAAAAATAAATAAATACCTAATATAGGGTCCTCCGAATAGATTATATTGAATAGGATGGGTAAGAAAATGTGATTCTGACCCATCCCTACCCATACCTCAAAATCCATAAAATATGGGGCACGCTTTCTAATACAAACAATGATGACAGTGGGTAACCCCTCCCTCTCCATGCACATGACAGGGGCATCATTTCTAAGCAGCCCTAAATTAATAGTCTAGTCAACAATCAACACCAAGCAACCCCTCATAGTACCACTCACCGCAGCACCAAACTTCATCATTATTGTAAGTTTATGTATTTCATGTGTAACCTCTTAAAACAATGCGAATAGTAGGATAATAAATATTAAACAAACATTATACTTTTTTATTTAATATCCGTTGACAATGATCCATGACATATACGAGTTCAAAATAGGAATACAAATTCCACAAAATTGAAGTCCCAAGGGACTTCGTTCCCTCGTACGCCTACGAAACCTTGAAACTTACAAACCAAAAAGTACTAACACTACCACGTACAAGTGAACAAGCATAATAGGTGATAAATGCAGTAGACTATAATTTGAACCATCGAAAGCATTGTACGAACTAGTCAAGAACCTTCTTTCCCTTATTCTTGACTGCACGCACAAAAAGGTGGTTTGCACCCTCATTTGAACGCTTCACCATCCAGACATCAGTTGAATCGACATCCTCCCAATTTTTGTTGGGTGACACAAGTGTGGCTAAGTTACGTGCAAGATTGAAACCTTCATTATGCAAGCTGTGTAATTCCTTGCTATACTCATGAGAAACCTTGAAGTCCTTCACAGCCTTACCTTTCATGATGTATAGCTCATCCTCAATAGACTCAAGCTTTCTGGCAGCATTCACGACTTCAGCACCTGCATGGACTTCTTCCCCGTATGCCAAGTTGAGATTGGCATTCAAAGCACTAAGTTTCGCCCCATGGATATGGCATTTTTCTTCGAAAAAGTTGCTGGCTTCATTTAGGTACTGTAGGTCATTAGCTACCTGCAGGACGGCCTCCGGTCCATGCACAGACACATCACGTTCGCCACCATTTTCCCCGCATGTATTTGGAAAAAGTTTGCGTTTTGGAAACGCTGCATGCCATTCCAAATCACCTGGATAGCAAGGAGCACTACTAGGAGGTACAATTTTGTCCATGAGGAAAATTGGGTTTTCGTAAACGACAAAAATAATAAAAAGAATATGGTTCTCTGCTATTAGTGGAGGGACTATGCAATAGGTTGAGGGAAGTATGATACTAGGGTGTGATGGTTGGGATATTTATATAAGGAAATAACTGGGGCCCAAACGACAAAAATAATAAAAAGAATATGGTTCTCTGCTATTAGTGGAGGGACTATGCAATAGGTTGAGGGAAGTATGATACTAGGGTGTGGTGGTTGGGATATATATATATATAAGGAAATAACTGGGGCCCAAAACTTGACAACATCAATGCATACAAATATCTCTGCATTATCTATCTATTGGCGCCAATTCTTCCCGCCAGGTTTTCCAACACGCCAATGCTTCCCGCCAGGTGACAACAAGCCAATGCTTCCCTATTTATTGAAGCAACCCTTTATTGAAGCACAACTCCCTTCTTAACTCCTCATAACTCCATATCCTTACTACTCTCTGCCCTTCATAACTTCATCAAATACTTACTACCAACTACCTAATTCCTCAGTATCCTTCATAACTCCCTTCATAACTCCACCAAACACTTGCCAACAACCTCATACTCCATTAAATTTGCCACGCTAGCCTAACAATGTGTACTCCTAACCACCAAACCAATGAGTCTCAATACCCCCGTGGGACAATAAGACCATTTAAAGAAGAGCAAGCATTCGATTCCCTCCTAATTGGATGGAACACAGAGTCCAACTATGCCAACATGGACGAAGCGCACAAGGAACGGCGGGATAACGAAATGGAAGAATTGGTTCAGAACACCCTCTTTTGGCAGTACCATCATCAAACAATTGTTAAGAAAATTGTGGACGGAAGAGCTCGGCTGCATGTCATTCGTGCCTCCACAATCAAACTGAAGTATGCGACCCGCCGTGCCAAGAAGGCTATTGATGTGGCGTTGGCAGACAAGGTGGAGACGCCGGTCCGTGCTGTGATTTAGTACAAAGTTTCGAATGAAATGGCTAAAGAAAAGGAGGACGCCATTGCAAGAGGCTTTGCTTTATTTATTGAGTTTGCAAAATTGGTTGACCCGAAAACCAATTGGGAGAATTATACTGTTTCGGATGCGAAGGAGATGCTTACGACCGGTCGTCGCTTTTGAAGAAACGATCTGAATTTTAGTTCAATTCGGGGTTGGATTCCGGGTTGCATGCGTTTGTATTTTGCGTTGGGTTAGTATGGCATGAATCGTGATGCATCCTTGTCCAAATGGGAGACCATTGCTGTTGGTAATATGGACATGGATGCATCACTAATGGTCTTACATGTATTTTTTGCTAAAGTTTCCACGTATGGTAATGTTTTTTGTATATTAAGTCAAGATGGTTATTATAAGGTGATATAGCACATACTTAACTGGATATAATTGAGTTTAATGCGATATAGTGGCTATAACTATAATTAACTCCGTTGATCATCGCGTAGGTACATTGAATCCGAGAGTAGGAATCACTTTAATTGAATTCAAAGGTTAAAGTAAGTTTGAGATTTCTCATGTTTTCGTAATGAGCATTCACAATCTGGCAAATCTGCTGAAGAGAATTATGCACTAAGATCCATTCAAGCACCCCCTGGAAATCCAGTTATAACCCACTATATTGCCATATATTGTGTTATATTGAATTATATCCGAATGCCCATATTGGGCAGAATCCTGTGATTGCCCAGATAACCCAAAATATCATTCATACCATTAACTTAAAACAAAATAGTCCACAGACATACTACACAAACTAAAAGTGCTGTCTGCGTACTACTAAATGTGTAGACAAGCAATCCATTGCATTCTACAACCCATCTAGACAAAAAGCCAAAAAATTCCCCGCAATGCTAGCAAAGCATTAATAATTGAAAGCAGTCCACGTTGATTTCCCTAAATCAATAAAGTGCAGCCCGTAAAAACTCAATGGCCAATCGCAGGCGGTAATATTGGACGCTCGCTGCCATGTCCTCGGGAATAGGAATCCCACAACTATAACATTCAACAAATTTCAGTGTATAGACACCACAAGCACTCCTGCAAAATTGACATGTAATTGGTTCATAAGTCTGCTCCTATACGTATTACCATTTATGTACATGTACAAAATAATAGATCTTACCCGTCAGGTTGTTGGGCGTTTAAGGACAATCGATGAAGAGGCCATGCCTTCAAGGTCTTCAATGTGCTATTATCAACACCGAGCACTGAGTATGAGTCATAAAAACTCATCTCGTGTAGGATCCGCGGCAAGGTGTGAGTGAGGGGCCTCATCATGATTAGCAGCTCATCAGGTGTTACGAGAGTAATGTAAGAGTCGAGTACAGTTATGCTCTGTTCAGCGAGGTCTATAATAACTCCAACCCAATGCATTTTGTCGCAAATATTGAAGACAGAAAATACCTTCTTCACTTTGTTCCAAGGTCGCCCTAGAGCTAAGTGCCACTTCCCTCCCACTATTCCTTTAACAGCCCTTTCGTTTGAAGGTAATGGACCGCTCCGTGTCGATCTGGTAATCTCCCTATTCGGTGCCAGATATTGCTGAAATAATACATCATCCCCGTGCTCGTGTAAATTAGTTGTTCACCTCGTAGCAGTAAGTACAAACCAATATTGGAAAAACTAAAAAGATGTATAGTTCTTTAAGAATTACATGGAAATAACCACCAGTGGTTGTCCAATCTGTACCGGTCAGTTTCTCATGCTCATGTTGGCGTTTGCGTATCAGGTATAACTCAAAATCAATATGCTGCAAACGACAATACACGTCAAACAATTTCAAATGTTAACAGAAATTACTTATAAAAGACGAATTTGGTAAAGTAAAAGGGACCAATGGAAAAAACTTGGCTGTTGGTACTGACCTCATCAGAAAGCCACCCATTTGGAGAAACAAGTCTCCAGAAGAAGTTTGCTCCATCCACTTTAAAATAACCCAACTCAACTTCAGAGCTGCAAATACAAATTAACATATTCAATTTCTAGTGAGACCTAAAAAGAATGCAAACAAGGCAGTAATTAACTCCAGCTTATACTAGAACTCACCTAATTTCATTCTCCAATGCACTTGTTAGTTTAAGGAGTCCAATTAAGTGTTCCCTGGGAATTGGAGAGGAAGGATCAAATGATTTACGCGGGTGACTGGGAGGGACCTCTTTATTTCTCTTACACTTTTTCAAGGGGTTGGTATAAGGACTACGCAAAATTGTTGCAGCTTCTCTCTTCCTACGACCCCTACCATGCGGAAAGATGGGAGGATCCTCTTCGAAGACATCATGTGATGAAATAATTGCAGCTTTCAGTGGGGTTGAATCGACACCCTCATTTTCAATGACAATTTTCCCATCATTCACTCTGTAATTCCCAATGCCCGACTGCACCACCTGACTGCAAGCTGATTCCCGTTCTTTCAAATGCTCCATTATCATATTCGTTATATTGAGAGCGTAATTGGCATCATCTCTGCTGCAGGTGAGATCAAATTTCACTAATTCTTCCAACGCTGGATCAACATGTTGAGTATCTACATCGATAATCAACACTTCTGGTTCATTGTTGACAAGGACAGAAAGTTCCAAACTCTTCTTCTTCTCTACCTTGCCTTCTTGTTCAGGAATCTTCTCTACCTTGCCTTCTTGTTCAGGAACATTCAGTGCATGAAGATTTATATTTTCTGCAATTGTGAAATGAACCGGAGTATGTTGCTCAAACACATCAGTTTCAATGGAACGGGGTGGTGCATCATCAGACCAAGTTGCATTTCCATGACTCGAGCGTGGTACATCTAGGGTGGCTTCCCCTAAAGATGCAGAGACCGAGGACCCATCATTGAATGCTGCATCAAAGACATCCTCCGTGCGCTCCTCAGTGCTTTGCACATTCAACAGAGATGCAACAGTATTCTCTAACGAATCCAATCTTTGCTTGAACTGAATTGTTTGTAATCTGTACTCCATTATTTCTAAGTCCTGACTCGCCACCCTGTTGGTCAACTCTCGGTTCGAATCAATGCATATCTTCAAGTCGTTGCAGATGTCATGTAATTTGTCCTCCAATTGCCTGATTTTCGGGTTTTCACTGCTCCCATCTTCCTTTGGTGAACTAGATGTTTCCCCTATGTCAACCTCTATCTGCTGAACCTCTTCACCAACATTCCAATAATCCTTTTTCATCTCAGTAGGCGTTGCAACCATATCCGTGATAAGGACCTGGGCATGTTCAACATATAAATACATATCAACTACATAAAATATAACCCATTATTATTTTCAAATTCATAACCATTGACTGTGTATACTTACAGTTTTTTTAGAAAAGATTTTCATTACTTCAGACAATGGTTGTGGATTAGCTTTGCTTCTCCAGTTCAGTATTCGAGGATAATCGATACGTCCTTCCTTATCAGCACAACACTTGGCAAGGTCGGGAAATGTTTCATAAGCCCAAACCTGCACAAGTTATTTCAGCTTTTCAATAATTCCCAAAGTCCTACAAAACTATTTGTCAAACAAAAAATACCATCATCATGTTACCTGCAAAGCCAAGGCAAAGCCTTTAAGGTGGTAATCGATCTTAGAGCCCGGCTTCAGGATGATACTCGTTTTTGTCACATTCTTGCAAGTAAGCTTGTTCGGCCCTCTCCTGTTTTCAGGTCGTAGTGCCCTATAAATTGCACGTAATGTTTCAGCATACACAATTGTGCCCCAAGGGAAGTTGTTAAACGCACCTTCGTCTTCAACCAATTTCAAGTACCCATCCATAACATTGACGTTAGACTCTTTTCCTAGTAAACATCGCTCCACAGAAAACACTAGCGCTAACTTCATTGCATCTTCTTCATCATCACACCCTTCTAAGGCCTTTTTAAGATCTGAGACCGCAATGGAATCCTTTTCAGGGAAATACTTGTTCTTTAAGGAGCAGTTTTCATTTCTCGCATCTTCAAGCTGTGGAGTGTTCCCAAACTTAAGACTGGTAATCAAACAAAAGTGCTTCTGCGTAAATTCCATGACACGCTCACCTATCATAAAACTTATAGCATTTCGGTTGTCTACCTCTTTCCCCTCTGCCTTCCTTAAAACCAGACCGTGTATACAATGGCCCTGCCACTTTATCTTATTTTCAGCATATACTAGCCTACCAATAGCACTATTTTGAAACTTTTGAAACTGCTCAGCCTTCAACTTCTTTCTAATTAATTCTAAACTCGGTTTCAAGAGAGACAGCGAGTTGACTTTTCCAGGGGGCGCATTCTTGTATTGGAAGAGCAGATACGATGACTCTTCCATTTTCACTCGACAATGCTCAGTGCCTACCTACACCATACGTAACCAAACAATTTAATCTTGGAACACCACAAAACATTCAAATTTTATAGTAAATTTACAACATAATTTAAACAAGCATATCTCAGTAAGCGTTGCCCCCATCACATTACAAATACAACCTACATTTGACAAAAATAAAACAGCAGCAAACTCAATACACATTCAACAAGATCACAACTCATCATGCTTTCGTAACAGACAGATGAGGCCAGAAAATATCCAAATGAGTGAACCCCAAAAGACCTGCATCATCTAGGAATACATTTTACGACCTGGACAAAATGCTTCATGTTCAACAAAATAAGCGGAAAGTGAATCAGCTAAGACATAAGATTAGTGCCCCAAAAGAATGTAATTTTGATGAACCGAAAATATAGCCAATTCTCTCTTGCAAAAACAATTGAAAACCAGATTACCAGTATATAAGTGAACTTATAGACAATAATGGGCTGTCAATATAAGTGTTGATCATTCATATGCTTGATAGAACTAAAAGAATGCCTACATTTGAGATATCTGTATAACTCTCAAAGCATGAAGTGCAGTTTAACCGAGAAACATTAATAGGACCTTTGTGTTCAAAAATTCTGAGCAATTGACTGAGAAAGAAAGAAAACTACTACTAGACATCCAAAACAACAAAAAATCAGAAATAAAGTCAGGAATTTCATAGAAAAGGTAGCAACTTGAATAAATCCACAAGCTCAAAAATAAAATCCAAACCCAACAACCCAGAACGAACGCCATAGATCAAACCCAGAAGCTCCTAGATCCAACTAGTACAGTGGACACCAAGACAAACCCACACCAATTCAGCGTTAATGCAAACGATATCGCTCAACTATTAGAAGCAAATGAAAGCTTAAACAAACAAAAGGGTGACCAAATTGATGCAGGAAAACATAAACGAGATTCGAAAAGAGAAAAGAGAGTACCGTGTGGAAATTGGGATGGGCGACGCCGGGAAGATATGAGCCTCCGAGGTCGGAATCGCAGTTGGGCAACGCCGGGAAGATAGCCTCCGAGGTCGGAATCGCGGGAGCAAAGGAATTTGGGGACAGAAAAATGAATTCGCCCTAAATCCCAAACTACCCCGAAGGCCAGCAATCTAATCTATCTGTAATGGGATATATCTATTTATAGGTCCTAAATCTTAACCCAATTGAAAACGGGTTCGATTCCTGCAAATGACCGGCCGAGCCGGTCTATGGCTGCAAATAACCCTTAGCCCCCCCGGCCGTTGAGGCAGCTCCACTCGGAGACACGGAATCGGGCCCCAAGTTCAAGGGGGCCTACAATTGTTATTTTCAATATATATTATATATTTAATATTTATTTTTATATTTACTTTAAAAAAATAGTTTATACATATTTAATGCCATTCTTCGCCCAACACCCTTCTCTTATTGTTTTCGTTGCTCTAAGGGGGCATTGTCATATATTAACATACTAAGATGTTGAAGGATTTAAGTTTGTTGATTTTTTAATTTGTTTTCCTATTAATACTTTGTTTGTAGTACGCTTTGAGGATTCGATGCAATTATCTATTATATGCACTTTGTTATAATTCTTGTTTCAAATTTATTTTTTCACCGTTAAAATATGAAAATAATCTTTATGACTTTTTGAATAGTTGAAGGGCCTTGATGAAATTTTTGAACTTGGCCCTCCAAATTCCCAGACACAGCTATGATAGCATCCATAGGTACATTGGAAAACTAACAAAGGCTAATGTATGTACCAGGATGAAATGCCTTAACCATATCACTCAGTTCACAGCTTGGCCCATAAGCTCTAGGACAAGTGGCCGAGAAAATCAGGGAATGGGCTCTTTACACGTGCCCCTGCCAATGTCAAAGCCACGTCAACTGAATGATTGAGTAGAAAAGAGAAGCTGCAGAATCTTTCTGGTAATAATTAGGGAACTAAATTTCGGCCGAAATATCGAAATTTTGGTATTTTTGGAGTCCAAAAAGTTGAATCGGGGTACGTTTCAATATCAGTGGAAAAATAACGAAATTTCGGTAATTTCGATAGTTTTGGTAAATTTAGGTAAATTTCGTGCTGAGGCTCTTGAAAATAAACGATATTAATATTTCGGTAAAATTTCCTTTATACTTTACATAGCTCTCTTTTAACTTTGTTACATTGAATGAGTTGTTACTTTCAATAATGCTTCTCTTGAGCTCTTACCTTCAATAATGCTTCTTAAATCTTTCCTGATGTGTGTAATTCTAATGTATTAGGGCCCGTCTCGTAACATTTTCGCAGGGCATTTTCACAATTTGCACCTAGAAAATGAGAAGGAGAATAGTAAATTTGGCATTTCCAGGATTTGAATATGCGTTTGGTAGAATAACAGTAAAATATTTTCGGAAAACTTGTTCTTCACTTCCAATCACGAACCCAAAACCATATCCGAACCCATCCACACAACAAACATATTTTTTTCTAGGTCACCAGTACGCAGCCGATTTCCCTCCGAACTTTAATCCCATCCTTTCTTCCCTCAAAACCCACCTCGAATCCACCTTCTCCAACCTCCAAAATCAATCAAAGAATGCATTCGATACCGGGCTCTCAAGCTTTAATCCCGCACAATCTTCTGGGAAAAATCCAGTTTGGGGTCGAATTGCATTGAGCAGCAACAAAACCCAGGTCGCCAATTCACCGAATGAAGGGTCCAAAACAGTCAAAGCAGCTATGTCGACGGAGGCCATTGAAGAGCGGCTTGCTGTAGAGGAGTTCGTATTGGTTTCTGGTTCTTCAAGTAAGAAATCTCTTGGGTTGTTTTGTTTCAAGAAAGAGGATGCAAATGCACTTCTTCGCCTTCGCCGTGGCACCTTCTTCCGGGTCGGGCTCTTCTTCGCCGTCGCCGTCGCCGTCGCCTTTTCTTCCGGGTTGGGCTCTTCTTCGCCGTCCTCGTCGCTTCTGTCGTCATCGTCATCATCTTCGTCATCTTCTCGATAGCCGCCCTTGAACACTCGTACTGGTCGAGTTCGAGTTCTGCAGTGGTCGCCGGCGGTGGTGATTGGCCATCAACGGTGGTGTTGGGCATTGGCAGTACATGTGGGTCGGATGAACGGTACACGCGGTGGTGTTGGGCGTTGGCGGTACATGCGGGTGCCGAGGATGAAGAAGAAGAATTGCTAAAAACATCAATTTGACGTTTTCAAGGTTTATGTGTTAATTGCTGAGAATGAAAATGACTTTCATTTTTCAGCATTTCCAAGAGTGTTTTCACCAGGAAGCCACCAAACGCGTTTTCACCCATTTTCCGGGTGTGAAAACAAAACGGCCCCCCGAAAACATTACCAAACGCAGCCTTATATTCCTCAAAACTCTTATGTTATATTGTAATGTTAATGTAATGGTTAGTGTATGTTTCATGAGCCTCACTTAAGATATTATGCTGATTGATAGCTTAATGGCATACAAAACACAAATTCTTATCCTTTATGTATATAAAAGTTAATCCATATGGACAATGCTATATTGCTTATATGTTAAATTGCATTATTTGTTGATTTTAGAGCCTAGAGAAAGTAGAGATATTAATTTATAGGTTTTCTAATATGTTTTTCGTCTTCTTCTTCTTTCTTTTTTAACCGAAATTTCCACTGAAATCGAAACTTTTTCCGAAATTTCCATAAATTTTGACGACCGAAATTTCCATAAATTTTGACGACCGAAATTTCCATCGAAATCAAATTTTGTTCCTTGGTAATAATATCCTTTAGACTCGGAGGGAAATGTTTCCAAGTTTCTACACTCTACTTTCATACTTACAGTATCACCACTTTCGAGTTTTTCTACCATACAATGATAGTATATGAAATACATGACATATGCGTTAGTTGTTATACTCATGAAAATTATTGTATAGGAGGAGATTTTTTTTAGAGTTACGAATTTTATTGTTTCATAACCTTACCAAAGTACAAACGCTGTAAAGATTATATTGGTATATGATCCAACTTTTGCATCTACTTATATCGTGTTACACACCCATTGGACCGCGCAATGAGATCATTGGTTGGTCCTAGATGTATTATTATATATCTTTCACCATATCACTCAGTTCACAGCTTCACTGTTTGATTCTAGAGAACTGGAGACTGAATTAACGTTGAATTGAAAAGAGTGAACTATGGTTTGAAATGTTGAGGGAGATACCATAGAATTACCGTTAAATCAACTAACGGAGATACCAAAAAATTATCATCTAGTACAAAAGTTTGATTGAGTTTAGGCTTGATCAAGGAAAATACATCGGTAACTATAAGGATTAATGACTCACAAGGACATAGAAAACCACCTAATTCTATGCTAGGACACACAATTCAAATATTCACCAATTAGGACAAAATAATAAATTATACATTAAAAACTAAAAATTAATACCTACCCACCCATGCGCTCCCTTTCTTCCCAATCGACGACACAAACTCGCGATCATACAACCGGCCATGGCTGCCCAGAACCCCGAAGACCTGCTCTTCTTGCACTTCCCCAGCCGCCGCGGGCTTTGGCTTCCACGCTCAGTACATCCCTGGCGGCACCGCCTCCAGCTCGTCCACGTCGGACGACGACGACTGTGGATCGCAACTATCCTCCTCCGCCCGCCACCGCCCTTAGATCTCGTTGACTTCCGTCGAACAAGAGGTCCCGATTGAAGACTGGGTAAACAGGGCCGTTGATCCGGTTGTCGCCAAGGAAGACCTCGCTGCCGGAATTTCTAATTCGTCATCGTCTTCTCCGCATTCGACATTGGACAACAAAATCCACAAATCGTCGCGCCAAG
The DNA here is from genome assembly GCA_033992175.1 of Spiraea crenata. NCBI lineage: Eukaryota > Viridiplantae > Streptophyta > Magnoliopsida > Rosales > Rosaceae > Spiraea > Spiraea crenata. Next base: position 700,514 of record JAVBHV010000019.1, read on the forward strand.
CACGAACCCAAGAATCCGCAACACCAATTTTGTGATTCACCCACAAAACAAGAGATTACATCAAGTTGGTGAGCAATTTCTGTCTCTCTAGTTTCATCATAGTTATGAGATCATATCTTTCTTGATTACTAATTCTACTGTTTGCTTCTGAAATTGTGGTAATCTTTAATTACTCCAAAGAATTTTCGTCTGGGTTTGTGGATCTATGAATTTGTGCTACCCTCTTGTTTACTTTGCTGAATGTGGTTGATGGAGTTGCAGCTTGTCAGCCCCTTTTTTTATTCAATTTTTTTTTTTTTTAAAACTATGTTTTATGTAGATAGATGGTGTTTTTGATTGAGTCTTAATGATGGGTTTGAACTAGCTGCTTGTTGGAAATTTGTGTAGATAGATGGTATCTGTAGTTTTTTATGGTACTGATCAAAGTTCATAGTTGCCTAATTTCAAGAATCTTTCAATCATGTATATATGTATCCAATCTTAATTTAGAATTATTGAACAACGATGTATTTTTTAATTTATTATTGGAGTTTTGATAATTGTGATGGGCTATTTATGTATCAGTACAAATTGTGTTTGTGTTGATATAATTGGTATGAACTGTTTCTGTGTTTGTATGAACTGTTTCTGTGTTTATATGAATTGTTTCTGTGTTTCTTGCATGAATTGTTTCTGTAAAATATTGAACTGTTTATGTGAAATAGATGAATTGTTTATGTGTTTTTCACAATTGTTTTTGTGTTTTCTTAACTGTTTTTGTGTTTTTCACAACTGTTTCTGTGTTTTTGATAACTGTTTCTGTGTTTTTCACAACTGTTTCTGTGTTTTTGATAGCTGTTTCTGTGTTTTTCATAATTTTTTTGTGTTTTCATAATTGTTTCTGTGTTTTTCACAACTGAATCTGTGTTTTTCATAACTGTTTCTGTATTTTTCATAATTATTTTTGTGTTTTTCACAGCTGTTTCTGTGATTTTCATAACTGTTTCTGTGTTTTTCATAATTATTTATGTCTTTTCATAACTGTTTCTGTGTTGGGCATAAACAAGAACTGTTTCTGTGTTTAACAGAAACAGTAACGGTTTCCATATTACTGTTCATCCGGTACTGTTCACGAGGTTTTTTTCATTGGTCGAATTATTTTTTTTATCATATTAATTATTATTTTATCCTTGTAGGTGAATATTTGAAATACTTGTCATATTATAGAATTAGAGTATTTTTTTGTCTTTAGGGGTCATTGTCCCTAACTATAATCACTATATGGTAATTTTATAGTAATTTTGTTAGTGGGATTCTAGTCTTTCCTCCTAATGTGCATGCAATAGACAGGGCAATATAGCAGAAAAAAAAAATATTTAACTTGTTTTGTTGTAATGTTGTGTTTATGTAACCAACAGCATCTTCGTCGGCTTAGTCCTTTTTTTCACCCCAGGGCCACGGATATTAATCAGCATGGCATCTGGTATGATCAGCATCAAGCCTGGATTCCGGGCGCGCAACAAGTTAACAACAAAATTGAGAGCTTATCTATATGTTACTATTTGATCCATCCAAATATGAGGCCCAAAGTTTCAAATTTAGGCCCACAGTGCAATCTCTAGAGCCTTCTTCTACACAAAAAGAAGCCAGCAGCTCCTCTCACCGTTGGTCGTCCGCCGTTAATCATAGTTGAGAGAGGTCATTTTAATCTGTGTTTTTCTATGCTTTCGAGTTTTCGACTGGATTTATTTAGTTATATAGATCACCCATTTGTGTATGGTGACCCCAAGGTTGAAAATGTTGGTTCTTGAGAAAATATTCAACTGTTAATAATTTGTTGTACGTAGTTGTTCATTCATAGCCATCTCGCTTGGTAATTACCATTGTGGGAATGGTACAAACTGATCACTATCTGTTCTGGGTTTGGGGAAACTACTCGTGCTGGTTCTTGATGGTGCCTTTTAATAACTCAATACCGTGAATAATCACAATTAATAATACAATATTACTACAAAGGAATATATAGACATTGCCCATATATATATATATAGGGAGGTGTTAAATACACTCCCAAAATCTTATTCCGCACTCCATGTTATTTTTTGTTTTTTTAATAATTGTTTGGGAATTTATATCCCCACCCAACAATTCTCTCCCCACACCCATCATTCATATGACTTATTCAATTATTTTTTTTATCCTTATGTAAAATTACACTTAAAACCCAAAAGATTAAAATAAAATAAAATATTTCTCACCACACCTAACATCTCAAATACAACCCTTCAATAGAACTCATTGAAGATTTGTATCAAAATTTGGTTTATATTTATCATTTCAATCAATTGTAAGCAGATTATATTATCTGATACTTGAGTTTTTGGTTAAAATGATGCATTAGCTTCATATACTTGAGTTCCACCACCACACTGGAACTTGCAAAGTGTGTTGGCTTCTTTATATCGTGAATTTTCTTGATCTTGATGGTTTTTCGGTGTCATGTTCTTGAATCAATGAAGATAAATTCATTTTCTTATAAATTTTCATGTTAATTTACATTGTTAAATTAATTTGCATAGGTTAGAGTAGTGATGGGTGCAAGGAGAAAAATTCATTATTTGATTAAGGGCTTTTTTGGAATATAAAATGGGTGCAAAGAGAAAACTTAAACTAACTAAAATATGTGAAGGGTGTTTTGAGAAAATTGGGTGTGGATATAATCTCCCTAATTGTTTTCTTCCTTTGATTTCCTTTTACTCCCCCCCACCCCCCCTTCTTTCTCTCCCCCCCCCCCCCTCTCTCTTTCTTTTTCTCCTTTCCCCCCCCCCCCCCTCCCCCCCCCCCCCCCCCCCCCCCCCCCCCCCCCATCCCCCCCCCCAACCCCCCCCCCCCCCAACAAACCCCACACAACAGAAAAGAAACCACACAACACCCCTTTCTCTACAAATTCTCTGCAAATCACCTTCCTGTCACAAATCCTCTGTAAACTATCGATGTCAAGAACGCATAAACTCAAAAAAATAAAGATACATGCACATTTCATTGAAGGCTTTGAAAACAATTTGTCAAAATGCCACAAACTTGTCTGGCATGCACATAAACATAAGTTTATAGCGATAGCCAATATTTCCTTACTGGACATATTTCTTGCAAGAGGGATGAAAGGGCGAAGAGGGATTCTGGTGTAAAATCCTTCAAACTCTGAAGCGTACTGTAGGAACGTGCTGTAGAATATTATGGCCGGGGAGAGAGAGAGAGAGAGAGAGAGAGAGAGAGAGAGAGAGAGAGAGAGAGAGAGAGAGAGAGAGAGAGAGAGAGAGAGAGAGAGAGAACAAGTGATTGATCTCTGAATATGTAATTGATCTCTGAATGTGTGATCATCCCCTTCTATAGTGTCTGTATTTATAGTGGAGCAATCCCAAAGTTTACCAACCCTAATAGGAATGGACCTAACTATTACATTAAATCCATGTAGGATTACTATTACTGAATACATTAAATCTAGACAGTATTTCTACTTCTATTTTACACAGTCACATTGGAATACACTTTACAACACTCCCCCTTGAATGTGTACAACTTAAGAAGTAGTCGCATCATATCTTCGTAGACAGTTAATGAAGTCATTGTAGTAAGCACTCGGGGAATACGTATGTCCAAAAAGGATTCATTTAGGGATATACTAACACCAAAACCTTGCTAAGGAAGACTCAGTGGGAAAAAGCCAAAGCGAAGGGAAAAAGTGAGCATCCATATGTCGATACTTAGCATTCAGAGGTATGACCACCCCAGCGTGGGTGCCTCATTAAAAACCTTGCAATGCAACAAAATCCAGTGGGAAAAAGTTAACTTGTGTTAAGGGAAAAAGAGTACATTAAGGTCAAGTGAGTACACTTTCGGATACTCCCCCTGAAGTCGACAATGCTCCCCTGAAGACTACATACATTTCAAATCTGACAATCGACACAATCTGATTCCACGAACGAGCTTTTGGAAAGTAGCCTTCGGTAGAGAGCTGGTGAACAAATCTGCGAGGTTGTCTTGCGATCGGATTTGCTTGACTTCAATCTTCTGGTCTCTTGTTGTTGATGTGAGAAGAAAAACTTCGGCGCGATATGCTTGGTGTTTTCTCCTTTGATGTATCCTTTCTTAATCTGGTCGTTACATGCGGCATTGTCTTCATATATGGTTGTCGGGACATCACTAACAAATGACAATCCGCTAGTCTGCCGAATATGCTCAATAACAGCTCTCAGCCAACACAGAAACAATTTGTTCCACAATCAATCTTCATCTTCAACCTTTGAACTTTGTTTCTCTCTTTATTGCTCTTGCATTTTTTTCTTCAACACTCAGCATCGATACATCTCAATTTCACCCCTAACTTCATCACACCCAAATCAAATTATATCATATCCAAATCAAATTCCAGCATATCCCAACCAAATTTCATTATACCCAAATCAAATTCGGGCCCATATTTAGTCTCTTTCTCTAATACAAATACACATCTTTTTTTCCTCCGTCTTCACCACCACCATAAAAAATGCAGAGCACAACACAATTTGATTTGACACTATTCGAGAACAAGTTCAGGCGAAGCTTGCTCGTCTCTCTCTCTCTCTCTCTCTCTCTCTCTCTCTCTCTCTCTCTCTCTCTCTCTCTCTCTCTCTCTCTCTCTCTCTCTCTCTCTCTCTCTCTCTCTCATTTCCCCAGCTAGGCTGCTTCACTACTAAGATGGGGAGGCGTGTGGAAGAGCGGAAGGCGAAGGCTTGGTGAGCCCAGGTCTTGATGTGAATTATGAGGGAAGAAGGAGTAGCAGAATGCGTGAAGAATGATGATATCACACTTGTGAAAAATAATTGGCTGGACCTCATGTTTATTTCTACCACCTGTCCTTTGTCCTTAAAGTTGAAGATTTGAATTTCATATCGTATGATAGAAAGAGAAGTTATTCTATGGAATATTGAATCATTAATCTTTTTTCCAAAGCTCGAGTGGTTTTGTTAAAATCAAAGCACAAAGCTTTCTCGTGGAAACATAAACTGGTTCTGTGGAAGCACTAAGTATTTCCGTAAAAATACTAATTGTTTCTGTAAAAACACTAAATATTATATATAATGAAACGCGAATCACTGTTCTGGCTACAGTGATTCGCTGTTTCGAAAAATTATGAAATTGCCCCTCAATTTTGTGAAGAGTTTTGTGTTATGAGCTTCTGTGTTGGGTTTGAACGAAAACAGTGTTTCCCCATTTCTATTCGTTCGATCGGTGCTATGGCGCAGGTCGGCAAATTTTTTAAAGTATTTCAGATGCTTTTTTCAATGATTCAATGATGGTTCCGGATGCTTAAAAAAGCCTTTAGTTCATATGTCGGTTTCTCACCCACAGTTGAGTTTTCCCCAGCTTTTCATACCGGAAATTTTGTGTTTCGTTGTTGTTGATGTGTTTATGAAAAAATCTGGTTGGTGACTGTCTGGGTTATTTGAATTCAGGTCTGAAGGTAACTATTTTGCACTTATTTAAGCGAATTATCTAGGATTTAAGTCTGATTTTCTATGATAACTTGATATCTCTATAGAAAGCATATAAGTTCTCTAGAAAATTCTCAAGAAAATTACTTCCTCCTGTATTACTATAAAAACACAAAGTATTTTTGTGAAAATATAAAGTACTTGGCACAAAAGCCAAAAGTATTTTTGTAAAGTTTGAAATTGCTTGTGGAAAAGTATCAAAGTATTTGTACATACACTTAATTATGCAAACACCCCCTGCCACTTCATTTTTGTCTCACTTTGCCTCCTATAACTTAAATTGACTCACTTTACCCTCTGCCACTCTATTTTGTGTCTCCCGTTACCCTCCCGTCCAAGTTCTGTTAACTGTGGCTTTGAATTGCCAGGTGTCACAATATGATTGGACACTGACCAATTCAAAAAGTTCACAAAAAATACTTCACCTTCCACTGCAGCCCACCACCGCCACCTACCACCTTCTTCAATTACCGACCCCAATCGCCGCCGACACGAGCACGTTCACCACACGTGCGTGAACACCCGCGCCGTGACCGCCGCCAGGAACCCATCACGACCCCTCGCCGATCGCGATTCCGGCGACCTCCGAACACGATTGAACGGAAAACAAGAATTTGAAATTCATTCTAACGAGAAATTAGTGTTCTTAATCAGAGTAATCAAGAGCTAAACGCAGCCAAAAGCGAGCAGATTTGAACAAATTCGACACAAAAACTAACAAAATTCAACAACAGAGAGAATTCAAAAGCAATTGTATGAACTCGAAGATCAATTTTGGACAAAACGATTGCAACAACAACAGAGCCAACTCAAAAATTCACAATTCAAAATTCGAAGTAAAAGAGCTTCATTTTATCACGGCGATGGGCCGCGAGCTCCAGAATCCTGATTTTCCGAGCTCGGATCTCTTCCCTGGAGGCATCGCTGGACGTTATCGCCGAAGAGCAGGACTTGCTCGAATCTCGGAAATCAAGCTTCTGCGAAGGTCGCCGGAATCGAATTTCAGGACTTTGCTAATCATTGTTGTTGTTCAATTGCAGGACCAACAACAAAAACTCATTTGTTTTCTCCAAATTTGCATATTCTCAAACCCCTGAGCAGTAATGAAGAAGAACCCATTTGTCCACGAACTGTACAAGGCCAGAATTAGCAAGAAAGACTCAAACTTTTTTGTGGGTTTCTTTCTATTTTTCATTTTCTCAGGAACCAAACAGAGCTAGAAAAAGAAACAACGGCAATAAATGCTTACCCAATTGAACAACAACAATGATTAGCAAAGACCCACATGAAAAACAATCAACTCAAACACGAAAAAGTTACCAATTTGAGCCGAACCCATTAATTCCAACACACTAAAAAGCTTAAAGCAGCAACATTTAAAGAACCCCAGGTGAGAAAGTTACCCGACGAGGTAGGGATCGGAAATCAAGCTTCTGCTGAAGGTCGCCGGAATTGCGATCGGCGAGGGGTCGTGATGGGGTTCCTGGCGGCGGTCACGGCGCGGGTGTTCACGCACGTGTGGTGAACGTGCTCGTGTCGGCGGCGATTGGGGTCGGTAATTGAAGAAGGTGGTAGGTGGCGGTGGTGGGCTGCAGTGGAAGGTGAAGTATTTTTTGTGGACTTTTTGAATTGGTCGATGTCCAATCATATTGTGACACGTGGTAATTCAAAGCCACAGTGAACAGAACTTGGACGGGGAGGGTAACGGGAGACACAAAATAAAGTGGCAGAGGGCAAAGTGAGTCAATTTAAGTTATAGGAGGCAAAGTGAGACAAAAATGAAGTGGCAGGGGGTGTTTGCATAATTAAGTGTTGTACATATATGTGCAGTATATTTTAAAAAGCCAAAATTATGATTATATAATGTGTGTTAGGGCTGGGCACAGTCCGTAACGGTCACGGTCCCAGTCCCAGTCCTGGTTGTACAAAATAGGATAGGACCGGGTCCGGGATGAGCATTGGTGCCATTTGGTCCCGGCCGGTCCAAAATCATGCCAACTGTTTCGCTATAAATTGACTTTAAATTAGTCTAAGGATGTTCCACTCCAGTTAGCGTTCATCACAAAATTAACGTTAAAACAAAGTACAAGCTTGTGGACAGAACACGGCTAGTACCAGAACATCTTCGTCCAACAATTAAAGGGTGGGACGAGGCTGAGTGTCAGGCTTTGGTTTTGGGGGACCGCTGCAAACTCGAAAGGTGTCCGGCCAAGTTGAGTTTTAGGTCGGGCAGGGTTTCGGGAAACATGACCCATATTTGGGATTGGATTTTGTAGGACCCAACATGGTGATGTCAGCAATTAAATTTGGACCATTAGATTTTTTCGGGCTGGTCTCAAGTTGGGCTTTTTCCACCCCTACTAACGACGTTAAGGAGCTAGGCAATGGCAAATTTGTAAATCATATTAATCTTTGAAACTGAATTTGAAAAAAAAAAAAAAAAAAAAAACCATAATTGAGATTCGCCTATTTTGACAACATGAAATGAGGGACTAATATTCCTGGAAAAAAATAAAACGAGGGACTAAAATGTGGGTATTCTAATTTGGAACTTGTGTTAATATGAGTGGTGGATGGCCTCATAAGTACGGTATACAAACACCTATTAAGCGAAAAGTTTAAGATAAATATAACATATTGGAAATATGTTCATTTTGGTTGAAGAGTAACTATATTATGGTTGGAAAAAGTTATATTTTTTTTTTCCCGACTATAGTCGGAGATATCATGAAATTACGGTATGGTGCCATTGCCGTGAGATAAAGATGTGTCTCTGTGTTAGTTCACTGTACGGTAATTCCGTTACATTACATCTTTATCCATCCATAGTTAGTCTAGCTACGAAAGATTCGAAAAAAGGCGCTCAGGAAAAATATAAAACAGAGTTGCTCGTGCTTGTCGTCCTCATTACTCATAAATTACAAAATCAAGAAACCGAAAATTCTCATTCCTTTCCCTGAAAAAATCAAGAACCTCCCAAAATGAGTATGCAAACCCAACACTTCCCGCCGGAGCTAGGCACCCAACACTTCCCGCCGGAGCTAGGCGAGTCCATTCTGGATCATCTGCCGCCCAAGACATTGATTCGCTTCCTGTGCGTCTCGAAACGCTGGTTTCATTGCATACAGAGCCCGAAGTTCATCAAGAACTACTGGTATCGCTCTTCCGAATCGCGTATCTACCGCACATTGTTGGTGCGGGCATTTCCGGACCGCTTCTTCTCAGCGGCGATTGACGCCGGCGGGGACGGCGGCGGGGGCGGCGACGGCGATTCGTTCGGCGAATGCCTCGAAATTCCTCCGCCCGTGAAGTATCCGGGCAAAGGCAGTTTTACCGACATCGTGGGTTGCGCCGGTGGCCTAGTTTGCGTTAGAAGCGTCGAGGACGTCCGCGATCGTACCGATGTTCTAGCAGTGTGGAATCCTGCCATCCACAAAATCAAGAAGATCGCAAGAACAGAGCACCCTGCTACGCATGGAATAAAGAGGTATGGATTTGGCTTTGAACCTCTTCTTGAAGATTACAAGATTGTTGCTTTGATGGACCACTGTGTAATCCGGACTGGGTCAATTGAAGTTTTTAGCTTGCATTCCAATTCCTGGAAAATAATTGATTTACCTAGCGAATATAAAAGTATCATACTTCCATCGGATTACGACCGTGATGACTTGCACGGAGGGTTCAATTCGAACTTGATGGTCTGTTATGAGGGCTGTGTCTATTGGCTGATGAAAAAGAAGAAAATTGGGGGCGCATTTATTGTAGGCCTTGATCTGGCCACAGAGAGCTATACTGAGCTAGCCGCACCTGCTGATTTCGCTAACCTGAGTTGTCGTGCTTTGAAGCTGTTAGATGAACACCTATGTGCGTGTGGTTCCACGAAATCGCAGATTCGTCTCTGGATGATGAACGAAGAGAAAGAATGGATTTCCCTGTTCGTGCTCGAGGAAGCCAAGGTTGTCAATTTGGGTTTTAAATTTTTTTGCAATTTTGTTCTGCTGTCGAAAAATGCTGGGTCGGTTCTGCTGCTGAATGGTAAAGACATGGCGTTTTGGTATGATGATGAGACTGTCCAAGAGGTGGCAATCACAGGTTGGCCCGGAGAGGCTTTCACTGCTACAGTGTTTGGAAATATGGTATGGCATCATATGACTGCCATTTGCATACCAAGCCTTGCCCTTCTCCTTGATCCGGATTCCTCTTTGGCCCCAATCATGATTCAGGACCACCAGAAGAAGTAAGAGATCTACTTCAGATGAATGAATAGAGAAGAGTCCAGTAGCTGTTATATCTGAAAATGAACTAGTGAATTGATATGGATTGCTGTGCCCTATATTGTATATGCTTTTCAGATGAATGAATAAAGAATATGGATTCCTCTAATATCTGTGTGTGTGTTTTTTTTAATCATCTGAAAATGAACTAGTGAATTGATATGCCCTATATTGAATTTGCTTTTCAGATGAATGAATAAAGAATCATTGATATGGAATTGATGTGGTTTGGCTTAAAAAACATCAAATATTTGCTTTTACACCAACCAAAAGGACTACTTGAACAGCTCAACATTTTTTCATTTTTAATCAATTTGAACAACTAAACACTGCAAAGTAACAAACTTTCAGCATTTGCAATTTCAAGAATATAGTTTTAGAGGAAACCCATGATGCAGAATAAATTTTTCCTTTAAAAAAAGAGACCATCAAAATTAGTAACTGTGGACATAAAAAAGCCAACTAATTAAATCTATGGGAACCCAACAGGAGCAAAGCCAGAGAAGCTCGCAATATGATCAAGATGAGCATGAGTGATCACAACAAAGTTCTGACGAATTGCCCGAGAAGGACACCTCCCGATATCGAAAGCTCACTTAAACTCCGGGGATGATAATGCAAGTCTCATGCCCATCAATGGAAAGCCCTTCAATGGAAGACCCTTCCAAGTCCAGGCCTTTCCGGAGGACCTGGTTCCGAGCTGCTCGGTACTCGTCGTCAACAATGGCAAACCTTTTAGGGCGTTTGTGGGGTTATGGATTGGGATTTCCGTGAAGTTTTCTGGGTTTTGGGGGGTTTGCGAGATGGGTTGGTGGCAAGGTAAAATTAGAGGGGATTTGGAGGGTGAAATGGTCAGACAAACTTGCATCTGTTTTGTGGGTTTGGGTTGGGAGAGTAGCTCATAAGATAGCAACCAAACCCAAAAACAGAAAGAGGAGTTTTGGAGAGGTTTTTCACAGTTGAGATGAGTGTGGATTTTATTGTGGTCCGACGGAAATTGATATACTTTGGGGAACTTTATCTAATTCGGAAGGGAGAAGAGATTCAAAACGCTGCGTTTTAACTTATTTGTTGTGCAGCTGTAGTGTAGCAACCTAAAAACTTGGTGTGGAATCCATGTGCTGAAATAGGGTCTGTTGTTTTCCCTTTCGTGCGATGAAATAGCTAGTTTCAGAACCATTGTAGTTTGGATTAGTGTTTCTTCGGAGATTGATAGAGTAAACCGCTTCGTTTCGGTACCCGCCTCCGCCTCAACAAGTACGAAGCTCCGGCCGTGAAGAAGCAGCTCACCGAGTTGGGGATCCGAAACCAGGTCATTTATGCTCACCTTATTCAATTCAATGAACTAATATTGCCATAATTGAAGTATATAGTGTAATTATTGTTTAATAGTCTCGTTCATTAGTGATTTAAATGTTGCAGAGAGTGAAAAATTAGTGGAATTTGAATTAGAATGGTGAGGCTTTTGATTTGGGTTGGTTACCTGCTTTTCCGCACGTGTTTGTCTTTGGTTGTCACATTGGGTGAGTTATTGTCTTTAAAAAGTTTATGTCTTTGTAGCCTGGAAAATTGTAATCCGATGTGTAACGCATTCAGCTTTGTGATTAGTTTTGTGCGGGGTGATGGATGGTCCTATTGTTCCGATTGCCCGGGAGCTCGGTTTCGAAGGGAACTCGATTCTGGAGGAGCTTGTGGTTTCATTGTTGGTGCATTTTTGGGAAGCATATGTTGTGGTTTCATTGTTGATAAACTGGGGTGTAGGAGGACATTTCAACTTGCTACCGTTCCTCTCATTGTCGGTGCGTTGTTAAGGTAATTGGCGTTGCTATTCGAGTTTGGAGTTTCCTTGTTCAGCATTGTGCTATTGTTGGTTGATGCTGTCTGCATTGTAAAGCTTAGAAATTATTTGGTTTATTTTGATTTGTCATTGTGCACAAGCACATTCCTTGGAAGAAGTAATTTCCAAAAGGTTTCTCGTTGGCCTTGGCATAGGCATTAACACCGTTCTTGTTCCAATTTATATCTCAGAGGTAATAGTTTGTATTGTATTACATGTGTGTGTGTGTGTGTGCATGTTTTCCTTAGTATGCAGTTGTATCAAACGATTATGCTATAGTTTCCAGTAGAAAGTTATAAAGTTCTTCGTAAGCGTATACACAATTACATATGTGAAGAGAAGTTTATTCATCTGTTCTTACTTTACACATTGCAGATTGCACCAACAAAATATAGGGGTTCATTGGGAACGCTGTGCCAAATTGGTACTTGTCTTGGCATTATTTCATCACTATGCCTTGGTATTCCCTCTGAAAACGGTCCGCATTGGTGAGCTTCTATTTACTTGAGGCCTTTTCTTTTCAAAGATACTGGGATAAAGAAGCCAGAAACAGTTGGTCTTAAGAGAACTTACACGGTTAAATATATGGTTGTGTTTTACCCTCCACTCTGTTATAGTCAAATTTTACTCCTAGAGGCATCTCCTTCTAAAGATAGTGATACAGATGACATTTGTTTATGTACTGATTTTTGAAGCACAGTGAATCATTTTCGAGATACAAACGCTACAATGGGCATAGATTTAATACCTCAAATTGTCAACTAATACTTTTGGCATATCTTGGTAAATAGGTGGAGGACAATGCTGTATATTGCAAGTGTTCCTGGATTTATCCTCGCCCTTGGAATGCAGTTTGCTGTGGATAGCCCCCGTTGGCTATGCAAGGTAAATCTGGTTATCCTTTATGGAGAAATCATGGATGGTTATTTTCAGGTGTGTTCTTTCTGAGCCTTTATTATTATGTTTGTGGAGTTTGGGAGATTGAACAATGCTAAAGAAGTTGGGGACTGAAAGAGAATCTCCTGAGGGGCATCTATGCTTATGGTATTGATACGCCTTCTGTAAATGTAATCCAGCAAAGAGGCATCGTCCCTTTCAGCAAAGGTTTCGATGTGGTTGAACAAGCTCAATCCGGGACAGGGAAAACGGCCACCTTTAGCTGTGGGATTTTGCACCAAATCAACTATAATTTGCTTCAATGCCAGGCATTGGTTGTGGCGCCTCCTAGAGAATATGCAAAACAAATTGACAAGGTCATCAGAGCACTTGGTGATTTATTGGGTGTGGTAGTTCACTCTTGTGTAGGCGGGACAAGAATCCGCGAAGACCAGAGTATACTTGAAGGCGGTGCCCATGTTGTTGTAGGCACACCGGGGCGCATGCTAGACATGTTAAAGAGAGGATGGTTGCGCTCGGATCAAATCAAGATGTTCGTGTTGGACTAGGCTGATGAGATGTTGTCTCAGGGATTCAAGGACCAAATTTATGATATTTTCCAGCTTTTGCCATCCAAAGTCCAAGTTGGTATCTTCTCAGCCACATTGCCTCCAGACGCGGTTGAAATCACCAAGAAGTTCATGAACAAACCGATCAAGATCTTGGTGAAGCGCGAAGAGCTCACACTTCAGGGGATCAATCAATTTTATGTTGATTGTGAAAGGGAAAAGTTCAAATTCGAAGTACTGGAAGGTTTGGCAGGAAAGGTAATGCCATAAACTTTGTTATAAGGGAGACTGAGACAGTGATGCGCGACATTGAGAGGTTTTACAATGTGGTCATCAAAGAGATGCCGAAAAACGTTGGTGATCCCATCTGACAAGCTTACGTAGTTTCTTTTCTTTTTTAGGCAGGATGTTATTGTCCTGTTTTTCTCTGTTTTGTTGTCCTGTTTGTCTCCTTTTTGTTATTATATGCTTAAACTGATATTTGAATGACATTGTTAAATTAGTACAACTGGTATTGGATTAATCTTTCGTATGTTTAATCTTGAATGCCGACCTACCTGAATGTTTTGTTTACCACAAATCCAGCTGCAAAGCATAAAGATTAGCTGATCATATCCATCCCCTATTTGCAAAGTAAGTTCACGAAATTGAATCAATGAAGAGTATCACAGAATCAGCAGACCGAGTTTTCAAAATTATTGAGTTAATCTTTCCCTAAGCATATAGAATTAACTTCAATAAAGTCACAATTCACAATTGACAACTCGCTGAAAAGCAGGGTTGTCAAACTAAAGGAATGGCAGGATTGCCTTAAACTTGTCCAAATCCAATTCCTAGTCCAACTTTCATCCAACTTCTTCAGCTATTCAAGGCTTCTTTCTGGAGCCCGTATTTCTGGTTCAACGACACTAGTATGTATCGTCCTGATCTACTACGAAAGTAATGATCGTAAGTAGAAGTGTTTGGTCTTAATAAGATCTTTTAAATCAAACTGTTTCTCTCTGGCAATCTGGCAACGTCAAACCATTTTATTTAGTAGAATAAACAAATGTATGCAAAACTTCCCAATGGATTGTTTAGTTGCCTAGTTAACCAAGTTGATGAAATTCATCGAGGTTAACCAAGTTGATGAAGTTCATCTACCAAGTAATAGCTCATGGTCTTTATAAAGACACTGATATTCCGTAAGAAGTGAGAGTACGAGAAAACACAGCAAAGAAGTGCGGTTTCCTAACCGAGGAAATCACATGACCCCTGATAAGAAGAAAAAGAAGTGCTGTCAGATTCTAGCCACAGAGAACTTCCAGGTCGCAAACATGATCAATAACCGACAGGGCTCACTACCAACAACTTTCAAAATCCCACAGATGTGATCCCAAGACCGGCTGTAAATGCAATTCTACTGGAAAAGTGTGCAGATGAATTATAATGTGATCCCAAGAACGATGGTAGCGATTGGACAGCAGCTGGTTGGAACTTCTGAAGGAGCCAAACTCTAGAGGTTGTGTCAAGGTGGTCAACTTTAGATGTCGTCAGATAATTGTAATCTAAATTTTAGGTACTAAATTTTATTTGAACTTTGATTCCTTCGTTGCTAGGGAAACTTTCAAAATAAATCATTCCCATTTTTTCTTGCACGTATAGGATTACAGATAATTCATAACGCAATTTTAGTAATTCCATCTCTTATTTGGATGCCTAATTACTCCGACTCCTAATTTTAATCTAATTACTTGGCCAGCAAGCAAAGGAAAGCAAAGCCTTGTTCTTCTTGGACAAGAGTTCCTCCGCTATAAAAAGGAGGCGATTCAACCCTAGCTATATCATACAACTATCAAAACATTCAAAGTTTACCCTAGTCAATTCCAAAATATGTCAATCGTTGCTCCTGAAAGAAGATCATCTCCACAATTCGACGCTGGTCGTTATGATACCAGAATGAAGGAGGTGCTCACACCAACCGATGAACAAGACGAATTCTTCAGATCAACCGACGAGGTCTATCCAACTTTCGATTCCATGGGACTGAAAGAAAATCTCCTGAGGGGCATCTATGCTTATGGTATTGATACGCCTTCTGTAATCCAGCAAAGAGGCATCGTCCCTTTCAGCAAAGGTTTTGATGTGGTTGAACAAGCTCAATCCGGGACAGGGAAAACGGCCACGTTTAGCTGTGGGATTTTGCACCAAATCAACTATAATTTGCTTCAATGCCAGGCATTGGTTGTGGCGCCTACTAGAGAATTGGCACAACAAATTGACAAGGTCATCAGAGCACTTGGTGATTTCTTGGGTGTGGTAGTTCACTCTTGTGTAGGCGGGACAAGAATCCGCGAAGACCAGAGTATTCTTGAAGGCGGTGTCCATGTTGTTGTAGGCACACCGGGGCGTGTGCTAGACATGTTAAAGAGAGGATGGTTGCGCTCGGATCAAATCAAGATGTTCGTGTTGGACGAGGCTGATGAGATGTTGTCTAAGGGATTCAAGGACCAAATTTATGATATTTTCCAGCTTTTGCCAGCAAAAGTCCAAGTTGGTATCTTCTCTGCCACGTTACCTCCAGACGCGGTTGAGATCACCAAGAAGTTCATGAACAAACCGATCAAGATCTTGGTGAAGCGAGAAGAGCTCACACTTGAGGGGATCAATCAATTTTATGTTGATTGTGAAAGGGAAGAATTCAAATTGGAAGTGCTTTGTGATCTCTATGAGACATTGGCTATCAGTCAAAGTGTTATTTTCGTTAACACAAAGCGAAAAGTGGAGTGGCTTAGTGACAGGATGAGCAGTCGAGATCATGTTGTTTCTGCTATACATGGTGAGATGGATCAGACTACTCGTGATGTAATCATGCGTGAGTTTCGATCTGGATCTTCGCGTGTACTCATCACTACGGATTTACTGGCTCGGGGCATTGATGTGCAACAAGTGTCTCTTGTGATGAACTATGATTTGCCTAATCAGCCAGAGAACTACCTTCATAGGATAGGAAGGAGTGGAAGGTATGGTAGGAAAGGTAGCGCCGTAAACTTTGTTACAAGGGATACTGAGACAGTGATGCGCGACATTGAGAGGTTTTACAATGTGGTCATCAAAGAGATGCCGGAGAACGTAGCTGATCTCATCTGACAAGTTTATGTTAATTTTTTTTAAGGCAGGATGTTGTTCTATTTTTCTCTGTTTTGTTGTCCTGTTTTTCTCCTTTTTGTTATGTGCTTAAATTGATGATATTGGAATTAGTACAACTGGTATTGGATTAATCTTTTGTATGTTTCAGCTTGAATGCCTACATCAATATTTTGTTTTCCACAAATCCAGCCGCAAAGCATAAAGATTAGCCGATTATTAAAGTCATACATCCCCTAATCGCAAACTAAGTTCACGAAATTGAATTGAGGAAGTTTTGCATCACAGAATCGACAGACGGAGTTTTCGCAATTGTTGAGTTAATCTTTCCTTAAGCATATAGAATTAAATTCAATAAAGTCACAATTCACAATTGACAACTCGCTGAAATGCAAGGGTTGTCAAACTAAAGGAATGGCAGGATTGCCTTAAACTTGTCCAAATCCAATTCCTAGTCCAACTTTCATCCAACTTCTTCAGCTATTCAAGGCTTCTTTCTGGAGCCCGTATTTCTGGTTCAACGACACTAGTATGTATCGTCCTGATCTACTACGAAAGTAATGATCGTAAGTAGAAGTGTTTGGTCTTAATAAGATCTTTTAAATCAAACTGTTTCTCTCTGGCAAGCTGGCAACGTCAAACCATTTTATTTAGTAGAGAATAAACAAATGTATGCAAAACTTCCCAAGGGATTGTTTAGTTGCCAAGTTAACCAAGTTGATGAAATTCATCTAGGTTAACCAAGTTGATGAAATTCATCTACCACCAAGTAATATCTCATGGTCTGTATAAAGACACTGATATTATGTACATCGGCAACCCACCCTGAAACAATCAACAACGTTTAAGAAAATAACACCATTTTCACTTCCAATCCCAGCAAAGAAAAGTGACAACATTTTCTGTTAAGACTTAAAAACCAAGTAAAGAGACTGGACACAGCTAGTATGAGAACAGGGATGGATGGGTTGGCTTAAAAACATCAAATATTTGCTTTTACACCAACCAAAAGTACAGCTTGAACAGCTAAACACTTTTCTTATTAATCATTTTGAACAACTAAAATCCCAAATGCAGGCCTTTCCGGAGGACCTGGTTCCGAGCTGCTCGGTACTCGTCGTCCTCGATTGCTTTGCCGGAAGCCGGCAACAATGGCGGACCTTTTAGGGCGTTTATGGGGTTATGGGATTGGGTTTTCAGTGAAGTTTTCTGGGTTTTGGGGGTTTGTGAGATGGGATTGGTGGCAAGGTAAAATTAAAGGGGCTTTGGAGGGTAAAATTAAAAGGGCCTTATAATCAAAGACCGACTCGTGTACGACATTAGCTTTCAGATAAAGCTGTGCAGAAGCCAATCAAAGATTGAGTCAACTTGATGCCTCATATATTACACCGCTGCAAGAGCATGGTTCTTCAACTTAAGCACACTAGTTCAGCGTTCGCAAGGCTGAAACTGCGAATGGTTGGCAAACGGAATCCTTCTCCGAGGTGTGAGTTCACATATGGCAAGAAAACAGTCTGAAACGACTGTCCACATCACTGGCTGCAATGTTGGGCATATATATGAAACGTTTAACCAAAAGGTAATGCAGGCACTAAATTGACTTTTACTAGGACTGTAGCAAGATTACCTGGATTAGATACAAGCAAAGAGTGCCGATATTGCTCCACTTCAACAGGCATTGAAAGGTCATTCGATTTCATGCTTCCAGCAAGGTTAAAGCCTGAGATCTCAAGTCAGCATGATGCACGAATGGCCTGAAAGAACGACAACTATTTTATCTTTAAGAAGACAAACATGACCATCGCGCAATTTGCATCAAATTCTACATTACAAATGCCAAATGCAGCCAAAAATTGAAATATGCTCACAGTAAAGCCCTAGCCCACATTTGGTTACATTTTTTTCAGCATGGGAATATGAACACAATTCTAATAAATTCCACGAAAATTCCCCAAACTTACATGGTAATTTGCAGTCCAGTGCAATTCTAACCATTTTAGAGCAGGAAACCAATGGTTGTGAACCCTTATTGCAGTAATTAGAGAACGAAGCATTCCTCTGGCACAAATAAACAATTAATCGCAAACCCGACGGTAGAATTACTCAGTACTAGTTCGTTTAATCAACCATTGGGATCTCTTTGGGAAGCACTGGCTGAAATGAATCGAATTTTTAAATCCCATCTTTGAGTTTCTTGCTGACAAAAGTTTCTACAGCAGACCCTATCTGCTCTTCAAATGCATCAATCATCCTAAAGGGGAGCAAAGAAATGGGTTATTCACAGAAGGATAATCAAAATGCTGACCCTTCTCTTCAAATAAAAGGTGCATAAGTCACGCAGTAAACTATTGTAAGGAAATCAAAATACTGTGACACCCGACACAAACTAGTATGACTACTGCAACCAGCAAGGCAAACCAAGCTCTGTGTATGCTTTGAGTCGACACCGCTTACTCTAAACGTATTACAAAGAATCATGATCCTGCTTGACGTATAACCAGTTAAGGATGGAATGCTGGATGTTGAATGAAACTTGAGAACAGAATCATGGGACGCAACCACCAACAAACCAAAAACAACTAAGAGAAATAGAGGAAGATCGATTGACAAGAATAAAATAGTCAAATCATGAGAATCAAAAACCTAAAAATGCCCTTGATAAACTGCAATTCTCTGAAAATTTATTATGTAAACAAAAGCAACCGCCTTAGCAACACAACAACTACTACGATGACGACAACAACAACAGCAAGAGCAGCACAGATTTCTTCTCCAACTCCAATTTCATGCCCATGCAATTATGTTCTTATCAACCACTGACTCCATGCCCATGCATTTTCATTTCAAAAGTTTGATATGTTGATGTTAAAACTTGAAAGTGTTGTCAAATTTTAATTTAATATCTGTAAGCTATAATATCTCATTGGTAGTAAAACTCGAAACAAAAACACAATGAAAAACAAACAAAATCTATGCCATGAGTGATTAGAGAAAAGTTTTGTATCATTGTCATTTGTGTATATAACATGTCCATTTAATTCGTTTTCTCTTTTCTTAGAATTTACCATTGATCTCCCCTGTTTGAAAGTGAGATTGGAGGAGAAGAAAATTATTCATACATAATGTGGGATCATGTAAGTTATGTAGGGAGTATAGAAGGAAAATAGAAGTACTAGAATCTGGTGATAGATCTACATTATCATTGGAATTTTCAACTCCTGAACACATTACTCTAAAAATATTCTGTATTCTTCTCTATTAGATCCACTACGTTTGTGTCCTCACATCATCTCTTCACCAACAAAACACAGAGATATATTTGATTTTGTAGACTTTCTCAAAATGCATGCATCGTGAACCGCTCTGTGGAAATACCCCTGCCCTGGCTGACAGAGACATCACAATTTTCGAATGCCCATATCAGATTAACCAATTGTTGGAAAGAATAATAATTCTTCCAATTAATTTAAGTAGTCTTCACCGGCGCCTCTGTTTTCGGATTCTTCTCCCTTACTTTTCCTTGGTTTTCCTTTCGTGAGTTTTATAACTGCTTCAACAGAGAGTTTAGTTTAGGTTGAAGGCCTCATATTCCCTTCACATTTGAAGGCGTTATTTCCCTTCACAATTTCTGTCGAAGGCGTTATATTTGTTTGTACTTTGTACTTCCCTTCACAGTTTCCTGTCAAGGCGTTCCTTTTAGACTAAATTATGCTTTGATTGGTGTTATTATGATTCATAGCCACAAGACCGGATATCGTTCTTCAAATTCAATGCAATGGAGATGGTTGCGATAGAGAAGGTTGATGATGCAGCGGAGACGGTTGGATTGAAGTTTTGGAGGAGGCGATTTGGGGTAGTTTGCCGGTTGTGGTGGCTAGTTTCGAATTTCCGGAAGTTGGGGCAGTTACACTCAAGGTTCAAAATTTCGGTTTCGGTTGAAATTTCGGTCGCCAAAATTTATGGAAATTTCGGAAAAAGTTTCGATTTCGGTGGAAATTTCGGTAAAAAAAATAAAAGACCAAAAACATGTTAAATACCTATAAATTAATATATTATCAATCTAGATACTTTAAAATCAACCCATAATGCACCTATTTCACATGTAAGGTATGTAAAATTGTTTACTCATAAATGAAATTCATATATAAAATCAAAGAGTTTACATTTTACACGATAAAAATAGAATTTTATAGAAACATTCCTTTCAAAAAAAGGATGAGAAACAACAATTCTTTTATTTAACAAGTAAGGTATACATCAACCTCATGTATGCTCAAAAACCTATAAAAAAAATGGCATATTGCTTGCTACTAAACTTAATAATAAGAAATAAAATTATAAATACAACCTTATTTTTCTTATCTAAAATAATTTTATTTTTACTTCTCTAAAGTAATTTCATTAATAGGTATTTTGATATACATGGGTGACAAAAAGAAAATTTGTTATAAGGAAACTCAGATTTAATGGCCTTTGAATGCTACAATAAGAAACCCCAACCAACTACACGTTTTTTGTTTTTTTTAATAAAAAAAGAAGTTGCCCCTAACACCATCTGTCCACTCTTCTCCAAAAAACACCATCTGTCCCTCAATTCACTTAACTAATCAAAATAATCTCCAAAAGACCAAATTGACCAAAAGTTGAAGTAAATTACAAAAACATCTTCTTCTTCCTCAATTCCAGAAAGCCGTCGTCTCCTTCACGACCCAGAATCCTTCACGACCCAGAATCTCGCCTCCATCAAATCATCAACAAATTTCATTGAAATCAGTTCAAAAGTACCGAAATTTCACCGAAACTTAACCGAAAACACCGAAATCATCGAAATTTCGCCGAAATTTCGATGTTTTTCCGGTAATATTGAGAAGTACCTTGATTCTAATTTCGGTACCCAAAAAATCCGAAATTTCGACCGAAATTTCGGAGTTTCGGTCGAAATTTTAAACCTTGGTAACTTACACTATAATCAACTGATTTGAGATAAGTTAAATTTAAATTTTAAACTTGAATTTTTTATTTGAACTTCTAAGACCGTTTTCAATTTTTGAAATTCTTAATGTCTCCTGTTGTAAGTTTCCGTGATGTCTGAAGGTGTTTAATTCTTTTTCAAATTTTGCGTTGTGGATTGAAATCATTGTGTCTACCTTAAGATCCTACTTTGTTTCAATTGGTTTTGGCATTGTTTATTTATCTGGGTTCTTGTTTTCTTCTGCATGTTTTCATTTAGTAAATCACCTTTCCTTTGTAGTTTTAGGACAACTAGTTGATTTCTATGTTAGTTTAATAGTTTCTAAATGTTTCAAGACGATAGTTTATGTGTTGTCTGCAGTTGTTTATTACTTTTTCAAGATTGTTTTGTGGTTGAAGTCACTGTCTACTTTAAGTTTCTTCCTTGTTTAGTCGGTGTCGGCATGGTTTTTTTTTTTAACTGGGTTGTTGTTTTCTTCTGCTTGTTTTAATTAGTTACTCTCTTTTCCTTTGTAGGTTTAGGAAAACTAGGATTTAGTTGTAGGATAGTTTGTTTGAGTTTAGTTTTGTTTCGTTAAGGTTTCCCTTTTGCCAAAAGCTTATTAGTTCGTTTGTTGTTTTTCTCTTGTCAGTTGGTTTGTAAATTATTGTTATTAAGCTCTTTACTTACGTTAGTGTTTTCGTTCGAAATGTATTATTGTTGGCTGCTTAACTTCTTGTTTTAGTTGCTTTATTTCCTTCGTCTGTTTGTTGTCTTTTCGATTGTTGGGTTTGGTTTTGTAGCCAGGTGAAGCGGTTGATTATAAATTTCAAATTTTGGCAAAAGATAAGTGCATCCTTCCCTATATCATAACTAATCTTTCTCATTTGAAGTATTAACTAGAGTTGACACATTTTTATTTTCTGCAGCAGAACAATTGAGTTGTTCATCTGAAGGAAGCTTGAAGTATGACGTCATACCTTATCTTAATTCTATCACATTTAACATGTGGTATCGGGCAGTGCATCTTCTTATGATGAATGCGCTTAGCTCCTGATGTTATTGAGGTTGACGTCCAGCATTGCTCTGGAGATTTTATTTCTTTGCTCAATAGAGCTATCTATCAAAAAAAAAAAAAAAAAAAAAAAAACAACCCTTTCAGTTAAACCCAATTTCGTATAATCCAAAAATAACGGCCTTAGACTCCACGTGTTAGATGCATTAATTCTATTTGGAAACATTATAACGCAATCTTTAGTTTCAACACTTTAGAATGTCCTGTTATCCCAAAATCCGAATGGTACCTAACAACATATCATTCCACCATTGCAGACTTCAACAATAGGAGAACCGCCTCAAATATATTGTTTATTTATATTACAACTCATGAATTAGTTAGTAACAACGGAAATGAAAAGCAAGCAAAGACAGGCTTAACTTGGGCTTCTACTATAGTGGGCTAAAATGAACGAAGATCCTTAATGGGTTACGGGACCAAATTGGAAAGCCAAGTTTCTATTGCGGGTCCCGCCGAGCTTGTCCTCCTCCGTAACACGTGCCAACCACGTGGCCACCATCAATTATTTCTTGTGATCGCGCTCATCGGACAATGAACTTCGCCTTAACTCTGCGAACCGATGTGGGCGGCTACAGTACCTTTCCAGCCGGTCGGACCGGTGCCGACGATCATCACCGCCGGTCCGAACCCGAAATTCGTGTGTCAGTATCTTCCGAAACCAAAACCGCTTCGTTTCGGGCGTTTCGGTATCCGCCTCCGCCTCAACAAGTACAAAGCTCCGGCGGCGAAGAAGCAGCTCACCGAGTTGGGGGCTCCGAAACCAGGTCACCCATGCTCACCTTATTCAATTCAATGAATTAATATTGCGATAATTGAAGTATTCAGTGTAATTATTGTTTAATTTTTTCGTTAATTAGTGATTAAAATGTTGCAGAGAGTAAAAAATTAGAGGAGGTTGAAGAGAATGATGACGGTTTTGATTTGGGGTGGTTACCTGCTTTTCCGCACGTGTTTGTAGCTTCAATGTCGAATTTTCTCTTTGGTTATCACATTGGGTGAGTTATTGTCTTTCAAAATTTTGTCTTTGTAGCTTGGAAATTTGTAATCCAATGTGTAAAGCATTCAGCTTTGTGATTAATTTTGTGCAGGGTGATGAATGGTCCTATTGTTTCGATTGCCCGGGAGCTCGGTTTCGAAGGGAACTCTATTCTGGAGGGGCTTGTGGTGAGCATTTTCATTGTTGGCGCATTTTTGGGAAGCATATGTTGTGGTTCGATTGTTGATAAACTGGGGTGTAGGAGGACATTTCAGCTTGCTACCATTCCTCTCATTGTCGGTGCATTGTTAAGGTAATTGGCGTTGCTATTCGCGTTTGGAGTTTTCGTGTTCAGCATTGTGCTATTGTTGGTTGGTGATGTGTCTGCATTGTTAAGCTTTGTAATGGTTTGGTTTTTTTTATTTGTGATAGTGCACAAGCATATTCCTTGGAAGAAGTAATTTCCGGAAGATTTCTCGTTGGCCTTGGCATAGGCGTTAACACTGTTCTTGTTCCAATTTATATCTCAGAGGTAAACTATTATATTGTGTTAAGTATGTGTGTGTGGATGTTTTCCTTATAAAGTTCTTCTTAAGTCTCTACACAATTACATATGTGAAGAGAAGTTAATCTGTTCTTACTTTACACATTGCAGATTGCACCAACAAAATATAGGGGTTCATTGGGAACGCTGTGCCAAATTGGTACTTGTCTTGGCATTATTTCATCACTATGCCTTGGTATTCCCTCTGAAAACGATCCGCATTGGTGAGCTTCTATTTACTTGAGATCTTTTCTTTTCAAATATACTGGGATAAAGAAGCCAGAAACAGTTGGTCTTAAGAGAGCTTACACCGTTAAATATATGGTTGTGTTTGACCCTCCGCTCTGTTATAGTCAAATTTTACTCCTGGAGGCCTCTCCTTCTAAAGATAGTGATACAGATGAAATTTGTTTATGTACTGATTTTTGAAGCACAATGCATCATTTTCGAGATACAAACGCTACAATGGGCATAGATTTAATACCTCAAATTGTCAACTAATACTTTTGGCATATCTTGGTAAATAGGTGGAGGACAATGCTGTATATTGCAAGTGTTCCTGGATTTATCCTCGCCCTTGGAATGCAGTTTGCTGTGGATAGCCCCCGTTGGCTATGCAAGGTAAATCTGGTTATCCTTTATAGAGAAATCATGGATTGTTGTTTTCAGGTGTGTTCTTTCTGAACCTTTATTATTATGTTTGTGGAGGTTGGGAGATTGAACAAAGCTAAAGAAGTTATCAAAAATATTTGGGGACCATCTGAAGTTGAAAAGGCAATTGAAGAGTTTCAGTCAGTTATCAAGAACGATGGTAGCGATTTGGATAGCAGCTGGTTGGAACTTCTGAAGGAGCCAAACTCTAGAGGTTGTGTCAAGGTGGTCGACTTTAGATGTCATCAGATAATGGCATGTTTATGTTGAACATCATCTAAGACTGGTGGCATTCACCATTTAGAGAACTAGAGTTTTAGAATTTACAATACCTTTATTAACGAGTGATTGATAGCTATGAAAAATTTTATGTAGAAAAACTCCTTTGATTGATAGATATAACATTTTTTTTTTACAGGAATTTATTTGTACTTCACAAAACATACATTTTGTCACTTATAGACTTAGATAATTTTTGCATGGTTGCAGTTGCATTCATCGGAGGTGCCCTGTTTGTACTTCAACAATTTGCGGGCATAAATGGAGTTCTTTACTTTTCATCATTGACTTTTCAAGATGTTGGAATCACAAGTAGTGCTATGGCAAGCTTGTTTGTTGGAGTTACCAACTTTGCAGGTTTGAGATAGTCCATGTATGTTTGTAGAATGAAATATGTTTCTTGATCAAACCCTCATTTACATCAATTTTTGGTCATCTCAGGGGCACTTTGTGCTTTGTACTTGATTGATAAGCAAGGGAGGCAGAAGCTCTTGATCGGAAGTTACTTGGGAATGGTGAGCTTGTACTTGGAATTGATGCTTACATACAAATAGAAAAGCACCATCCTTACAATGGAAAAAGGAAAGGGAGTCTGTGTTTCATGATTTTTGGAATTGCAAACACGGAACAATGTCAATCAGAATTGTGTGTATGTGTTTATTATTTTCGCTTTCAGTAGCAACATCGCTAACTAAGAAGTTCCCTGTTTCCGTGCAGGCGTTTTCGATGTTCCTTGTGGTTTCTGCTATCAGTTTTCCTTTGGATGAGCAAATAAGTCACAATCTTTCAATTCTTGGAACAGTCATGTAAGCATCATTTCTCTCTCTTCAGATTCAGAGCTGCCAAAATTAGGAGCCCCTTGGTGGCATATGTTTGCCAATGGAAGTTAATGCTTTCAGTCTCTGGACGGCCCACACCAGAAAATTCTAGGAATTCGTATGCTGATGGCCATATACTCTGTCTATGCTTTCAAGAGAACTCTATTTATGTTCTTTCTCTTGGCACCAATTTGGCAGGTACATATTCACGTTTGCAATAGGAGCTGGCCCAGTCACTGGTCTTATCATACCAGAACTTAGCAGCAATAGGTCGCGTGGGAAGATTATGGGATTCAGTTTTTCTGCGCATTGGGTGAGTTCCTTGGTTAATAGTTTGAAATGAGTGATATTTTTTCCATTTGTGATTGGTGCGTGTGTGTGCGTCTCGACTCATGTCTAAGATCTTTCGTGGTTATTCAGGTGTGCAACTTCTTGGTGGGTTTATTTTTTCTTGACTTGGTCGAGAAATTTGGAGTTGCTCCAGTTTATGGTACCTTTGGTGGAGTATCCTTGTTGGCAGCAATATACGCCAATTACTTCATAGTTGAAACTAAAGGCCGGTCCCTCGAGGAAATAGAAATGTCACTAAGCTCCGATTTCATGGCAGGAGACAAGTGACTGTATGTTGTCGCCCAACCCGCCCAGTGTATCAAGATTAAGGAGGATTGAAGTGCCACGGCTGGTCATAGATCGCGTTGAAGTTTCCCCCGGCAAAGATGTTTCACTCTCCACTGTTCCAGGGCTTTAGAAGATGCTGTTTCGCTGCCTACATTCTTGTTCGCCATCCTGCAAATGTTGGCTGCGAAGAATTACACCTAGGAAATATTCAGTTTCGTAAGTCAGTTTTCGTAGTTCCCACGTTCATGATGATGTGCATATGTATGATTTACGATAGTGAAAGACATAATGAGCATAAAAGGTTGGTGCAGAAGTCAGTTTCTTAATTCTTAGATATGGTTTCCAAACAAATCAGAATGACGGCTTTACGGATTCCGGCATTACATCCAACTAGTTCTGACGTCGACCTTTCGATCCAGACAGTATACACCATTGATTTTATTCTGGAGTTGAAAACTGATACTTTTTTGTGTGTTTTGATAACACAATGAAATCAAACAAAGAGCCTAAACTTCCGTGTTTGAAGATGGTCTGTCAGTTAAGTCAACATAACTAAATAACGGTATCAGTAAATATCGGTAATTCCAGTGATATAAGACAGATTAATATACAACAACAAAAAGAAAGACGAACATCTGAAGATTAATAAAGCGGCCGACGGCGCGCAAAAAGCATCACATTTTCCGCCCGGGAAATCACAACCGTCCATTGCGTGTCCAAATCAGCGCGAAGGCGCGTTCAGCTTCGAAGTGGGCCCCACTGCCACGTAGACAGTGCCACCAACTTGACCGTTTAACCAACGCATACTGCAAAAACGACTGCGTACATCTCGTCTTCCTCGGAGAAGATTCAATTTTTTTGGCTGTGCCCAAGCAGCCAAAGCTCGCTCGCTGTTCTAGGGTTTCCCGAGAATGGCGCCGCCGGCGGAGACCAGCGACGGAGAGCACGAGGTGGAGCTGATCGTTCACGACGAATCAATTTCGGAATCTGACGGCGGCGGGGCCGTCGCGGAGGAGATTGCCCCTCTCTTGTCGCTTCCCGAGAAGCCCAAAATCAACATATTCACCGTCTCTTATCCGCGAAGAACACCTAGGGTACGCTTCCCTCACTTCAATTTGATTCAAAAGTTTCCTCTTTTGATTTTCTTTTGATTTTCAATTGTTTCCTTTGAATTCCATGTAGATGATTAGATATGGATTTTTAGTTGTAGATTTTGATAGTGTGGTACTTCTTTATGGACTTTAGAAAGTGAAATTATGATCTTCTTGTTTTTTTTTCCCCGAAAATCTTCAATTTTTCGTTTTCTAATGCAAAAGGAGCGCTTACTTTAATTGTGTCTTAAAAAACAGTGAAAAATTGAATGTAGGAGGGCGATTGTTTATTATTAGTTGTGTCTGGATTAAGTGATTGCTGGGTCGGTTTGGATGGAAATGTAGAAAAAGGAAAGTAGAATAAAGATTGAATCTTGCAATGGTTGTTTTTGGTGGATTTGATTGATATTGTTTTGTGTGTATAATGCATACAGGAGCAGGTAAGGAAACACCTTGAAACCGAGACGTCTCCTGCCCAATTTATTTCGTGGATATGGGGTGGATCGAGATACTCTGGTCTAATGAGTATGACCATCTCAACTACAATCTACTTTGTGATGGAAGTCTTTTCTAGTGTTTTTTCTGGTTAGTAAGTCTGCCATTCAATTGCAATTTTCAAGTTGTGTGGTATACCATACGATATACATATTACTCTTTTTCTCGTTTCTTCTTTCATTCTATATTAAATTTTCAGTTTTCCTGCGCAGTTCAGCCAATTCCCTTGCTTGAAGCAGCATTTACAAGATGTACAATTATCCTGGTACTATCATTCGTGTGGTTGAGAAGGAGCGGACAGCCAATGTCTGGGCTGGGAAATGTTAAAAATCTATTGATTTCGAGAGCCCTTACGGGATACCTCTCCATGATGAGTTTCATTTATTGGTAAGTACAATTGAATGTTCTTGCCTCTTTCTTCTTAGGAATTTTTGTTCCTTTTATGTTGTCACTCTATTCATGGCATGAAACTGCCCTGTGGATAGCAGCAGTTTCTTTAGTGTGTTCTAAAAATGTGCCAATGGCCAATTTCTCCACCCATACACATGTACAAGTAGTTCTGTAAAGTATTTATGTGCTGGTCAGAATGAGGCTATGTTCACCAAAACTATTATATATAATGGAGAGCATAAGATTAGGTCAGGGTAGGAACCTTCCAGATCATATACTCCTTAGTTAGATCCAATTGAAGAGCTTTTATTTTGGAGCCTTTTTAATTATTTGACTAACTCGTGTTTGAAGTTTGTTTATCTGTTGGTTCATTTCTGCTATGATATTCTTGATCTGCTTTTCAGACAGCTCATTAGCTCTTCCCTTTACAATTAATTCTGTAAAGTGTAACGCCACAAAAATAACAAGAAATTGGCTCATTGTTCTTTCAGCATTCAAAGGTTACCTTTGTCTCAGGCTATTGTATTGAGCTTCACAACTCCAATTATGGCTTCAGTTGCGGCAAGAATCATTCTACATGAAAAGTATAAAATTGCTGATGTTGGGGGTATGCAGTATATCTTAGTTGGAATTGTTGCTTCCTACTTTACTTTTGACGTAATAGTGCATGCTCTAGTATTTCGTAGGTATGTCTTTTGTCTTTATTAGACTACCTTTTTGATATAGTAAGGGAGTGATTGCTTTTCAGGTCTGGCATGCAGTTTCTTTGGCGTGCTCTTCATTTTTCGACAAATGCTTACCACACAAGGTACTAATCTTAGGTGTGCCATATGCATGTTTATGATCTTGCAAGGCTTATCTTTTCTTTTCACTTTCTACAATGAAACTATTCTGGCACAGTAGTCCAGCAAGTCCGATACTTGCTAGTGAACGAGGAAACCAGTGTGCATAAGTTTTTCTCTTACTTCCCTGATACCTTTTGCTTTGGAGAGAACACTATGCATATGGTTTTAGGAGGGAGAAACTTTAATGCATGTGTACAGATATATTTCTGTGATTACTTAAAAGGTATTTACTATTGCTTATTAGCAATGAGCAGATTAATGGTTGTCAGAGAAGCGGGCATGTAAAAGGCACTAGTATAGAAACTATGTTGTTCAGTTTCAGTTCTTTTGTGATGGCCCCTGCTTATAGCTGGATGTCAAAACTTTAATCAGATGGGCCATCTTCATGCAATAATGTAAAACTTGTGTGTCTTTGTTGCTCTTCCTAGAACTGTAGAATACTAACTATGGATTTATGCATGAGGTTTAGATCAAAATGGGGAAGGAAATCAGACAAATATCAGCAGAAGCAGCCATTTGTTTCCCATCTTAGCCGGTTTACTTTCATCAATTACTGGTGGAATCTGCTACTGCCTTACTAAGGCTGGGGCAAACGCATCTGATCAACCACTGTAAGATTGCTGATTGCGTCGTTGCAAATGTTAGTCCTGCATGATAATGGGCAGTAATTATTCCCAGTGTTTATCAGTTATGTTTCAGTTAATTATTGCTATAAATTTTAAGCAATTGTGAGATAGATGAAACAGCGCTCTTTTCTTCTAATTTGTCAAACTGTTGATGACTTTATTTAGTTTTAATTCACTTTTAAGTTTCAGATGCCTACAATTGTTTCAGTTCCGTGATTATCAGGGATACAAAAATATCTAAAGCATCTAATAGATAATACATTATTATGTGGCATTTGTATAATCTACCTCATTAGTGTGGAAAACACAACAGTGGACTGCAAGAAAGTGCTATCTTGGAAATTAAAAAAATTAGTTTTCTTTGGTGATAAAGCACTTAAATAAATGATCTGTTTAATTTTCAGGTTGACAGTATTTTCATTTGCCATACTGGCTAGTCCTGCTTCAGGATTATGTCTTTTTGTCCTCGAGGTATGTCGATGTCATGGTTGGAATGCTGTGTTTGATGATAATATGACTATCATTTCAAAGTCTTGCACACCATGTTTATCACCAGTCGCCTAGCTTCTGAAACCTCATTCACAGTCTTTTTAAGTTTATATTCGTCTCTGCCTGTGCTAAAAGTCTGCGCTTCCTTTTTCAGGATGTGGTTTTGCCAGATTTACATTCATTTTTAGTTATGCTTGTACTTGGGGTTCTGGCCTTTTTCGCAGAGGTGCTCTTCGGAACTATTTTTAATCTTTTTTCTCTCACATGCAGAACTGTGATGCAATCAATATGGACCGAATTATAGACTTCTACCTTTGATAATGCTCCAGTATTTATAGACTTCTCAATTTGTAATGCCCAATTTCAGGTATTTTTAGCTCGTGGACTGCAGCTTGAGAAAACCGGAAAAGTTGCAAATGTTCAATACTTGGAGGTACTTTTTCTGTTTGGGTGTAGCTATCTCTTGCATTATTGTATTAGCAAATCAGGAGGGGAAATGCATGTAAAATGTGATAGCAATATGACTGACTAAGAGTACGTAGTATGTGGTAATGGAAAACAGGAAACAATTGGCAAATCTTTATACCGGCATTGATTACTGTATCTATATCATGAACATGTGAAGAAAATTTGGTTCAAATTAATGTTCTATACGATTCATGAGCATCCTTCCTTTGTTTCAGGCTGCCCTGGCACAACTATGGGGCATTGGTTCATCAAGGATTGCTCTATCTTTTGGTCGAATTATTGGATGTCTGCTTATTTTCATTTCTTATTGTTGCACCATGTATATTGGACCAGATAAAGACACGGAATGACAGATACAAATTCTTCTCATTTGTTACATGAGCTTGATGTTCCTAATCTGGGTTGTACCCAACCTGTTGATCTGTAGAGCTATGCAGCCTTCATTTCTTGTTTTCCGATTTCTTGTTGGGCTAGTTTGGTTGGATTTAACTCTTCCATAAAACTCTGGGCTCGTTTCCCGCCCAATATTCAAATTGAAAGCGATCAGCGTTATTCCCTGAAACGCCGAAATGTCATTGTTGATGAATTAATGAGGTGGAGAGCGGAGAATGACAACACAGTTGCAGAAGGCAAATGTGTAGTCACAGTCTCTGTAATCTTGTCCTTGTTTTATTCCTCAAATATTTGATGACATTTTCGTCCTCGGGTAAATAATTAATGGTGGTTGTTGCCATAAATGAGTAAGAAAGACAAGCCATTACTCTTCTGACGAACGATAGCTACTTATGATATGATGATCGTGTTACATGTATCTCTCTCCTTATGATGATATTGTGCGAGTATAAAAACAGACACAAAGAGATTCGCACCCGCTACATATGAGTTTTATCTCTTCGTCGAGAAACCAGTTACATTCGTTATTTTACCAAAAAAGTTGCATTAGTTGATGCAAATGTAGCAGGCCAAAGCTGCAATATAAACAGAGCATATGCACGCAGACCATTTGGAGATTTTCATGGTGGTGGATCTTGGTTGGAAGCTTCACCGAGTAATTCCAAATCCACAATAGTGGAAACGAAAGATTGTAGACGATTAGTTAATTCTTTTCGTTTTACAAGAAGGGAACATCATCTTTTTGTCACAGAAACATGCTTTATAGTACACATGTTTAACTTAATCAAACTATATTGTATAAAATATGATAATCTTGTGTTTAACGTCGGGCAAGCGCATCTGACTATTGATCCTTAACGGCCCAAATTAGACCATATTTTTTTTAGGGCTAGTCTTATCAAGCATCAACAAACAAACATAATCATATCTGCATGCTTGCACAATTGATACTATATCACTAGCCATATTTACATGCACATATATATCATTCAACACTTTGCATACCAAATCTAAGTTCTTTTGAACCAATGATTAGTGGTCCTCTTCTTTATGGTGAGTACCAAGCAATCATACACTAGGCAACCTTGATTCAAGTAGAACCACCATGATGCAAACTTTTGCAACCAAGTATGAAAGCACTCAATAATACCCAAAAGAAAACAAACCCTATCTGATTTTTTCAAAAAACAAATTCCAAAACCCCCCTTAATTTTCGGCCATGCAATGAATCCAAAACCAAGATTAGGTAACCTTTTCTATAGATTCTTATCTTGAGAGTTTGAAAACGAAAGAACAGCAAAGATAGATAGCAATTTGTTTGAAATCCAAAAATGGTTTTGGGTTGGGTTTGTTTTTTTGTTATTTTCCAAATGCCATGGGAATCGGATTTCGTTGGGGAATCAGAAAACGTCATGGTCATGGTGGGAAACTGCTAAATACGAAAGCAGAAGAATGCCGAAAGCTCCCAGAACACCCGCACGTGCCCCCTTCTTTCTTTGACTTTTGTCATTGGACCTTTTATAGATTTGGTCCCCTCTGGGCCAGTATTTACACCCATTGCCCTGGCCGTGCACATATTCTCTTCACTTTCCCACTCGCAAAAGGTATATGGATAACATAAAAGTATGACGAAATTTATAATTCCGTTAGTTAAGTGTGTTTATTCATGTATCCGATATTTTGAATTCAAACTATCTCAATATTTTGAATTCAAACTATCTCGTGCCATAATATCGTGTGTGTACCATAAAAAGCAGAAAGCTAATGAAGAAGGACAAATTCAAAAGTTGGGACAATCAATGTAACAGAGGAACAAGTAATAAATTTAATGTCGTTAGTAAATGCCTATCAACTCAACTGATAGATTACAGATATGCTGAAATTCACCTCAACTACTTGCTTTACCTACAACCATCTAGTTGGTCATCACCTTGAAGCTTTGTCCAATCGTTCAAGTGTACTATCGAGTGTGAATCATTAATTGGCAGAGTCAGTTTAATCGGATAAATTGAAACTTGTAAGCACACAACAATATAGATGTATTGTTCAGAAAAGTCGAGAGGAACAAACATGTTGAAGGAAATTGAGGTTACACTTCAAAATAAATTTACAATGAGTAAATACTGGATGAATACCAACAAAATCTTTTCACTAACTAGCGTGCTGCGTGAGATTCCTACACACCACATTTTTAACTACTCTTAACAATTGTTACTAGTACCATCAAAATGGGGTAGGAATTGCTTATACAGTTTGTCCTTGTAGGATAAGTGCTGTAGACATAACGTTCTGACTGTTTCTCTCCTATAACAGACGCCAAATGAAAAGCTGCATCTACTGCTCACTTGCTCAGTCAGTAATAGTTACTAGGAAAGAAACATTGAATGCGGATTCTATTTTGGGAAAAAATAAAATAAATGGTGATGTTATGGAGTACTCAAACACAGTCGTCTGGAGTCATGGAGTATCCTTTCCTTGGGCCCCAAAAAACCTTACTAAAAGATTTTCCGTACACCAAAACAAGGCCAAAACCGTCAATTTTCAGGTTATTCCCCTAGGAAAAACATTGGAATGAATGAGGAAAATGGCCCAATGGGAAATGGGGGGCAAATGCGTAATCTGAAAGACTGCTTAAAGGAGCAGGCTTGCAGAGACAGAAAGAGGCGTCACAGAGAAGGCCTTGTTTTTGCTTTGCATGTTGTTTGTTCTTTCTTTTTCTCATTTAATATTTAATTTTGGGTTTTTTTTACCTCATTTTTGCTTTTAGAGTTGTGTGCTCACTTTATATCTGTAGTGGATTTACTTTAAAATTGTTCCTCTTCATCTTTCTTCTTTGGGTTTTTCTGGGTTTTGCTCTGTGGAGCATTTTGGAGCTCAAAAGCTATCAACAATGGCTGACATTACCCACCTCCCAATGGAACAGCTCCAAGACCTTGAGTACTGCATAGACTCCAACCCTCCTTGGGGTATGCTCTTCTCTCTTTCACTCTCTGCTATATTGTTTTCGGGTTGTAGCTCAGTTACTTAAGAGCATTTACTCGTGCACTCGAAGTTCTAAGTTGAATTCCCTCAATCCCAATATTGCTTATATAAAATGTTGTTTTCATTCACTATCTCTGAACTCTTATGTGAATGAAAAATGGGGTTTTGGCTCTTAAAGTTGCTACCTTTAGCTTTCTCTCAATCTCTGTCTTCATTTCTGTTATCTGGGTTTGGGTTTTGAGTGCTGAACAACATTGTGGGGGAGAATTGGATTGTGGTCTTCAATGTGTACGCTTGGTAGTTTTGATGGTTCCTGAGAGTCTGAGATTATGATCACTGGTGTTTCATATCTCTTCAGCTACTATGAATTTGAAGCAATGGGGCAATGGCATTACAAACTTGACACCGTATATGAAAAACATTTCCTTTCAGTGAATGGTTGTTTCTTTGGTTGCAATTTTTTGAGTGTTTTGGTTGCTCTGTGAGTAATGAGAAATCTTGGAAGTTGGAGATATATCATATCGAGAATGGCGGGCATGCGGTTTCATTTCATTATTTAGAACAAACAAATTACATGCTTTCTTTGGTTGCTGGGATTATAAAATTCGTGACTGGTTTGGTGTAGCTAATGTGGCATTGTTTAAACAAATAAAAAGGGCTAATGTGGCTTCACTACAAGTTAAAGACTTTGACTGTGAAGCGTAGCAGTTTTTTAGACTATAGTAAAGTTAAACCTGTAGAGTTAAGTGCTGGTCTAATGAGTGTGCCTTTTCATTTGCTGGTTAGTGGTTGGCAAACAGTGATAGCCACAGGGTCATACTCTGTATCAACACTTTAGTAAAATGTGTGTTGTAAAATTGTGACAACTATTTTGCCTATCAGGGCAAAGCTTCTCCATTTCTTTTGTGGAACTGATGGTGGGTAGTATCTTTGTTCTTGTGTATGATTTACTCATGCTGCCACTATGTTCAATTAGTGATTATAATAGTAGTGATGGAATTGTGACTGGTATGCACATGTTAATCAGCAGTCTCTGCATATGCTATCTATAGGTAAATATGTGCATTCATAATGTTTAGTCTCGTCTCAATACCAGTTGGCCTAATATAACCATTTTCCTTGCAGTTGAAACCATAGTTCTAGCATTTCAAAACTACATCATGATGCTGGGTACCAGTGTGATGATTCCTTCAGCGTTAGTTCATGCAATGGGTGGAAGTGATGTAAGCCAATCTTCTTGCAAACTGACAACTTAGTTTAGCAATTATGTAACGTTTGGTCATTTTGATAATGTTTCTTCTCTCTGTTACTTTGAATCCGTTTTCTTGCTCATAACCAGGGTGATAAAGCACGAGTAATACAAACACTCCTCTTTGTAGCTGGAATCAAAACACTTCTTCAAGCACTTTTCGGAACCAGGTTGCCTGCTGTGGTTGGAGGCTCCTTTTCTTATGTCATTCCCATAGCTTACATCATAGGCGACCACAAATTGCAACGGATTACTGAACCTCATGAAGTAAGTAACTCTCCTAGTACTACCACCCTTCACTCATTGGCAGTGTGTCTGGGAACCTTGCAGAAATAAGGATGTGCATCAACGATACCATGGCTTGCATGTATACAAAGCTGAGTTATATTAAGACTGAATAGGAGGTGGAATGAGTGTGTTCTATTCTTAAATTTTGTGTCTTTCATATTAGTAATCCTGATAATGTGAACCTCAAACCCATCAGTTATTTGTGCATTTACACTATTTCTATTCAGCAATTGTACTTAAGCACCTCTCTTATTTGGTAGGGTATTGAAAGAGATCTTCCCATGTCCTTGGTTTGCAGAGATTTATACAAACAATGCGTGCTATCCAAGGAGCCCTAATTGTAGCATCAAGCATACAAATCATTCTGGGTTACAGCCAAGTTTGGGGTCTCTTCTCACGGTATGATGATAGCAGAAAATTTTAAGCTTCTAATCATGATTAACTGATTCAGCATGATATGAGTTATCATTTTGCAGGTTCTTCAGTCCACTTGGCATGGCACCTGTAGTTGGACTGGTTGGTTTGGGATTGTTTAATCGAGGGTTTCCAGCAGTAAGTTTCATTTTCCTCTATTGCATTCTTTTTTGTCCTACTCATTCGCTCAGGAAACTATGCAGGTTAATATAGCTTCTTTACTTGTTTTAGTTGGGAAATTGTGTGGAAATTGGAATACCAATGCTGTTGTTGGTCATTGGATTGTCCCAAGTAAGTGCTCTTGTATTATCATTGGATTTGCAACTCTTGTAATCATTTCCTTCCTTCACAAAATTCTTGAACTGTTATTTGCAGTATCTGAAGCATGTGAGACCACTCAGAGATGTCCCTATTTTTGAACGATTTCCAGTACTGATCTGTGTCACAATCATTTGGATCTATTCCCTTATCTTAACTGCCAGCGGGGCTTACCGTGACAAATCTCTTAGGACTCAAAACAGTTGCCGTACAGACAGGGCGAATCTAATATCTACTGCCCCATGGTATGCCAAAGAATAATCTTGCCTTCTCATAGTGTTTCTTCAGAATTCTTCCTGGGTTTCAAATCTCTTTTTTTCATGTCATTTCAGGTTCAAGTTCCCATATCCTCTTCAGTGGGGTCCACCTACATTTTCAGCAGGTCACTCATTCGCAATGATGTCCGCTGTTCTGGTTTCAATGGTGGAGGTAATTATTCACATTTTGGAACTTCTGCAATTTTGTGTCTTTCATCAACAGCTTTAGTCTGTTATCTTTGTTATTTGGCTTAAGATTTGGTAATGACTGCCTCATCAAAAGAACTTCCTGAGTCTTGATAATTAGTATTACTTATATATTGCAGTCAACCGGTGCATACAAGGCAGCATCAAGATTAGCAATCGCCACTCCTCCTCCTGCTTATGTATTGAGCCGGGGTATCGGCTGGCAGGTGAACTAGTTTGAAACACTGGCCGGGATTTTACTTGCAGTCAAAATTATCTGCCACTATGTTGTTTATACAAAATGAGAATGTGCATCGTTCCCGAGTTGAATAGTTTTATATAATTTTCAGGGAATTGGTGTTTTGCTTGATGGACTTTTTGGTACTGGCACTGGTTCTACTGTCTCAGTGTAAGATATTACAATAGATTGCTGTAAAGTTTGGTTTTCTCTGCCAGTCAAACTTTGTTTTACTAAGATCTTGGTTATTTATACCAGGGAAAATGTGGGACTTCTTGGACTAACCAGAGTTGGAAGCCGTAGAGTTGTTCAAATATCTGCGGGGTTCATGATATTCTTCTCAACCTTAGGTCAGTTATTCCAGCATGATTGGGAAGCAAGGCAGTTCCTAGCTGCATACCCATATAATGGCTCTTTCTTGAAAAGAAAATGTGAAAATTATTGAGTTCTTTCCAGTCGAAACTTTTTTCCATGATTAATTTCCTATTCAATCTTTGCAGGTAAATTTGGGGCTGTATTTGCATCTATACCATTCCCAATATATTCGGCATTATACTGCATTATGTTCGGTCTTGTGGGTAAGTCCATGCGCTTCAGTAAGATCATCAGTCATCTTCTTCTTTCACTCCCTTCACAAATCTCCTTTTGGCTGTTTGCAGCTTCTGTAGGATTATCGTTTCTTCAGTTCACAAACATGAATTCTATGAGAAACTTGATCATCACGGGGCTTTCGCTCTTCCTTGGGATATCGGTACCCCAGTTCTTCAACCAGTATTGGAACCCCACGCACCACGGTCTAGTCCATACCCATGCTGGATGGGTGAGTAATACCCTAACAAACTCTAGTATTCTGGTTAAGGTCTTAAAATATAATTTTATATCTTCGGTAAAATTCCATTCATGTCTTTGCAGTTCAATGCATTTTTGAATACCATATTCTCGTCTCCTCCAACCGTGGGGTTGATGGTGGCGGTGTTTCTTGACAACACGATTGAGGTCGAAAAATCAAAGAAAGACAGAGGAATGCCATGGTGGGTGAAGTTCAGAACATTTAGAGGAGACAACAGAAATGAAGAGTTCTACACTTTGCCCTTCAACCTCAACAGATTCTTCCCGCCAACATAACCGGGTTCGACTCAAGTTCAAACCAACAGCTCGTCCAATACCTTCTGCATATTACTCCAGTTCTAACAATGATTAATCCTCTACAATTAGTTAATCAGTTTAGTAAATGGTCCGAGGACAAGGACAATCTTAGCAAATGCAAATTCATCTTCAGCTTCACTATTTTTTGCGGACCTTGTATGGCGTAGGGTCCCGAATAGGAGATTGTAGTAGAGCTTTGATCCATGCTTTTTGTAGACTCGAAATAATAAAGGAATGTAATCTCTCCTTTTAACAAAAAATTGGACGACGTCAGTCTTCTCACCATTTTGTTTGTCAACTAATTTTGCTTTACAGCTTTTGTAGCACACACCAAATTTGTTGTATTGTGTCTTCGCCAACATTTCGGTAGAAAATTGTACTGAACTTGACTTTACAATCATTGAATCAAGATAATAATTTTGATTCAATAACTATAAATCCAAATCCGATAGAATTTTCTACCAAATTGTACATCATCCAATAGAACTTTCTATTAGATTGTCCGATAGAATTTTCCTACTGGACCATCCGGTGACGAGAAAATTCATGTATGTTTGTATGTGTTTTGAGTCCAAATTGTTGATTAAATTCGCCTTCCATCTGGTGCTTCTGATCTTTCCTTGGGGACTTATTATTCAGTTCAAGAATTCAAGTTGTCTAGAACATCTTGCAATTTCGAGTTCAATTATCCCATTCATCTAGTATCTAAGGTTAACCAAAGGTTTTGAAAAGTTCCAACTGTCAAAGGAAACAAGAAGGATCAAAGCCTCAGACATCCAAGGAAGGATAAAAGCAGCACAAGCTCTCAAGCCTGGCGAAGGCGAAAGCTCTTAGTCGGCCACTGCGAATGTTGTTGAGAAACAAGCCTTAAAAATTGTCATCATCGGCAGTTTCAAACACACTACAACTAATGTACCAGAATCAAAACACTGATTTGACAAAGCAAACGTCAATCTCAGACATCCAAGGAAGGATAGGAGCAGCACAAGCTCTCAAGCCCGGCGAAAGGCGAAAGCTCTCAGGCGGCCACTGCGAATGTTCTTGAGAAACAAGCCTTAGAATTGTCATCATCGATATACAATTACCTAAAACAAACACAAACCATCTACTTATAAACCTGTTCCATCCCACAATGATCAGCGAAACACAAGATTAGAAATCAGCTGACAAAGTGAAAAAGGATGGATCAGAGGTTAAATTTGAGGGACCTGTTCATCCCTAGAGCACCTCAATAAAATAGCTGCTCAAGGGGCAGACGTAAAGTCCCAATTTCAACAATCTCACACAATTCACAAACATAACTAACAAATCAAACCCACAAAAATTCAATCAATTTCAAGTTGAAAAGTGAACGCAATGAAACAAGTCTCAGACATCCAAGGAAGGATAGGAGCAGCATGCGCTCTCAAGCCCGGCGAAAGGCGAAAGCACTTAGGCGGCCACTGCGAATGTTCTTGAGAAACAAGCCTTTGGATTTTTCATCATCGACCAACAATTCATCGTCACTAAAAACATACATCATATCTATTCCGACAGTAGAACCCTATCACTAAACCCTAAACATACAGCAGACATTGAGGAGAGAGGCAACTGCGCGTAATCGCTTGACAAGAAGAGATACTACAGATTTTAGGTGGTAGAAGGGATTTATATAGGAAAGAGTAAAGGACTTTCTAGAACCCTAATTGAGCTCATGGGCTCGTCTGTTTTAGTGCTTTTCGGTTCTATTTACAACCTTTATAATAACGGGCCTTTAAGTTGAGCCGGAAGTACGGGTCGTTTGATCCATCTTAGAATTCTGCCACACTTGTGTACCCAACGTTCTCGTTGGTGACTGGAGAGATTATCCAAAATAAGTATTTTTGAACATTTTCTCATCAAAATGTGCGGTCAGCTTTTACTTATCTAAATTGAGCATAAATTTTCTTACTTGTTACTCGAGTCCTTATAGACTATAATGGTATTATAATCAGTGGCGGATCCAGAAAGAAAAACTTGAGGGGTCAGCATGTAAAGTACTGTAATATTTAATAATCAAAAAATACTTATACATAGCCCAAAAATTCATGTTTTCCTAATATGATTACAACTTTTCCAAAAGTCTACGACGGGGTTTCATACTCTGATAGCGATGCATGATAAGTTCATTATCAATACATGTAAAAATATCTTAGGACTGTAATCCGTTATTGGAGTTTTTAATCCAGTATCTGCCTCAAGATTAGCTAGAATTTATCTAACTCACTCTCTTTTGAACTTGTACTATCCGGATCATTCGAAGGTTCCTCTTTACGAACTTTCTAAAAGTACCGTAACATAATTCTACACATCAATTAATCAAGAAACAAAACAAAACTATGTTACTAGATATTCAACACAACAACAACCCAATCATTTAAACAATTTCATATTGCCGATCAAGAAGCAAATAAAACTATATTACTATGTAATGAACAAAACAACAACCCAACCAAATTAAATAATTTCATATTGTCTACACATTAATTTAATCAAAGAACAAATAAAATACTAATCAATTATCAATGAACACAACAACCCAATCATTAAATAATTTCTTATGGAAATGGAATATATGTACCATGAATAAAAAGATTGCCAAATTGGAGAAGAAAACTAAGTTGGTGATGCCCTCTTTCCACACCCAATCCGAAAATGAGTGAGAATTGCCAAATTGAAGATTGAGGGGTTGAGATTATGAGTTGAATTTTGAGAATTTAGGGAATTTAGGGGTTATTAGAATTCGGAAGAGCAGGAGAATTTGAGAGGAGAGAAGACGGGCTGCTGCTCATTTCTCTCTATTTGAAGTGAGCTTGTCGAAGAAGTTTCTGTCAAATTGAAAGGAAGAAGCCTGCTACCAATTTTTTATTTATTTTTTGGTCAAAGCCTGCTGCCAATTAAAGTTGCTGCCAAATTGAAAGGAAATGGAAGAAGCCAGCTGCCAATTAAACCAAACGCACCGTTACCAAACGGCACCGTTCCTTTCAAAGTCAATTTTTTTAATAAAACGCGTGGTTCAGTCTTCTTCTTCCTTACAACAACACAGAAACAATGGAGGCTCATCTCTCACCCGCCGGATCTCTCTCTCAATCTCAGGGGTCCAAGTGAAAAATTCTTAGGGGTTTTCTCCAAGTCTAAGGGGTCCTAGGACCCCTGAGGACCCCCTGTAAATCCGCCACTGATTATAATAGTACTATAAGTGTATTATAAGCATACCATAGTTCTCTCTAGCATAGTACTCATATAGTCCATCTATAGTATAGTGTACAGGTATATTGTAGTATCCTAATAGTCTTATAGTATATGTATAGTACCGTTGTAGTTCAATCGTACTCTTCTCCTTTGTCTTTCTAAAAAAACTCGATGATATCTTCGGCAACGGGCTTTGCGATGACATAGATGTCTCGGTCGATGGCAGAGTTCTGGATGATGATATTTAGAGTTGTACAATTCGAGCATTTGAGACTTTCTGAGTTTTGTTGTTAAGAGGCATGAAAATCCACTTCTTCTTCTTCTTCCCCAAATAAATTAATATTACCTTTCTTTATGTAAAATAACTAAGGGGTAGCGAAGATGGAAGAGAGTTTTGAGTCCTTAGGGCTGAACGATAGTGGGTTGGAGGTAGAGAAGGAGGGCAGATCTACAAAATCCATTCTTTTATGGAAATGGTAGATCTGCAAATTCTCAATAATATTTTGCTTAGTTTAGAATTATGCACTGCTCCTTGCTTAATTTAGGAAAATAAGTGTTGAATTTGCTTATTTTTGATAATTTCCCTTAGGCTTAAAGCCACGTTTACTATCAGTGTTTCGCATGGGGACAAAAGGAATTGCTCTCATTCCAGATCAATTATACATTTACTTGGCTTAATGAATTGCAACTTGGAATAATGAGATCCTAGAGAAATTGTTTAAATTGAGCACTTACAGAAAATTTCTATCCAAATTATGCAGGCAAGGGTTTTCTATTCTAAAATGAGTACAAGTTTCCTTATTTGCTGACTGAGGTCCCTGTGGACTATATGGGTACTAGGGCTGGCATTTTAATCCCGAAATCCTGATCCCACCCGATCCCATCCCTATCCCATCCCAGAAATCCTGTCCCGAAGCCATCCCGTCCAGAAAAATCGGGATGGATGTCCCGTCCCGAAAATCCAGGAATGGGATCGGGATTCATTTTGAAAAAATTTGGGATCCTGGAATCCCGGGAGTAGAAATCTCCAAGCCCAATCCCTGATTTTATAAGCCCAATTCAATACCTAGACTAAATCCATCCACATCTCTCTCTCTCTCTCTCTCTCTCTCTCTCTCTCTCTCTCTCTCTCTCTCTCTCTCTCTCTCTCTCTCTCTCTCTCTCATTATAGCAGTTGGGGGGTTGTATAGTGGGGGAGAAAAACACGACAAAGAATAAAAGAAACCTCTCTCCAGCCTCTCCGGCGTGGGAGTTTGCACACCCTCTGTGGTGTGTACCTTTGATCTTTGTATCAATTCCTCATCCTTTGTGGTGAATTTCTTTGATTGTTGTATCAATTCCGGAGGTTCTCATCCTCCTTTTTTGTGGTTTTTTTCTTTGACCTCCTTCTTTAGATCTACTTTTCTTTTCTGCTCCTTTTCCACCCTATTCAGGATCTTTTTGTTTTGGATCTTGATGTTTCCTTCTCTTTTCTCAAGTTATTTCCTCATCTCCCGTCCTTTCTTTGTGGTTTCCACCCTCATTAATTTTCGGATCCTTCTCCGAGGTGCTGTGGCGACGGGACTTTGCCGCATCATTGGATGGGCGATTGGATGGGCGAGGTCGATTAAGCAAATGGATTTTTATGTTACTGGGTGATTAGTTATTTATGCATATTGGAACAATATGAGTTTTTCTTTGGTCAATGGAACAACATGAGTTTCTTATGCTATATTGTCTGCATTTTTTCTCCTTAGTTAATCAATGAGTGGGATCAAGTCTGTTTGTATGTTTGTTCAATCAAGTCGGGTTATCTTGATCCTTTGTCGTATGATCAAAAGTCGGGATAAATTCGGGATTCCGATCCTAATCCCGAAAAACCGGGATTCCGAAACTCCGGGATCGGAATCTGGATCAAAAATACCTAGAAACCGGGATCGGGACGGGACCGGGATTGGCTGGGATTGTCCCGAAGCCAGGCCTA
Source organism: Spiraea crenata (assembly GCA_033992175.1). NCBI lineage: Eukaryota > Viridiplantae > Streptophyta > Magnoliopsida > Rosales > Rosaceae > Spiraea > Spiraea crenata. The sequence goes on from JAVBHV010000019.1 coordinate 743,672, forward strand.
ATGGGTACTATAAACATACTATAATTCTCTCTCGCATAGTATGCATATTGTCTAATGTATATGTCATAGTACCTTTATACAGTAAAACCTCCATATGAGAATATTCTATAATAGAATAACCTCCATATAATCATAAAATTTCTTGGTCCCAACTCGGGACCAGTTATATTTTAGAATAACCTCCATATTGTCATATTCCATATATTATTAAAGTCCCGTTCTTAGAAATTTTCCTCCATATAGTCATAATTACAATACGATAAAAAATATAGTAATTAATACTACAGTAAAAATTTAAGATAAAGTTAAATATGTATCCATTGTTGTATGAGATCAGAGATTGCTTGGGTGGTATGACTGCTTTTTTAGGTAGACAAGTGAAAAAAAAAAAACTCGATACTAATTGATATCAAGTAATATAATCTAGATTTACTCCCATAATAGAAAAAAACTTATATAATGTTGGTTATGTAAGAAAATCCATAAAAAAAGAAATTAAGTAAAAAATTAATTTTGCTAGTCATACCTCTCTTAAAGAATAACCTCCTTATAGTCATAAAAATCATGCAGTCCCAACCTTATGATTATATAAAGGTTTTACTGTAGTATGTTATAGTACCATAGTACCCTTGTAGAACCATCATAGTTTATTCGTCTTTATCTTCCTTTGTTTCCCAATTTTTGGGCTGAATCTGGGTTTGATAGCAGCAAACTTCATTGATGGCGATCTAAGCTTCAATTTGGGACGCCAAACCATCAAGCTTTGAATCGAAGTAGGCCACTTTAAAGTCAAACTCATGGGTGAGTTCATGAGCCAATTCATGAGGAATTCATGGTTGAATTATGGGCTTTGCTATTATCTTTGGAATCTGTTTGGGTCTTATGAATAAATGGTTGAATTCTAGGTCGGAGATGGCGGTGGTTCCACACGCAATACAAAAGTTCTAAACCTACGCCCTATACCATAAATTCCACAAAAAAAATCATCTTTCAACCAAATTAGATGAAAATTTGCAGCACAGAAGAATATATATAGAATTAGTTTCTGTCGAAATTTTAAGAAATTACGAGTTCAAATGATACTTCAAATTCTTATTTCAAAAATGATGTACCGCAGGAAATCAAACCACCCAAACAAGAGGTAAAAGTAAGAAATGGAGCTCACACTAATCTGGAAATCGACTTGCTCGACGACGGGTTTGTACGCTGTGTCAACAACCTCCTTGAAAGAAGGCTGCAAGGGAGAGGCTTGTGGACCCAAATGCCGTTGGTGAACGAAAGCTACGGAAGACGACGATGATGACTTGGCATCGACAAAGAAGACACAGAAGACAAGGAAGGCCAAGATGTCATCACGGCGGTCAAGAAGGTCGGATCCGACTCCAGCAAGTGCTTGAAGCCGGTGGTGGTCACCGATTACGGTCAGATCTCCTAGATGGTGTCATTCAGCCCTTATTGGTGCTGCTCTGCTTAGTAATGGTCAACATTGTCGTTTTGGATATCCCGTTGGAAATCAAGAGGAAGAACAGAGGCAGATATGCAAAACTTCAACGCTGTTTTGCTTACCTTGGAATTGCCCATAGCCCACACAATTTGGTAAGTAATTGTTGAAGAGAAAGGCTATGCTAAGGGCGTATTGTAAGTGCTTTAAGTAAGTGATTTAAGTAAGTGATTTACTATTAACTGCAAATTAACAGTGAGACTGAGCGTTCTAAAAGCTGTTATTGACTTTGGAGAGTGTAACTAATCCCAAATCACGTGCTCAAGTCCTTTGTCAGAAGATTGAACTCAACAACAAGTAAAGAGGGAAGTTTTGAGTTAAATGGTTAGACGAAGAACGAAGAGGCCGTGGTTTGGGGTTGTTTACATGTAATACACTCTTCAAAATCACACACAATTGTCAGATTGTTCAGTTTCAGTGTTAATTTGTATTTAGTAGTGAATTCCTTCTTTTAATTCCTTATAATAGGACCTCACCACAGCATTTGTAATTGTTGAAAAAGGCTTATTTTAGCCAATTTCCTGAGATCCTAACACAATCTGGGCCCAACAATCCAAAACCTTATTGTAATTGGGCTTGAAGAATGGGTCGTAGAACTTGGTACTACGTTCCACTAAGTTACCAAATTTCTTTCGCTGGTAGCTCTAGGGGTGGATTCGGTTCGGTTATCATACCTAACATTTTGGTTACAAATACCGGATATTTACCAAATTTTAAAAATTTTCAATACCATTACCGTACCTAAATTTTCAATTACCGATATTTCGGTTCGGTAAAATACGGTTCGGATTCGGTCAGTATTAGCCATTTACCGGATTTATTCATGAACATTTTTTTTTGTTCTAATAACAATTGCATAACTCTTTCTTCATACAATTTTAACCAAAAAAAGATGCTCAACAATCTCCAACTTGCAATTTATGCATTGTTGTTCAAGGGTTTAGCAACATACTCAAGTTATAAAATCAAACTTCAAATTCAACAATGTGAACAAGCAACACCAAGCAAAAAATCTTACACAACCAAAGTTAAGTTACAAAAACATCAAATTTGATTAGAGTTTTTTTTCTTAATTCAAGAGGTAGAAAGTGAAGATCATCAACGTGTAAGTGAAGTAGATGAAGCACCATAAGCTCTAGATGATGAAGTTGAAGATGAACCATATATAGAAGGAAGGGCCTCGGGAGTAGAAACTCTTGGAGTTGGAGAGGCAAGTGAAGACATTGTAGAACTACTAGGTTGAGGAGAAGGAGGAGGCATTTGAGTTTTTAGTGGGTGTGGTAGATGTGCTTGGAGTTTTTGGTGTCTGACGTTTGCGATTTCTTTTTGCTCTATGTGCTTTCTTTCTTTTTTCCCGTGCGTGATGGCGTGGTGGTATAAGTTGGTTAGATGTGCTTGAAGTTTTTGGTGTCTGCCGTTTGCGATTCTTTTTGCTCTATGTGCTTTCTTTTTTTTTTTCCCGTGCGTGATGGCGTGGTGGTATAAGTTGGTTGTAGTTGTAAATTAGATTTCTTTTCTTTTTCTTTTTTATTTGGGTGAGAATTAGTTCCCATAAATAATACATATAGTATATTAGTGTTTTATTCTTATTTATATTAACATATTTATACACAATTATGCATATATAATGTATATATATTTATAAAATATATAAAATTAATCCCAGTAATTCGGTTTCGGTATACCGGATTTTTTAGAGTATGATACCGTTTACCATACCGGATTATTCGGTTCGGTACAAAAACCGAAATTTCCGTTCAGTAAAAATCCGATTCGGTAAAATTCCAGTACGGTTTCCGTTCGATTCGGTACGGTTTTCGGTATGAAAATGCCAGCCCTAGGTAGCTCTCTTATATTTAGTTGAGATTTATGGTCATTTTTGTGTTATAAAACTTGACTCAGAACAATTGGTAAAAACCAATGAGTAAGAATTAAATGTTAATACCGACTTGCAAGAAACGGGTCCAACAATAACCGGTCCGATCAGTGACTTTGTTCAAATGTATTTTGTCTGTAATTAAAACATCCTCTATTTCGTGCCTTCTCTATACCATCCTTGCCACTGGCGTCATAGCTCATCTTCAACAACCATATTCACCACTCTGTTCCCAGCAGAGTGTTACGTTTAAGTTGACTAGCAGAAGTATTTCCTTAATTCTACATGACTGGGAAGCATAGAACGTGTTTTTTATTTTACACGGTATTTGTATGCTTCAACATTTAGAGTGTTATACTATTTCAATTCGCCGACACTATGTCGACACATTTACTTAAGAGCCATGGACATTGGGCAGATATTTTGCGTACACGCATTAAGAATGAGAATGGATGTAGTGTTGTTGTTTGTCTCCACTCCCTACCAATAATAACAAGGGACGAAGTTGATGACAACACCAAAATTTATGAGTTTTTCAGACCCATAAACCATATTAAAAAAGGTTAAGAGTATAGTTAAAACTCAAAATCAACACTACAACAAAACACAAAGCAAACACACTAAACAAACAAGACATCTAAACCCAATCTAGCACAACAAGCAATTAACACAAACAACATTGGTTTTGAATTGATAGCCTCAGTTGAATCCATTAATGTCATATGAAATGTAGCTTCACTGAGGGGTTCTCCCTGTAAACAGGGTCTCAGCTCCACTACACCTCCAACAAGCGGATTGGATCATCATTGGTCACACTAACAAAAGATCACAAAAAACATAAGAACAAAGCTCAACTTAAACAATCAAGAGACAATGATTCAACACAAAAAAACATTCGATTCCAATGTAGAAATTAAGGTTTAAAAATCAGTTAAAAACATCAAATCTTAAACTAGACCAAAGCAGCTGAACTTATAAATAGTAGGCTCAGAGTATAAAACAGCTCTCTCGATCACGAATTATCTGAAGCAGAACTGGCATAAAGCTGTAAATTTAGTCATCACCGCCGACATTGATACAAAATGACACAAACTTTTCAACAGAAGCAAGCACAAAGATCATAAAAAAAGGCTCATATCAAGAAATTCAACCATTGATTATCACATTCTACTTCACAGATTGCTCTCAGAAGCGCGGATAATTTGTAATCATAGCCAAAAGTCATCAAAAACACATGAATTTGGAGATTTAACCAAATCAATGAAGAAATCTAGCGGACGTTTTTAGAGGCAAAACTATCAAAAAGATAAAACCCCCACGTTTGACACCGCCAAATCAATCTGCGCCTCCATGACTAGCTTTGGTTTCATGGATGTTTATGCAAAAACAAGCTTAAGGTGTGTCGAGGCGCATCGGATCAAACTTAATTACAGAAATTGATTGAAAAAATTGATTACAATAGTTGTGGCCGTCGATTTGACACAGAAAAGCCGTAGGGAAGAGCGAGGCTAAACTGCAACACTTGACGGCGACGTTTTAGCACGAGCATTGGGGCTTGCTTCTTCAGCGAATTACACTCTCAGAGAAGCCCGGGGTGCCACGTGCGGAAATTGAAACCCTAATTTCAACAAATCAAACCCTAAATAAAATTCAATCAATCTCAAATATTGAAAAATGAAAGAGATGAAACAAATCTCAGACATCCAAGGAAGGATAGGAGCAGCATACGCTCTCAAGCCCGGCGAAAGGCGAAAGCACTTAGGCGGCCACTGCGAATGTTCTTGAGAAACAAGCCTTTGGATCTATCATCATCGACGACCGATTCATCGTCACTAAAAACAATACATCGTATCTATTCCGACAACAAAAGAAAGAGCCTCAGAAAGCCAGTCGATTTGACATCAATAAAATTCAGTCGGTAATTCCAACTATATTAACAAATTCATCATCGGCAAAAGACTCTTAAAAACACATGCAGTAAATATAAAATGTAATCGCAGTAAATCGGCTCCGTAGATCATGGGTAATTGAGATCCACAGGTTCCTATCAGAAAGCGAAAAGATCGGTATCGGTTCAATCGTAGCATCGGCGGTCAAGGCTGATTCAGCTACCGTCGACGTGGCTAGAACCTTAATCAAACTAATTAGTAACAGCAAACATAAACAGAATCCAGAAACAAACCCTCAGAATCCCGTTCCAAATCACACACGGCGGCGGCACACCGGAGCCGCGTCGGTTCCCGGCCCGATGGATGACAAACAACCACCGGGGGATGGGAACGCGAGGCGGCTCCGTTGACGTGGAACCGCCGCTGCTTAAAGTGTCATACGGCACTTCCTATCACTTTGGGCATTCTTCCTCACTGGGAAAATTGGCACTAGCACTTCTAGATCTAAAACCCTAGCACTGAACCCTAAACCCTAAGCATACAACAAAAATGGGGGAGGGAGGCGACTGCGCGAAATTGCTTGAGCTAAAGAGATGCTAGGGAGTTGAGGAGATCAGGGGATTTATATAGGAAAAAAAGTACAGGTCTTTCTATAACCCTAATTGAGCTCATGGGCTTTGGTTGGAGGGGTTTTCGGGTCTATTTCCAACCTAATAATAACGAGCCTTTTAGTTGGGCCTGAAGAATTCAACGTATGTGGCAAGGTTAAAGTTTTCTCGATATTACTAGAATATATCGCACGGTAAAATTAATTAATGAATATTCTAAAAGCCTTACTCATTTGTCTTCTTATTGATAAAATATTCTTTGAAATTTATTTTGAAATTTCTCTAAACTTAACTTATTGAAATATCCACGGAAATTTAAACTTAAATCTTTGCTTATCGGCTCACATTATTAAATTTTTTTGCTTCGTTTACTAATCAAAATTATAGAAGAAGTTGTATATAGCTTGGTACTACAAATACCTTTCATTGGTAGCTCTCTCCTTTTAGTTCAATACGTCGATAATTTATGCTCATCAATAGTAGACAAATCATCTTACTTCAGCCAATATGTCACTTCTTCAGCTTAGTATGGCATTTACCCCGTCAAGTTACACCTTAATTTTTCAAGGTGAGACAATTCAGTCAGTAACCCAGTTTAGGCCCAATAATAACTGCCCTTCAAATTGGGCCCGAAGAGCGCGTCTCTTACAGTCCACTCACCAATCGGCCGGCAAGAGATTCTTCTCCTCAAAGTTTTGAAATTTTCCACTGCATTGCTGTCCCTTGAAGCAATTCATCAGAAGAAAGCAGTAGAGACAACGCAAGAGCAAATTTGCAGTTGTTAGGTTTAAGGCCGCGTTTGGCTTTTCCGGCAATGTCGATGGGAAGCGACAGCACTTGGGTCGGGAAGAAGCCGCTGAGACGCATCGGCGGCATGTCCGACGCTCTCTCCATCGCTTCCGATCTCGGCTTCTCCGTCGCCGCTCCGCCGTCCCAGGTAAACCCTCGGCCTTATTTCGGTGCATTTTCATGTCTTCCATGTCCAATTTTGCTTTTCTGGTTCACTATGACTTAGAATTAGCTGCAACCATTTTGCTTTTATGAACATTATGGATCCCACATTTTAGCTTTTTTCACTTGGGTTTAGATTTCTGAGCTTAGTTTTGAATACCCAATTGAAATTTAAGTGCTTTTCAGAGTTTGTTTAGAGCTTTTACTGATCCCAGTTGGATGGTATGGTATAGGTAAATTATTTTGTGAAATGTTGTGACAAAGCTGATCATTTGGTAAATTGTGATTTGGATGTTTGCTGCTCGTAATATCGATAAAGATCAATCCTTTTTTTTTTTTTGGATGTAGGAAGAGCTTCAGAACTTGAGTAATGGTGGCGAAAAGGGGGATGACCTGATAAAGGTTCTGAGGGAACTTACCTCTGTACAAAGAAAAATTGCGGATCTGCAAGTTGAACTTCAAGGGAGAAAAGTGAGCTCTTGGAGTGTCATCTTTCCGGTTTTCGGTTTACTAATTTAACTGAATATGTTGAACTGAATTGGTGGTGTATTTCACTTAGGATGATAAAAACGTAGCACATTTGACACACGCGAGTGAAATGGAAAAGAAGTGTGAAACTCTAGCGAGAATTACTACCATATTGAAAGACGTGATTCAGAATAAGGTAAGACTTCTGTGATGTACATTGTCGTGTGTTTTTTCATTTTGAAATGGATATGTGATTTTTTTCTGATTGGTTATCAAATTGGTTTGTTTTTGTATTGCTTGCATATCCTATACAATGTGCCTTCCTCAGCATCTGCAGTAGTTGCTAAGAAATTCTCCCTGTAGGATAGATATGAAATGGACTATAACATCTCTTTTGAAGCAAGTTGTTGTCTTTTCTTTCAAATATATGCTTTTCCAGCCACTAATAGACTAATGTGATGCTTTCGATATCGAGATCTTTGAAAATGGAAGTATGGTGGACATAGATGAGGAAACTTTTAAAGTCTGCCATTCCATGAGTTTTTTTCTTTCCTACTTGCCACCTATTTATGTGTATTTTTTGGAATGGATACATGACGCTGTTCAAATGTAGTTTGCCTCTCAATGAAACCTCCTCTATTTTGTGCCTCCATATACTATCTTACTTATTCTGTTTCTAACCACTGGCAGGATCGCATCATAGCCCGTCTTCAACAACCATATTCACTCGATTGCATTCCAGTTGAAGCAGAGTATCAGGTTGATTCCGCTCTGTGTTCAGCAATGTTCAACATGTAATATGTATAGGTTGACTTGCATTAAACCTGTTAGGAATAGGATTCTATTAGGACCATCTTCTTTTGACCAGTCTAGAGAGAGTATAGATCAAATTTTAACTCTTATAAAATAAGAATATGAGACAAATTTGTTTAGCTTTCTTGGAAATAGAGATCTTGGAAGACAACTAAAGGAGTGTTTGCATACGCATCGACTGAGAATGCGGTTTTATTAATTCTTATGGCAACTTTTGCTTGGGCTTGTGCAGAAACAATTCTCTGAATTACTGATGAAGGCTGCTAGTGATTATGGGGCCTTGACAGCATCAGTTGCAGATTTCCAGTGGAGCCAGACATTTAAGGAGCCTCCTTCAGTTTGGGGGGTATGCCTTCTTTGTTTCTACATGACTGGGAATGCATAGCATATTTCTTTTTTTTCTTTTTCGCAGTATATGCTTTCAACTTTGAGCATGAATTAGATGTTGCTTGGTTTAGACCACATCAGTCTGTGGGCAAGTACATGAGAATTATACCATTTCAATTTGCCGGTAGTAGCATTAGAGGAAGTATTCGTCCTATCCAATTTCTTTCACGAGGGCCAAACTGCCGATGAGACTTGAGTTATCTGCTAATCAAAGATACAGAACTCAAGCATCAAAGACCTCCTTTGGGGGTTGTTCAGCTCAGATTATATGATCTTTCATGAATGTAGTGGGACTTGTAGTTACATAAACGTTGCACAAGTTTCATGGCATGGAACAGGTCAAATGGTTTCATTCCCTGAAACTTTAGTTCTCTTTTTGGTTGAGGAAATTTGTTACGCTACGTGGGAAATTACTTTTGCATGATGTAATGCTCATTTTGTTTAATTGATACAGGAAATGCTTCGTCCGATTCCTGTTGCCTTAGCATCATGCACTCGTTTCTTTGAAGCAATGTCTGCTATGAGGGAATCATTTTCAACACTTCAGCATCTCAGAGTTGGTTCTGATACATCTTCACCTATGACACCGGGCAAGGATTCCTCAAGAAGATTACCAGGGGTTCCCGAATGTGCAACTCCACCTCCTTGGAGACCTGAACCAAGCTTTGATGACTTAGCTATCAGAAGCTCAAGGAGGCCCGAAGTTGAATCCCAAGAAACAGTTGATGAAAACAGTGATATAGATGGAACTGGCCACAGGAGATTGTCCTGGCCTCCTTCAGTTAAAAAGATCGGTGTTTAGTCAAGAAACCTACCCTCGTGTTGTGTGACTCATATTTATGTTTCGTGTGAAATAGTCATTGTAAGAGCACTCTGGGAAGATTTGCCATACGATTGTACACCTTTGGAACACTCATTAGTTTGTGCAGCAAGCAATACATGTATTCTGTTATCTTGAGATGTTGCAGACATGCAATGGAATCATACGCTTCCAAGTTTCTTCCCCCCTTCTTGGGCTTCTATGTGAGGGAACAACTGGGCTTGACAGATCAGTTTGGTACTCTATATCTCTCTCAAACACGTATATATATTATCACTTGCAGGTAAACTGCCTGGGACCATGAAGTTGAAAGCTAGTAGGCAGCTTGCTGGTGTGTGTGAAAATGAAAGGACAACGAACCCATAATTGCAATTGCACCCATCTCAATGCGCTTTCTATAAGACCCACTGAAAATCCATGAATTTAAAACCAGGTGTGCAAAACCAGTTTACAAAGAAGGTATTTAAACTCTTTCTAACTACGCATGCACTACTATTTATTGGCCTACGACCTAGGTTGCAATTTTGCATGCACCTTTCGCATCTACGACCCTTAAATGGTGTACTAGTTTGTGAAAAGAATGAGCCCCAAACGAGGAGCTAAGCCAAAACATTTACACCAACACAAACAACTCAACATTTATGTTTTACAAAGTCAACTTCGTGTGGAAGTAAACTTCAACAATCTAAAACTAGGTAAACATCAACATCAACATCAACATCAACAATCAATGTTGCCTTCTTAACTAAGGAATAATAAGAAAGTTTTCACAAATTGCGCCCAAACCGACCTGTCATGCCCATAATTACTGTGAAGACCATTTCAAAGTTTCAAAGGCATCATGGCAGTTGATAAGAATCGACCATCTAATTCTTAATTCTTAATTCTTAGAATTCTTTACCTTCAATAAGTCATAGTACATTCTAATAGAATGATTCAAATTTGAAGATGGGGTAATTTGGTTTATGTCAACTTATTACCAGTGGGATCATACCATAATGCCCCATAATCAATTAATGATCTACATTCTTATTCTACTAATATCTAAGATCTTTTAAGCAACTTGAAAAGCTTTGTAATATTTTTCAATGTATTAGGATGATATCGAATCACGACCGTTAATCAAACAAGCGAGTACACGACCACCTCTCATCTCACCCAGCACCCAATTATAGTGGGCCCCAACATAAACAAATCAGCCTGCAAATTACAGAAAATTATGAATCACCATCCAACAACAATAACATGCATTGCGCATCATGCACATGCAACTTGCCACTCAGCTATAAAACGCAAGCTATCAAGCTTATCCAGTTTTCTCTCCACATGAGGCAAATCGTGATATTATTCACTCCATCCCTGTCCTCATCCATTATTTTATTGCCCATTTCTAAAACAAAGGCTCCGTTCCAACGGCCACGTGGGCCCCAACCTCGAGATCAGAGATTGTTGAATGCTCGGTCCAGATGAGTCCAATAAGTTTAAAGGCCCCACTGTTAATGATTGAAGTTCCTGATCGTGGTGGGGTCATGCCCCGTCATCAAATCATAGTTTACTTTAGGGTACAACGGCCCGAGGATAGCCAAAATCATGTCTTGCCAAAAAGTGGGCAAAATCAATGAGTTGATATGCTAAGCTTAATTAGTCAGATAAAATGACACGATTTCCACCAAGTTCAACAGTTCATATACAACTAACCAAACTCGATCAGAACGGTAAATTGCTTAAGCCCGCTACAAATAGAGTAATTACTTGGTTGAGATCGTTTCGTTCGTCATTCTTGATTTTTTTTTTCTCTTGTGATTTCAAGAATTATCACATGAAGTAATTGTTTTCAAAGCTTAATCATTTTGATAAATAATTTTATTTGAATATTGCCCCTAACTTCTAAATCTAACCCCTATGTCATCTAGATTCTATCCTATTTCTAGCCATAGTATTGGACCACACTAGCCTACGCATACTCGCTTTTTCTTTCTTCCTTCACTTGCCATCTATCTCCGACTACCTAACCAACCATTGCCGGGCATGCCAATTGCTCCATATTAATATTTATCACACCACTCATAATTACGGTGGTTAACCATTAATCCCTAATGGCAAAATAAAAACAAAGCGTGTAGTCATAATAAAGAACAATCATGAGTTTCGTGTAGCCATAATAAATAACAATCATGAGTTTAGTGTTTGGTCCGTTCTCATGAATCCTTTACTTAGTTTAGTCATGGGTCTTGTTAAAAGTATAGACATTCCTTATTCGGTCGATATCTGATTTGTACTCCTTTGTTTGATTTTATCAAACGCTTTTATAATATATTTCTGTTGATAAAAAAAAGTCTCCTCTATTGATCAAAAATGGTATTGGTTGTGAATATTCATTAACTATTTATAATGGTTTATCTTATCTCAGTTCGATATTGATTTTAATGAATGTATTAGATTTTGTGTATTTCCAATCCTTTACACAATATAAAGAATCTAATTTCCTATACAATAATACTAGTTTTACCACACAGCATGGTGTTTTTCATTCGCTATATAATCAGTGTGAACTCTAATTAACGAGTCTTATAAGTGGCCCCACTCAGGGATTACTCGTTGAGTCATTTCTATTAAAAGTCTAGAAATGATTTCTTCTCAAAAAAAAGGCTAGAAATGATTTTTATAAAAACCGAATATGTTGGGCTTTAGACACACACGCAAGCCTCCAGAAATTTCGTCGAGTTTTTCCGGCATGTCCGTTTAGAAACTTCTGTGACTCTTTTCTTCTCTCTATCCGTCTCTCTTCTCTAACAAAACGACAACAAATCTACAGAGAGGAAAAGCGGTGGCGGGAAGCATATGAGATCCGCTGGGGTCCAATTTACAATCTTACCCTTGTGCCGACCTCGAACCACCGCCTTCCTCCCCCTCCGGACACGCCACCTCGCCACCTCGCCACCGCTGCGTCGCCTTCGAATCCAAGCAATCATAAATACCCAAAAATATCTCTCTCTTTTTTTATTTTTTCCTTCAAAAACGAAGGAGGAGGAGGATTAAACAATTCGTGAAAAAAAAATGAAGCCTGAAATCTGAACGAAACGCTTACGTCCACCACCTCCAATCGGATTCCTCCACGTGCGGTGCTTTTTCCCTCTGTTATGAAGCTCGCCGGCGGTTGCTTTCTCTTCTTTCCATGGAATTTCCTTCTCCTTCATCAACAACCAGGTCCTCTCTCTTTTCTGTTACATTTGAATTTCGAAATGCATTTTGAATTTTGAATTTTGAAGTGAGAATTTTGTGGTTGTGCAGTGATTGGTGGTGAATTGGGGACGAAGCTTGGTCGTGATGGGGAAAGGTGACCCTGGTCGCTGCATTTTCCCCCTCACCGGTTTGCAAATTGGGTAATAAATCTTTCAATTTCTTGTTATTTCGATTGCGAAAAGCATGTTTAGTTCGTATTTACCAGAAGTATGATTTTAATTTCTTGTCATTTCGATGCGAAAAAACATGTTTAGTTCGTATTTAGCAGAAGTATGATTTGGAATTTAGGATAGAGAATGCTGCTGGAAACATATGGTTGAATATTAGTGTTGATTGTGTTGTATGGTATATGCAGGGATTTGCAGTCTTACCTTTCGGATCTTAGCATTTTCCTGGCACCGGAAAGCAAGAAGGTCTATATATTGGTGGACAACCGGCCATGGCTGGGAGACCTAGGCTCCCGGTCGGCGCATTTGTGGCAGTTGATGGTTACCAAGGTAACTCTCTACCTGTCACTATAACGCTCAGCTTATTTGTTTCCAGTTGGTTTTTAGGAGGAATAATCTTGGTATTGGTTTGATTTGCAGTCGAGGTTATCGCCATTCGCAAACAGCAAAGGGCGGAGGATGAGAACGGAAGGAAATGGAGCTTGCTCTAGTAGACCCAAGGCTGCGAAGCCGAAGAAGTTTGCGAGATGGTTCTCGTTGATCAGGTCTCAGCAGAAGAGGGTTTTGCTACCTGTAAAGAAGCTACGGACTTCTTTGCTTCTGAGCCGGGAGTTGCATAGGACCTTGTATGGTTTTATTGTATTCGAAGTTGCGTGGAGCAATGTACGAGGTATTAATTACGTCAATGAGCTTCAGGTATCACCCCCTTTCTATACACCTTGGACACCAGTTTGTAGTTTTTTATTTTGTGCCTGCTGTTGCTTATTGGTTTTTATGTCGCTTGCAGACTGATACATCACTGGCTCTAGAAGCTAAATTCATGCAAAGATGGGAATTTGACAGTATTGCTCAAGCTGCAAACACTATATCTTCATGGTTTTCAGGGACAATCTCTGAGCAGCTACAGTTGAAAGATCATCTGAATTCTGCCATAGGTAGTGTTCTTTGCTCTCATGCTTTTGAATTTTTCTGGTGTTCGTTTGTGGACATACCTGTAGAAGAAACATAGGTATGTCTGAATGATCAGATTTGCTTACTTGTAAGTCATAGCAATCTCTGCAATATGAAGAAAACAGTGAACATTGATAATATATCTTGGGCTAATATTAACGCAGCTTCAGGCAATGTTCAGTAAGAAATCTTTCCATTAAAAATGATGAGAACTCCATGCAATGAGCCTTAAGGTATGAAATGTTCGTAGTTATTTGAAGCCATATGGCTTTTTACTTGATATCAAAGTTCTGTATGTGCATGAGAATTTGACAATTCTGTATATGGGCAATGGTTACAATAACATGTTGCTTGTGATGGGAGCTTCTCATAACTTAAGTTTTTAATGCTGATTTAAATTTTTACTGCTAAAACATTGTTGGGCACATTCTTTCCATAATACATGAAAGAATTAGGGGCAGTATTCAAAAAAGTTTGGACATGGGTGTTGCTGTTGCATAGTTCAGGTTAAGGTTAGGGAGAAGTGATTATAAGCAGCTGCCTACTATATGCGGCATACTTTAATGAAGGCTTTCATTCATGGATCCCTTGAAGCTCATAAGGAGAATCTGGTTTCAAAGGGTTTGACAGTGTTTGTTTATTACAGAATTTAGTAACCATCTGCACCAAGTATTAGGTTTCGCTAGGTTCCACACGCTATGGCTTCTGGGACTACTGTATATCTGTAACACTCAATGGAAATGAGCAATCAACAGTTTTCTCCTTTTTATATGCAGGAGAGGTCTTCTATGATGCTGAAGAATATCCAGAAAGTATGACAGTTGTTGAAGAAAACATCTCTAACAATTATCTCTCAGCTGAGGAAAACTCTCCCCACTGCCTTGGTAGCAACTTTAGTGTATATCCGGAAACCAGTGTAGAACATACACCACCTCCATCTACTGGACCTTACAAGAGACGGAAAATAGCCGCGCCTATTGGTCCTGGAGTTGAAGCAGATTCTTATTCTGAAAAAACAGGAAGCCCTACGACCTATACCAGTGACTATGAAGATTCTGTGACCTGTACCTGTTACAGTGAAGATGAATTGGAAAACTCCACGACCTTTTCTTGTTGCTGTGAAAATGAGATGCCAAACTCTGAGACCAATACCTCTGACTGTGAAGATAAAATACAAAACTCCGAGGCCTATAATTGTGAATCCAAGTATGCTACACCAGTGACTATGAAGACCTATACCAATGACAGTGAAGATGTTATACCAGGAAATGTGAATACATATACAAGTGGCCGTCTAGAAGCTGTTGAACCTACTCAGTATAGGGATGTGCTGATTTTGCTCAGGTTTAATGACCGGGACCTTCCATTCAAACTAAGAGAGATAATAATGTCGGATCTCCGGTTACTGACATTGCTCGAGGCTGGGCTTCCATCTTGGGTTATCTTCCTTCAGTCATACCCAGGGTTTTCCCATATCTATCGCCCGTGGATGTGCCCTCTGGCAAGAACATTATATGTGCTGATCTCAATTGTCACTGTTCTTATAGGATTTTACGATCTATACAAGAATGTTCCGGTTCTCAAAGTAACTGCATCTCGGCTTTTTGGGCCTCTATTTGATTGGATAGAGACCTGGTCAATGATATCGAGGATGAAATACTTGGGAACAATGTTATTTTTACATAACTTTCAAAAAGCTGTGCAGTGGTTTTTGACAATCAAGAGTACCACTCGATCCTTTCTTTTAGTTCTTGCTCAGCCATTGGCAGGACCTCTTGTGGAGTGTTTTGGATTCCTCATTCCAGTATGGAAATTGCTTGTTGAAGTATTAGAGGGCCTCTGTTCAGTCATTTGGATTCTGATTGGATCTTCATACAGCCTAGTGGGGGACCTGTTACAGGTCATACTGTTCCCAATATGGTTTGTCTTGTCTGCCGTCTGGAGCATTGGTAGGTCATCAAATATGATTAAGCTTTTCATCAATGGCGTCATGCAATTCACAAAGATCTTTTATTAATGGCATGTACTCTTGTTTGCATTGTGTTGCAGGAACTTCCATTGTATATCCTCTGTTCCGGATGCTATGGGAAGTAATATATGCTCCCGTTCGTATGGTTTTTGCGCTAGCTAATGGCATAGCTTTTATTTGTGCTTGTATATATGATACCTTTCAAGACATGTGGCAGTTTATCAGCAGCATTTTCCAGTTTGCCTCAGCCTCTCAGGCAACTGTGAAAAGTTATGAAGTTTCTATATGGCGTTCACTTTGGAATGACCTCTTTTCTCAGGTTTGTAGATAAAACGTATATAGTTGCAGTTTCTGCTTTTTGACAATGTCTTGTGGATGGTTCTCACCTATCTTTTTCCTATTGGATTTCAGGTTTTCCGTGCTGTCAGGAGTATATTAAATGGCTTTGTTGCATTCTTCATAGCGTGTAACAGGCATCGCCTTAGGTGTGCTTATTCTTCTCTTTAGCACTGCTTACAACTTATCTTGTTTATGATCTGTTTTTCCTCCTGTAGTTTTTTATGCAAACAAATTGTCATATTTACTTAGGCACCATAGTGGATCTGGAGTTTCCTAACTTGTGATTTCTTGTTCATAGTATATTTAGTTCATAGTATATTTAGCACTAGTGACAGTAAGATTTAAAGTCTTCTTGAGGTAAGAAGAGTATTGAGAGATCAGGACAGTATATTTGAACTCTTTTAGTTGGAAAAGATGGTTGCCTTCTCCATATTCAGTTTTAGCGAAGCTTCCTTGAACTTCCACTGCTGGCTTCCCTCTTATAGCTTCACTGAAATAATCAATTCCATCCTGTAGACAGTTTGCCTCTTGTAGATTTTGAAAGTAAGTCTGTCTTGCTAATCATTACTTTGTTTCATGATCCCAGCATTTATAATCACATACAAGAGTTTATCCAGAGATTACTGGGTCGAACCCAGGGATCACGGCGTGAAAATTCAAAACGTAGTAGGCTGGCTGAAGATTCAAAACGTAGTAGGCTGGCTGTTGAGACTCGGAATCGGGTTAGTGCAAATTTTTATATTATGGAATTGATTTTCCTGCACAAGATTTCAGCACACATTAACACTTGCTAACTTGCTAGGTGCATGGTCAATGTTTCATAGCTGCTACGTATGCTCTCTCCATTGCATTTATGTGCTTCTTTCTAAACAGATTATTTGGGTTCTGGCTCTGCAGGCCGAGATAAGGAGGAGAATCAACCTTGAGTAGGGGTTTTCATCATTTTTTACGACTACAACAGTCACAGACGGGTAGTGTGAAAAGGTACAGGGTTAGCAATGTAAGAAATGCCTTTGGCCAATGAACAAATGAAGAAAGGGGATGTTAGGATGAGAAGAGCTGCATCTATATTTAAAATTGGTCTTGGTTCTTTTGTATCCTTTTTACATTTGTTAATTGGAAGGGGCAGTGTTTAATTCGATGTACATAATATACAACTAGGAAATTTTGATAGAAAAGTTCACCACAGGCTTTTTGCTGATTGGGATGGATATTATCTTTTTCCTATAGTTCATGATGACGTCAAAAGGAGCAAATCTTCCTTAATTTTCCTTAGCAGTTTGTTCACTTGTATTGTGGATCATGTTTGCTTCCATATTAATCAGATTAAACTGAGTATGAAATCATAATACGATTCACCATCAGTAACCGCAGCTTTTACCTGATAAAAAAAACTTAAAGAAATCAAAATAGATAAGGAGCAACAGGGATGGCAATTCAACTCAACATTCAGTAGACGGGAGTGTTACTGCAAGAACTCTGAAACTAAACCGAGTTGATAGGAAATCCAATGCCAATGTAAGTGGCTTAAGAGAAACGTAGCCCCAAGATATTAACTACAAGAGTCTAATACAAACTAAAAACCTAACAAGAGATAAACCTAAATCCATAGAACAGAGAAAGTCTTCTTCAACATAATCACAACTTCCAACAAGAGCACTGCATTAACCTACAAGGCTCCTCCTCCAGTCTGGTGCAGCATTGCATCAATCTCATCGCCATCCTCCATTTCAAGCTGCAACAAGGAAAAAGCAACTTATCATTATGCAGAAAACTTAAGTGACAGTGCAGAAATGTGGTTCCAAGTGTTTGAAACTGCGTGTGTAAACTTGTGCGCATGTGTGAGAGATACGGACCTCATCAGGGGTCTGCTCTGCACGCAGACGACGCCCATCGAACAAGAAGGCGATTGAGTTCAGCTCCACCGATTGGCGATCACAATAGGCATTCATCAGCTTCTTGAGTTGAGTGCTTCGCTTAATCCTGAAAAACACTTCATTGCCATCCTGCGATAAGGTACAAAACAATCATTCAGCTTTCACACCATAAATTTCGGGACAGTAAACTATACCTTGTGAGCATAATCACCAACAAGTACTTAAACTCTATCGCGACAATCGAATAACATGAACTAATAACAAAGAATCGTTGCCAGAATATCAATGGCTTCAATTAAACTGTCAACTAAACACACAACCCAATCACCTGATTATCACGAGGTAAAACCCCATTAAAGCTACAACCAGTACTAGTCGATCACCACTAGGTTATGCAAAGTTATCCAGCAAGCAGTCAATTTTCTCAGAGACCAAACAACAAACAATAACATGGTGGGTCATAACTTAAAAAACTTTAAGAACCCTTAAGAAGAAACAATCAGAACGGAAAACCTAGACATTGCAGAAGTTGATCAGAAACTACGGACCTGGCCTTTGACTTTGAGGTTGATGTGGGCGGCCTCGTTGGGCTTCTTGTCCTCCTCCTGCTGCGGCGTCGACATTTTGCTCTCTCTGCTTCTTCTCCTCCGCGCTCTACGCAGAAATTAGGGTTTGCAGAGTGGCGTTGATGTGCTTTTCTCTCCCTCCAATTCTTTTGGCCTTTTATTTTCTTTTGTTGGTGCAAAATAAATACGGCGTTGTCACCTTCGGCCTTTCAAGTACCCCAGAAGAAGAGAACAATGAGACCCGAACACGTGTTTGAACCTGAGTGGTTATGTGTTGGGAAGGCATGATGGAAGTTCTGGGTAAACTTGGGCTCAATTGCTATCCCAACTAATAGGCCTATGAAATTAGATTGGTCTTTCAAAATCCTCTAGGCCCATTGTATTTTGGGTCAAGGTCAAAGCAAAATGAACCGAACTACGCAATGTAAAATTCATAGTTTAGGTCTTTCAATTTTGTCGAGAGTAATGGGGAAACAAACAAAAAGTGCTTCTCCAAAGGTCATTTTCAGATTACTACCTTTGTTTTTATTAATATTAGAGTTGTTTATTAATATGCTAAAGGGCATGCATTGTCCCTCTCATGGAAAAGATCAAAAAACGATTTTAGATCTGGCCAAGAGAGAAGGGAAGCAATATCTCAATCGGTTCATTCTGCTGTTTTTCTTTTTCTTTTGAGACACATAAAAAGGGATGCATCTTTCCAAAGGTGTAACGGGGAGCGCTCATATGTTATGTACCAAGAAATCAATGTTTTTGTGGACAACTTTAGGATTTGGTGCTAATGATTATGTAGCATTTTGCATGTGTTGATACTTGATTGAACCTCGCTACTAGTATTATTTTTCAGAAATCATCAACAAATCGAATAATTGGAAAAATTAGGGGGAAATGTTCATATACATAATCGAATAATTTGCATGCATCATTAGCTATAGTTGCTTCCCTTCCCAGTCAAGCATTCCCGTTGCTTGAAGCAGCCAACGTTCGAAAACATGTTAAAAGAAAAAGCAATTAACATCCTCACCTAAATAGTTCATGTCATCATTCCCAAAACGTTCACGAACCCCCAAATCTCATGGACCCCATAGCATCCAATGTATCATATAAACAGTTCCAATTAGTTCCGTTGCGGCCTGCAGGATTCCAGCTCATGTGATTGGACAGGTGGAAGTAATTCAGCCAGCACTCGTAGTTTAAAATCCGGCATTCACCCTACAGCTGAAGAAATTACCGAAGTTACTACATTATTATGGTTCTAGATACTACTTAGCATCTTTTGACCCAAAAAAAAATAAAAACACTAGTAGTATGTGTTAATCTAATTTTCGAATTTAATGATGTATAAAATTAAATTGTAAAATAATAAGATCATTAAAATGTCGTATGTGTTACATATATTAAAGCATGTTATATTAATAAAATTATAAGTTGGGAAAAAGACTCTTAAGGACAAAATAAACTCTTTTTTTTTCATGGTTGGCCAAAATTTTTACAGGTTTATATCTAAGAATAAAATAAATAAAAATTCATTCATTGACTAACACATGGACACCATCTGCCTTCAAACTCCACTCTCACTTGCATCCAAGCGTACAATCTTTCGATTTTTTTTTAAAAAAATCTATAGCACAACGAGTTCAATAATCTGCCATATAGAAATAGTTCGTATCATACATAAATATTATTTATTTAAATATACAAATTAAGCATAATATGATTGATACTTCCTATTCGTGTGTAGGATGTTAGTTGATTTATGGATTAGTAATGCTCGTAAATACTTGCATTTGAGGATGTGGCTATGATTGCGTTTCTTCGAATTATCAACAAGATCATCCCTCTTTTCAGAGAAAGTAATGTGCTTCTAAAGAAAGTGTCAATACTTCGGAGACTCAATTTCAAATTATACCTTGTGATTAAGTCGGTTATAACTCATTTGATTCTATCCAACCCAGTTATATTATGTGCATTATTGTTGACAATCTACTAGCCCATAATGAACTCTAGGAGCGTACAATATTGTAGTACTTAAATTTAACGCGAAGCACTAATCCATGTTTAGTTGGGTAATTAAAACGGTCAATTTTGTGGGGGAACGTGAGGGATGGACCCACCACGTACGGCCCTAGCTGGAGAAACAAAATGGTCGTCTGGTCCGTTGGCCGACTCTCTTTCATTTGTCACGTCAAACCACGTGGGTCCCCACCTTATTTTCCCCACCCCATAAAACCCCCACTCCACCCCACTCTGCTTCGTCACTCCCCACACCCACTACTACCTGCTCACTCACCTCCTCCACAAATTAACCCGCCGGAAAAAAAAAACAATCGGAAGCTCTCCGCAGCCGCCCAAGCCGCCACAATGCTCTTCTTCTCCAAGAACCAGAGCGTCATGATACTCCTGCTCTGCATCTTCTCGTTTCAAGCAGGTAATTAGTCTAATTTACTCCTGGGTTTTGCGTGAAATGTTGCAATGCTGTTTGAGTTTCTCAAGCTTTGTTTCTTTTCCGGCGATATTTTTTCAGATGCGGGTTCGGTCGGAGTGAACTACGGACGAGTCGCCGACAACCTCCCGTCGGCGTTCAAGGTGGTGCAGCTTCTGAAGACCCAGGGCTTGGGCCGCGTCAAGGTCTTCGACTCCGACCCGGCCGTCCTCCGGGCCCTATCCGGATCCGACATCAAAGCCACCGTCGACGTCCCCAACGAGCTCCTCGCCTCCGTGGCGAAGTCCCAGTCCTTCGCCACCAACTGGGTCCAGCGAAACGTCGTCGCCTACCACCCCAACACCCAAATCGAGGCCATCGCCGTCGGAAACGAGGTCTTCGTCGACACCCACAACACGACAAAATACCTCATCACCGCCATGAAGAACATCCACGCCGCCTTGGTCCGATTCGACCTCCACTCCTCCATCAAAGTCTCCTCCCCAATCGCCCTCTCCGCGCTCCAGAACTCGTACCCGTCTTCAGCTGGGTCATTCCGACCCGAACTCGTCGAGCCCGTTTTCAAGCCCATGCTCGACTTCCTCCGCCAAACCGGGTCCTACCTCATGGTCAACTGCTACCCGTATTTCGCCTACGAGTCCAATGCCGACGTCATCCCCTTGGACTACGCTCTCTTCCGCGAAAATCCCGGAGTCGTCGACGCCGGCAACAACCTCCGCTACTTCAGCCTCTTCGACGCCCAGCTCGATGCCGTGTTCGCCGCCATGTCGGCGCTGAAATACGATGACATTAACGTGGTCGTATCGGAGACCGGCTGGCCTTCGAAAGGAGACGAGGTTGAAGTTGGAGCTAGTGTTGAGAACGCAGCGGCCTACAACGGTAATCTCGTCCGTCGGATCTTGACCGGCGGTGGGACCCCGCTGCGTCCCAAAGCAGATCTGACCGTCTATCTCTTCGCGCTTTTCAACGAAGACCGGAAGAACGGGCCCACATCGGAGAGAAACTACGGCCTCTTTTTCCCTAATGAGCGCAAAGTATACGACATACCGTTTACCGTCGAAGGGTTAAAGAACTACCACGACCGGAGATCGCCGGTTTCCGGTAGCCAGCACGTGACGGCGCCCGTCCCCGGGGGAGGCGACGTATCGAAGAGCTTGACCGGGAACACGTGGTGCGTGGCGAATGGCCAGGCGGGGAAGGAGAAGCTGCAGGCGGCCATAGACTTCGCTTGCGGTGAGGGCGGGGCTGACTGCCGTCAGATTCAACCAGGTGCCACGTGTTATAATCCCAACACCCTAGAGGCCCATGCTTCGCATGCTTTCAACAGTTACTACCAGAAGAAGGCACGTGGGGCTGGCACGTGCTATTTTGGCGGAGCGGCATACGTGGTCTCACAAGCACCTAGTACGTATCTTGTCTTCTTCCCTCGCTTTTATTTTCTCATTTACTTCTTTTGCTGGCGCATGTTAGAGAATTACTATATTTGGGTGCTAAAATACGCTGTTGGTTTTCTTTGGGTCCTCGTGTGAAACCTTGATTCTGGTCCACACTGAGCGCTGCACGCGAGGTCAAAAGTTATCACGTGAAGATGTTTTACTGAATTGTCTTTAACTGTTTACATTGGTTTAACCAAAGGATGATTAAAGAGTAAAGAGCATGATTTTGCTTTTATGGATAAATAACTTTGACTAATGTAATGTTTGTTGGTCTTTTGACTAATGCAGAGTTTGGGACATGTGAGCTGCCAACTGGGTACTGAAGAAGGAAGCCATGATGGCTTGGATTAGCAAATTTTGTGGCAAAAGCGGTTTTTAGCTTAATTGAAGTTTTAGTGGGTTAATTGGTTTTAAATTCGTTGGGCGTCCTTTCTGTACGTATTGTAGGGCAGCTGGGTTGGTGCTGATGTTTAATTAGAGCTTTTGACTTAATTAGTATGTTCATAAATATTATACTTAATTTCCAATTCCTAGGTAGTGGATTCTAGTTTCTTTCAAGTTATGAAGTTGTTATTTTCCGAGTCTTCAATAAATTCTTCTTAATATCTTACCATTGCGTTAGTTGAGTGTTCGGTTATATTCACTCTGTTTATAATACGGACTGGTTAGCTTATACTCGGTGTCTGCAAGGCAATATGGACGCTAGTTACTTTACAATTCCCGTAAACCTTTAGAATCGGTTATTAGTCTCATTAAGACTCCAATATTATTGGTCAGTTAGATTAGATTATATAATTAATCATTCAATACTCACCTTAATAGGAAGATTTCTTACATTCTCCCACTTGAGTGTTAGATGATCACAAAATACATGTAAAGTTTTAACCAAACATAAGGGTGATCACTAAGTCTTCAAAAGGAGCATAACCAATTTACATGTAAAGATTTCTTACATTCTCCCATAGATTTCTCAACACTGATCATGTCTATGTGTTGATTCCGTCTATAATTACATACAATAAACTAAGTCACATAATGTTGCTAACGCAAAATATCAATAAGGGAGACAAAAACTTAATGTTCCCACATAAGATCCAAATAGGTGATTCATGATCGAATCCTTTATACATCGATGAAACTGCTTATCAACATGCAGTCTAAATATACAGTAACTGACAAAATAACTATATACATGTGCAGCAGCCTCAAATAAGTCACTTCTAGCTGCTCAAACTTCAAGGACAAAATAACTAAAAGGGTTATTATCATGAATACGTGCAAAACTTTTAAAGTGATCAATTTGGTACCCAGACTTTCAAAAAGTGATCAATTTGTACCTCGGTTATCTTTCCGTTAAAGTTCCGTTAAATGAGGATAAAAGTCTTTTAACATTAATTTTTCTCTAAAATACCATTTTTTTTACTTCATAACTTCTATAGAAATGTGTTTTATGATTTTTTTTTGAAAAGATATGCAAATGACAGAACAATAGAAAAAATTGACGAACGAAAATATACTAGATCGTTGGCAAAAATTTCTAACATAAATTAAGTAATGATAAAAGTCTACCAATGACAAATGATACGATAATCATGTTGGCTCTATATTGCTTAATGGTAAAATTTTTACATAAACATAATTCTAATACAAAAATAGAGCAAAACAAGCATGTTTCATTGGAGTCAACCTGAACACAAAAAACATCCATCTATTCTGACAAACATCCATCAATTAGCCTTCGGTTTAAAATTTCTCTGTGAAGGAAATTTTTGTCTTATCACATATGCCTTCCCGGACCTTGGATTTATATGGGGTAAAATAACCCCACTCCAAATGGTTGAGAAGCTGAAACAACACCAGATGTTGAACTTTCTCCGTAGATGAAAAAGTGTGTGCATTAGAATTTGTTGGCTGGTTAATCACATGGCTTGATGCATCACTTGTATGTGTCCTTGGTTGCTTTGGAGCCTTTTTTTTGTTAACCTACATCATAATTAAGCTCTAATTGGATACAAAATATCAAAATGCAGCTCAATTTATAACTTATATCTTTAAGTTCATAAAATCACATACTACACTAAACTTATATACGAAAATTCATAAAATCACATATTGCCCAACTAAATTGCTCACTGACCTGAAACTTTTTCCTTTTAAGTGGAGCTTGAAGTGGGCTTGGTTTTCATTGCCTGAAACATAATGAAATTTCATTCATGCATATACTACATTTATTTCTAAAGCATATAAATTTGGTAATGCAATTCAAATTACCTCTTGGCTTGTATTGGCAGTATTATCGAGCCTCTTACAGCAAGCCTTTATGTCCCTTACCCCCACAATAAGAACAAGACATCGCACGTAGTCAGATCTCTTCATTCTTGTTTCATTTGCCGTTGGCGGTTCCTTTTCCCCAACCTCTTTTCTTCTCTTTAAACTTGGCCTTCCGGGTTGTCGCTTCAATATTGGAGGAGCAATAGGATGGTCAACCACTTCCCAGTCCTTGTCACCACTGGGTTGATGACTTGACTATAGGCATCAATATACTTATCTTTCTTGTACATGGCATGAACATACATTGCTGGATCATGTCTTTTGGTATAAATTGCACAAATGGCATGGACACATGGCAATCCACTAAGTTGCCACCTTCTAGCTACATTCATGGGTTGCCAAATCAACAGCATACTTAGATCCATACAACCCTCCCTCTACTTCATATTTCATCTCCGTAGACATAATAATTCTGTAGTCACAAGTTTTCTCTCCATCTTAGCAAGAATTTTGGAAATTCGAGGTCCAACTTCACCCTTCCATCTCATTGCCGCTACTCTTCTATTTCCAATCTAACCATAGCTCTATCATCTCAGCATAGTCAAGATAGGCTTGTTCCTTGCTTCTAAAATTGAAGCGTTGAATGACTCGCACAAATTGTTGAGCAATATATCACACTTGGAATGGGTTTGAAAATGAGATCTACCAATGCTTAGGACTTTTGTCGTCAAACCACTTTATGCCTCTTCACTACCTCTCTTGAGAGATTCCATATGTACATTATACCATGAACAGACTAGCACGAGCGCATCCCACATTGATTGTTTGAGCCCTAATCCAGAATGACCTCGCCTTTGAAGTTGTTATATAGATGCCTAACACAATGTCTTGTTCTATTGGCATCAATTCTATAAGCAGTGACCTAATCCCTTTTGTTTGTCTGTGATAAACACATAAGCATGATCATTCCTTAACTCCAAATCTTCAATTAGTTGCTCAACAAACCATTTCCATGTCTCTTTGTTTTCAATTTCTACCACTGCATATGCAATTGGGAACATGCCGTTTTGCATCAATTCCCACAGCAGCTAACACTCCCTGATCTCCCTTGATATGACATCCATCTAGCCAATCATTCTCCAACCTTCCAACCAGCCCTTCTTACAAGCATCAAGACATATATAAATCCTTTGAAATCTCCTAATCTCACTTCTGTCCCTCCAATTTAGTTGTGATATTCAGTTAAACCTGGGTTACATCTTTTCAACTCGCAGCATAACTTCAACTATTGTCTGATCAGTATAAAGTCCTTCATTCATTTGTAGAGCCTTATTTTTTCCCTGTAAATGGTTTGTACTGAAACCTCAGATTGAATTTCTTCTGAACATGGTATAGGATGCCAGTTCTAGACCAATTTGGATCAACTCTTAAGGTTGGTGCAATGTCCCTTGCAATTCTATTAGAATCCAACCAAGGACATACGTAACCTCACAACACATATGCTCCACTCTTAGAGTTTTGATATACAAGGTAGGATTATCTTTGTCAATTGCACTTGCATATAGCCAAAATGGACAGCCTTTCAACACTTTACCTAATCTTAGTTGTTGAATTCTTCGAGAACCATAACCCTCGCCTATTGAGAATAGCAAACTCCTTACAGCCTCCTTAGCACCTCCGAATTAGAAAAAGCTTGGTTTGTACAAAATTGAGGATTCTTTAAGTCCACATCCCGATTCCAAACTTTATTTTCACCTCTATAGAAGGTTTTGCAGTGGATTTCCATTCTCATCTTCCTCTGTCTCAAATCCACCACAGCTATCAAATCCATCACTCCCACACTCATCATCAGAAATAATGCCCTTGTACCCCATCTCTTCACTCTTCCACTCTTCTTGGATCAGCCACATTCTGCTCAAATTCAACTTCATCATTCTTGTCATTCTGATCAAAATCACTATCCCCATAAAAGTCTTTATCAGATTCATTGGAATCATCGTCATCATGTTCATCACTAGCATCTTCATCATGAGCATCTTCATATTCTTCTTCTACTAATTTTTTTAATTTACTAGTGTTGTGTCTAGGACTTCCTTCCCTGCAGCTTTTTTTTCTCTTTTCTTTGGTTTTAACAATCTTCTTTCCTTTGTCTGCTAAGTTGAACTTATCAACCTTCTTCTGAACAGCTCCAGCTATTTTTTCACCAATGGGCCCCTCATGTCGTTCTCTATCACTTGATTGGTCACAGTCAAATGCATTTGTTATGTAGCTTGGCCCCTCACTAGCCTCTTTACTACCATGTTGCTCATGGTAACCTTTCTGCATCAAAACATTAGAACCACCAAAGAAATATGGCAACCTCCCCATGCTTGCAAACTCACCCAATGGCAATATGCTTTCCGTTCCATCAACACTTTCTTCATTCACATTGTCTCTCATATGGTGTTGCACATCATTCAAAGGATTGTGCCATTCAGCTGGCATTTCTCCTTCTTTTTCTGCCTCTATCCTTTTCCTTTTACCACCCCCCAAAATATATATACTAATTTGTCTC
This sequence comes from Spiraea crenata, assembly GCA_033992175.1. NCBI lineage: Eukaryota > Viridiplantae > Streptophyta > Magnoliopsida > Rosales > Rosaceae > Spiraea > Spiraea crenata. Next base: position 770,801 of record JAVBHV010000019.1, read on the forward strand.
CTTCTAGGCGGTATGTGCTTGATCATCTCCATTGCATCAGCATCATCCTTTATTTCAATCCACCCATGTCCACTCAAACTTCCTGGTAGCTTGTAAAAATATGCAATTGGTTTTTTCCTGTAACCTATATCCCAAGCCCAATTGTTGAACTCTACCCAGTTGAAGTATCTGGATCGATATTATCCAAGTACAAAACTCCACCATCATTGTTACTCCCTCCATTCTTATACTTTTTAGATCCATCAGGGAGATAACGAAAAAATCCACCATGGTGAATCTCGGCTGTGTAACGCTCTGCATCAACTGAACAAAAAATACAGATATTACTGTAAGTACATAATGAAAGAAATAAAGAACAATGACTTATTGCATCATCAATTCCATTTTTTTCCCATTAAACGAAGCTTTAATTTGAGAAGTACAAATATGTGGTGGACAAGACTACAAAATAACAGAACATGGACCACACAAATTCAATGACATGGATAAGAGAAAAGTAGTCAACCCATTGCTTAAAGGCTTGTACACCATCCAATAATAACTCTCTCTCACCAACAACACTCAGACTAAAACAAAAGAATCAAAGCACCACACCCATAAAGAACAGAGTAAAACCATGTGCAGTATTTTGAGATTCTCAAAGGAATAAAGAATAGTGACTTACTTAGTGGAGGTGGTGGTCCCGAAACCCTAAAGTTCCTCCACATTAAGCCCATCGAGCTTTGATTTGGAAGCACCTAAGCAGCAATTTCCAACTCCTCAGGTCCAGAAACTCTAAATTGAAGAAAGAATCTTTCAATATTCAAATTCCTTTGGATTTTGCATCACTTTGAAGAAACCCTACTTTTTGGTTGGGCGCTGGTTTTGAAAACAGATGAGAGCTCCACGAAAAGGAAAGCGCATCTCTGTTTTTTTTTCCTTTCAATTTCCTTTATTTTTCTCAAAGAGGTGTACAATGACCATTTTAGTCCTTCAGGTTAGTCACGTGACTCCCACGTGCCTCATTTAACGGAACTTTAACGGAAAGATAACCGAGGTACCAAATTGATCACTTTTTGAAAGTCTGGGTACCAAATTGATCACTTTAAAAGTTCAGGCACCATGAAGTCCGGTTTTGAAAAGTTCAGGCACCATTCATGATAATAACCCTAACTAAAATGGTAAATAGTAGCCAAAATATATACTGCACATCCAACCAAAATATCAAAAGTGTGCACAACGAAAAGAATCATTAAAACTGAGAGAGCCAAGTAATCATCATTCCCACTGATTCAAATAACCATAAGACTCTAACAAAATTCTCATGATCATAAACATAATCAACAAACAATAAGATGCAAAACTACCTTGACACGAAAAGACTTATTAACCAATAATTTTATAGATACTTGAAATTAATAAGTACTAGTAGAATGCAAATAACAATATGCAACTTCCAGAAATCATATGCTTAAAGAGTAGGTTTGGAAAACACCTCCATTAGGATTTCCGAAAACAGCTTAAAACAAAATACATAAACTTTTAAACGAAATTCTTCCCCAAGAGAACTTTAGTATACTTTAAAATTGAATATTTTCAAGTATATAAAACACCAACAAAAATCATCAAAATTAGTGTAATATCATTAGCGTAACTTGTAGAACAAGTCACAATTCCATATGTGAATATCAAATCAGTGCTAAACGTAATGCACAAAATACCAACAATTTCAGTAATAACGTTAAATCTGAAACTGATTATTTATTCATAAGGAATTATTTATGTAATAAACATAAAAGGCATAAAACTTTTAGAGATAATTCCTTACTGAACAATCAGGCTTACCTTCTTGACTAAAACTCTTTAATACCCGAAAAAAAACTTTAAGTCAATAAGAAACCAATTGTTAAGGTATAAGAGATTCAAAATAAGATATTAAAAGTAAAAACCGACTTACACCAAAGCTCCCACTAATTTGATGCATTCCCAATAAATGTACACATCAAAGACTTACCAAAAGTCATTTTATAGTTAGCATGTATGAAAAAACCGATGAAACTAAAACAACGCACTATCCATGCAACAAAATCAATGAGTGTGAAGCCCACAAAACACAATTCTCCCACTTGGGCAAACACCCTACTTAACAATAACAATAAAAACTCGTTACACTTACTAGTCATAACTTAAGTGGTAAAGAATCACAAAAGTCTAAGAACAATCATAAAAGTGGGAAGTATGATTTTAGATTAAACATGTACTAACTTCAAAACCCACACCAGAGCATCATAAATATATATACGGTTTTTATCACAAATGGTAACCTGATCTTGTCACTTATGTCACCAATGATCCTTCATGTTTTTTTGTGTCAAATTTGGTCATTGACGTTGATTATCCTTATCAGATGTGATCATTGCCGTTAAAAATCTCAAAAATCGTTAGCTTTCTGTTTAAAATAGATCACGTGGCTCACGTGCTTACTTCAGCTGAAGAGATGTCCCCGGCAAAACCCATCTCCGACCTCGGAATCGCACCGACCTCACCATCCACGTCCGTTGCTCGACGGCACCCAGATCAGATCAAGAAATTCACACCTCACAAGCTCAATGAAGTAATCAATTATATAGCAATATACTAAAAACTGATGAATCAGAACAAACCCAGATTAGATCAAGAAACAACAAATTCAAATTACCAAACAACAAGGAGCAATAAATTAAGCTAAAAAGAAGAAGAACAAACTAACCGAAGGCAATCTGGAAATATTAGAAGACACCGTTGGTTGACCCTGCTTTCTATCATCAATTTCCCCACCGGATTGTTCATCTTCTCCTCCTTCCTCGAATCGAAACAAGGAAAACAACCCATTCCTCTAAATCCAACGTTGTCCAATCCGAAAAATAAACCAAAGCTTCAACAAGACAGTACAACTCCAGATGAATCCAAAGCTCAATCAGATGAGTTTTTTAGCAATCCCAGTTGAGGAATTCGAGGTGGCGCCACGGCTGAGACTGACCACATAGTTGGGACGAATTTTGTTGACTGGGTTTGTGGCCCATTACTTTCGTTCGGTCATCTCCGTCTTCTCCATCATCTTCTCCGCTGTCTTTTCAGCTAAGTTCCCTGACTTTCTTCTTAGCTTTGGTGATTTGGAGTGTTTGAAGTGTAATTGGAGGCGATAAGGTGTTTTAAGTGTAATTGGAGGCTATGTGGTTGAATTCTCTGATTTGGTGGTTGAATTCTCTGATTTGGTGGTTGAAAAGTGGTATCATGCCCATTGACAATCGAGACCGACAACATAGTTGGCCCGAGGCTTCGAGTTGAGGAATTCGAGGTGGTGTTTGGGGACGGCGGGGGGTTGGGTGCCGTCGAGCAACGGACGTGGACGGTTAGTTAGAGCATCTCCAGCGGGGGAGAAATCGGACGTCCGAGGGTGGCAAATCGGACCGGCAACACGATTTGGGCCTCCAGCGGTGCGAAATCGCCCTCGAGCTCGCGGTCGACGACGCGTCCGAGTCCGGCGATTGACTGAGGACGCGACTGCGTTCTCGGACTCGGAATTCCGACAAGGCCACGCGAGCGGCTGACAAGCTCAGCCTTTTTTTTTTTTAAATATTGTGAGTGCGCTGCTGACGTCAGCGCACTCAAGGGGGGGTGTTGTGGGCCGTTGGATTGATCTGCCAAGCAGATCTGGCCCGTTGATTTGGGGGGTCAGTTTGTAATTAATTTTTTTTTTGGTTTCTTTTGTAATTCTATTTGGGGTCATTTTGTAATTTTTGGGGCTGTTCTGCAATTTTTTTTGGGGTTGCTTTGTAATTATGTTTTAAAAATATTTCAAAAAAACCCTAAATTTTATTTTTTTTCCTATAAATACTACAATATTTCTAATATATTACAATAAAAAATTAAACATTACAAGGAAAAATTTAACACATAAACGAAATGCAATCCATACCCTCCAAATTGCCCTCTAAATTGACTTTGTTGGGTGGAAACAACAAAGGCAATTTGGAGAGTAAAAATTGCCCTAGGGCAATTTGTGCAAAATTGCCCTTAGACTAGAGGCAATCCACCCAACATGGGTGGAGATGCTCTTAGGGTGAGAGGGGTGCGATTCCAAGGTCGGAGATGGGTTTTGTCGGGGACATCTCTTCAGCTGAAGTAAGCACGTGATTCACGTGATCTATTTTAAACAGAAAGCTAACCGATTTTTGAGATTTTTAACGGCAATGATCACATCTGATAAGGATAATCAACGTTAATGACCAAATTTGACACAAAAAAACATGAAGGATCATTGGTGACATAAGTGACAAGATCAGTTACCATTTATGATAAAAACCCATATATATAAGCGTCAATGACCCAAATTACATAACATACCACAAGTGACTACAATTTATATATATATATATATATATATATATATATATATATATATATATATATATATATATATATCAATATTATGAAATCATTTAAATTTCATAGAATAAACGAAAAGGATCCTAGCAAATAGCTGGCACAAACTGCTAGCACGAAATTTATTTTGGCAGAAAACTCAAAAGGGAACCAATAAGCACGTAAATGTACAGTGAGCACGATGACACATGTGTGCATAAAATATCAAAATCAAGCAATTTGAAACTCTGTAGGCACAACTTTCAACAATTTTTACCAACTCTATCAATCAAAATCCAGCGAGTTTGTGTCAAGTTCAAGGATTTACTACACATGTAATATATTTGGTAAAAACTAGTATATAAGAAACATTATCTAAATCAATTGTATAATTATCACAAGTAAGAAGTAAGAAGTAAGAATTTCCAGTAAGGCCCACTGAAGCAGAAATCAAGACAAGAAAATCTCAAATAGCAAAGAATACGACTGCAATACCAAACAACAAATAATAATCTGTAGATTGAACAAGTGTCCAAGAAACCTTGTATGCTGTATAGCCGAAATTGGATCAAGAGAAAACAAAAGGTTATACTTTTCAAATCAAAAGAAACTTAAGATCAAGTAAAAGTATAAACGTGATCCAAACTTAATAGAACTTTACCTTTACTTGGAATCAAGAACAAACGACAAAATCAGCTGCAGAATTTTACGGGAATAAAAGGGAAGAAATGAGAGAATAGCACTTGGTGCAATAACATTCCTGAATATCTTCATGAAATGCAGACTAACGGAAAATTGTGACGTAATGTTTTCCGTCATAACTCAAGTGTATAATTTCAAATTTCCTGTTGGATGGAAACCAAACTATACCAAAAGAATTTACATATGAAATACAAATTATCAGAAAATTGTATCTTAATGCTTTCTAATGTAATGTGGAACAAACACCTTTAATGAGAGTCACAAAATTGTGGAAACTCAAGGGAAACATTAGTTGAGCAAGGTGCAAATATATATAGAAAACACAACGTAAGGTTTTCTAACCACATCAATACTATATTACTAAAATCACCTTTGGGCAGAATTTAGATTTATCAATAATAATTGCACAACAAATACAGTGAGTGTTGTGATTATATATGTTTCAAATTTCCTTTGGGCAAGATGAAACAATATAACGACTACGTCACTTATAAACCCATGCATCAATCTTATAGATAGCCTTGATAAGATTAATCCCTTTGGGTGAATAATCTATCAAAGTCCTATAAATTGCAAGTTTTGATTCTCAAATGATAAAAAATTAAAAGCCAATAACCTAACACCTTTGGGCAGATAGGGTACAACTTTTAATGTTGATCGAATTAGTTTAAGTCGTTCATAATTCATCATAACATGAGTAAATAAATCACTCGTGTAGGTTTGAATTGTAATAACCTTAATGATCGATTCAGTTACACAAAATGTCGAATACAATGATTCAACTTTTCGAAAATCTGCAATTAGCTTCAATAGAAACTTACAGCAGAAAATCCATTATAAACTGAACTTCAAGTTCTGATCGCCAAAACAGATAGAGGAATCATAGAACGGTCCACTTTGGTGAGTTAAAGTTCTATCCTCATTAGTCTCAATCAGATTTGGTTCATATCAATAAACAAGAATTTGATATAACCAGTTATTGAAGTTGATACAGTCATAATGGATCAAAATATGTTTTTCTTCTATTACAGAAAGTAATCATTTTATCATAAGTTGATTACAATGAACATAAGAGTTTCTTTAATTCTAAAAGGTAATCTTTTTATCAAAAGTTGATTACTGTGAACAAAGAAACACTCATAAATTTTCAGTATGGGAAACATCTCAACAAGCATATTAGTATCACCAATAAATCACAAAATAGAAAAAATCAACTTCCAAATAAGTGATATGCAGAAAATTGTTCTTTTACAATATAAGTAATGATATAACCTACATGAACATGCTATAGTGCATACAATATCGACCTAAACTAAAAAGTACTAGAATATCCCAAAAAATAAAAATAAAAATGCATACAACAACATAGAACAGAAAACAAAACTTGCAGAAAATTGAATCATGAACTAATCAATATTTTGTATGCTTAGTTCCTATATAAATTGGCTACTTTAAACTACTGCACACACTTTTCTTTTTCTTGATAGGACGTGAGAAAACAAATAGTGAAATTAAAGATTAATATCATCATAAGACTTCCCTGCAACACAAACGTTAGTTTCACGATCTCTTTCTTAGAAGCAGATAATGGTTATATGATGAGGTAACATTTAACGTCAGGAAAAATTACAAGAGATCGTTGTGGAAACAAAAGTATGATCACCTGGTTTGAATTGAATGAATGAGCCTTAAAAGAAGGCTTATAAACTAGATGTCAAAATAGACCATCAACAGTCAATATCAAAAGGCAGCAAAAACTATTATTACATAGCTCATTTTAATGGTGTTATACATGCAAATCAGGTCAAAACCCAACACTCATGAACAAAATGGATGAATTTTCAGCAATATGATACAAAACATCTCAAAACCAATTCATCATAAACTAAATTGATGAATTTTCAACACTATGGTTGATCTGTTCGTAATGATCAACCTTTACACCTAAGGCATGCTTTCCAAAATGATTGATTCAAATAGACCAATCCGCATGCTACAGAATAAAAATAGCATTTGCAATAAAGAATCCTAATTGATTAGGGTCTGGTGGTTTGACTTACCATTGCAATTGAGCAAGAGGAAAAATTTGGGCTATTGAGAAAAGGAAGCAAATTGGGCCGTGGGTGTGTGTGATTGATAACACACGGCAACATCACCAAATTTAACATGAATTAGCATTGGTGACGTTTACAAAACCCTAAAAGTTCAACTCAACGCATCCTTGATTAGTTAGAACACGACAACGATAGAAGACCAGCGAGTATGCATAAACAATCACACGAAAAGCAACCATATACCCACAACAAACAATCAGCAAAACAATTAACGAAAAATTGAACCCTATGCGTATTGACATAGAGAGTAGACATGTAAGAGTAAGCTTACATACTTATTAGTCAAATCACACCTAAGATCACAATTATAAACACAATATACCTGTTATTAGCTTGTATACACAATAACATACCAACCGGAATAGCCATAAGGATGAACAAAATGAAGGATCAACGAAGACATTTATGACGACCACGAAGGATGTCTTCTACTCTCTATTAGAACGGTATGCTTAAGCCATGAATAGGGTTTGGCATAATGATCAGCTTTTTCTATGAGAGCAGGGACAACCTTTATATAGAGAATTAGGGTAAAGAGCAAATCAGACCTATTATAGATAAGCTCACCTAATTACTATACAGGCCTGTTAATATCCTATTAGAACAAGTAAATGATTGACTTATAATTAAACAAGTCCTTAATAGGTTATTAAGCTCATTAAGACTCCAATATTATTGGTCCGTTAGATTACATGATTGATCATCAAATACTCACCTTAATAGGAAGATTTCTTACAAAAAAACAATTGGATTCTCATGGGAAAAGGTTTTATGGGGCAGTATGGTTTTGGGAATGGACAAAGGGAATCTTGACTTATGGTCCAGCACTTTGAATGTTTGCTAATATTAGGCAAGAATTTGCACAACAAATTTGAAAGTGAGTCACTTTGCCCGGATCCATGACTGAGAATGTGAGGGTCTAATTCTAAATTTGGGTTTCTTAAAGGGGCGCTTCAATCAAGCTTCAAAAAAACTAAAACACTATTTTTACACTAAATGAATTACCAATGGAAAGATTAATTTGAGACTAAAGTTATAATTAACTTCAGAATAGGCCATTGAATTCACAAAAAGTAAATATGAACATAATAATGATAAAAATATATTTAAAAAATAAAAAATTTACAAATTTAAAATCTTCAACACACAAAGACCAAATATCAAAGCCTCATTCGCCTATGAAGCACGGAAACAGAAAAGGGAACGGCGAAACGATACGATACAAAACGGCGATTCCTCAAATCTCAAAAAAGATTGATACGAAATGTTGTGGAAACGTTAATTAATTTTTTTTTTATATAAATCAATATTCTAAACTACCATAGCATGAAAAAAATTGAAATCCAAATGAAATACTATAAGTTCACGTTCAAATTTGAAGGGAATGTGAATGCTAAGGTGTGAGATTAGTTAATAATCCAAAAAAAATTGTCAAAATTTTTCTCGACGTGGGGTTTGAGACTATTTCCTTCATGTTTTCTCTCCTAGTCATTCGCGATTGACCAAAACAAAGAAAGAATGGTGCATATTGAAGCAAAAATAACATTTTTTTTAAAAAATAATTTTAAATAGATATAACTTTTTAATTAAAATAATAAGAATATTAATAAATAATTCAAAAACAAAATATAACAAATATTTTTTTGCCCCCTTTGAAGTGGGGCCCAATTTTTTATCGCCGGTTGCATCGCCCTAGTATTGGCACTGACTTTGGCAAATAGTATACAAATTATCTTATTTCTGAATGAGATTAGAACATGTAACACTTATTATCTTTTTTGCTCCCTGCAATTCACTTTGAGAGACATTTTACCTCATGCAACTATATTTGTATTCGATTTGCCCTCTGCAACTCTTTTTTTGGGAATTTTTGCCCCCCTTTTCCGTTAAGTTAACTATTTCTGCTAACTTTGCTGACGTGGCATGTCCAGGTCAACAATGTTTTTGAAAAAAAAATTTAGCAATTAATTTATAAAATTTTTTTAAAAAAAATTTCTCACATACAAAAAATTTACTTGTATTCCAAATCTGTGCATCAATACAATTCATGTGGAAAACTATGCTGGTGCATAAATTTGGTATGCAAACGAATTTTTAGGCTTCGTGTGTAGAAATAATAAATTTTTATTTTTTAAAAAAATTTCTCACATACAAACAATTTGCTTGTATACCAAATCTATGCACCAGTACAGCTTTCCACATGAATTGTACTGGTGCACAGAAATACAAGTAAATTTTTTATATGTGGGAAATTTTTTTAAAAAATTATTTTTTTGTTGATGTGGACATGCCATGTCAGCAAAGTTAATAGAAACAGTTAACTTAATGGAAAAGGGGGCAAAAATTCCCAAAAATGGGTTGCAGGGGGTAGATGGGATACAAATAGAGTTGCAGGGGGGCAAAATGTCTCTCAAAGTGAGTTGTAGGGGGCAAAAAGGATAATAAGTGAAACTAATGGACAAATTACAATTACGTTACGTAGTCCGTGTTTTTGGTCAAATTTGAATATGATATTTGTATTTTTTTTCTTGCATTTCAGTACCCTGTACTTTCAAATCCTTGCAATTGTATTCCACCGTTTATAGAATCATCAAATTTTGGTTGTTCAATGATGATGTGGACTTTATGAATTTGATTAACTGGGTTTGGATAAATGGGTTGTGTATCTAAATCAAAAGCAATGGTGCTGAAACTACTAAATGCCTCATTCTCCAATGGCTGAGAGCTTCTCAATGTATTTGCACCACCTGTTGTAGACCATAGAAACAAGGAAGAGTGAATATGTGGGTCTCACAGAGTCTACGCCATCACTGAACAGCCGAAAGTTGATGATTCTACAAACTATACATTTGCAAGGATTTGAAAGTACAAGGTACTTAAATGCAAGAAAAAAAGTACATATATCATATTGAAATTTAACTCAAATTATAGGGTACATAATTGTAATTTGCCCAAAATTGATTTATAAGGTAAGTATTAAGATTTTTTTTTTTAGGGAGTTGTCCACTTCTTTGTCCTATTTCCCCACTCACCATTCTTAATTAAATTTTATAAAAAATTAAACTATTCAATTATTCCTAAAATACCCTCATCATCTTCTCTTATTTGAAACCCTAATTCTAAATAGTCATCACCCAAAATTCTTCATGAATGACGATTGTAGAGGCATTTGATCATTGAAGATGAAACATTAATGTTGGTTATGCTTTCTTTGTTGATAGCTGTCAAATTAACTTTGTTGAAGTCAAGAAAAGGAGATCTGAATCCAAATTCTTCTTCAAAGATTTCATGCATTTAACCATTTATATGCCAAGGACCTCATATTCATCAAACCGATAGGTGGTTATTAGACAAGCATCAAATCCAATCATAATTTCAGGTAGGAACATACACATATTCCTAAATGTAAGAACTCATTTTTCCTTATTTGTAAATATGGATTTAAACTTTTCTTTTGTGCTCTTGATAATCTAATTCTACAAGCGTGTTAATCTATATATGACGTGCAACCAGAACTGATGTTCATTCATTTAGAAACCCTAATTCTAAATAGTTGTCACCCGAAATTCGTCATGGATGACGATTTTAGAGCCATTTGATCATTGAAGATGAAACACTAATGTTGGTTCTGCTTTCTTTGTTGATAGCTATCAAATGAACGTTGTTGAAATCAAGAAAAGGAGATCTGAATCCAAATTCTTCTTATGAGATTCCATGCTTTTAACCATTTATATGCCAAGGGCCCCATATTCATCAAACTAATATGTGGTTATTAGAAAAGCATCAAATCCAATCATAATTTCTTGTAGGAACAAACTCGAATTCCTAAATGTAAGAACTCATTTTTCCTTATTTGTACACATGGATGTAAACTCTTATTTTGTGCTCTTGATAATCTAATTCTACAAGTGTGTTATTCTGTATATGACGTGAAACCATAAATGATGTTCATCTATTTAGAAACCCTAATTCTAAATAGTTGTCACCCAAAATTCTTCATGGACGACGATTGTAGAGGCATTTGATCATTGAAGATGAAACACTAACATTGGTTCTGCTTTCTTTGTTGATAGCTATCAAATTAACATTGTTGAAATCAAGAAAAGGAGATCTGAATCCAATTCTTCTTCAAAGATTCCACGCATTTAACCATTTCTATGCCAAGGACCCATGTTCATCAAACTGATAGGTGGTTATTAGACAATCATCAAATCCAATCATAATTCTACAAGCGTGTTATTCTGTATATGACGTGCAACCAGAAATGATGTTCATCCATTTAGAAAATGGATGACGATTGTAGAGGTATTTGATAATTGAAGATAAAACACTAACGTTGTTTCTGCTTTCTTTGTTGATAGCTGTCAAATTAACATTGTTGAAATCAAGATAAGGAGATCCGAATCCAATTCTTCTTCAAAGATTCCACGCATTTAACCATTTGTATGCCAAGGACCCCATGTTCATTAAATTGATAGGTGGTTATTACACAAGCATCAAATCCAATCATAATTTCTAGTAGGAACATACTTGAATTCCTAAATATAAGAACTAATCCTTATTTGTACATACGGATATAAACTTTTCTTTTGTGCTCTTGATAATTTAATCCTCCAAGCGTGTTAAATTGTATACGTGCAACCCATCTAGCTAATTATCCATGTTTCAGATTGATAATTATTTAGAATTAGGGTTTCAAATAAAGGAAGATGATGAGGGTACTTTAGTAATAACTAAATAGTTTAATTTTTAATAAAATTCAGATAAAAATTATGGGTGGGGAAATAGGACAATGGGGTGAAATTCACCCTTTTTTATTTCAAAAGTGTCTACACATGTACCAATTCATAAATTCATAGGGACCCGACTCAATTGTATTTCTAACATAAAATGTGAAGTATATCTAGATTCCTAATCTTAAACAAAGAGGAAATTTGAAGGGTGATTACCTGCAATATAGGATGCCAGAGAATGCAGTTAAAAGCAAGGAACAAAATTTCGACCAAAACATCGAAATTTAGGTCGAAATTTCAGGGACCGAAACTATCGAAATTCACCGAAATCTACCGAAATTTCCATCGAAAGTTCCATCGAAACCGAAACTTTAATCCTTGGTTAAAAGTGATGAACATACAAGGTAGTCATCACAGTTTTATCTGTACAAGAAGTTTATATGTATTGCATGTCACTTAGCCTACTCCCATTTGCAACAATAGGCCGTAGGCCTTTTGACTACCAAATTTGAATAACGTTTTGCTAGTTTAGATCTCTTTTCGACAGGCTTATATGTTTAATTGGGGAGGGAGGCTATGCTACTAGAATGAAAATAACCTTCAGCCACAATGTGACAAGTGATAAAATATGTTGGATGCATCTTATTTAAGAAAGGTAGGCAGGGACGGACCCAAGTTTTGGGCTAACTGGGCTGAAGCCCAGGTGATTTTTTTTGGTGCAACCAAGATACTTCTTGAGAGCTGCTATATACACTCAAATTTTTTCTTTGGACACTCTCAACTTTTTTACAAGATGCAATTACTTTTATATCCATATATCAAATTACATCCAAGTACATCTTTTTTTCCTAAATGATGGATCTCTCTCTTCTTCATTATGTTTCTCTCCTCAACAAACCCAGTAATCAGGGATCTTGATTCTAATCAATTAGAATAAACATGAATGGTAAGAAGATACAATTCTCAGCTGCTCTTATTGTAACGTGGAGAACAATGAGATCTTGAGTGTCAAATACATCACATCACTGAAGATTATTTGCGTGCTATATAAACTATTTAGTGTGGTGCATTGGTCGTTAAATGACACTGCAGAGAGGTTTTAGCTTTAGCTTGCCTGTTTGGACATCCATTCAGCAGCAACTAAAGTACCCAAAAGCATCACATCATTCCAGATCAATTGGCAGTTCTCACACGAACAACATATTGGAACGGAAAACTGGTAGATCAGTTGATCTTCTTCACACAGTTGCTTCTCTGTGGCTTGGCTTGTTTTGATCAACTGCCCTGTTATTTTTTATCTTGTTAATCACTAAGTTGGTTTGCGAATTCCAAGAATCGACATTCGTTTGCGAACAATTCGGTGGATTTCCCCAATTGGGTTTTTGTTTAATTTGATTTTCGTGGGTTTTGTTCAAGATTTGAGAAATGAGGGTTTCTTTTTCTTTGTGAGATTGATGTTAAAGATTGCAAATTTGAACGGTGAAATTCGATGATATTTTGATGTAGTAGAGAAAATGAGATAGGTAGTGAGCTTGGTGGAACAAAAACTGGAAAATCTTGAATAATAAAGGGTATATGTGGAAAATTTTAATTAAAATAGAGTGTCCAAAAAAATTTAATAAGTTGAAATGAGTGTTCATAAAAATATGAGTGTCTAAAGAACACTTTTGAATGTACATAGCAACTCTTTACTTCTTAATGACCTTAGACAGCATGCACCACTCGCAAACTTTCGTGGAGAAGCCTAGGTGATGTTTTTTTGGTGCAACCAAAATACATGTCTGTGGTCCCAGCTGATTTCCTTTGCCAATCACTTCAAACTAAATCTCTTGACATTGTAAGTGCTTAGAATTTTGTTTCAAGTACAAAACTGAACCTTAGAGAGTTGAGAAATAATGGTTTGGGATGATTTTATGGAGGGTTTACTATCATTTTGTGAGCAATATGGCATAAGTGTTCATGATATGGATGCTCGTCATACAATGGGTACAAGGTGGTTCTTGTCAGCAACATGATTTCATTATAATGGACATTATTACCATTTTGATGTGTTCGTTGATGTAATAAATTTCCAGTTGGTGGAGTTAGATGCTAGATTCCCAGAGCAAACAGTGGAACTCCTTTATCTCAGCTCATCATTGGATCCATGTAACACTTTCGAGCGATTAAACACTTTCGGTTGATTCGTTTAGTATTGACCCTTCTTGTTTCTATGAGTACTATAGAACGAGCATTTTCATCTATGAGACTTATCAAAAATCGACTTCCGAGCAAGATGGAAGTTGAATTTCTTGCTGACTGTATGCTACTTCACATTGAAAGAGAATTAACTAATAGTATCGATAATGAATCAATAATTAGTGATTTTTTGGTTGTAGGCCTCGAAGGGCACAACTTATGTAGTGTTATCTTGCATGCTTATTTGTTAGTCTTTTGAGGATAAGGCTTTTTGCGGGTATGTCCTAGATGCATTTTTGCGGGTAAGGCTTTCTACATCCCTATTATGTGTAATTTTTTTGGTTATTAATGAAGTGCACTTGTACTTGTAAGCTTTAAAAAAAATTGGTAAGGGAAATGCAGCCCCCCCTCATTTTGAATTCCTGGATCCGTCCTTGGGTAGGCCTACCAAATTTGAATAACGTTTTGCTAGTTTTGATCCCTTTTCGACAGGCTTATATGTTTAATTGGGGAAGGAGGCTATGCTACTAGAATGAAAATAACCTTCAATCCAACAATGTGACAAGTGATAAAGTTTGTTGAATGCATCTCTTACTTAAAAAGGGTACCCACAACTTTCACATTTTACGCCCAAAAAGATCATAATATGGACATTTTATGACAATACTCGAAAAGGAAACAAAGGAAGTCTTGTTGCTCCCATGTGCCATACCGCCCACTAAATTGCCATTTGCTTCCAAGCCAAGCCTCTTTTCCCTTTATATTTGTTCATGACGATGTTAAATTTTCTAGTCCCATGTGCCGTAAGGACCGCCCACTAAATTGCCATCTGCATCCAAGTAGGTACTACCAAGTACTATTCAAGTCTCTTTCCCTTTATATTTGTTTATGACGGTGTTAAATTTTCTAGTCCCATCCATCTGCCATAAGGACCCCCCACTAAATTGTCATTTGCATCCAAGTAGGTACTACCAAGTACTGTTCAAGTCTCTTTCCCCTTTATATTTGTTTATGACGGTGTTAAATTTTCTAGTCCCACCCATCTGCCATAAGGACCCCCCACTAAATTGCCATTTGCATCCAACTACTCGTTTCCCTCGTTGCCCTTTATATTTGTGTATAACGGTGTTAAATTTTCTAGTGACTTTGCTTTGAGTTATCAAAAACAGCGATTTCGTATTATCTCTTTAGCTGTATCAATCAGAAGGAGAGAAGGCTACGTACAATTTTGTTTACAACTGATTTTATACAAGAATTACAAAACTACAGGCATGGGAGAGAAATTTCAGGGCCGGTCCTAACCACGATGACAGCCCATTTTACAATTACCCAACAAGCGGCGTGGCAACAATTTTTTGTTTAATCCCAGTCGGTATAGACAAAGACTATAATAAGGACCTATTATAAGGATTTATAGTAAAAAAAATTAATGAATAAAACTGAATGATCTCAAGTGCTGTAATTGAATTTGAATGGTGCATTACATGTAAAGAACTTTTAGAACAAGCTTTGAGCCTAGGCTTCTGCGAAGAACCTTTGGATCTAATAAGAGGGTATAAATTTCTCCTGCAACCTTGATCGTATATTGTCTAATGTACTTGGGAAAATTTATCCACACCCAATAATTTTATTTTCCCACCCAACATTAATTTTTTATCACCCAAGTTTCCTAACTCCCCCTTGAAATTCAACAATTTATTTTCACACGCAACACTAAATTTTCACGCCAAAGTTTTCGGCCTGTACAACTGCCCCATCCCTTGTCCAGCAAGCCCTCCTCTTTCCACCCCGAAACGAGTTGTTGGAATATTATGAACAGAGCCATAATCTAGTCCTCTTCAACCCTTTAACAATTGTACATATAGCTTGGCTGTGATGAGTCATGATTAAAAAAAGAAGAAGTTGCAGACACGTTTTCAATTTCACCACGCTCCACCTTGTTTGAATTCCAAGACCCATCGGCTTGCCTCCCTATTTCTATTACATGAATTAGAAGAATGCAAATCAATGGCCAATCATCTTTGTTTTTGTGAAATTACTAGATACAAGAATACTTTTGTGAATCCGAACCAATCTTTCTTGGGAAGTTTGGAATAAACGCTCTTCTTACGAAGGTTGGTGGTGGTGAGGAAGTAAGAATGGAGAAGGCGGATGGTGGGTGCTGCTGTACCGACTACCGAGTCCCTAAATTGATGGGTGTGAAAAGTAAATTATAAGGGCAATACAGGATATAAAGAATAACAAAAAACTTGTTGGATGGGGAAATAAAATTATTGGGTGTGGATAAAATCACCCAATGTACTTCCCTATGCCTTTCCAAGCCTTGAGCTGGCCATCTCAACTCTCACTCTCTCTC
Source organism: Spiraea crenata (assembly GCA_033992175.1). Classification (NCBI taxonomy): domain Eukaryota; kingdom Viridiplantae; phylum Streptophyta; class Magnoliopsida; order Rosales; family Rosaceae; genus Spiraea; species Spiraea crenata. Next base: position 787,267 of record JAVBHV010000019.1, read on the forward strand.
AAGACGGTGTGTTTTACTATGTATTTGCACACATGTCATAATGTTACTTGTTAAGTTGTTACTAGTAATCGGAACCTTTAGATTATTTGTGTTTCTCTGGTCACAAGATTTGAATGGACTACGTATGTAGAATCTAGAACATATGAGTATTATTAAATGGCATAAGAGTAATGAAGCTTGGGCACAGCTGAGCTGGGCTACTGTGGTAGTCCACGAGATTTGCCTCTCTAACCATAATAATAATTTGATAAGATAAGCTATGAGTATTGTTAAATGGCATAAGTAACGAGGCTTATCTTATCAAATTATTATTATGGTTGGAGAGGCAAATCTCGTGTACTACCACAGTAGCCCAGCTTAGCTGTGCCCAAGCTTGGGCCCTAATGCAGTCGTCATGCCAAATGTCTAATTAATGGACACTCAAAATTTCTATTAGTCACATGTCACAAGTAGACACCTCGACTAGTCTATATAAACGCTTCCTCGCTCAATTCCATATGCAATAATTTATTTTCTAAATATTATTATGGGGGGAGATTGGGCGACGCAGCGGACGGTGGAGTTTTGGGGGAGGCAATGGAACTTCGTGGACGTGAGCTCGGTGGTTGTCGTGGTGGGTTTGCATGGCCTTGCACTTTTAGCACCCTTTCATTTCACATGGCCGGCATTTTGGGTGGCTTTGGCCCTCTATTATGTGATCGGTGTTGCCGTGAACCTGTCTTACCATCGGCAACTTTCCCACCGAAGTTTCAAGCTTCCCAAGTGGCTCGAATACTCCTTCGCCTACTGCGCCGTCCTATCGTTTCAGGTCCTTGAGTTCACTTGTCTTTAGTAACTATCTGGGAGGATTTGTTTGTTACATATCTCTTATGATCAAAGTTGTTTTTGTCTGCAGAGAAGTCCGATTGAATGGGTAACCATACACCGGTCTCACCACCAGTTTACAGACACAATGAAAGACCCTCATAGTCCCGTTCGAGGACTTTGGTATAGTCACATTGGTTGGGTCTTCGATTACCGTTCTCGGTTTGGAAGTGTAAGTAACTGTTATATACTGAACATATATATATATATATATATATATATATATATATATATATATATATATCACATTGTGACCCAGGAGGAGAAACGCGTGAATTAATCAAACGTTAAAACTTTGCAGTATGAAACGCGACTAAAGAATGTTCCCGATTTAAAAAGGCAATCATTCTATAGATTTCTTCAGCATACATACCCTCTTCACGCAATTGCTTTTGGGACTGTGCTATATGGTTTTGGAGGACTACCGCATTTAGTTTGGGGACTGGTAATTAAAATTCTACTTCTTTTCTTTTTGAAAGTAAAACTACTTAAATAAATAAGTCCCCTCCCCGATGGGACTTTTTGAAAGTAAAACTAAAATTAACATCTCTCTCTTTTTTTCTCCCCATTTTGTAGGGTGTGAGGTCAATTGTTTTTCTCCACGCTACATTCGGGATCAATTCGATTTGCCACACTTGGGGACAAGTAGTTTGGGATACTGGTGATTTGTCCAAAAACAACTGGTAATTAATATTAATCTGTACAGTCAATCGTAAATTAATAATGTAATTACCAAATTGAATTGTCTCCTTTTTTTAAAGGTTGATTGGTTTAATGGCGCATGGAGAAGGATGGCACAACAATCACCATGCTTTCGAGCAGTCGGCGCGGCACGGCTTAGAATGGTGGCAGGTTGATGTTACTTGGTATGTCATAAGATTTCTTGAAGTTGTTGGTTTGGCGACGGACGTCAAGCTTCCTACTGAGACTCAAATGAAACGAAGAGCTTTGAGCAGCAACAAAATCGGAGAGGAAACGATTGAAACGAATGTCGACGATGACCATGAGCTTTGAAGAATTTGACCAACAAAATAATGAAATATCTGAACTTGCTATGCATGGACGGAATTATGATTTGAAAATAAGATGGGCTATTAGGAAATTGGGTGGTGTTGGGTGAGCCATAAGACAATTATACAGTCATTTGAGGGTATACGTGAAAAAATGAACTGTATTGATTTTCCTGTTTTAGCATTTTATTTATTATTCAATAAAGACATTGATGTAAAATTTATCTGATCACAACAAGAGCTTAAAGAAGAAAATCAGGTACATTTAGATCCATTTTTGCTGAGCAGCTTTTCCTTGCTGATTTGATTGCGCAAAGCTTTTCGCTCCTTCTGAGACTCCGTCGGGAGTTTGACATCGGTCGCCAAACCAAGAGCTTGAAGAAATCTGATTACATACCAGGTCAGATCGATCTGCCACCATTCGAAACCATGTCGAGCTGAGTAGTCAAATGCATGATGGTTATTATGCCATCCTTCTCCATGTGACAGCAAAGCAACCATCCTAAAAAGAATTCAACGAATTGTGTTATAGGAGTCAACTTTATTATGACATATCTACAACACTACTGAAATATCGATAATATATGGGGCTTTCTAATTTTAGCCCAACAGTTAAGCCAACTTTTATTTTCAGCCCTTTTCATATAAGCACCATAGAAAAATAACGATTATTCATGTAAATATACTTTAGCTCACTATTTCTTTAAAAAATTACAGTAATTGCCACTTGAGAAAATTTTGAAACTGTAGTCAACCGTTTCAATTCCATTAAATACACCAGTTTTTTTCAAAATTAAAATAGATTAATGGAGGCACTAGTTTGACTATATGTAGATTGCTATCTGTTGGGGGTGGGCGGTGGGGTTCTTGGGGAAGATGATCTTGTCATCAAGTAGTTTTCATACATTTCATACCTGACCATCCGGAATTGATGGTGGTTGCCAAGGTCCTATGCGACTTGGATATATGGGGGGGGGGGGGGTTTGAGAAACACCCAGGTGAAGAACACATAGCATTGAAACTTTCCACAGAAGTAAGAATTTTGGAAAAACAAAACAAGGGTTGCGTACCTGCTTTGGAGGAACAACAAAGTAAAAAAGAGGGTGGCGGTATGATTTGGGCTGCCTACCTACTTTGGATGCAGGAAATGGGGTGCACTGTACCTGCAACGAAGGAACAAAATTAGCAAAACTTTTTTTACCTAATGTATAGGTTGAGAAATTTAGCTGACCTATTGTATAGGTTAAGAACAATATTAGCAAAACTTCTCTTATCTAATCCACATGTTAAGAAATTTATATTACCTAATATATAGGTTAAGAACAAACTTACTAAAAATTTAGCTAATTTGATGTATGGATTAAGAACAATATTACTAAAAATTCATCTTGCACAACAATAAGCATTAAAGAGTCAACTATTAATTAAGAAAAATTATTGCCAATAGCTAACCGTTGAAAAATTGCAAAGGGCAAAAATGGTATGGAAAACATTAAAAATTTATACCAAAGATTATAATTATTTTTTAAAAGAAAATCTGCGGCTTTATTAAAATATAAGGGCTTTTTTTAAAGGGGTATTAGCCAATTTGCCCCCTCAACTTGTACCTTACTTTTGATTTGCCCCCTTAACTTGCACTTTAGAAAATTGACCCCCTTAACTTGCATTTTTGGCCAATTTCCCCCATTGCAGTCAAAATTAATATACTCTCATCCAATTTTCCATTAAATACACTCCAGTGACTTGCACGTGAAGAGCTTTTTTTCATCATTCATCATCATCAAGACATTTATATGCTATTGATTGGGTTGAAGTTCGTCGACACCATTGATGGCGTTGCCGGTCTCAAGAAGAAGTTGACGAAGAAGAAGAGTAAGAAACACAACAAGATGCCCATCACATATAGGTTATATAACTCAATTTGATAGAATTAGGTTAATTTTGAAAAGAGTGATTTTATTCACACCCATCAATTTGATCTTTACACCCAATTTTATTTTAAAACCCATCATCAATTTTGGCTAATTTGAATTTTATCTCTACACCCATTTTTTGTTTCAAAATTACCCCTTACTCAACATTGAATTTGATTTTTACACCCATCACTATCTCTAGCTATAGGTTCTTCCTTTTACTCACAAACACAAAATTGAACCTCTACAAACAAATTCACAATCTTTTTTTGAGACAGTTCCTTAAAAGTCTTGATTATAAATTCTTTAAACACTTAAATTACTCTATTTAAGATTTGTAAAGAAAGCATACCCCTTTGTGAATAGGAGTACCTAAGGGAAAATGGAAATCGTAGCACATACAATTTTTGTATCAAACACGTAAAGATCTGAATAGTGATTGAGTTTGAATCTCAATTGAGGGCTCTCTTACCTTATCGAAAACAAAAGTTTTGGAACAGCCGTGTGGTTCTCTCTTTAACTCACCACGGGCATGGTTGTTGCTGCCATCCACTTTTTAAATGGAAGAAAGAGACTTTTTGGGTATCAAGAGAAGAGCTTTGCACATACCTAAAACCCTAAGCCCATGTTTATTCAGCCCGATTGACAAAAAAAAATCCCAAAATCATAACAAAAGTACAAGATTGGGAATGGAATTGCTGAAACAATCTGTGTCCTACGATAGTGGAATCCCATCACTACATGTGGAAACATCGCAACGATTTGTAAGCATTGTTCAACGCTGGAAGATTTTGTATGGTTAGAAATCAAGCCATACTTGGTGAAATTATGTACTGCCATGGAAACAAGTACCAGATCAAGTACAAATGCACTTGGTGAAATCATGGACTGCCATGGAATCAAGCCACACTTGGTGAAATCAACAGTTGCACCTTATTGAACGCTGTCAGTTTGAGCTCGTAACGGTCTTCCTCCAAAATTACATATGTAGTGAAATAATGTTTGATGAACACGGTTAGGGTTATATTGATGATGTTGGGTGTAATGATCAATTAACTATTTTATTTTAGGTCTTTAAATGTAATTTTATATTAAGGTAAAACAGTAATTTAATAAATAAAATAAGTGATAGGTGTAAAGATCAATTTGATGGGTGTGAATAAAATCACCATTTTGAAAAAGGGGGGGGGGGGGGGGAGGGAATTGGCTAAAAATTCAAGTTAAGGGGGTTAATTTTCCGAAGTGTAAGTTGATGGGGCAAATCAAAAGTAAAGTACTCGAGCCATTTGGGAAGTTTGAAGCTTTTGTGGGCAAGAAGTCTATGGTAAGAAATAGTTAGGCCTAGACCTGCGATGAGATAGAGCGCCATGCCCAACCAAAGTGCACTCCACATGAAATGAAATGGTGCTAACAGAGCAAGGCCATGCAAACCGGAAATAAAGACCACATACGTTACATCCATCATGTTCCATTGCCTTCCAAAAAGTTGGACCCGAAACTTCATCACCCAATAGTACCACTCCAGTATTGCCCCTGCATCCTCTGCTTCGTTCTGCTTCTTCTTCTCCATGGTGACTTTGGCTGAAGAGCAACTGCAATGGAATTGTACAGATAATTACAAATCCATGTCAACCATATATAGCATGTTATGAATATTTCGATGTGATGCAGTATGTGCCTATTGAAGTTGCGACTTATTTGCTACCAGAAGAATCACTAGTACAGGATACACACTTGAATTCACTCGAGGGAACTCAATGACTAACCCTTCTGTACTACAAATTTTCCCGAAATCGCACTCTCTCACGGAGAAAATGCGTCTCTAGCTCTTCTCTGTGCGCTCTCCATATTGCCCCCTCGGATGCTCGTTGAAGAGTTCACATTTTTCATCTCTTAAATAATCACAAGGCATCAGGCTTTTTTCAACTACCAAGTTGTCTCTAAGCTCTAATCTCTTATTTACATTTATTGGGTCAGCAACTTCACGAATGTCTTCTTGTACCTAAGCCTATAGCATAGCCGCCACATTTATTTGTTGAGTATATATAGTATCAATTCCTACTCAATTCTGGACATTAAATTTGCTTTTCTTTCTCTGACGAATCATGGAAACTCTGAGTCCGCTTTCGTTGCTTTCCCCACCAGTTTGTTCATAACAGAGAAATCTCCCTTTCTCTACAACCGACATCAATTTGATGATAATAAGTTGCCTACTAACTCGAAGACAAATTAAACACGGTCTTTACCTACGCAGAGTTACCAATCAAAAGTAGAACATAAGGTCGAGTTGAATTTGAACTTGAAATTTCGGATTATTCAGAACCAAATACTCTTAACTGATGACATACAAAGCAATGGAAAAAAAAAAGTACTCGATCGAGCATAGATACATTGTTTCAATATTCTTTTGATGTTCCATTCTTGACTACTGCTTCAACTTTTCCTTTGTTCATGGATTTGCTGCGCAAAGCTTTTCGTTTCTTCTGAGCCTCAGTCGGGAGTTTGACGTCCGTCACTAAACCTAGAGCTTGAAGAGAACTGATTACATACCAAGTAAGATCAATTTGCCACCATTCAAAACCATGTCGAGCTGAGTACTCAAATGCATGATGGTTGTTATGCCAACCTTCTCCAATTGCTAGCAATCCAAGCAGCCTACAAAATCAAATTCATCACATTTACTATTGTATCGACATTAAAGCAATAAACGTATTGATACTGACCCTACATATCAAGTACTCAACAAGTCAATCCAAGTACCCGCAATATCAATATCATAACGACAACAATTTTGAAAAATGTGCAGTAAAAGAAAACCAGCAAGAAGTTTGAATTAGTACCAATTATTTTTAGACAAATCACCAGAATCCCAAACTTGATTTCCCCACATGTGACAAATTGAGTTTATTGCAAAAGTAACATGGAGATGCAGTACGGTCCTCACACCCTGCAGTAAAAAATGGGAAACCAGATTTACTACTTCTAAAAACAGAGATAAAACATAACATAGCATCGGTGGGAAATTAACCACAAGTGAATTTTCATCAACATCCATCATTTCTTTCTCTCCATCCTACATAACATTTTTGTTGCTAAAACTTCCAAAATTACCCATACATTACAGAGAAAATGTAATGAGGACATAATAAGTTTATTTTCAAACTCAAACATTGTTTTCGTGAACTTGAAAGTGAAAGTAAAATTATAAAAAAAAATGAAAAAAAAATGAAAAGACAAATAAGCACTTCACCGATGGAAAGACAAAGCCGCTAACATTGCCACCCTCCATGTATCTTTCATAGTTCCGGTGAATAGTCATGAAGAAATTATGTGTCTAACCATACTGGGTTTTTATGAAATATTATCTTTCATTTTATGGTAATTTGAAAAGTTTTTATGACAAAAATTATTGTTGGTAAGGAGAGAAAAATGATAGGTGTAAATATAATCTCACTAACATTAATTAATTAAAGAGTAATTTTACCGATCCCCAAACTAGAAATGGTAATCCTCCAATGAAATATAGTACAACTCCAAGAGCAATACAGTGAAAGAGGTATGTATAATGAAGAAATATATAGTAGGGCTGCTTTTGTAAATCTCCAACATTGTTTAGCCTTCCTTCATCAGTCTGCAAAATTTCAAACCAAAGCTTAGAAGTTCATCAAAACTTTGTTTTGCAAGTGATAAAAAGTGACTGATGAAGTATACGTACACTTCCAAATCGAGAATTATAATCGAAAACCCAACCAATGTGACTAAACAAAAACCCCTTAATGGGGGTATGCGCATCTTTCCAAGTATCAGTAAACTGATGGTGGTATCTGTGCGTGCTCACCCACTCAAGTGGACTTCCCTGCAAAACAAAAACAAAGTCCTCAAATACTTTTGCTAAACTATGTCAACAACTTTCTCGTGAGAAGTTGAAACATGGAAATGATTGTTTATTAACGGCTGAATTAACATATGATTTAGATTGACAGTCTAATATTTGAACCTGAAATGCCAGGGTTCCGCAATAGGCAAATAAGTACTCAAGCCATTTGGGAAGCTTAAAGCTCTTGTGGGAGAGATTTCTATGATAAGAAAGAGTTATTCCTAGGCCTGTGATGACATAGAGTGCCATGGCTAACCAAAGTGCACTCCAGTTAAAATGGAATGGTGCTAGAAGAGCAAGGCAATGGAAACCCCCAAGGACAAGCACATTGACTACATCGACGACATTCCATTGCCGCCCGAAAAGCTGTACCCGAAACTTCACCACCCAATAGTACCACCCTAGCGCCTCTGTTTCTCTCTGCTTCTTCTCCATGGAAACTCGTTAGATTCTGATGAAGTATTTGATTGATTTTGCTGAGATTTTGTGTATTGTATTGGTAGTTTTTAGTGAGTGGATGAACTTGTAGAAGAAGAAATATTGGTAGTTAGTGAGGAATTTTTGTGAATTATACGCACACATGCTTTGTGCGTGAACTTTCATATTTATATATTGAATATCCCTTAGCTGATATAACAGCTGTACATCAACCAACAGAGCCTATGAGCTCCACGTACACTTGCGGTCCATAATCCTATGAGATCATCTACCCCAATTACAACTTAACCACTCAAATACAACTTCCTCACACAATTACATCCACTCAAGCTATCAACCATAAACCAAATGCTCAGTTAAGAGCTTAACAACTAACAAAAACTCTCTTAGAGCATCTTCATCCGAACCTTCAATTTCTATGTGGAGTGCTGACAAAAATAGAATTGACGTCACGTATCATCCATTTGAAACTTCAAATGCAGATGTAGAATAACATGATGTTATAATTGGCATCATGTCAATTTGCATTGTTCGAAGACTATCTATTGCTATGGTTGCATTCTATTGGTTATGAACAGTTGTTGGTCTCATGTTTCTTCATCTAATGTTTTCTATTGGTTACTATTTTGACATATCGAGTGGAAGAAAATATTAACTAAAATGTTATTTTGCCACATCATTATAAAAATGAAAATTGATATTATTTATTTGACATCTCCAATGGAGACTCTTAGCTGATCAACTGCAATAGCAGTGCATGATAAACTAACGAAATAAAAAAAAATAAAAAAAAAAAAAAAAAAAAAATATCTCGAGAAATCTATGAAGATCAAATTAGATCTCAACAGGAGAATCGGTGTTTTACTACCAGCCATAAGTTTCGCATTGGACGCAGTACTCATATTGGAAATTATGACCAAGGATTACTCTATCAACCACCATCTACTTTAGAGATCCCGCCTGAAAAATTTTTAAGTATAAAAAGGTTTTGTTGATAAAAAGACCATTTTGTTCTGTCTCGCACCCTTCTTTCTTTGTTTTGGTCATTTGTAGTGAGGCTTTGATATTTGGTCCTTGTTTGAAATCGTTGCTAAGATGTTGAATTTTTTATTTTTTATTTTTTATTCTTTTATTTTTTTTACCATTTTTTTTTTTATTTCCCCTTTTTTTCAATTTATTATTATGATTTTATACATTTTTTTTCTAAATTTTTCCTCCCCCCCCTAAAAAAATCTTTTTTCCCCCCCCTTTCTTTATTTATTATATATTCTTTTCTATTCTAAACAAAAAAACCAAAACCCCCACCACCTCCACTACTATCCATCCCTACCACTCCTCTTCTACTTCATATATCTTTTTTTTAACTTTATTTAACTTCACGCGCGCTGCAAAATACGCTCAATCTCTTCATCCACGCTAGAAATCTCCCTACAAAGTTCAAAACACTTTTTAACCCATAACTTTCTCATCCGAACTCCGTTTGACACGAAATCAATTGGGTTGGATTCGTCTCGTCGCCCTCTTTCCATAGACACCAAGATTGTTACCCCAGACCCACTGTAGAGAGAGAACAGAGTAGCAACGTCTTTACGTTTTCCGGCGAGATTCTCCGATTCCGACGACAAATGGGACAAACCACCACCAAAAACTTCATCCTTTCATCATTTTAGACACAGCCCAACCAACATTGAGCCTTAGTTTCCAGCGGATCATCGCCGGAGAGCCTCACATATTGGTTAAAACTTTCCGGTGAGTTTCCGGCCAAGGTAATCTTTGAAACTAGTTTAGAAAGCTTTGTTGGGTTGTTTAGATGAAGATTGATATAAAAAAATAATATGAATTGATGGTGAGTCAACACAACTATTCTTTCTCCTTCATTTTGAAGGACTTCCTTCAAATTGAAAGAACACTTCCTTCAAATTGAAGGAGCACATCCTTCAGTTTCGAAGGAACACCGCTCCTTCAGTTTGAAGGAACACCTCCATCAAAGTTCAGTTTATGGGAATTTGAAGTACAATAGTTGAAGGAAAGAAGACATCCTTCAGTTTGAAGGAGCACATCCTTCAGTTTGAAGGAGTACATCCTTCAGTTTGAGAAAGCACATCCTTCAGTTTGAAGGAACACCTCCATCAAAGTCCAGTTTCTGGAATTTGAAGTACGGTAGTTGAAGGAAGGAAGACATCCTTCAGTTTGAAGGAGCACATCCTTCAGTTTGAGGAGAAAGAATAGTTTGAGGAGCACTTCCTTCAATTTGAAGGATCACATCCTTCAATTTGAAGGAGCACATCCTTCAATTTGAAGGAAGTGCTCCTTCAGATTTGCAGGAAACTGTCCTTCAGATTTTTGAAGGAGCACTTCCTTCAATTTGAAGGAAGTGCTCCTTCAGATCTGCAGGACCATGTCCTTCAGATTTTTGAAGGATCACATCCTTCAGATTTTGAATGAAATCCTCCTTCATTGATGGAAGTCCTCCTTCATTTTGAATGAAGTACTCCTTCGTTTTGTAGGAACACTTCCTTCATTTTGCAGGACTTCCTTCATTTTGAAGGAAGTCCTCCTTCATTGAAGGAAGTCCTCCTTCCCCACAAACTTCAAAACACTCTTTCACTCATAACTTTCTCATCCGGACTTCGTTTGACACGAAATCAATTGGGTTGGATTCGTCTCATCGCCATCTTTCCATAGACACCAAGATTGTAACCCCAGACCCACTGTAGAGAGAGAACATGACAGTCCTCCTTCCCCACAAACTTCAAAACACTCTTTTACCCATAACTTTCTCATCCGAACTCCGTTTGACACGAAATCAATTGGGTTGGATTCGTCTTGTCGCCCTCTTTCCATAGGCATGAAGATTGTAACCCCAAACCCACTGTAGAGAGAGATCGAGGCAGAAACATTTTCACCTTTTTTTGGCAACGGAGGCGGAGGTGTGCGTGAGTCTCACGCTCGCGTGAGCTGTAGTGGGCTTTTTAGTGTATTTTTGGGAAAGTAGTAGTATTTTGTAATAATTTTATTGTGGTAGTGTTTTTGGGCATAATAAAAGTGTGATAGTAGTTTTTGGGTAGAAGCCCTTTAATTGCTCCGCAAAATTCGGACAACCAAAATTTATCTGCCTAAACAAGCAGGCAATTAACCTTGCACTAAAAAGCCGTTATTGTGTATAGATTGAAGCAAGGGTCTTTCCCGCAGAGGATTGTTGGAAACTATTAACCGAAAACAGAGAAACAACTAATAATGTAAATTGGGGGGGTTGGAGAGTTTTGATTATAAAAAGAATGATAACAAACAACTAAGGACAGATTATCCACCACCAAACACATTCAATGTCATGCAATTTCCAGAATATATCACTTATAAGCTCAATTGAAATCATCTCAAACTAATTCACAAGCTCGAACCAGTTTATTACCCTTTTCTTAGTTAATCGTTAAGCATATATAAGCTCGACACGTAATCTATTTCTGAATATGCAATCAAGACATAAGCTAGCAAGATTTAACAATCCATAATCAATACACACGAAAAAGGGTCTAGGATGAAACTAGGGTTTACAAGTACTAGAGCAGTCTTGCTAAACCTAGAGATTGTTTCACAAGTTAAGATCATTAACTTTGTTACTCAAGCTACACATGCATAACGATTACGTATTACACATATGAAACTAATAATAAAATCCTAGCATGCTCATCTTGTTGGCCATCTAAACAACAAGAGTAATGCTAGAATGACCACATTATTTTGAACCAACTTTTAAACCATCTGATGTGGCAATTGATCCAACCATTCAATATTTAGTAAAAGAACTATTAATTAAAATCAAATGCAATCATCACTTGCCACGTAAGGTGGTTTAAGAGATGGTTTACAAAAATATGGTCATCCTAACATTATTGAAACAACAAACCAGAATTCATGTTATTAAGCTCAGTAAAACAATACTTCATTCAAGAATCATAAGGAATGCAAACTGAACGTCATTGCATATAATCAAACATGTTTAGGGCTTCAAAACAGCCCCTAGCTACAGAAAATTAGCCGTGCATAATGGCTAGGATCATAAACATTGAAAAATAAGAAAACTGGAAAAAACCGATTTGGACGAAGTGGAAATGTTGGGTTGAACCAGATAAGTTTGGTAAAGCAGGATCCAGATGAGTCGTGGAACATTTTGGAAAAATATATATGATATTTTAAAAGCGATGACCTCTTCAAATTAGCTTGCTTATTGACAATGAAGAAGTGCCCATGGACAGGTTTTTAAGATCTTTACTGCACTGCGTGTCGAGATTCATGTTTTGATCAAAGGATATCATGGAGGAGCATTTTCGTGTCGAGAACTACAAACCTCCACCTTGGATACCAGATGCGAGAGAGGAGATCTATGACTCGGTCAAATTATACAAGTGGAGTCCCAGCCACGTCCACAAACATTATGAGAGTCTCAAGGCCTTTGCCTCTTCTCCACCATTCATTCCAACCCCACACCATGATCTCCCCCTTCCTCCTCCCTAAACCAAAAGCATGTTCCCCTAGTAACAACTTTACAACAATCAGTCAAATCCTTCATGAATCCCCCACCAAACCCACCCACAAAAACATCTCCACCAAAAAACTTGCACCCCAAGAAAAGAAAAACTTATGAATTCATGACTCAAAACCTTGGTTCCAACATCTAAATCATCACATTCGTCGCATGGGTATTGTACGTAGCTCAAGCGATTAATCTGCGTCCGAAGTCCCACGTTCAAATTGATCCATCACATCAGACTAATAGACTTTGCATTCGAGTTATTGTGTTCAAATCGATTCGTTACCATTTTGAAAATCAAAGCCGTCATCGTGGTAGTCACATTGCATTCAAGGTACTTAGTTTGACATTAGCTCCGTCCCCGCCGCCGCCCCGCCAATGTTAACAATGCCAAGCAAGCTAAAGAAGGCGATCGGGGCAGTGAAGGACCAGACGAGCTTAAGCCTAGCCAAATTCTCCAACACCAACTGCGCCAACCTCGAAATCACAATCCTCAAAGCCACCTCACACGACGTCGTTCCCATCGACGACAAGTACATCCAAGAAATCCTCACCCTCATCGCCTCCAACAAGGCCTACGCCGCCGCCTCCGCCCAGGCCATCGCCAAGCGCATCGGAAAAACCCGAAATTGGATCGTCGCCGTCAAATCCCTCATCCTCGTCCTCCGCATCTTCCAGGATGGCGACCCTTACTTTCCGGTCGAGGTCCTCCACGCCATGAAGCGCGGCGCCAAAATCCTCAACCTCTCGAATTTCGGCGACGATTCGAATTCCTACCCGGTCGATTTCGCCACCTTCGTCCGAAATTTCGCCCTCTACCTCGACGACCGCCTCGACTGCTTCATCTCCGGCCGCCTCCACCGGCGGTTCACTTATCAACGGGACCAGGAGTTCAACGCCAGCCGCCGCAGCCGGCGACCTAGCGCACCTCCGGCAGTCGTCCGCGATATGAAGCCGGCCATCCTCCTCGACCGGATCCGCGCCTGGCAGAAGCTCCTCGACCGGGCGATCGCCGCCGCACCAGGAAGCGCCGCCGGATCGAACCGGCTTATCCTGACCTCGCTCTACGCGATCGTCCAGGAGACGTACGATCTGTACCGGGACATATCGGATGGCCTAGCTTTGCTTCTAGACAGCTTCTTCCATCTGCAGTACCAATCGTGTCTCGACGCGTTTCAAGCGTGCGTAAAAGCATCGAAGCAATTCGAGGAACTCTCCGCGTTTTACGCAGTCTGTAAAAATTTGGGGGTCGGCCGGACGTCGGAGTATCCAAGCGTCCACAAGATTTCCGACGAGCTTCTGGAGACGCTGCAGGAGTTTTTGAAGGACCAGGCCTCGTTTCCAGGCCGCTCGCCGCCGGCCCATTTGCAGGCCGGGTCGGATCGGACGGGGCCCAAGAATAAGAGGTTGGAACAGAGCGAATTGGAAATGACGAATTCGGAGGATTTTGGGTCGGCTTGTACTTCATTGGAGGATTTGACGAGCGTTGGCGGTGGTGAGCAGAATGGGATGATTAGTCCGTCGTGGTCGGCGGAGCAGGAGTTTTATAATGCGGAGGAGCAGCCGGAGAATCCGGCGGAGGATGAGCTGGCAAGACGGTCCAATGGGAATCGATCGAGATCGAGCCAATCATTGCCGGTGTTGAGTTCTTGTTTGGATCTTGTGTCTTTTGATGATTGGCCTTCGCAATCGGATCAGATTAAGCCACAAGAATATGGTGATCAAGATGTTACTACTAATAATGTGTGGGAGCTTGAACTTGTGCAAACATCGTCGAGTGCATCGATTGATAATGTTTTCGAGTCCTCGAATTCGGACAATTTGTATGAGCCATCATCGGCGCCACAACAGCAGTACATTAATCCGTTTTTGCAAGACGACCTAGAAATAGAAACGTTGGCAATCTCCGCCAATGCGACTAATACTACTAGTGCCACGGGCAATGGCTTTGCGGATTTTGAACAAGAGGACTTGTTTTCGTTCCCTCCTTCTACAGTGCAAGCATTGGGGCCAAGTTTGTATGCACAGAATCAGGCGACTGATTGCATGGTTGCGCCAACGTTTAGCTCGCAGAATTCGAATGAGAGCACCATTGTTACAGCATTTCCCGCCCGAAATGCAGATTATGCTTCAATTCCAGCAGCAACAACAACAGCCACATTGGCGGTGGCACCAACATTTTGTGAGCAAAGTCCGAAAAAAAGCACAATGTCACCAAAATTGTGGTTACATAATTTTGCAAATGAGAGCTCATTGGAAACCACAATGGCAGCACCAACATACAATTGGTGCAAAATCCGAAAGAGAGCACAATGTCGCGGCCAAGATCGTGGTCATGTTTTACAAACGAGAGTGCGATTTCACCAACGACCACATTGACACCCCCATTTTGTGTGCAGAATTCAAGTGAGACCGCAACTGCACCAGGATTTGCTACAGATTCTTCTGAAGAGAAGACACTGGCTGCACCATCTTGTGTACGGCCTACAAATGATACCTCAACGCCACTAACAGGTTCCGCAGAGAGTCCACAGCAGAGCACAATGGAAAGGCCTACATTTTGTGCTCGCGACACGAATTCTAGCCAAATGGTGATGTCTACATATAGCACTTGGGACACAAATTTCAGTCAAATGGCTACGCCTACATTTAGAGCTTGGGACACAAACTCTAGTTTTGCCCAAAATCCCAAAGAGAGCAGAGCGGGACCAACATTTCATGCTGAAAATAGTAATGGCACGACGGCCATGGCGCCAACATTCCATGTAGACGAGCTAAATGATTTCGGGGCTGCACCAACTTTTTCTGCGGGAAGTGAAAACGCGACCGGAGGGGCATTCACTAGCATAGAAAATGATCCGTTTGCATCGTTCTCTAACGTGGCAAGCACACCTATGTGCAACGCATTCAATCAGGAAAGTCTCCTGAATCAACAGAGAGTGTGGTTAGAACAGCAAAACAAGATTATTGCCAAGCATATGACTTGAGAATGTAGTTAAAAATGTTGGGATCAAATGTTTATTAGAAATTGTAAATGCAAATTGCGTGTTGATGCACTAAGAAGCCCAAAAGAATAGGGACCCTAGCTTTTTGAATGGGAACGATTTTGAGTCTTGACCATTATGAATGCCAAATGAAAAGGGCCCATATAATTTTCAGAAGAGTAACTGTTGAAGACAAGGTTAACCTTCCAATGCTGGCAGGAAGTGTAAATGGCTTTACAGCTAAGTTTATGGGGTTGCTTTAAACAGAGAGATATCACGGGAAATATGACCCAGTAAAAGTCATGAGCTTTTTCTTCGGAAGCATCAGATGCAATTGCCAAATGAAAGAGGGGTGGTGATGGTGGGGAGGCAAAGGCAAGCAAACACCATGTGGACTTGTGAAAGAGAAAATGGACCCACACATCATCATACCATATCTAATCTAACATAAGCTAATCAACCTCTAATTACAATCTAGATATGCTTATTAGTGCATGGTTATGTGACTGATTTTTAACCGTTGAGACATAGCATGACCCACATGCACAAAGGATTCACTGTATTAGAGGTTCATCGTATATGCTATACACATCAGATCACAGTATCAACCGATCACATTCAATCAATGGATACTATGGATGTACAACACAGTAACATAGTAACCAGCTGGCTTCAAAAGTAACCTAGGAAACATACTCCCGTTTGGGATCCAATTGGCATGGATCTTTCCCCATACCATGTGAAGTTGTAGTTGGGGACCCCGCACTTCTTGACTTCATTGCCCCCCTTCTCGCGTTTCATGGTAGTCTCCTAGCTTCCTTACATCAACGCCGTGCCTTCATTCCTTGTCTTCACATTCTTCTTCCTTTTCCCAATTCCATCTTTACCAGATTCTCAAAATCCAAAAAACCCATCTCATTCCCCAAATCGAAGAGTAATTCTGTGTATCTATTGGGAAGAAATGTTGGGGTGCAAGTGCACATAATGCCTGAGATAGAGGGACGAGGATATACCTAACGTTGTATGTAAAAATTCTCTTGAAAATGAAGCGTAAAAGAGTAATATTCACTATGAAGACTACCGTATTTCTCAAAAGATTAATTGTCAATAACAAAACGTATATACTACAAAATACAGGAATGTTCCACACCGAGAATTTCAGTAAACATATATATGATTCAAGTTTGCACAAGTTTCTTTTCATTGTGAAGATCAAGCTTCAAGGTAACTAGCTAGCTTTCTTTCAGTGGGGGAGAGTGGACATATTCTGCAGGCAAATTGCAAAGCAAGCATGAAAGGAGAGTGCCAGGCAGGACCCCACCAACTTTCACCAGACACCAAATCAAATCTGTTGAAAGAGAGAGAGCCATCTCAGTGGGCTAACAGATCATCATTGTTCACTTGCATTGATTCTTCCATTACCTGCTCAAAAATACAAGGGAAAAAAAAACCAAAAATCTAATTCTCTTCAAGCTTTTAGGGCTTTTGGCTTCTGGGTGACTGCTATTGGCTACATTTCCACATCCAAATCAATCTGCACTCACCATCTTCATCAATATCACAATCATACAGAGAAATGTATTGAGGAGAAATATCTATTATAGGGTATTATATACTTCTTTGTGTTTATCGTCCTCTTCTTGTGATGCTCTGATGATAACATGTGAGGAGAGCGATATTGACACAAATATACACACCCTGTGACAAACGTTTCTCGTATTATAGGGCTCATACACCACAAGAAAAGCTAGAAATCTTCTAAAAACTCAAGTCTATTATAAATGAAACAAAGGCTTCTTCTGTACATTATCAGACATCAATAAGTTACAGGTGGGTGCTAATGAAAAGAGCGAACCCACCCAAAAGAAACAAAGATAATTGACAGACACCATGATGAAAATGAACCTCTCCACTCTTTTACAGCTTTCACGAGTGAATCAAGTAATAACATTAAATAATAAGATTAAAAAAATAGCAAAACTAGGATACTCCCTAAAAACCGCATCCATGCTTCTCTTTTTGCTTTCCTTGCCAAACAACAGAATACTAGGACTATTATATAACATCATATTTAAGTGGTGGCAGAAAAATGGAATATAAAATTAGGTAAAAAGTTGGGTATAGGATGTGTGTATTTGTTGCTTTGTCCAAGTAGCCTTCTTTCTTCCTCTTGTACAGTTAGAAAATCCAATGGTCCTCCTCCACTCCTGTGTAAATTCACCAATCAAACAATATGAAAATGATGCCAGCCAAAATCCAAGACCATAACATAACAAAAGTGCAACAGCGTAACTCCAAA
Source organism: Spiraea crenata (assembly GCA_033992175.1). Lineage (NCBI taxonomy): Eukaryota > Viridiplantae > Streptophyta > Magnoliopsida > Rosales > Rosaceae > Spiraea > Spiraea crenata. Next base: position 805,183 of record JAVBHV010000019.1, read on the forward strand.
CACATTTTGGCACTACATTCCCATGTGTCACCTCCAAAGTCCATGGCCTGCCTACCCACCTCACGAGTCCAACAGTTCAACCTATGAATCTTAAGATTTGGACCTTCTAGATAGCATTCATTCTAGTTTCAATGATTTCGGAAAGATACAAGACTTTATGCGATCTTATTGGTCTAGCAGACCTTCGATTAGTCTGGCTATCCAACATACATGATACGAATTCATACTTAGCACAAACACAATTCAATCGATCAATGCACCAAGTTTATCATGTTACTCCCGTGGGTTTGCTATTTAATTAAATATGAATTTACATTACAATAATGTGACACATACATCACGGACCTAAGTAAGAGCTATTGGACCCACCAGGTTCTGTGAGACATATATGAGCATTGATCAACATTAGCACTCCTCTAGATTATAAACGGGACATAATTGTCTTTTGACTCTATGGGCCATCCAAGTGGCAACTTTTCCAGAAAAACCCCAGGCTGCCATGCCTACATGGCCGGTTCTAATTGGCCCAGACTTCTACCACGTCAGAGTCAAAGACATAAAGCCATCAAGTTCAAGTCAAACACGCTTCACAACACGCAAATCCCAAAACTAACCTTTCTTTTGGCGGGTAATTTCCCTTGGGTTAATCACTCACTATTCCCTCCAAGCCCTGGAGAAGATGGTCTTCAGCCTATTTCCGGCGAGTCTCTGCGCCGCCTTCTTCGCTCCGGCCACCTCCATTTCCGCCAGCCTCTGCAAATGCGGGTACGCCCCCGCCGCCGCCAGCCTCTTCCGGCACCCGCCGCTCCCTCCGCTGAGCACCGCCGACACCACCGCCACCGCAAATTTACTCCCCGCCATCTCGTGATGCTTGGGGTCCAACATTTGAACCAGCCTCATCACGCTCTTCTCGTCCCTCGCCAGCTCCTTCCGGTTCGACCGCACCGTCAGCAGCGCCAGCAGCACCTGAACCGCCGATTCTTGCTGCCCGACCGGTTTCGGCGACTCCATGAGCTTCACCATCGACCCCATGCAACTACACAACGCTCGCTTATTGCCGTCGCTGATACCAACAGACAGACTGGCGAGCAACGCGGTTGAGATTTGCTGGAGAGTTGTGTTTCCGTGCTTGATGAACTCTCCTAATTGGATTAGGAAAAGGGTCGAAGAGGAGAGGACTTTTGAGCACGAATCGGAACCCGAAAGCGAGGCGATTGCTCGGAGGACGTGTTCTAGTGTGTCGGAGCTGGATAAATCTTGGATCAAATGCATCAGCCTCTGCAGGCCGCGCTCTTGGATGATCAAATTCCGGAAGTAGTCGCCGGAGTTGGCGAAAATCGCAATGCAATTGGCCGATTTTTCTTGGGCGGAGGCGGTGCCGGAGAGGAGTAATTGGATTAGCACCGGCACGGCGCCTTCTTCGCCCAGCGCCGTCTTGATCTCCTCCACATTGGCCACGTGTCTCACGGCGCCGGCTGCGTGGGCCTGCGTTGTCGGAGACCCGGATCGGATGGATTCGATCAGGACCAAGACGCCGCCGTATGCGGAGATGGCCCAGGCGTTTTCTGGGTCGGCGGTGAGGGCTTCCACGGCCATCGCGGCTTCCTCTTTTAAATGGGTCGACCCGGATTCGAGTATTCGGAGCAACGGGCCCAGCCCGCCTTCTTCGAAAACGGCTTTTCTGGACGACTCGTCGTCCGATGAGGCTAGTAGACAGACGGCGGAGATCGCCGCCTCGCGAATCGACGGGTGATTGTGGAAATCGAGGAGGTGAATCAAATAGGAGACGTTTCCTTCTTTAGCGACTGCGGCGGCGGACGACGTGTCGTTGAGGAGCTCGAGGAGGGATTCGAGGGCTTTCCTCTTGAATTCGACGCCGCCGATTTGCAATCGGGTGAAGAGGTCCCGGACAAAGAAGCCCAAATCGTCGTGACCCGACCCGGGACCCGGGTGGGACAAAACGATGGCGTTTGACTGGTGGAGGACTCCAGATCTGAGCAGCAACTCGAGGTCGCGGAGCTGATTGGAGAGAGAGGACGCCGCCATGTCGAGGTCGCTCTGCATGTGGAGCTTCCCGCCGGCGAACGACTCCGCCGTGCATTGGTCGGCGAGGGCGGCGAGGCGCTGGAGGGTGGAGAGGAGGTTGGGGAGGAGGGTGTGGAGGAGAGGGTTTTCGGCCCAGTGGGGGGAGTCGGAGACGTCGGCGACGGAGGAGTGGACGGCGACGAGCTTGGCGTGGAGGACCGTCCACCGTCCGACGAAGGATCGGACGGTGAGGGAGGAGAGGAGGAGGATGGTTAAGGTGGAGTTGATGAGGTCAAGGAGTGTTTGGAGTGGGTTTGCGGCGGCGCGATGCATTTGGAGGAATTTCTGGGTCCTCCGGGCTAGCACCGGGTCGGGTTCGGGTCGGTCTCCGGCGCCGGCGAACAATACATGAGAAAAGTGAAGAAAACCAAGTGCAGCAACAATGGCGAGCAAAACTGAAGTGAAACGAAAAAAGAAGAGAGTCCTCTCTTCTCTTGTTGGCAGTTTTTTCTCGTTTCTGCTTTTTTTTTTTTTTCTTTTTTTTCTTTTTTTTGTTGTGTGTGTACGTGGAAAAAGTGACTAGTGACTGGAGCTGAACTAACTAACATTTACTAAAGACGCGGGTGGAGTGGCGGTAACGGGCCTGGACTAGTGGAGATCTGGCCCACCTGCGTCCGGCTTTCAACTGACGGTCCTCTTTGTGAAGCGAACGCCACTAAGAAAGTGATACTGTAAGAGGAAGATTCTGGTTTTCTCCACGTCGGTAGTTACGTTGTGTCGACATCAAGTTCAACTGTGCAAATTGTATAATTGCAAATTATCACAATACTTTGTGACGTGAAGATAAACAATTCGTCGAAATCATCTTAATCCGATTCCAAACAAGTAATTACGCATGGATCCAGCTTTCTTAACTTGAACCAAACACGGTCTAGTTTCTTTATCAGGGCTTTGCCCCCACCGCGGTGACATCTGAAAATGTCACATGCTACAAAAACCGAATGCAGGTGAAAGTGGCTTAAGTACTGTAGGCCTGACTGGAATCTTATTGAAAGTGGACTGGGCCATCCAACACCCGATTTTGGACCCTCACTAAAGCCTTTGCCATGCTCAAAGAAAATAGAGAGAGCGTCTGTGTCTGGTTCTTGGACTACTGTCAATTTTGTTACAAACATATCAGAAGTGCGTCGCGGGAATTAAAACTTCTGCCGACTTTGAGGAAATAATTACTAATATACTAAGAGCAAAATCGGCCGAATGCGAGGGCGAAAGGGGGTTTTTTGCTCAGCCGATTGTGTGGGCAATTCAACCGTCCGAGTAGTTTCCACCGATGAGGGCAATCGTTGCAACCATTTCCTCACCGAGCTTCATGTCGGCGAAAGGAGCGGTGACTCACGAAAGGCAAAACTCACGCATTTTCGCCCCGCTTCGCCAGCTCTCAACCCACCATCCCCGATCACCCACTCGATCATTTCCGGTCCATACGTCGCCCTCGGTCGATCGTCGATGAGCCATCGAAACGTCCGCGTGAGATGCTCTACATTAGTTAGTTCATTCTTATTGTAGTTCAAAAAACATAGTCATTCAATCAAAAAGGTTTATTTATTTGATTTCGCCATATATATGTACAATTAAATGATTTTCACAATGGACTGTTTTTATAGTCCATTACAAGGTCTCAAAATGATATATACTATCAATTTTTGATCAATTTATATCCTCTATCAGCATAACACTTATTTATACAAATGCCCTCTGCCACTCATTTTTAGTCTCATTTTACCTCCTATAAGTTAAAATGACTAACTTTACCCTCTGTCACTCACTCTATTGTCTCAAGTTACCCTCTGCCGTTAGTTTATGTTTCCACATGCCACATGACACTTTTTTATTGGTTGCCAAAAAATGGTGGGGCCCACTCAAAAGATTAAATATCCATTTTTCTTTCTAAAATAGAAAAAATTAATGAATTTTTTAAAACACTATTTTTCTTTAAAAACTCCACTAAAAATATGTCAAATGATTTCAAACTTAGTTAGTAAAATACATAACGGTTATAGTATGTTAAACGTACATACGTGTATTATTTGGTAAAAAATTTCAAATAATACAGTGAAAAATGGCCGAATTTTGCATTAATACTGATAAAATACTTGAATAATATGCGTACTATTATTAAACTTCTAAAATATATGTGAATTATTCGGAAAAATACATCAATACACGTATAATATGTCCAAGGTAAAAAATATGTATTTTTTTACAGTATCTTTGAAATAATTCGCATACGGACTATATTTTTTAAAAATTTGTATATATGCATATAATACACGTATAATACATGAATTAACTAACTAGGATTTCAACATCATATCCATTACAAATTTCTTCAAATTCACTTCAATGAGATCTTTGTTATGACAAAATCATAACAATGGATGATATGATGTTGAAATTTGTAGTGAATTTGAAGAAATTATAAGGATATGATGTTGAAAAAATTTATAGATTTTTAATGGAGATTAAAAAAAAAATGGTGTTTAAAAAAAATTAAAAAAAAAAAAAACTCAATTTTTTTTATTTTGAAAAAAAAAAATAAAAATAAATTTTTAGACCCCCACCCTATTTTTTCAAAAAAAAAAAAACAATGAACACATATAAAAACAAAAAAACCTAAACTAATAGGGGTGGGATCGGATGATCCATCCGATTATGAAATCCCGATCGTCCCGATCCCGATTAGAGGCTAAAAATGATCCCGAATCCCGTCCATTGAATCGGATCCCGAAATAAAATCCGATTAAGTATCCATCGGAAACCCGATAAATCCGACAATTGAATCTCAAGTATAATATGAAATTTTAAACTTTTTTGTTTATAATGTAAACTAACAAATACAACTTATACATAATGAAAATAAAACATATTAACATAGTAATACAATAACTTGAGGTGTGTGTGTGGCTTCTTCTATTATCATGAAGGCCATGTGGCCATGAAGGTGTGTGTTGGCGTGGGGAGAGGGGGAGAAAACAGAAAAAGAAATAAAAAGTAGAGAATACGTAGAACTTGAGAAAATGGTTGACTTTCAAGTCAGAGAAGACCACTTTACGTTGCTCAAATCAAAAAATTTTCTTCTTGAAGTTGTTCATTAGCTCGATTCCTATAACATACCAAAAAATCAGATTAATCGATCATTGTAGCTGCTTCAGTTAGGGTAAGAATTAGAACATTAATAAAAATAATTAAATAAATATAGTGTCGGGATGTTCAGAGCCGAGAAGACCACTTTACATTGTTCAAATCAAAAAAATTTCTTCTTGAAAGTTGTTCATTAGCTCGATTCCTATAACATATCAAACAATTAGATTAAAAGGATCACTGTAGCTGCTTCAGTTAGGGTAAGAATCAAAACATTAATAAAAAATAATTAAAAATATATAGTGTCGGGATGTCGGATCGGGAAAAATCCGATTGTATTCGGATGTGTGGGATCATCATGGTCGGATCGGATCGATGCGGGATTCGATTTTTCCCACCCCTACTTGAGACAACAGAGTGAGTGACAGAGGGCAAAGTGATACGACCATTCAAAATTTTCCAAAATTGTGTGAACCAAATTACCCTCATGGGTCACGTTGACTTTTGACAGTGGAAATGTACATAGACAATAGCGACTCATGCGAAGACTCGAGATCAACGCGTCTCGAGCGAATCGAATTCCGAGTTGTATCGAGAAGTTACGCGAAAAAAGAATTTTGGTGTAGTGAGCCACGGCAGCTTCATTGGTCGTTTGGGAAGATATTTTGGGGTTTTTAAACCCGGTTACCCCGATTTCCCAAAACGGAAACCATTCACTAATCCGACCGAAACGCCGCACTCGCCCCGCCTCGCGGCGACGGACGCCCCCACCTCGCTTCCCCGCGTCACGAACGACAAGGATCGGAGCCAACAGCCGTCGGACGCGGCACGACAGACGATCCCACTTTCGCGTGATCGGCCAGAATGCGTGGTAAGCTCTGAACCTTGATTTTTGATTCCTAGATTCCGTAGATGCGTTTCATAAAATTCGATGGATTTGGTTGAGAATTGAGGTTTTAGGATTTGGAAGCCCGAAATCCCCAGATTCGCGCGGCGTCCTGACGTCAGCATCGCGCGCCGACGTCAGCGACACGTGGTTGACACGCCTGTGCCGCGTAGCGCCACGTTAGCACCACGTGGCTGCCAAGTCATTGCCACGTCAGCACTGTGTCGAGTGCCCACGTCAGGCACACTGGTGCCTGACGTCAGCGCCGTTGACCGACGTTGACCACTGTTGACCGACCACTTTTCCAAGTGAAAACGACGTTCCGGATCCAATGGCGAACTTCGTTTTGCCATCCGAGATACGGTGTATACCCCGATTGAGCAAAACTAGGAAAAGTAGGGTTTCTCGGTTATTCGTTAAGTTTCGGTTATTAACTTTGGATTATTGGGATTGTTAGGTAGAGTCCGATTTCGAGGAATCAGCATAAACCAAAACGTGCCTGCAGAAGGAGGATGACGACGATCGCCCGGTGTCACTGTGAGTGGACGGGTTTTGGTTTTAAATGTGTTTGAGTGTGCTATGTTTTCGTTATATATATATATATATATATATATATATATATATATATATATATATATATATATATATATACGTATGTTTTTTATGCTTATAAATTGGTTATGCTGCTGGTTGTTGTGACTATTGTTGGTAATCTTTGCTTGGTTGTTCCTAGGTAGTTTGTTTGCGATTAGTACTATTAGGGGCGCGTTATATGGATCGGGTGGTATGGCCCTCATCCATTAAATCATGGTCTGGGAGGTATGGCCCTCGTCCATGAGATCACGTGGGAACGCTATTTGGACGGGTGATAAGACCCTCGTTCATGAGAGATATATCTCGGTCGGGTGATATGGCCCTCGACCACACATTATATCTTGGACGGGTGATATGGCTCTCGTTCATGAAAGGTATATCTCGGTCGGGTGATATAGCCCTCGACCACATTACGTTTTAGTGTTGGGAATGTTTTGTGTGTATAGGTTGCTCGGATGTTAGTTACTGTACGTATTGGCTGGATTGAGGTATGATATTATTATACTATCCTGTTTTGACAGAGGGGGTTATTGGCATATCTGCTTAAATGTTTTTCACTGACTTCTTTTTCCGTCCACTCACCCTTGTTTTTGCGCCCCCTCAGGATTTGATTATGAAGTGCATCACCGAGACGACTAGAGACCTCCGATAAGCTCTAACTTCCATCAACAAAGGGTAGGAGATCTTCGTTGTCTTTGTCCAGGCAGGTTATGAGTTAAGCTGTACAGCTGTGTATTCCGCCCTTGAGGCCGTTGTAGTGTGTTGTTTTCTCTTCCGCTGTAGATGCTCTGATATTAATTTGTATTCTTTTTCTTCCGTTTTTGTCGTTTTTATTTGTTTAAGGCTTCGTCACTCTTTGGGGGTGATGGCCGCACTCCCGGGCCCTACTTTTTGGGTCGGGGTGTGTCACAAAGTTAGTCATTTTAACTTATAGGGGGTGCAGGTTGGCAATGAGGGGTATTTTCAAATAAGTCACTGCAAACACAAACAATTTTTACAACAGATCATACAGATGACCAATCACTTGATGTGATGAACCTGACAGTTTGTATATACACTTGAATTAACGTTAATATGTGACTAGTCCTTTACTTGACAATTTGTGTATGCTTGTGAATTGTTCAAACACATTCAGATGCTATGCCAACTTAGGTCCTCAACAGATTCAGTGAGATTGAAAATTGCGACCTATCCACAACTACGACCTATTAAATCCAGGGGTTCTCATGCAGCAGTTATAGGATGACCAGTCACGTAGTTTTGTCCAGATTGCATTTCAAGTTGAGTTGGTGCATAATTAAATCTGATTTTAAGATTAGTCAACTTGTTAACAATTCACAGAGATGGACACAATATTTTGGTACCCGGAAAAACCCCGAAAGGGTAAAAAATTGGGGGTCTATTAGAAGATCGGCCTTTCACTATGAAATGGCAAAAAGATGCCCAATACAAGGTTCAGATAAGCTCAATATCTAATGTACCTAGTCTTAGATGCAGCAGTCCTTCGTGCGGCTTCTTCTTCAATCACTTCACGTCTAGTGGTTCAGATGACTGATCAATCACTATACAGACAATACATAAGTATTTATGTTTAGTGGCACCGAATGTAAATGTTGTGAAAAACTATATGACTAGTCACCGGCAATGTTGCAGAGAGATATGGAGTTTCAGCAAGGACCGCTGGACAACTAGGGGTACTCTGCTACAGTTACAAAAACTGGGCAGAAATATAGAAGTCAATGGACTCCTTATAACTCAATCTTGTCTCTAAAAATGCGTGAACATGAAAGACAAGATTGCACACCACTATTTCAACTTCTAACTAAATGAGTTTTAGAACAAGGAAGTTGAAACGGTGAAGATGAGAACTTATTCAAGGTTTCCTTCAATAATGAGTTTTTGAAAGACCGAAACTTATAAAGAAATTCATATGCATGTCATCCTAAGAATTCTTAAAAACACTTTATGTGAATGAAAGCTCACAAGAATTCAAGGTATAATACCGAAGGAATAAGGCAGCAAGATGAGAGGTTTTTTGAAAAGTGCAATGATGATTTTGAATATGCAAAAACCCTAATGAAAATGGCGGAAGTGTTTAGGATTTATAGGCCGAAGAGATAAGGGGTGAACGGCTGAGACTTCCCCAAAGATTTGAAACCTAAGCAGATCCGAGATAGTGGGATGCAGTTGACTGTCCAGCGGATAAAAGCATGCTCAGTCAAACCGGATAAAAACATGTTCTGTCAAGAGACTGATTAGCAGTCGTTGTCAGGAAGATGAGTTGTCAAATGCGAAGTTTAAGGTGACCAGTCACCAAATACATGAAAACTGCAGTTTTATGAAGAACACATTTTTCTAAAAAATAATCCTAAGTTATGAAGCTTATGCAAATGTAAATGATGTTAAATGCTGCTGAATTCTGAGAACACATCTTCATATCTTGATCTTAAAGCCAAACACCATATCACTAAGTCTATAATTAAACACTAACAATCTAAATTGAGCTTGTGAATGATTATATAAAGTTTTTGTACAAAGATAACCAATTTTACATAATTTGTAAGATACAAATATTCTACAGGAGTCAAAATGAGATTAAAGATGAGTGGCAAATGACATTTGTATAAATAATTGTTAGCATAAATGTCACTCGAACTTGAACCGCGACGTGTCGATCTTAAGAATTCCTCCAACAACTAAGTGCGGAGGAAATACTAATTCATGTGCATTCACTAGTGATATTGGACGGACTCACGTTTCTTCAAGCTTAACTCTCACTACCCTTGCCAAGGCCGGCTTTGCCAATTGCTAAAACCCTGCTAATACCCCTTCTCCACTTCAACCAACCACCACAATAGACACCACCTCAGTGACTAAAAGCACCACAAAATCAAAGATTGAGAACAAAATCTCACAACAACAATGGTGAACAAACCATGGCGGATCATACCTCGGCCGCTGCTCGAAACCGTCCTCAACAACCACGCCCAGCACCACCGCGTCCCGCAGCCGCTAATCCTCCACGGCCCCCGCGGCGTCGGCAAAACCACCCTCATCCTCGAACGTAAGCAACCAACTTCTCCATTTCTCTCCAAAATCTTTATCTTCTTCATAAACTCTCTCAAAATTCTAACGCTCTGTTCGTATTCTTCTCTCCTCCGCAGGTCTGCTCGGCGATTGGAACAAAGGCCCGCACCTCACCGGCTACGTGGACTTGGCCGAGTCCATTAAAGACCACCACCCGCAGTTCAACCAGTCCTTCCCGTGGGCCTCCTGGTCCAATTGCCCAAAACCCACCTTGCCCAGTTGCCGAACCAAGCTCGAAACTTGCCTCGAATCCATGGTTCACAAGGGGGTCCAGCTGGGTTCAATCAGTTCGCATCAGATTTTCTCTACTCTCAACAAATGGCACGGCCTCAGCACGGCGCTCCGGCGCGTGATTGAAGGGGGCAGTGCGTCGAAGAGGGCTGTTTCGGATAAAGTTTCGGGATCGGTGTTGTGGGACCGGGCGGTTTTCGCGCTGAGTGCTCGGTGTAATAAGGATGAAATTGATGGGGTTTTGGGTTTAAGGGATAAAGGGACAAGCTTGCCATTGGAGGAGGCTTCGTATTATAGGGAGGCAGTTGTGGCATTGAGATTGGCAAAGGAGGTGATTGAGATGCAGCAAAGTTGGAGGGCTAATGCCATTGCGCATTTGAATCGGACCGGCGGGTTTTCGAGGTCTTTGGCCAATTCGTGCACTGATTGGCCTTGTTTGCTGCTGGAGTTGTTGTCTGAAGCTGCTGAAATTGATCATTTTCAGGTAACCAAGTTCACATTTTTAATGGTGTGTTCTAAATCATAAGCTATGTTAGTTTATCCGTGATTGGCATTTGGTGGTTTTATGAATCTTGAATTGACTGATGTTTTCATATCGTGAGCAGCCTAAGCTGGTTATAAACAATATCGAAGTTTTGAAGAATACGACTCTAGTAGATGAGAATTCATCAGTCAGTGGATCAATGTATCATGACAGTCTAATATGGAGAATAATTGCTTTAGGTGCAAATGAGAGGTGCTTTCCTGTTGTACTTGTGACGTCGGATAGGTGAGGTTTATTCCTAGTTGTCTGCGTTTCTTTAACATTATGTATCACTTATACGTTTATGCTTCACAAGGTAAAGATCACCTTTTGAAGTAATCTACTTTTCTGGTCTTTTCCCTTGTCTGGACGATAATCCTGCTGCTGATCCGCAGTTACTATTCATACCGAGCTTACATGGATTTTGGATTTCCAGACATATTCATCTCTCGCGAGGTACTTAAACTGAAACTATGAAACTATATTACTTTGTGATCTGTGTATGCGTATTTGATTTTACTTCATTGACTAGAAGGAGTGCTAGTTACTCTTTTTCTGCTATGCACATATTAGTATGCTTATATACTATGCATGAATGAAGCATGTGACATTACTTGCATCATGCTCAAATTATTATATTCTGGGACGCAGTCTACTAGTTTAGTGTTTTTGTTTTTCAAGTTGCTTTGCTAGAGGTCGTACTTGGGTACAAACCCATACTGTCTTCTTCCTTAGCATAGCTTATTATGTGAATGCGCTCTTTGTTCTGCAGACCTTTGGGTGGAGTCCCCAAGAAGCTAAATTGCATATGGTTACTGATTATTTCAGTCATCCAGAGGTAATTAATTTCTCTACTTTCTAAGTAAACATATTTTCAACTATAGTAAAATGGGGTACCCAGGAGTATAAATGACGGGAGGATAAAAGAAAATAAGTTTCTATCGATAGTTTCATCATAATTAAGAATCTGGTCCATGAGATTTCTTGTTGATCCTCCATTTTCCTGTACTAAGTTTTTTTTTGTCTTGTACCATTCAGTGGTTGGTTATTGCTGAGGTGTTGGGTCCGAACCCACGACATCTATTTGAGCTATATGTGCTCAAGCAGGGCAATCACTATCTGCAGTAAGGATGATATTTTCTTCTGATATTGTTTTGTCCCTCTTTCATTGTTTCCATCTTATATCGTATTGCATGCTCCATGAATTAAGGAATCTAACTGTGAGATAACTTTGTTTGCAACCATTATAATCAAGGAATATAACTTTGTAACGAACATGAAAATGCAATGAAAAAGGCAATATACTTTTTCACATATTAAGCAGTCAATCTGTGTCTAACCCTTCAATCTCTGGTGCTGTGTGTATAGTCTCCATTTAATATATTACTATTTTTATGCTCATCTGAAGGGTAGCTGACAACAAAGATAGCACATTTGAGGACATTGTGGATTCATATTTAGCATATTTACAGGTAAATTTCTTTGGGGATAACGAAATATGCATTTTACTCATTTATCCTACTGATCATGTGAACCAGTATCTACAATTTGGTTATTTGGTAAATGTATGGAAGTCTCACGTGATCTATGAACTGAAAGTTTACGTAATTGATATTTGCATTAGGTTTACATAGTAACTGTGATTGTACCTCAGTCATGTGGTGCTGTAACTTTTAATTGCTTAATTTAATAACTTTCTTAACTTTTTGATTCCGTATGCACTTCGCGCTGCCTTACTTGCTCTTCAAGTCTATATTCATTTAGATTACTGTAGTGAATCCTGCCATGGAGAAAGCATTGGAGCTCGTACAAAAGTTTGCTGTTGATGCAAAAAGTGGAAAAATACCAAAAGATAGACTAAGATTTGGTGCACCTTGGAGACATCCTCCACTGACTGATGATCCCACCTTGCGCCTTCAGTGGGCAAAGATTCAGCTAATGGATTTTGTTCAGTCACTTGTCAGTACAGAATTTGGAGTACGTAGTCTATGGTTTTCTGTTTTATTTATGTGTAAATTTGGTATAACTATTCTGTTATGTCATCTGATAGGTACTGTTTAACTTCAAAGTCATTATACTCCCTCTTGTTGTCTTATTGAAACAGAAACTCTGTTATTAGTCTTTTCGTCCCTAGTGTTGTTTGTGATTTGCTCATCCCTATATCCTTGCATGCAGATTAATTATCTAGCTGATTGCAGCCTTGAGATCTTGGATGATCCTTCTGCTCTTGCATTGGTGGAGGTATAAAGATGTCTGCTCCTTGTTGTCTTTTTGCTTTGATGTATTTCCATGATTCTGTACTGTTCTACTACATTTTCTTTCTGTAAGTATATTACTACTTTTCATAGTAATCCAGAACAGTTTTAGCATCTATCTATCTGAAGATTTCATATAATGCTTATCCATTTGCTTCCAAAAAATTTTGCGAAGTTATTTATTGAATATAAGGTTCTGTAAATAGATAAACAAAAATTATGTATTCCATTTTTCTTGGATTCAAGGTCTTGGGTAGGTAGTACAGGTAGGCCAATTGGGTTTTTGTTCCTTTGCAAATCGATATGCATTGGAATATAAAAGCTTTTATTTTCTTTCTCATCACTTCTTAGGTTGGTTTGCTCTATGCTCAACGGGATCCATCCATCATTCGCCCCATATCTAGAGGGATTCAGCGGTGTATTGTAAGATGGTAAGCTATCTTTCTTTTTAGCAAAGGTACTAGAAAACAATCGTGTGAAACTGTAGCTGTTCACTTATGCAGTTCTTGATGTCAGGCTTGTCCAACAAAGGATGCAAATGAGTTTGCCGAATTCACTCCAGTATCTGTGGCAGCGTATTTTCCGAGGCCGTAGCTATCGCCATTTGATGCTGCAAATAGGCTACAAGTAGAGCATAACAGAGGTAAACTGTCTGAATAGTTTAGTTGTTTATTCAAAATTACTTGTCGTGAGGGATTTTAGTTTGTTGCTTTACTACTCAATGATAGAATCTGCAGCTCAGTGAAAAATTAGGCCTTGGATTCGAATATGCTTGCTAAGTAATGTGGTTGGCTTTTCCAGATTTTTCCTGGCAAATGCATTATTTTATTGGGGAGTGAAGCCCCGGCTTCAAGTTCTCATAAAAACGTAAGTGATTTCTCCTAGTAGTTGCGTAAGTGATTCACGCTCTTTCTGTTTTCTTGGGTGGCAACACATTAACAGATGCACACATGCAGCACCGTTTGTTTAACGTCCTTAAATTTAAGCCTAAATTTCAACATTGTATAATCCCTTGCATATTCCTGCATAAGTATACACTTCTCTGACTGCATGCTTATGCTTCTTTGGACTGACCTTGTTACAGCATATTGATACTTCTTTTGTTCCCAAGCTTTTACAGAGTGCAGCCCTTTGGGTCAAATCTTCAAAAGCTGATTTCAAGGGATTTTTTGTGCTAGTAAGTATTTGCATGTCACTCTGATTAGCCATAATGGTTCATCATTATTGTTCAAGTATGAAACTCGGTTTTGTCAAAGCACACACTACTATACTGTAATTACTTCCACCCAGTAAACGTCCTCCTCTCCTTTGTATTGGTTGTAAAGTTGTTTAAGACAAACTATTTATCCAAAAGTTATGGCTTTAGATCTTTGTTAGCAGTAAGCATGGCATACTAGTCGGCTCGACACCATGTAACGATGGAATGTCAGCAAAATGGTAACTGTCAGTTTTTTTCATGTGCAGGATATGCTCTCTTGCAACCCTTTGTGAAGATTTGCGTTCAAGACTCCAGAAACAGTAACATTTGATATTTGAATATACGTAACATAGCATGAAGTATCCTGACGAGCATTTCTCACTATGGATGGGAAGCGATTCGCTTCTTTCCCCACTAATATATTTTCAAAACAGAAGTTCAAAATCAAAGATTCAATACCTGATATAGCAAAATAATGTTATTGGTTAACTAGGAGTTTCATGGCACTTTCCTGAAAAGATTCTCGTTATTAATTTATAGTTTTTGTATGCACAAATTTCTGTCAGTATTCATCCATAGATTAATGTGCAAAACGTGCTCATTTAGTAGTCAAATGTTTGTTTAACTCTTGAAGAGAGAATTCGTGAGGATCACAGATCAAGGATTGAATCTTTCACTGAGCTACAACTGTGCAAACAATCTCTCTCAATTTTTCCATGGTCCCCTCCAACTTGTTGAAGCCTATTTTGTCCCCCATAAAAGAAGCCATTACCAAATGACTTGACTTTTGTCATTTGCTTCAAAGACTTTGGGAAATTTCCAGGAGACTTCCAAGATTTCCGTTGTGTGAACAAGAGTTGTATGAATTGGTCAAAAAAAGTACAGTGCACGCAGCCAATCTTTTCATTCTGATTAGACACATATCTATCTCATCGATGTGATCTCTGACTTGGAGAATTCGGAACCGCATATCCAGTTCTGAATATGAGATTCACAATGCGGACGGAGCGTCTTGTAAAGAGAAAGATGCTACTGAGTCAATTAATCCTCCGCATGAATGCCAATCATGAATAGAACCGTTTAATTTGTCTTTTGTATTTTGTTGGTGGGAGAAAATTAAACTCACCATGTGATGTGTAATCGATATGTTATTGTCACAGGTAAGTCAAATGCACATCTGAACAGTTGGCCTAGATCATGGTCAGTGATCCTAGTTGATCAAAACTCAAATTCACAGCCACAATTTTTTCGTTTTCCCTAATTCTCATAACATGACGTAAACTAAAGATTCCTTAATTGATAGGACATTGATGTTCTTAAGTGATGTAACAATGAATTTTCTTTAGGAACTGTGTTCATGTACAATGAATTTTCTTGAGGTGATGTAACAATGCCATGTAGCTAAGTAAGTGGTCACGTTACGATTGCCCCTAACCAAACATGTGAATTTGGTTTGGCAAGTTTCCATGATGGAATCTTGCGTGAAGAATAGTTGCCGTATAGCGTGATCCTCGGGATCGAGTTTTTTCGTATGTTATACCAGTCAAGAGTCATCAGATTTGAACCAGTATGATGAACAAGATGGCCAAACTTTCGTTTTAATTCAGTAATTTCAAAGTTGTATAATTACGTTGATGTTGATGTTGAAGTCTTTTACTTTTAAGCAGAAAACCAGGACATGAAATTTCCAGGAAATTACATAAATTTGGAGGAAAAAGTGAAAACTAAGTGCAAAAAATTCCTAAATATCAAGTAATTCAAGTGTTTCTTGATCTTTTCTTCTTGTGTTGGTTGTCGAACTGTTGAGAATGTGGATGTTCATCGGATCTCGCAAGTGTTTATAAGGAGTTGGACTACTCCTCTCAATACCAATTGGTTTTGATGTTGAATCTCAACTACATTCATCATAGTATCAAAGCGGATTCTCCCACATATGAAACTAACAAGCCACAAAGGCAAAGACTGCCACACGTGCTCCACGACCCTGATAAATTCCTCAGTTAGGACACAAAAAAGACTCCACGTTTGAGGGGAGCATGTTGAAAATGTTAATGGTTATCCCATATTTGAAAAGAAATGGACATTGCAAGTGTTTATAAGAAATCAGACTATTTTCATCAATAGTAACTAATTTTACAATAGAACCTCAACAATGGAATTTTATGCCACATTCATGGTATTATTGGATGGATATATATAAGGGTCTCTGTCCCATATTAAAGTTCATATTCATGATCCCAGCCACTAAAAATATGATCTTAATGGCCCAAACAGTTCTTCATGACAAACGTATTTATGCTCATAAATCTCATAGGGCCATAAAATGGCAACAAGGCAAACCTAAGAATATAGGGAAGACTTTATCAATTTTCTCCAATTCTAGTAAGACAAAGGTAATATCACAGGTATATCACCTAATATGTGTGATGAGTAAGTATATCTTGTACCAGAAGTACAATAATTTCCATAACAATTTGTAGAGGTTGCTAGTTGCAAGTGCTCGTTCTAGTGCTTGTTCTTATCTCGAAGTAGGTGTTAACTTTGAAGCCACAAAGATTGGACAGGATCTGCACTAAAAGCTCACAAAAAACGGGGGGTTCATGGTAGGAGCCACATTTCTACATCAATTCTTGACCATCTCACACCTCACTGGCTCTAGCAATAATATCAAAGCAAGGCATGTGCAATGCTTTCCAGAATTGTGTTTGTTTCTTGTCCAAAATCCAAATGGGATTTTGACTCAAAAGAACCAAAAACCCCTTATTACTTTTATCCAACTGCTCAGTTTGCCCTTGCATTTACCGACCATTTCATGTAGGATTGCTTCCCATAAATAAATATTCACTTTACTTATGCTTTATCTGGAAGGATTAAAGTATTATCAGTAGGGATTACGTCAATGGGGTTGGAATGGAGGATTGTGAGAGCGGCCTAATTTAAGGGTCCCCTTGTAATGACAACACTCTGTCTTCCACTATCTATACAACTGAGCTTTGAGGAGAGACACATCAGGTGGATGAAAGAAAGTTGTTTAAAAATCAGTGTCAAAAGTTGCTTTAGTTTATTATTCTGTAGTGCGATAGCAGTTAGCGATCATCATATTCATCCATTTTCATCATTTTCTAATGCATAATATAACTCTTATAGTTAAGGAAACAAATTTAAAGTATAGCACTAAATAGAAAGTAAAATTTTATTTTGGATTTCGTATGCAAGATGGGTGCATTTTGACTGGGCTGAGGAGGTCACGTCAAGTATGCAAGAATGGCGCATTTTGATTGGGTTTAATCGATGTTAATAGATAATATTATTTTGTTTGAGTATAACCCAAAGAGAGATACCAACGTAAGAGGAACTTTTGGATTGCCTTATTTTAATGAGCATTGTAAAGCTGTCGGCATTCACATTGTAGTCCCCACAGCATGGACCAAAACTATTTGTGCGTTTTGGGAGGTGTTAAATTTGATCTCAGAAGCATAAATTTTATTGAAATTATCTGCATTGGCATGTATTATTATTAATTTATATATTAAATTAATATTATAACACTGTAATGATAATATTAAATCGAGGAAAGCAATCCAATATACGGCTAAGATCAATAGGTTCTTTATTCATGTTTACATCAAAGGTATACATTTTTCTTAGTTCAATTATCAGCCAGCCAAAATAAAAAATCTTTCGACGTCAAGATTCCATTGACAAGTCATGTGAACCAAATCTAGTGGATTTCTTCCCAAGATTCGTTCACAACAGAAGCAACTAGCGATCATGGTTCATCAATTAAGATCAGGCTTAAATTGGCATAAACAATAATAACAAGCATTAATATTTTACATATTGCGAATATGCCATCAACACGGTTTGTTTATTTCCTCTTAATGGACGGACGAACGAAAGTTATTCGAAATTATAGATGATAGTTGATGATTGAGATTTGCATTGATGTGTACTGCAAAGATGAAGATAATTAAGAGATATACTAAGCCAATTGGTTTGCACTCGAGTTTGAAACTATCGTCTTCAGCTATTTAAGTAATTTGCTTCACCGATAGTATAAACGAAGATGATGACCTCGCAAGTAAGAATCCAAATTACTGATAATTGACTATGTAGTTGGTAGGAAAATATTGAACAAATCCAACTTAATAAACGAATTGATGATCCGAGTTTTATAGTTAATAGACAGATGATATCATCAATTTGCATATTGTTAATCTTTTAATTGTAGAATAAAAGGAAAATGTAGATTTGGATTCTAATTTAGGCTTGAAGCCGCCCACGTTTCCAATTGCATGCATTTCTTCATTAGTTTTGGCTAATGGACGTATTATCTTGGTTAATTATGAGATAATGTGTATTCAACTGAGGTGATCACATATTTGAGATTTTTTGACTTTTGTTTTAGAGCCACAAATTCGTAACATCTTCCCTTGTACTTTGCTATCTTGAATTGATTAGAAGAGATATATAACAAAAATATTGTCAATTAATTATATTGTCGATACTCGAGAACACTAGCATACCGTATTGACGTTTCAGAATTCATTATCTAATTTTAAAAAAAATACTTTGTACGGAAAAAAAAACTTGCATGCATTAATTTTATGATTTCCAACTAATTAAAAATCACCAAATAAGTATACATCATCACATTGCTACACTCGGTTAGCCAAAATTGCATCTCTACATACAAGTCCTTCTTGCATGGAGCTTCACGGGACAAACTTCAATTATTAGGGAAGTGCAAAAGAGCAAGAGCAAGGCATCTTCCTATATCAAATTGAGGACATCCAAACAAATTGAAAGTGAATGAGCGCATTATATTTGCCTGGGAATGGAAGTGTGGGGCAGCCAAACTTATTACTTGGTCAAAGTGCAAATAAGAGAGATCAACCAATTACCAGCCACCAAGAGTTTGTGGCGGTCCATACTACCAACCATCAAAGACTCAAAAATGCAAGAAGATTTTTCGTCTTTTATTTCAGCTTCTTCTTTTTCTTTTCCAATTCTTTTCCTTTTGGCTGGTACAAAGAGGAGACAAAGTAGAACAAGGCAAAATGACCATAGCCCATGGATTGGACAGAACAAAGTTCGGTGGGGGCAACCCACAAAAATCTATCATGATTCAAGGCTTTCTATTATTGTGAATTTGATTTTTATGATATTCATAATTTACTTGATTAATATTAATACTGATGTTAGATGAATTTGAATATTATAAAGTAATGGACTTTATCTTTATCTTATAAAAATCAAACTTACAAGGTTATCGTTGAAATTCAAAAAATGAACTTAGTTGAATAACATTCAAATTTTCCGACTTATTGTAGAAAACTTAGGGCTCGTTTGACAAATGCTTTTTCTGCGTCAAAAGTGCTTTTGAAAATTTTAGAAATACATGTTAGGTGCTTCTCACTTGAGTAAAAATATTTTAAAATATATAAGAATGATTTTGTGTGCATAACTGTTTCTAGTAAATTGAAAAGCGTTTTTGGCAAAAGCACCTAGGATGTGCTTTCTAGAAAATCAAAAACGCTTTTGACACTGGAAAAGTACATGGCAAACTGGCACTTAATTTATTAGGGATAGTTTATCCTTTCCTTTTCATTACTTAATAACGCATATTTCCTTAAGCAGAAACCAACTTTGCCTTTGTCATTATTATTTACTTTTGTCATAATCCACAGTAACACTTAAAACGCCTATAAATAGCACACACCCCAAACTACACTCCGCCAGAACAACTCAACCAAAAGCATTTATTCACACAGATATCACACATTCAGCAAAAACAGAGTTCAGAGAAAAATGGAGAACTTCCCAGTTATCAACATGGAGAGCCTCAATGGTGAGGGCAGAAAAGCCACAATGGAGAAGATCAAAGATGCCTGTGAAAACTGGGGTTTCTTTGAGGTAATTGACGAAGATTAGGCTGCTTATTAGTTAATTATCTTCTGTGTTCGTGAGTGCTTCAGCATTTCACATTTTTAATTGATTTTGATTTTTGGGTTCTTCATGTTGTAGCTGGTGAGCCATGGGATTCCCCATGAGTTTTTGGACAAAGTTGAGAGGTTGACAAAAGAGCACTACAAGCAGTTTCTGGAGCAAAAATTCAAGGATTTGGTGGCCAGCCAAGGTCTAGAGGCTGTGAAGACAGAGGTTAAAGATATGGATTGGGAAAGCACCTTCCACTTGCGCCATCTTCCCCAATCCAACATATCTGAAGTCCCTGATCTCGAAGAAGAGTACAGGTAAAATTTACTGATAGCTAAACTCGCTTAATCCTCTATTTTATGAAAATAAAATATGGACCTTGTGTTGAGCAATTTTGTGAAAACTATGCAGGAGTGTGATGAAGGAGTTTGCATTGAAGTTGGAGAAGCTAGCGGAGCAGCTTTTGGACTTGTTGTGTGAGAATCTTGGGCTGGAAAAAGGATACCTCAAGAAGGCCTTCTATGGAACAAATGGACCAACTTTTGGCACCAAGGTTAGCAACTACCCACCATGCCCCAAGCCTGACCTGATCAAGGGTCTCCGGGCCCACACCGACGCCGGCGGCCTCATCCTCCTCTTCCAGGATGACAAGGTCAGCGGCCTCCAGCTCCTTAAGGACGGAGAGTGGGTTGATGTGCCCCCAATGCGCCACTCCATTGTCATCAACCTTGGTGACCAACTTGAGGTACTGCAATTCAAAGTTTAGTTTTCTGAATGCAGACGTGAGTTAGGCTAGTTTCTGCACGGCCCAATATTATTCCAAATGAGTTTTACCTCAGACCCAGTTTTGATGACTTAACATTTTGGAATGAATGTCTATAGGTGATTACTAATGGAAAGTACAAGAGTGTGGAGCACAGAGTGATTGCCCAAACAGATGGAACCCGAATGTCGATAGCTTCGTTCTACAACCCGGGAAGTGATGCTGTGATCTACCCTGCACCAGCACTGGTGGAGAAAGAGGCAGAGGAGAAGAACCAAGTGTACCCGAAATTCGTGTTTGAGGACTACATGAAGCTCTATGCTGGACTCAAGTTCCAGGCCAAAGAGCCAAGATTTGAAGCCATGAAGGCAGTTGAAATTGCTGCTGTCACTAGGGGTTTGGGTCCAATTGCCACAGCTTAAAGAGTGATCATTTAGTTGAGTTTTAATTACTTGGGGTGTGATGAGAGTTTGTGCTTGAAGTAGATTTGAAGGTGTGCTAAGAATTAAAGACAGTTTAAGTACTATTGCTGGGGATAAATGTGTTGTTTGTACTTTGTAAGTAACCAAAGTCAGTACTTTTAAGGTATATAATATGACTTGCAAAATTTGTCAGTTTTCTGTTTCTCTACCAGCCCTGTTGATAATGTCCCAACTTCTTGGTTCCTGAAAGTTTATATTTTAAATTTTCAAGAGCGCATATATACATCTCTATTTGAGATATTGTTCATTAATTCCCCTCCCGAATATTGCTTGCACCCATCTTATATATGATATGAGATCCCTAAGCATTCAACTATGGTTTGCCTTGTCCTCTCTTGTAATCTCTTTGGTTTCCTGAGGAGTTTTGGTTGTTTTTGTGCTCACTCCAAACTCCTTTTTGTTAGTTTTTTGGGGAAAGGTAGGCTCCCTCAACAGCTAATTCTGAAAATAACAGATGGGAAGAACAAAAATAAAATGGGTATTAATGCCTATTGTATGCTATTTTTTAAATTATAGGTATTAGCCAATTTGCCCTCTTTTGTACCTTACTTTTGATTTGCCCTATCAATTTGCATTTTGGAAAATTAATCCCCTTAACTTAAATTTTTGGCCAATTTCCCCCCTTCCGTCCAAAATTAATCTAATTCCATCAAATTGAGTTACGTAACCTATACGTGATGGACATCTTGTCGTGTTTCTTACTCTTCTTCTTCGTCAACTTCTTCTTAAGACCGGCAACGCCATCAATGGCGTCGACAAACTTCAACCCAATCAATAGCACATAAATGTCTCGACGGTGATGAATGACGAAAAAAACTTTTCACGTGCAATTCACGTGAGTGTATTTAATGGAAAATTCGATGAGAGTCTATTAATTTTGATTGGGAGAGGGGGAAATTGGCTAAAAATGCAAGTTAAAGGGGTTAATTTTCCAAAGTGCAAGTTAAGAGGGCAAATCAAAAGTAAAGTACAAGTTGATAGGCAAATTGACTAATTCCCCTTTAAATTAAGTAAAAAAACATTTGCCAAAGTCATAATTTTTCCTTTTTTTATATGCTCTACCTCATCGGCTTGGCTTTGGATCATTGGTGACCTTGTAATTTGGATTTGCCCTATGGGCTCTTTGCCTTCGGGCTTTTAATATATCACTTTCAGACAAGAAAACAAAACTATCATGTTGTGCTTAACTAGATTCTAAACTGAGAGCCTTTCTCTCTGCCGGACCCCCTAAGTGCCGGACTCCAACGCACCCAACATCTGAGCCGTCAGATGAAAATTTACTTTTTGATCTAACGGCTCAGCCGTTGGGTGCGTTGGAGTCCGGCACTTTGGGGGTCCGGTGGAGAGAAATTTTGTCTAAACTGAATCCATTAGATTAATGATCACCTAAGTTGTCATCCGAAAAAAACAAAGAGGGTCACCAATTTGTGACAGATTGAGATAATTAAAAGAGGCTGATCCAAGGGCGACGCAGCCGCTATGCCGAAATGCCGACATGGTGAACACACGAAGCTAAAAGTTTAAAAAGCAGAAGCCAAAAAAGTATACAGCAATTTAAAGTATGCTTTCAAAGATGGGAAAAAGGTATCATGGGTGTACACTTAGTTTGGAGTTCAACTGGTTTAGCATTATACAAAATAGCTTTCAACTTGTTTGCCAACAGAAAAAACAACTGTTTTTGACTGAATGAAGCCTCAGGGTAGCTTACAAGAATCTCATAAAAGTCACTTATATGAATTAACAATATGCAATTTCTGCTTATCTTTTTTATTATGTAGATTATAATAATTCATTGACATAAGAATACATGAAGAATGGCCACATTTCAGATTTGAGAAGCAAGTTCCTCACTCCCACGCACAAACCATTTCACATGAAAAGTATGTTCCAATTTCCGAAACACTCAAGATTGAGAAGTATCTTTTGAA
The DNA here is from genome assembly GCA_033992175.1 of Spiraea crenata. Lineage (NCBI taxonomy): Eukaryota > Viridiplantae > Streptophyta > Magnoliopsida > Rosales > Rosaceae > Spiraea > Spiraea crenata. The sequence goes on from JAVBHV010000019.1 coordinate 828,233, forward strand.
ACAAGCAAAGAATCATGTTGAAATTTTAAAAATATGTATCATATTTCCCAATGACGATGCAGTAGTCCACAACAATGTAACTTTATGGCATGGCAAACCTGGGTCTTCCACACAAAGATTCAACTTGTGCAAGTGGAGCATCTAATCAGTGTAACCAAATAGATTACAGTTTAAACAAATATACAAAGAGCATCAAAACTTCATTTGAAGTTTAATCATGCTACCAACCTTGCATCTCAGAATCTAAGGAAGATCGAAAACGCAAAACCATTATCATAAAGAAGCCTAAAAGAGCACTTTTTGTGGATAATTACGTAATTTTCTGTGAAAGTTGATTGAAACGAACATAGTTTTATGCTAATTTTATGTTATTGTTTGTATAAAAGCTTCACGATGATTACAGCTTTAACATTAAAAAACGCGGCCAACTCCTGTTTTGTTTCCTTTCTTGCAAAGTAAAAAATCGTTGTGTAATCAAAAGAAACCAATCAGTGATAACATACATCAATGCCATCATGCTCTAAAATGAAAAGGAACCCTTGCTGTCTGGTTTTGTTGCTAATGTTGGCAGAGGCTCTATCCTTGAGGTTGAGCTTTGGGGAGTTTACTTGAGGTTGCAGATAGCTTGGGATAGAGGTGACAAGAATGTCTTGCTTGAATGTGACTCGTTGATTGCCTGTCAAGCAATTAATAACAATTGTGACGATGATCATCCATGCATGAATTTAATTGAAGCCCGTAAGAAGTTGGTGGCGAGTGATTGGTGTTGTCAGGTACGCCACTGCTATAGAGAGAGCAATTTTACTGCTGATTGTTTGGCGAAGGCGTCACATGGTTTTGATCTTGGCACGCACATCCTCCATGAGCCCCCTTTTTGTCCAGACCTATTTAGATGATGATTGTAGTGGTAAAGCCCATGTAAGTGCTAGCTAATTTTTGAGCTTTGTTTGTTCTCTTAGGCCCGTTAGTGGGTGTGGGCAACCAAACTGAAAAACCGCAAACCAAACTAAATCAAACCGTTTGGTGCTGTGTGGTTCGGTTTAAATATTTTTTTTAAAGACATGTGGCTTACAAAACCGAACCGCACCACTTCTAATGGTGCGACTTGTGGTTCCCAAATATTCCAAACCGCGGTTCACCGCACCAGATCGTAAAATTTAATAAATAGTTTAATTTATATTGAATAATTAACACATATCATCTTTTCAGTAGTTATTATTGTGCTACAATGCATTCTTCATAAGTAATCAAAACCTCAACTCTAATTAATATATGTCATCTTTAAAATAATAATATTTTATGATGAATTTTGAAGTTGAAATGAATTTTGATTTACTTATATTAAGTATGCATTTATAAAATTTAGAAAATGCATACGAAGTCAAACCAAACTGCATTAAACAGCTAATTGCGGTTAACCGCACCACTTGAAGTTGCTAGTAGGTGGTTTGATTTTGGTACGAGATTATGTTAAACCATATAGGATGGTGTAGTTTGCGATTTTACCCCAAAACTGCACCAAATTGCACCACGCCCAGCCCTAATTAGGAGTGATTGAACATGAAAGTTTTATGCCTAATAACATTTTTGTGAGTTGTGCTTCTATTGCAGCCAAACACTACAAAGGAAACGCTTTCATCATCCAAAGCCCATGTTTCTTATCGATCGATAGTTTAATTCTATTCTAATTTTAACTGTGGATAAAGAAACTAACCCAAGTTCAAATATGAGAACAAACACTAACTTGTAACTTTTGTTCCATGAATTCACTAGTGAACTTATTTGGGAAATTATCTAAAATGTCACTTTTTGGAGAGCTTCATTCCATTTTGTCCATAGGCAGCAGGCTGTTCTGTGAGTAGCCAATTCACTGTGCAAATTTTGCTCTTAAACCCCGCCTCGCATTTCTCTTTCGCCCCCAAAAATGTTCCTGCAGAGGCACCGCCCCGCTGTGCGAACGCTCAGCAAAGCCCTCCAAATCCAAATTCGCCCCTACACCCAATCCTCCGCCGCCACTGTCCTCCAACCAGACCCGGATGCCGAAGCCAGCAGCTTCCCGAGACCCGATCTGAAATATGACGAGACGATCTTCGCAGTCCCTCGCGCCGAGTTCGGGAAGAACATCTCGGCAAAAGATGAGCCAGAGATCTCAATCCCCATCGTCTTCTTCCACGGACCACACACACAAAAACTCATCATTCTCACTACTCACTGTTCGTGTTGACAAAAATGGCATAGTGCAATTATAGTGTACACAAGGTTCTAAAAAACGCTAGGCGGAAGCTAGGCGGTAAGCAGGGGACTAGCGCCTAGAGGATTAATCGGGGATTAGTCGGGGATTAATCGGTAACTACTTAAAATAAAAAATATATTCATATAGCTATATTGGCAAGTATAAACATGCAAAATTGAAAGATAAATAGAAAAATTTATCATAATTGATTGAAAACATGAGTCAAATATATAAGTACTACAATGAAAATAAGTAAGTTAAAACTTCAAAGTTGAATTTAAAAAAAAATTCATCCCAAAAAAAAAATTCCCGCCTAGCCCCGCCTAATTGCCCGCCTAGCCCCGCCTTGCCCCGCCTAGGCGCCCGCCTAGACAGCCTAGAAGCCGCCTAGCCCGCCTGGCCGATTTTCAGCCGATTTTGCCCAAAATCGGGGCGGAGAGGTACCGCCTAGCGCCTAGGCGGCTCTAGGCGCCGATTTTTAGAACAGAGAGTGTACATATAGTGTAGTCATAGAGTACATATAGTGCAATTCACTATGACTACACTTTGAATACACTATGACTACACTATACATGTACTATGCTTACACTATGGAACTAACATGGTTTAAACTTTGTGACCTCGTGAACACTATGGTTATTATATGCATCAACAAGTTCACTATGACTACACTTTGAATACACTATGACTACACTATACATGTACTATGCTTACACTATGACGAGCTTTCGGATATGGTTGGAGTGGACAGAGATGAGGTGCTTGTTGCCGCCGCGCTGGCCGTCCTCTTGCTCGAACACGATGCTCGGGACTCGCCCGGCCTTGCGCTCTTTCGCCGAGATGCTTTTCCCAGACTCAGCGCGAGGGACTGGGAAGATCGTCTCGTTGTATTTCGGGTCGGGTCTCGGGAAGCTGCCGCCTTCGGCATCCGGGTCGGGTTGGAGGACAGCGCCGACGGATGATTGGGTGTAGGGGCGGATTTGGGTTTGGATGGCTTTGCTGAGCGTTCGCAAGGCGGGGCGGTGCCTCTGCAGGAACATTTTTGGGGGCGAAAGAGAAATGCGAGGCGGGGTTTAAGAGCAAAATTTGCACATTGAATTGGCTACTCACAGAACAGCCCGCTGCCCGTGGACAAAATGGAATGAAGCTCTCCAAAAAGTGACATTTTAGAATACTTGGGCTTCCTTCAAACAAATGTGTGTAATGGGCCTGAGGATATAGGATTCAATCGTATACTTCGGATTTATTTTTTATTTTTTAAAAGTAAAAATCCTATAATTTGGATTAATATAGCAGCACAAACTTGAAAACAAGGAACAAAATTTCCATCGAAACATCGAAATTTCCATAATTTTGGAGGTCCGAAACTATCGAAATATACCGAAATATATCGAAATATACCGAAATTTCCATCAAAATTTTCATAATTTTGGCTATCGAAATTTCCATCGAAACCGAAATTTTAATCCTTGCTTGAAAACAACATTCTTACTCGCAGACGACGAAACTTGACGAGTATTGCAACAACGGAAACGAGGAGTATTACTCTTTACGGTTGGGGCGATCAGCTGCATATGTTAATCACATTTGTACAGGAACCTATCTTAGTATTTTGTACTAACTTTGTGATAATGCTGCATTATACTCTGACCGTATTGACAAACTTCAAAACAGAAGATCCAGTCTGGAGAGCAAAAATCTGTATGCGTGATCATTCTTTTGAATTGGAACAGTGCACTTGCGTAAGATTCATTGCTTTGAATACGGGAGTACAGTGAAATATTCCAATTCTTGACCCGACGTGGCTAATTTTTACCTGACTCATATAAATTCTCATATTCTCAGTACAACATTCATAAAAGTTAAGTGAAGGATGTCTTTTGCTTGAATGAGCGGAAATCTCAATTTGCATTTACAAGAAATTTTCAACATTTACTTAGACCTTGTAACTAAGAATATGGGGGAAGAAATCATAAGTCTACTGCCATAATAGTTGCATGTACCAGCAAAGGGGATGCAACTTGTTACAATCAAAGCACACAAAAAGTGCTGCTATATAGGCTGCTTATTATTCTGAATGAGGAAAACAGAAGAACAATTCCTTTTCCGCTAAAACGCATACTAGGAACTCATCATGACCTTTTTCCTGTTTATTTTCCAAAAGTAGGACACCTAGGATTCTCTTCTTCAACTAAAAAGAAGGAATAGCCATTCAATAATTCTGGCTGCTTTTTACCTCTTTGAACATGAAGAGGGCATCGGTAGATGTTTCAAACTTGAAACATCAAACATCTCCATAAACCTCTGGTCCGCAACTCTAGCTTTGGCAGCTGCAAACCTTTGGTATTCGTCAAAAACAGATGTGAGGCACCACCTCTGCAACTTTCTCAAGCATCCCACAAGACAACCAGTTCGATGCTGAAAATCAAGGAATAAATATAAGAAAAACTATCTCCAGCTTAGGATGTCGTGGATTACTCAAAATCAAGGAAGGGATGTATAAGAAACCAATAAGGGCATACCTTCCCTCGTTTACAATGGATTAAGACAGGGTGATTCCTTACATCTGCAAGCAGACCAGTAAACTACTGTAAAGCATATCAATCCAGTAAGAAATTAAGTGAAAAATTGTTCATTTCCAGCAGTACGTACCAAGGACAACTTTTAGTGCTTCACGAATTGTATCCTCCGGGATATTTACAAATGGCTCCTGATGGCACAATGCAATTTTGAATATCAGTTTGAAATAGGGGACATCACTTCACTTTATAATTAGGAACTTCGTTATATTCCAACATTATGACCTAAAGCTCAAACCAACATAAAGAGAAAAAATTGTTAAAAGTACATGTGGACATTACATATTCCAACATTCTGACCTATGCCTTAGCGTACGAAAATTGTTGCACACCAATCTGGTTCAAAGCACAAGAATTTCAAAACGTCTATAGATTTAGCAAAACACTTGTACCTAGGTTAAGTGAATGAATAGCTAAGAGCAACGCAGGTGTAACCGTACCTAACCTCAGTGAATGGCACTCAAAGTAACCATACTTCACTTCAAAACAATTGGGATGAGATAAAATCCATTAAGTGTTCCAAGTGAAAACAGACGGTGTCAAAGAAATACGCATCACTTGTTTCTTCCAAAACTAAAAAGGGACAACCGCTTAGATAATTGAGCACTGTAGATAGTTCATCAATCAAACAAATGAGAGAATAAACGCATGTGATCATTCTAGATCACACAAACACAACGCATGTCATATGTCTGCAACTGAAAGGATTCCAGGAAACAATGTTTCGATAAAATATGACACAAGCTCGTGCCATCTAGTGAGTTAGCCAAAACATGATGATTGTCATCCCAACCAAAGCCAAACCAACAATACCCCACAAAAATAGAATATTTTCTGCATTAACAAAACAATGTGATTGTGCAATTATTGAATCCATCAGATAACAACAAAAACAACAAGGACGTTCATAGTAAATGAACCAGTATGGCTCGACGACCACTAAATCATCTAGATCAAGATTACAAAGTATCAGTACTTAAAACATGAAGAATAAAAGTACTGCTTGATTGATTTACTCCGCGATTTTGGTTTGACACAATGAGAGTTATTCTAACGACGCAACAAGTAATTCATTCGTGATGTATACGCTCACTCTCTTGTCTCTTTGTACATTAGTGCCCCAAACTAGTTACCGAAAGATCACATTCATTTAATTGCCTCCATTCAAAATCAGCTTCTAACATACAAGAACTAACAGATTAAGCTTAACTTTTCGGCACGAAAACAATATCGAATCTGAATACAATTAAGCAGAAAATTAGGCATTACCTTATATCCTTCAATCCCAAATTGAAAAAGCTTAATCCCGCTGGACTTTAAAAACTCCATATTTTCCTCCGGATACGGCTCCGGACACAAACATCTACACATTCATCAGAATATATACAAACTTAAATCCAATTAAATTCACTAAATCATGCTATTAGAATGTTAATACAGAAGCAATGGCTTACATAATGGAGCGGAGGCCTAGGGTTTGGAGGAAGGAGAAGTTGGCGGCCTCCGGGAAGCCGGAACGGAAAATGCCGTTATCGACCATGGAGAAGTTGAGCGGCGGAATGAAGAGGTCGTCGGCACAATCGTCGCCGCCGCCGGCGTTCTGTTTCGGCGAAGACAGCTGGACGCCGCCACCGGCGGCGGCGACGACGTCGATCGTCCGGCACATCTCGGTATCGCAGCTCTCGCTCTCTTGGTGGCGGTTGAGCAGCTCCACTTTCATCTCCAGCACAAAGAAACCGGCGGGACCGGGACGAGGAGAGAGAAAGCGAGCGAGCGCGGTAGTTATAGAGAGAGAAAGTCGGGGGATTTTGGGATCGTTTCGGATATTCCCTATCGGGCTCTAATTTGCCTTTTTCGTCGGGTTCCGATATTCTTTTCGGATTTTTGGATTTTTATTTTTCGGGACCCGGCGGTTGGAAAAAGGCAACGGAAAGGAGGAGAGAGAAAAGCTGGGGTGGCGAAGGTTGTTAAAATGAGCCGTGTGGAGTTGACACCTCGGTGACGGTATTTATAGAGCCGGAAGTGGAAATTTTTGGGTTGGAGAGAAAGAAAAGGGAAATAGCCAAATTGAATATTAAATTGAAGAAGAAAATGAGAGTCGGGCGCCACTTTAATGGAAAGGGCGGGTAACTATTCCTTACTAACGTTTCCTTTTTGGGTATTATTTTTCTACTTGTTTTTCGCTGTTGTGAATCATCTTGAGTATTCAGTAGAATATTCGTTGTATATATAAACACAAGTTGAGGGACGACCAACAATTGCATTTTTTCTAAATGAGTTTGGATGAACTTTTCCTTTTGTGTTTTTTTTTAAAAAAATTTATTTATTGAATGAATTAGTAGATAAGATTTGAGGAAATGATCGACTCGTATTTTCTCGAACGTGTCATTGACTATGCACAACTTTTACATATCGTGTAGTACGCTCACATATAATTACCAATATATTCAGTAAGCGTGATCTGAATGATCTGATTAATTGCGTACACAACTGTTCTTAAAAATATACGTGTGCGGAGAAAACGAGTTTGATGTGGATTGGTCGTGTAAGACTAGATGCAATGGAACAAAATTCACAACACTTCACAAGAATTTGCATCTTTAACTTCTTTGAGGTGTCCTAACTATAAAGATTAGTTTTACTTGATCATCCCAATTTGGCCATTTCCATGTTAGATTGTACCTCAAAAACACCAGTGATGAATTAATCTCTTATTTAACAAAAGGCAATAATGCTTGCTCCTTTGGTATACATAGAACATTGACAATGTTTCGAAATCAACCAAATAATAGTCTAATGAGACGTACCTTTCCTGGAGACTGACCTTTTCTTTTCGATATTATTGAAGATTAGAAAGTTCGAACTTAAGACTTTTGCATTAAAGAAAAATATCATTAGAGCGCAATAGCTTAAAGCTTAAAACCGGCATTCCACCCCGTCTAGCTCCGCCGCCCGACTCACGGGAATAAAATGGGTTAGGCACTATGGACGATCCCTTTGTAATTGCGAGGCTGTGAATATTTTTGAATATTATTAAAAAAATGAATGAATGTGCTGGAGAGGTGATCGGGGCATAAAAATGGTACATTCCTAAGAATATGCTAGTTGCCAAGGCACAGACAAAGAGTGTTGCTTTTGTACTGTAGTGCTCGCAAAAATGCGGAGCCCGTGCGCCACGTACTTTACGTCTCGTCGGCTGGCGTAAAATATTAATAAAGTGTCCACAAAAGTGAACCGGCCGGAAAGGCTCACTCGCATCATTACTCTCGTCGCTGACTGACGAGGTTGCTTTTTGTAGGCGGATCATTGTGGGGGCTGTGTGGAGAGAAATTAGTGGGGGGTGAATAATATATCAACCTATTTACATTATAATACATAATAATAAATTATATTTGTATTTGTATTATAAAACAGTAAATCGAAATATAAAAAATAAATTTTTATGTTATGAATTACATGATGGATATGTAATTTATTTATATGAACTCAAGCGTACAATTCAATGTATAATTTTTTTCTCATTGCTGACATTAGTCCCGAATTCTTCTACGCTGTTAACTTTTCTACAGCCCGCGCGCCCCTTTTTCAATATGACAAATAAAAGAGGCATTTCTACCAAATTAAAACCAATAATTGAGGCATGAAATGCACATTAGAGGACCACCATTTCCATTCCGCCAATGCCTATAGATCTTGATGATTTTAAACTCCCAAATAATTTACATGTACGTATGTGAGTGTGTCATGAGTCATGAAGTCTAAATGCTGACGCTATCTCATCCTATTGGACCTTGTTATGAACTTATGAAAGTCATGGATTGTGAAGTCCCATATTTGGCAAAAATGCAAAGTCACCCACAAGCATGACCTTTGTGGATTTATAAACCAACATGAACCGTGTATGTCAAAATTGTATCGTAATAACTATGCCAGCTAGCAAGCGAGAAGGGTCTGAGTCTAGACAACTGCTTGTAGCATATTTCGACATTAGAGTACCGAAAGTCCTAGTGGATAAACCCCTCCAAAATCATGACTATGACATGACATGGAATTGAACACTACACATGCTTATACATATTTAGCTGATAGCATATTCCAACAAAGCCAAATAAGCTACATAATTTGATCATACTTATCAATTATCAAATCCTTAATTAGTAGTCTACATAATGAATGAAAGTGATCAAAAGAATCATATTGGATAGATTTCAAACCTCTTTTGGCTCCACAACCTCACACATGGATACTAATAATTCTCTGACATGTCAAGATCGTAGAAATTGAAATTTGATTTGATTCCAAAAAAAATGATCTCCAAAAAGAAAGAATGCGTGCCAATCAAGCTTGACCAGGAAGTTTGCCAAGTCTGTTGAAAATGAATACCAAATAATTACGATATGCCCTTTGTGATAATCGATTCAATGCTTCCACGTACTGGAGATACGTGATGATGAGTTGTCCATCTCTACACAACAAAGCGATGTCGCTTTTGGAAGTTCTAAAATGAAATTTTGGCCAAGTGCATAATACATTGATCACTTGCTTGAGATAAGCGACAATAACCTATCACTTTAAGCACTAATATTCGTCTTTTATGTGAGAATAACATCGATCACTTAGAGGAGTCCGCTGAGAGTGTGATTCTAGAAATACCACAATCAGCTTTGGTAAAAAGGCGATCATGTCCCTTCAAAATCACTTTGGGACAACAACTCGATGCAAATGTAAACAATCTTAACCCTTTTATATTTTTATTGTTCATAGTTAATGGTCACTTTGTATTTTGGTCCGTTACTGCGCGACTTTGGTTGGTTTATATTCAAAGGTCGGTAGCAAATGATGCAAACTAATTAGGTCGGTTTTTAGCACTACCATTAAAGAAAACTGTTTAATGAGAATTAGTGCACTTGTTCTTTTACTCTGGTCGATCTGCTGGTATAATTATGTCCACAAAACCGATGTGATCACGTCACTGTGGGCTCATTCCATGCCAGGAACAAGAACATCCGAATGATTGTGTATGAAGCAAAGTATACTATTTGATTCAAAATCCAACCCTAGCTAATTAAGCTAGGTAGTGTCTAGGATCACAGTCTTTTTCAACAAGATTGTAAACCCAAAAAGATCTGTTTCAACAAGACACGTACTTAAAAAGACCTCAAATGTGTGCAAGAAACCAACAATGCTTGTTTCCCTAAATTCGATCCCATTTTTTACAATTTTTTTACAATTTTTTTTTTGTCATACATATAATATTTATAATTTATAACGACTATATAGTCCATACATAACAGACCCAAATGTCCCATAATGTAATATCGATTTCACGAAAAATATCTTCGATCTTGCAATCACTGTGAGTCAAACTTGAGACTTCCACAACTAAAATATCGATCTCACTAAAATATATATTATTGTCGCTATTACAGCAAGTTGAACCTAAGCACTCCTCCACCAAAGTGAAGAAGAAATACCATTAGACCAACTGATCATGTGCCTAGTTTTTACAAATTTGAAGTATCTAGAATAATATCATAAAGTAATATTTTATTTTATGAAAATTAAGACCAGAGAATTACGTGTGAAGGCAAGTGTTGCGTGTGGAATCTACGCCCCAAAATTGTACGGACGCAAGCTGCAGAGGTGGACCGCGGGAAGTACCACATTATCATGGATAGCAGTATATAAGAATGTAGGACCAATAATTTGGAGGGTTTTTTCGTGAAAATATGGCAATTAGCTACGACTATTGATTAATAGACCCCAACATATTATAGTTCACCAAACAAGTATTGACTTGTTTGCCGATAAGAAGCACAAGTCATAGCGTGATTTGATGGGAAAAGCTGATTTTGTTGAGTGAACGATTTAACATATTATGTTATCAAAGTGTTAGTTTATAAATGATCATTATAAGTCTTTGATCGTGAAAATCATTAGTTTTTCAAGTTAATTAAGTTGAGTTTTCGAATTTTTCAACTTGTATGACCCACAGTTGAAGTTGATCAGCAATTTTCGAGTTCTCTTAAAAAAAAAGGAATTCTATTTGTATTAGGCCGATAGGCCGATATGTCATAAGTGGACACAACTCCAGCCAGAAAGACAGGCGTGCTTTTGTAGTAGGGCATATCTGCGCAAGTTCGAAGCCCATCCTACAGTGAGCAGATATAAGCTTGAGATTGCAGGGCCCAAAAGCTTTTCATTTTGCCCAAGACAAGTCATTGGACAGACCGGTTTGATTTGGTTCGGTATAGTTTGGTTTTCTTTCGATTCTCTTGTACCCGGTTGGAGATCTGAATATGACTGGTTGTCATCGTTTGGAAAGCTAACCGAATCGGCACTTCCTACTCCTAGCCAATCATGTTCATTCTAATAGGAATTTGTAGCATAGAATGTCATAAAGGGGTACGAAGCTAGGAATTTATAAAGAGGTAGGTTAAATTTAAATTTTTGGGTAATTTTGAGCTAATTATTAACACCAATTTCATACTTGTAGGTCAATTAACATTAATAGTCTTATTAACCCTCTAATATTGGGCTATGCTTGAGCACATGATAGCCACCTCTGGCTCTGCCCTTGACCATAGAAATGGGTTAAAATCTCCCACTAAATATGTAGGTTGTTTAATGAAATTATTTAAACAATTGGCTTCAGGATATTTTTTGTTTCTAATTCCATTTAATCAATCTCCTCTTAAATTTTTTATTTAATTATGTCATTATTTATTTTCTATTTATTATTTTTTATTCTTTCAATCTTTTCCTCACTTCATAACCCTTATATTTATACCTTTTAGTTCTCACATAAGTTTCATCATATTTTGAGTCGTTCACTCTTCTGTTCTCATTAAACTAATTCAACTTCAAAGCTCTCCCTAATCCTCTCCATTCCTCCATAAATAAAGATTTTTCACTATATTCCCCTCCTTCTAACCTTTAAAAAACTCCAACCGATTTGTAGTTTTATTTTACTTTTTTTTTTTGTTACATGTTCTTCTCCACTCGTTTTTAGCATCGACCACACATTTTGGTATATACGCTTCTTTATCCTTCATTTTTATTTATTCATTCGGTTTGTTAATATTATAAATACAAGGATGAAAAAGGAGAAAGAGAGATGGACTAATTTGTCTATTTTTTTTCCTTTTAGTTTTCGATCTCCTTATTAAACTTATTATTCTCTGTTCCTTTTACTTTTTATTTTTTTATTTTATTTTTTTCTTCTTATCTTCATTATTTTTTAATTTTTTTATCATCTTTTTACTTTTTTAGATCAATCTTCATTTATCTTTTTTAGATTCTCTTAACCTCTTTCCCCCCCCTATTTTCTCCCCTTGAGACTTTAAAATAAAGTTTTGACTTTATTATCCATAATACGGCCTTCAACAATCCCCAATCTTTTCCCCCAAACAAAACCAAGAAACTCAGAGCCCAAGATGAACCAATCGTTTTCCAATTCCAATTTTATTCCATTCTTTTACTTGAGGTTAGCTATGGATTACCAACTAAAACAACAAATATCATCGATGTCTTCTGATATAACCAGAAGAGAGAAAGGCTACACTCCCCAACTATACTATTTTTTTAGTTAATTTACCTCTCATTCCTTTATTTTTTTTTTTTAAAAAAAAACTTAGTTGAGGAAGTCCTAGACATCCTTCAGTTTACCTCCTTAATTAGTGGTCCTTCAATATCTTCCTTCCTTCAACACCTCCTTCAAGTGAGTTATCCTTCAATAGCCTCCTTAAGTGAAGGATGTATCCTTCAAAAACCTCTTTTCTTGTTAATAGTTGCTTTCTAATTCATATAAAGGAACTTGGACAGACAAATGGAGATTTTTCAAAATTATTGAGTTGTAACCCATGAACCAAGTTGGAGTCCATCTTCATTCCGATGTATCAAGATTTAATTTTTGCGTTGCGATCATACATTCATCCAAGCCTGAAACGTCCCATAGAAGATGTACACTTTCGAATCTGCGATTTCGTATTTCCTTCAAATACTATTAATTTGTTGTTTTAGTTGTTTTCTTGTTGAATAATCACAATGTCTTCAAGACTTCTTGAAGTGGAAATTCAAAAGGAGCTACAATTTGATTGAGGTGTCAAAGAGGCCCAAAGAGCAGTTCTCAAAAGCCTTATCACGACCAATATATCATCCAAGAGACTTATTGCCCTCACAAAATCCGGTAAGCCATATACTAATCATCCACTTCTGTTTTCAAAAAACAAAAAATGGATTTTAAACCATCATCACTATAATCTTTTTTGTATTTTACAGAAACACTGGCGTCTACGTCATGTATACATTGACAGCTTCGAAAGGGCCGGATTGCCAAAGACGCTTCCTAGAGCTACTCTTACAAGATGAGCCAGGTGTTTTCGAAGAAATCCATGAATTCACTACCAATAAGGAAAACGACATGTGCAAGATGGGACAAAGAAGAAGAGGAGAATTTCAAAGACAAAGTAACTGATGATTGTAATGCTTCGGTTTTTTATTTCTGAATCTTCGTTTTTTATTTCTGTAAGGACAAAATAACATATCGCAAACTGTATTTCTATAAAAGTGAAGTGTTACTTCATTTTGATTACAATTATTCCTGCAAAATTAAAGTAAGCTTTCTCAGTTTGAGGTCTTCTTTCATATTGAAGGAACACCTATAAAAAAAATCCCACATATCAATTAGACACTTCCTTCATTTTTGAAGACAATCCTTCAAATTGAAGGAAGTGTTCTTTGGAATTGAAGGAAGGAGAAATCCTTCAATTTGAAGGAAGACTTCCTTCAAAGTGAAAAGATATCCTTCAATGTGAAGGAAGTGTTATTTCAAATCGATGGAAGAAAGACATCCTTCACATTGAAAGACCACATCCTTCAAACTGAAGGATCATCCTTCAATATGAAGATTTACCACCTTCAAAAGTTAGCATCCTTCAAACTAAGGAAGCCATCCTTCAAATTGAAGGATAACCTCTTCACTGTGTTTCATTCACAAACTTCATAAGATAACATCTTTTATTCATAAAAATAACATGAACTTATTACACAAATGAATGGCATTATTAGTTGTTCTTGCAGTCAGTGCCAAATTTGGAGATGGCAGTTGAAGGAGGTCAGACATCCTTCGAATTGAAGGAGCACTTCCTTCATTTTGAAGGAACAGCTCCATCGAAAAAAGTCCAGTTTCTGGGAATTTGAAGGAACACCTCCTTCAAGTTGAAGGAGGTCAGGACATCCTTCAAAATGAAGGAGCACTTCCTTCATTTTGAAGGAACACCTCCATCGAAAAAGTCCAGTTTCTGGGAATTTGAAGGAGCATCTCCTTCAAATTGAAGGATAACCTCCTTCACTTTGAAGGAGCACTTCCATAAAACACACAGAAAGGGTTCCATATTCAAATTTGACAAAACAAAATATCACAATCCCAAATAACATAATCCAATTCCATCTTCAAAAATATCGGATAAATCATCCAACAATGACAAATCAATAGTATCAACTAAAACTCAATTAAAAAATTAAAAAATCTGGAAAAAACTATGAACCCTTGCAAAGCGATCATCAAATCGGCGCCCCTATCACGGCTTTACACCTTTTCCGGTTGTGTCTACCCTTCAGACCACAACGCCCACAAGTCACAGCCCGCTTCATTTCTATCCCGATTTGCCCCTTGTAACACACGGCCGCCCACTTGGAATCCTTGTGATAGGAGGTTTCACGGGCGCTGTCCTCAAATCCAAAACAGGCTTGTCCAAGTCCGACACAGGGTAGACAGCAAAACCAACGCTCTTCTTGTAGAACTCCACTTTCCAATAGTCCTCAATGAAATTGTATATACCTTCCTTGTGGCCTCCATGCATCAACGCTTGAAATGCGTGTGCACAGGGGAACCCATCGTGCTGCCACAGTATACAGGAGCATGTTCGCTGCTGTATGTCCACAATAAAAGTGTTGAAATTGGCCTTAATTTCAAACAAGGACCCAGTAGACCGAAACACATTCCAATGGTAGCCTTCGGCAAGCTTATCTTTCATAACTTTCTCCATCGCTGGACACAAAACCGTGTGCCAATCTCAGCTCAGTCCTCTTCTCATACATCATCGACATCACCTTAATTTGAAGGTTCTCCAGCATCTCAACAAGCGGCATGCGGCGGAAAGTATCAATCATAGAATTGAAGGATTCCGCCAAATTATTTGTCATCTCCCCCCACCGCTGCCCCTCAAACCACGCTGTGGCATAATTCTGCCTAGGGAGACGTCCAGGAAATCCCGAGCCCATCGGCCACCCTCCTCTTTAAATTCCTGAACCAACGCTTCAAATCCACCCTGCTGCAGCAGTAAGCTATATCCTTAAACTTCTGCACCATTGAAGTTTTCATGGAGCCCGAATAATGGCTCTCAACATTGCTAACCAAGTGGTTTACACAAAAACAGTGGGGTGATTCCGGGAACAGCTCCTTCACACTCCTCAAAATTCCACCATGACGATCAGAACATAAAGTCACCGTTCTCTGCTGCGCGCGAACAAAGTCAGCAACAAAATCCAAGAACCACCTCCAATTTTGGTAATTCTCGGAATCCACAATGGCGTAGGCGATGGGAAACACCTCTGCAGCAAAACAAAAAAAAATATGCGCACACAATCATACTCTAGAACAACATAGCCAAAAAGAAGGGGCAAACTGCTCCTACAAAATTGGACACTGGTCTTCAAACTGAAGGAATACTTCATTCAATTTGTAGGATGTGTTCCTTCAAATTGAAGGATAGGTTCCTTCAAAATGAAGGATGTGTTCAGTTGAAGGATGTGTTCATCCAATTTGAAGGAAGACTTCCTTCACATTGAAGGAAGTCTTCCTTCAAATTGAAGGATGTGTTCTTCCAAAACTGCATCACTTCCCCAGAAAATGTGAACAACAGTCAAAAAAAGACTCACCATTATTCCCCGTTTTGGCCAGCAGAACTAGCATAACGCCCCGGTATTTACTCTTATAAATGTAGCATCAATGAACAACATCGGCCTGCAGTATTAAACCCTCTAATAGCAGCTCCATACGAAATGTGTAGCCGAACAAAGCGGCTATTGCTGTCAACCTCCAGGTTGGCCCGAGCTGGGTAGCCATTAGCATCGGTATAAGCCTTGAGGTACCAAGGCAGATACCCGTAAGATAATGCTTCATCACCATTAACCTCTGTATTGGCAATCTCCCTACCACGCCAAGCAGTGTGGTAATCAACATCCATGCCGTACAGACGCTTGACATCCCCCATTATCTTCCTAGGTTTCACCAAAGGGTCTGCACGACTTGATCCGACAATCCTGTGGACAGTAGGACAGGTCCCATTAGCTCATTCTTCTTCTCCCAATCACCCCCGTGCACTTGTGCTCGTTGTTCAGCTGCTTTATGACAACAATATTATTCAGCTCTGACTTCCGAGCATGAATATGCCAATTGCATCCATCCAATTCTGCTTTCTTGCACACAGCAGAAAATCTAAGCCGATCATTGGCGATGATGCGAAACTTGAATCCAACCTGCATCGCATACTTCCTCACTTTCTTACGGAAATCATCCATTCCGAGGGGGAACTTCTGACCCACAGAGTGTATGTAGGAAGCCCACTCATCACACAAATAACTGTGCGGTCCAAACAAAGAAGATTTCCCCAAATGAAGATTACGATCACTCGCAGAATCTGAGCTAACACCGGAACCACAAGAAGTAGCCGCTGCACCTGAATAGGAGGGGAATGCACGAGAAGATCCAGAACTGTTCTCAACACCACAAGAAGATGACGGATGTTGTGGAGCACTATCCAGGAGGAACCGCGGCAGCCACAATAGCCAAATTCTGACTTGCTGGTTTCAAAACAATCGAAACATCAACAAATGGTTCAGAATAAAGACGATGCACCAGATACATCATCTTCATATCGCTGTCGCTCTTCAACTGGTATGTAGGATCATCGGACAGGGCATACATCAACTCAAACGATCCAATTTCCAGAGAAAATCTCCATGATATATCCCTATAGAGATCATCAAAGCTTGTTGCTTCATTGAATGGGAACAGAACGTTGGTGTTGCCATGCGAACACCTAATTAACTTCTGCACAGACATTCCTACACAAAACCACCAAAATCAGATAATCCCCAATCGAATTAACGTATCAAAAGGGAACATATAATGCCAAATTGAAGGCACGTCCTTCATTTTGAAGGAGCACATCCTTCAATTTGAAAGAAGTGTTCCTTCAATGTGAAGGAAGTGGTCCTTCAATTTGAAGGAAGCGTTCATTCAAATCTGGGAAAGCGTTCTTCAACAAGTGCTTCTTCAATGTGAAGGAAGTGTTCCTTCAATTTGAAGGAAGTGCTCCTTCAAGTTGAAGGACGTGTTCCTTCAAGTTGAAGGAAGTGTTCCATCAAATTGGGAAAGTGTTCTTCAACATTGAAGCTCTTCCTTCACATATGAAGATGTTCCTTCACATATGAACCTCATCCTTCAATTTGAAGGAACACTTCCTTCAGACAATACCAAACAGAATCCAGATTTTGACCGACTATTTCTCCACAATAACAACAGAAAGTTCAAAAATGCGTAAAAAACTAGAAACAACATCGAAAAAGCAAAACTAATCTCAAATTCCTTGGATCGAAAACACGTATAAAATCAGAAAATTCATAACCGATCGAATAAAAAGTCGCTACTCGATAAAATCATCGCATAACAAAACAATTCAATAATCAAGCAGAGAAATCCACAACCGAATACGAACATCAAGCAACGCGAAACGATTCTACAACTTCAATCGCCAAGAACAAGCAAACGATCGAGAATCGAACTAAAAAATCGCAGAAAATTTATAAAAAAAAAAAACGACAAATTGACTTACCAATACGGTTTGATCTCTGAAGCGATGCAAATGCAAATCCGATGAGCTTAAAAATATCGCCGAATTCTCCAATTTTCTCTCAAAAATCGCCGGAAAATTGAGAGAGGTGGGTCGCGCTTTTTTCGTTTTTTGAAATCCAGAGGTGTGCGGACGTGTTTTTATACCAACGCCCCAGCCGCCGTTAGTTAGCGCCGTTAACAGCTTGTTTAATTAGGTCATGCCATGTGTCCAAGAGTAGTAATTTGTAATGTTTCAAGTGTGGTAGTGTTTTTGGGTATTTAGTTGTTGAAGTAATACCAAAATGTAATTTTCTCTTTAAACAACTACTAAGAATGAGTCCACTAAGATTTTAATACCCGCTAGGAATGGCCCCACAAAATAATTTACTTCAATGAAAGAAGAGGAGTAAAATTAAAGGGCTTACAAATTCATTCCCAAAGCGTTTCCCTTTTCCTTTCCTCTTTAGCAAGAGTTTGAGGTAGACAAAGTTCTTTTTCATCTTCTTGCAAAATTGGTCATGGTTATTTCGTGGTTCTCAGTTTTAAGTTCGAATTTTTATGCTTTTGTTGTGGAACTTCATCATGAAACTTATTTTGTAGATGATACTGTGATGTTTATCTGTTATTGTGATATGTTTTTGCATACATTATCATCACATTAGATATGACGATAGACAAAGATAGCTATCCATTATTTTATATATATATATATATATGTGGGGTTTCTCAGCGTTATCAATAATTGTGTCTCAAATTTTTTTTGTATCTTGTGTGTGTGTGAGCGGCCCCTACTCTGAAGACCTCAAGAGTTCATGATGATATTTCACAGGTCTTTCACGGGTTTGAATCAGAAATATGTACAAGTTGGGCGTTGGGTTGGCTGGAGCAATCGAGTATATGGAATTAATACTTGCAGCAGGTTCTGAGATATCATATACCACAAGAGCAAATGGCCAGCAGAGTCTGTTTTACCAGGCCCTATATGCAGCACAACTTATCTTAGTTACTATTTTGTAGCCGGTTCCTGTCAAAAAAATTCAAAGGGGAATTAAATAGGAGGGCTATGCATATGAGGTTGACTCAACAATGTGGCAGGGCCCCAATTCTGAGATTGCTGCATCATGATGGAAAGGGTATATTAATTACATACGACATGGGAATTAGGGGGTTTTGTGTGAATTTGGAAAGGTTGCAGAGTGAGAGGACAAAAGGAAGAGTGAATAATGCAGTAAAATAAGGTTTTGCTAAAGAGACCCATCTGTAGTTTACAATAAACTCCTTGGGCTTTGTTCATGTTATTTCTCAATCTGTATCAGCACAAAACAGATCAGAAATTTGGATGGACGGGTTGATAGTGAATTGCATGTGAATTTAATAGTCAACCCCACTTATCAGATTGGTCAAAGCTGTATATTCACCTTGCAAATTGCAACCTAGTAAATGTACATCTAACAAAGTTACATTAACACTCAAAGTTCCTGATCTGGTAATTTTTTTTTTGATAAGCCGATCTGGTAATTCAAGTTAGACTAAACGATATTAGTTTCAAATAAAAGTTATCGGCCTACAATATTCCCCGCAAAATGAACAGTATGTTTGAGAATACTTGAGTCCATAAAATCAGAAGGGAGTGTAGGTGAAAAACAAGAACAAAATCACAGGTTAAAAAGGCTAATCTGGGAAAATATATGGAGTTGATTTTTGAATTCCCAAGGGAAAACAAACTCTCACATTGTGCATAGCTTGAAAATGACACATCACATTATTTTTCCTTTGAAGACCCAATTATACCCATCACCCTTTATCCCTCTCGGGACCACTCCTCAATATAAATAGCAACCCACCCACCCATCCCCCTTCATCTTCATGACACTGTTCAGCACCAGTCAAACCCTAAAACCCATTTTCTCTGCCCTCTGGTTTTGACCATGGCAACTCTGTTGTTGTATAGAATCTTGGTGCTACTGCTTTGGTTCATGGGCCAAATAGGAGAAAAAAGACTGATGATGCGGTGGTAGATGGCGTGTGGCGGTATCCCTTCTGAGCTTGTTATGGTTCTCTTTATATTTTAACTTTTCAAACTCCACGAAGAATGTTCGAGTTTTCTTGACCTTGCAAGCCCAAGGCTTCAAGCTCCAGATCAAAAGAGCTTCGTTTGGGTTCGTGGATCTTCTCCCCCCCTCCCCAACTTCTATCCCTCCTGAGCTAAGCTGCATAAACCCAACCAACCAGAGTGTTTCATATATAAGTTGTAAAGACGTTGCTAACTTGTATTTTACATTTTGCTATTGTACTCGTTTAAGTGATCTATATTATACTTTTCGGAGTATGTCTATAACCCTCGGTGATGTATGAACTATGAAATGTTCTATTCCAAGCGTAGTATTAATTATTAATTTACCCTCAAATTAATTTTGTGTTTTACTTGCCTTTATTTTTTTCATGGAGCAAATGCGAACTGAATGCTGCTTTGAGATATGGCTAATCTTAGAAATGGAATTAGGAAATTAGCTAAGAAATGCTATTGACTTTAAAAGTGTTTACCCACACTCCATTAATGTATAAATTATCAAAAAGTGAAATGTATGAAGAACCTTTTCAAATGGCAATAATAGTACTCAGTAGCTAGCTATATACGTCTAAAAAGATACGCCTAACTTCAAATCCACTCAGTGGCGTTTATACTAATTATCTTCCAAGGAACTCTCTAATTTTGTTGTCAACAGTACCAACATACATACTTATCCATCCAGACAGACGACATTTGATATGAAGAACAATTAATTTTACAGCATGTTCTTGCAAGTGCTCTTCCGTGTTGTTATTGTGTTCTTGATTGGAATATGAGGCTCAACAAACCACGAAAGCTTCCAGGGATCAAGCCTAGGCCCATACAATAGAAAGGTCGGTGGAGAACTTAAGCTGCACCAAGCCCAAACATCATGAAAGGTCAAAATTGGCCTGCCATCCCATCTGTTTCATTTCCAGCCCGTTGGTGAGGGGAATAAAAAAAAATCACCCAAATTGTACTTCTTTGAACAATCACTTTTCAAAATTCACTTTCACCCCGAAACTAACCCTAAATTTAAATTGGTCGCCAGCTGCATCCCTAGACTTCCCAGCTCCCAACAAAACGGTCCGCAAATGACCGCAATGTTAACGTGGAGCTTCGCCATTTGCCCGTGACACTTGGCCCCGTGATCAGGCCAAATCAGACGGCTGACATGTTTCACCTGAAATCCCTCCGGCAAATAAAATTTCATTTATTCCTTTAATAATTCGAAAATATAAATACCAAAACAGCAGTAAAGTAAAAGCACTTCAGTGTATAATTTCCTCTTTCCCTCCATCGCTTGAAGCCAATAGGGACGGACTCTTGGTCTTCACCGGTCCTCACCTCTCTCCGCCGCTGCAAAACCCTAGGCGAAGCTCCGCCCGGAG
Organism: Spiraea crenata; assembly: GCA_033992175.1. Lineage (NCBI taxonomy): Eukaryota > Viridiplantae > Streptophyta > Magnoliopsida > Rosales > Rosaceae > Spiraea > Spiraea crenata. Next base: position 849,384 of record JAVBHV010000019.1, read on the forward strand.
CTCCGGCGGTACGATTTTCGCTCCGAGCTTTGCTTTCTCGCTTTGCATTTCGTAATTTTTCGTACATGCATCCCTCCGTGCGCATTTCGCCGTACAATTTTGCAAGAATTTTTGTACTGGCTTTGCTCAAATAGGCTTAGAATGCAATATTTTGGACGGAATTTGAGATTCCCTTTGCTGCATTGCTCTGTGGAACTCTCTAGATTTTTTTTTAGTTTGTGGTTAGTGCCAATTTTGTGGTTTTTGTTTGCAATTCTGACCTTGATTGGGGAAGCGTTAGTGTTAAATCTTCAGGTTTTTGGCATTTTTATGCTTTGGTTATTTTGTTCGTGCATTGGAAAATTTGGACTCTGGGTACTTGCTAATGCTCGACTGTTTCTTCATAAAAATTCAGACTTGATAAAGTTCTTGTCCTTAGAGCAGATATCTTGTTCCGATTTACGGAACATATTTGCAATTCCACATTTTGTTGGTACTTAGTAAGGGCACTTCCATACTCTAACCAAATCAAAATTTGATTTTTTAAATGATTTACAGAACTAGAGAGGTTTATGATTATGATTTAGTGCTTGTTGTCAGCTTTTGGTATGTAGCCTTAGGGGAAGCATGATCATTTCGCAATCTTAGATGCGCATTAATGATAAGTCAGTTTCTTTGTATACGGCTTCCATGAAGATGGGGTATAGTCTATTCTTTACTGATTAGTTTACATTCTATTTGCTTTAGGGTCTTGCAGATCATATTTATTATAGTAAACCATGGAGGCTGTATCCGTTGCTGGAAATGGAGGGGACGCACATTCTTCCCCACTACCTTCAACGAAACCACCTAGTTTGAAGCCAGAAGTAGTGGTTCCTCCTAAGTGCTCTATTATGAGTAGGCGTGGGACTGGAACTACCGGAAAGACCATAAAGTTGCTCTCAAACCACTTCAAAGTTTCTGTCAATGCTCCAGATGCTGTATTTTACCAGTATTCTGTATGGTTTCTAACGAAAGTCCTCTTTCTCGATGGAGTTTATTGAATCCAGTACCAATATCCTAATATTAACTATTTTCAGGTTGATATTACTTCAGAAGATAAGAGAGCTGTTGAAGGCAAAGGAATTGGGAGAAAACTTATTGACAAGCTTTATCAAACATATTCTTCTGAACTTGGTGGTAAAAGGTTTGCATATGATGGGGGTAAAGCTCTGTACACAGTGGGTCCTTTGCCGCAGAACAAACTTGAGTTTACAGTTGTGCTGGAGAAGACATTTTCAAAGCCGTATGTCCTAATATTCCTTTTTCTGGTCTTGGTTAGAAGTTCATTTTTACTATCTCTTATTATCAATCTGATATTGTGTTCTTGTGTGTCAGTGAAAATAAATGCCCCAATGGGACAGAGAAGCGGTCAAAGCATTCTCTTCAATCAAGAACTTTCAACATAGAGATAAGTTACCGTACCGAAATACCTTTGAATTCTATTCCTCTTGCCCTGAGAGGAGCCAATGTAGATAATACTCAGGACGCATTGCGAGTGCTTGATGTTATTTTGCGGCAGCAAGCAGCTAACAGGTACCTATATCTCCCATATGTTGACTACATTCTTTTTCAACTGTAATCTATAATCTTTGAGTTCTAAACCTCTATGTTCATGCACAGGGGGTGTCTTCTAGTACAACAGTCATTCTTTCATGATGACTCCAGAAACTTTACTGATATTGGAGCAGGTGTAAAGGGTGTTCGGGGCTTTCATTCTAGCTTCCGTCCAACTCAGGGTGGCTTGTCATTGAATATGGGTATAAGATTTAGGGATTTGATTTTGCAGTCTTTCAAACTTAGTAATATTGTTATTACCTGTCCTGTGATATAGTTATTTTCTATTTCTATGTGCAGATGTATCTACAACAATGATCCTGACTCCTGGACCTGTGATTGATTTTTTGAAAGCTAACCAGGATGTGCGAGAACCTCGCTACATTAACTGGGTAAAGGTAAAAAGGAAAATTGCTTATTTTTTATATTAAAGTACTTAAGCATGAGTTTTACTCTTTGAACTTTCAATGTCATGATAACTACAGGCGAAGAAAATGCTGAAAAATATGAGGGTTAATGCAAGACACCGGAACATGGAATTCAAAATAATAGGTTTGAGTGAGAAGCCCTGCAATCAGCAATGGTATGTGCTTATCTCGTACAGATAAGTTTGGGTCTTGTGGTTTCTTTGTTCTTCTGAAAAGCTTTCTAATTTTTATCTTGTTCTGCTTAAAGCTTTCCTTTGAAGTTAAAGAATGATGATGGCACAACTGACGGGCAGACTATGGAGGTCACTGTGTATGAGTATTTTACTAAACACTGTGGCATAGAGCTCACCTCTTCTCAATACATGCCATGCCTTGATGTAGGCAAGCGAAATAAACCTGTCTATCTGCCACTGGAGGTTTGAATATGTCTTATGCGTATTATATCTTGTGTTATCTTTCTGAAAGTCCTGTGTCTGAGATCTTGATTCCTTCCGGATACTCGTGGTGTTTTAGCTCTGTTCGCTTATTTCACTTCAACGGTATACAAGGGCATTATCTTCAACACAAAGGGCAAGCTTAGTTGAAAAATCAAGGCAGAAGCCTCGGGAAAGAATACAGGCTATTAATGATGTACGTTGCCAGACACTGAAATGTATGTTATACCATATGATGCAATATAGTTCTTGCTCATATAAATTGCTATTGCAGGCTATGAGAAAATACCAGTATGATGATGATCCTGTGCTTTCTACATGTGGTATTTCTATAGAAAAGGAATTGACTCGGCTTGATGGCCGTGTCCTTGAAACTCCAAAGGTAAAGTCACTTATACTTGGGTGTGGCTATAGAAATATGGGAGGGCGTATCTTTGTCTGACGAGTGTGTCCTTTTCACTAAATCAACTACCAGCCCCTCTTTCTAATACATTCTCTGCTTTCATTAACAGTTAAAAGTTGGTAACAATGATGATTGCATCCCTCAAAATGGACGATGGAACTTCAAAAATAAGGTATTTTCGTATGCCTTCTAAAATTCATCTATCATTTTTGCTCTCAGAACAGTGTAAGTTGTTTTGATTCCCTAATTACTAGAATTCAACTTGTTTTTAGCTAACTGAGCTTAATGGTGATCCCCATTCGTGTTCTTGCAGAAACTTTTCAACCCTACTCGAATTGTTCGTTGGATTCTTGTCAATTTCTCTGCGCGCTGTGATATCAGTCATATCTCACGTGAGCTTATCAACTGTGGGATGAACAAGGGCATTGTAGGTTAATTCATCTGTTTATTGTTAAGTTTTTAACTTATGCTGATTCTGATTAATCTCTCTTCTGTATGCAGATTATTGATCGCCCCTTTACTTTAATTGAGGAAGATCCACAGTGTAGAAGACTAAGCCCTGTAGCAAGAGTTGATAAGATGTTTGAGCAGATTCTAGCAAAGCTTCCCAAAGACCCTCAGTTCATTCTTTGTGTCTTACCACAGAAAAAAAATTGTGACATTTATGGTGAGTAGTCTTTTATTAGTAATGATAGTTTAGGTACCCCTCAATTTGATCATCTAATCAGATTATATTGAATATATTTGATAGGGCCTTGGAAGAGAAAATGTCTTTGTGATAAAGGCTATGTCAACCAATGCATATCCCCTTCCAAGATTAGTGACCAGTATCTTACTAATGTACTTCTTAAGATCAATTCCAAGGCAAGAAACTAAAGGTTGATAATCTCATGGCGCTGGTTTCACGATTTATAAGGCCTATTAATTTCTTTGGTTTGCTTACTTTTGTAGCTTGGAGGAATAAATTCCTTGTTAGCAATAGAGCACTCGCCACGAATTCCTCTGGTAACTGATAGTGATACTCCTACAATGATTTTGGGGATGGATGTCTCTCATGGGTCTCCGGGTCGATCCGATATTCCTTCTGTTGCTGCGGTAATTACCCTTCTAGTTTCTTTTGAAATATGTACCGAACTGTACTTACTAGTCATTTCGTTTCTGCTTCAACTTTTGGAGTATACAGGTTGTTGGCTCTCGAAATTGGCCACTTATTTCAAGGTATAGAGCAGTTGTTAGAACACAATCTCCTAGGATAGAAATGATTGATGCTCTGTACAAGCCACAGGAAGATGGAACCGATGCTGGTATTATCAGGTATCTTGAGCAGGGAATTCATTATTTGTACCGGTAGATGACATGTTTAGAACTCAAGCCAATCCCATCAAATGGATTCAAGACTTTTCACTCCCAAACTGATAAAATAAGAGTGTCTTAAAACCAATCAAGAAAGACATGCGAACTTCATGTATTTGCGATACGAATTCGAGTGCACTGCTTCAGGGTGGGATTTTGTTGCGTTGCAGGGAACTTCTTAGGGAATTCTATAGTACAAGCAAAGGACGCAAACCAACTCAGATTATTGTCTTCAGGTATAATGATTTTTTGTTGGTGAATTTCCAAGCTCTTCTGCCATTTTGAAAAATATGACCAGTGTCTTTGGTACTGTAAAGACTTGTCCTTTGTAATATTGGAGGTTATTGTTCTTTTTGTTTCAGGGATGGAGTGAGTGAGTCACAATTTAATCAGGTCTTGAACATTGAGCTAGATCAAATCATAAAGGTTACGAAATCCAGGCGTTTACTGGGAATTCAATTTAGTCTTTGATTTGAAGGATACTTGCTCTCATTCAATCCAGTTTATATGCACAATTTTTTTTTTCCTTTCAGCACATCACTAAGACTTTAAATCTTATGATTACAGGCTTACCAGCACCTTGGGGAAGTTGATATTCCAAAGTTTACTGTGATCATTGCTCAGAAGAATCATCACACAAGGCTATTCCAACCCGAATCACCCGACAATGTTCCAGCTGGTCTGCTGCTTTCTGCTTTTTGGTTTATATTACTGTAATCCCTTGCCTATTTGGTTTGATGCACTCTCTTTCTCTCTCTGTTTCTTTCTCTCTCCAGGGACAGTTGTGGACACCAAAGTTGTACATCCACGGAATTATGATTTCTACATGTGTGCGCAAGCAGGAATGCTTGTAAGTTCCCCAACTCATGTTGATGTCTGTTGATAGATAATAATCATGGTGCTCAATTGCTAGATAAATGGATTTGACAACGGAACAACTGGTTTTGTCAAACGCCTAGAATAAATGTTCATCAAGCATAAAGGATTTAGAACTATTTATCTTTTCTGTTTCAATTTTGATCAAAGTATTTTGTTTTTTCCTGGCTCAAGTTGTTAACTGTCCATGGATCACTATCTTTTGTTTTGCTTCTATAAAAGGGAACGTCAAGGCCAGCACACTATCATGTCTTGCTTGATGAGATTGGATTTTCTCCTGATGACTTGCAAAACCTTATCCACTCCCTTTCTTATGTGTAAGCTTTTCGTCTTTATTGCTTTCCAAATCATCTTATTTGAATAACCTTGAAACTAAATTGTCTTGACATATATTTTCAGGAACCAAAGGAGCACAACTGCAATCTCCATTGGTATGAAATCTTCTGTTGTTTGTTAGTTTCCTGTTTTTACTGGAAATAAGATAATCTAGAAAGACTAGAGCTTTACGTCCATCTCGCTAATGACAATTTTTTTTTTCTTTTCAGTGGCACCGATATGTTATGCCCACCTGGCTGCAGCACAAGTGGGGCAGTTTATGAACTTTGAGGATCTGTCAGACAACTCATCAGCAAACGGAAGTGGTATTACTACATCAGAGAGTGTCCCGGTTCAACAGCTCCCTAGGCTGCATGAGAATGTCGCGGGTTCCATGTTCTTCTGTTGAGTTTCTGCTATTAGCTCTTTTGTGAATACTGCTAAGACGATTAGTTTTTTAACTTTATAGTTACTCAGGCGGTACGGAATTTATAGAAAAGGAAATGATAACCCAAGCTCACACTTAGGCTTAGTTAAGGTGGAGAGAATAGGTGTACATAGATCACCAACCTCTTAGCCTATTTTGTGGAGATTTTTTTAGGCTTGATTTTGTTGCAGGGCATGTTTGATCTCAACTAGTTACAAGTAGCTATTGTCTCCTTCGTACTGGGATTGACAAGGTCGTACACTATTGGAATTATTAGTCTGAGTTCAATTGTTTTCTCTGCATCTTTATCATCATGGAATTGTCTTTAATTATCTACATTCTACATCATTATTGTGCTTTCTCATCAGATTTAGCTCCACGGACTCCATTTTGTATCAATTTTGATATAGAATTGTTCTGCATTTCTGGGGATAGTGAGTAGCTCATGGGAACCATGACTTGAGTGGCTCGAATGACCTGGGGGCTTCAGGGTGACGTATTATAGGTAAATCTAATGCTTTTACAGTTTTTCTGCCGGCATGTTTAATTCTTTTGGTAAATTTAAGTAGGTCATGATTGACTTTTGCCAAAGCAAAGTCTGACCAGACTTTAGGCATGCTAACTTGTCCATTACCAAACTACCAATGCGCGTTTTTTTTTTTTTGACCTTTCCTATATTTTGAAGGCGATGTTTAACTTCTTGCTCGTTTTCTTTGAACTTTGACCTGAGCTTTAACTTCTTTGATCAACTGTCAACTTCTTTCTTTCTTTCTTTTCTATGTTTGTTGCTGCTGCCCTTTGCCTTTTTTTACTCAACATAGCTTTCACTCTTTCAACAACCAATAGACATTTTGTGTGGCTTTGGCGGGTTTTCCGACAAACACATGGCATGGTTTGTCCTATGATTTCATTATCAGTTTTGAATGTGCCGGAATTTTATATAGTTGGATATTAAGCCCCAAAAGCGACACTTAGCTACCTTCTAAAGACTTGATGTGTTGGGGAAGCTTGCAACTTAAGTGGTTTATTGTACTTTTGCATCCGAGGTCTCGTGTATGATTCTTCCCTCCCCATTTGCTAAGTTTGCTACAAATGAGCTACAATGTGGTAATGAACATTGTATGTGCCAAATTTTATAGTAGGAAGCATATTGCGGTTATATTTTCGTCACGTGATGAATGATAGAAACACATTTAGTATGAGATACTGTTTAACTGCATTGGTCAAATTTCAATGGTGCTTGACTGCTTGTTGAGCAAAGAATTAGTGGGGAAATTTCATCATTAGCCCCAAGTCCCCAACAATTGGTCAAAAAGTTCAGAAATTTTTCTACGTGGGTAAATAAAAAGTTCAGAAATTTCCTCTCTTTTCAGGTAGAACTAATGTTGACGTACGGGTGGGCAGTGACTAGCTGCGATGCGGTGTAACCTAAAAAAGAAACCAGAGGCCTCCCTGTTTAATTCAATACGTTTTCTCCTAAACCAATCAGCTTTCTCAACACACAACCGAGTCCTAACTCAGTGACTCAGTGAGTCGAGACTAAAGGCCAAAGGGGCTCTCGGTTTCAAGAAAATCAAGTCACTTTCTTTCCTACTGCCAAATGCGTGGTGGCCCACTGGGTTAGAATCTAATTGCCCACTCCTTTCCCGAGGGACCCACACCTGGCAGTGCAGTGTGAATTGTGCAAAGAGATTTCTTGGGCCGAAATTAACCTCATTGGACGATCGTGCCCCTTTTCATTAGAGCCTTTTTTAGTCAATTGTTCTGATAGCGAGTGCTTTGGGCCCAATAATTTCATTTGACTATAGTGCCCCTCCCCTCTCTAATTCTCCTCCTGATATGGTTTTATAATGTATAAAACCTGGTTCAATTCCGCTTTGCCACTTTAAAAAACCTAGGGGTTGAGAACATTCTTGCACAAGGATATAGAATAAGTTTCTTTTAGTATGGATTGGGTATTTGTTGGATCATTCCATGGGTAGTGAAAATCCTAACAATCCGGAAAAATGATAACTCCTTGAGGTAAAGATACTCTTATCTGAATACCCATATGAAATGATTCCATATATTTTTTTTTACCAAGGCGTTATCTATCTTACATGGAAAATTCCAAGTGACATTGGTTTTAAAAGGAGCTAAAGTAACAACCTATCTTGATGTGAAGTTTTGTACAGAAAAATTAACAAATAAATATTTTTAGCCGAGAGATGAGCACTTCTTTTACATTTTGAAATCAGTATCTTACAAGCATTATGAATTAGATCAACTACTCATCCTTATTTATTTTGGAATTGGAAAGATTACATGACTCGGGATCTATATATTGAAGCAAATACTTGGGCATACTTAAGGCTAAGTGTACCCAAGGAGGTGAAACAAGTGATTTTCATTTATATCCTTAATAAATCAAAAGTAAGTCATTTTTAAGTGAGAGTATTTTTGTTTTTTATTTGTTTTAACATTCATTTCATATACCACTACAATAAAAATGCAGATTGGTACTCGCGGAAGCATGTGCTAAGATGCTAGTTATAAATAAAAAGATTACGGTGTGTTGTAATTCCAAATAAGTTAACGTGTCAAACAAGTTTATTTCATGTTAACTTAAAGGACGATAATAGCCTTGTCGCTGGAATGAACAAAAATAGTATGGGCCTCTGCGCTTTACATTGACAACATGCTTCCGCATTGAATAAAGTCATAAACCGACGTAATTGCTCAAAATAAACGCAGCGCAGCGTAATAGCTTGACGCGTGGTGGGCACAAATGTCTTTGCACACCCGATGGCTATTTAATTATTCGTACACGAGGGGATGAAACTTACTTTTTCCGGGTTCACATTCAAAGATCCCCAACAGTTCCTTGGCTTTTTTGTTGTAATTGGGAAAGAAGAAAAGCAAGCAGAAAAAAAAAAAAAAGGAAAAAAAAAATTACAAAGAAATTCATATCAAATTGGAATTCCTACATTGTCATCCCCATAATTTTATTCTGATTTTCTGAGTTAAATCCCTCTGATTTTCTCAGTCCCTTTCCCTTTATGCTCCAAAAAGCTTTTTGTTTTTTCCTATCTCCTCCAGTTTTTCACTGTCTTTGATCACATTGAACCACCCCTCTAATCTCGATTTTGCTTGAATTTCTTGCAAAATTCTGAGATTTGCGAGTTGGGTTTCCGTGATTTTCCTCGGAAAATCTCAAAGTTTGGAGCTTTTATGAGTTTGATTGGTGAACCTGAGAAAAGCAGAGCAGCGAAGCAAAACAAAGGGCAGGTGCACGCAACCTCTGTGCTACCACCGATGCCAGAAAGTCGGCAGGTTCAGAAGAATGCTGCTACGAATCAATCCGATGGCCACGTTGAAGGTAGTACCCTTTTTTGATGTACCCAGTTGGGAGTTTAACGATCTGATGTTGCTTTTTGTGTTGTGGTGTTGAGATTTTGTGATCATGATGATGCAATGTGTTATCTTTGGTCTTATGATTTTGTGTTTTTGGTGATGTGTTGTTAGAATCATGGTTTCGGAGACCTTGAGTGGTAGGTTCAATCAATGCTTATTGTAGATTATCAAGGAATTTGTTTTTCTGCATAGTATTTGGTTGGGGATTGAGAATTTTGTGTTGAGTTATTTAAATTTTTTACCTTTTTGTGACATTTGGGATGTTTAGTTGGTAAAAGCTATGATTGTTTTGGAGAATTTTCGCTAATTTTTAACTTTCGATTCCTATGGAAGTTGTACATTGTGCCTTCAATGTTTCTTTCCTTGGTGTTTTCTTTTGAAGATTTGGTTGATCGGAGTTTGCTTCGGTGTTAATATCTGGTTTTAGAAGTTGTGATCTTTTTCCACTTTGTGTTGATGCTCCTGAGCAGTTCTGATTGATTGTAGAATGCAGATTGAGTCTTTAGAAATAAAGATTTGATTTTCCATATGTAATTTACGCATCCATTTCTTGTATCCATTGTAGAGGCATTGCGGCGATTGACAATCAATGGTAATCAAGATGGGAGCAATGGGGCTCAATCAAGCCTATACCCTGATCGACCTGGTGAACCTGACTGCATATATTATTTAAGGACTGGTATGTGTGGTTATGGAAGTAACTGCCGTTACAATCACCCTAAATATTCTTCACAGGTGAGTAAGAATTTCTTGTGATTGATACAAATAGTTTCTATTGAGTGATTGCATTTTGATTGAAGTGTTGCAAGGAGTTGCATTGCTCCTACGCAACTTCTTCCTTTGTCTTTTGCATTTTAGTTGTAGTGTTGTAAGGACTGTTTTTTTTTTTTTATATTACTTGTGCACGGCGTTTTCTTTGTGTTTTCTGGCTCTTCTTTATCTAGAATGTGGCTCAAATGGTATTAGTGAACTAAGCCTTCTGGTACATGATTACAGGTGCCAGGTGCTCAGTGCAATGGAGATCTTCCTGAAAGAGTTGGACAACCTGACTGTGGGGTAAGATATTCATCTAGTTATTGTGAATTAAGAAGCTTCTTTCTTGCTCACTCGTCTCTCTGCTTTGCTTCCTTGTCTTCCCTTCTGTTGATGTTTATCATGTCATAGAAGATAAGAAATCAGAATCCTCAATTCAAAATTCAGATACTTCAAACTATGTAAGCTAAGAAAAACTTATAGGAATAAGAATAAGAGAGAATACCGGGATGTGTATTGTTCATTGGATAGACTTTTTAGTTGATTCTCTGTAAGTATATTAGCTGATGGATTTGCGATTTGAATTCTCTTATGAAGATAATATCCAATAAATTGTTCAGCTTAATGGTGTGGGCATACTGTTAAGAGTGGTCTGTATTATTCTTCTTAAAAATTGCATTGATTTTATTATCAAAGTGCAGACTATTGCAGAGAATGTTTGTGGAGAATCTCTGAAGGGTTAAGCAGCAACATGCAAGTTTAATGATGACATCTATAACGAACGTGTTCTAAGGATATCCCAATTATAGTTTCTACATCTGATAATGTAGTTTTTTCAGCAGCTGTTTTTCCTTTTTCATTTGGTGGTTTTATTTTCTAATTTGGTTCACCATTAGTAGGCCCAGGGCCTTGTTCAATTAGCATGGGGTTTAAAAGTAAGACCTCTCTTTCTTTAAATTATTTGATAATATCTGTGAGATGAATATTTCATGCACTGTGTGATGATGCTACACCCATTTACCTCCCTTCTTTTCTTCGTTCCAATCTATAGGTCTGTGACTTGTGCCACAAAAGATACCGAAAGAAATTTACGGAATTTATCTGATATCTATCATTTCTTAATGGTACACCTGATAGACTTCCCTGTGTCTTTAACCTTTATAATTTGTGAATGTGTTCTTGTGGCAGTATTTTCTGAAAACAGGAACTTGCAAATATGGATCAACATGTAAATTCCATCATCCAAAGGACAGGCGTGGAGCTGGACCGGTCGTGGTTAACATTTTAGGACTCCCCATGCATCAGGTCCTTGTTTTTATTTTGCCATTGAAATCCTGATTGTTCTCAACTTGTTGCTAGAAGTTATATACTACAAGTAATTTTTATTTTAACACTTTATAGGTTGAATTTTGTCAGGAAGAAAAGTCATGTCCTTATTACATGCGAACTGGATTGTGCAAGTTTGGACGTGCATGCAAGTTTCATCATCCCCAACCTCAGTTACCTGCTTTTGGATCTACTGGCTCAACAGCCGTGCCATCTAGTTTGCCTTATGTCGGTGGACTTCCTGCATGGTCATATCCAAGAGCACCATATATATCAAGCCCACGTTTACAAACTCCACAGTCATACATGCCTGTTGTTCTTCCACCACAAGGCATCTTACCTGCCCCTGGATGGAACACCTATGTGGTCAGTGTAAATTATCTCTTTTATTAAACAAAATTTGAAATTACTTGATTATGTTCTTGTTCGTGCCATGCATTTGTGAGGAAAACTACTGCTTGGGAGCATGCTGCAGGATGCCTTGGAATTTATCATTTACTTCAGTTCACAATGATGCCTTGAAAACTTACTATTATGAAGTGTTTACAGTGTCTTCAAGGTTCATTGCCTAGTCATAGGTGGAAAACAGTAGAAAGTGTAAAGTCGTTGTCCAGTATGCTGCTCCTATTGCTTCTATATATCCTTCGCTATCAAGAAAGTTTTATGCTCATTGTTTTAATGTTCTCCATTGCTGAAATGAAGGCTAAGACTATTCAATGCTTCCCCTTCCCCCAACTCATATTGGCATGTAACTCTCAATTGCTCAAGAGTCTAAACCAAACCATAAAGGAAGTTGCAAGCTAACGATGTCATACCTTAGATCCATCTGTCCTTCTTTATTACCATATGTTGAGACATACAGGTCTATACTCTTAAGTTCATCTTGATGCTTATAAAAGTTCTTACCTCTTTGGTGAATTCAGTTTGAATTTGCGATGGATTGTGGTGCGATAAATTCTGCTTTCCTCTAAATTATGCTTTGATTTGTGTAACAGGGAAACATGAACTCTCTGTCTTCCAATGGTATTCTTGGATCCAATCTCACATACAACTCCACATCTCAGGGAGAGTCAGCTTCCAATGGGCATGTTCACTTGTCAAGTCAAAGTCTCCCACAAAGACCTGATCAACCTGAATGCCGGTATTTTATGAACACTGGGAGTTGCAAATATGGAACAGATTGCAAGTATCATCACCCAAAAGAAAGGATTGCTGAATCAGCTACAAATCAACTTGGGCTTCCCTCAAGACCAGTAAGTCTAATTTCTAGTCCACTGTGACCAGGTGTCGGTTTGTGTAGTGTTCCGCTCATATATTATAAACAACTGGGAGATTGTTTCAAAGTTTCTTCTACCGTTTTTTGTTTTCAATTACGAGCTGGTCTGCTAATGTGCAGGGGCAACCTATATGCTCATACTATATTATGTATGGAATCTGCAAGTATGGACCAACTTGCAAATTTGATCACCCCTATGTGGACCAGTCTGCTAGTTATAACTTTGGTATGCCTGCATTGCCCATGCTTGATTCATCTCTCCTAAGTTATCCTGGAGGCTGGGCAATGCCCCAAGGATTCGAGACTTCCCCCTCGATATCATCAAAGTTTCCTGATGGGGTCAAAAATCCTACAAGCAACAACAGTCTGAACTCCGACACAAAGGATTCAGAACATTCTGCTGAACAAGCTGGCTCTACGCCATCTTCACCACCTTCCTCAGAACCTGTACAAGACCAATCTGTTTGAAGCCAGATTCTTTTTGGTGCACTTTATTTATTCCATATATATTAGTACGCTAAAGGGGAATATATTACTCTCCTGCCCCCCCTTATCACCTGTGAGTCTGCGGAGTGAGATAGGTCCTTTGGAGGAGATGAGCTAAAAAACTGGGGGGCATGGAAAGCATTTTTGTGGTGAATAAAACGCAGGTGGAAAAATTGTAAGATTCCCTTTTTAAATTTTTTTTTTTTTTTTTTCTATCCAACTCCTTTTATTTGGATGATACCTTTTCTCCAAGTTGGCTCATTGGATGATGTTTTATATGTTCAAAGGAAGTTACTGCTTTGGGTAAACCTCAAGTTCCATTGCTGTTATTGGGTTTGAAAATTTCACTTCTTTGCCTTACGTGAATTGGTTTTAAAGTTGTCGGGAGTTCCAAGTAGTTGTTAGCTTGATGGTACTTGTCTTCCTCGATGTGGTGGTATCCCAAGTTCAACTATCCTATCTTGGTTGATCAGTAGGTTGAGATCCCTAGTTCAACTCCCCCTACCCACTTTGTTCGAAAGTGGAAAGAAAAGGTTAATGTTAGGAGTAGTTATTACTATGAATGAAGGGAAATTATCTATAATGGCCCAAGTGGCCAATCTTTGTTCCAAATTGTCCACAGGGCAGTGGGCAATTCTTCATTAGTCAAAATGCTACAGTGATTTTACAATTAAATCCGTGGGTATATAGTGCGGCCATAGCCCCTCATAGTCTTTCGAGTTCAGAATCGTTGTTATTCATCAACGCGTTCATAGTCCCGCATAGTGCGGGCAGGGTGCGGCCATAGTGCCTCATAGTCCCTCATAGTCTTTCGAGTACATAATCGTAATTCATCAACGCGTTCATAGTCCCTCATAGTGCGCCCATGGTGCGGCAATAGTTCCTCATAGTCCCTCATAGTCTTTCGAGTACATATTAGTTGTAATTCATCAACACGTTCATAGTCTCTCATAGTGCGCTCATGGTGCGGCCATAGTTCCTCATAGTCCCCCATAGTCTCTTATAGTATGTCCGTAGTCTCTTATAGTACTGTCCCCTCTCTAACTCGGTAATTTCACGCCATTTTTCCCAGAAACTTCACGCCATTCTTCCCACCTCATCAAAACCACACCAACCCAGATTCACAATGAACTTGAATTCCCAAACTTCATCCCAAATTACTCAAATCTAAAAACACAAATTCCAAGCAAAAACCCACCCAAAGCCCCTGAAAAATCGCAAAATTGTTTCAATTTGAGTTCATAAAAGTTGGAAATTTTCAAAATTTTAAGTGGGGTTTGGACTTCGATTACCTTGAATTAGTCGGGGTCCGGGCGAAGAGGGACCCAGCCCATGAAGGAGTTGAGCTTGGAGGCGACCAAAACGGCGGTGAAGAGGAAGAAAACGCAGAGAACGAGCTTGATCTTAGCCATGCCGATAAAGGTCCGAACTCGACGGATGAGGAGGGGCGGCCGACGAAGACCCCTCTGGTGGTGGCGGCGATGACCGCTTTGCCATGCGGAGACCGATGACCGGCTCCGGAAGCTTGCGAAAGGCGACAATGGAGATTGATGGTGGAGAATTGTGAATTCTGGGAGGTGAATTGTGAAAGGGCTCTTGTGCAATTAGGGAACAATTTTGACATTTTAGAAAAGATTTGGCTGCCCTAAACATTTTGGAACAAACATTTCCCACTTGGGTCATTTTGGATAATTTCTCATGAATGAACGCAAGAATAGAGCCACAAACCCTTTGGTAATGGTCTTTGATGGCACTTGGGCTAGGTGCGCCTCTTGTACTAGATTGGTAATGATTGGGCCTTGTGGGCACCTTTACTACTCCAAGTAGGGCAATTTCAGCAGTTCCAAACCTCACCAGTTAGTTTAGGAATTCTCTCCCACCAGAGTTCAAATTTCTTCTCTCTTTCTCTTTATAGTTAGAGTAAGCATTTCATGATTTCAAATCTTTTAAGGTTTTTACCCATGCTATAACACTTATGCGTTCATGACATCCTTGTCATGATCATTTTATCAAATGATACTCATTTTTTACTTTCTCAAAAGCGCTCGCGTGTCAATTCTCCTGAAACGACAATTACCATATACGACTCAAAATTATTGTAACATTTATTTTAAGAAAATATTATTAGTACTTTAAAATTTTCTTCCTACATTTCATTTTATTTATATATAAAAAGTTTTTTTTTTTTGTTTTTTTAAGCGCCAATAACAATCGGCATCCTCAAATATCATTGTGGACTTTCTGGTGCTTAAGTTAAGACAGCCTCACATCACATGGCCATAGCTCCCCAGTCACGTGACACACCGGCATCAATTTTTTCCATCGCCCTAAAATCTTGTGATCCAATTCCAATCGGCCCCACATCCCACCAACGCGCATTTAATCGCCCGGCAGCACCCACAGTTCTCATCTCAGCCGTCCGATCGTGATTTTACAACGACCAAACCCCCCCCCCCCCCCACCCCCTTCGCGAAACTACCATTATACCCCCCCCCTTTTCCCTCGTTTAGGCGCGCAAGCAAAATGAACCAACCCAAAGGTACCAGCGTCAGGCGGCAAAAAATCTTTTTGTGCGCAGGTTGCGTACGATAGCAGCATCCCTTTCTTTCCCGCAACACTAAGCCCCAAAAAAGCTGCCTATTGCCGGTGCTAACGTGCGCCCGTGGCAAACCCCAAACAAAGCAAAACGACGGGGCGTTTGCGTTTTCTATCTCCATGCACCCCCCAAATCTTGTTCTAGAAGCATGCTCGCGTCATTGGTTTGCGCGCGGATTTTTGTGATCTTTTGCTTCGCTTGATGGTCCTTGCTGCTGTCGCTCTCACCTCTCGCCACGTCCTTTTTTGTGAAATTTTTTTAGTATCTTAGTCACAAATTACAAATTATAAAACTTACTTGTTACCTTTGTATTAATCGATTTTAGACTTTGATAAAAGTGTTAGTCGTCATTCATATATGTTATAACATATTATAACATGTTACGTGATTATAGTAGATAATTACTTGAAGTTATATAGTAAATCAATGTTCACGAGGTTCGGCAAGAAATTTCGAACTCTAAAAAAAAAATTTTGAAATAAAGAAGATTTTGAATACTTTTAAAATATACGGATGGATTCAGAACATGTTAGAATACGCTTGGAAGTGATCTTAAAAGTACATAATAATTTTCCAAGGCAAACATTTGGCATTTTCATTAATAAAGTCACCATTTGCATTTCAATTGAAAAGATCTTGCCCACTATTGGAATTCTTCAAATTATCATTTAGTTGTTGGTGGGAAGTTATTACACATATTGTGAATTAGGGTTGGGACAAATAAAGTGACATAAGTCTAAAACCAGAAGTGCACCTAGCTAGATACATTTACATCATGATTTTGCCTTATCCACCTTCAAAATCTAACATGTTAGGAAACCTTTCCACATCAAATTGAAGTCTAAGTTGAATTGGTTAACCAATTATGCAATATGCATCATTGTATTGCGTAGAATGATGTTAAAATTTATAGGCCAAATGAGATTTATTGTTCCTAAAGTTTCTGTTTTTGGTTCGTAGCTAGCTGTGGCCTTTTCACGTGGGCAATTATAGACATGAGAACTAACTAAAACTTGAACAACTGGTAGATTGAAAGTAACCGCACTATCTTGCTTGATATAGCTAAATGACTATTAGGACTCTCATTTGGCCTAACTGTACTATTACTAATAAGCTATAAATTAATGTTATGTCACATAAAAAAACTACATGTGTTTCTTTTGTACGGTAATAATAATACATACACTCGATGACATGTAAAGCCCTGGCTAGTTGCTTATCAGGCTGAGTTGTGAGTGGCAACGCGGCGCAAATTGGCCAATATGCCTCGAACAAAACATGGTTGAAGTCAAAAGATGGGTTTAGTCCAATTAATATAATCAACTTAATTGGCCATTGGGTACAAGAGGGACAGTTGTGGCACAGGTAGTGGTTGGTGATTATAAAGGAATGAGGAAGGGCATTCACAGCTGTCGGTTGGCCTGAGGTGGTGTAGCTCAGAGATGGCCGCCTCGGATTTGGATTTTGTATTACGTGTCTCGCCGGTTGTAACCGGGAACCGGTAGTCCTGGTTCTCATTTTCGGGTCTTTGGTTACAGTGTTACTGCAGCAGTAACTCAATTACTTGTCTTACTGCTAAAATAGCATCCGCATTGCATAGAAGCTTTCCTTCTCATTCTGATAATTAATTAGTGATTACATCTTCCAGTACCTTCCGTATATCAGACTATCTTATGATAAACTTGCTCATGTGTCTAAAAACTACTTAGATAAGATCCCATGTACATCAGTAGCTTACAGTTTGATGTTCGCTCTCGACAAATGATAATATGTTCATAAACTTGAGTTAAAATAACACAAAAAAAGACATTGAAATAACCTTAAGTCATTTGCCTATAAGCTATATGAAATGATGCATTAAGGAGTTTCTACACATAATTCAACATATCATAATTATATACATATAAGTAAATTGAGATATTAATTATTCGACTACGACAAACTATTAAAAATTATAAAGTAATTTTTATACATCAACCGTCCACAATCACTTAGTACCCAAAACGCGGATGGAGGCTAAGAGCATCTGCATCGGGTGCGAAATCGGACGTCCGAGGGTGGCAAATCGAACCGGCAACACGAAATGGGCCTCCAGCGGTGCGAAATCGGACAGCAAATCGGACTCGCGGACGAAGGCGAGTCCGGCGATCGACGTCGGACGAGGTCTTCGAACGCGCAAATCGGACTCCCGACAACCGGCTGCAAAAGCTGGCAAAGCGGTTTTTT
This sequence comes from Spiraea crenata, assembly GCA_033992175.1. Lineage (NCBI taxonomy): Eukaryota > Viridiplantae > Streptophyta > Magnoliopsida > Rosales > Rosaceae > Spiraea > Spiraea crenata. The sequence goes on from JAVBHV010000019.1 coordinate 867,251, forward strand.
TTTTTAAAAAAAATTGTGAGTGCGCTGCGACGTCAGCGCACTCAAGGGGGGTGTTGTGGGCCGTTGGATTGATCTGCCAGAGACTCTGGGCCGTTGATTTGGGGGGTCAGTTTGTAATTAGTTTTTTTTTGGGTTTCTTTTGTAATTCTATTTGGGGTCATTTTGTAATTTTTGGGGCTGTTCTGCAATTTTTTTTGGGGTTGCTTTGTAATTATGTTTTAAAAATATTTCAAATAAACCCTAAATTTTATTTTTTTCCTATAAATACTACAATATTTCTAATATATTACAATAAAAAATTAAACATTACAAGGAAAAATTTTAACACATAAACGAAATGCAATCCATACCCTCCAAATTGCCCTCCAAATTGACTTTGTTGGGTGGAAACAACAAAGGCAATTTGGAGAGTAAAAATTGCCCTAGGGCAATTTGTGCAAAATTGTCCTTAGACTAGAGGCAATCCACCCAACATGGGTGGAGATGCTCTAACATGTCAAGGAGGAGGCAAATACATAAACTTGATGGCCAACAAATGAAGATGAAGCTTGCATCCTTGTTTTGGTGTGCAATTCAAAATGAAGCAAGCAAAGCAAAGCAAAGCAGTGGGTAGTGGCATTGTGCCATTAAAACTAGAGGTGTCAGACCGACCGGTGGTCTCAAAATGGTTCACTACGCGTTCAGGAGTGGGGCCCCACAGCCCATTTCGGTGTTGGGGCGTGGTCGATGGTGAATGCTAATCCATGTAACTATTTGTTGACACTTTATGACAAAACTACCCTCGCCAGCTTGCGGGTCAAAAATATAATGACAAATCGAATGTGTTTATTTCTAACTTATTTAAAAACACTTTGAAGTTTTTCCACCAAATGCTAATATTTAAACACTTTTAATTATTACAAAACAAAATCATTCAAAAATATGTTCTTTGTTATATGTAAGTACTTAATGTGCATTCATCACTATTTTAGATTCGATACGTGATCAACTTGAAATCAATACGCCTAATTCGAAAGGCCTTGTAAGTGTCCTTACTAAAATCTCTTTTGTGAGACCATTCACATTTACACTAACAATACAATATCTCAATGTGCTAAAGAGAACCCATAAATATCTCTCTTTCGACAAAAAAAAGAAAAAAAGAAACTATAAATATCTCTATGAGATCGGTAAGTGCTATGAGCTCAACTCCATAGGTATATCCCAGATTATTTGAACAAGACAAATTAATTTTTTTTCCCAACAAGACAAATTAATTTTCACTTGAAACGAAAGCTAAAGTTGCATATTGTATAAAAAAAATACTTGTAGCTGTAAAGAAATCTTTGTTTTCTGATAGCGATTTTAACAAAGTACAAAAATAAGAACTTATACTCAACACACTTACTCCTATATTGTCTCCTTCACTTACACTTAGTTGGAAGAATAAGCCATGACACATGAGGTCAAGACCCGTCACATTAATTGAAGATATATAGTTTAAACAGCAACAACAAAAAAGCATCAATGTATATGTATGTATACAATAAGTTTCAAGAAACAAAAGTTAAAACAGCAGAAATTGAAGGCGACTTTGAAGTGAGATCTGAAGGGCTTCGGGATTCAGGTTCACCATGTTTTGCCGGCTTAGTTATTAAGTTGGTTTAGTAGTTTAGTTGTCCTTGTTAAAGTTGTAGTTAATCGGTCAAGTTTATCTTTTCCGATTGTACTGATGCCTTCTCTAGCGAGTTGGCTTGCTCCTGCTGCCTAGTTGCAGTGAAGTCATGGGTCCTGTTAGGAGTATAGGTATTCCTTGTTCAGTCGATGTCTGATTTGTACTCCTTTGTGTGATTTTGCCAAACAATTTTATAATATATTTCTGTTGATCGGAAAAAAAGAAGAAGGCGACTTTGAAGTTTTAATACAAATTATATTACTATATACTACTTAGTTTGCAGTATAAGCCATGAAACATGAGGTGAAGACCCGTCACATTAATTGAAGATAGTTTAAACAGCAACAACAAGAAAGCATCAATATATACGTATGTACACAATAAGTTTCAAGAAACGAAAGCTAATATGGCAGAAATTGAAGGCGACTTTGACGTTTTAATACAAATTATATTATTATATACTTTGAGATACTTGGCATCTCATAGAGTAACTAAAGCGTACTTTAATAGAAATAGAGTGTATATGTAGAGAAGGTAATATAGTTATTGACAGGTTAAGCTCATTCGACTCTAACCATTTGGAAAATAGGAAATAGGATGATACTATTTAGGCACTTTCTACAGTCCGTCTGGTGGATTGGTCTGCCTAAGTGATTTTTTTAAAAAAAATCATGTGCCTTGCATATGCTTTTCAAAATTACTCTTTCAAAAGGCTGACGGAGTGGTCCGCCTAGCGGACTGTAGAATTTTCCTACTATTTTGGTGCTTATAACAATCATCTTCTACTTTTATTCCGTGTACAATGTAGTTTGGTGCTTATAGCAATTTATCTTGTAAACCATCACTCATCCTTAGTTGGCTAATTAAATAAATGATTTTTAAATTGGATGACAAGAAAATATTGAGTTTAATTCTTCATACTTGAAAAAAGAATATCAAAAGTAAAACGAAAAAGTACGAACGTGAAAGTAGCCAGCATTTCTGATAATAAAAAAAGATAATATGGCTAATATTGTTGGTCTATCTATGTATGTTTACCTAACTTACATTAGATCAATTCTTGGAATATAATTGCTTGTAATGAGTAATTAAACCCATTAATTCCATCTTAATTTGGAGAGAATACTATTTTTGCCATGTAGCATAAATTTCAATGTCTGTATGTTTAGCATAATTTCCCACCTAGTGGCAATTATGAAATCATCTCCCGCTTAAAAAAGAGGAGAAAACAAAAAAATTCTGTATAAAATAGTGTGGAAATTATAAGAAAAGGGTACTAATTTCCTTCTAAATTATGTCACTCAGTTCTATTTTTGTTTGCTTAAAACGAAATGGTTTTTAATATGTTTTAATGTATCTTTCTCTTATAATGTTTTAGAGGGAAATTCTCAATTTTCATGTTCCGATCTTATGGGATGTTATTATATATTTAGATCTTATGTTTTGTTCAAATATTACACGTGTTTCACTTGTTTATTAACGTACATATAATTAATGAAAAGATGAATACCGTTAACTAAGAAACTTTCCCGCGCTATTCAAAAGTTAGTTAGCTCGCCTAGAGTTAGTTATACCCCATGATTTTACTAACTAGGTATAACGACTTCGTAAAAGTTAAAACCCTAAACATGCTGTACATTTCTATTAGCTTCAGTAAATCTTTCGTGATACCTAAACAACCTTGATAATAAGCAAATAGTTCCTCTCAATCATTAACAAAACAACACATAAGCACAATCATATTGTACAACTAACAAGCCATTCCAAGGGTTGGACTATGAGAAAAAAAACAAGATTAGGAAGAAATTGAGAGAGAGAGGAAGAAAAAAGGCAGAAAAATCCACGTATTTTTTTGTCCAAGGAGTGGCGTTTAGGTCATTTCAAAACCAACCACAATTTATAATTTTTTTCTTTTTCCTCATTCCCGATTCCTGGAGAATAAAAAAGGCAAAAACGATAACAAACATCGAAAGAAAGAGAGAAAGGCAGCAGAGAAAAACAGGCCAAAGGAAAACAAAGCGATCGATCAAAAGAAATGGAGACGACCGCCCAATTCCGCCGCTAAACAACCACAATCTCCGCCGTCCGCAGCCCCTCAAGGAGGTGGTAGAAGAAGACCAGAGAGAGAGGGAGAAGATTGCCTAATCCCCTTTCTTCAATCTCCAATCTCTACCTACCATCTCCTTTTTTTTTTCTTCCGCAATTTTTATTTCATTTCCCCATGCGGCGAGGAGCCAGAGCAGCAGCCGCCGCCGCAGCCGGCGGAGGAGCAAATCAATTGTCCAAACCCCGGACGGCGGCGGCTGCTCCTGCGGCGGGGCAGGAGATTAGATTCAGGGGAGTTCGGAAGCGGCCGTGGGGCCGATTCGCCGCCGAGATCAGAGACCCGTGGAAGAAGAGCCGGGTCTGGCTCGGGACCTTCGATTCGGCGGAGGACGCGGCGAGGGCCTACGACGCCGCCGCGAGATCCCTCCGCGGCCCGAAAGCCAAGACCAATTTCCCGATCGCCGCGGAATACGACGGCAACAACCGCCACCTCCCGCCGCACCTCCATCATCATCACCATCCGTCGATGTACCAGGACGACGCGGCTTGCGACGTCGTTCAGGCGAGCCGGCCGACCTCCAGCAGCCTCAGCAGCACCGTCGAGTCCTTCAGTGGGCCACGGCCGAGGCCCAGGCCCACACCCGATGCTCTAATCACCACACAGCTGCAGCGGAGACCGGTGGTGAACCCGGTGGTCTCACCCGAGGACTGCCACAGCGACTGCGATTCATCGTCGTCCGTCGTTGACGACGGAGACGATTGCGTCATGACGTCGTCGTTTCGCAAAGCCTCGCCCTTACCGTTCGATCTCAATCTGCCGCCGCCCCCCGGAATGGACGGCCTCGATTTCTTCAAGTCCGGCGATGGTCTGGGTGAGGATGATCTAAAAGCCACCGCTTTGTGCCTCTAATTTACGAATTGGATCTCAATAATGGTCCTTTTTCCTTTCCCCTTTGTTATTTCTGCTTAATTTTCTCGGGAAAATCACAAAAAAAAAAGAGGAAAATTTGGTGCTTGGTTGTTGAGATATTTGAGTTTTTTTTTTTCACTAAGAATTTTCTTCCTTGTTAGAATGTTATGATGTAGAATAGCAGCAGAATCTGGGTTTTCTTGAACTTGATGGGTTTTGGAATATTTTCTCTGTATTGTTGAAGCTAATTACAGATCTTGTTTACCCAGCCATAGATCTGATCTGGGTTTTTGCCCTCTTGATCAGATTCCCCAGTACCCATCTTTGTTTTTTTTTCATCTTCTGTACAAAAACATTATCTGAATTTAGATTAAAAACAAAAAGGGCTCTATCTATATGCAAGGTAAAGCTTTCCCATTGGCTAAATTTTCTGCTTGGCTTGATTTGTTCTGCATCCAATGTTATTTTCAGAAATGACTGTGGGTAAATATTTAGGGTTGAAGGCTATGGATAACTCTCTTTTGTTCTAGCAATGGTAGTACCTATACTAAATAGTCTTGAGTTATGCATATAGTTCAGAGACCATTGCTAGAATTAGACTTGTGATTGTGAACTTTGTATGTAGATAATTAAAGGGAATGGGCAGGAGAGGTAGATTGAAGTGCACTTGGTTTGGTGAGTTTGGGGTTGGGGGGGATGGATGCATTGTTGTTGATAGGGTTTTTGATAAGAGCCATTAATTGCACATGTGATGTGAAGCAGAGGAGAGATTCCTCTACACTACTGGTTGAGTTAAGTATCATATTCAAATATCAATATAGTCTCCAAACCCCAAGGCCAGTCCACCCTCTGCATCTGAGAGGAGTGCAGCACCCTTCCCTAGCTTTTGCAGAATATTACAGGTCAAGGTGTTGGGCTTTACTTCACATGGGTTTTCTTTTCAGTCACTTCTAGAGGTGAAAGACGTTGAGAGAGAGAATGAAATGAGGTTTGTAGCGGGGTCAAGGGCATTTACCATTTGAACCTAACCTACTACCAATTGAATATCTTGTATCGAGAAAGAAAATGAGTAAAGGAAAAGGAAAAGGAAAAGAGATGATATAATGTGTACGCTACAACAACACTCCATTTCCTCCTCCGAAGCATGTGATTTGCATAATTGCTAGAGCCTGAAAAGTGAAAAGAAAATGAAAACGTTTAATTACATGGCTTCTTTAGTTTGGAACATTTCTTTTGTTAGATGAGTTCAACTTCAACTTAAGTTTGCTTCTGCTTTGGGTGGGTTTGGGGGGTGTGCTTTGATTCCCTTTGTTGCGCTCTTTGGTGGGTGTTTAGTTGTTGGAGAGACGTGCCTACTGTTTGCAGTCTTGTCATGTCGTAGGTTTAAGTGACGCCCTCCTTTCCAATGCGAAATTCCTACTGATTTATTTCCGCCATGATTTTGTTTCAGCATCAACTCCGTACTTGCCTTTATTTTCTTTTTTAAACAAGAGAAAATCCTAGGGTAAGTTCCGTAAGCATGCAAATCACGTACTAATTCCTTATAAATCACACGTATAAGTTAAAATTACGGATTATAACGCATGCAAAAACACTTACAAATCGTACATTCAACATTGGCATTTTGTTTTCCCCCTATTGATTTCTTGGCCTTTCTATTCCCACTACAAAAATTTTGACTATTAGGGATCAACGTTGGCCAACATTGGTTTAAATAATAGGGGGTTTTATTGCCCTATAGGAACTGTTTTGGTCTCTATTAGTTATATAGAGACCAAAACAATCCCTATAGGACAAAACAATCCCTATAGGGCAATAAGACCCCCTATTATTTAACCAATATTAGTCAACGTTGGTCCCTATATTTAGACCAATATTAGTTAACGTTGGTCCCTAATAGTCAAATTTTTGTAGTGTCCATGCGTCAAAATGAGCGATGGCATTGAGCCATGATATGGAATCAAAATTCTCCGTTTTATCACTTATTGATACTTTTTGTGAACATTTTCTTTTCCCTCAAATCAGAAGGAAAGTTCTCATGGTGATTTGGTCCCATAATTAACTTTTATCTTTCATTCCATGCCTCTCACCCTATTTGCTTTTTTATAATTTTGACCTAAACCGGCAGATTTTCAATCCCACTTGCTATCGTAAAACTATGGGTATGAAGGGAAATCATTAGGACATCCCTTTTCTTCCTATATCTTTTAGGAAAACATAATTAAACAAGAACACTATTTGCGCATGCATCCGAAGTCTGAGTTTGATTCCCCACAACCACACCACCAACAGGGCCATCACTTCTGCAATATACAGTAAGGTGGGCTTAGCAAACATATTGGGCCCAATCCAGTTGAAGGCGAAACCTTTCAAGTTTCAACCCAATCTCGAATCTTTACGAACTTATTTGCCAAGTCATGGACTCTCCTGAAAGCAAAGAGTTAAGACCCAAAAACCAAAAGAGGCAAACAAAACCACAAGAGAAAACAAGACGAAGAAAGGTTGAAGCTTTTTCCGCCATTGTTTCCCTCCCGAAAATTCCGCGTTGGGGTTTGGCCTAGAATGCACCATGCAGCGACTCAGAAGCTCCAGCAGCTTAATTCAGCTCAGGAAGAAAGCTTTCCGATCATGGGCTGCAATCCAGGACACTTATTTTTCCACCAAGGTGCTCACTTTTTCCTGAATTTCCCACTTTTTTGAGGTTTTTTATGGATTTAAGCTGTTGGGTTTCATTGCTTTTCATGGGTTTTGCTTCTTTTGATTGGTTGGTTGTGCAGCTTTCTTGGGTTTTTGAATTTTTTTTTTTTGGGTGAATTTTGCAGGATTTATTTGAGAGCCATAAAGTAGTATTTACTGTTGGAACTTCTATAGCATCAGTCGGCACAGCTTGGTTTGGTGAGTTTAATTATTTCTTTACGCATCGATTTTGTGTTGCTGTATCTGCATATGCGTTTGTTTGTGATATGTTGCAACAAAATTTAGTGGTAAGGATATGTAGTAGCAAAAGATATGGGAATAGGAGTGGCATTTTGACAGGCCACTTGAATAAAGAGATAAAATTTGTGCGGAAATGTATCGGGGAAGTGAAGTGTTGCGCGAACATACTGGATAAGCTTACCATTCATGGATACAATTTTAATTCGAATTTGAAGTTGGAAAACTCGGACAAGTGTTTGAAGTCATGCTATGTGGTATAAATTTCATAGTATGTAGTCATGGATGAGTTCTAGTGTTAGAATTGTGAAGGGCAGCATTTACGATGTTCGAATAATCTTACTAATCTTTTACTGATATAGATGAATGTCTTGTCCAATACACATTTGTTTTGGGTGCGTGCAGGATATACTTTGCGCCATCTACATGAATCGAAAGTGGATCAGAGGCTCGAATCAATTGAAAGAGCTGTAAGCACGGTCATATATACTTTGTAGAGTTCATCATTTTACTGCCATGTGGTTAATAATTTTGATGGTGGGATATGAGCAAGGTCTCTTTCTCAGTTTTCCTAGTTAGATTTTGGTTTCATGCTGCCACTTGAAACCTACTTTTACATAATTTTACTCAACGTCTCCCCCTTTCTTATTGATCTGTTTCTGTTGATTACATATGGACTTCTTTTCTGTTTATAAGCAGATGAAAGGCAATCATAATCTGGAACGGTCAGAAATTAGAAACATTGTGAATGCTGGAAGTATTACTCTTCCTTCATGCATAGCCACTGCAGGAACCACTTTAATCATCGGGTTTGTTAAATCTTAATTTCCATATTAGTTATATATGTTTTGCATTATGCAACTACGCATAATGATTCAGGCATTTTACACTTACAACCTTTTTAACCGCACTGCAGCTATGCTTTGGGTTGGCGTGGTGGAAGGTGGTATGCAAATAGGCAGTTCCGAAGGGAGCAGATGAAACTGCTAGGGCAGATTAAACCTAAGAGGTGGCAGTTGCTTAGGGGGGTAGCACCTAAAGGATGGAAATTCCCAATTCTCAGAAGACCGTTCATCAGGCTAAGAACACAAGAGAATGCAGTCAAAACATCAGAGAAGATAAAGGACACTCATAGCCCACAAAATCTCGGAGAATCCCATCAATCTTGTCAGCGAGCATAAATCATGACAAGTTTTTGTTTGTGGAGAAATCCTGATGGGAAAAACACCTTGTTAATATAGTTCCATACCTGTTTAAGGTAATTTTTTGTTCTGGTATTTATTGTAAAGGAAATGAATTATCAGAATCATCTAGAGGAATTGGATTCAGCATTGCATCCTTAACGTATATCAAAGTTCATCAACGAATCCAATTGTGTTCCTAGCTTGTCCCACTGGAAATTTCTCTACTGCTTTAGTCTGTTAGCTTTCTTTCTCCAGTTGAGTGATATTCTTATCAACGATAACTAAGGGGGGGGGGGGTACTCGGATTGGATTTCGTTGTAGATGAGAGATCGTTCTGCTCTAGTCAATTTTGCTATGCCAAGTCTTCACCTAGTCTGTGATGAGTTGCTAATGCGGTTGTCATCAGAATTGTGGGACTCGGGGAGTACCATGTGCGAAACGAGGGGATTGGAGTTTTAACATTCTATAGCTCCGGTGGCAGTACGCCTTCATCTGTTTACTAAATAGACAAGATAAACAGCGACAACATACAAGTCTCAAATTTGAATATGTTTTGGTTTTACATTCTTGAATCGCTTTCTTTGTTTGAACCCATCGAGCAGAGGAAAACTCTTGTTAAATTATGGAACGTTGCGGCGCCGGTATCTATCTATGGTTTGATGCAAACTATATCTATGGTTTGATGCAAACTATTTCTTAATGATTGTTTTTTCAACTGGCGACAGAGTAAGCTTCCAATTATATATGCCTTTGTTTAGCTTCACATAGTTTAACAAACTGAGCAATCTGTTGACGAAACGAGGTGTCTGAGCTCATCTGAAAATCCATTTTCTGCACCTATAAAAGCTGCCAGAAACTTTAATAACAATATAACTTTTGAAGATGATGGCTAACATTGTACTCTCTGGTATTCTAGTTATTCTATTATGCGAGTCAGCAGTTGGAGCTAGAACAACAACATTCTTCTCCGCGGATGGCTGGGTTGCTACATCTGCATTGGCTCCTCAACCAGATGATGGTATCTGCGCATCAATGGTGACACCTCAAGGATATCCTTGTGAAGAACATACAGTTAACCTCCGCCTTTACTGCACCACCTTCATTTTTGTTCAATTTATCAAGAGTTAATGTATAACAGCTGTGTTTATAGGTTACAACACAAGATGGCTATATTCTCAGCATGCAGAGAATTCCATCTGGCAAGTCAGGAGATGCATCAGGAAACAAGATACCAGTGCTTTTACAACATGGACTGATCTCAGTAAAACTTCAATATTATATCCCAGGAAGTTGAAATTTTCATGGCTCCTCATGCAAACAGTAAGATGTTACAAGTACGTTTGTTTGGTGTGTGGTCTGCAGGATGGAATTACATGGTTGCTGCTACCTCCAGAGGAATCTTTGGCATTCCTCTTGGCTGATAATGGATACGAGGTGTGGCTTGGCAACACCCGTGGCACCAAATATAGCCTCGGACATACATCACTGAGTCCGGACGATCCGGTACCTCCATGTCATTGCCTTGAATCTTCCATTAGTCATCATTTTTCGGTGGTTACAAGTAAGAACATGAAAGTACTAAAAAGCACAAACACCACTTTTTCTATTTTTCAGGCTTATTGGGAATGGTCATGGGATGAACTAGTCGCTTACGATCTTCCAGCTACATTCCAGTACGTGCATGATCAAGCAGGACAGAAAATTCACTATGTTGGACATTCACTGGTGATTTTCACAAACTCTGCAGTTTTGTTTCGTTCTGAAATTTCCTAAAGATCAAATGTTTGTGTTCTTGGACAGGCGTTTAACATTGTGAACTCACCAAGTAATGGACTTGTTTTGTAGGGAACTTTGGTTGCTCTGGCTGCTTTTTCGAAAGACCAGCAAGTGAATACCATAAGATCAGCCGTCTTACTTAGCCCAATTGCTTATGTTGCTCAGATGCCCTCACGCCTTGCTACAACTGCTGCCAAACTCTATCTTGCGGAGGTAAGAGCCATTCCTCTTTCGAGCCATTTTGGTTCTCCAAAAAGAATTCAACTCTTTGACAATCTATTATATCTTCTAACAGGCTTTATACAAGGCAAATATTAGAGAGTTTGATCCAAAAGGGTAACAATTCTCGTACTTTAAGAAACTTGCTCTTTGATGTTACATATGTCTTGGAGATTTTCCAGCAAGGAGACGGATAAGTGTTCTAATACAGATTTTCTGAACAGGCAGGCATTAGTCGAAGTCCTTAAGGCTGTCTGCAACAAACCAGGTGTTAACTGCGGCTACTTGTTGACTTCTTTCACAGGTAGTAAACATGTCTCCATATGTTCTTACTAGCACTTAAACATTATTGTTACTGACTTGGAGTTTTTGGCAACTGAAGGCAAGAATTGCTGCTTAAATTCTTCCACAATCGAGGTCTCTTTAGCTCATGAACCTCAGCCAACTTCAACGAAGAACATGGTCCATCTTTCTCAAAGTAAGTGCTTTTTACATCGTTCACAAGCGCTTTTAGCAGTTCCAGAAGCATTCCCAAAACCAGCTTAACTCAAATTGAATCTTGTAATCTCTGGACAGTGATAAGAGATGGGACACTTGCAATGTTCGACTACAATGACAAGGATGAGAACATGCAGCACTACGGGCAACCGAATCCGCCGGCTTACACGATGACAAGCATTCCGAATGATCTTCCTCTCTTCCTCAGCTATGGAGGTGCAGATGCACTTTCTGATGTCAATGATGTCAAGATTCTGCTGAATGACCTCAAAGGTCATGATGCTGATAAGCTGGTGATTCAGTACCAAGCCGATTATGCGCACGTTGATTTTGTCATGGGTGAAACTGCGAAGCAGGATGTTTATGATCCTATCATGGCTTTCTTCAAAGCTCAATGAGGAAATTTACTTGTGAAAATGTAGTGCCGATTCTCTTCTTTTACATTCCGTTTTCATTGACTTTGGTGTATTTACTCGTACTGTATACAAACAAAGTTATAAACACAGTGTACCACAATATTTACAGTTCAATTCCACTTTACTGTGTACCGTATGTTAATGTAATTTTGATGAAGAATTACGCATATTTGTTTTGCATTATGAAACTACGCATATTAAATGATTCAGGCATTTTACACTTACAACCTTTTTAACTGCACTGCAGCTATGCTTTGGGTTGGCGTGGTGGAAGGTGGTCAGCAAATAGGCAGTTCCGAAGGAAGCAGATGAAACTGCTAGGGCAGATTAAACCTAAAAGGTGGCAGTTGCTTAGTAGAACCTAAAGGATGGAAATTCCCAATTCTCAGAAGACCGTTCATCAGACTAAGAACACAAGAGAATGCAGTCAAAACATCCGAGAAGATAAAGGACACTCATAGCCCACAAAATCTCGGAGAATCCCATCAATCTTGTCATCGAGCATAAATCATGACAAGTTTTTGTTTGTGGAGAAATCCTGATGGGAAAAACACCTTGTTAATATAGTTCCATACCTGTTTTAAGGTACTTTTTTGTTCTGGCTTCTGGTATTTATTGTAAAGGAAATGAATTATCAGAATCATCTAGAGGAATTGGATTCAGCATTTTCATCCTTATTGTGAATCAAAGTTCGTCAATGAATCCGATTGTGTTCCTAGCTTGTCCCACTGGAAATTTCTCTACAGCTTTAGTCTGTTATCTTTCTTTCTCCAGTTGAGTGATATTCTTATCAAAGATAACTAGAGGGGTACTCGGGTTGGTTTTGGTTATAGATGAGATCGTTCTGCTCTCTGATGAGTTGCTAATGTGGTTGTCTTCAGAATTGTGGGACTCGGGGAGTACCATGTGTGAAACGAGGGGATTGGGGTTTTATATTTACTATAGCTCCATTGGCAGTATGCCTTCATCTGTTTATTAAAGAGACAAGATAAACATTGACAACATATAAGTCTCAGAATTGAATATGTTTTGGTTTTACATTCTTGGATCGCTTTCTTTGTTTGAACCCATCGAGCAAAGGAAAACTCTTGTTAATTTACGGAATCGTGACAGCGACGATATCTAAGGTTTGATTCAAACTATTTCTTAATGATTTTTTCAACTGGCGGCAGGGTAAGCTTCCAATTATATATGCCTTTGTTTAGCTTCACATGGTTTAACAAACTAAACAATCTGTGGACGAAATGAGGTGTCTGAGCTCATCTGAAAATTCATTTTCTGCAGCTATAAAAGCAGCCAGAAACTTTAATGACAATATAACTTTTGAAGATTATGGCTAACATTGTACTCTCTGGTATTCTAGTTATTCTATTATGTGAGTCAGCAGCTGGAGCTAGAACAACGTTCTTCTCCGCGAATGGCTGGGTTGCTACTTCTGCATTGGCTCCTAAACCAGATGATGGTATCTGCGCATCAATGGTGACACCTCAAGGATATCCTTGTGAAGAACATACAGTTAACCTCCGCCATTACTGCACCACCTTCGTTTTTGTTCAATTTTTCAAGAGTTAAATGTATAACAGTTGTGTTTTTCGGGTTTATAGGTTACAACACAAGATGGCTATATTCTCAGCATGCAGAGAGTTCCATCTGGCAAGTCAGGAGATGCATCAGGAAACAAGATACCAGTGCTTTTACAACATGGACTTCTCATGGTCTGTAAAACTTCGATATTGTACCCAGGAACTTGAAATTTGCATGGGCTCCTCATGCAAACAGTAAGATGTTAAAAGTCAGTTTGTTTGGTGTGGTCAGGATGGAATTACATGGCTGCTGCTACCTCCAGACGGATCTTTGGCATTCCTCTTGGCTGATAATGGATACGAGGTGTGGCTTGGCAACACCCGTGGAACCAAATATAGCCTCGGACATACATCACTGAGTCCGCATGATGCGGTAACTCCATGTGATTGCCTTGAATCTTTCGTTTGTCATCATTTTTCGGTGGTTACAAGTAAAATTACTAAAAAGTACAAACACCATTTTTCCATTTTCCAGGCTTATTGGGAATGGTCATGGGATGAATTAGTCGCTTATGATCTTCCAGCTACATTCCAGTATGTGCATAATCAAACAGGACAGAAAATTCACTATGTTGGACATTCACTGGTGATTTTCACAAACTCTGCAGTTCTGTTCCGTTCCGAAATTTCCTAAAGATCAAATGTTCGTGTTCTTGGACAAACTTTCAGCCTTGTGAACTTACCGAGTAATGGACTTGTTTTGTAGGGAACTTTGGTTGCTCTGGCTGCTTTTTCGAAAGACCAGCAAGTGAATAACTTAAGATCAGCCGTCGTACTTAGCCCAATTGCTTATGTTGCTCAGATGCCCTCACCGCTTGCTACAACTGCTGCCAAACTCTATCTTGCGGAGGTAAGAGCAATTCCTTTTTTCTAGCCATTTTGGTTCTCCAAAAAGAATTCAACTCTTTGACAATCTATTATACCTTCTTCTAACAGGCTTTATACAAGGCAAATATTAGAGAATTTGATCCAAAAGGGTAACAATTCTTGTACTTTAAGAAACTTGCTCTTTGATGTTACATATGTCTTGGAGATTTTCGAGCTAGGAGACGGAAAAGTGTTCTAATTCAGGTTCTCTGAACAGGCGGGCATTAGTCGAAGTTCTTAAGGTTGTCTGCAACAAACCAGGTGTTAACTGCGGCGACTTGTTGACTTCTTTCACAGGTAATAAACATGTCTCCATATGTTCTTACATGTCTCCATATGTTCTTACTAGCACTTAAAACATTATTGTTACTGACTTGGAATTTTTGGCAACTGAAGGAAAGAATTGCTGCTTAAATTCTTCCATAATCGAGGTCTTTCTAGCTCATGAGCCTCAGTCAACTTCAACAAAGAACATGGTCCATCTTTCTCAAAGTAAGTGCTTTTTACAGAGTTCACAAACGCTTTTAGCAGTTCCAGAAGCATTCCAAAACCAGCTTAACTGAAATTAAATCTCGTAATCTCTGGACAGTGATAAGAGATGGGACACTTGCAATGTTCGACTACAATGACAAGGATGACAACATGCAGCACTATGGGCAACCGAATCCGCCGGCTTACATGATGACAAGCATTCCGAATGATCTTCCTCTCTTCCTCAGCTATGGAGGTGCAGATGCACTTTCTGATGTCAATGATGTCAAGATTCTGCTGAATGACCTCAAAGGTCATGATGCTGATAAGCTGGTGGTTCAGTACCAAGCCGATTATGCGCACGCTGATTTTGTCATGGGTGAAACTGCGAAGCAGGATGTTTATGATCCTATCATGGCTTTCTTCAAAGCTCAATGAGGAAATTTACTTGTGAAAATGTAGTGCCAATTCTCTTCTTTTACATTCCCTATTCATTCACTTTGTATTTACTCGTCCTGTATACAAAGTAACAAACACAGCGCACCGCAATATTTACAGTTCAATTCCACTTTTACTGTGTACCCTATGTTAATCTAATTTTGATGAAGCATTTGGAACCCAAAATACTCATCAATACTAGTCATTACCAAAACTAGTCCCAAATTGCCATAAGACAATTTCTTGGTCTGGGTGATTTTGAATGGGGAATCAATGTTGGTGATCAACGTCATGGGAACTCTTTCGAAAGAGTTTACACAAGGGTTATTTCTACTTTCAAAATATTGGATGATCCTTCTAAAGTCTATTTATGAAAATTTCTAAACCTTATCATTTAATTCTGATCTTCCAAATGGTAGTATACATTTACAATTTAACGCAGAATGCTCATTCATGAGAAATTACAGACACGAGTCAAAGTTTGAAGAATCTTTCTACTTTCAAAATATTGGATGATCCTTCTAAAGTTTATTTATGAAAATTTCTAACCCTCGTCATTTAATATTGCCCTTCCAAATGGTGGTAGACATTCACAATTTAATGCAGAAGGCTCATTCATGAGAAATTACAGACACAAGTCAACGTTTGACCGTCATTACCAGTTAGATTTTGGAGGTCAAGGGGGAGCTGACACTTATTTTCATGACTATCACCATGAATTATCTTAATTACACATGAATTTAGGAGGTAAATAGGCTTTGTCCGTTTTTGTGCATCAATTTCTTCACTATAAAGAGCAACAGTCCTTAACACAATTAGCACAAACATAGGAAACTACTACACTAAGCTCCAAAATGACCTACCCTTTGACTACTCTGCTTCTTGCTGCCCTTTGTGTTTCAGTAGCTTCAGCAGCAAGAAATCTGCTGCAAGCACCCGGAAATGTTGACATTTGCAAATCAATGGTCGAGACTCAAGGCTACCCTTGTGAAGAACATCAAGTAATTTAAACTTTTTATATGTCTAGATTATTACGTATCTATGTCACTCTTTGAAATTTTCTAATTAAGTGTTTTTATGTTTAAGGTAACAACACAAGATGGTTACATCCTTGTTCTGCAGCGGATTCCAGCCGGTCGGTCTGGTAATCAGACAGTAGCTAGGATTCCTGTTCTGCTACAACATGGTTTAATGATGGTTTGTACTAATCACCAGACATTAGAAAATTACATTATCTGACAAATTGATTAAGGGAACTGTTTGTGTGGCAATTAACAGGATGCTTCAACATGGCTACTCAATTCACCGGATAAAGCTCTGGCATTCATCTTGGCAGACAATGGCTTTGATGTATGGCTTGGCAATGCTCGTGGGACAGTCTCTAGCCACGCACACACATCACTTTCGCCTAATACTCCGGTATGATCACAATGCCTGATTAACAAATGTTGATTACATTATGCTGTCTGCATTAACTTAATAATTCTTATGATTATGTGTTAATTTGTATGATATGTAGGCTTTTTGGGACTGGACATGGGACCAATTGGCTGCTTTCGATCTTCCAGCTTCATTCCAGTATGTGAGCACTCAAACAGGACAGAAATTGCACTATGTTGGACATTCCTTGGTAAAAGATTTAGTACTTTTTGGTTCCTGCTGCTTTTTTATACAAGGAATATTGGGGAAGGAGGGATCCGGACTTTTTGAAATTTCTAATGCTGACACATGGAGTTTTTGGAATTATAGGGAACTTTGACTGCCCTTGCTGCCTTATCTCAAGGAAAGCTGGTAGACATGATCAGATCAGCTGCTATGCTTAGTCCAGTTGCGTATCTGGGTCTCGTGTCCAACCCATTTGCAAGAAGTGCAATCGATGTGTTTTTAGCTCAGGTAACATAACTCATCAACTCTGCTGTTTTCATATATAAAATAGAACGGCTGACCAAGATGTTCTGTGTTTTCTTTAACAGCAATTGGCATGGTTTGGTGCCAGCGAATTCCCAAACGCGTAAGATAGTAACTTCAGCCCTGAAAAGATCTTTGGTTACTTTTTCTTAAGCATATAGATTCAAATATGATTCCATTTGATTCCTGGCCACTCACTTGTGACATTAATAACAGGCAAGTGAGGCAACTTCTGCAGGTTGTGTGTGCAAGACCAGATATTGACTGCTCCAACTCCAACTTTCTGACCACCACTACAGGTAGTGACATTGTTAGACTTTTGCAGGAAATTTTGAAGTTTGTTTTGCTCCGTTTTTTAATGTCATGGTTTTCCATGCAATCTTTAGGTCCAAATTGCTGCCTCAGTCCTTCAGCCGTAGACGCTTTTTATAGCCATACGCCTCAATCCACATCGACAAAGAACTCGCTACACATCTTTCAGAGTAAAGTTTTTTTTTTTCTTTCAATTCATTTCCAAGTACTTCACCACTTTGTTCATAAACGTATGAAATTTTTGCTTGTTGTTTGTGACAGTGGGGAGAAAAGGAACCATAGAGATGTACGATTATGGTCTTCCAGCTGTGAACTTTCAGCACTACAACCAGTTCACTCCTCCTGCCTACACCATGGCAAACATCCCGAAAGACGTTCCTCTATTCCTCAGCCACGGAGGGAGAGATCCGCTTTCCAATGTGAATGATGTGAGGAGGCTGTTGAATGACCTCAGAAATCATGACCAGGACAAGCTTGTTGTGGTGTTTAGA
Source organism: Spiraea crenata (assembly GCA_033992175.1). Taxonomy (NCBI): domain Eukaryota; kingdom Viridiplantae; phylum Streptophyta; class Magnoliopsida; order Rosales; family Rosaceae; genus Spiraea; species Spiraea crenata. The sequence goes on from JAVBHV010000019.1 coordinate 884,958, forward strand.
CCAGAGTATGCACATTTGGATTTTGTTATGGCTGGAAATGCCAACCAATTTGTCTATGGACCTTTAATGGCCTTCTTCAAGAGCCATTGAGAGATCACTGAACTTTTGTACTCTATAGCAGCTGTTCTTTTGCTTTGCACATTTAGAAGGGTGTTTTTCCTTCCTGATGTTTCTTGTAGTAGTGTAACTTTTTTTTTTTTTTTTGATAAACCAACAATATATTAAGAGGGCACAAGCCCAGAAGACTTACAAGCAAACTTATAAGAGGCCTGCCGAAAGGCAGAAAAACCCAACAAGGGAAACTAGAAAATTACATTAAGGAGACATTCCAAGCAACAGCAGCCAAGGAGTTCTCTGCAGACGGTTTAAAAGCTAGGGAGCAGATCCGACAACGAATCAAGGTGAGGGTGGATTGGAGGACCACAGCAGCAGGCTTGGAGGTATTCCGGAAAATACGATTATTGCGCTCCAACCATAAGGAGTAAACAGTAATAGAAAGAGCCAACTTCCTAATAATAATGCTCATCTTGTCCCCCTTCCATTGGGACCCAAAGGAGCAAATCGCAGATGGCCAAGGAGGGTTCGACCAAGGCATACCACACCTACCCAAGATTGCCCGCCAAATCCCCTCAGTAAAAGGGCAATCAAAGAAGAGGTGAGAATGAGATTCCAAGGCCGACCTACAAAACACACAATTAAGATTCTGCTGCGGGATAAACTGACCAATCCGATCAAGGGTAGAAAGTCGGGATCTAACAGCCAACCAGAGAATAAAGCTAGCTTTAGGGAGGTGACCTTTAAACCACACCAACTTTGCCCACGGGACATCCGGCCTCCGAACAACAAGCGACTTCCACATGGAGGCAGAGGAGAAGGACCCAGATGGATCAGCAACCCAAGTGAACCGATCCTGCTGTCCGGAGATAGTAATAGAGCGAGAGCTCAACTGGATTGAGCGAAAAGCCAGATTGCTGGTGAGCGGCCAAACCCACTGGGAGTCCTCAATAACCGAGCTTAATTTGGACCGCAAGCTAAGACCCGTAGCCTGCACCACAGAAGAGCCAAGCACAGCAAATAAGGGGACATTGCCTAGCCAGGTATCAGACCAAAGAAAAATGTTGGCCCCATCGCCAACTTTAGCTCGGATATTAGGCCGAACAAGAGGACGGATCTTCAAGATCTTACGCCAATTCCACGAACAAACCGAGGGGGGAGCAAGGGACCAGAAACAACTATCCTTGATGTAGAAAGCTTTGACCCAGTCGACCCACAAATTAGAAGATCCCCCTGCAAACAGATACCAAATGTGGCGAGCCATCAAGGCGTTGTTCCAAGTAACAAGGTCACGGATGCCCAGGCCCCCTTCCGCCTTTGGCGCACAGACCTCACTCCACGCCACCTTAGCAGAGTAATGCCCATCATTTCCAGCCCATAGGAACCTACGAAATCTGGACTCAATCTCCTTGAGCACCCCTTTGGGAAGAAAAAGGTGAGACGCCCAAAACACCTGTAAGCTTGCCAAAACCGATCGGATAAGGAGAAGTCTCCCAGCATAGGAGAGGAAACGATGCTCCCACCCCCTGATTCTAGCCACCACTCTCTCAATCAACGGCGCACAATCCGAGGAATTCAATTTGGAGGTGATCAAAGGGACTCCCAGATAACGGACCGGCAGAGAACCAATACCAAAGCCAAATAACGCCACAAGCCTAGTAGCAATACTCTCTCTAACACCAGCCAAGAAAATGGAGCTTTTAGAAGGGTTCGGAATAAGGCCCGAGGCCATAGAAAACCAATTCAAGGCCTCTTTAAGAACACGGGCAGACACCACATCCCCATGGCATAGCAAGATCAGGTCGTCCGCAAAAGACAAGTGGGTGATACGCAACCCACCGCACCTCCAATGATGCCGGAAGCGAGGGGAAGCAACGACACTCTGCTGCACCTTCCGAGAAAACATATCCATAGCAATAATAAAGAGATATGGAGACATTGGGTCCCCTTGCCTAAGACCCCTCCCCGAGGGAAAGAAACCCGCAAGCTCCCCATTTATAGATATTGAGAACCGAGCCGAGGAAATACAAGTGAGGATCCACTTGACCAGCCGAGGCGGAAACCGAAACGCCAAGAGAGCTTGGGAAAGGAAATCCCAGTTAAGGGAATCATAGGCTTTCCTGATGTCCACCTTAAGCGCGCATCTAGGCGACCCCCCAGCTAGATGATAGCCCAGAAGAAGCTCCTGAACTAACACTACGTTATCACCAATACGACGGCCACCAACAAAGGCCGATTGGAAGGGGGAAATAATCTTGGGGAGCACCCCTTTAATCCGGTTTGCAATCAACTTGGTAACAACCTTGTAGAGGGTATTACAACAAGAGATAGGGCGGAAATCGGCCAAAGAGGACGGGTTGGCCACCTTAGGAATAAGAGTCAAAATGGTAGAGTTGATCTCGCCCAAGAGCTCACCAGAATGGAAAAACTCCTTAACTGCACTGATCACATGAGAGCCAATAATTGGCCAAGCCTTCTGAAAAAACAACCCATTAAATCCATCAGGCCCTGGCGCCTTACCCGGCTTAATGCTGAAACACACATTTCGAATTTCCTCATCAGTAAACGGGGTAACCATCTCTTCAGCCTCAGACAGCGAAACCGGAGCTGGCACCAGGTAACTTAAATCACCTCCCCCCACAGAAGGTTGACCACCAAACAGAGCTTGAAAATAACTAACCGCCTCAGTTTTAATTTCCAACTCATCGGTAATTACCACACCATCAGGGCGAGTCACCGAAGCAATATGGTTTCGGTTACTGTGCTTCTTAATAACGTTATGGAAGTAGGCCGAGTTGTGATCCCCATCCTTCAGCCACAACAGTCTAGACTTTTGCTGCAGAAAGCTACCCTCCCTCTCCAGACACTCAGAGAAGGCCAGCAACAAAACCTTCTCTAAATCGATAGTGGCCTGGTCATTCGGCGTCGAGGAAAGCCGGGACTGACAGTCGTCCAGCGCAGCCTTCGCTTCCAGGGTGGCAACAGAGACATTAGACATCGGTCTTCGATTGAGGCGCTTGAGCTCGGCTTTGACAGCTTTCAATCGCCGCACTAAACGAAACTGAGCGGAACCAATCACAGGGGCAGCAAAGGCATGAGCCACAATATCCATGGACTCCGGGTGGTCAGCGTAGAAATTAATAAACTTGAAGGGAACCCTACGCCGGACTCGGTTTACACCTAACGAGATGACAGCCGGGGAATGATCCGACCCGCCCGGCTGCAGAAAGGAAGCGAAGCTGGCAGGGAACAACGACAGCCATGCCCCATTAACCATGACACGATCTAGCTTCCTCCTTAGCAGGGCTCCATTGTATTGCCTATTGCACCAAGTAAGTAATTCACCATTAAACCCCAAGTCATCCAACCCCACATCACAAATGCAGTCTTCGAACTCCGCAATAGCAGCTGGCCTATTATCAATGCCACCTTCGCTCTCGTGAAGGAAACGAGAAATGTTAAAATCCCCCAGAGCAATCCACGCAACACCAGAATCCACAGGTTGAAAGCCCCGAAACTCAGCCCATAACCGGAGACGCACCAGATCATCATTTGCTCCGTAAACAAAAGTAGCTAGAAAAACTTCCCCTGAATTCATCAGACGCACTCGACAATGGATAGCTTGGTCCGAGGTGCCCAAGACAGTGAGATCGACGAGAGCCGGATTCCAACCCACCCAAATCCCTTGATTCTTCAAGAATAAAGTGTAGTTAAGTTGGCTAAAGGTGTGTTCCATCCTCTACACTAGATTGCAATTTCCACCCGCTGCTCCCACTCCCATTATATCTTCCCGTAATTAAAAGGGTTAATGGGATATAAGCCCAAAAAAATTGTATTATTTAGATTGATACCCGTGTGTATTTTTGTTGTTGAATATACCCATGTGTAATTTTGTTGTTGAATAAAACCCATCATTTAATAGTCTTATCATATAAGATCTATAATCAACCAAATAATTTAAATTATTTACATGTATGCCATTTTACATTTGAAAACAAATAAAGTAAAATTGAAAAAAATTAACTAACCCTCCTTCAAGTTTGGCATCAGTAATATTTCTTAAAAAAAGTCAGGTACAAATGTATGCCCCCCTCCCTAAACTATTTTGTACGTATATGTCTTTTTTATGTAAATATCGGTATATAATGTTTACAGTGGATATGTACGTATTATAACTTAGGTAATTATGTAATATTTTAAAACTACACGAATTTATATAACTTTAAGCCACCTAGGAAATAAAAAATTGGCAGAAAGTCTTAGCCAATCCACCTGAGTAAAAGTCAACTTACAGAAAACCTAAGCCAATCCACCTTGATATAAGTAAACTTACAGAAACCTGAGCCAATTCACCTGGATATAATTCAACATTGGTCGTGTAACTTAGGTAACCATGTGTTTTCTTGAGACGATATAATTGAGTCATATTATTTTGTAAACACCTAAATCATGTCACCTAAGTATAGTCATATTATTTGATTTTTTATAAACACCTAAATCATGTCACCTAAGTATGATCATATTATTATATTTGTAAACAGCTAAATCAAACCACCAATTATATATCTCTTTAATTATATAAATAAGGGTATATTTGGGAGATAAACACATACATAAAAGACAAATATGGAAAGTTTTTAAGTTGACATTTAGTCAACGGGCTTTATTCTTAAGAAAAATGTTTGGTGGGTTTTAAATGAAAAAGTTAAAATTTTAAGGGTTTATGTTTCATTTACTATAATTAATTAATAAAATTGTTGGTATTAAAAACCAACTAACAACATAAACAGAAATTAAGAAATTCAGCCTCAAGTCATACAACCTTAGAAGCCATCTAATTTTATCTTCTATTTATTTTGTTGTGTTGTATAGTTGTTGGATGAGTATGAAAACAGAACTACATTAAATAAGAATGTTCAAAGTTATACGTAATGAACCCCATTTTGGAAAGCAAAATAAAAAAGTGATCATCAGTAAGACATTTCTGTGAATAATTTGGAGCTTAAGGTGTAATGAGTGTCTTTTGTTTAATTTAGGTGGGTCAATATTGAATCATTAAAGTGACAAAAGAATTGATAATGAACTTCCCACCTTAGAATCCATATCATAAAGTCATACTCTTTGTTACAAAAGGGAAACTCTTTTGTTTGGGATTAGAATGATACTGCATTCTGCTCTAAATATTCTGGATAAGGCTACTAGAAGTTAAAGAATTGAGATTGTTGAAACCGGAGAAAACTAGGATGGAAATGACAAACAATTCAGCCATTCAACTTCTTGTGGCTCTACTTTGTGTTTCTGCAGTTGCAGCAAGAAGAACTAGTCTGCAGTCAGTCACAAGTCTAGATCACGTTGGTGTTTGCGAATCGATTGTGGAGTCACAAGGCTATACTTGCGAACAACATAAGGTAAGGATCACAAACTTCCAGCCTTAAAAGTAGTCTTATCGGGTTATGCCATTGAACTTTTCATGTGGTTTCAGGTAACAACAGAAGATGGTTACATCCTTGGCCTGCAGAGGATCCCCAGTGGACGGTCAGGAAATGAGACAGATGACAAGCAGCCAGTTTTGTTACAACATGGGATCCTTCTGGTACGCACTTAAGCACCCTATGTTTGAGATGTAAGACATGAAAAATCTAACAAACAATTGTATTACAACAGGATGCTTCATCATGGATGCTCAATTCGCCAGATCAAGACCTACCATTTATCTTGGCTGATAATGGTTTTGATGTATGGATTGCCAACACTCGCGGCACAAAATCTAGCCGCGGACACACGTCACTTAGTCCTAATGATGCGGTTCACTTTGCATTTACCAATGTTTATCAGTTCATGTCCCCTGCATCATACTATTTTACTAAACAACATGTATGATTGTCTGTCAAGTTAGGCTTACTGGGACTGGTCATGGGATGAATTGGTAGCTTTTGAACTTCCTGCTATAGTCCAGTATGTGAACAATCAAACAGGACAGAAAATGCACTATGTTGGGCATTCTTTGGTAAACACTTCTAATCTGTTCAAACATCAAGTATTAAAATTTTGTTTGATACTTAAAAGGACGACTGAGATTGATGTATTGAATTATATAGGGGACTCTGACTGCACTTGCTGCCTTATCCAAAGGAAAGCTGGTAAAGTTGCTAAGATCAGCTGCATTGCTTAGCCCAGTTGCTTATCTGGGTCAGACGCCCTCACCGATTATAAGAGCTGCTTCTGAATTATTTCTAGCAGAAGTAACAGAACTCAATGAACCTTTTGTTTTCAGATATGTCCATTGTAACATAACAGCTAACCAAAAGTTCTACTGCTTCATTGAACAGGCAACGAGATTTTTGGGGTTTCCGAACGCTCCAAACAGGTGAAATTTATAAAAACTTAATCAAATTTTCTTCATTAGTAAAGGCAATGCAGATGACACCATAAAGTTAATCCAGTTTTCCTTAAAAATTGTTGGTTCTCTCCAAACCCCAACAGACAGCTCACAGAACTTGGGGAGTTGATCTGCAGAAGAGCGGGCTTTGCCTGCTCGAACCTCCTGTCAGCTTTTGTAGGTAACAACAATGTTAAGCTTGCTCCATTGACAGTTTTAACTTGAAAAATTTCATTTCTTCACCATTGCTGATTGACTTATTTTGTTCTTTCTGTGACCTAAAGGCCCAAATTGCTGCCTCAGTTCATCAGGCTTAGATAATTTATATAAGTACGAGCCTCAACCCACTGCGACAAAGAACTTTGTGCATCTAGCTCAGAGTAAGTGTCTTTCATTTCCAGGTTCTGTAGTGATACACTTGTAATACCTCAACAAAAATTATATATGTAGTACTTTTTTTCACTAAACTATTAGATCCCAGAATCCTCATAAATGTCAATTTGTGCTCCTTGTATATGGATTTTTGGACAGTGATCAGAAGAGGAACCATAGAAATGTACGATTATGGTAATGAAGACGCGAACATGGAACACTACAAGCAGTTCACTCCTCCTGTCTACAACATGGAAAACATCCTAAAAGACGTTCCTCTATTCCTCAGCAATGGGGGCAGAGATCTGCTTTCCGATGTGAATGATGTGAAGAATTTGCTCAATGACCTCAGAGATCATGACAAGGACAAGCTTATTGTGCTCTTTAGACCAGAGTATGCGCATATGGATTTTATTATGGCTCGAAATGCCAACCAATTTGTCTATGAACCTCTAATGGCCTTCTTCAAGAGCCATTAGGTACTCTGTAGCAGCTAGTTCTTTTGTTTTAAAATTTTCAATGATGTTTCTTGTAGTAGTGTAACTTGTTTTTCCAGCAATCAAGTATCATTAACTCCAGGACTTGTAGAATAAGATATTGATTGGTTCCATGAATAGAAATCACCAATCCTACGTGTTTGTACAAATTTCGTCCACCTTGTTGAATGACGAACGAACCTGCAAAACAAAGAAAATAACATCAAAGGAATTGACTAACCCCGGTGGGGGGTTTGCCAAAGGGCCTCCGATGCCTAAGTCAGAATTATATTCGTGGAACTTAGGAGTTTGTGGAGGATTTTGTGATTACCTTGAATGGCAAATGATGACCACTATTTATAGTGGTTGTAGGAGGATCTTCCTTTGGCAGGTTTAATATGAGCATTAAATGCATTAAATGAGATTTAATGCACTTAAATGACTGTCTGATCTCTGAGATCACTTCCTGAGACGTGGTGGTCTCCGAAGGGCCCTCCTCGAGAGGAGATGAACTTCGTGGAGGTCTCGCGTTCTCCCCTTTGACCGAGATGACAGCTTAGCGACTCTTAATCTCCGTTAGGGGTATGCTCGTCCTTTCGGGATTAGAATCCACGTGGCACATTCTAAATGATCAGGATTATTTTGGCTTCCACAAATGCCCCCACATCTGCCTGAGTTGATGTAGGAAACAAAAGGGAGATGTAGTCCTTTTCTTCTCTTGGCTTCTGCTCCAAGCTGGCGTCGAGATGAGGGCCTCGTAAGAGAATGAGTTCTTATCTCCCGAGGAGAAGAGGTAGTGATATGAGGATTGGCTGACTGAGAGCTCCACTGGAGACGAGGTGTTGTCTTCTCGTTGTCCAAGGGAGGGACGTTGCATGTCTTCTCACCAGAGCAGGTAAAAAACCAAATTCACTTCTTCATGATGAGTTGAAGTGTTTGAGGACTCGGACAAAAGTAGATTAAGCATATCACATAGTCTGAAACCGGCTTCATCTCCCTACGGCGTAGCCATCAGGAGAAGAAACAGGAACCTAGTCGACCTCCTTACGGCCTGACCATCAGAGGGAATTAGGCCCAGACTATGTTCAATACTCAAAACTATTTTACATGTACCTGGTCAATGAGAATTCCAAAAAGTTATGATGGGCAGTTGTTTATGGAAGATGGACAAGGTCTCAAAAAAGGTCTTGAGAAAGGTCTCGACGAGAGTGGTCTCAAGAGAGGTCTCGAATGAGGTCTCGAGAGATGACTTCAATGGTGATGTTGTTTTTGGCTTGTGTTTTGCTCCTCTATTGCCCCCAGTATATGAAGGGTTGTGTACTGATGCAGGTCTTGATACTGAGGTGTCGACTGAGAAACTGATTGGTAAGCCTTCCATTGAGTATTTGGAGAAATGTGATGGTGCCCCTCTTAACACGGGAGAGTTGAAATAGAGAGCTTCATTACTGATACTGAGCTGACTTAAATGGATGAAATTCAATGTATCTTTTTGCTTGGAGGTTTGAGTCTGATCTTCATCTTCTTGAAGGTCTGAGAGTCTAATCTTCTTTCTTGGAGGTACGAGAGTCTGATCTTCATCTTTTAGGAGATTTGAGAGTCCAATCTTCTTTCTTGGAGGTATGAGAGTCTGATCTTATTTCTAGGAGGTTTGAGATTCTGAACTTCATCTTTTTGGAGGTTTGAGAGCGGTGTAAAGGATGCTAGGGAGCTTCAGGGTGAGTCTCGTGCTGATTCCTTTCAAAATCAAAGGTCGAGACTTGTCTAAATTTGATATCAATATGAGATCCCGTTGGTTACTATACTTCACACTGATGGTCTTCAAGTTGATAGATCTTGATTTCTAGGCTTGAGATCTCGTTGGTTACTCAACTTCACGCTACGAGATCTTCAAGCCATATTGATGGCCTTGAACCGATCGTCTTGTAAAAGCTTCTATTTTGTTGACTTGAAACAGTTTTTCAAAGGAGTCACTACAAAACCGGATATGAACAAAATCAAGCTGATATTTGGTCTTCCGGGTGAGTACATGGAATTGAGATGGTTGTTGAGTCCATGGAGATCGAGGACTGATGGGTTATCTCATTGCCCTCCCAATGTGATTGATGTTGATTCTCTATCCGAGGTCTCCGGCGGATTGAAGAGGAGACGAGCTGAGGCCGAGCCAAAGGCCGAGAGCAATCTCTTGGTCTCCAAAGAGAAGAGGCCGAGACATGAAGATAGTTATATGGGAGATGAAGTGTAATCCTCAAGTTGTCTAGGGGGAAACGTACCACAGGTAAACAGCCGAATGCGCTGCTTAGTGAACGAGTGAATCAGCTGAAGCGTTTTGAGGTGTGGTCCTTTGAAGAAGATGGGTGTGATCTCGAGAGATCTCGAGAGACGTCTCGGGGAAGGTCTCCACTGAGCTCTCGAAGGAGGTCTCGGGGGAGGTCTCGAATGAGATCTCGAAGGAGGTCTTGGGGAAGGTCGAGAGAGAGGTCTCAAGAAAGTCTCGAGGGAGGTCTCGAGAGAGGTCTCAAGGAACTTTAATGTTGATGCAGCAGTGGATCTTCTGCTTGCTCCTACTTTGCCAACTTCATTTAATAGTGATGGCGTGGAAGTTATGGTTTTGTCCGTGTAGGCTACTAGAGAATTGTCAAGTGAACCTTTGGAAGAGCTTGAGGGATTCCTCTTGATCTTGGTGCTGCAATGAATGAGACATGATGTTGGCAACTTCTTTGTTGATGTCGACCTGAATGATCATTCTGAGAGCACCTTAGGGGGTGTAGTGATTTGTGTTGACTCCTTTGAAAACAAGAAAGTTAAGAGAAATAGTTAAGTGATTCATCTCTCTTCCATGCCCCCACTTCTCATCAACTGAAGCGATGGGAAGATGAGAACTTGGACATGAAATCTACTCTTGTTCTTTCTGAAGAGAAGTATTTGAGGGTGGTCTCTGATCTTACTTCAATAAAAGAGGAGCTTGTTGAGGAGAAGGAATCTTGTGAAAAATGGATCATAAGCTCATGTAATCTGAAGATCTTGTAATCAAACTAGAGTCTGAGTTGTGTGGAGTTCGTTCGACCCTCGTAACCCTTCAAGTGAATGTGCTCTCGGAGTTGGAGGCTTCTAGAGACGAAGTCAATAGGTTGAAGGCCGAGAAGAAATGAGAGCAAGTTGCCTCTTTTTGCTTTATATTCCTGGTAACCTTTCCTTTTGAATTTGTTTGGCCTTCCTGTCTTGAATTAGTGAAGACATGGCCTTCATCTCATGACATTTTACTAGATCGAGATCAGCTGAGAGTGTCACTTGCCTTCCTCTTTAAGGTGAATTACTTTTGCAAAGGAAATCTTCATGTATTGCCTTATTAAAAAGGGCTTTAGACCTCTTGGCTGTCTCCCAGAAAAGAGAGAGCAGCGTGGACCCTTAGATGGGTTTTTAGACCTCTTGCGTTGCCTCCCAAAAGAGTGAGAGCACTAAGGGCCACCCTTAGATGGGTTTTTTAGACCTCTTGCGTTGCCTCGTTGGATAGGGGCCATGATTCATGGGTTGCCTAGTCCAACGAGATTGATGCAACTTGGGCCACCTATGAATGGGTTTTAGATCTCTTGCGTTGCCTCGTTGGATAGGGGTCATGGATCATGGGTTGCTTAGCCCAACGAGATTAATGCAACTTGGGTCACCCATAGATAGGTTTTTAGACCTCTTAGGTTGTCTCCCAGAAGAGTGAGAGCACCAAGGGCCACCCTTAGATGGGTTTTTTAGACCTCTTGGGTTGTCTCCCAAATGAATGAGAGCACCAAGGGCCACCCTTAGATGGGTTTTTTAGACCTCTTGCGTTGCCTCGTTGGATAGGGGCCATGATTCATGGGTTGCCTAGTCCAACGAGATTGATGCAACTTGGGCCACCTATGAATGGGTTTTAAACCTCTTGCGTTGCCTCATTGGATAGGGGCCATGGATCATGGGTTGCCTAGTCCAACGAGATTAATGCAACTTGGGCCACCCATAGATAGGTTTTTAGACCTCTTAGGTTGTCTCCCAGAAGAGTGAGAGCACCAAGGGCCACCCTTAGATGGGTTTTTTAGACCTCTTGCTTTGCCTCGTTGGATAGGGGCCATGATTCATGGGTTGCCTAGTCCAACGAGATTAATGCAACTTGGGCTACCCGTAGATGAGTTTTTTTAGATGTCTTTTTGAAGACTTGAGATCTCGCTTCTCAGCCAGACGTCTCCAGCTGAGAGTAGAGATAAGTGGAGTGCTCAGACGTCTCCGAGCCACTCCCTTTGTCTCATATGATTGTCAAGAGTTGCATCTTGTTGATAGTGGAGATATGTGGAAAAATTCCATACTTTTATTGAAAACTTCATAATAGATGTTTCTCGAGACAAAGTACGATATACAATGGATAAGGCTTTGAATATAGCCCTCAATTCTAGGAACATAATTTCCCTTCGGATTGATCTTTCTTGATGTGCAATACGTAACACTTCCTCACATTATAGGCATTCCAGGGTCTCTATTATATCGGAGAAAAGTGGTGAACTCATCTCGTTCTCTCGGGAAAATCTGAGATCTGATTTGAGCTTGCCACTTTGATCGATTAGGATCGAGGGGGATACGCATCACATCTTCTACAGGACTCCACATCTCCTCCTCAATAGTGGGGAGGAGATGAGAGTTGTCTTCTTGACCCCATTGCTGTGGCCGATATTTTGGGTTGGATTTCTTCGTCACCTTCTCCATGGCTAAGAAAAAAGAGATGAATTCTTTCTTCTTAGCGGTCTAGTCCCCATGAATTGTGATTCATGGCTTGATCCACCTTGATTAGCTCCCTGCTTTGGCTGGGGATATGAAGCTTAATTTTTGGATGCTTGGTGGAGGCCTAAGCATCTATCTTGTACATCCAAGTGCTTTATACTTTGCCTTGTCTTTGGAAGCCTTGAAGTCAAGTGCGATGGATTGCTTTATACTTGGACAAGACATGCCCCCACTCCTTTTTGGTTGGATGACCCGTCAATGTGGAAGCCAAAATAATCCCGGCCAGTTAGAACACGCCATGTGGATTCTAATCCCGAAAGGACGAGCATACCCCTAACGGAGATTATGAGTCGCTAAGCTGTCATCTCGGTCAAAGGGGAGATCACGAGACCTCCACGAAGTTCGTCTCCTCTCCAGGAGAGCCCTTCGGAGACCACCACATCTCGGGAAGTGATCTCGGAGATCAGACAACCATTCAAGTGTATTAAACCTCATTTAATGCATTTAATGCTCATATTAAACCTGCCAAAGGAAGATCCTCCTACAACCACTATAAATAGTGGTCATCTTTCACCATTCAAGGTAATCACAAAATCCTCCAAAAGCTCCTAAGTTCCAAGATTACATTTCTGACTTAGGCATCGGAGGCCCTTTGGCAAACCCCCCACCGGGGTTAGTCAATTCCTTTGATGTTATTTTCTTTGTTTTGCAGGTTTGTTCGTCATTCAACAAGGTGGACGAAATTTGTACAAACAAATTGGTGCTTTCATTGAGAGCTTGAGTTATACTCAAGTTTCTCTCCACATCTGAGTATTGAAAGCAATACTCGATCTACATCTACATTCAAGCAACATCTTTGAAGCTACCATTGTTTAAGGTTTGTCCTTGAACATACATGGTGGACACGAGAAGAACAAGGAGCAAGTAGACGGAGGGCCACACCTCAAGGAACATGATAGTTGCGGTGCCCCAAGCCTGAGACGTGTCATACACTGCGAGCTTGGAGTCATACCTCATCGCCAATCCTTGAGTGGCCCCAACCACGACTCTACCAACAATTCAAGTCTCCGACGCCTCGAGACTAGCGGACTAACCCATTACCCAAGGAGTAGTAGGGCCTAAGCCTACTCCTCCAAGCAAAGTAGCTGCTCCTATGGGAGGCCATCCTACCCCAGTCATCTCAACGACTGCGACGGTGGGACAAAGGCAAGACAACCGCTCCTACAGGAGGCCATCTCACCCCAGTCGTCTCGGCGACTGCGACGGTGGGACTTACTATTGAGAGGCCTAGTCTCAGTGTTCACGGCCCAGACATGGTGCTCAAGGCCTAGTCTTGGAGATCAAAGCCTAGTCTCGAAGCCTAAAAATCCAATCTCGGGAAGTGAGGGGACGAGGGCTCAAATGTCCCCGACCCACATCGAGAGGAGAGGAGATGTAAGTGCTCCCTCAAGAAAGGTAGCTGCTCCCATAGAAGGCCATCTTACCCCAGTCGTCTTAACGACTGCGACGGTGGGACAAAGCAAGATAACAGCTCTTACTGGAATCAATCCTACCCCAATCATTTCAATGATTGAAACGATAGGACCCACTATTGAGGAGAAGCTAAAGGCCTAATCGAGCTGAAAGGCCTAATCTCAGAGTCCAGGGCTTGGTCTCGAAGCTTAAAGGCCTTGTCTCGAGCTCATGGCCAGCTCTTGAGCTCATAGCTTAGTCTCGATACTCAAGGCATGGTCGTAGAGCTCAGAGCTTAGTCTTAAGTGCTCTAAACCTAGTCTCATGGGGTGAAGAGATGAGAGCTCTAGCAACCTTAACCCATGTCAGGAGATGTGGGATATGATCTCTAACCTTCCTGATTTGCTAATGGAGGTGGTGAGATGAAGGCTTTAACCTTCAAAACCCACACCAGGAGATGAAGAGACTCATTGCAGAGACCATCAAGCGGCACCTTGGCTAGCCCTCTCTAGGAGCAGGTTAGATCACGGCCTAGACTTCTGAAGATCATGGATGCAGTGCGAGATCATCGGGCTATGGTCCCAACCTTAGCTTTTTGTCTAGTGGCAACCCACGTTGTCCATTCAACTCAACGACCACTACCCCATGGCAGAGCACACCATGGAATCTGTCACATGGTGGCCAAATATAGCTTCAACCATGGCCAGTGATGCAATCCGTCAAGACCGGCGATCCAAACTACATCTCGAGGTGTAGTATGAGATCTGAGCCCAACACTTCAAGAACAGTCACTGGTCCCATAGGAGACCATCCTACCTCAGTCTCTTCGACGGCTGCGACGGTGGAACGAAACAAAGTAGTTGCTCCTAACGGAGGCCATCTTGTCCCAGTCGTCTCAGCGACTGCGACGGTGGGAACGAATATCGAGGGGAGGACTTGATCCTCTCCGAGACCTGACACGCAAGTCCCATTGGGGCCAAGCTTGGTAGGTCCATCCGGACCAAGTGTCCATGAAGAACATGCCCGCCAAATTGAGGACCTCTTAGCCAACAAAACTTGGTTGGCTAACCAGCAAAGGAGGCTGGTGAACCAATCACTGAATTGACAGAATTTGATTCAGAATGCGACTGTGACATCTCCTAACCAGGAGACCAATGAAGATCAGATGTCCTTTTGACAACTAGAAGGGAAGAACCTGGCAATTGATCTCTCTGCAAGGAGCGCAACACAATTGGGCCTGTCCACGAGTATCCATTCAAGAGTCGGTCCCCAAAAGGACGTACCCTCAGGCCAGGAGTCACGGCCAAGGGAGGCGCCCGTTCAAGCCTTGGATCACACGTCTCAATCCATTCAAGACTTGGTCCCTTGGGGGATTACCAAGGACCTAGTCACATTCGGAGATCGGGATCACCCCCTCCAAACAACCACTTTGAAGCCAACTCCTTAATCCCCTCATTCCCAGAGGGGAGAGGAGACCACAACGCCTGAGCGACAGGCCAAGCTTCAAGTTGTACATCACTGGAGGCGAAGGAGGCCAAGACCTCTACAAGTTGAGGATGTCGAGCAGTTACTGGCTCGACGCCTTAGAGATCTCCGACCACAAGGAGACTTGGAAGATGCCCTCCAAAGATAGGTGGCAGTGAACAATGGCTCACCGTTCACTGACGAGATCAAACAAGCAAGTCTCCACAACAGAAGACTACCATGAATAAGGTGTTTTCCTCTCCATGAGCTCTCATTCAAGAGCGCCACCTCAAAGCATGTGGCATTTGCATGTTGATGAGTCATCCAACCAAAAAGGAGCGGGGGCAGGTTTTGACCTGGTCACCTCGGATGTGACATTACTCAAGCAATCCATCGCACTTGGCTTCAAGGCTTCCAAAGACAAGGTAAAGTATAAAGCACTTGGATGTACAAGATAGATGCTTAGGCCTCCACCAAGCATCCAAAAATTGAGCTCCATACCTCCAGACGAGGCCGGGAGCTAATCAAGGTGGATCAAGCCGTGAATAATAATTCATGGGAACCAAATCACTAAGAAGAAAGAATTCATCTCTTTCTTCTTGGCCATGAAGAAGGAGAAGAAGATCGAGAAGACAACTCTCATCTCCCCCCCACTGTTGAGGAGGAGATGTGGAGTCCTGAAGAAGATGTGATGCTTAACCCCCTCAATCTCAATCAATCAGAGTGGCAAGCTCAAATCAGATTTCAGATTTGCCGAGAGAACGAGCTGAGTTCACTACTTTTCTCTAATATAATAGAGACCCTGGAATGCCTACAATGTGAGGAAGTGTTATGTATTGCACATCAAGAAAGATCAATTTGAAGTGAAATTATCCTCATAGAATCGGAGGCTCGGCACAAGGCTGCATCCATTGTATCATTTATTCGTTCCCAAGAAGCATATATAATGAAGTTGTCAATAAAAATATGAAGTTTTCCCACATGTCTCTCATATCTATGAGATGTGGTTTTTGATAATCATATGAGACAAAAGGTAGCAGCTTGGAGACGTCCGAGCGCACCCCATATCTCCGCTCTTGGCTGGAGACGTCTAGCTGAGAGGCGAGATCATAAGTCCTTAATAAGGCATCTAAAAACCCATTTATGGGTGGCCCAAGTTGCATTAATCTCGCATGGATTAGGCAACCCATGGATCATGGCACCTATCCAACAAGGCAGCCCATGAATCATGGCACCTATCCAACGAGGCAACCCAAGAGGTCTAAAATCCCGAATAAGGGTGGCCCACGTTGCTCTCCCTCTTCTGGGAGACAGCCCAAGAGGTCTAAAAACCCATTTATGGGTGGCCCATGTTGCATTAATCTCGCATGGATTAGGCAACCCATGGATCATGGCACCTATCCAATAAGGCAACCCATGAATCATGGCACCTATCCAACGAGGCAGCCCAAGAGGTCTAAAATCCCGAATAAGGGTGGCCCACGTTGCTCTCCCCTCTGGGAGACAGCCCAAGAGGTCTAAAAACCCATTTATGGGTGGCCCATGTTGCATTAATCTCGCATGGATTAGGCAACCCATGGATCATGACACCTATCTAATAAGGCAACCCATGAATCATGGCACCTATCCAACGAGGCAACCCAATAGGTCTAAAATCCCGAATAAGGGTGGCCCACGTTGCTCTCCCTCTTCTGGGAGGCAGCCCAAGAGGTCTAAAAACCCATTTATGGGTGGCCCACGTTGCATTAATCTCGCATGGATTAGGCTACCCATGGATCACGGCACCTATCCAATAAGGCAACCCATGAATCATAGCACCTATCCAACGAGGCAACCCAAGAGGTCTAAAATCTCGAATAAGGGTGGCCCACGTTGCTCTCTCTTTTTTGGGAGACAGCCAAGAGGTCTAAAGCCCTTTTAACAAGGCAATTCATGAAGATTTCCTTTGCAAAAGTAATTCACCTTAAAGAGGAAGGCAAGTGACACTCTCGACTGATCTCGATCTAGTAAAAGGTCATGAGGTGAAGGCCATTTCTCGGCCTTCAACCTATTGACTTCGCCTCTGGAAGCCTCCAACTCCGAGAGCACATTCGATGGCTCAGCTTCCTTATCGGCCTTCAACTTTTCACTCTTCACTTGAAGGGTTATGAGGGTCGAATGAACTCCACACAACTTGGACTCTACTTTGATTACAAGATCTTCAAATAACATGAGCTTATGATCTATTTTTCACAGGATTCCTTCTCCTCAACAAGCTCCTCTTTTATTGAAGTAAGATTAGAGACCACCCTCAAATACTTCTCTTCAGAAAGAACAAGAGTATATTTCATGTCCAAGTTCTCATCTTCCCATCGCTTCAGTTGATGAGAAGTGGGGGCATGGAAGAGAGATGAATCACTTAAATATTTCTCTTAACTTTCTTGTTTTCAAAGGAGTCAACACAAATCACTACACCCTCTAAGGTGCTCTCAGGAAGATCATTCAGGTCGACATCAACAAAGAAGTTGCCGATATCATGTCTCATTCATTGCAGCACCAAGATCAAGAGGAATCCCTCAAGCTCTTCCAAAGGTTCACGTGCACGGACCATAACTTCCACGCCATCACTATCAAATGAAGTTGGCAAAGGAGGAGCAAGCAGAGGATCCATTGCTGCATCAACATTAAAGCTTCTTGAGACCTCTCTCGAGACCTTCTTGAGACCTCTCTCTCGACCTTCCCCGAGACCTCCTTCGAGATCTCATTCGAGACCTCCCCTGAGACCTCCTTAGAGATCTCAGTGGAGACCTTCCCCGAGACGTCTCTCGAGATCTCTCGAGATCACACCCGTCTTCTTCGAAGGACCACGCCTCAAAATGCTTTAGCTAATTCACTCGTTCACTAAGCAGCACATTCGGCTGTTTACCTGTGGTACGTTTCCCCCTAGACGACTTGAGGATTACACTTCATCTCCCATATAACTATCTTCATGTCTCGGCCTCTTCTCTTTGGAGACCAGTAGATTGCTCTCGGCCTTTGGCTCGGCCTCAGCTCGTTTCCTCTTCGATCCGCCGGAGACCTCAGATAGAGAATCAACATCAATCACATTGGGAAGGCAAGGAGATAACCCATTAGTCCTCGCCCTCCACGGACTCAACAACCATCTCCATTCCATGTACTCACCAGGAAGACCAAATATCAGCTTGATTTTGTTCATATCCGGCTTTGTAGTGACCCCTTTGAAAAACTGTTTCAAGTCAGCAAAATAGAAGCTTTTACAAGACGAGCGGTCCAAGGCCATCAATATGACTTGAAGATCTCGTAGCGTGAAGTTGAGTAACCAATGAGATCTCAAGCCTAGAAATCAAGATCTATCAACTTGAAGACCCGCAGTGTGAAGTATAGTAACCAACGGGATCTCATATTGATATTGATATCAAATTTAGACAAGTCTCGACCTTTGATTTTGAAAGGAATCAGCTCGAGACTCACCCTGAGGCTCCCTAGCATCCTTTACACCGCTCTCAAACCTCCAAAAAGATGAAGGTCAGAATCTCAAAATCTCCTAGAAGATGAAGATCAGACTCTCATACCTCCAAGAAAGAAGATTGGACTCTCAAATCTCCTAGAAGATGAAGATCAGACTCTCATACCTCCAAGAAAGAAGATTAGACTCTCAGACCTTCAAGAAGATGGAGATCAGACTCAAACCTTCAGGCAAAAAAGATACATTGAATTTCATCCATATAACTTAGCTCAGTATCAGTAATGAAGCTCTCTATTTCAACTCCCCCGTGTTAAGGGGGGCACCATCACATTTCTCCAAATACTCAATGGAAGGCTTACCAATTAGCTTCTCAGTCGACACCTCAGTATCAAGACCTGCATCAGTACGCAACCCTCCATATACTGGGGGCAATAGAGGAGCACACCACAAGCCAACAACAACATCACCATTGAAGTCATCTCTCGAGACCTCATCTCTCGAGACCTCATTCGAGACCTCTCTCGAGACCTCATTCGAAACTTCTCTCGAGACCACTCTCGTCCAGACCTTTTCTCAAGACCTTTTTTGAGACCTTGTCCGTCTTCCATAAACAACTGCCCATCATAAATTTTTGGAATTCTCATTGACCAGGTACATGTAAAATAGTTTTGAGTATTGAACATAGTCTGGGCCTAATTCCCTCTGATGGTCAGGCCGTAAGGAGGTCGACTAGGTTACTGTTTCTTCTCCTGATGGCTATGTCGTAGGGAGAGGAAACCGGTTTCGGACTATGTGATATGCTTAATCTACTTTTGTCCAAGTCCTCAAACACTTCAACTCATCATGAAGAAGTGAATTTGGCTTTTTACTTACTCCGGTGAGAAGACATGCAACGTCCCCTCCCTCGGACAACAAGAAGACAACACCTTGTCTCCAAAGGAGCTCTTAGTCAGCCAATCCTCAGATCACTACCTCTTCTCCTCGGGAGATAAGAACTCATTCTCCTATGAGGCCCTAATCTCGACGCCAGCTTGGAGCAGAAGCCAAGGAAGGGAAAGGACTACATCTCCCTTTTGTTTCCTACATCAACTCAGCAGATGTGGGGGCATTTGTGGAAGCCAAAATAATCCCGGCCAGTTAGAACACGCCATGTGGATTCTAATCCCGAAAGGACGAGCATACCCCTAACGGAGATTATGAGTCGCTAAGCTGTCATCTCGGTCAAAGGGGAGATCACGAGACCTCCACGAAGTTCGTCTCCTCTCCAGGAGAGCCCTTCGGAGACCACCACATCTCGGGAAGTGATCTCGGAGATCAGACAACCATTCAAGTGTATTAAACCTCATTTAATGCATTTAATGCTCATATTAAACCTGCCAAAGGAAGATCCTCCTACAACCACTATAAATAGTGGTCATCTTTCACCATTCAAGGTAATCACAAAATCCTCCAAAAGCTCCTAAGTTCCAAGATTACATTTCTGACTTAGGCATCGGAGGCCCTTTGGCAAACCCCCCACCGGGGTTAGTCAATTCCTTTGATGTTATTTTCTTTGTTTTGCAGGTTTGTTCGTCATTCAACAAGGTGGACGAAATTTGTACAAACAGTCAACATGCAAATGCCACATGTTTTGAGGTGACGCTCTTGGATGAGGGTCCACGGAGAGGAGAACACTTTATTCATGGTGGTCTTCTGTTGTGGAGACTTGCTCGTTTGATCTCATCGGTGAACGGTGAGTCATTGTTCACTGCCACCTGTCTTCGGAGGGCATATTCCAGGTCTCCTTGTGGTCGGAGATCTCTAAGGCGTCGAGGCAGTAACTGCTCGATATCCTCAACTTGTAGAGGTCTTGGCCTCCTTCGCCTCCAGTGATGTACAACTTGAAGCTTGGCATGTCGCTGCAGGCGTTGTGGTCTCCTCTCCCCTCTGGGAATGAGGGGATTAGAGGAGTTGGCTTCCGAGTGGTTGTGTAAAAGGGGGGATCCTAGTCTCTGGTGGTGACTAGGGCCTTGGGAATCTCCCAAGGGACCAAGTCTTGAATGGATCGAGACGTGGGGTCCAAGGCGTGAGTGAATGCTCCGAGACGCCTCTCTCGCCCGTGATTCTTGACGTGAGGGTACGTTTCTTTGGGGACCAAGTCTCGAGTGAATACTCGCAGATGGGCCCAATCGAGAGCGCACGCTTTGGCGCGGGCCTAGCCGAGAGTGCACGCTTGCTTGCGTTGCGCTCCTCGCAGGGAGATCAACAGCATGCTCCTTTCCTTCCCGTTGTCGGAAAGACAACTGCTCTCCATTGGTCTCCTGGTCAGGAGATCTTAGAGTTGTGTTTCGAATCAAGTTGGGCTGAGTCAGCAGTTGGTTAACCTGCCTAGTTTGCTGGCTAAGGGCCGCTATCAGGTTTGCGATCTGGCGCGCATGTTCTTCATGAATGCTAGGTCCGGATGGACCCGCTAAGCTTGATCCGAAGGGGACTTGCCCGTCAGGTCTCGGAGAAGATCAAGTCCTCCCCTCGATATTCGCTCCCACCATCGCAGTCGCTGAGGCGACTGGGGCAAGATGGCCTCCATTAGGAGCAACTACTTTATTTCGTTCCACAGTCGCAGCTGTCGAAGAGACTGAGGTATGATATCCTATGGGACCAGCGACTGTTCTTGAAGTGCTGGGCTCATATCTCATACTACACCTCGAGATGTAGTTTGGATCGCCGGCCTTGATGGATTGCATCACTGGCCATGGTTGAAGCTCTATTTGGCCACCATGTGACAGATTCCATGGTGTGCTCTGCCATCGGGTAGTGGTCGTCGAGTTGAATGGACAACGTGGGTTGCCACTGGACAAAAAGCTAAGGTTGGGACCATACCCGATGATCTCGCACTGCATCCATGATCTTCAAAAGTCTAGGCCCTGATCTAACCTACTCCTAGAGAGGGCTAGCCAAGGTGTCGCTTGATAGTCTCTGCAATGTGTCTCTTCATCTCCTAGTGTGGGTTTTGAAGGTTAAAGCCTTCGTCTCACCACCTCTAATAGCAAGTTAGGAAGGTTAGAGATCATATTCCCACATCTCCTGATGTGGGTTAGGGTCACTAGAGCTCTCATCTCTTCACCCCTCGAGACTAGGTTTTGAATACTGTGACTAAGCTCTGAGCTCTGCGAACATGCCTTGAGCATCGAGACTAGGCTATGAGCTCGAGACTAGGCCTTAGAGCTCTGAGATTAAGCCTTTAAGTCCTTCTTAATGGTAAGTCTCACCTTCTTAGTCGCCGAAACGACTAGGGTAGAATGGCTTCCAGTAAGAGCAGCTATCTTGCTTTAGGAAGCACTTATGTCTTCTCTCCTCTTGATGCGGGTTTGGGAGCTTTCAGCTCTCGTCTCCTCACCTCCCAAGACTAGGTTTTGAGCACTTAGACAAAGCTCTAAGCTCCGCGAACATGTCCTGAGCATCAAGACTAGGCCATGAGCTCGAGACTAGGCCATGAGCTCGAGACTAGGCCTCTAAGCTTTGAGACTAGGCCTCTAAGCTTTGAGACTAGGCCTTTGAGCTACGAGACCAAACCTGGACTCTGAGATTAGGCCTTTCAGCTTGAGACTAGGCCTTCAGCTCTTTCTTTATAGTAGGTTCCACCATCTCAATCGTCGAAATGACTAGGGTAGGATGGATTCCAGTGAAAGCCGCTATCTTGTTTGGTCCTACCGTCGCAGTCGTTGAGACGACTGGGGTAGGATGGCCTCCTATAGGAGCAGCTACCTTGCTTTGGGGAGCGCTTACGTCTCCTCTCCTCTCGATGTGGGTTTGGGACGTTTGAGCCCTTGTCACCTCGCTTCCCGAGATTGGATTTTTAAGCTTCGAGACTAAGCTTTGAACTCTGAGATTAGGCCTTTCAGCTCGCGATTAGGCCTTTAGCTTCTCCTCAATAGTGGGTCCTATCGTTTCAATCATTGAAATGATTGGGGTAGGATTGATTCCAGTAAGAGCCGTTATCTTGCTTTGTCCCACCGTCGCAATCGTTAAGATGACTATGGTAAGATGGCCTCCTATGGGAGCAGCTACCTTTCTTGAGGGAACACTTACATCTCCTCTCCTCTCGATGTGGGTCGGGGACGTTTGAGCCTTCGTCTCCTCACTTCCAGAGATTGAATTTTTAGGCTTCGAGACTAGGCTTTGATCTCCTAGACTAGGCCTTGAGCTCCATGTCTAGGCCCTAAACACCGAGACTAGGCCTTGAGCACCTTCTTAATAGTAAGTCCCACCGTCGCAGTTGCCGAGACGACTGGGGTAGGACAACCTCCTGTAGGAGATGTTGTCTTGCTTGAACTTGGAAGAGAGTTGAGTTTCCTCTCAATTGTTTGTCCCACCATCGCAGTCACTGAGATGACTGGGGTAGGATGGTCTCCTATAGGAGCAACTACGTTACTTGGTCTGACCGTCACAGTCGCTGAGACGACTGGGGCAAGATGGCCTCCCATAGGAGCAGCTTTGTCGCTTGGTCTCACCGTCGCAGTCGCTGAGACGACCGGGGTGAGATGGCCTCCTATAGGAGCAGCTACTTTGCTTGGTCTCACCGTCGCAGTCGCCGAGACGACTGGGGTAAGATGGCCTCCTATAGGAGCAGCTACTTTGCTTGGAGGAGTGCGATTAGGCCCCACTACACCTTTGGTGACTGTTTGGGCCACTAGTCTCGAGCCATCAGAGACTTGAATTGTTGGTAGCGTCGTGGTTGGGGCCACTCGAGGATTGGCGATGAGGTATGAATCCAAGCTTGCAGTGTATGACACGTCTCAGGCTTGGGGCACCGCAACTATCGTGCTCCTTGAGGTGTGGCCCCCCATCTTCCTGCTCCTTGTTCTTCTCGTGTCCACCATGTCTGTTCAAGGACAAACCTTAAACAATGGTAGATCCAAAGATGTTGCTTGAATGTAGATGTAGATCGAGTATTGCTTTCAAACCTCAGATGTGGAGAGAAACTTGAGTATAACTCAAGCTCTCAATGAAAGCACCAATTTGTTTGTACAAATTTCGTCCACCTTGTTGAATGACGAACGAACCTGCAAAACAAAGAAAATAACATCAAAGGAATTGACTAACCCCGGTGGGGGGTTTGCCAAAGGGCCTCCGATGCCTAAGTCAGAATTATATTCGTGGAACTTAGGAGTTTGTGGAGGATTTTGTGATTACCTTGAATGGCAAATGATGACCACTATTTATAGTGGTTGTAGGAGGATCTTCCTTTGGCAGGTTTAATATGAGCATTAAATGCATTAAATGAGATTAAATGCACTTAAATGACTGTCTGATCTCTGAGATCACTTCCTGAGACGTGGTGGTCTCCGAAGGGCCCTCCTCGAGAGGAGATGAACTTCGTGGAGGTCTCGCGTTCTCCCCTTTGACCGAGATGACAGCTTAGCGACTCTTAATCTCCGTTAGGGGTATGCTCGTCCTTTCGGGATTAGAATCCACGTGGCACATTCTAAATGATCAGGATTATTTTGGCTTCCACACTACGCTATTTCATCTTTTAAGACTTGGAAAACCTAATTCATGGATACCTGGCTTAGTCAAGTTAGCTAGAGCATCGTGTTTACACTATTTACCCCGAGCTCAATCACAACCCTTTCCATAACTTCTTCCTGTACTTTAGATTTAACTATTGCTTGTATGAAAAGAGCACTAACATCATAAACAAAAAGAAAAGAAAAGTTCTGCCTCAGATTCTAGAACCTTCAGAAACCATCCTATTTTATCTTCTATCGGTTTTGTTACGTAGTGTAGGTGTTGGATGATTGTGAAACCAGAACTACATGCATGAAATTAGAATGCTCAAAGATACAAGTAATGAACTCCATTTTGGAAAGAAAAATTGAAAGCGGACCAGAAAGATATTGCTAGGAACAATAAGGAGCTGATTTGTAATGAAATAAAAGTCTCTTTTGATTAATTTGTGTGGGTCAGTTTGATTAAAGTGGCAAAGAATTGATAGTAAACGTCCCCTCTAATCCATACCATTAAGGCATACACTGTTAGAAAATGGGAAACTCTTTTGTTTGGGATAAGAAGGTCAGTGGATCCTGCCATAAATATTCTGTATATGGATTTGCATACAATGAAATGAAGAGTTGAGATTGTTGAACCCAGAGAAACTAAGATCGAGATGGCAAACTATTCTGTCACTCGACTTCTGGTGGCTCTACTTTGTGTTTCTGCAGTTGCAGCAACAAGAACTAACCTGCACTCAGTCAAAAGTCTAGATGATGTTGGTGTTTGCGAATCAATGGTGGAGACACAAGGCTACACTTGCGAAGAACATAAAGTAAGCATCACAAACTTCCAGCCTTAAAGTAATCTTTTCGGGCTATCTTTTGTCATTGAAATTGTCATGTGGTTTTCTAGGTAACAACAGAAGATGGTTACATTATTGGCTTGCAGAGGATCCCAAATGGACGGTCCAGTAATCAGACAGATAACAAGTTTCCTGTTCTGCTACAACATGGGATCTTTCTGGTTTGCACCTAAGCAACTTATGTTTAAGTTTGCATGACATGAAAATTTTAACAGACAATGTATTGCAACAGGATGCTTCATCGTGGATGCTCAATCCGCCAGATCAAAACTTACCTTTTATCTTGGCTGATAGTGGTTTTGATGTATGGATTGGCAACACTCGCGGGACAAAATCTAGTCGGGGACACATGTCACTTAGTCCTAATGATGCGGTTAACTTTGCACTTACCAAACTTCATCACTTCATGTGTCACCTGCATCATAATCTTGTACTTAACAAATATTGGTGTGATTCTCTATAAATTTAGGCTTACTGGGACTGGTCATGGGATGAATTGGTTGCTTATGAGCTTCCTGCTATGTTCCAATATGTGAACAAGCAAACAGGACAGAAATTGCACTATGTTGGGCATTCTTTGGTAAACATTTGTATGTATTCATATATTTCAAGTCTTAGAACTTTGTTCGACAAAAAGAAAGAAGACTTAAATTGATGCATTTAAACTATATAGGGAACTTTGACTGTGCTTGCTGCCTTGTCCGAAGGTAAGCTAGTCACCTTGCTAAGATCAGCTGCATTACTTAGCCCAATTGCTCATCTGGGTCAGATTTCCTCAGTGATTATAAGACCTGCTGCCAAGATATTTCTAGCAGAAGTAACAGATCTCAATGAAACTTTTGTCTTCAGATATTAATTGTTACAGAAACATACCAGCTGACCGAAATGTTGTCTGGTTTTATTTAACAGGCAGTAAGATTTTTGGGTTTTCCGAATGTTCCTAACAGGTGTGATATATAGAAACTCAAGCAAATTTTCTTCACCAGTAAAGGTATACAGATGATACCATAAACTTAATTCAGTTTGTTTTAAGAAATTGTTGGTTCTTCTTGAATTCCCAACAGGTTGCTCAAACAACTTGTGGACTTGATCTGCAGAAGACCGGGCATTGTATGCTCAAACCTCCTGTCAGCTTTAGGAGGTAATAACAATTTAAGCTTGCTCACTGACAGTTTAAAACTTTTCTTTTAGACCACTACTGATTGACTTTTTCTTTTTGGTAATCCAAAGGCACAAATTGTTGCCTCAGTTCATCAGGCTTTGGTAATTTATTTGATTACGAGCCTCAACCCACTGCGACAAAGAACCTTATGCATCTAGCTCAGAGTAAGTGTGAGCCATAAACTTGTAATATCTCAAGAGTAATGAGAAATGTAGTACTGTTTTTGTCAAACTATTATTTCCTAGAAATCCTCACGACCTGTCAATTCCTACTCCTTATTTGTGTAATTTGGACAGTGATAAGAACAGGAACTATAGCAATGTACAATTACGGTAAAGCAGACGCGAACATGGAACACTATAAGCAGGCCACTCCTGCTGTGTACAACATAGAAAACATCCCAAAAGATGTTCCTCTTTTTGTTACCTATGGAGGGAGGGATACCCTTTCTGATGTTGAAGATGTGGCGCTTTTACTTCACGACCTCAGAGATCATGACAAGGATAAGCTTGTGGTGCAGTACACAGAGGAGTATGCTCATGCTGACTTCATTATGGGTGTGAATGCCAACCAAGTTGTGTATGATCCTATACTGGCCTTCTTCAGGCTCCACTGAGAGTTTCGCTACTTTCGCAATCTATTGCAGATAATTCTTCTGTCTGCAATTGTCGAACACTCAAACTTCAGAAGCTAGTTTTCCTTCTATCACTCATTGTAGTATCCATCTACGTAAGAACTTTTCAATATTGTAATTACTCTTGTGGAAATTACCTATACTGTAACTTGATTTACCAGCCTGCTTAGTAATTAATGTCAGTCAACAATGATTAATTAAGGTGATAATTTCCCCCTTTAAATCCAAATCATTATGGCAAATAATTTGTAAATGGCAATAGAGCTTTGTATGATTTTATACTGGCCTTCTTCAGGCTCCACTGAGAGAGTTTAGCTGGTTATGCAATCTTTTGGAGATAACTGTTTGGTGTTGCAATTGAAGCTAGTTTTCCTTCTATCACTGACTGTAGTCAGTATCTAATAATGAGTTTTCCTCTGTTAACGTAATTTATCAGCCTTAATGAACAGAATTTTGCTGAACTACAAATTAATCAAAACTCAGAATATCACATAAACAAATTAAGCAAAAATCTGAATATTACAGGCTATCTGGATGGAGATGCACTGTGATGAAATCATGAAAATGTAACTAATCAGCCTTGGGAAGTTGGGGTTCACATTCTACCATAATATGAATGATCTGTTCATCCTGACTCCTGAGATAAAAACAAGCTCTCCTTTAAACCGAAATTGTTACAACATTGCAGAAGAGTGAGAAAAGAAGGCGAGTGTTTCAAATACATATGTTTTGTCTGAGAGCAAAATGTCTCCGGGCTGCAGTATGAGCTGCTAAAATGGGATTGACACCGTTGTTTATTGTTCTATGACCCTTTGTGCTGTTCGATGCCAAGAAAAGCTCCTCGCAGCAAACAGCAGAAGGCTGTGAAGCTCTAATTGTAACTTGTTGATCAAGGTTCTTGCCAAATGAGGACCTCAATATTTTCTTCATCTTTTTAACTAGCCAGATGAGCTTCTCCATCCCCATGAGCTTCTTTTCTGCTTTGTAATTTGGATCAATGAGCTGGGATCACATGAGTTTTGTCTAAGCTCTGCAAATTTCATAGCTTGTGCTAATGAAAATTGTTTTTTTTTTCTTTTTTTTCTCTTTTGTTCTGTTTTTTCTGTTATTATGAGAACACTCATAGGTCAGAGGCCTTGTCTTTTTCTTGCTTTTAGAACCTCTGCAGTCCCCCTTTAGTTTGTTAGAGAGAGTGGTAGAGATCACTTATGGTTTGTTGGCTCACTTCAAGCATAATGACAAGTTGAACGGGTGAAGCCCTCATCTTCTAAATTCTAATTAATCAAATGTATCCGCAATGAAAGATCAACAACTTTGGCAATCATCTTATAAAGTTGTAGTAATTTTAACACTTATTAGCCCAAATGCCCCCTGCAACTTAGTTTAAGGGAATATTTGCCCCCTCCAACTCAAAATGAGCCTATTGTGCCCCCTACAACTTACTTTTAGGATCCATTTGCCCCCTTTGGCCGGATTCCGGTTGGTTTTGCTGATGTGGCAGGAAACCTGTGGGACCCACAAGCCCAGTCAGCAAATAAAATTATTCTAAAATAGTTTCTTCTCTCTCTTTCCCACCAACCCCTTCTCCTCCGCCTCATTTTCTGCAAACCCCTCCGCCTCAAACTCCAAATCCGAACCCGAATCTAGAATCCCCACCGCCAACCCAATCCAACCCGAAGATGAGCATTTTTAGTTTTTCGAATGGCCGGTATTTCGCCCGAGATTCGGTTGTTGCTGAGGTCGAGGTGCATTAGCCGGATCCGTACATCTTCTGCAGCTGAATCACCTGCTGTTGCTCCCACGGCAGCAACGAACTCAATTTCTCCGGCGGAAGGCTCAACACCTGTTGCAGCAGACCAGACTCCACCGCCGCTGGAAACTGAGAAATCGACCTAGGGTTCGGCACCTGCATCGTCGTTTGCGGTGGTCGAGCGTTCGAAATTGCCGCCGTTTGCGGCGGGCTAGGGTTTCTATCGCGGCTGCCTCTGTTCCTTCTATCGATATCGATCCGCAACTCGCGGCCCCGGATCGGGTAGCTATTGAGATTGCTGATCGCGCTCCGAGCCGTCTCTTCGTCTCGGTACTCGCAAAAGTCGTGGCCTTTGGATTTTCTGGTTTCTTTCTCGGTGGCTAGCTCGAGCGACACCACCGGACCGGCCTCCTGGAGAACTTCCAAGATCTCTTTCTCGGCGGCGTAGTACGGAATGTTTCTGATGTACACGCAGCGGTTGTTTTGGGTTCGGGTTGGATTGGGTTGGCGGTGGGGATCCTGGATCTGGGTTTTCTTTTTCTTGGGTTTTGAGAGTTGCGAATTCGGGTTTGGATTTGGAGTTTGAGGCGGAGGACGCTTTGCAGAAGATGAGGCGGAGGAGAAGGGGTTAGTGGGAAAAAGAGAGAAGAAACTATTTTAAAATAATTTTATTTGCTGACTGAGCTTGTGGGTCCCACGGGTTTCCTGCCACATCAGCAAAACCAACCGGAATCCGGCCAAAGGGGGCAAATGGATCCTAAAAGTAAGTTGTAGGGGGCACAATAGGCTCATTTTGAGTTGGAGGGGGCAAATGTTCCCTTAAACTAAGTTGAAGGGGGTATTTGGGCTAATAAGTGTAATTTTAACTTTTTATATGTTTAGATTATTACGCATCTATGTCACTCTTTGACATTTTATAATTAAGTGTTTTTATGTGTTTAAGGTAACAACACAAGATGGTTACATCCTTGGTCTGCAGCGGATTC
Organism: Spiraea crenata; assembly: GCA_033992175.1. Taxonomy (NCBI): domain Eukaryota; kingdom Viridiplantae; phylum Streptophyta; class Magnoliopsida; order Rosales; family Rosaceae; genus Spiraea; species Spiraea crenata. The sequence goes on from JAVBHV010000019.1 coordinate 914,227, forward strand.
CAGCCAGTCGGTCCGGTAATCAGACAGCAGCTAGGATTCCTGTTCTGCTACAACATGGTTTAATGATGGTTTGTACTAATCACCAGACATTAGAAAATTACATTATCTGACAAATTTATTAAGGGAAAAAATTGAGGGGGAAAAAAAAGGGGGCCCCAAAAGGGCCCCCCAAACCCCCGGAAAAAGCCCCGGCACCCACCTTGGAGAAAATTCCATATATACTAAACGTGAGTTTGGAGAGCCCCAAACACTGTAGAAACAATAGATGATATCCTCTTTTGCCCTCATTAAACCAGCCCATTCTCAATTGACTACTTGACCTTTACAGTGCCTTCCCCACTTTGCCGCTCCCAATAGGCTTCCTCAGTTCCGCTCTACCTCTCTTTCGGAAAATCCGGAATCTGGTTGGATTTCTGAGAGTGGACGAAATGGAGTTGGAGTTTTGGTTCCAGTTTTTGGGGGAGATATTTCTTTGGAGTGTTTGGTGGACAAACCGGAGTGGCCTCGGCAAATTTAGCCTTCTCTCAGCCCTTCATTTTCACCTACTTCTACTGTCGCATACATGGATCTGTTCGTCTGACTTGCTCTATTATGTACATGTAAGTTCATTTTCTTTTCTCCTCTATTCTTGCTCTGTTTTCTCTGGGTTTTGGTCTGTGCTCAATATGTCGATCTTTCTGTGCCTCAATTTTGAGGGTTTATGTAATGTTTTGGTGTTTTGCTGGGCTAATCACTCTTTCTTTTATGATTTGTAGGTGCTCACTTGGTTATGCGTGATAGCAAACAGTTATTGTTGATGTTTTCAGTTTTTATATGCAAAGGTAAGCTTTTCACATTATTTTTTGTTCCAGTTATTGTTCCATGAGTTTTCCTCAATTTTGATCGTGTTTTGGTGTAATTGCTTTTGGAACTTTTGTGAATGTTTCTCATTATACTTTTAGGTTTGCCCCCAAAACTAGGTTTTTTTTTTTTTTCAAAAAAAAAAATTTTTTAAAAAAAAAAAAAGAAGGGGGGGGGTTTTTTTCTTCCTCCCCCCCTATGCAGCAGCATGAATCCCACTCTCTTAAAGGAAAATGGGTTTGTTCTATAGCTTTGATTGCTTCCGTGTTTTCCAAGCAGCTTTTATTTCTTTTTTGAATTGATTTGCATTAAAACTGTTAGTTTTGATTTATAAATTCATTTGGGTTTTGTTGGCATGAGTTTGCTAATCAGATTGTGAGTTCATTTTTCACAAGGTTTGTAATTCCCGACCCGCATTCCTAATTCCTTTCCTCTTTTTTTTTTTCTTTGACACTCATGATTTTGTAGCAATCATTAGGAATTGAAGCTGAAAGAAATTGTAGGCCTATACAGATAGATGAATTTTGTTTATGTTTTTGTAATGAAATTAATTTGCACTATGCTTTTCCAACCCCAACCAATATGGCTACGTAATTACCTACAGCTTTAGATTTTTGATTTATGAATGCTTCTGTTCAATAACATATACAGGTTGTTCTCAGCTAGGCTATAGCAAATTTAAACTTAAATACTGTTTGCTCAGCCTCATGTATTCTGTAATTAGTATTTTGCAGCAGGCTATTGTGAGTTAGTGATAGTCATTTCTTACATTAGCATTATAATTTCCATTTGTATTATGTAAGCTATGGTGAGTAAGATTGATATTTGAGTTCATTACATTCACATGTACTACTCTATGAGCACTCGAGTTAGACTTTCGGTTGTTTGGTCTTTTAAGTTATATAAAAAATTATGCAAGCATTCATGTGCAGCAATGTACTAAGTTATATAATCAACTTCCGTTACCCTTCCTCTAATTGATGAGTCAATAAGACTCATTCACAAGCAGAGTGTGTTCATCCTCATTTGGGATTCCATTGATTTAAGATGTTCACCATGTGGTTAATCAGAAGTTTCCATTCTGCGTTGGCTTCTGATATGCTTGCTGCTGTCAATTAGTAGTTCAAATCCTTACTGTATGCATTTATTTTTGCAGTAAATGCATCAACATTACATTGTTCTTTGCATATACTACGAAATTTGTTGTAATATTAAGTCTTCTTGAAACCTGCCATCCACTGTGGTTTATCAATCATAATTTCTTTCCTGTTTAGTCTGCTTTGTCTATAAATAAGCTGTTATAGCTGATAAAATATTCCCATGTTGTGATTATTCCTATATCTAAATTGTCCCCTTTTCCTTTACAGGTGTTGTCTACCTGTCGTATTATCTGCATTGCTTCTAACACACCAGGTTACATATCTGTTGTCTTCTTCTTGAAACCCCCAAGTATAATATCTATTGCCCTTTCTCAAAGAAACATATATAATGATTGTGATGTTGGTTGTCCATATCCGTTTTACTTTCCTAGCATATAATTGTCGTACCTAATTAGTTTTCATGTATTGTCTTCATATAATTGTCAAGCTAACGAACGATGAAGGGGCAATAGATGCTAGGGAGAATTACTTTGATATAATTTACAGGATCCCCCTTCCAATTCTCCCTTTCAAAATATCTTCTACATCTTATTTCCTTCACATCAACAATTTTATCACATTTATACTCACGCCGTGATCCCCGCGGCATTACTTCCGCGGGCACTCTTTCTAGTGGCTTTGATGTATGGCTTGGCAATGCTCGTGGGACGGTCTCTAGCCACGCACACACATCAGTTTCGCCTAATACTCCGGTATGATCACAATGCCTGATTCACAAATATTGATTACATTATGCTGTCTGCATTAACTTAATAATTCTTATGATTATGTGTTAATTTGTATGATATGTAGGCTTTCTGGGACTGGACATGGGACCAATTGACTGCTTTCGATCTTCCAGCTTCATTCCAGTATGTGAGCACTCAAACAGGCCAGAAATTGCACTATGTTGGACATTCCTTGGTAAATGATTTAGTACTTTCTGGTTCCTGCTGCTTTTTTATACAAGCAATATTGGGGAAGGAGGGATCTGGACCTTTTGAAATTTCTAATGCTGACACATGGAGTGTTTGGAATTATAGGGAACTTTGACTGCCCTTGCTGCCTTATCTCAAGGAAAGCTGGTAGACATGATCAGATCAGCTGCTATGCTTAGTCCAGTTGCGTATCTGGGTCTCGTGTCCAACCCATTTGCAAGAAGTGCAATCGATGTGTTTTTAGCTCAGGTAACCTAACTCATCAACTCTGCTGTTTTCATATATAAAATAGAACGGCTGACCAAGATGTTCTGTGTTTTCTTTAACAGCAATTGGCATGGTTTGGTGCCAGCGAATTCCCAAACGCGTAAGATAGTAACTTCAGCCCTGAAAAGATCTTTGGTTACTTTTTCTTAAGCATATAGATTCAAATATGATTCCATTTGATTCCTGGCCACTCACTTGTGACATTAATAACAGGCAAGTGAGGCAACTTCTGCAGGTTGTGTGTGCAAGACCAGATATTGACTGCTCCAACTCCAACTTTCTGACCACCACTACAGGTAGTGACATTGTTAAGACTTTTGCAGGAAATTTTTAACTTGAAGTTTGTTTTGCTCCGTTTTTTAATTTCATGGTTTTCCATGCAATCTTTAGGTCCAAATTGCTGCCTCAGTCCTTCAGCCGTAGACGCTTTTTATAGCCATACGCCTCAATCAACATCGACAAAGAACTCGCTACACATCTTTCAGAGTAAAGTTTTTTTTTTTCTTTCAATTCATTTCCAAGTACTTCACCACTTTGTTCATAAACGTATGAAATTTTTGCTTGTTGTTTGGGACAGTGGGGAGAAAAGGAACCATAGAGATGTACGATTATGGTCTTCCAGCTGTGAACTTTCAGCACTACAACCAGTTCACTCCTCCTGCCTACACCATGGCAAACATCCCGAAAGACGTTCCTCTATTCCTCAGCCACGGAGGGAGAGATCCGCTTTCCAATGTGAATGATGTGAGGAGGCTGCTGACTGAGCTCAGATATCATGGCCAGGACAAACTTGTTGTGGTGTTTAGACCCGAGTATGCCAACCAATTTGTCTATGAACCTTTAATGGCCTTCTTCAAGAGCCATTGAGAGGTCATCAAACTTTTGTACTCTATAGCAGCTATTCCTTTGTTTTGCATATTTAGAAGGGTTTTTGTCCTTCATGATGTTTCTTGTATTATAACTTTATTCTTCAAGAATAAAGTATAGCTAAATTTGCGTTCCATCCTCTACACTAGATGTCAATTTCCATTCCCTCCCACTCCCATTATTTCTTCCCGTAATTAAAATTGTTAGTACTAAAAACCAACTAACAACATAAACAAAAATTAAGAAATTCAGCCTCAAGTCTTACAACCTTAACAGCCATCTAATTTATCTTCTATTTATATTGTTGTGTTGTATAGTTGTTGGATGAGTATCAAAACAGAACTACATTGCATTAAATAAGAATGTTCAAAGTTACAAGTAATGAACCCCATTTTGGAAAGCAAAATCGAAAGGGGATCATCAGTAAGACATTTCTGTGAATAATTTGGAGCTTAAGCTGTAATGGGTGTCTTTTGTTTTATTTAGGTGGGTATTGAATGGTTAAAGCGACAAAGAATTGATAATGAACTTCCCACCTTAGAATGACTTCCCACCTTAGAATCCATATCATTAAGTCATACCGGTTGTTACAAATGGGAAACTCTTTTGTTTGGGATTAGAATGACAGTGCATTCTGTTATAAATATTCTGTATAAGGCTACTATAAGTTGAAGAATTGAGATTGTTGAATCCCGGAGAAAACTAGGATGGAAATGGCAAATAATTCAGCCACTCAACTTCTGGTGGCTCTACTTTGTGTTTCTGCAGTTGCAGCAACAAGAACTAGCCTGCAGTCAGTCACAAGTCTAGATCACGTTGGTGTTTGCGAATCGATTGTGGAGTCACAAGGCTATACTTGCGAAGAACATAAAGTAAGTATCACAAACTTCCAGCCTTAAAAGTAGTCTTATCTGGTTATGTCATTGAACTTTTCATGTGGTTCAGGTAAAAACAGAAGATGGTTACATCCTTGGCCTGCAGAGGATCCCAAATGGACGGTCCGGAAATGAGACAGATGACAAGCTGCCTGTTTTGTTACAACATGGGCTCCTTCTGGTACGCACCTAAGCACCCTATGTTTGAGATGTAAGACATGAAAAATATAACAAACAATTGTGTTACAACAGGATGCTTCATCATGGATGCTCAATTCGCCAGATCAAGACCTACCATTTATCTTGGCTGATAACGGTTTTGATGTATGGATTGCCAACACACGCGGGACAAAATCTAGCCGTGGACACACATCACTTAGTCCTAATGATGCGGTTCACTTTGCATTTACCAATGTTTATCAGTTCATGTCCCCTGCATCATACTATTTTGCTAAACAACATGTATGATTGTCTGTCAAGTTAGGCTTACTGGGACTGGTCATGGGATGAACTGGTTGCTTTTGAACTTCCTGCTATAGTCCAGTATGTGAACAAGCAAACAGGACAGAAATTGCACTATGTTGGGCATTCTTTGGTAAACACTTCTAAAGTTCTAATCTGTTCAAACATCAAGTATGAAAATTTTGCTTGACACACTGAAAAGGACGACTGAGATTGATGTATTGAATTATATAGGGGACTCTGACTGCGCTTGCTGCCTTATCCAAAGGAAAGCTGGTGAAGTTGCTAAGATCAGCTGCATTGCTTAGCCCAGTTGCTCATCTGGGGCAGACGCCCTCACCGATTATAAGAGCTGCTTCTGAATTAATTCTAGTAACAGAACTCAATGAACCTTTGTTTTCAGATATGTCCATTGTTACAATAACATAACAGCTAACCAAAATGTTCTCCTGCTTCATTGAACAGGCAACGAGATTTTTGGGGTTTCCGTATGCTCCAAACAGGTGAGATATATAGAAACTCAAGCAAATTTGCTTCATTAGTATTTAGTAAAGGCAATGCAGGTGAGACCATAAAATTAATCCGGTTTGCCTTAAAAATTGTTGGTTCTTCTGCAAACCTCAACAGGCAGCTCACAAAACTTGGGGAGTTGATCTGCAGAAGTGTGGGCATTGCCTGCTCGAATCTCCTGTCAGCCTTTGTAGGTAATAACAATGTTAAGCTTGCTCCATTGACAGTTTTTTAACTTGAAAAATTTCATTTCTACACCATTGCGGATTGACTTATTTGTTCTTTCTATTACCTAAAGGCCCAAATTGCTGCCTCAGTTCATCACTCTTAGATAATTTATATAAGTACGAGCCTCAACCCTCTGCGACAAAGAACTTTGTGCATCTAGCTCAGAGTAAGTGTCTTTAATTTTCAGGTTCTGCAGTGATAGACTTGTAATACCCCATAAAAATTAAATATATAGTACTTTTTGTTCACTAAACTATTAGATCCCAGAATCCTCATAAATGTCAATTTGTGCTCCTTGTTTATGGATTTTTGGACAGTGATCAGGAGAGGAACCATAGAAATGTATGATTATGGTAATGAAGATGCGAACATGGAACACTACAAGCAGTTCACTCCTCCTGTCTACACCATGGCAAACATCCCGAAAAACGTTCCTCTATTCCTCAGCCACGGAGGGAGAGATCCACTTTCCAACGTGAATGATGTGAGGAGGCTGCTGAATGAGCTCAGATATCATGACCAGGACAAACTTGTTGTGGTATTTAGACCAGAGTATGCACATTTGGATTTTGTTATGGCTGGAAATGCCAACCAATTTGTCTATGAACCTTTAATGGCCTTCTTCAAGAGCCATTGAGAGGTACTCTGTAGCAGCTAGTTCTTTTGTTTTAAAATTTCCAATGATGTTTCTTGTAGTAGGGTAACTTGATTTTTCAGCAATCAAGTATCATTAACTCCAGGACTTGTAGAATCAGATATTGATTGGTTCCATGAATAGAAATCACCAATCCTACACTATTTCATCTTTTAAGACTTGGAAAACCTAATTCATGGATACCTGGTTTAGTCAAGTTAGCTAGAGCATCGTGTTTACACTACTTACCCCGAGCTCAATCACAACCCTTTCCATAACTTCTTCCTGTACTTTAGATTTAACTATTGCTTGTATGAAAAGAACACTAACATCATAAACAAAAAGAAAAGAAGTTCTGCCTCAGATCCTAGAACCTTCAGAAACCATCCTATTTTGTCTTCTATCGGTTTTGTTACGTAGTGTAGGTGTTGGATGATTGTGAAACCAGAACTACATGCATGAAATTAGAATGCTCAAAGATACAAGTAATGAACTCCATTTTGGAAAGAAAAATTGAAAGGGGACCAGAAAGATATTGCTAGGAACAATAAGGAGCTGATTTGTAATGAAATAAAAGTCTCTTTTGATTAATTTGTGTGGGTCAGTTTGATTAAAGTGGCAAAGAATTGATAGTAAACGTTCCCTTTAATCCATACCATTAAGGCATACACTGTTAGAAAATGGGAAACTCTTTTGTTTGGGATAAGAAGGTCAGTGGATCCTGCCATAAATATTCTTTATATGGATTTGCATACAACGAAATTAAGAGTTGAGATTGTTGAACCCAGAGAAACTAAGATCGAAATGGCAAACTATTCTGTCACTCGACTTCTGGTGGCTCTACTTTGTGTTTCTGCAGTTGTCAAGAACTAGCCTGCACTCAGTCGAAAGTCTAGATGATGTTGGTGTTTGCGAATCAATGGTGGAGACACAAGGCTACACTTGCGAAGAACATAAAGTAAGAATCACAAACTTCCAGCCTTAAAGTAATCTTTTCGGGCTATCTTTTGTCATTGAAATTGTCATGTGGTTTTCTAGGTAACAACAGAAGATGGTTACATTATTGGCTTGCAGAGGATCCCAAATGGACGGTCCAGTAATCAGACAGATAACAAGTTTCCTGTTCTGCTACAACATGGGGTCTTTCTGGTTTGCACCTAAGCAACTTATGTTTAAGTGTGCTTGACATGAAAATTTTAACAGACAATGTATTGCAACAGGATGCTTCATCATGGATGCTCAATCCGCCAGATCAAAACTTACCTTTTATCTTGGCTGATAGTGGTTTTGATGTATGGATTGGCAACACTCGCGGGACAAAATCTAGTCGGGGACACATGTCACTTAGTCCTAATGATGCGGTTAACTTTGCACTTACCAAACTTCATCACTTCATGTGTCACCTGCATCATAATCTTATACTTTACAAATATTGGTGTGATTCTCTATAAATTTAGGCTTACTGGGACTGGTCATGGGATGAATTGGTTGCTTATGAGCTTCCTGCTATGTTCCAATATGTGAACAAGCAAACAGGACAGAAATTGCACTATGTTGGGCATTCTTTGGTAAACATTTGTAATGTATTCATATATTTCAAGTCTTAGAATTTTGTTCGACAAAAAGAAAGAAGACTTAAATTGATGCATTTAAACTATATAGGGAACTTTGACTGGGCTTCCTGCCTTGTCCGAAGGTAAGCTGGTCACCTTGCTAAGATCAGCTGCATTACTTAGCCCAATTGCTCATCTGGGTCAGATTTCCTCAGTGATTATAAGACCTGCTGCCAAGATATTTCTAGCAGAAGTAACAGATCTCAATGAAACTTTTGTCTTCAGATATAAATTGTTACAGAAACATAACAGCTGACCGAAATGTTGTCTGGTTTTATTTAACAGGCAGTAAGATTTTTGGGTTTTCCGAAAGTTCCTAACAGGTGTGATATATAGAAACTCAAGCAAATTTTCTTCACCAGTAAAGGTATACAGATGATACCATAAACTTACTTCAGTTTGTTTTAAGAAATCGTTGGTTCTTCTTGAATTCCCAACAGGTTGCTCAAACAACTTGTGGACTTGATCTGCAGAAGACTGGGCACTGTATGCTCAAACCTCCTATCAGCTTTAGGAGGTAATAACAATTTAAGCTTGCTCACTGACAGTTTAGAACTTTTCTTTTAGACCACTACTGATTGACTTTTTCTTTTTGGTAATCCAAAGGCACAAATTGTTGACTCAGTTCATCAGGCTTTGGTAATTTATTTGATTACGAGCCTCAACCCACTGCGACAAAGAACCTCATGCATCTAGCTCAGAGTAAGTGTGAGCCATAAACTTGTAATATCTCAAGAGTAATGAGAAATGTAGTACTGTTTTTGTCAAACTATTATTTCCTAGAAATCCTCACGACCTGTCAATTCCTACTCCTTATTTGTGTAATTTGGACAGTGATAAGAACAGGAACTATAGCAATGTACAATTACGGTAAAGCAGACGCGAACATGGAACACTATAAGCAGGCCACTCCTGCTGTGTACAACATAGAAAACATCCCAAAAGATGTTCCTCTTTTTGTTACCTATGGAGGGAGGGATACCCTTTCTGATGTTGAAGATGTGGCGCTTTTACTTCACGACCTCAGAGATCATGACAAGGATAAGCTTGTGGTGCAGTACACAGAGGAGTATGCTCATGCTGACTTCATTATGGGTGTGAATGCCAACCAAGTTGTGTATGATCCTATACTGGCCTTCTTCAGGCTCCACTGAGAGTTTCGCTACTTTCGTAATCTATTGCAGATAATTCTTCTGTCTGCAATTGTCGAACACTCAAACTTTAGAAGCTAGTTTTCCTTCTATCACTCATTGTAGTATCCATCTACGTAAGAACTTTTCAATATTGTAATTACTCTTGTGGAAATTACCTATACTGTAACTTGATTTACCAGCCTGCTGAGTAATTAATGTCAGTCAACAATGATTAATTAAGGTGATAAATTGATAATTTCCCCCTTTAAATCCAAATCATTATGGCAAATAATCTTTAAATGGCAATAGAGCTTTGTATGATTTTATACTGGCCTTCTTCAGGCTCCACTGAGAGAGTTTAGCTGGTTTTGCAATCTTTTGGAGATAACTGTCTGGTGTTGCAATTGAAGCTAGTTTTCCTTCTATCACTGATTGTAGTCAGTATCTAATAATGAGTTTTCCTCTGTTAATGTAATTGATCAGCCTTAATGAACAGAATTTTGCTGAACTACAAATTAATCAAAACTCAGAATATCACATAAACAAATTAAGCAAAAATCTGAATATTACAGGCTATCTGGATGGAGATGCACTGTGATGAAATCATGAAAATGTAACTAATCAGCCTTGGGAAGTTGGGGTTCACATTCTACCATAATATGAATGATCTGTTCATCCTGACTCCTGAGATAAAAACAAGCTCTCCTTTAAACCGAAATTGTTACAACATTGCAGAAGAGTGAGAAAATAAGGCGAGTGTTTCAAATACATATGTTTTGTCTGAGAGCAAAATGTCTCCGGGCTGCAGTATGAGCTGCTAAAATGGGATTGACACCATTGTTTATTGTTCGATGACCCTTTGTGCTGTTCGATGCCAAGAAAAGCTCCTCGCAGCAAACAGCAGAAGGCTGTGAAGCTCTAATTGTAACTTGTTGATCAAGGTTCTTGCCAAATGAGGACCTCAATATTTTCTTCATCTTTTTAACTAGCCAGATGAGCTTCTCCATCCCCATGAGCTTCTTTTCTGCGTTGTAATTTGGATCAATGAGCTGGAATCACATGAGTTTTGTCTAAGCTCTGCAAATTTCATAGCTTGTGTTAATGAAACTTGTTTTTTTCTCTTTTGTTCTGTTTTTTCTGTTATTATGAGAACACTGTCAGAGGCCTTGTCTTTTTCTTGCTTTTAGAACCTCTGCAGTCCCCCTTTAGTTTGTTAGAGAGAGTAGTAGAGATCACTTCTGGTTTGTTGGCTCACTTCAAGCATAATGACTAGTTGAACGGGTGAAGCCCTCATCTTCTAAATTCTAATCAATCAAATGTATCCGCAATGAAAGATCAACAACTTTGGCAATCATATTAAAAAGTTGTAGCAGCAAAATTATTTGACAACATAATCAAACCCGAATATAATCAAAACACAATTAAGGGTGACAATCATAGCAAGAGCAACGTAATGAAACACTTTGGTTACCAATCTATTTCCCACACAACCATTAAAGTAACTAAGAGCATCTCCAACCGATGTGTTAAATTGTCCACGTCATCAATAACAGCAAGAAAAGACAACAAAGAGTGGCTTCCAACCGAAATGTCAATCTGACGTGGGCCTACGTGGAATAACATCTTGCTTGGTTGCTGTCAGAATTGGCAGCAGGTATCATGGCGTCAATTTGGGGATTTCTATGCTTTCTTCTTGATCTTTGTGTCCATTTTGGTTTTCTTTCCCGTTTTATTCTTCTCTCTCTTTATTATTTATTAAAAAGTGTACTTCTCTCTCTTCTTTTTAATGAAAAACCTCATTGAAATCATACAAAAAATAATACAATAAAGGCTTAATTTGACATATCGGATGGGTGATAAAACTTGATAAAATGTCAAATTTCCATGTCAGCCGTCAATTTCAAATTTTATGTATGAAAAATGACACATCGGTTGAAGATGCTCTAATTGGTCCAATCACTGATGAACAAATACTCAAGAGCAAAAAACACCAATAAATTTCTTCAGGAAGTATGGCCGGCTGACGTGTAAATCTGCTATTGGCCTACACACGTCGCTCCCCTCTAGCCCAAAAACCCAGTAAAATAGAAAGCTGGGGGTTTGTTTGTCTTCTGTTCGTCGAGAACTTTCTCTTCACTGATTCGCAGCACAAATTGAGTGAAAAACACAGTAAAAAAACTGAGGTTGAGAATGAAAGGAACCCAATTTCGAGCTCTGCCGATCATTTTCTTCTTCGTCGTCTCTATATTCGGCGTCTGCAATGCGCTTTACGGACCATCATCGCCAGTCGTTCAGCTGACTCCTTCAAACTTCAAGTCCAAGGTAAATGTCGAATCTTTAGCAGTAATTCTAGCTTACCCTTCTTGGGTTCTTCAAGTTTTCTGATTGTTTGATTGAATTCGCCGCCTTTTTTATGGGGTTTGACTTCACAAGCAATTTTTGTTGCTGTTGAAAGAAAAATTGAATCTTGGGGTTTTTTTGGGCTTCGAAAAGCAAAGCTAAGCACTTTTTTTTATTGGATTATGTTACTAGTTTAGTGTTGGGGCATTAGATCTTGTTTGTAAGTCAATTTTGCATTGGTGGAACTTATTCAATGTGTTGGCTTAGTTTAATGCATTAAATTAATTTTCATTGTATAGAATTATGATCTACAAGTTCTTATTTTTATTGGGTTCGTGATTAGTACACTGCTTGCATTGTCAAGAAGTTGTTTGAATGTGATTTTCTGTATTGTGTGATCATCTCAGGTGATTGATAAAGCTTTGGATCAGTGCACAATGTGACTAATATTGCATTTTGATTAAATCGTCTGGAATGGTGACAGGTTTTGGACTCGAATAGAGTTGTTTTGGTTGAGTTCTTTGCTCCGTGGTGCGGACATTGTCAAGCTCTAACTCCTGTGTGGGAGAAGGCCGCTACTGTCTTGAAGGGTGTGGCCACCATCGCAGCTCTTGATGCCGATGCCCACAAGTCTCTTGCCCAGGTAGGAATATGTCAGCTTTGTGTGCTATAGGAATGACAAAATTTGGTTTATGCTTTACGGTTGTCTTCTGATTTGCCAACTTTGTGTGCTATAGGAATACGGGATCAGAGGCTTTCCAACAATAAAGGTGTTTGTACCTGGGCAACCTCCAGTTGATTATCAGGGTGCGAGGGATGTGAAGCCCATTGCAGAGTTTGCACTTAAGCAGGTTTGTTGTAACTTGTAATCTCTTGTTCAAGTTATTAATTCATGGGATGGGTTAGGTGGTATGTTTGCTTGCCCACTTGATCATATGTTCATAAAAAATGCTTTGAAATGTTGCCTTATGTAACCGTTCCATTGATCCTGTACAGATAAAGGCGCTATTAAAGGATCGTTTAAGTGGAAAAGCAACAGGAGGATCAAGTGAAAAATCTGAACCTAATGCTTCAGTAGAATTAAATTCCCAGAATTTTAATGATCTAGTGATCAAAAGTAAAGACCTCTGGTTTGTGGAGTTCTTTGCACCTTGGTAAGTCCTTCACTTTGGTAGGATCTTATAAGTTAGTTTCTCAGATAATAAGCGATCAGTGTATTATATGAGTTAATGTTGCAACTTTCACCTGTTCTAGCAAATTATTGATATCTGACAATTTCCTATTTTTAAAGGTGTGGGCATTGCAAAAAATTGGCACCTGAATGGAAGAAGGCTGCTAAGAACTTGCAGGGCAAGGTGAAGTTGGGACATGTTGACTGTGATGCTGAGAAGGTATATTTGGCTTCAGGCAGCATCCTGCTGGATTATTGGTTTTTGTTCTCTTTTCGAGTAACCAGGCTGTTTCGGGGGCTCATTAATATCCACTGACTGCACATGTTTTTAATTCTTGTTTTGTACGGTTCTAATGAGGTGGCCATACCAGTCTTTGATGAGCAGGTTCAATGTTCAAGGATTCCCTACCATATTGGTATTTGGAGCTGACAAAGATAGCCCACTCCCCTATGAGGGTGCAAGAACTGCTTCAGCCCTTGAAACATTTGCACTTGATCAATTGGAAACAAATGTTGCGCCTCCTGAAGTGACTGAGCTAACTGGCCCAGTAAGCTCTTGCCTTTTTACCAATACGTAAGCTTTGAAAATTGTAAGTAGCCATGGGGACTAAGTCTATACCATTATCTTCCCTTGTAGGATGTTATGGAAGAGAAATGTGGTTCAGCTGCCATATGTTTTGTGGCTTTCCTACCTGATATCTTGGATTCCAAGGCAGAAGGGAGGAACAAGTACATTCAGGAGTTGTTAACCGTTGCAGAGAAATTTAAAAAGAGTCCCTATAGGCAAGTATTTTGGTGTTCTGTTACCATTCATGTGCGTTTGTGGGTGCATATAGGACTTTTATGTGTCTATCAAATTATATATGCAGTTACGCATACACATGAAAATTGAAAATTGAAAATATCTCGAATAATGCCATAGATCAGATGTTTGTGTGTGCATATAGGACGTTTATGTGTCAGTGTCAAATTATATCTGCAGTTATGCATACACCTGAAAATTGAAAATACCTTGAATAATGTTTGGCGAAACATATCTGGTTTCAGAAGCTGAATACATAGGTACTGACGAATAATGTTTGTGTATGTTGCAGCTATGTTTGGGTAGCAGCTGGTAAGCAGCCAGACCTTGAGACTCGTGTTGGTGTTGGTGGTTATGGATATCCAGCATTGGTGGCCTTGAATACGAAAAAAGGTGCTTATGCACCACTCAAGAGTGCATTTGAGCTAGATCACATTATGTAAGTTCTCTGTCTCCATCTAATCTTAAACAATGTTCTCCCTTGCGATGAATATAACAAACTAATATAATTCAATTTTGCTTCTCAGAGAATTTGTTAAGGAGGCTGGGCGTGGAGGAAAGGGAAACCTGCCTCTGGAGGGCACCCCCAACATCGTGAAGATCGAACCATGGGATGGTAAAGACGGTCAGATCATTGAAGAGGATGAATTCTCCCTAGAAGAGCTCATGGGAGAAGATACCACAAGCAAGGACGAGTTGTAATCAGTTTTATAGCATTATAGTAGAATGAGAAAATGTGTATCAGGCTAAGATTTGATTTGGGAGGGATCACATGGTAAGAGCGGCCTTGAGTCTTTCTGGTCTTTCTGGTGTTTCAGTCAATGAAAATGACGTTTTCATATAGAGTACAGGAGCTTTCTTATGAAGAAGGCTTTCTTTTTCGTGTCTTCTTTGTACTGGTATAGTTTGATCCCCTAGCCAAAGTTCATTGTTGCTGAACGTCATTTCATACTGACTTTTTAACTCAAACTTTTGATCTTTTATGTGTGCTTGTACCAACTCAGTAACTCAAGGCATCTCATCTTACTTTTGATAGACTTATAAGTTTCCAGTTGAGCTCCAAGTGCCTGGGTTTCATAGGCTCCAGTTGGTTTTCTTCGTTCCAGTTATACCTGCAGTTTGTAGCCGAGTTGGCACAGCCGCACTCAAAGTTCCAATTCTGCTTCCGGTGATTGATCAAATCAGAAAAGGAAAATCAAATTGATGATAACAAAATCAAGCACAACTACACCTTATTTTGTTGTTTCTTTTCTTGCAATTCAAGTTTCTCTTCTTCAAATCGATTAGTTACCTTTCTTGGTAAATAATGGGTTCATGTTTCCCTGTTTCTGTGTAAAACAAAATAAAAGCATTTAATGCAGCTTACTTCCCTTGAACATGCAACCAGGTAATAACATTAGGAAAACTCAAAAATTGAGGCAAACGAACCCTTTGGTATATAGGAAACTAGCTGGAAATCACGAAAAGCTAAGAAATCGAGAATTGGTAAAAACTTAAAAAAAAAACCATCCTCAATTTCGTGAATTCCTTGCGGCTTAAGTTTTTTTGAAGAACATTTCGGTATGTTGTGAGTTGTGTTTCCTGTTCTCATGTTTACTCCACCTTATTCAGTTAGGAAGTCCATGTTTAGAATTTATGGTAATTACGTTCACCATCTAATCACTGGTTTGTGTGCTGCATTATCATCAGCTCACAAAGAAGAAGAAGAATATGACTCTTTGTGTTTTCAAAGTGCCATATTCTTGTGGCGAACGTTGCGGATGCTGCAGGAAAAGAGCAAAGAAAGCTTTGAAGCAAGCGTATGGCGCGAGTATTAAGTTCAATTTCGTGGAAGAGAGAAGATAATCGCGGAAGGCGATGATGTTAATCAGGCGAAAATTATCGCGGTGCTTCAGAAGGAGGAGATAGTGAAGGTTTCAACTTGTTCTAGCGGCGGCGGCGGCGGTAGAGGAAGCAATGCCGACGGAGCAAAAGAATCAAACAACGGAGGAGAGAAGAAAGATTGGGACAAGATGGGCCTGATGATCCCCCCCATGAACCAGTACGAGCCTAACTACTATCACCCAGGATACGCTACGAACCAACATTATGGATATCCACAGCAGCCCGGGCCCATGGACGCCTACTTCAGCCACCAGAATGCGAATGGATGCACCTTCATGTGAAAACGTTTTCGAATAGTTGTTTTTATTATCTGGGATTAATCATGATCAGCTAATGTTTCTGGTTTGTCAACATGTCTGGGGACTGGAAGAATTTCGAATATAGTTTACATATCATGATACCGTTTTTTATGCAGCAAATTGTAGAATTATGAAAAAAGCAGTTAACCAAAATACCCTCTTAATCTGTACACACCATTGTTAGAATCCACCCCGGTTTTTCTCTAAAACTCGAGAGTGCTACTTGTGAGGTTTGCCCCGTTTAACTAATACCTTCATGTACCTTAAATGCTAATAAGATTAAGAACGATTTTACTAAAACTTCGGAATGACCTCTTGTAATTTGGCCTAACCCAACTTGTAAACAAAGAAGCAACCACTTCAATAAACCAAATTACATCACCAAGATAATCACGGACTTCAAGTCCCCAACGATTATCAACATTCAACAATCTTTTTACCAAAAGAATTATAATTATTATTTAAAGGTCCAATGGTACTTGGGAGTATAATTTCTAAACAGATTGAAGTAGTGAAAGATTGATGAAAGGATGCACACGTGCCGTTGGTCTGACCTCCTCTAAATATTACAGGAAAACTATAAGATAAAGCATTAGTGAGTGGAGAAAACTAAAGCTTATAGAAACTAATCGATATGAACATACTAACTCATTTTCGCAAACCTCTTTTAAATACAACTCAACATAACAAAACATTTCTGTCTCATAGACAAACACAAGTATATATCCAAAACTTTGACAATAACAGAAATCTCAAGCTTTACAATGGGGAACTGTATATGAGACAGTAATGCCAATATGAGCTGAAAGCTATAAGTCTAACAGAAAGCTTATAACCTCAAAGGAGAAAATGTGTATCAGGCTAATATTGTGTTTCAACATAGTCCAGGAACTTTCTATATGAAGAAGGCTCTCCTTTTCTAGTCTTCTTTGTTAATGGTAATGGTGAACATTCAAAGAAATTGAGGTTTTATTGGTTTTGAAAATTGCAGGAAATTGATTTTGGGGGTTCTGAGTTTTTGCGTATAAATTGTTAAAACTTGATCACTGATTGCGTATAAAGGTAGTGAGAGATCTCATCAAAGAACGGAGTTGTTCCTCTGTCCTCTCTTCATACGACTCCGGCAATCTCGCATTTGGCCTCAAAAGATCCCGAAAGAGAGGCTCGGATGGATCCATCATAGCTTAAAACTGATCAATGCAAGAAGGATCAGGGAGGGAGATTGGTGAGAATGTTGTAGACATGAAACTTCTTTGTGACCCCCCAACTCCAGAAACATCAAAGATATCGTAAATCTCCTCAAATTGTTTGACTTGCTCATCAATCGACTTGTGTGTGACTATGTTGTAGGCCCGAACGTGATCACCCGGTCTTCCATGAGTGAATTCTCAACTTTTGATTCCTTAAGGATTGAGTACTTCATGTATTTGTGCCAATCCGGATAAAAAATATGCCCCTCGAAATCACGACCATCTTCAGCAATATAAATTTCCATTTCAGCTCCAAGTGCTTTGGTATCATGGGTTTCGGTTGGTTTTCTTCTATCCAATCGCCTCAGACAATGTGCCTCAACCTGCACCTAAATTCGAATTCTTCTTTTCGGTGATTAAGACTAAATCAGAAAAGGGAAAGTTAAATTGAAGATGACAAAAGCATAAACAACCACACCTTATTTCGTTCTATGTTTGTTTCTTGCAATTCAAGTTTCTTCAAATCGTTCATGTTTCCTTTTTCCCTGTTTCTCGGTAAAACTAAATAAAAGCATTATTGGAGCTTACTTCCCTATATCATGCGACAATGGTAATTTACATTCGGAAAACTTAAAAATTGAGGCAAAAAAACCTTTGGTATATAGGAAACTAGTTGGAAAGAATTCATGAAAACAAAAAACTATCCTCAATTTAGGTAACATTAAAGCACAGCTTACCCGATCCTCCAACATCTATTTCGTGAATTTTCTTGCCGCTCAAGTAATATTTGGAACAGCATTATGGTATGTTGTGAGTTATGTTTCCTGTTCTCATGTTTACTTCACCTATTTCAATAAGGGATTTATGGTTCTTAAGTTCACTATATATAAAACTTGTTCGTGGTGCAAAATATCATCAACACAAAAGCAAGAATGCCGTGGACTCGCTGTGATTTCAAAGTGACATATTATTGTGGCGGAGGTTGCGGAGACTGTAGGAAAAAAACAAAGAAAGCTTTGGAGAGAGCGTATGGCGAGAGTATTAAGTTCAATATGATGGAAGATAATACGATCATTGCGGAAGGCGATGCTATTTTTCCGGAGAAAATCATCGATGTGCTTCAGAAGTTTAAGAAAGTAATGAAGGCAGAGCGTGTGGCCGCTCCGAAAAAGGATTCGACTGGTACTGTCGGCGGCGGCGGAGGAGGAGGAAGCAATGCCAACGGAGCAAAAGTACCCAACAATGGAGGTAATATGGGCCTGATGTTTCCCCCCATGGGCCAAATCGGGCCTAACTATTATCCCCCAGGATACGCGATGAACCAAGATTATGGATATCCACAGCAGCCCAGGCCCATGGACAACTACTTCAGCAACGAGAATGCGAATGGATGCACCATCATGTGAAAAAGTTCTCGAGTTTTTCGTCTGTGATTTCTTTTTGATTGCCAACTAGCTCAACTTGGCAGAATTTCGAATAGTTTTGTTGTCTAGGTTCATCATGATCAGCTTTTGTCAACATGTTCGAAAGAATTTCAAATATTGTAAGTTTTTTTTTGTCCTCTGGAGTTTTCTTATATTATCATATCATCTTTAATTAGCAAAACGTAGAATTGCAAAAGAGTAATTAGCCATAATATTCTCTTAATTATACACATCACTGTTAGAATCCATCCAACTCATTAACGCAGTCATCTTTCTTGCTATTGATAGTTTTACAAATTTTCATTTCAACTCGAAGTGCTTCGGTTTCATGTGTTCCGGTTGGTTTTCTTCTATTCAATTTGCAGTCACGTTGGCTTAGCAAAGTGTCTCAGCTGCACCTAAAACTCGAATTATTCTTGTCAGTCCAGTGATTAGAATAAAATCAAACACAACCACACCATTATTTCGTTTTTTTTTCTTGCATTTCACGATTTTTCAAATTGATTAGATAATTTTCTTGGTAAAGAATGGGATCATGTTTGCCTGTTCCTCTGTAAAACTAAATAAGCCTTTAATGGAGGAGCTTACTTCCCTTTATCATGCAACAAGGTAATTATATTGCGAGCTTCAGAAAAAGGCGAAATAAGTGAAGGTTGAGCTTGTGGACGGTCTTGCCCTTTTTGAATTAATCCCTTTCGTTTAATTTTTATTTTAGGCCCTTACTATAATTTTTCCTATTGATAGATACCCACATTATTATCAAGGATTAAGGTTTCGGTTGAAATTTCGGTATAAAAAAACATGCTAAAAATGTATAAATTAATATTTTAACTTTCTATATGTTATGAAATCAACAAATAATACAATTTAACATTTAAACTATATAATATTGTTTATATGAATTAACTTTTATATACATAAGGGATAATAATTCTTATTTTGCATTCCACTAAGCTATCAATTAACACAATATCTTAAATGCTATTGAGGGTATGCATAAAGTAATTTCATCTTACATGTCTTTGTTTTTTGATAGCTATATAATTGAGGGTAAAGGTGGTGGTGGGATGTCAGAAGAAGAATATATGTATAATGCATAAAACAATTTCATCTTATATCTTTGTTGTTTGTTAGTTATATAATTGAGAGCGTGGTAACAAAAAGCAAAAGATGAAATTGAATTGAATTGACAAAAAACCACATCTTCACCAAAGACTACATCGAAATTCCACTGAAAATGTATAGAAATTTTACCAAAATTTCCATCGAAATTTGGGTTATATCGGTCATTTTCAAGAGCCCCAGCACCACATTTTCAAAATTGTACCGAAATTATAAAAATTTTGGTATTTTTCAGATGATATTGATATGTACCCGATTCAAATTTCGGGACCCAAAAAAATCCGAAATTTCAATCGTCAAAATTTCAATCCTTGATCATTACACACCTGAAGGACATCCACAACAGCCGGTGAACAATATGCCGGTCGACTTCTACAGCAGCGAAGAGGACCCGAATGCATGCACCATCATGTGAGAAGTTTTCTAGTTTCGTCTGTGATTTCTTTTTCTTTTTTCTTTTTTTGGTAGACGTCTGTGATTTCTTTTGTTTGCCAAATAATAAACTTGGTAGAATTCCAAAGTTTTTTTGTTGTCTAGAATTCATGATTGGCGAGGGTTGTCGTTTCTTCTTTGGTTTGTCAACAAGTTTGGGAGAATTTTGAATATTGTTTTTTTCTTTCTAGATTTGCCTTGCTTATCGTGATACCTTTTTTATCTAGCAAACCTAGAATTTCAAAAATTCTTGAATGCCTAACCTAATGGGATGATCAGAATCTCGAATAAGAAAACCATAACGAGGAAAAGAAAACCTGATTTATTAAAAAGTTCCTAATCCCTCATGTTGGATCCACAGCAATCATCTATACATGCCGCGGCTTCTAAGTACATTCCCTTCTACATATGTCAGACTTGCTCCATTGGCATGGAAGAAAAGCAAAACAAGCATTCTTGGTTGAAATTCTTGTAAAAACTGAATTCGCATTTCAAAGGTCGCCGTTTATCCTCCCCAAGCATTCTCTCCTCAAAGGTGAATCTGTAAATATGGCCTTGATAAACTCTATTACCTGCAAACATGAAGAGCTTGTAAGGACAGTGAAAAAATAAACATAGAAATGCAGACACAATGTGTGCTCAAGCGAAATCATACCTGTGACAATGTAAAACCACAAATAAGCAATTCTCCACTTTCCCAAGATGATGTAATTGATTTTAGGGGCATATCTAATAGATCTATAGAAGTTGACGACAAATATGAAAAAAGGGCATAATTAGGACTCTGTTTCCAAGATATCTAGATCTCTACAGAAGGAATAAAACTTCAAGATCGGACAAAAGACATGCCTGCCAATTTACGGATTTTACATAATGAGGGTATGAGATCATCAAGACTGCGAGTAATGCCCTCTTGCGACTTCTCTACTTGGAGAGCAGCCAGGGACTCCAACAAAGAACTTAGTTTTTCCAGCATCAAATGAATCAGTCCTTGAAGCTACAAATATAAACCCAACGTTTTAGGTTACCTGCAGACATATAAAGCACCAGAGTACAAGAATTGGACCTATGACGTACAGATTATACCTGTAATGTTTCTTCTGCTGCCATATCATCTAAAAGAAGTATGTCTTTCGTGACTCTTGCAAAAACTGACTCTAGAATCATACACATACTTCTCTTGTAAGTTGTAGGCAATAACAGTGGCTTCCATATCATATGTACTTTCTCCAGAATGGAAACAACCTGGTAAATGCAGGTATACACTAATAGCCATGACTAAATAGGAAATGAAATACCTTAAAGGCCTTATAACAACAAATAAAATATGAAATAAAAGTGCCTCATTAAAAAAAACACAGCAGGGACACCTGATCTATACTTAAGCTTGCAGACTGAAATTGTTGCCTTTGATGGGTATTCTGGAATCCATCAGCTTCATCCAGAGCCTAATAAATGAAATTTTTTGCTGAGGTTAAACAGGAAAGTGGCAGTTCCAAACCTTAAAAACTCTCAGAGTGTTAGCAAGATTATACCTCTCTCAAATTATGACCAACAAGCTGAATTTGTCTCTGAAGTATATCCTCTGCCAATAGATGAAATCTTGGAGCCATATCAACAAACATAGCATGCTCTTTGATGGAACTTGGAAAGTCTGGACGATACTGGGACAAACAGAGTATAATAGTATGAGCCGATAAAAGCTCTAGTATTACATGAAAATTATAGTAACATATCCTCTGATTTAGATTAGTTAAACAGAGTATAATAGTATGAGCCGATAAAAGCTCTAGTATTACATGAAAATTATAGTAACATATCCTCTGATTTAGATTAGTTAATTCTATTTCCGATAGACTTATTATGGATCAGCATTGCGTTGGGATCTTCTGCATTGTTTATTACATAAATAGTGAACTATTATTCTTTGGCAAGTATGAAGACATCATTTTTTTAGATGGATAGTGGGACAAGATATTACAGTAATTATGCAGGCATGCATGTGATGGTTGTGGTGGTGCACGAATAGATTCTACAAACAAATAACATCAGCTCATACCTCAAAAGCAAGCCCAAGTATCTCCTGAGATAGATAAAGGCAATCATTGTGCATAATAACGGCATCCTGGTTGATTCCATTAAGCCGCCTTTCTAGCTTCACAAGTCAAGAGAATAAAATACTGATATAAAAATGAGGGGAACTTGTGCCTGAACAAATCACCAAAAAAAAATAAAATCCAAATGTTCGAGTTTTATAACACTGGTTCCATGAACTAACCTTGACAGGAATCACAACTTCGTAGAGAAGTAGAGCATCCCTAGCAGCATGGTAGAACTCAAAAGCAACTCTTGGGGATGACAAGCAAACATCCTGCACATAACAATCACAGTTCTGGTCTTAAAATAGAACACATGGTAATATATGGAAAAGTCATGAAGATAGATAAGAGCGACTTGAGGTAAAATGAGTAATCAAGAAACTGAAATTGCAAGTTCATTTGAACAAGAACATGGTTACTTTTTGAGATCAGCATATCAAACTTCCCCTACTTGGTAGACCATAAAAGCTTAAATTGTTCCTTCAATCGTATTCATAGTTCAAGAATAGTTGCTTTAAGGAACAATGTTGGAGTTCCATAACACAAAATCATCCAGTAATTTTTTTTTAACTAGCATCTGGTTACCCTCAAGCCACAAATTAGAGTTTGCGTAGCAAACCTAATAACCTAAGGGGAAAGTTAAACAATCATAAATCTTTGATCCAGCTACCTTCAGTGTCTGATGCACTAGCTTCATCAGTTGAATTGCTGCTTGGGACACCAAACACCTCTCCGACAGGAATAGCAAGTCAACATGCTCTGGAGCTTTGGTAGCAACCCTCTCATTCTTACCATTCCATGTATACACCTGGTGGAAAATATATTATTCAAAGGCTAACATATCAATACATCTACAAATGCATTCAGGATAGTCTCAGAAGCATACTTCAGGAGCAGCAAAATCACATTGTAGAAGAAGATTTCTCGCTTTTGCCAAGATTTCTGTCTTTTTCCTGGATGCAAAGTGAACCTCGACATTTTCAGCAAAAGTGCTCAGTTGTTTATCTTTGTTATCAGATGCTGAAATAAACTTCATTTCCCTCAAAGCAGTCTCAAAATTAGCAGTACATTCAATGATCTTCAGAAAGTCAGCAAGTTTTGAAGCATCTTGGGGGACAGCCTGAAACAGTGAAATATCCTAAATTAGAGTATTCTTACACAGGAATATGGAAAAGGAACATGGAAAATGATAATATTCATGAAACACAGATATAAGCAACAAATTCTACTGCAGATAATAATGAAGACAATTTGATTATACAGTGAAAGGACAGCACAACTAAATATTACTTTAACAGATAATGACATAAACAAAGAAAACAACCTTATTCTCATGTACGGCCCTCCCCAAAAGCTAGATACAAAAAAAATATCAAAAACATAACAGTGAAGCAAACATAGTGAAACCGCAGGGCACAACAAGTTCCTTTAATTTCCTTTATCACAGTATCTGTACACTAACTGAATTGATTTCTCCAATGAATAGATGAATGATTAAAAGCAATTCCCTTGATCATACTGAAATCAAATAGTGGACATTCTTGCAGTGTTAACCTATATTTATATAGAGTTCAAAGTAAACTAATAGTAAAAGAGAGAGCGGTGGGAAGAGTAAGAGGAATAACCTTAGAAAGAAAATTAGAAATAATTAACTCAGAAATCCTTGGCCATGTCAATTTTCCAAAGCATCGAATCCAAGAATCATCTTGTAAGCATATGTACTTGTTAATAAACTTGACAACTTGGATAATCCCTGAGTAGATAGCCTCTCCATCCATTTTTTCAATCTGAAAACCCAGAGGACAGATGTCCATGAAGCAATTAGCAGAATCCAAGTTGATAAACTAAACGAGTACAATTCACTGAATTGGACCTTTTTTTCTCGCAGATTATTATTCTGCCATTAAACAAAAATGACTGAAACAAACAGAGTCTAAACAAGACTCATATATAACATCTACCTTAGGATCCCTTGATGGTACAATTTTGACTATGGCCTCAGTCACCGTTCGGGAGTTTTCTACTGTCACAGAAAACACAGGAGCTCCGGAAGTTAGAGCCGGCGTGATGACATGCTTGATCATCAAGTCAGCTACTTTAGCAAGCCCATAATCCAAAATGCCAGAAACCTACAATTCACAAAATCAGAATTCAAATCAAAGCACTACTAGTACTATAATGCATATTCATTTGAATGGAGAATGAGCGAAAGGCGGCATCGACTTTAACTTACATCCAAAGCTTTTAAAACTGTACGGAGCTCGATCCCATCAATTGCATTGACGCTTAGAACATACTTGACTCGCACTGTATTCGATTCGCGTTCGAAACGCACCGCATTTTCCATGAACCTCACTAGCACCTCTTGAATCTACAAACCCAAACCGAATTCCTCTAAAAAACACAATCACAAAAACTCAAATAAAAATCACCAAATAGAACAGACAACTCCATTTTCACTGAAACAACAGTTATTCCAATTAACTTGTCATTCAAGTTTTACCTCATTTTCATTCAATTTCTCAGCTACCAAACAGAAAATTCATCATCTTCTCTTACCTGCTCAAAGCACTCTGACCACTCCTTCCTCAGCAAGCCGTAAACCACCGGCTCTCTCTCATCAACCCGGTCATCATCAGAAACCCTAATTGCCTTCTTCAGCTCCCTCAATTCTTCAGCGGCGAATCTGAGCCGTCCGTTCTTCAACCCATCCTTCGCGCCCTTCAATTTCTCGCTGATTTCCAGAATTGCCCTCACCAACTCCAACAATGCCCTCTTCTCCCTCGCCTCCTTCGTCGCGGCGGTCATCTGCTTCATAACCTGCCCGATCTCCGCCCCGATCGGGCGGTCGGAAACCGAGCTCAGGAGCCGAGCGACGTCGTCCGAGATTTGACCGGTGCGCGAAACGGCGTCGTTGCAGGTGGAGAAGAGGTCGGCGAAGTCGCGGTGGTGGGCGAGGAGGTAGGATTGGATTTTGGACTTGATTTGGAGCGAGTGGGCGTCGAGCCGTTGGATGAGGAGGCGGAGATCCGGTGCGGACAGCGGTGTTGTGGGGTCGCTGAGGTCCTCCGCCGAGAGGAGATCCCGGACGTTGATCGTGTCGAAAAGTGCGTCCATTTTTCCGATTAAAGGGTTTGAAAGAATTGGAACCCAAAATGTAATCAATTCAATTGAAAACTGCGAAAACAGGAAGACAGATGGAGAAGGAGAAGTCACGTGCGTAGCACGTGTACACAAAAAAGAATGACTGGATGGGCCGGCAGCGTTCGGTGTTGATTTTGGGGCGGCCTTTATGGGCTAAATCCTTCAATGTTACCAGGCCCAGTGGTAACTGGTCTCAAATAAAAAACAACGGTTCAATGAACTAGTGATTTTCTTCTTTTTTTCACTATGAAGGTCACTTTTCTTAAAAAAAAAAAATTCTTACAATTTGGGATGATGTGATGAATTTGATGAAAATGGGGCAGAGTTTAGGGATTATTTCAGACCTTGTCCATGGAAAATCGAAAGTGTTTTCACTAGACTGAACAATGAAGTTACTTTGATCTAGCAGTGGAATTTATGGGTAGTTTAAGTACTATTATCCCTATTTTTCTGTAAAAAATCATCTTTAACAATAAGGCGGTTAAAGGGTTAAAAGGCTAAAGGGCTTGAGGGTGTCTACATTTAGCCATTTAGGTAGCCCTTTAGCCTCTTTTTTTATGGTACTCACACCATATTTTCCAAGTTAACACTCAAGCTCCTACTCACACTACAAGAAAAGGGGCCTATGGCTACGAACTTATAGGCACAATTGCTATATTTGTGCCCAATATATTAAACTGGGCACAAATAAGTCGTAATCGTGTCCAATATTTAAAGGGCACAAATATTTGTGTCTTCAAAAAAAGCAATGGACACGAATGTAGCAATGGGCACAATTACCGTGCCCACTATGGTTATTGGTCCACCATTCTAACACGGTTTTGTTGTTCAAATACTTAAATGTACAAAAGGCACAATCTTTTGTGCCCTTTGTTAGTTTATGGGCACAAATACTTTTTTGTGCCCTCTATGTCAATTCTATTTAAGAGTTCAAAGAGTCCCAACACAAGTACTCTTGCATTCCTCCTTAACAAAAAAAAAAACTACTCTTTCATTCCATTATTTTCCTTTTCTCAAATTTTCCAAAACCATGAATTCCAAACAAACCAAAATTTCTCAATATTTTCGAAAGAAGCCTACCACCTCCAAAAACATCTATTGGTTCTAGTGGAAGGCCTATTGATCGTCTTCAACAACATCAAGAGGTTATTACTATTGAAGATAGTCCAGAAAAACCTAGAAGAAGAAGCTCATACACAACAAAGAAGGACACCGAATCGTCGTCATTGATAACTGATGAAACAGAGTCTTTGGTTAGCACTGCTCGCTACAATGGGGTTATAAGCAATTATGGCACTGGACCATCATCAAAATTGACTTATCTCTTTACTATACTGTCTCATGACAACTTGGTGTCATATTGGATAAAAGAATTTGATTGACAACCGACAAAAGCTTTTTTATCAAAAAATTAAACCACACATGAGTTATATCTTTACTATATTATCTCATCGCAGCTTGTCATTTAGGAAAAAAATATTTTGGACTGATAATTCACAAGATCTTTTGACCATAAAATCAAACCACAATGAGTTATTTTTTATTGTACATTCACGTGGCTTGTAAATTAAGTTCAGATAGTGGGCACAATTAAAACATTCGTGCCCACTTGCAACTATACAGAGCCCCCAAACCCTTGTAAAATATATAACAATGAGTTATTATTTACTAGTCATTCACGTGGCTTGTAAATTAAGTTCCGATAGTGGGCACAATTAAAATATTTGTGCCCACTTGCAACTATATAGAGCCCCTAAACCCTTGTAAAATTTCTATCTTTCCATTTGTGGAGGGAAGCTTTATTATTGTAGTATGGGAGACCGAACAAGAAGAGTTAGAATTGGAACTGAGTCCCCACAATCACTGAGCTCCCTTGGGTCGACTACTACATCAGTAGGATCGACAAATGTCCAACCACGACGTGTAAGGCTGCCAAAAAATAACGCACCTACGGAGCCTACTAGTACCAACAATGAAGCTGCCACCGCATTGAATGTTAATACCGCATTGAATGTTAATCTCATTAGAGAGTATGTTGTAGGACAAATGTTAATCACTTGTTTGTCCCAGAAAAAAAAAATGTTACTTAGAAATGGAAATAGAGGGAAAAAAATGATTTTGATTCCTTACTTATTAACCCACTAAAAATTAACAAAAATAAATAAATTAGGGGAACAATGTTGAATCTCATGTACAAATTTTAATGATTTAATAACATCAAGCATCTGACTATTGTTGAAAAAAGGGGAACTTGAGCTAATAGAATCAATTATTTTAAAACATAATTAGTGCACAAAAAACATGTAAAAAGATTTGTCTCAAAAAATATGGAGGAACGTTAGTTGTATCACATAACCAACGAATCACGAGAATTCAAGGAGGAGATTCTCATTGGTTATCCCAACCAAGGCCAAAAGACAAAACTTAGGGAATAATGTATATTCTTCCTCCATTGTAAAACAACAACTGAGCTGAAAAAGCAGAATGAAGCACTTGATTGATCCGAAGGGCAATTCCGACATTTCACTAGGCATTGAAAAGAACAACCAAAAAAAGGCGCAGACAAGAGACCCACGGCAGCCTCCTCAAACACCGCCGGCAGCCGCCATTCTCTCTCCGCCGCCGCCCAACTTTCTCTCTCTCTACAACCGCCAGCAATGTTCTCCGGCGGCACTTCCTCAAGCTCGAAATCCCAAAGATCCTCCATTTCGCCTTTTCGCTCCCAGAAGTCCCCTGGGCCCACCAAGCCCCCGGCGGCGTTGTCCCGCCCCGCCACTCCTTCTTCCTATAAGCCGTCGTCTCGGCCGCCGACATCAAAGCCCTCTGCTTCTCCGGCCTCCTCGTCCGCTAGCCCAAACCCGCTGTCGCCGCCCGATGTCTCCAAGTCTAAACAGAACGTCACCGTCACCGTCCGGTTCCGTCCCCTCAGGTAACTCCTCCTCCTGCGGTTGGGCTGTCAGATTCTGCACCGTCACCGCCGGTGTGCTTGCCTTTTAACTTCCGTTTGAAAGAAAAAGATTTGATTTTTATTTTGGTGTTGAAATGTGAAATGTGGGGTTCTTGACTTTTGGTTTGGATAATGTCTTTCTGTTTGTATGCAGGGACTATGTTCGCATATGGGGTTACTAGTTAGAGATAAACTCCCAAACTCTCTGCAACTTCTCACGCCCTCCTCCCTCAATTTGAATTGCCGTGATTCTTCAAAATAGGTTTTCTATGCATTTGGGATATGTAATTTCTGGTTACTAATTTTTCCTTGGGCGTATCATTAATTGGGAAAAAAGACATTCACGGAAAGATTAGTCTAGGGTACTGGATGAAGATTATATTTGAGATCGTCATTTTTTCCTTTTAGCGCCTAACTAGATCTTATCCATTTTTGTCATAGACGGATCTTGTTGGTGAGTCAGAAATTGTTTCTTTGGTGCAACGTATAAAGGTAGGCACCCTACCTTCTTGGTTTTATTATGATTAATAATGATTATTCTATTGAACCTAACCGAGTGTTTTGTGTTGGAAAATAGAACATCAATGGCATGGCTCAACTTAAGCGGACAGAGTTTGGAAAAGTTAACCTGGATTACGTTCTTGGAATTGGAGGATTTGACGTGGAGAGGTTAGCTTTCAGACCCATTTCATTGTTCTTGTGTTTAGCAAATTTGCCCTCGTGTGAAGTTGCTCGACTCCTTGTTGCTACTTATTAGACATTACTCAATTTGTTTAAAGAATGTTCTCAGCGATGATGTGTAATGGTTTACAGTGTTCTTAAAAAATTCAATATGAAGAAAAAAAGAAAAGGTTCCAACAACATTAACATGTGTATTTGGGCTTGTCTCAATATTGTTTTCGTAAAGTACGAACATTGAGGGGGACTCATGGATCTGCTTGTAGTATTACTATATAATTTGAATGCTCATGATCTTTCTTAAATTTCACTGCTTTTGAACATATTTTGTTTACTGGTGGTGTTGATTAATAAATTTTAAGCTTACAAAAGAGAAATATTCTGGAAGTGTGTTAATATTTCTTTGTTCTTCTGTGGTATGGCCATATTGTCAAATCAGATCAGGTGCTATGCATTATAATTTTTTCCAGACCACCTGTTTGGAATCTTGATGTTACTCTAACATTTGTTGTAACCCAGGATTGAGAGTGCTATTGATGCTGAAGGTGAAAAGGAAGAGCATGATCATCACCATGAACACGACCACGATCATCATCACCATCATGATGAGAAACACGATCACAAGCATGGTAAATCTTGCTGATCATTAAACCACTTAAGTTGATTGTTTGCGACAACTCAGAAGTAAACATTATTCTTACTGCATATTGAATATGTTGATATGGCTCTGTTTATCCGTTGTCAAATTGGATCTTAATAGTCTACTTTGCTGCTTTACTTCGTGTTTTGATTTGATAATATTTTGATTTGCTCTACGTGTGAACTGGTTTCTTCACATTTGGCCTGATATGAAATTTCAACTAATGTAGCCTGATATCTGCAGATTTAAAACTTGATATGAAGTTTCTACTAAGTTCATATAGATTGTTGAACTGATATCCACACATTTCGCCTGCTATGCAGATCATCATGATGATCACCGCTCCCATGATCATGTTCATGATCCTGGTGTTTCTTTTGTCAGCATAGTTTGTGAAGGGAGCTTAGATCTTGAAATGGTTGGATCTGTATTTGATTTTAGTTTATTTCGCATTATATTGGATAGTTTTATCTTGATGCTAGTTTTAACCTTTAGACTATGCTATGTACCTGTTCTTGTTAATGACAAAAGGACATATTATAGGGCAATGAATATTGGTGATGCCATTCTAATCATGGCAATGAATCCTATCTAATATGTATTTGGTACTTAAATGTTTTAAGATCTATTTGATTTAATGTAATGTATTTCTACATATATAAGAAGTCTTTTCATGCTTTTATAAATCTTATGGGTGCTGCTGCTAAGTATTGATGTATTGATACTGTAATGCACTGTATTGAAGATTTTGTATATAGGGATTGTAATTATTTGGGTGAAATATTACTAATTTTTTTTAAAAAAATTACAAAGTGAAGGGCACAATAGTTTAATTGTGCCCATAGAGGGTGTGCTGCAATTTAATTTTATAAAAAGAATTTGGGCACAATTGTTTGATTTGTGCCGATTGAGGTTTTTTTAATAATAAAACAAAGGGCACAATTAGAAGATTTGTGCCCTCTGTAATGACGTGGGACCCAATTGTGAAGTAGATTTGTCAGAGGCTTTGGGCACAATTGTGGCCTTATTTGTGCCCACTAATCGAAGGCACAATTGTAGTAATCGTGCCCATTGCTACTGGGCACGCCTCTTAAGGGCTCGGATAAATCTTTCGTGCGTGCACCGTGCCCTTTGCTAGTGGGCACAAATAATTGTGCCCTTAAACCCAATAGGCACAAATAATTGCATGTGCCCTAAGACCTTTTTTTTTGTAGTGTCAATTACTTAAAATTATAAAATTTAAAGACAGTTTAAATTTTAAAAAATTATTTTTTAGATAGTTAAAATTTAGCCATGTAGCCCTTTAACTTCTTTGTTTGCTAAAGATATTGAAAATTGAAGGTATTTAGTGACATCAAATAATCAAAAATCACTGAAATCTTGTGCATATCTCGATGGGAGGTTATCAAATCTCTTTACATTTTTCGCACTGTCTCTACCCAATACTGTTCACCAACCACCCCAGTGCATCTCGAATTTGTGCAATTCTAGAAGAAACTCCAAAAATGAACCTAAATCTCATATGAAGTGTGTCCTTCAGATGGAGAACGACAACTGTTGAGTGTGCTTCGGTTTATTTGACTGTATTTGTCAAACCTCAATTATTTTAGTCAAGCTTAGCTAGCCCATACGATGATCTCGTCTGCGTAAATTTCAAGTTTCCCAAAACGAGGTTGAATTTCTCTCGTATACATGAGATAATAACTGGCGTTTCAACTTAAAACGTCTTCAAAATGGTTGATATAATACGGTATTTGAAGTTTGAACTTAAACAATATGCAGCGGCAGACCAAACCTACCAAGTAAACGACCAACCAAGAACCCATAAAAAGTTTCAAAACAAGTAGTTTACTAGTTACAGTAGCATTACTAAATAGGTGCATTGGCGTAAAAGTCCAACTACAACTTAGACTAATTCACATGAATCACATGTTCATACAAAACAGCATCATCTTTTCGTTGTTAGCAATTAAAGCATAATTAACCATGAAAGATACCTCTTCACCATCTTTTTTTTTCTTTTTTTGTTCTATTCGATGTATCTGAAAAGACTGGAAACGCTTATATAATATGAGCAAGTTAACATAGTTAATTTGATTAAAAAATTAAATTAGGAATATATTTACTTAAAAGGAAAGAGAATAAATGGAATGAGAATGATTTCGACTTCTTCATTTCACTATGTTTATTAAAGCACTTAGGAATTTAGTGGATTATACTTCACTTTAGGAACGAAAACCCTCAAAGAATGAGAATTGGATATGAAAGGAAATTTGAGTATCTGATTCCTATTTTCAATTCATATTTCTAATTCTTACTTGTATAAGTAACAGAACTTCTCTCTACCGCTCCACCCGGTGAAAAGCAAAAACCGGACCCTCTTTTTAAAGCATCCTGGTGGGCCACATCAAAAAAATTGGTTTCCCTCTCATCTATTGGATCAAAATCCAATGGCTCATAATTGAGGTCCGGTTTTAAGGACT
Organism: Spiraea crenata; assembly: GCA_033992175.1. Lineage (NCBI taxonomy): Eukaryota > Viridiplantae > Streptophyta > Magnoliopsida > Rosales > Rosaceae > Spiraea > Spiraea crenata. Next base: position 946,388 of record JAVBHV010000019.1, read on the forward strand.
GGTTTTAAAGTCCGGCAGATTGAAATTCTGGTATAAGTAAACATGTCTTAAGGTTAAACTCTCGAGTGAATGGAGAAAGGAAGTTCACGGGAAACACCTTTAGTAGACCATAGTCCAAGAAAATAGCATCTTCAAACGTGGAATAGTTTTAGTCCTCTGTGCTTGTCTCTAGTGGTTGATTAAGTCAAAGCTGATTAACATTGACCCTTGACCAGTCCCGTTTCAACCCAGTTACGGTCTCCAATTTATTCTTTACAGTCGTTACACACGATTAAGACAAAAAATTTGTAAACATACATCTGATTAATCATAAATTTTAAAATAAGATCCCAATTTAATTAGTCAGCTTAGCCAGAAGAAGAACAAATATCTCACTAATTAACCAACCAACACACAGGGACTTCAAATCTTCAGTGCAGAAATAAATTGCAGCCAAAATGTTGGACTCACATGATCATTTACAAGAGAAACTCCATCCAAATTTCTACATTCCAATACAGTATATAACTATATTGGAGAAAAAAGTACAACTAGAATAAAAAATAAAAATTAAACTCAGCTATCCAAATGAACCCACTAATCCCCATTATTTATGGGTAATGTACACAAACTGGTGGAAAAAGATTAAAAGTTGAACAAGAAAAGAATTAGTACTTATCTGCATTGAGAACAAGACTAAACCCTATTCCAAACACCCCAAATCCCCTCCCCAATGAAACTCACCAGCCGCCTCATGTTCCCCTCCTTCTCCACCCCTCCACCAACCTCACAATCTTCACCGCCGTCACCATCGTCACCACCGCTCACTTCAACACCGCCACCAACAACATCCTCCGGTTCTGGGCCCACATCCCCCACTTCTGGGCCCACCTCCACTTTATTAATAATATTACTATTATTATTCTTCCTCCTATCTTTCTTCACCTTTGCCGAGGTCCTCCGCCTCTTCTCCGCCGCCAACTTCTCCTCATAAGCTTCGATAATTTCATGTATCAGCTCGCGATTCTTTGACGAATCCCAACGCGCCCAAAAACTCGTGTAGCACCTGAAGCAGTCGCACTGGAACGTGGGCGGGTGGGACCCATTGCCGCCGCTACGACCACCACTACCGGCAGTTAATTCAGCAGCGCCGCCGCCTCTATTGAACTTCTGGGGGGTCGACTTGTGGATTTTGTTGGCTGAACTGTTGTTGTTGTTGTTGGTGTAGGAGATGAGGTAGGCGAAGACTTCTTGGTCTTCGGCGGAGAGGGCGACGGTCAAGGCGAGTATAGCGGCGGGGAGTAAGGCCAAAGGATCGGCGGTGGACGGCGGAGGCGGCGGCGAAGGGTGGACTTTGCCTTTTTTGTTGTAGAGCTTCTTCATCGGTTTTTGTTGCTTATGTTTACAGCAAATGATTTTCTTCAGCTGAAGATTCCAATATTTTCGCTTTATATTTCTCTTGGAATTGTTCCGTGGGAATTAAGAAACTAAAAAAAAGGGCCACACAGGCCACGCGGCAAATTTGGAGCCGCAGATAAATGTGGGTCCGACTACAGACCAATCTTACAGGTTAAAAATTGATCACACATACATAACTTTAGACAGTCAAACTCATTTTCAAGTAGAACTCTAATCGTCAACCATTATGGGAAATTTGAAACTTTTTTACCACAGTTAAAGCAGATGACGTGTTACAATTAACCAAGTGAAATATGAAATGTGAGCATTTATCGAAGTATTGGACAAGTCCAAAACAATACAACAAATGTGGGGTACGTGGGTAGATAATTTTGATGTTCATTTGGACACACTATGTAGCCACGAGACTTATCTTGAATTGTGGTATCAATTTGGACATAACCAGACAATCCTCATGATTATGATCACTAAGCTACGCTTGTCATGTAACTATTTAACTTTTGATATGAAACTTAGATTCTAAATTCCCTTGGCAAATTACAGGGAAATAAGCTTTTGTCGACTTTATATCGAGCAATTTATCTTCGTTTAAAAAAAAAGGTTATATTAGTAGATAAAGAAGATAAATGTAGTACATACTGGATTTTGTTGGTCAGGGTGGCCACATAGATTCACCTTTGCCCATGATTGTACTACAATGTTCATTATGTTTATATAGTACATACTGTATTTTGATTAATTGTATCCGAACTGAAATCAAGCAAGATTATGGGAGACGAGATAAATGTAATTGAAGAAGCCTTGTAAATAGCTGCATTATTACGTGACACCAAGTGGTCCATCCATCCTTTTGTTGCCATTTTCCTAGTTTCCGAAGGCTTTGCTAAAGGATTTAGGGACCAACCCTTCAAATTACAGTACTTACTACTTGTACTTTCATTTCATATAAAATATAATCGTTGTTGGACATAAAGACTGAAAAAAAAAAAAAACGAATTTGTCATACCAATTAAGCACATAAAGCCTACATGTTGCTCTTGAAGTTGAAGACAACATCAAAGAAATGGAGCCAATACATGTTTGACCACATAATCAGAGACTATATGGTTTGCTTTCTCAGTAGGATGGAATGAATCCCAGAAGATGTACTTGCTTGCATCTGTGCAGGTGAACATGTTGTTCCGGTTGCAAGCGTAGCCCATCTCAAACATCCCGGTGGCACAGCAAGCCACTGACGTCATCTGAAATCCTGTGAATCACCAAAACAATTTCATTAGAGATTGCTAATATTATTTTAAAATGTTTTTACGGCTGACAGTCACTCATGTACGCGTGAATGAATATCGTTAGTATAATTCTAAATTCTAATATTTAGTTTTTTATAGACAAATCATGATTTGACAGGTGTCTGAATCTTCGTGTGAAACCGACCAAATGAAAAAACCAATTAAAACACATCGTATACACCACCCAAAGAATGTGACTACACTTAAATGCTAAGGTGAGTCCCTATAGTGGTTGAGCCAAATTTATTGTGATGTTACTTGTAAGCATGTAAGAGGCAGACAGAACATAGCAAACAGAACAGGGCAAACTGAATAACAATTCAATGGCTTACCATACAAAGCGGGCTTTTTGATCATGTGCAATAGGATGAAATAAGGGTTGGAAAACACCAATTTAATCCCAGGGAGCTCTTTGTTCAAACTTGTGGTCAAGTTCTTCAGTTTGTCATTGAACTGCAAAGCCACATTGTTGTAATTTGTAACGCAGCCATTTCCACCCATGAAATTGGTGGTCCTCTCCAGTGGCAAGCACCCCATTGGAGGCAGTCCTCCTAGGGAGATTTTCCGGGCTCCGAGAGCATAGAGTTGCTTGATGAATTTTCCGGCAATTCCGATGAGGAAATCTTGATATTGTGTGATTGAGTACTGGGATGACCGGCCTGGGTATGTGTAGTAGTTTTCTAGGAAGTCATTGGTGCCTAGGCTCGTCATGTGTAAAGCTTCATTGATTGTTTGGTTTGCTTTGGTTCCTCCAAGATAAACTATGAGTTTGCTCTGGTATTCCTTGTAGTACTCCAGTTGCTTCCATAATGGTATCACAGACTGCAAATCCATTAGTAGCATTAGCATAAATAGGCAGGAATTGACTGGTACCGTGTATCAATCTTACAGTATTAGTGCCGATAGATAATGTACAAGATATATTGTATAGATTGGTGGTGACCAATACCAAACAATGTTTTCAACATACATGTAGCCTGCACCTTCTAGGTTGATAAAGTAGGTAACGAAACTTAAACTTGTGATCAGCTATATGAGATATCATGTTAGACAATCACTCGACCTCGACGTTACAAAATGTACAACTATTTGGTACTTACTAGCACATCGGAAGTTGCAGTGTCATAGCCAGTCCCAGCAGAGGCAAAAGTGACTCCAGTGGCAAAATCTGAGATGTTGTAAGCAGGATCCAAGTAGGCAGGAATGGATGGTTTCACTCCAACAGATTGGGAGATGAAGTCAGTAGGTACTCTGCCATTGGAGAACCTCCCGGTAGGCTTGCCACCATTAAAGTCCCGGCCGTAGGGCTGGAAATTACTCCTGGCAACCGTGGGGATCTGGTTGTTGTTCCCGGCATCGACCGAGGAGTCCCCAAACACAATGACGGCCGGGACTTTTGCAGCGATTCCGGTGACTAGTAGTAGGAGTTGAGCTAGAAAGAGCCATGAAATGTGCAAGTTTGGCATGTTCATGGTGTTTTTCGTTGTTTTAACTTTTTGTCAAAGCGAATTAAAACAACCTTGGACTTGAACATGTACATGGGGGGGATGGAGGAGGAGGGCTTCATCTATATATATATGGCCAGATAATACGGTATTGGTTGGAATATAAATACACAAGTTTGAATTTGGAGGCATTTGAGTAGGGAAGTTGTTGGGAGTTTAAATTTTATTGCCAAGGAGCACTTACTATTACCAGAAGTGTAAATGATCAGAGTCATTCTACATGGCAGAAAGATATTTTTGAAGATGGAAAAAAGTCCAACCAGTAATTGAAATAGGCAGAAGGCCAATTATTTGGAACGACGTAGTTTTGAACATAAGAATAATATCAACTTAAAATGAAAATGTGGCTGCGGGACCCGAAATCATGAATTAGTTGCACACATGAGGACCTGCCTGTATTGCTGTACCATTGAACGTGGTAACGATTAATGGTGTTCCTCTTCCATTAAGTTTCAGAAGATACATACCTAGAGAGCGTTGGATTCATGACATGTAACTATATTGATGCATTGACATTCGAAAGATTTTGTATTTACAATGTCGCGTGAATGTATTCGATAAAATGTCACAAAATTCAATATATATATATATATATATATATATATATATATAGGGAGAGGGTCAAGGGACGCAGATTTGAAACATCCTTCTTGTCCATTGATTTTGTAACTTTTTGTGGCAGATTGATAATGAATCCAATCCAATGGATAAAAAGGGATGTTTCAAATGGTGTGTCAAAATAGTGTGTAACCTGACACACACATATATATATATATATATATATATATATATATATATATATATATGGTTAGGTTCAAGGACATCATTTTTCCTAAACATCCTTCTCATTCGATTGGATAAACCATTGGATGGGTCCCACAAAAAGTTGTAAAATCAATGGATGAGAAATGATGTTTAGGAAAAAAGGATGTCACTTACCCTCTCCCTATATATATATATATATATATAAAATACGAGAGAAAATACGACTGCAAGTGCCTTGAGCCTTCACAACAACTAGCTAGCTACTACACCGAAAATGCAGTGGAAATTGGAAAGTGAAGGATGCTGAGCTCATTAATGCAAGCAAACACCATGTGGTTCGAACCGCCACGAAAACGACCAATTGCTTCTTCAAATTTTGACTTGGTGTGTTGTTAAAAAGCTTTTCCAACAGAAAAGGAGGCGCAAAGCTTTCCTTTGATTAATTCACACACTTCATTGTGTCTAGACAAAACCTAGTTGTCTTGTCCCCTGAGGCCTCAACTTTTGTGCTTCCAATATTAATGTAGTTTAGTTGTTGGCCACACACATCTTTGAGTTCTAGCATTGTAGCCTTGTCTGAGATTGATCAGGTTAAGTTGTTGTGTTAATTAGTTTAAATTATGTCACTTTCTTCTTGTGAGTTCTAGTTAGATTTCTTAGTCGCCTCCAATAATCTCGACTCCACCGGGAAGTACCTTGATGAAACATGACACTGTTAAACCTCCTCACCTCCTCAAACAAAGTGAAGACTGAATGCTACTACACTAAATGATCATATGTTAGACAATACACATATGCTAAAGAAGTATCTGTTCATATATAGATTGATATAGGCATCAAACAACTTGGGAGGAACAAATGATCGAGACTATCATAATAATGATTTCATATGGTATACATAGGATTTAACAGAGAACCACACAATACATTTTTACTACCAAAGAAGATAGCAATTATCTGCTTCAGAAGGAAAGAAGAACACTAAATCACTTAATAAAACGCCTCTAAAAGATCCGGGAGCAAAAAGTTTGCAAGTAACTTGTTTGTTTTGTCTGTGGGATGGAAGGCATCCCAGAATATGAACTTGTTTGCATCTGGGCAGGTAAATGGGTTGTCCTCATTACAGAGGTAGCTCATCTCAAATGTCCCAGTAGAACAGCATGCCTTCTCAGCGTACTCAAATCCTGACAATCCATAACAAACAAATTTAAGAAAGGCCTAAGAGTACCAACTAATGACCGTTTAGGGCTCGATTCAGATGGATTCTGTCCTTTTGAGAAAGAAGCACTTAGTAGGATACTAGCGAAATCTAAATCAGGCCAAAAGGGATTAACTATATATCAACGCACTTGAAATTGCTAAGAACATTAAGTTGATAAACATTAGTGAAGCATCTCGAGTTTAATTCAAGAAAATTTCAGTTGCTATAATGACACAATAATTCTGCTAGCCCTGCAACCATAAACAGAAGCCATGTGTGCCCAACCAGACCTGATTAATGTGTTGCATGCTTATCTAAACTTCTTTATTAATGTTTCCCACCAAACGCTTTCAACCACTTTCGTGTTCACTTCAGGCCTATGTGATTTCACCAGCAGCCCCTATCTAGATATCCATTTGGTGTAATATCTGCTAAATCTGATTATTCTTAGATGGAATTTGATGGTGAGGGGCAATTCGCAAAACGGAAAATGAGTTTGTAGGACAAAGTGGGTCAAAGTGACTTCCGAGGTTAGGTCTTTAAGCAAACCGAGACATTGAACCTGAGTTCGTAGGGCAAGGTGTGGGTCAAAAAAATGACTTCTCGGGGTAAAGTGGGTCAAAGTGACTTGCGGAGGACCAATTGGGATTGAGTCATTATTGAGGGACACTACACGAGTGAATGGTATCATCCTATGTCATGAATATCTTACCCTAATTTGCAAACCAAAGATCTGATATTTTTCCACAGATTGGCCAAAGTAGAAAGATGCTGTCATGAATTAATTATCTATCCACAATTAAGGCAATCAAGATACGGCTACAATGCTATTCCCTTGACTCATTTTCCACAAGTATCAATCTAAAGATCTATAGTTGATAGAAAAGTATGAAACTTACCAAATGAAGAAGGCTTCTTAATCATTTGATAGAAGAATTGGAAGAGTCCTTCTGTATACAGAATTCTGAGTCCTGGAAGCTCTTGATTCAGCTTTCCCACCATCTTGCCCAACTTCCCATTAAACTCCACTGCCACATTGTTGTACTCCTCTACACAATCATGCTGGTTTGCAAAATTGGTAGCTCTTTCCAGTGGCAAACACCCCATTGGAGGAACCCCGGTTAGCGTGATCTTTCGGACTCCAAGGCTGTAGATTTCCCTCATGAAATTTTCAGATAGTCCGACGAGGAAATCCTGAAACTGTTGCACATTGTACTGCAATCGCCGGCGGGGAATCAAATAGTAATTCTCCAAGAAGTCATTGGTTCCTAAGCTTATCAAGTATAAAGCTTCTGTCAAAATTTCTTTTGCCTTGTGATGGCCAACATAGGCTCTCAGTTTGGCTTGGTACTCCTTGTAGTATTCAATTTCTTTCCACAAGGGTATCACATTCTGAATAGTGCAAACCAAGTTATGAGATTAGACAGACGCATTCAGATTTACAGTCTAATAAACATAACATTATGTAGGTAACCAAATTGACAATTAGATAACATAACATTGTAATTGACAGCGTGACAACCAAGCCTATTGTGATTGACACCATGATGATTCAGATTGATGGTCTGATAATTTACTAGAACATCAGACATTTTCTTTGCATGCAGTTAGAGGAAACAAAGGGACTTACAAGCACATCAGAAGTTGCATTATCATAGCCAGTTCCAGCAGAAGCAAAGCAAACACCAGTGACAAAATCTGGCATTCCATATTTGGGGTCCAAGTATGCAGGAACAGTTGGTTTGAGGCCAAATGCCTCAGAAATGAAATCTGGAGGAACTCTGCCATTGGAGAATCTCCCTGTGGGCTGACCACCGGCAAAATCACGGCCATAAGGCTTGAAATTGCTCTTGAGAAGTGTCTTAATCCGGTTGTTGTTGCCGGAGTCCACAGATGAGTCTCCAAACACAATGACTGCTGGAACTTTGGCCTCATATTTTGAAACTTGCAGGAGGATTTGAGTGAGCAAGAGCAATGGAAGAGTGTATTTGTATGCCATTGTAATTGCTACTTTAATGTCAGTGGCTAGTGGCTTGTGGCAAAAGCTTGAAGATATTTGAGATGGGAATGCCAATATAATAATCTTCAGAGGAGTTGAGAAATTTTAGTTCAATCCATTGAAGAATGGTGCCAATATAATAATCTGTAGCAAGGACTAGGACTGTATCACCTACTAAGACGTTGGATTGATCGAGAAACTGGCACATCTCTTTGACACCGATTAGCACTTAATACGAATATAACTACATAGATTGAGATTGATGATTACATCTGTATAATATTTATTCATGAGATAAGTAAGTGTGAAAGCCATCAGAGACCCACAAGCAAGTTGCAGTTACTTGCAGGTCCAATTCAATAATGTCCTTTTAGGCCCTAATCCTATCTGTTAAACTTAACAGCAGCAAACAATCCAGGCATAGCAGATCACAATTAGTGGGGCTTGTTAATCAAACTTTTGGATGAATTAAACATGTTAAATTCAGTGTCGTTAACCAATTAGAACTCATCACTAAACCAAATTGGAAGTTCAACACCAACTAAGCTGTGGCCCTGGTAATTAATAATTCCCAACTGGTTTTTCCTTTATATCATTGGTGAGTTAAATGATCAAAATTATACCTTTTTTAGGAAGAGAGGCAGAGGGTGGTTGTGAGTCATTTAAGGGAGGCAGGGACCGTGACAGGTCCTACCTGATAAATTTTCTGAACGCAGGAGAAAGCTGGCTCTGAGATGAATTTGGTAAAGGCCACAAGTTACAAGGACTCTTCGTAGATACCAGATTTCTCTGGATTCTGATGAAAAAGTCCTGAAGAAATCCAAATTTACTATGGTACATTGGTACATTCATGTTTTTAGAATGAACATTAACATGTTGCACTCATCGGTTTGTGACGATTTCATACATATCTATCAAACCTACCTCTCACGCGATCGCATCAAAAAGAGACTAAGAATGTATGTTTCAATCTATTGTGCTTGAGATTTGATTCGTCAGTCACACTCAAACTGAACTGTGCATTTTTGCGGTGATTGATGCTTTTTGCGGTGATTGATTCTTTTCGCAATCCTTAAATAACGTCTTGGAAGGAAGGAGTCAAGCACTCCACAGTGATGCATTACACGTACCAAATGTAGGGATTCATGTTGATGTGTATCGTTATCGATCACAAATAGGTTCACCCTATGATAAGTTCGTAGACCCCACGGTCATTGTAGATTCGTACTCGGATGCAGAGCAAAATAGTCCAATCGAGCCACCTTTGCTGCTACCCATAAATAAATCAGTTTGTGCATCGGGATGGAGGCTGAAGAACAGCAAGGCATCACCCTTGTACGGTTTCACTGTCATGAAAGATAGTAAGTACGCAATTATTAATTATTATAATAGCTGATCCAAACGGAGAACGCATTCATCACAAAATAACCGGACCCAGACTGAATCGGTGAGCAGGGACATGCGAAACATAGGAGGTGATGAGACGAAGGTGCTGAGGCTCCTTCTCTGCCAGAAAAAGCGCCGCTCTTCGACGATGGGCTTTACAGAGCCGTCGATGTTTATCTCAAGGTGTGTCTTCGATTATTACCATCTGTTATATTTGAATCACCAGATACTAAAACCAGTGCCAAAAGTAATAGCTCATCAGAGACGTCGGCTTCAATCTGGACGGCTGAAAAAATGACATGAATTGGTTGGGCCAAACTAATCTGAATAAATATGGGCCTTTTAGCCCAGAAGAGAAACAGTCCGAAAATATGATTTTGGGCCCTACTGTATGGAACTTTTGGAGACCAAAAGTTGAAACAGCAGCGTTCTGAAACCCTTTGCTTTCTTGTTCCACTGCTGTCCCTCTTGCTTCTTCAACCTGTAAGTTGTTCCTCTGCAACTTTGCTTGTATTTCATTTTCATTAGAATATTAACTGCTCTGCACTTAACTTACATATGAAAAACTTACTGGGTCTTCTTTTACTTTTCTGTTGAAGTGATTATGTCTTGATTAAAAGCAATTATTTTTCTTGGGTTCTAATAGCTGCTTTCATGTTCAATGCTAAAATTATCAAATTTACCATTTTGTGAGCGTAGGCATCTTCATTTTATACTCATTTGTCTTTTTTAGCTGTATCAAGTTTGTTAGTTTATGATTTATTGGCTGTTTTCCAGAATTTGGATGATGATTGCTTGATTTGTGCATTGCTCAAGATTGTTGATACACTTCTTTTCTATGTGCCATGAACTAGAATGCTTAGGAGATATTCGGAATGCGGTTTAGAACAATATGGAATGTGGAGGGTAGAAATGTTGTGGGGTTTCCAAGGCTACTGAGAAGATGTATGTCTCTTTCAAGCAGAAATGTGATAGACATGGCTGCTAGAGATGGGGAGCTGAGGGTCTTCGTGGTCGCCGGAGAGGTTTCTGGGGACACTATTGGCTCTCGTCTCATGGCATCACTGAAACAGCTCTGTCCAGTTCCTGTCCGCTATTCTGGTGTTGGAGGGTAAGCTAGTGCCAGTCTTATTGGAAATCTTCAATCTTTTCAGAAATCCCTTATAGGGGTTATGTAGCAGCTTCTGTTATTTTAAATCTCCTAGGCTGATGATATGTGCATTTAATTCATGGTGCTATTTCTCTACTTTTTGTTTGGACAACAGTATGATTTCAAAAACTTCTTGTTTGCTTGATGCTGGTTAAACACCTTCCTGACTTTGTTGGAGTTTTTGTTTTCCCTTCGTAATGTTTTCAGATCCATGATGTCCAAGCAAGGATTAAAATCTCTGTTTCCTATGGAGGATATTGCAGTGATGGGATTGTTGGAGTTATTGCCTCATCTAAATAGACTCAGAGTGAGTGTGATTATGTTTTCGTACATACGCTTAATATAATTTTGTTGTAAGAAGAGAAAACGTTGATGAATCCTCGTACACTGAGTTGGTCGGTTTAATTAATGCTGGAATATGATTCTGTCAGGTGAAGCTGCAGGAGACAATAGAGGCTGCTCTTCTGTTTCAACCTCATGTCATCGTGACAGTGGACTCCAAGGGTTTCTCTTTCCGTCTTTTAAAGCAGTTACGGGGTAATATGCACCACCTTCTCGGAGTTATAATCAGACTTTCGTGATACATGTGTTGGAAATTGGGGACATGCTTTTTGCAGCTAGATACAATCAGCGAAAGTTCGATATTCCTGCACACTTTCATTATGTAGCTCCATCATTCTGGGCTTGGAAAGGGGGTGAAGCAAGACTTAGAGGACTAGCTGAATTTGTGGATCATGTCCTGTGCATACTTCCAAATGAAGAAGAAGTTTGCAGATCAAATGGACTGGCTGCAACTTTTGTTGGCCACCCAATTCTGGAGGATGTTTTGGAGTTAAATTTGGTATGATCTTGTCATATGTTTTTATTATAAACTTACTGGATATTTGTTATTAAGGATCATATACTTGGGTTTTCTTAAACTTTAGTTTCAGTAACTCTTTTTTCCCAAGAGTTGACAACATAACAAGTGTTGTAAGTTCACTTCATCTTGAAGTACTAATACACAATTTCATGTCTCCAAGGACACCTCACCCAATGAATGGAAGATAGAAGGAAATGATGAGGATTTTAGAAGGAGATATGCAATACCTGCAGGTAAAATCTGATGCTCATTTCTGACAATTTATCAATATCCTGTGTGCTACCTACGAACAATAGAGTTACAGTTGTCCAAGAAGTGAGATCATATAATGAATCATTGATCTTGTCTGGTATTTCTTTCTTGCTTAACTTCTTATTGACACGCACGTCCTGTGAGCATGCACATTTTCTTTCTCTATCCTTGGTAGAATCTTCTTTTAATGTGATATGAATTTTATTTTTGCAAAGGAGCTACAATCATTTCCTTGCTTCCTGGAAGCAGATTACAAGAGGTTACAAAAATGCTTTCCATCTTCTCAAAAACGATGGCATTATTGAAAAAGTCCTTCCCTGAGTTAGTAACAATCATCCATGTTGCTTCAAATCAGCAAGTGAAGAACTATGTTACTGGAATGACTGACAGGTGGCCTGTGCCTGCTATATTGGTTCCAGGAGGATCCCTCAACCGAAAATATGATGCATTCAGTGTAAGTGAAAGGAAATTGTTGTGGGTAGTGCAATACTCAATGGCAATGATTCTCTCTTTATTCTTAAGTTTTAATCACATATTTCCTAAAGATTGTGATATATTGATTCCTCTGGATGCGAATGCAAAAATCTCTTTCTTGTTGCAATATTGGTTGTAACTAAAAATCTTGTCTTTAGCCAACAACGTATTTAATATGTGAAGGCTGGTTTGTGTTATGCAAAGATTTTATATCTGGACTCTGGAGTGAATTAGTTCTTGCACAGTTAGCAAAGTTGACTCCAGCACATGTTCTCAAATCCAAACTTTTGTGTGATAGCCAATGATACGCTTAACATGGGCATCCAAAAGGGGCAAGGATCTGAGCATATCTGAAACCAAGTTTTTAACTCTTTGGAATGCATGACTTATAGTATGTCTATTCGTGCTCAAACTTGCAGGCGAGTACTGTTGCATTATGTGCTTCTGGAACAGTTGCTTTGGAGTTGCAGCTTGCAAGGCTACCCTGCGTTGTTGCTTATCGAGCTCATTTCTTAACCGAATGGATTATTCGTTATAAAGCCAAGATACCATACATTTCCCTCCCAAATATTCTCATGGATTCAGCAATTATCCCTGAAGCTCTCTTTCAAGCATGTACTCCAACAAACCTAGTCTCAGTAGTTCTGTAAGTTTCATTTATATCCCTCTAAGCATGATCTCGTCTTTTTCGCTTACTTACCTCGGCAATCTCTAAGTACAAAGCTTGATATCTATAGTTTACACATGAATCAAGCATGTATATGATCCCCCCACAGGAATTTGATTCATGATGATGGCCTCCGAGAAAAGCAGAGAGTTGCTGCTGAGACGGTTATCAGACTTCTATGTGCTCCGGCCAGAAATTTAGATAACTTGGCAAAGCAGCATCAAGAAAGGAGTTTTCCCCATTCCACACCAAGTATGATAGCAGCAACCGCAATACTGTACCATACGAATCCATAATTGTTGTCTGTGTGCTGTCATCATCATTCGGCAACAATGTTCTCCAAATGTTTAAGATCATGTCACCAAAGAGTTTGGCTTGATTGAAATAGAAGGCGCGGAGTTTCTTTTCACTTGGACTGCCATACCACTTATTACTTTTCCTTACTGTTTGGTAGCAAATTAAGTAGCAATGCTAAGTTGAAAGTTTCAAATTGCATAAGCGAGGAGGATTCTACTTTAGATAAGTGCTTTCATGAGTTGGTAGAAACTGATTCAGGCGAAACAGACCAAACATCGACCTATCTTTGGACCCAAAAAATAATAGTATTCGAAAACTCATTGATAAACATACAATATACCTGGAATAATTATGTAAATACATACAGCATATAATGTACCGGGAGGCTGGACTAATCATGTAAATACATATTGCATATACAATAGGTCCAAATGTAATTCCTGGTAAGGTGACAGAGATAGATTTGAACCAAATCGCCTATTCGATTCGACACACCAAGAAAAGAAGAAAAATCTAATACAACGCATGGTGGGTCTGTCTTTTGCCGAGTCTTGCGCATGATATACATGTTTTACAAGGCTGGCAGCTAGCGCAATGTTGCACTTCAACTGCTAACTAAACCTTAAGACTAGCTCAAACAAACTCACCAAGGCCACAAAGAAAAATCACATCTTTTTATAGCAAATAACACTCCCTTTAAATCCCAACTCCTTCAGTCACATCTAATACTACGAAAATCTGCAACCCGATATCCAAAATACCAAATAGTCCTAAACTAAAAAGCTTGACAGAAACCCTTTGATTATTACAATGGCTGTGTCAAGAGGGATGGTTTTTCTCTGCCTAGGGACCCTATTGGTTAGTGTGTTCTTGATCAAAGTGGCTGAGGCTCATGAGCATTGCCACGGGGACCCGAACAATGGTGATCAATGCCGCGAAGATGAGAAGGAAGAGGCCTGGGACGATGATGTAGATGACACTTACAAGATTGTGAACAAAATGGCAGTGTCTTTCACTGCCAGAACCGGTGAACTTGAGTCAGAACAACCAGCAGATTCTGAGCCAGAAGATGCTGAGGACCAAAGTCATCTGATTGTGCTGGGACATTGATTCATTAGACAATGAGGCTAGCTAGCTAGCTGTGCTTACACCAATGCTTCAAATCTTTCTTGATTAATTTCTTGTTTTAGCATTGCATTTGTTGCCCTGCTGGGTTCATTTTTATTTTAGTTAACTTATGAACAAATGTGCGTGAAATTGGTTTACCGTCATAAAAAAGTCCCTTTTTTTGGCCTCTGGTTCGTTTTCAATTAGAATCCTTAAAACATATTTGATTTAGAAGTGCTAGGTAAATATTTTCTCACAAATTGCGTATGTAATGCTATTTGTACCATATTTACTAACCGATCTCAGTTAGAAATGTGGCTCCACAACTGCAGTTAGTAAATACGGTACAAAAGAGAAAAAAAACAGCTTTCACTATCTGAATGGCTGTATATAAGAAAAAAAAAAGAAAAAGAATCGCCTTTAAGCTCTTCCCGCAAAGGTAACGAAGCCAAATTTTAGGCCACCCGTATTGTTAGGAAAAAAAAAAGAAAAAAAAAAAGGAAAAAAAAAAGAAGGAAGAATTTCTCCTTTCCTTGTCGGCTGTATGTCCAAACTAGAATACAATTTCAAACTATAATTAATCAGCCTGACTAGAAGTAATCACACAGTAATTCGAAGCTTGATCAATCAAATTAAGCTCAAATTATCTAATTCGAATGAAATTAAGATCAATCAGTTCCTTCAAACATATGTTTGGACGCACTTCACTTTATAAATGAAGCTGATCAAGCTATGCAATTTCATAGTCTCATCGATCATTACAACTTAATAATGGGGGTGTCCAAGGTAATGACTGTTTTGTTCCTAGGCACCTTCCTAATGTGTGCAATCTTGGTTCAAGTAGAAGGAAGAAACGCCTTGAAGAAGAAAGGGCTTGTGAGCATGAAAATCGATGCCGGGACACTCACGGTGATGGTTTTGATGAACAACCTTGATGTTGTTCTTTGGCAGATGAAGATTTTTGTGCATTTAGTTTAGATGCTGGCGCAACAGATGATCAAAATGATCAAACTCACTAGCGCGATTTTGTGGCTGGTTTCATTCTTCTTTCTGATTCATTCATCAACTGAATAAGGGCACGTTTACTAATTCGGAATCAGAATGGGCAGGAATTGGAATGGACAAGAATCAGAATGGGCAGGAATCGGAATGGGTCGGAAGCGGAATCAGTCATTCCATTCCAGTGTTTACTAACTGTTCGAAATCAGAATTAGTGTAATTTGATTACCAAAATACCTTTTTGTAAAGATAAAATATTATTTAGATAAATTCAATTTTGATATATAATAAAACACTATTAAGCTTTATTCTACATTATTATTTTTAACTATGTCTACAATTCTACTTACAATTAGAGTAATTATCCAATCTTACAAAGTTTAATAATATTTTCTAAGAAAAATTTAGTATTAATAACACATAACAAATAAGTCATCTTAAATCAAGCATAAAAGTCATTCATCATCTTAAATCAAGCATAAAAGAGTAATTCATCACCAAATAGGGTTTTGTAATTGTATGGTTTTTTGGTTATTTCAATAAAAATGGGAGGGTAAATTTGGAAATAATAAACCCATTCCCATTCCACTCAACCCAATACCCTCTACCCCCTCCGGAATCAATTTGGCCCAAAGTTGGGAATCGGAATGGTTTTTCATTCCGTGGGGCTCGCATGATTTCCATTCCTAAGTGAAGTAAACAACGGAATGAATTGGAATGGGATTCCAATCGGAATGGGATTCCATTCCCATTCCTTGATTCCCATTCATGGGAAGAAAACATGCCCTAAGCTCTTTTTGTTACATACGCAGTGCCACATGTCCAATTGTCAATTTTAGAGTTTTGAGTGGAATGCTACATGTGTTATTGCAGTGTGTATTAAACAAAAAAATGCGAGGAATTTATATCCCCACCCAATAATTCTCTCTCCACACCCATCATTTATTTGAATTATTAAATTACTTTTATATCATTGTATAAAATTACACATTAAGCCAAAAGATACAAAATAAAACAAAAAAATTCTCAACACACCCAACCTCAAATACAACTCTTCAACTTCTAAAACAACGTGTTCTGAAAAAAAAAAAAAATCTCCCACTACGCCGTTCAATTCCATCTATCATACTTGAAATTCCGATTAAAATGATGTACGCTGGTTTTATATCTTGTGATGTTACCACCATTATATCGAAACTTGCATAAATGTCCCTTGTGAAGTTTCATGAGCTTGATGAATTTTTTGTGTCATGTTCATGAATTAACGAAAATAAATTCATTTTCGTATTTATTTTCTTGTTAATTTGCATAGTCAATTTAATTTTTATAAGTTAGAATAGTGATGGGTGCAATGAGAAAATCAATATTTGATTAAGGGTATTTTTGGAATATAAAATGGGTGGAAGGAGAAAATTCATACTAACTAAAATAAATTATGGGCATTTTGAGAGGAATGGGTGGGTTGAGATAAATAATGGGTGGGGATATAATCTCCCAAAAATGCGGTACTTATTGCAGAACCTATCTTATAGATATCAAACTCAACATCTTCATTTGGCCCACGCAGTATTGTGGTGCTGATAGCTGTTGGCCTCAATTGTGTGCAGCATCTACCATAATACATAAACTGATTCATAAAACAGAATTTACAGAACCTACAAGACATTTGATAAATCAGAGTGTGTAAAGAATTTCTAACCTTAAACGAAAAAGGGTGATCAAGTCTTCCATTTCACCTCTCAACAAACTGATAATAGCTTAGTTCCAAAACTATGGGGACCTACAACCATACAAGGCTAATAATAGAGATCCAGGATTTTGATATTCCTTTTTCTGCTGTTATTTTAAGCAGAATATAATTATAGTCGCTTTCTCTGTTTTTCCAAGACTAAAGACAATGATTAAAACATATAAGTTCCTTTTCCTCTCTCTTATTCTTCTTCCTCAATTTTGCCATTCCATCCAGTCAAATAAAGAAAAAGAAACTGGGTCATGGCAACCTCCAAGCTCCAAGCTGTTTGGAACCACCCTGCGGGACCGAAAACTAGTTTGTTTTCTTCTTCAGTTCATGAATTATGTTTTCCTTACTCTATAAATCTTGGCATGTTTTGTCTTCATCAGTTAGCCATATTTTTCTGAGCTCTTGACTGATGAATTGTTGTTCAAATGAAAGTTTGAAGGTTATTCCTATACCATCCTAATCAGCTACAGATTAGATGCTTGATTAGCAAGAAAGTTATTGAGATTACTGGTTCCCTTTGTATGAATAGAAGATTGTTGATTTCTAAGTCAGAAAATTACCCTTTCATTGAGCACACATCTGCCTAATAAGAATGTTTTGACAGCTTTATCCAATGATTTTTGTTCCTAGTGCCAGTCTTGTGAATTGATCTTCGTAGAGAAATTTACTCTGTGCTGTAATTTGATTTGCAGTCCATTTTTGGGCCCCAACTTTCAAATGGGGTTTAACAATTGCAAACATTCTTGACTCCGCGAAACCACCTGAGCAATTATCCTATGCTCAACAATCAGGTTGGTTGACTGATTCCTCCCTTATCTGTGTTAGGACTTTCCTGTCTATTTTCCAGACAATTTACTTTACTAGTAACTGTTCTGAAAATAGTATTATGATCCTTTGGTTGTTAATAGATTACTGATAGATTTTTTGGTCAGTCCTTGCAGGCAGTGGACTCATATGGGCAAGATATAGCACACAAATTAGACCAGTAACGGTTACTAACCCTCAGATCACCAATTGCAGAAACACTTTGAGATTGATTTTTCTTTCCTTATTGTTTGTCCATTTTGAAATTGCAGAAGAACTGGAATCTTGTTGGTGTCAATTTCGCAATGTCTATAACTGCCATGTATCAACTCTCAAGAAAAATTCAGTAAGTCCTTGTCAATTATATTGAAGATCTTGTCAAAGGTAATGTGAATTAATTATCACCATTTTACAAATTTTCCAGGTATGAGTCATCTCTCAAAAACCAAGAAGCTGCTGCAGAAGAATCATGAAGATCACAATCTCCATTCAACTTGTAATCTGTAAAATGGAGTATAAAGTCAAACATTATCTTTCTCAAGGATTAATGTTGGATTATGTTTTAATTACCTCATGTTTTCAATTGAGGCCAAATGAAATGTTTATACTCACATGTGTCTCCTGCGCCTAGTTTGAACTTTTATGCATGTGCTCTCTGTGTCACTTCTCATGAGTCGTAGATCCGGTATTTCGATAAACACTAAAATGTAACGTACTTGTGATTGAAAATCCAATTCTCAAATCTTGTTTCGTAACACTTTTTTGCCTCTTTCTTTTACGTACCATTTTGACATATATGCGATATTTGAGAGCGGAAAAGACTCACACTAGAGCACTCAAATCCAAAAATAAACGCTCTTAAACAATCAACTAACAAATTGCTAGTTGGTCGGAGATACTCGTCAAAATATGAATTTTGCTCGTTTGCTTGAGTGAGGCTAGTTCTCTTTTGATTGAATTGCTTTGGCCAATTATCATCTGATATCCCTATGGTGGACATGGACTATCAATTCCACCCCTGTGGTAAAAAAACTATCAATTACGACCCTGTGGTAGATGTCTGTTAGCAATCCACCCCAGATCACCAATTCCGTTAAAATCCGTCCAAATAGAGGGGTAAAACAGTAATTTGGCACATTATTGCAACAAAATTTTGCAGCCCCGTTGGTTTCGTCGGAATGAAGAAACTCCTCGGCTTCCGCCACCATTGAAGCTCCGGCCATGGAGGTCCACACCCTATCCCGAGGAAGCGAAACATCACCATCCAATACGCCTCAAGAAACCCACGTCTTCCGCCTTGGGCACTGTCACGATAAGCTCGTTGTCGACGAAGACCGTGTTAGCCAACTCGGGCCGAGTCGACTCAGGCAGCCGAAACCTCCACACGTCGGCTCGAGCTCGTCAATTGTCAGCTCGACCGACTTGGTTTCGCAGACGACGACTTTGGTCACTCCTAGATGGATTTCGACGTCGGAGCGGAACTCGAAAGCAGTCGGCGACGGAGCAGAAGCAGTCGGCGTCGGAGCGGAACTCGAGCTCGAGGACGCGTCTGAAGACCTGGGTTCCGAGTTTTCGATTGAAAAATTGAAGCAGAAAGCTTCAAGCTTTGAAGCTTTGGTGCCCAGATCTTGGTCTCGATTCCAATGGAGGGTGGTTCGGAAGGTGAAATTCCGATTAGGAATAATGAGAATAACAACAGCAATAGTAAATTCAACAATTCGAGCGAGGGGCAGAGAAAGCCGATTCTATTCGACTTTTTCTGTGTTTTTTATTTTCTAGGTTTTGAAATTGAATGCGAGTTTGAATTGGGAAAGTGGGTTTCTTGAGGCGATTGGATGGTGATGTTTGGCTTCCTCGGGATCGGGTGTGGACCTCCATGGCCGGAGCTTCAATGGTGGCGGAGGCCGAGGAGTTTCTTCATTCCGACGAAACCAACGGGGCTGCAGAATTTTGTTGCAATAATGTGCCAAATTACTATTTTACCCCTCTATTTGGACGGATTTTTAACGGAATTGGTGATCTGAGGTGGATTGCTAACAGACATCTACCACAGGGTCGTAATTGATAGTTTTTTGACCACAGGGGTGAAATTGATAGTCCATATCCACCACAGGGATATCAGATGATAATTGGCCAATTGCTTTTATCTGCCTTGTTGTAGTGTTATATGTTGTACGTTCTCATAGAGTATAAGACACATTATATAGAGATACCGATTTCATTGTACTCTTTTGTTTGGTCTGCCAAACAACTATCAATACAATTTCAAAACATCTGGCACATCCTCCCTCTCCAAAAAACCTAGCCGCCCCCCTCTCCAAAAAACCCAAACCACCCAAAAGTTTTCCCAATAGCCGCCGGCCCCTTGCTTTGGCTTGGGGTCGGCCGGCCATCATCCCCCTTAGCTTCCTAGTTCTCTGCTGCCTAGTTTTGTGCAGGTTGTTCAATAAAGCCGCCGTCGACGCCGTTACTGCCGCTCTACTCAGGGATGCTTCGTCGATTTGATCCATTGGCGTTGTGGTGCTGCCTTCGCTGATCTGTCTTGTTTTATGCCGCTGGCCACCACCAACCTTCCCCCTTTTTGGATCTCGATTCATCTGAATTGGGATATGCTTGGGGTTTTGGGTGTGGTGTTTTTGAGGAGTTTCCTTGGCTTTGGCGCACCCCCGTGCTGTGGGCTTTTGCCGGTTTGATACTTTTTATCGATTAATTTATCGGTTGAATAATAGTAGTGTTGAGTTCAATAATCGTCAGCTTATTTCATTTTGGTTGGCTTGTTGTGATGGTTTCCATCAAGTGGCAACTGGTGTTATTTTCTACTTTTCGATTGTTTTGATAGGCATCGGATCTCGATATTTGCTTTGCTTGGCCGGTGTTTTTTCAGGCTTTGGGTTCAGCAGGTTCATATCTCACTCGATCCAGTGGCTGCTTGTGCAGTGGGTGAGATCTAGTGGCGGCTTGTGCAGTTTCGGGTTTCCGTTCTACCATGCTTGGCCGGTTGTCTGCTTAATCCAAGCTAGTGGCGGCTTGTGCAGTTGTCAGATTCAGATTCCTTAAAGGGCTTCGGGATTCAGGTTCACCATGCTTTGCCGGTTTAGTTGTTAAGTTGGTTTTTAGTAGTTTAGTTGTCCTTGTAAAAGATGTAGTTAATCGGTCAAGTTTATCTTTTCTGGGTTGTACTGATGCCTTCTCTAGCGAGTTGGCTTGCTCTTGCTGCCTAGTTGCAGTGAAGTTATGGGTCCTGTTAGGAGTATAGACATTCCCTGTTCGGTCGATGTCTGATTTGTACTCCTTTGTTTGATTTTGTCAAACGCTTTTATAATATATTTCTGTTGATAAAAAAAAAAAAAAACTATCAATACAATTTCCTTGATAAAAAAAAAAACCAACAAATTCCTCACAATTTCTCATTATTATGGAGGCTCCCAAAAAGTTCAGGCGCCAGCACATACGTCACAGACGGTCAACGACCAACCGCTGTTCATTTTAGCGGGACTCCTAATACAACACTATAATACACCGCGTCTTATCCTACGCTCCCATGCCTATATAAGCATTTGATCATCAAATTCTCACATTTTTCAACGTCTGAGAAATCCAGCTGAAATCAGGACACAGAAATCCTCAGAATATCCGAATCCCAGGAACACAAAATCCGATTTTTATCTAAGTAAGTCATCTGATTTCTGAGTCAAGGTTTGCTTAATTGTCGATTTTACATTCACAATCTTCATGATTAAGGCTTAGCTAGTTTAGAAATCCTTGTACAGTTCAATTCTGTTCGTTCATTTCTATGGTCGGAAAACTGTTTGCCCATGTAATTTTTTTGTAGATTGAGCTGATTTTCATTGAAATTTCAGGTGAATTCTATGTGGGTTTTGCTTGTTATTGTTAATTTTTTTCTCAGTTGGATAATTTTAGGAATTGGAACTTATGGGTGCTTTAATTTACCGTTAAAGTTGAGAACTTCAGATATATTATGATGGCGGAATCGAAGAACTGATTGTTTTCTATTCGGCAAGACTGATGATTTTGCACTTAGCTTTCTTCATTGTTACATTCCATTAAATATACAATTTAAGAAGAATGTATAGGTAATTGTGGTTTATTGGTGTTCTGCGGTGCATTCAAGTTTATGAGAAGTTGACATATTCTCGTTGGAGCTGTTCGATTCTTATCGAAAATACATATGGTTAGTCAAAATGTTTTTTTCGTTCTGTACCTTGTTTTGCAGGGCAACATGCAAGATCCAGAAGGTGAACACAACATTTGCGTTATATGGAGGGGAAAGAAGTTCAATGTGGAGATCAATTCAGGTGCTACTCTCAAGGACCTTGGGCATGAACTCCAGAAATTAACGAATGTCAAAGCAGATACGATGAGGCTGATTGTTTCGCAGTCTTCCGATAAAAGCTCTAAATTGCTATCTCCTTTCTCTGATGAGCATCAGAACTTGAGTTTACAGCAAACATCCATTGCTGAGGTATCATATTTGGTTATCATTGTGTACATTGTCCATGTCTTGACATATGGGTTTTACATCTTCCTGAAAAATAAAGACTTATCTAGCTATGTCTCCTGCTTTGTGAAGTGGGATTCTGCACTTGTATATAAGATATGATAAACTGTCCTATAAGGAGTTATATGTCAGCAACATAGACGACAAAAATAATTGAGAAACCTTGAATGCATTAAAGGGGAGAGAGTGGTTGTAACTTCTTGCTGTTTGATTGAATTTCTTTAACTGAGCGTCCAGAATAATTGCATGATAACTGATTGTCGCTGCTCTTTCTAGGGCAAGACCATCAGAATGATGGGAGTGTCTGACAATGAGGTCAATGAGGTTTTACAACATGCAAAGGCAAATTTAAGGATAGCTGGTTTTGATGAAGAGGAAAAGCGACTGAGGCAGCGAATGTCAGACAGGCCTCACACCCTGAAGCTTCCAGAAGGACCTTATATCTTTTGTGATTTCCGAACACTTCAACTTCCAGGAATAGAGGTATTCCTAACTTATACATTTGGAAACGTGTAGATATCACAATTATCAATTTTGGCAGAGGGTTTCAACTTTGACTTGGTTGTTACTTGTCTGCAGTTGAACCCTCCGGCATCAGAGGCGTTGAAGATAATGCATATGCTTGCTGCGGATCCAGGAATTGTTTCTATCATGAACAAGGTACCATCAGTAATTTTTGCTTTCTAATAATGATGAGCTTAATTACCTGTATGCTCTGATGTCGCCGCTTATGACTGATATTTGGATGGTTCTTTTTCAAGCATCGTTGGCGTGTGGGTATCATGACTGAGATGGCTCCCGTTGGTTATGTTGGCGTAAGTCCCAAATGCATTCTCGGTTTCAACAAGGTAATCACTCTCTTTAGAATAAATATAATGCTGAAAGTAGTATCACCAATATATTTTCTTTACCTTTCATTATCATTGACTCTTCTTTGCTGTCCCAGAACAATGGAGAGGAAATATCTCTGCGACTTCGAACTGATGACCTCAAGGGTTTCAGGAAATATCAGAGCATCAAGAAAACTCTTTTGCATGAGCTTGTAAGCTATATATTTAACTAATTTTAGTGTTCGTGTTTATTTTACGGGGGTAAATTCTATGGCTGCATAAGCTTTGTGTGGTTTATGCATGGTTACATAAGGGTGGCTATTGTTTAGGGACCTTATACTGTTCTTTTATTCATTTCAGGCTCACATGGTATATTCTGAACATGATGCAAACTTTCTTGCTTTGAATTCACAGGTAAAAGTTATGTGCATGCTTGTTGTTATGGGAAAGTGCACATAATTAGATGTCCACTCTGTTTTCCGCTCTAGTTTTCTTAATTTAATTTAATGTGTTTTCTGTTTAGTTGAACCAAGAAGCTGATAGTTTAGATTGGACGAGATCAAGAAGTCACACACTGAGTGGAGTAAGGAATGCAGATCATTATGGAGACAATCTCAATGTTGGAGAGAGAAGTAATTCTTCTCAGAAGCTTGGAGGAAATATGTCTTCTCAGCTGCTAAACGCGCGCACTTCCTCAGTGGCTGCTGCTTATCACCGTCTAATGACTACTTCTCAGGATACTGCATCCCCTAGTGACGATCCTCATATGCAACAAGAATCCAACCATATGGATTTAGTACAAAATGGAAAATCAGAGATTGAAAGTCCACTCAATATTCGGTGGAAACCTGATATGGAGACTGATCCTGATGACCGGTCCGGCAGTCAGTACAAGTTTGAGCCCAGTTCTGATGGTTCTCAGGGCACTGATCAATACTCATCACAATCTGTAGGAGGCGGGACCCTATTTGGAGATGATGTCACTGAGTCACTGGTATCTCCACCTTTGCCTCATTTGGTAGGTAGCAAAAAGTTGGTGGGGATGGAGTCTCGTGAAGAACCAGATCCTGATGATATGGAATGTTGCTTGAAGCATGATAGTATAGCTGAGCCTGAACCCTACCACTCTCGGGGGATGGAGATTTTGGAAAGCTGGATTCAACCACAAATAAATGTGGCCAAACCTGATCCTCATGACTTGGATGCAAAACCGGATGGTTCAGGATATGGCTCCAATGGAAATATCATAAGACCTATTCATGATGATCCTTTGGTTACTGAAAAGATGACATATGATGCCCATCCAGAGAAGGCTCATTATGAACCCGATCCTGATGATTCTGAATCAAATAGAGTCATTCAGGCAGAGCCTGATCCTGATGATAACTTAGTGCATCCACGAGAAATATCTAGAATGCAAATAGATGAACCAGATCCAGATGATCAGGAATTTCAAAGAATTCAAGACCCTGTTACAGTTTTCTGTAAACGTTTGCAGGAGAACATTGAGATGCTGCAAGCTGATGTTAATCCCACACAGGGTACTACAGTGCTCCAAACTCTCTTTAAGATAATAAGGTACAGTCGTCTAATTTGATGTGAACCTGTAGCCTTGTCTATGCAAATGGTGTATAACAGACCAAGTGTATATTTACTTATCGCATTTATATTCAATCTCTTGCTCTGAAGCAAGTTAGAACTTGGGAGGCCTCTGAAGTACAGTAGAGACCCATTGTTTAGGCCATCTGTTCTTGTGTGCCTCAGTGCATTAAGTTGTTGATCGTGGCTGTTTTTTGTAGGAATGTGCTCGAACACCCAGGTGAGATGAAATACAGAAGACTGCGCAAGGTACAAATATTCTTGACTTTGACAAATCTTTTACTACGTCAAGTTTAGAGTTGGAGTTTTCTCGTTAAATCTTTCTGCTAATAGCTGATGGATGATATATTACAGGCTAATCCCACAATCCAAAGGAATGTGGCAAGCTACAAAGGTGTGCAGTTTCTTTCACATTTGTATTTTATTTTCGTTCTTGGTGAATTTTTCCCATCTTCAATGGAAGCTTGAGTGTTCGAATAATAATTTAAGGAAGGCCATGCCAACAGTGTGCTGTTGTGATTGAAGCAGTACCTTTATGATGAAAATTAAGGCATTAACATTTTTATACTATTTTGTGCTTACAGCTGCCATGGAATTCCTTTTCCTGATCGGCTTCAATGAAAATGTCGTGGATGAAGTTGGAAAACCAGAGACTTATCTCGTGTTGAAGCGGGATGATCCGGGCTTATTATGGCTTGCCAAGTCATCCCTCGAGACACGCATCACCTTCTAGTCTTCCAAATATACAAGATATTCAATTCTCTGCCGAAGGCCACAATTTGAAGCCAAAAGTCTCTGCTGTAATAGTAATAGTAGTGTGCTTAATGCAGTGAATGTTTGGCTGTAATTTTACATATGTAAGTAGAATATTGTTCATGATTGTATACATAATTGTAGACTTGTCCCGGAAATTTGAATAAAAGGCAGTTTTAGATTCGGATGCTGCTGCTGTTTTTTTTCCCTTTACATAGTATGATTTTTTTTTGGAAAAATTACATTTTGATACTTCTTGAAGATCAAAATACCCAAAAACACTACTACACTTTAAACATTACAATATACTACTACTTTGACACATGTTGATTTATAATTGGGTTGTACACTTTAATAACAACTTTTAACTCCACGCGTGTTGCAAAATACGCTCAATCTCTTCTTCGACTTCCCTGCTTTGTAATCCACGCGAGAAATCTCCCTACAAATTTCAAAACACTATTTTACCCAAAACTTTCTCATCCGGACTCCGTTTGACACGAAATCAATTGGGTTGGATTCGTCTCATCGCCCTCTTTTCATAGACACCAAGATTGTAACCCCAGACCCACTGTAGAGAGAGATCAGAACCGCAACATCTTCACGTTTTTCGGCGAAATTCTCTGATTCCGGCGACAAATGGGACGAACCACCACCCAAAACTTTATCCTCTCATCATTCTAGACACAGCCCAACCAATATTGAGCTTTAGTTTGTAGCGGATCATCGCCGGTGAGCCTCACATTTTGGTTGAAACTTTCCGGTGAGTTTCCGGCCAAGGTAGTCTTTAAAACTAGTCTAGAAAGGTTTGTTGGGTTGTTTAGATGAAGATTGATATAAAAATCATATGAATTGATGGTGAATCAACACAACTATTCTTTCTCCTTCATTTTGAAGGACTTCCTTCAATTTGAAGGATCACATCCTTCAATTTGAAGGAGCACATCCTTCAATTTGAAGGAAGTGCTCATTCAGATCTGCAGGAAACTGTCATTCAGATTTTTGAAGGAGCACTTCCTTCAATTTGAAGGATCAGGAACACATCCTTCAACCAGTTGTTCCTTCATTTTGAAGGAACACATCCTTCAAATTGGAGGAACATATCCTTCAGAGTTGAAGGAACACATCCTTCAGATTGAAGGAACATCCTTCAGATTGAAGGAACATCCTTCAGAGTTGAAGGAACACATCCTTCAGAGTTGAAGGACCACATTCTTCATTTTGAAGGACCACATCCTTCATTTTGAAGGACTACATCCTTCATTGTGACGAACCACATCCTTCATTTTGACGGACAAGAAGCGGGGGCGTGTGATGTGGGGCGCGTGAGTCTCACTCACATGGGCTGTGGGTGGGTTTGTTAGTTTGATTTGATATTAAATTGTAAAAGTAGTAGTAAATTGTAAGAAAAAAAGTGAGGTAGTGTTTGTGGGTATAATAAAGGTGAAATAGTAGTTTTTGGGCATAAGCCCTTTTTTTTTTGTCAAGGATAGAAAGTTTATAATTTACAATGATACTCAACGAGTGTATCGTCCATTCATATCAGGCCGAGATGGTCCATAACATAATATCAACATCACTGAAAAAATCATCGATCTTGCCACTATTGTGAAATCGAACTTGAGACTTCAACAACTGAAATATCGACTTCATTAAAAATACATTTTATTTTTGCCATTACAGTGAGTTGAACATAAGCCCACCATTAAATTAGAGAGGAAATGCTGCTAGATTGACTAATCATGTGCCCTTTACTTAATACAATTGCCTGAGCTCATAGCTCGACACTCTGATTGGTTGATTTCGATATTTTCAATGTTCAGTAATTATCTCTAGTGTTACTAGAATCTTTCCGCAAGGTCAGAAGTTTTGACTAATCGCTATGGCATCTATTGCAGCAAACACATTGGCACAGCTAGAAGGAAACCTTACTACTCATCCTCAACAGAGTTTTACAGCACTAGAAGTGGAAATGCCAACTTTGAATCTCATGTTATTTAGCTACAACAACAAAATTCAGCAGGAAAATTTATCGTATAATCAAGATAACTTTGTATTATGGCATGAGTGAACGAGAAAGTGTGCTGATTGTGCCGAAGAATGGGCTGGATTGGGCTTAGACCCTTTGGACTTGGGCCAATCCATTTCGGCCTATGGACTTTAGGCTAAATGATGAGCCCTAGCTCCTGTGAATCATAAATATTGTTTTGAAGCTTTGGATAAAACACTTTGTGATGTGTTATCGACTGTCAAAGATGGAGCCCATAACGAACCTTTCGGTGGCAAACCTTTTTTAGTGGGCGGTGATTTTAGACAAATTTTGCATGTTATTCCAGGAGGAATGCGTGAAGAAATTATTAATGCTTCTCTTAATACCTCTTATCTATGGCCTTTTTAAAAGAAATATTCTCTTTAAAAGAGAACATGAGACTTTCAAAAGAATGATTGAGCCATGTAGAAAAACAAAAGCTAAACGATTTTGCCGATTGGATCTTACAAGTTGGTGATGGAAAGATCAGCCATATACATGTTCCAAGTGATGAAGAACCAGCTTGGATTGAAATTCCCGACTATTTACTCATTCAATCATGTACAAATCCCATTGAAGCTATTTTTTCAGCTATATACCCGCATTTTGCCCAAAATTTTGCCAATTTTGCCAATTTTGCCTACTTAAGAGAACGAGCCATCGTTACACCCAGAAACTCAATAGTAACAAACATCAACAATTATGCAATTGATTTGTTACCCGGAGAGGAACGCACTTATTTGAGTGCTGATTCTTTGTGCGCTTCATCTGCTGAATCTGAAAATCTTAACATAATGTATCCTATAGAATTTCTTAATAAGCTTGAATTCAATGGTTTGCCTACACATAGCTTAACTCTTAAAATAGGAATGCATATTATGCTGCTAAGAAATTTGAATCAATCTTCAGGACTATGTAATGGAACCAGATTGGTTATCATCCAAATGACAGACAAAAGTTATTGAAGCCAAAATACTCGCTAGTTCTAATATTGGTCATAAAGTATTCATACCTAGAATCATTCTTTCAGCTACAGAAAACAAATGGCCATTCATCTTTAAAAGATGACAATTCCCAATTAGACCCTGCTATTGAAGATTCAGATTATTAAGAAAAAGTTTGAAGTTGATCACAAGTTTGAATCTTCAATTAGACGACAATTATACTTGAATCTTCAATTAGACGACAATTCCATTTTTCAAGCTTGATTAAATCTGAATCTTCATACAACACACAATTTTTTGCATTTTTCGAAGATACTGGGTTCCATTTTTAATTTGTGGAACGATGCATAATCTCGCCCTTTCGATAAAATAGAATAAGTTGTGCAAGTTTTGGCAATCGACATCCTTTCATTCTGATAAAATAGAAAATGCAATTCTTAATTCAAGACTCGAACGAAAAACCATATCTCATATCTAGAAGGACAAATTATCAGGCAAGAGAGCAAAGGCTAAGAAAGCTTAACCCAGGCGAATTCTTCTTTGTAGACCACACTTGCATCACAAGAGGCTTCACATGTATACACGGCAATTGCAGCCCAATCAAGAGAGTCGACGTCATTTTGCACGTTGAAGTAAAATAGCAACTGAGGCATAATCTGAAGCCAACCAAATATATAATGTCAAATTTTGTTTAGAGAGAAAATGGCAACAGCTGTAGTACAAAAAACTTAATTTGATGTATAAGGATTCAATCATAACCAAATATTCTCAAGATCACATTGCTGAGTCAATACCTGAAATTCAAAAAACAATGGACCAGCACAATAACTGCATTTTGGAATATCAGCCTTGGATGGCCGGCCACTTGATACGGGCCATAATGGTCTAGCAACAGGAACTCTACAGTACCTGTTATATTGAAACAAAAACAAAAGGAAATTGGACCACGTTTTGGGAAGAAAAATTGGGAGGAAATAAGTTGTTAAGACCAGTGAAAATGAAGGAATGCAACAGATGCCAATTTTTTTAAGAGACTTTTAAATGAGCCATCACGTCACCTTAATACTTGTTCAGGTGCCAGGGCTATGCGCTCATGGAATGATGCCCAGCTCTTTTTGTCACCATCACCCTTCATCAAGGATATAAATATGTAAGACATTCAGCAATAAAACATGACTTTTCTTGTATCATAGAGGAAAGACAAGATATCGTAAGTTTCATTTCCACAAATAGCAAGACAATATATATATATATATATATATATATCTATGTTGATCATGAGAGAACTATAACCAATACCTCAAAACTGCCTGCTATCGACATCAGCGCGTCATCCACCCGGTTATTAGAGACCAAGGAACTAGTGCACACACTATCTTCAGGCATTTGTGTGTTGTATGAAGATTCAGATTCTTCTATAATTTCATAATTTGGCCATATATTGTTGCTTGCAACTGTTCACAAATGGGAAAGGAATAAGTAGAGGTTCTCAGGAAAGTCTTGCTCTTACATAAAAGATGAGTCTTATGAAGGATTCAAAATTGTGCTTACCTTTTGGAATGACAGCAGAAGTGGTTTCACTATTAATAGAGCTACTGTCACACAACTGAGAACTTATTCTCAATTGTTGACATTCATGTTCATGACCAGCCCGCGAATGCTTGACCTACACATCACAGGAAAAAATTTATGAATGGTTGTGCGGGGGTAGACATAGTAGAAACCCATAAAGTTCAATTACCCAATGTTTCTCTGAGCAATAAAGTGCTTTTCTGCAACCAGCACAGCGTTTGATCCCTTTCCAGGTACCACACCAATTACAGAGTGCAGCTAGAACAATCAAAGGCAAAAGTCATCAGAAGAACCCATAAATTGGCAGAACATGTTAAGTACATAAACTATTGAAGGAGAATAAGCATATCTAACCAAGATTGACCATGTTAATACAATCTAGAAAAAGTTTAACGGCCATATTATAGCAACTGTAAATGTGAAGTAAAACAAGATGTTACCTCCTGCCTTCAGAGGCTTCTCCGTACTGTTCTCCTTCGGAGGCTCACTTGAATAGAATGGATTTTCACGAGGTAATTGACAGCGGAAAACCTTCACACTTTGCATAAACATTACATAATCAGGAACACAAATCACAAGTGAGTGAGTTAAAATACAATTTAGGGAGAAAAATAACCTTCTCGCAGCCTTGTCCCGCTGGCATTTCCATTGTTCATGTTGATCTCGACGGAGACACACCATTGATGTACACATAAAAACAAACAATGTTCTATGAAATGCAGATTTCTTCTTCTCCGGTGAATACACCTACCCATCCAATAAACACAGACTAACCATCACAACTTAATTGTCACACTTTATTGCTTAAAAGAGCATATGATGGAACTTATCAACCAAATTCATCACTCACCTGAAGCACAAAATGCAAAGGTTCACCACATATGTCGCATAGACAAGATCTTCCAGATGGCAAATTTTCCGGATCCAACCAAGCCTATAAATGACAAAGGAAAACACCATTAAAAACAGTCCATATATTAAGTTTCTGGAATTGAAGGGTATAATAGCTTACAGGAACACCACCAGCCTTGGAAGGGAAGAAATGACGAAGAAGAGAGCAGGCTTTCTCTGGCTTTTCAACAAAACCTAATATCACCGCGTTCCTCGCTTCTTCGTCTTCTTCTTCTTCATCATCCTCATCCATCACAACCTCTCGCTCTTGTTGTTCTTGTTCCTCTTCATCACTGTCATCATCCAGTGACGTGATTCGCAGACCCTTGAACTCTTCTGTGCCATCACTCCTCATACCACCACCCATCTCCATTGGCAAATTACTCCAAGGTGGCGTCTTTTTATTATCCCAAATCGAAATAGACCTTTTTATTTCCCTAAAATTGGAATGCACCTGAACTTTAAATGACACTTTTTCAGGTATCTGAATTCCACTAAAACCGTAACGAAAACTGAATGCACACAACTCTCAAGCATAGAAACCTCAAATTGATCAAAACAACTAAACAATGCAGCTCCAGAAAAGAAAAGATCTTTGAATTGCCCAATTAATAATAAAAATACAGACCCATCTAAAATCTATCTAATTGGTCCAACAAAACACGACTGAATCATAAAAGCCAAGTCTTTATCAAAACTGAGAGAAATCATAACACAAATTCACATTTACAATTCAGAAACTCTTGAGATAAGTTTGAGAGCATTAACTCAACCAAACAAAATCAAAGTTTTTAAAAAGTGATATAATGAATAATCACAGAATCAATAGGAAACAGTCAGTCACGAACGAATTGAGCAAATGGATAATAATTTCAAAATGCACCTGATTGTGAAATTTCTGGATAGATGGTCGTCGTCCACCGCGTCTGTCTTTTTCAACAGGTCACTGAGCACACCTGAGGCCGATTCCGTGAGCGCAAAGTAAAGAAGAGGACGAATCTTTTCAATTGGAAAAAGGTCTCGTAATCCAAATACAAATATTAGAATAGAATTACAGATGACGAAATCTCGTAAACCAATTCAAACTAAAGGAGAGAGGCAGAGATTTCGTCAGGAGATTGAACGGCGGGAGCGAAATCCGAGCTACAGACAGCTCAAGAGGCAAATAATCAAGGGCAAAATCGGGAGAATACTGTGCAAATCAGAGCACATGGGGGTTTTCTAAAGGGCGAAAAGTCATTTCACATTCAAAGCAAGCAGCTCCCCCTAAACCCTAAACCCTAAACCCTA
Organism: Spiraea crenata; assembly: GCA_033992175.1. Lineage (NCBI taxonomy): Eukaryota > Viridiplantae > Streptophyta > Magnoliopsida > Rosales > Rosaceae > Spiraea > Spiraea crenata. The sequence goes on from JAVBHV010000019.1 coordinate 978,708, forward strand.
CACCCTAAACCCTTACCATAATTTTTTCCATTGATAGAGATACCCACATTATTACACACCTCAAGGACATCCACAGCAGCCCGTGAACAATATGCCATCGACTTCTACATGCACCATCATCATGTGAAAAAGAATTCTAGTTTCGTCTGTGATTTCTTTTGTTTGCCAAATAAACTTGGTAGAGTTCCAAAGTTTTGTTGTCGTCTAGAATTCATGATTGGCTAGGGTTGTCGTTTCTTCTTTGGTTTGTCAACATGTTTTGAACAATTTTGAATATTGTTTTTTTCTTTAGTAACTTATGTGTGCACAAGAAACAATATATTATTTACCTATATTTTAACCAGATGTTTGTAAGTTCAAATGCTATAGAGCTAAACTAATCTAGATCAACTATGTATAGACTAAACTCTTTATGTATTATAACCATCTGTTAGATTTTATGTACTTTTCTTTGCCTTTCCTTTTACTTATTGAATACAATGTGTTCTGTTTTGTTGGGGCACTCATTGTTTTATATATAATTGTCTTTGGTTCTTTTATTCTCATGAAAGCATTCCATTCAAGTTTCTCTTTTTCATGTGGATTTTGATGTTCTTAAACCAATAATTTACTGTATTCAATCTTTTTGGTTCTTTGCGATGTTGAATTCATTGATGCAGACCCTTGGATCACATATTGTTAAGTTTCTTACACAATTGTTATACAAAGATGTGCTATATAGCGTTTGCATATTGTATTAACATTCCGATTTGGTGTGTAACTATGTTAACTTTATTGTATAGTAGACACCTATGAATGTGAAGTAATCCTTGCTCTTTCATTTTGGTTTGTAATTCTTTACTGTGCTATATCGAATATGTTTTAATACACATTTTATACTCATGCCGCGGGCATCTCTACTAGTTCAGCTGAAACTAGGACACAGCAATCCTCAGAATATCCGAATCCCAGGAACACAACATTCGATCGTTATCCAAGTAAGTCAGCTGATTTCTGAGTCAAGGTTTGCTTAATTGTCGACTTTACGTTCACAATCTTCATGGTTAAGGCTTAGCTAGTTTAGAAATCCTTGTACAGTTCAATTCTGTTCGTTCATTTCTATGGTCGGAAAACTTTTTACCCATGTAATTTTTTTTTTTTTTGTAGATTGAGCTGATTTTCATTGAAATTTCAGGTGAGTTCTATGTGGGTTTTGCTTGTTATTGTTAATTATTTTCTCAGTAGGATAATTTAGGAATTGGAACTTATGGGTGCTTTGGATTACCGTTAAAGTTGAGAACTTCAGATATATTTTGATGGAGGAATTGAAGAACTGATTGTTTTCTTTTCAGCAAGACTGATGATTTTTCGCTTAGCTTTTTTCATTGTTGCACTCCATTAAATATACAATTTAAGAAGCATGTATAGGTAAATGTGGTTTATTGGTGTCCTGCGGGTGCATTCAAGTTTATAAGAAGTTGACATATTCTCGTTGGAGCTGTTCGATTCTTATCGAAAATACAGATGGTTAATCAAAATGTTTTTTCGTTCTGTACCTATTTTTGCAGGGCAACATGCAAGTAGGTGAACGCATATGGAGGGGAAAGAAGTTCAATGTGGAGATCAATTCAGGTGCTACACTCAAGGACCTCAGGCATGAACTCCAGAAATTGACGAATGTCAAAGCAGATACCATGAGGCTGATTGTTTCGCAGTCTTCCGATAAAAGCTCTAAATTGCTATCTCCTTTCTCTGATGAGCATCAGAACTTGAGTTTACAGCAAACATCCATTGCTGAGGTAACATATTTGGTTATCATTGTGTACATTGTCCATGTCTTGGCATATGGGTTTTACATCTTCCTGAAAAATAAAGACTTATCTAGTTATGTCTCCTGCTTTATGAAGTTGGATTCTGCACTTGTATATAAGACATGATAAACTGTCCTAAAAGGAGTTCCATGTCAGCAACATAGATGACAAAAATACTTGAGAACCCTTGAATGTATTAAAGGGGAGAAGGATGGTTGTACTTCTTGCTGTTTGATTGAATTTCTTTAAATAAACGTCCAGAATAATTGCATGATAACCGATTGTCGCCGCTCTTTCTAGGGTAAGACCATCAGAATGATGGGAGTGTCTCACAATGAAGTCGATGAGGTTTTACAACATGCAATGGCAAACTTAAGGATAGCTGGTTTTGATGAAGAGGAAAAGCGACTGAGGCAGAGAATGTCAGACAGGCCACATGCCCTGAAGCTTCCAGAAGGACCTTATATCTTTTGTTTGGTTGTTGTCTGCAGTTGAACCCTCCAGCATCAGAGGCATTGAAGATAATGCATATGCTTGCCGCGGATCCAGGAATTGTTTCTATCATGAACAAGGTACCATAAAATTTTTTTACTTTCTAATAATGATGAGCTTAATTCCCTGTATGCTCTGATGTTGCCGCTTATGACTGATGTTTGGATGGTTCTTTTTCAAGCATCGTTGGCGCGTGGATATCATGACTGAGATGGCCCCCGTTGGTTATGTTGGCGTAAGTCCCAAATGCATTCTCGGTTTCAACAAGGTAATCACTCTCTTAGAATAAATATAATGGCGAAAGTAGTATCACCAATATATTACCTTTCATTATCATTGACTCTTCTTTCCTGTCCCAGAACAATGGAGAGGAAATATCTCTGCGACTTCGAACTGATGACCTCAAGGGTTTCAGGAAATATCAGAGCATCAAGAAAACTCTTTTGCATGAGCTTGTAAGTTATATATTTAACTAATTTTAGTGTTTGAGTTTATTTTACGGGGGTAAATTCTATGGCTGCATAATCTTTGTGTGGTTTATGCATGATTACATAAGGGTGGCTATTGTTTAGGGACCTTATACTGTTCTTTTATTCTTGTCAGGCTCACATGGTATATTCTGAACATGATGCAAACTTTCTTGCTTTGAATTCACTGGTAAAAGTTATGTGCATGCATGTTGTTATGGGAAAGTGCTCATAATTAGAATTAGGTGTCCATTGTGTTTTCCGCTCTAGTTTTCTTACTTTAATTTAATGCGTTTTCTGTTTAGTTGAACCAAGAAGCTGATAGTTTAGATTGGACGAGATCAAGAAGTCACACTGAGTGGAGTAAGGAATGCAGATCATTATGAAGGCAATCTCAATGTTGGGGAGAGAAGTAATTCTTCTCAGAAGCTTGGAGGAAATATGTCTTCTCAGCTGCTAGGCGTGCGCACTTCCTCAGTGGCTGCTGCGTCTCACCGTCTAATGACTACTTCTCAGGATACTGCATCCCGTAGTGACGATCCCCATATGCAACAAGAATCCAACAATATGGATTTAGTACAAAATGGAAAATCAGAGATTGAAAGTCCACGCAATATTCGGTGGAAACCTGATATGGAGACTGATCCTGATGACCGGTCTGGCAGTCAGTACAAGTTTGAGCCCAGTTCTGATGGTTCTCAGGGCACTGATCAATATTCCTCACAATCTATAGGAGGCGGGACCCTATTTGGAGATAACGCGCTGAGTCACTAGTATCTCCACTTTTGCCTCATTTGGTAGGTAGCAAGAAGTTGGTGGGGACGGAGTCTCGTAAAGAACCAGATCCTGATGATATGGAATGTTGCTTGAAGCATGATAGTATAGCTGAACCTGAACCCTACCACTCTCGGGGGATGGAGATTTTGGAAAGCAGGATTCAGCCTCAAATTACTGTGGGTAACCCTGATCCTCATGACTTGGATGCAAAACCAGATGGTTCAGGATATGGCTCCAATGGAAATATCATAAGACCTAATCCAGAGAAGGCTGATTATGAACCCCATCCTTTGGTTACTGAAAAGATGGCATATGATGCCCATCCAGAGAAGGCTCATTATGAACCCGATCCTGATGACTCTGAATCAAATAGAGTCATTCAGGCAGAGCCTGATCCTGATGATAACTTAGTGCATCCACAAGAAATATCCAGAATGCAAATATATGAACTGGATCCAGATGATCAGGAATTCCAAATAATTCAAGACCCTGCTACAGTTTTCTCTAAACGCTTGCAGGAGAACATTGAGATGCTGCAAGCTGAGGTTAATCCCACACAGGGTACTACAGTGCTCCAAACTCTCTTTAAGATAATAAGGTACATTCGTCTAATTTGATGTGAACTTGTAGCCTTGTCTATGCAAATGGTGCATAACAGACCAAGTGTATTTTTACTTACGTGTCACATTTATATTCAATCTCTTGCATTGAAGCAAGTTAGAACTCAGGAGGCCTCTGAAGTACAGTACTGACCCATTGTTAGGCCTTCTGTTCTTGTGTGTCTTAGTACATTAAGTTGTTGATCGTGGCTGTTTTTTGTAGGAATGTGCTCGAACACCCAGGTAAGATGAAATACAGAAGACTGTGCAAGGTATAAACATTCTTACTGTGACAAATGCTACGTCTAAGTTTAGTATTGGTGTTTGCTCGTTAAATCTTTCTGCTAATAGCTGATGGATGATGTATCACAGGCTAACCCCGCAATCCAGAGGAATGTGGCAAGCTACAAAGGTGTGCAGTTTCTCTCACATTTGTATTTTATTTTCATTCTTGGTGAATTTTTCCCATCTTCATGGAAGTTTGAGTGTTCGAAAAATAATTTTAGGAAGGCCATGCCAACAGTGTGCTGTTTGTGATTCAAGCAGTACCTTCTATGATGAAAATTAAGGCATTAACATTTTTATACTATTTTGTGCTTACAGCTGCCATGGAATTCCTTTTCCTGATTGGCTTCAATGAAAATGTCGTGGATGAAGTTGGAAAACCAGAGACTTATCTTGTATTGAAGCGGGATGATGCGGGCTTATTATGGCTTGCCAAGTCCTCCCTCCAGACGCGCATCACCTTGAACCTTCTAGTCTTCGAAATATACAACATATTCAATTCTGCCAAAGGCCACAATTTTAAGCCAAAAGAGTCTGTTCTAATAGTAATAGTAGTGTGCTTAATGCAGTGACTGCTTGGCTGTAAATTTGACATATGTTTTAAGTAGAACAGTGTTATATTATAATTGAAGAATCATGATTGTATACGTAATTGTAGACTTGTCCCGGAAATGTGAATATTTTAGATTCGGATGCTGCTGCTGCTCTTTTTCCCTTTACAATGTATGATTTTTTTTTCTTTTTTTAAAATAGAAAATTACAATTTACAATGAGTATATAATCTACTCATATCATACCGAAATGATTCACAAAAGAATATCGATCTCATTAAAAATATCATTAATCTCGCTACTATTGTGAATTGGACTTGAGATTACAACAACTGAAGTATCAATCTCATTAAAAATACATTTTATTTTAGCCATCACTGTGAGTCAAATTTAAGCCGTCCATCAAATTGGAGAGAAATTGTCGCTAGACCAACTGATCATATATATCATTCACATAATCTGATTACAAGAGCTGAACTCTTAACACTATAGACGGTGGTTGCTGATTAGATGATTTCGATATTTTCAATGTTCAATAATTATCTCTAGCGTTATACTAGAATCTTTCCGTAAGGTCAGAAGTTTTGACTAATCGCTATGGCATCTATTGCAACACACACATTAGCAAGGCGAGAAGGAAACCTTACTACTCATCCTCAACAGAGTTTTATAGCACTATAAATGGAAATGCCAACTTAGAATCTCATGTTGTTTAGCTACATCACCAAAATTCAGCCGGAAAAATTTGTAACATCATATAATCAAGATAACTTTGTATTATGGCATGAGTGAACAAAGCGTTCCCTTACAGAACTGAAAACTTGAGAAAGAAATGCATCCATAACCTATCACCTTGTCAAATCTTTTATAAACTAAAGTATGCCAATCCCAATTTACACCAAGATATAAATGAAACTGAACCCGGGACTCTAACTTCCCTTCAACAGTTGATCCGCAAAAAGGCGTTTCAAAGCAGGAAACTCAAGAACTATCCATTGGAATGTCACTGGTATTTGAGTTTGGTGGAGTTGCATTAAATACGTTTCCTGAGATATTATTTTGAGGCTGATTGGCTCCGAATGTAAACTCCTGTGGAGGAATATCTAAAGCAGGACGGGCAAACAATGAGGTCGCACCAACATTGTTGAATGCAGGGATAGGAAGTGGATCATCAGCTCTAGGGAAGCCAAAACCAAATGAAGGTGCAGTGACTGGGGGAAACACCAGTGCGGTTGGGTTGCTACTATCTGTTGATCCGAAGATCATCTCCTCGTACTCCAGCAGTTGTTGGTAAGTAGCTGCACTCACAAAAAAATTGATAATCAGATATGTACAATTGCTCAAAACAAGTGCAGAGCAACCCCATCGATTACACAACAGAAACAATCTAAGCAAACAGATACACTCTATTATCTGTAATAAATCTAAACTGTCATTTCCAAATTCAAACAAGCTCAAACTAAAAAGGCGGCAGACGAACACAAGGGATGTTGTTTATGCTAGAATGGAAATAGGGTTTTAACTCCTACCATTTCAATCAAGTAAATGAAGAGTTAGCAGCCTATTCAAGATAAGTTTAAAAAAGAAAAGTAACTTTTAGAAAGCACTCCAAGGCAGCTCCTGACAACACAGATACAAAAAAATTTGTCTTGCACTATGAAACTCCTACACGAGTTCTTTTGCTGAAGAACATTCCGGAAGTCCCATCTAGATGGAACAGGGAAAGCAAAGTGCAAAAGTATATCTACCTTCCCACAAATGCGGAATATCACAACTCCTACACGAGTTCTAAGCGGCTTAGTTACTTAACTCAATTGGCTTTCAAATCCTGAATACAGTATATATGCTTTCTGCTGGTGCCAATCAAGCCTGCGACCTGGAGGTGTGAGTGAAATCACAAATCCACCATACCACAGCGGATTGGCACTTAACTGAATTGGCTCGCTAACCATGACATTCCTCACTCAAGTTCAAGTTAGTTCCAATATCTATTTGATGTTGAATTGCATACCTTCATTTAATTCAACAACTGGCCTCCGCTCTTTCACCCATTGGTAACTCTGTGCAAGCCTCCATCCTCTAGACTTCATCAAATAAGCTATTACAATAGCCGGTGACCTGTTAAGAAGAACATAGTTATAAATCTCATAAAGTAAACAAGAAAAGCCATGTCCTAATAAAGCACTATAGAGTTTTATAAGTCAGTGCACATTTAAGGTCAGAATGTCACTAAGAATAAAAGAAAGAAAAAACATTTCAGTAGTTTACCTATTCTTCCCAGACATGCAGTGCACTAAAACACGAGCTTTGTCCCTTTCACATTGCTCTACAAGATTAAAAACAGTTTCACTCCCATTAGTAAGAAAATTAAGCAATACAATGCAGATTTGAAATGATAGTAGACTACCATTATCCCAGCTAGCAGGGTTTTCTGAACTCCAATTAAAAGGCCATTCACTTATAAGTCAAAAATTAGGCAATTTTGAATCAAGAAAGCATTCAGTGTTATCATGATGAGGGGATGGGGAAATATATAGAAAACCTGTAAACACTGCCTTCGAACTGGAAAGCCTATAGAAATTATAGATCATTCATTACAAAGCAAATACCACTAGAACGATTCCCATAATCAAAACCATATCTGGAAACATGCATGAATTCATTATGCCCGAAAAAGAAGTACACACCTAAGAATTGATTTGCATCGTCAAATTGCAACCTCTTTTCATCTTGGAGGTAGTGATAAGTGAACGAGTTCTTGTAGAGATTTTGACAAGCAGGAACAGTCTGCATAGTGAGGGAGAAGAAAGAGGAATGTCAAAGTTTAACTATTAGAATACACACTAACTTAATATTTCAACAAAAAGATAGTAATGCGTTTGCACATATATAAGATGATAGTTTTCGACATTCACATCACATGTTAAACTCTTACTATACAAATCATCAAAATCAACAGCAGGACAACATTCAATTCAGTTCACATCAATCAGTGAATCACTATTGATTAAACACATTCAAAACTCAACAATTCTAATTCAAAACACAATCTATCTTCTGATCTCAACGACTCCGTTTAACAAATAATAGTGACTTTTGTAGCTATCTCATTAAATTTTCCAATCATCATGTTCACAATCGAGTTATGATCACTCATAATATGCACTAAGCAGATACAAAGCACTTTATATCAATACATAAATCATAACTCTTAAACCAAACTGAACTGCAAAATAGCAAAAACCCGAAACTAAGAACGCGTTAGGTCTTACATTAAGAACGCGAGAGATCCCCTGAGTCTTGAGAAGCTCAGAGCGCGAGGCGTTGTCGTAGCTACCCAAGTACAGAAACTCCGGCAAGATCTCCGACGGAAAAGCGCTAACCTGAACGGGAGTCTTCTCCGCCGCCACCGGAACGCGGTGGCCGCAGATGCCGCAGACCTCTCCTTCTTCGAACTTGTGGTAATGGCCGCAAACCCCGCATGGATTCTCCCTCTCCCTCTTCCTCATCATAGCCTTCGGAGAGACCGATTCGGCGCCGACCCAGATGAGAAAACCGCTTCAAAACCACAAAACGACGAAAACCCAGATCGAAAAACACAGAAATCGACGCGGATTGGGGTCACGTTGTGCGGAAATCCAAGTGGGGTTTGGATAAAGATTGTGGCTTTTGGTGAAGCCCAAGAGAGAGATTTATCAAAGGCCAAATTGGAAAAAAGTGAGTGAAGCAGAGGGAGCGTTACAAGGAAGCAAGCGTCTTTTTATGAGATTGAATGATGATGGAGATTTTGAGGTCTCTCTCTCGGATTCGCGTTTCCGCTTTGGCTTTGGATTTTGGCTTTTGAAGGCGTCTCACATGTCCTACTCAACGCTGGTTATGCTGTCAAGGACGAAAGCTAAAGCGCCATGTGATGATCAACGAAGGCAGCAAGTGTCTGTTTCTCCCTAATTTACACTACAAGGAGTTTTTTTTGATTAAATAGTATAAATCCATTCGAGTGTTAGTAGGTTCATGTTGATGATGTAATAATACTGTTGATTGATCACTTCAAATGTTAGTATGTTAGAATTGGAGATGAAATATGAGAGCGGTGATAATATACACTTTGTTTTAACGAAATTGATTATAATTTTTTAAGTTTTGATAGTATTTAGATACATGTTTATATGATGATAAATATAATAAATAACAATAAACCTGTTCAATAAGTACATTACACCTAATTTAATACGTAAACGAGTTATACATATCCATACTACTTTTGAATTGTACTTCAATCTTACTCGTGGATGGATAGAGTTTTGGTGCTTTTGCTTTTGGGTGGATATGTTTTTTTCTCCTTGTTGATGGCCGTCTGATAAAGTACTCCAAAGCCTAGATTTCGTTTTATTGATCATCATGGTGGAATGGAAGTCATCCAAAGCTCCACTGCCATTAGTATCCAATCATAGTGTTCCGTTGGACCACTTGCCATCTGGATGGTACGAGATGACAACTTCCTAGTATGTTCGTTTCTCTATGTTTGGATACATTCACAAGGATAATGGTCTATCTATGACTCATGGTCAACGAAGTTAGATCTCAGTCTTTGATGACACCAAGCATTTTGGCAGTATGTTGACCTAATATTTGCTACAAGAAAGTGATGAATAGAGCAAATGAAGGGGTAACGAATTCAAATTGGATCAACGACTCTCCGTAAGAACTCAATGCATGATTTTTCATGTATTAGATTGCGGATTGTAGGACGGTTTCACATACTTTTCAATATAGGTTTTGGTAAATGAAAAGGAGATGAGGAATCAGCCTAATGTCAAATACTTATTCACTCATTTGAGGTAAGCAAATACATCATAAGTTAGGTGCAATATTATTGGCTCGGTTCCATCTCCACATTGTGGTCAAACAATAAATAGGTAACAGTTGAGTATAAATTAAAGTGGTCATCCTAATATAATTTTTTCGAGTATACAATTTTAAGATACAACGAAAATAGAAATAGATCACGAATCATACTTAATTCAGATCTCCATTAGGACCGGGAGGAGGGTCGTAATTGCCCGTGGGTAATAAACCCATGGGTTTTTTTTTTTAAAACAATTGGGTTTGAAAACAGCTGGGTTTACCTATGAAAAATAAGCTGGGTTTGACCCATGGGTAAGTCGGAGCACCTCACTTTCCGCCTCCGTTTCTGCTAAAAGTTCTTCCAGTAGCGATTTTGGTCAAAGAAAGTCGTCGAGATTTGATGAATCTGAACCAAAAGGCGCCTTAATGGTGGTGGGGAGGCCTTCATCGTCATCGTCGTCCCCATCAGCCTGATTTCAACCAATCAGGGGTCGGCAACGGCGGCGGCGGAGACGGTGGGTATTAGCGCCGAGTACTTGCGGAAAGCTGAGGAAGCAACTCAGGGTAATTTAGCCCAAGTTCAGCTGACCCAACCCAACACGACACGAAACGAAACATGAAAATGGGCCGAACTTAACTTAAAAAATTGAAATGAGTTGGACCCAAGAAAGGCATAGCCATTGTCGGCACTTTCAAAGTAGCAATGGCAGCTCCTGCTTGGCGCAAACTCTTCACTCGTCGCATTTCATCTTCTTCTCTATTCAACCCACCTCCACCTGTAAATGCCCGCCGAGTCGTCGTCACCGGTATATTCTCTCTCTCTCTCTCTCTCTCTCTCTCTCTCTCTCTCTCTCTCTCTCTCTCTCTCTCTCTCTCTCTCTCTCTCTCTCTCTCTATCTATACATATATATACATGGTTTTCGTGTGTAAAATCTGGTGGATAATGGTGGGCTTTGGTTTGTTTGCAGGGTTGGGAATGGTGACTCCATTGGGTTGTGGGGTGGAGACGACTTGGAAAAAGCTCATACAAGGAGATTGCGGCGTAAGGGCATTGAAACTTGAAGATTTGAAAATGAATGGGTTCGATATAGATACCCAGCTGTACACTTTCGACCAGCTCACCTCCAAAGTGGCTGAAATCGTGCCCTGTGGAACCAACCCAGGTGCATTCAACGAGGGCCTGTGGTTCAATTCTAAGGTATTATGCATAAGGAGCATAGCTTTCAGTATGAATATGTTGGTGTTGTTGCTGAAATGTGGTTATATGTTTGAAGTTGTGAACTGAAATGTGTGGGATTTATGTGTGTATGGATGGTGTTAGGAGCATCGTTCGATTGCGAGGTTTATTGGGTATGCACTGTGTGCTGCTGATGAAGCACTTAGAGATGCTAACTGGGTGCCCAATGAGCCTGATCAGAGGGAAAGAACGGTAAGTTTTACTTACTAGATAGTTTGAAATGAAAGGAGAATGTGGGCATGTTCTGATTTAATGAGTGATAGGGTGTTTCGGTTGGTGGTGGAACTGGAAGCATCAGTGACATATTGGATGCTGCTCAGCTGATTTGTGAGAAGGTAGGTTTTTTTCTTAAATGGTAGAAACCAATTTTTTATTTGGCATTTCTAGTCTCCTCTGATATGTATGCCCGGTAATGGCTAAAAAAGTTAACTTGGTATGTGCTATTTCTGTTTATATAACCAGCGTATTTGGCGGCTTAGTCCCTTTTTTATCCCACGGATATTAATCAACATGGCATCTGGTCATATCAACATGAAGTATGGGTTTCAGGTGCGTAAACAACTTGCAAATGCGAGATATGTTTATTCCTATGTTTTATGAGTATTATGTGGATAAAGGGCTAGCTAGGCATGCAACTCCATTTCATTTGGCCAATTGATTTGCATACATCATCTTGTTGCATTTGGTTGCAAGAATACTCGAAATGGAATTTATTGAAAACAGGCTTGTAAACTTAGTCGCGGTCATTAGCTACCATGTTGGTAACTTTTGTGCTTGAAGTTGGCACCTAACTAATGGACCATTAGAGTGATGATTTTGCTGTAGGCCCACGTATTAAAATCGACTGCAACTCTTTATTCTTCATAAGCCATGAATCTTGTATTTCCATTTTTTCAATCAAAAATGTTCCCCCTGGAGCTTCAAGGTCATGCAGTTTCCTGTAATAAGACTTAGTTTGTTGTCGTTTAAACGTAGGGACCAAACCATGCTGCAGTAACAGCTTGTGCTACTGGTGCACATTCTCTGGGTGATGCCACAAGGATGATTCAATTTGGAGATTCAGATGTTATGGTGGTTGGAGGCTTAGAGTCTGGCATTGATGCTTTATCGATAGCAGGATTTTGCAGGTATATTGTGCCATACATTGTAATTCTCTATTTCACTTTTTAAGGCTTTGTATTTTGTTTATTGTTATGTTTTCTAAAGGAACAAATGTCTTCTCAATTTCCAGGTCAAGGGCATTGACTACTAAGTACAATTCATCTCCAGAAGAAGCATCACGACCTTTTGACTCTGGCCGGGATGGGTTTGTGTAAGTACATATTTTGCAAAGGTTTGTTTTCTTGGATTGCTTGTTGCTGTTTTGGTTCTTGATGCTTCATATTATCTAACCTTACTTTGAACCCAGGATAGGTGAAGGATCTGGGATCTTGGTGTTAGAGGTAGTTTAGACATTTTTTTTAAAAAAATTTAACCTCTAAATCTTCTCCTGTTTTCCAATTTTCTTAAATGGCGTATCTACTATTGTGTTAATATATACCAATTAAGGAGTTTGAGCATGCAAAGAATCGAGGAGCAAAACTCTATGCAGAAGTTCGCGGTTATGGGATGTCAGGTCGGCTACCATAAACCCAATCACTAATTAATAATTCTCTGCTAACAAATTAGTTTCTAAAGTTAATGAATCTGTACAGGACATGCATATCACATTACTCAACCACATACTGATGGAAGAGGTGCTATTCTGGCTATGACACGTGCCTTGAAACAGGTAATAACTTGCTGGTCATGTATGCAAATTCTTAAGGATAATTGTTCATCTGTGTGGCACAAGTTATGGTCAAGGATGTCCATCCCCCGCCCCCTTCCGAACTTTGAACTGATTTGGGCACTTGCCTGCAGTGGCAGCACATATCTCAGATAGTTTAGGAACCTTTAGGGAGACATGAATAAAGAATCATTATGTATCTACAGTCAAATTTCATTTGACTTGCATATGATGCCTAGACCAAAACCTAGTTTGTAGATACAGCAATTATTTCCCTAGCTTGACACCTAGATAGTTCCTTCTTTCAAGTGTGATTTAATAGCTGTCTTGAACCGACTCTTCTTGAAGTAGTTAATTTTATCTCGTCGGTATATGTGGAGATAATTGGGGTTTATAACAGTGCACCTTCCCTTGAATTGCAGTCAGGTCTTCATCCCAAACAAGTGGATTATGTAAATGCTCATGCCACATCAACACCTTTGGGTAAGTGATTTGGACTTAAAACTGTAATGTTTTCATCTAGTAGTTTTAGAATGTCGTTATGCGCTAAAACTAGTATGGGTTTGGCTAATGTTCTTTATATGTGCCATTCAAGTGATGCAATAGAAGCCAATGCTATAAAAAACATTTTCTCTGACCATGCGACATCAGGTGATTTAGCGTTGTCCTCCACCAAGGTAATTTGAGTGTTTCAACTTTGTTGTGAGTATTTTAAGATACCTTAGCTTATAAAGAATATAAATTATGCAGCTCAATATGATAAAGCTGTAGGTTATGTCTCATTGGTCCTATATTCTGATTGTATGTGATTATATCTAACTTTCAGGGAGCTATAGGTCATCTCCTTGGTGCAGCTGGAGCTGTGGAAGCAATATTTTCTATTTTAGCAATACACCATGTAAGTTGCTGTTTTGATGACTCGGATGGATAATAACCACAGGAAACATATGTAGTTTTGTTGAAGATTATGACAAATTTGTGTACCATGTGAACAAAATTAATGGATTTGTGATACTGAGGGCTTGTTTGGTAACCATTGTAGTTTTAGATTTTTGTTTTTCTCTTTGTTAGTGATATACGGGCACACAAAAGTCTTTGCATTTGTAGCCTTTTTGAAAATTTTGTTTTCCTGTTCGATTGCAGGGAATTGCACCACCAACACTTAATCTCTCAAAACCAGGCCCAGTATTTAAGGATGCTTTCATGCCTTTGAGAGCTTCAAAGGACATGCCAATAAGAGCAGCTCTGTCAAACTCTTTTGGCTTTGGAGGAACAAATGCATCCCTGCTGTTTACATCTGCTCCATAACAAATTGGTTGGCGAGATCTTCTCTTCTAGAATGTTTACCATGGACCATGAACATACAAATTGGTTGGGGAGATTCTCTTCTGGATTGTTTACCAGGGACATTGGTATGCGCATGTCTGCATCTCAAATGACAACTCAATTGTAATGGCCTTAGTTATAAAATTTGGATTAGATGAGCTTAATAGTAGCTAATCTTGGTTAGCTTGATTGGTGATTAGGTTTAGGGTTTCTTGACAATTATCCACATTGAAAGAAGTAGCTCTCAGTTTACTGGGTAGGAGAAGGCCTCCCATCACACAGAGTTAGGCCCAATGAACCTCTGTTGAATGAAAGGGCAATGTAAGAAAGAAATTTTGTACTTATAATGTAGTTTTGTCAATTCATAATATGATTGTTGATCATGAGTTTTCTCATTACTGTCTCAATCTAGGAATTTGTTGGCTAATTGGGTCTTGAATTTCATGCTATGACAAATTTTCATATTACTTGACTAACCAACACCAAACTTGGGAAACTTGGAAGACCAAATGTATCCTTTTACGAAATCATTGTAACCCTCAAAAATCCTCTTTCAAATTCGATCTAACAAGACAGACAAACATTCTGATGAATTAGACTTACTCAGGCAAGTTTCTTGCCCCCAATCATTTGCATTCCACTTCCCATGATGTTTTGATGTGAAGTCCGTCTTTGAAGCCCTGATGAATAGTTCTGCATCTTGGATTAACTATGTGGCCGATTTCTAGTATTAGGTGAATTCATGTTGTATTGATAAGACAATTGTTATAGTACACGAACACAAGCTAATGATGCTACTTCAAACAACAGCCTACAACTGATCTGTTGAATATTGCTTACATTGCTCTCTCTATCTCTATACATATTGCACTTCCTAATGCTGGACAAAATAAGCCTCAAAATCTATGAATCTAAGCGTGCATAGATTTGAAACCTTCTGTAAGAGGGACCACTTTTGCCGATAATTTTGACTGCAACTTCGATACAGCTTGACGAATGTCCTGCAATTCAGAAGAACCATTCATTTGAGTAATGAAACAACATATTATCATCCGACATGCCACAATTTCATGCATGCAGAATTTCATTATGCAACACAGCCAAAAGCTAGCAGACATCAGTGTTACCATCAGAATCAAAGACAGAAAGACATAGTTTGGATAAGCAATTACCTCTAGATGATAGCGGGAGGAGAAATGGGTCAACATAACGGCCTTATTTCTAATCCATTGAGCATTTTCGATGATCTGCATTTGTAACACATTAAAGTAACAATTACAATCTATGTCATAAATAAGGCAGCATATTTGTTAGTTTAAAAAGCGCCAACCATGTGATAAGCTAGAATATAAGAAATCAATTGCTAACATGCCTCATCTATATGAGTATGACCATGTTGCCGTGCATGCTCAATGCTGCACCCTTCATCCAGGAAAGTTGCCTGTCAAAGATGTCAACCATCAGAACATGATTTTTCACCAAAAATTATGAGTTACCGAGAGTAACCTCAACAGAGAGCATTAAAATTTTTTTTAACATGTTACAGTGTTACTACCCACATTAGTCTACCACAATGTGGAGTATTTCCTTTTGGAAAAGTTCATGTATCCTTCTCCACATCAACTGAGACCGTAAAACTATGAATGCCTAGAGTGCCATTAGAACTAAAATTTGCAACGTCATATCTGAATCTAAGTCATAAAAAAGACAGCTAGTAAGAACGATGCAGTGTTAATATCCCACTGAAAGTATGGATTATAGTTTTACTCTTCAAATTCAATAAGCAGCAGCATTAAGGATAAAATTTCTTCGCACCTCAGTTATAAGAACCTTTGCTCTCAAGGCATCAGCATTTCGTGGATCGAGCATGTAATCTGAGGTTGTATCCCCTGTGAAGGCCACCTCTGGCGACAATACGACATCGGTAATCTAAAAAAGAAAGTTCTAAATCAATACTAGTTCATTGTGGCACATATGATGCAACCAAAACTATTTTGCTGTTTACAAACCTCAACACCAGACTTCTTCAATTTCTCAATCTGTTTCCCTTTTAGATGAATGTACTGCTTCTTGAGCTTTTTTCTAACCGAGTAAATAACATAACCCTGAAAAGAAAAAGAAGTGATGTCAGATTCTTAGATTTTCTAGGCTACAGGCACTTTCTACTAGACCATCAAATAGGAGCAAGCAACATGATCAATAACAAACAAGGGTCACTAATAACAAATTCCAAAACCCTGTAGATATGCTCCCAAGATCTGCCCTATGAATGCAATTCTACTCAGTCAATTGCGAAAATGAACGATAATTTTGCAAAACGAACCTGACTGGGTATAGCATGTTGAGTCTTAAATGGCCGGACAACAAGGTTATTCCGTAATTCATATGTTTCACCTGCAATCAAAATTACAATATCATATCTGAAATGAAGAGATACAAATAACTCCGCTAAACCAGTACTACATACCCACATCCAACGCAACCAAATCGAGTTCCAAATCCACGTGGCCCATCGTCCTGTGGACGTCCATTAGCTTCTCCACATCCTCCAATATACAAGGAGGCACAAATACTGTCGGAGGTTTCAAGTTGTACAAACCACGGCTGGCTACGTACATTGGCAGCCCACCCTGACATGATCAACACGGTTTAAGCAAACAACACCATTTCAACCTCGGATTGCAGCAAATTAGCTCACAGTAACAAAATCAAAAGTTAGAAGCAGGTAAAAGATTGTGGACACAGCTAGTATCAGAACAAGGATAGATGGTTGGCTTGAAAAAATCTGAAATGACTTGCAAACCAATCAAAAGTATAACTTAAACAACTCAACATAACAAAGTAACAAACTTTCAACATTTACAAGCTCAATAATATAGTTTCAGAGGAAACCCACGTTTCAGAATCCATAAATTAAGATAAAAACCCATCAAAATTAGTAATTAAGCAAAGCAAGAGAAGCTCACAATGTGATCAAGATGAGCATGAGTGATGAAAACAAAGTTCTGATGAATTGCCCGAGAAGGGCACCGGCCGATATCGAAAGCGCACTTGAACTCCGGGATGATAATGCAAGTCTCATGCCCTCCAATTGAGAGGCCTTCAATGGAAAACCCTTCCAAGTCCAGGCCTTTCCGGAGGACCTGGGTCCGGGCCGCCCGGTACTCGTCGTCCTCGACTGCTTTGCCGAACGCCGGCAACAATGGCGACCCTTTGAGGGCGTTTATGGGGTTGTTGGATTGGGTTTTCAGTGAAGTTTTCTGGGTTTTGGGGGTTTGTTGTGAGATGGGTTGGTGCAAAGGGAAAATTAGAGGGGCTTTGGAGGGTGAAATGGTCAGAAAAGTCTGCATTTTTTTTGTGGGTTTGTGTTGAGAGAGTAGCTCATAAGATAGTAAACCCAGAAAAGAAAGAGAAGCAAGGGGTTTTGGGGAGGTTTTTCCAGAGTCGAGTTCAGTGTGGATTTTGTTGGTCGGAGTAAATTGGAGATACTTTGGGGGAAGCTTTTATCTAATTTGGGAGGGAGAAGAAGTTAAACGCAGCGTTTTAGCCTATCCTTCCACTTTGTTGGATTGGATTTTAAGTGAAATCCATATAAAGTTGTAAATTCTCTCACTCCACCACTTATATGAAAAGAACAAAAACTGACTAAAGATTAGAATGCTTAACGAGTGGTTTATAAGTTATACAGTAACTTTATAACATGTAGAATGGTGGTGTTGTGATGTTCAAGAACTTATGTCACAATTTCTCACATTCAACTGGTGATACAGTTATTTTTTACACTTGAACTATAGATATATGTACATTGAAGCTTGAACTATGCTCTACAAAGAGGGAAAGTTGAAGCTTTTAATCCTCAGAATCAAAGACTAGACGTGTACAACATTTGCTTTTGAACAAAGCTATGCAGAAGCCAATCAAGATTGCGTGAACTTGATGCCGCGTATATTACATCGCTGCAAACCATAACTCTTGAACTTGACAGGATTAGTTCAGCGTTTTGAAGGGTGAAGCCGTGAATGATTGGTAAAGGGAAACCCTTTCCAAGGTGTAAGTTTACATATGGCAAGAACACAGTCTGAATGATTGTCCATATCACTGGCTGCAATGTAAGGCATATCAGACGTTTAATTAAAAGGTAATGCAGGGGCTAAATTGACTTTGACTGGTACTTTGAATAGCGAGAGTACCTGAACTAGATACAAGCGAAGATTGCCGATATTGCTCCAATTCAACGACATCGAGAAGTCATTCAACTTCATGCTGCCAGCAAGGTTATTGCCTGAGAGTTTAACTGAACCTGATGCACGGATGACCTGAAAGGACGACAAATACTCATAGTTAAAAACATGAACATAATGGAAAAGTTAAACTATTCTGAGTGAGAATTATAGATCATCACGTGATAACAAGATAGGGATTGATAAACTTACCAATGAAATGCATGCAACTGGTATTACTCTGTCTTCTTCCAATACATCGATTATCAGGTCCGCATATATGGTAGCATCAATATTATGATCTGAGATTCTCACAACTGGAGGAGAAGATAAAGTAACATTCAAGTCCATAGCATGGTCTGGGTATTTCTTGTATAATTGGGGAATAATAAATCTCCACCCAGCTGTGTTCAAAAAATTTTGATCTGGTATTTTATCCACAATCCATTGCATAAATTCTGCCTGGACAAAGATACTCACTGTTTATTATAAAGTATATAAACATCAGCAAGCAAAAGAAGTATATTACTACTTTAAAGCCATGGTTACACTTTTCCAGCATTTAAACACAATTCTAAGAAATTCCAAGAATATTCCCCAAACTTACATTGTAATATGCAGCTGCTATCGAGTTGAAAACGGCCTCATCCAGGGCAATTCCCAACATTTTAGATGGATCTGAGCAGGAAACTAATGGTCGTGAACCCTTATTGTGGTAACTAGAGATAGAAGCATTTCTTCTTGCAGTAAATAAACCATTCATCTCAAACCCGATGGAATAATTACTCAGTATTGGGTCATTCACAAAGGTTACATTCAAAGAAGTATTATCATCCAATGGGATTTCGTTTGGGAGAGCTTGCAGAAAGGAATCGAACTTTGAAATCCCATCTTTGAGTTCCTTGGTGATAGAAGTTTCCACTGCAGATCCTATCTCCTCTTCAAATGCATTGATCATCCTAAAGGAGGACAAAGAAATACAGAAGGAAAGTCAAAATACTGATACTTTTCTTCAACTTAAATGTGCATAAAACATGCAGTAAAGAATGATCAGGGAATCAAAAACTGGTATATCTTGAGAAAAGTGGGTTACTAAAAACTTTCTATGGGAGAAGTATAACCAGTTAAGGATGGAATGGGTGGATGCTGACTTGAGAACAGAATTAGGGGACACAAGAGGGCTTTCAAAAGAGAAATCATAACAATTCTAGATGTTGAACACCAGACACAATACTCGTTTGACTGTTGGAACCAGCAAGCCAAACCAAGCTTTCTGGATGTCTGGATTGATTATGAGTCAACGCTTCCAATCTTAAAAGTATTAGGAACAATCATCCTGTTTGAAGTATACCCAGTTAAGGATGGAATGGGTGGATGCTGACTTGAGAACAGAACCATGGGACACAATCGCCAACATACTAAAAACAACCACAATCAAATCATGATTATCAAAAGCCTAGAATTACCCTTGATAAAGCCAAGATGCCCCTCCATCCAGTTTTATGGAGATGTCTTTAACATAGCAACCACAATCCTTAAGGGTAAGCTTCAAAGCTCCTTTCTGGATCCCCAAGCCTAATGTGAGCCCAACTTCCAAGCCTTCAACCTTTAAGGAAACAGATAAGGTTCAGTAACATGCAAAGCTCATGTTCTTTTCAGTTTCAGTAGAGGAACTCAAACTAGTTAGCCATGCTCAGAAAAGGGAGTAAATTGTCATGTCATAGCTACACCTATAAAATTCAATGACTCTCCTAACCAGTAAACATACGCCAAAAGACAGTGATCAGATTGCTACAAATGACATCCGTAATGCAAGATCAAAATCATAAAGCAAATGAATTCCTTTCCATAAAACATTGTTCGAAGAAATTTATATAACAAACGCAACTGCCTTAACCCGAAACTGGACAATGACAAGCTAATAACAGCAACAACTCTAATTGTATGCCCAGGATCCAATTATGTAAACAAAAGCAACCGCCTTTACCCGAAACCGGACAATCACAAGCTATACAACAACAACAGCAGCAAAAATTTCTCCTCCAACTCCAATTTCATGCACAAGCAGTTATGCTCTAATCCACCACTAACTCCATTCCCGCTTGAACCACAATAAAGCAACTTAATTTTCACTTCAGCAACCTTTTCAGCTAAAACCCAATTGCCTAAATAAAAAACGAACTTAAACTCCACCTAATACTTTACACAATACAAAACCCCAAAAAATTGAACAAAACCAAAAATCAAGAGACCAAAAACACCAAACAACAATCCATACCAGAATCGAAGCACGGCCTTGATCTGAGACAACCACAGGCGCAATCCAACTGCTATACGAATAGCGCCAATTCATGCTCAGATTGCAAGTGGCCCCGGAAGCAACAATGGCGACTCCGTCGTCTCCGAGCTCGAAATACGACGAACCCACATCGATTTCATAGATTGTGGTGTTGGAGAGCACCATGTCGACATTCCCCAGAAATGGGATTCTCGTGGATTTCGAAATCTCGGGGAGTTGGAGTGGGATTATCGACGAAATTGCCTTGGTTATGAGCAATTCCTTGAGGAAATCGAGACCCTTTTGGGATATGACTAGAGATGTGAAGGCTTCGTCTTTGGCTTCAACTTGGAGATGGGTTTGTTGTGTTGGGATGAAGATTGAGGCTACGAGGAGCAAGAGAATAGCTGGTGGCGCCATTGAAGTCTCGAGAGAAGAGAAAGGGAGAAGACTGGTTTTCTTTGGCTATGGTGCAAAGGAGAAACGTGGAAAAAGCGCAAAGCTTTTAACTACCGCCCAAATTACGATTTCCCTTTTAAACCTTTTTGGTAAATGGAAGGAATCGAACCCTAGACGTCGATGTAAATGCTCGTAATTAAATTGTTTTGCCATAAATTATGAGTTTAGTTAGTTTTATATAGTATTCTTTGAGAGTGTTTGTTTATAAAAGGGAATAGGAAATAGAAATCATAGATCCAATCTGGGTCCGGTTGATGGATGCGTCCTCTGTCGGATCCGTTATCAGTTGTTGTGTGGTCGCCGTCAACGTCGCTGCATCTGCTTGATTCCGATCTGACTATTCCGGTCTAATTTAGTTTTGCAGCAACTTCAATCATTTTGGGTTTGGACATGTTTAGTGTTGTTTTGTTGTTGGGCCTTCTTGGGTTGAAATTGTTTACTTGAATGTAATTGTCCGTAGTTTGGATGGTTGTGTTTGTCCTCAGAAGTATAGGGCACTCTTTTCCTTGAACTTTGCAAGGTTTTTAACGAGGCCCCGGTTTGAATTTGTATATGTATGCACTACTTGTTTGGTTTTCTGGCCAAACCCTATCAATAAAATTACTATTCTTTTGATAAAAAAAAAAAGAAATAGAAATCATGGATGAGAATCGTATACTCCTGAGATGTTTTTTTCTCTAAATTGAAGTATGACCTACTAAATTTTGATTCTTAAGTGAATTAGTAAACGTAAGGTAAACAAGAAAACGAAATGATGATTCTCACCTATTACTATTTCTTCCATTCCCCTACTTTTTTTGTTGTTGATAATAGTGCTTTATTAAGCCAAAAAAGAATACAAAGTTCAATGTTACATCAAGCGGATGTCAAAAACAGAAATGTTAAAACATGACATCCAGTACCAAAGAGAATGTAACGACATAAGTACAATCATCCGAAGAAGTTGCACTACCTTAACACTCAAATTGATAGGAAGCTTAAAAACATAAATAAACTAGTAATCAAATAACAGTCTTCCTAAAACATGGTGTAACATACTACCACTGTCCTAAACTCTCTTCTTACGCTTGGGGAAACAGCGAGTGGCATATCCTCTAAATCCTGATCCTAGCCAACAACTTGAGCATTAGATGATCTCTTTGAACCCATGTTGACCGTCCATGATCCTCTAATTTCCATTCCCCTACTTAGTAAGTAAACATGCCCTTTGTGTGCATGATTTCTATCATAACTATTAATTATCTGTTAATTATCGTAATTTGAAATTTTGGAATTTGCTAAATACACTTGTGTATAGTATAAATTAAATTTTCAATTAGTAAATTAATATCTTTAGTTAACTCGATCATAACTTAACAATTTAAAATTTTTGACATGCCACCACTCACTCTAGTCTAAAACTCTGCTCAAACTACAATAAACACCCAAATCATAACTTTGTTTGCAATTTTCATTTATTAACTTAGACAAAAAAATATTGGTGGTGAAATGTCAAGAGCGCCCCCCAAACTTTTCAATATTCTCTTGGTTGGGTCAATGAGTCCTTTGCCTACCTTTGAATTAAAAATTGCATCTTTCTTCTGGGGAACAAAGGAAGCTAAGCCAAATAATCAGAATGGCATTACAGACAGCTGGGGTTTCAACCTCCAAGGTTCTCATCCTTGTTGGTGCAGGTGATGATTCTCTTACAGCTTTTATATTTGTTTGTTTCCATCTGCACCCTTCTGTTCAATCCTATATAATCACCATCATCACCATCTTTGCTGCTTACCTTGTTTTCCAGTTTGCTTTAAATTCCTGAGATTTGAAGTTTATAAAGTTATGAACTTTAAAGGAAGCATTAGATTACATATTTGGTTATGCCCATGGACATGGACTGTGTGATTCATGGAACACATGTTTGATCTTGTTGTTGTTCGTCTGTTACTATTGTTTTCTAATTTGTAAGAGGTTATTCCCTTTTGCAATTTAGGCTTGACCGGTTCAGTCGTCTTGAAGAGTGGGCGATTGTCTGATCTCATTGCGCAGCTTCATGATATTTTGAAGGGCGTAAACGAAGCAGAGATCTTGCCGGAGAAGTATGACAGTGCAATCATCAGGGCTCAGGTATTGCAACTCCCTGAATTCAATTGTGTTTTGATACTTGAATAGATTCAAAGTTTAGTAAGTGATACTCTCGAAAGTTTGGAAAATATAATATATGATGATTCTTTAGAAAGATCAAGGTGAAAGTAATGACTTTGTTATTGGTACTGTTAGTTTTGCTCTTTCTTTTGAAGTGTTTAGATTATACATTTAGTTATGTTATGCTCGTCGATTCATAATTTGTTTGCAGTGTTTGTATAAATCAATACTTATGTGTGACTCTTTACCTTCAGATTCAAAAATTGGCTCAAGAAATCAGGGAGCTAACAGTTTCTGGCCCTGTAACCGTCTACAATGAGAATTCTGCCTCTGGTGGTATAAACATTTCTTCAAAATTCTATTGTAACATCTTTTGTGGGTCCTATTTTGTAGAATTTATGATAAATCTTTGCTTTGTGTACATGGTATTCATTTCAATTACTACAACAAATGATATAGTATCTTTTGCACTTTGAGTGTCCGGTTGGGACTTATTAGGAGTTAACTTCTGTCATGTGAGAGTAATTATATAGAGATGCTGACTCAACTTATGTCAGCACAGGGAGTTATGCTTCATATTTAGTTCCAGCTGCTGCACTTGGTGCAATGGGTTACTGCTACATGCGGTGGAAGGTAAGTTCTACTTATGTCTGAACTCTGAAAATCTGTGGTTACTCTTACGAACGCATTCTATTGATTTCTGCATTTCTACAAACTTGTATGATTGCTGATGTACGGGTATGTTTGTGATATTGTACAGGGCTGGTCTTTTTCTGATGTAATGTATGTTACAAAGCATAATATGGCAAATGCTGTTGCAACTGTGTCCAAACAGTTAGAGAATGTGAATGAAACATTGGCGGTAAGCCAGATTTGTTGGGCGTTTGGTTATTATGTCTTTTCCAGATGGTAATCCGTAATCCTTAAACTGCCCTCCTGGCCTTTGTTTTTGCAGTCTACAAGAAGGCATCTGACAAAGAAGCTGGAAAGCTTGGATTGGAAGATGGAGGAGCAGAAGGAAATGAGTCAGCTTATTGCAAATGATGTATGGATCTCTATATTTACATATTTTCATGTAAATAAGGCTGTCTACTCAACATTAGGGAACCTTGTAGTAAAATGGGATAGATGTTTTTTGCCTTTCCACTTCCTCTTCCTGGCTGAATCATAATCATCATTGGCAAATATGATACATTTACTTTTATCCTAGTACCAGTAAGCGTGTCACCTTGTTTATGTCATTACCTCTTTTATGATAGATTATCCCAAATAAAGCTCTTATCATTGCATCAGCATCATAGTGACACTTTGAATTTTGGGAAACATTAGTAAATGAGGTAAAAGGATAATGCTGGTGACACCCTAATAAATACTAACTAGGCTTGTTTTTACTTGTTAATAGGTGAATGAAGTGAAATCAAACCTTTCTCAAATTGGGTTTGATGTTGAATTAATCCATCAAATGGTCGCCGGGTTGGTCAGTTGATAATCTTTCTTTCATATGCTTCTTTCATAGTACTCTGGGATGCTTTCAGCTTATCGGTTACTTAAGTTGTATTTTTTAAATTGGGTCGACAGGAAGGGAAGGTCGAGCTTCTTGAGAGCAAACAGGTTATATTTCTGGTTCTTTTACCCTACAAGGCTTCTGAATTCTCTAGTGTTCATTTTTTTTCCTGATTGATTTGCCACTTTTTTCCATAATACAGGACGCGACCAACTCAGGTCTATGGTATCTATGCCAAGTAGCGGATGGCCTAAAAGATCAGCAGGATAATAAACTACTTCAGGTCCGAATGCTCTATCTGTTTTTACTTGGAACTGAATCTAGACGAACTAGAGAGGGTCTCTATCAGGCTAGTTAATGATAGCCGCTTACTATCCGACGTTGTCGTGGACTTGTTGTCTTTCTCCTTAGAAAGTTACTAAGTTATGTTAGTTGTGTATTGGCAGAATGTCTTGCCAAAGCTAGGAAAGCATTCAACAATGGCACTAGAGGACAAATCACTCAAGGTATCGGTAGCATTACATTCTTCTGTTTCCACATAATGCTGTTTTTGCTTATATGTGACCAGTTCCTCAACTTCCAACAATACTTCAGGGTCTACAGTTCATTGCTGATACGAAAGAGCCGAGCATGACTGAGAAATCTATGACAAGCACATCAGAGAATGATGCCAACAATTTTGCTAGAGAAAAAGTTTCAACATTGACGAAAGCAAGAATACACAGGTCATATCCAGTTGGGATGTTTTTGACCCGAGACAAGACATAATGGGTTGGGATTCAATTTGTGATTATTTTTCTTTCTCTGGGTTCGCTTTCTTTATATGTGATTCATTTTATTAAGGGGTCCTCCCTTTCATCTTGATTCTTGTTTTAGTTTGTGCGAGCAGCTTGATTGATTTTCATTTTTTTGAACATCGGTCGCAATTTGTGGTTGTCATGACTTCACTCTTATACGCACATACAATAAAGTCAAATGACTTATACATATTATACAAGAAAGTCAAATGGTCTGTCTTTGTGTTTGCATTGGTTTAGTTTGTCAATGTGTTTTAGAATGTGCACAGTGCAATGATGTCCCAGCTAAAGCTGGAGAAACTTGTTGCACTGAATTCTATTAACAAGTGCAGAAACTGGAACCTGACCAAGTCAAACATCAAACACAAATGTGCAGGTACAATACATATTACCACTAGAAAAGTCCTGAGAAACATGAATGGCCTCTTTCATATTGGTGTTTAAGTTTGCATAGCTTCTCTTAAAGAATATTTGTGGTTGTCACTTTTCAGGACTTCAGTGTAATATACACGTACAAAAGAAATTCAAATAGTCTTATGTTACATTAAGTTAGTTTATGATGTCAATATGCGCCATAGAATGTGCAGTGTCTGCAATGCTGTCCCAGTAGAATTTGGGCAAAGTTGAAGATAATGTAACTGCTTTGTTAGTGAAAACGATAACAACTAATATTGGAATTTAAAGACTATAGACCAAGTTTCAACAAAACAGAACAGTCTCCCAAATCAGCAAGTATCAAAAAGAAAGTGCACTCAATTCTATTTTCATCCTACCAATTAACCCACCACTTTGGTTCTAATTCCAATTTGAGTTATTTTGGCAGTCTCTGCAGCTGCAGGTGCCATCCAAAATAAGCAGTCCTTGATCTCAGCTAACTTCTCAGTTCCTCTTCCCGATCTCACGTTCACCTCAATATGTTCGATATTTGGCAATGGAGGAGACAAGATTTTCCTGAAGTCTTCTGGAAAGATTATATCCTGCAACATAACCAAAAAAAGAATGATACAGTGACACCATAGATAAACAAATGCACACAAACTCGAAGGAAGTTTACATATTAAACATACCGCATCATTAATAATGCCAATAAATACTACTTTGCAGCAATTGAATATTGCAAGATAATCTCTCAGAGAAGAATAATGTTCCAATGAGCCATCCCATAAATTTGAGTTAGGCTTCAAATTATAACCACTAAAACCTACTCTGAGATTTGAAGTCAGGATTTTAGCCCTCACATTATTTCTGAATCCCGCATAATACCAAGTGTTTGAGGTGGTTAGATCGGACCTCCACACCTTCAGTCCTTGAATTTGAAACGAAGGTAAAAGATTCAAGATTCAAAGCGAGAACCTCAAAGAACTTTCCACATTTGCAATGTTCAATCTCCAAAGATTTGAGACTGGTACTCCAAATATCACTTAAGGAGTATTTCTCTTCATTAGGACCAGTAGGAAGGCTGATACTCAACTCTTTAAAGTCTTTGTTATCAAGTGCAAACCTCAACCAATTATTCACCGTAAAATAGTCGCGAACAAAGTACCTCATACGAAGCCTAAATTTGTCCAAGGGCTGTTTTTTGTTCTTCCGGTATTGAGCCACACACCTTTCCCAAATGTGGATGAACTTTCTTCGTTGTTGATCATCATCAAAGCCGATGTTTCCCTCGTCAAAATCTATAGTACTGGGGTTGATGCAAGGTTCAAAATTTCGGCCGAAATACCGAAATTTCGGTAATTTTTTAGCACCGAAATTTGAATCGGGGTATATCTCAATATCATCAGAAAAAACCGAAATTTCGGCGAAATTTCGGTAATTTCGGTAATTTCGGTTTCGATTTCGGTGAAATTTCGGAAATCTATTGGAAATTTCGGTAAATTTCGGTAAATTTCAGTGAAACTTTGATGTAGGCTTTGGTAAAGATGTTTTATTTACATAGCTTCTCTCTACCACCTCCACCATCAATTATCAAGCTAACAAACAAACAATAGACTTCTTACATTATGTTTTACTTCTCTCTACCTTCATCATCTATCATACAAACAAACACTAAGATTCTTCTTACTTTATGATTCCCTACCACCTCCACTCCTCCGTCAATTATCAAGCTCAATGCAATAGGTGTGCTAAACGTAGATAGTCTTTTTGACTTTCTTACATGGAGAATCATTTGTTACCTTCAATTATTTCTAACAAAACAATAGGTATGCTGATAGATTCTTCAATTATTAGAATAGTATGTGTGTGTAATTCTGATGTATTATATTCCTTAAAACTCTTATGATATATTGTAATGTTAATGTAATGATTATTGTATGTTTCATGAGACTCACCTTAAGTATTCCACAATAACATTTAAGATATTATGTTAATTAACAGCTTAGTGGAATGCAAAACACGCATTCTTCTCTCTTATGTACATAAAAGTTAATCCATATGGATAATGTTGCATAGCTTAAGTGTTAAATTGCATTATTTGTTGATTTTAGAGCCTATAGAAAGTAGAGATATCAATTTATAGGTGTTCTAGCATGTTTTTCGTCTTTTTTATTTTTTTTTACCGAAATTTCCATCGAAATCGAAACTTTTTCCGAAATTTCCATAAATTTTGGCGACCGAAATTTCAACCGAAACCGAAACTTTGAACCTTGGGTTGATGACTATACACCGTCCCACTGCTTCGAAAGGAAGCTCATACGAACAGCGGATATTGTGGAGAGAAGTCTGAGAATGTTGTGGATAGCATGGTCTGGCAAGTAAGGAGGCAGCTGCGTTGTGGCCACATCCTTGACAATTCCGCCATCTCTATGTGCTTTCCTCCGTTTGGTAGGCATAAGGACTTTTGAGTCGGACGTGAAGTGTTGTGAGATCACTAATCTTAATGGTTTGCTTAAATACTGTGATCTCTGGAACCTAGACGCTTACAAAAGACCTAATTCGAGCCTGTGAGGTTATTAAGCCCATATATAGATTAGGCAAAACAGAACATAATTATCCAATGCTATGGGCCTAAACTGGAGCTTGATCGGGCTATGTACACTCAAAAGTTTTTTCTGGACACTCATATTTTTTTGTACACTTATTTCAATTTATGAAACTTTTTTGGACACCCAAATTTAATTAAAATTTTCCGCATATACCCTTTCATTAGTAATCCAATCCCCTACGGCAAAAAATTCAAAAATTGAAGGACTTGTCAATTCCATAGATGCACTTAAGAGCATATCCACCGGGAGGGCGAAACGGAAGGCGAAGGCGAGGGCTCGCCTTCCGCGGCTCCTGTTCACCCTCCATTGGGAGCAAGGAACAAAATTTCCATAATTTTAGAGGTCCGAAACTATCAAAATTTACCGAAATATACCGAAATTTCCATAATTTTGGCTATCGAAATTTCCATCAAACCCGAAATTTTATTCCTTGATCGGGAGGAAAATCAAAGGGCGAGCGGCGGGCGAGGGCGAAGGCGACGCACGCCTGCGCCTTCGCCTGCAGGCGAGTGGGTCCCACAGCGCACTGCGTGTTCGGTGGAGTCCTCTGAACACTATTTTTTCTTCCAATCCTCACCGACGCAGGCTGTGGGCGACGATGACGGGCGTGGATTGATGGTTTCGGGGGCGGCGGCGGCTGGTTCGCGGTAAACCCGATTGGCGTTTGGTTGGAGGAAAACCCAATTGGCAGGTTCGCGGCACCCGATCGGCGTTGGTTGCGACGATGATGGTCCTTCGAGGTTTGCCTGCGGCTCGTTTCGGCCACGCTCAGGTCGTTGTTGGCGGCGACGGGCTACGACGGCGATGGGACAGATGTTCGGTGGCGGCCTCCGAACTCTGGTTTGGAGAGCTGCCGTGTTCGGCAGGGGCTGCCGAACACTATATTAGGGTTGTTTTGTAATTTTTTTTAGAGGAAGGGTGGTTTTGTAATTAATTTTTTATTTTGGGGTTGTTTTGTGCTTAAATTTTGTTTTTAAAATTTCAAAAAAGTACCCTAAATTTTATTTTTCCTATAAATGCCCATAATATTTCCCATAAACACACAAAACAAATATTATTTGGAACATCATTTGACAAAAAAATATATAAAAAAATATGTGAATATTGTTTTACCTTCACCCTCGCCTTCCGTGGGTGGAAGCTGCGTTTTCGACGGATGGCAAGGGTGATCACTATTCATCACCTTAAGGCAAGAAGTGATCAATTGCCTTCTGATTGCCCGCGCCTACGCCTACGTGGGTGGAAATGCTCTAAGAAACAGGTTGCTATATCTGAAGGGAATCTGGCATCGATGCAGGTACAATACACCACCGCATTCAACTTTATCAGGATTCCAATCTTCAACTAAGCTGACCCAACCTTTATAGAAATTGATGCAAATATGGATGCTCTTGACTTGGATTTTTTGGCTAGTGGAGGCTTTGATGATACTTAATTTGTGTTTTATTTTTATTTTTGTGATATCAGGCAGACATGGACTCAATAATGAGAAATAGGGAAATGACAGAGAAAAGGATGATGCAGTTTAGATTGTGTTACACTTCCTTGTATCTATATGGATCCTTAGAATATACTTTCGTATACTATCTTTATCATTAGATAAAATTATTTTTACATTTTCTTCTTCTGATTGCTCCTTCATTGTGTCATTCATCAAGAATAAGAGATTGTATGAGGGTTGGGGTTTAGAAACGTATTCTTTTTTCAAACCTAATGGGTGTTTATATGGGTGCAAAAAAAATTATGTCCTTAAATGTAATTTAATACATGGATATGAAGGTAATTACATCTTATAACACATTGAAAGTGTAAAGAAATTTTTTGAGTGTACGTAGCAGCTCTCGATATCAAATATGCTTAGTATCTATTTATTTCGATCCATAATGCAATTCCCTGTAAGTAGGAGAATAATTGATCTGTACTTCCATTCAGTATCTTTTCTCCATGTCTAACTTAAGTTACATTAAGTTTATGATCTCAATATCTGCAAAGCTGTCCCAGTAGAAACAGGACAAAGTTGAAGATGATGCAACAACCACTGCTTTGTCGATGCAAACGATGACAATTCATATTGAAATTTTCAGAACCAAAACCAAGTTTTCAACAATACAAGCAGTCCTTAAATAATATTTGGATCCGCCAAAGAATATTAAAGAGAATCAAAAAAATTGATATTAATAGAAATGAATTGAGAAAGAAACTAGTACTCCATGGTAGACATACTGCGAGCCTTCCTCATTCTGCTAGCCCACGATCCTTCCTTTTGTGCCATACGGCTGCTGGACCTCCTCTTCAACTCAAGAATTTGTTGTCGCCAGTTTTGTGCACCTAATTCATTTCTAACATCATCACAGCTCGTCCTACTCCCAATGCAATCCCTCAAAATACCGATTTCATAATCGTATTCTTGGCGCAACGCAGGATCCGACAGCGTCTTGTAAGCCTCGTTCAATAGTACAAACATCGAAGGATGTTCGTGAGAGACGTCGGGGTGATACCGAAGAGCCATCCTTCTATAAGCTCTTTTTATCTCATCTTTGCTTGTGTTGACATCCGGACTTAAACTAAGGAGCTTGTAGTAATTATTGGATGGAGATTTTGACTTTTGATGATTTGTAGCTCGGCATGTAACCGCCAACTTGTAATTCTTGGCTCTAGTAGGCTGATGATGGGGTTGAGAAAGTAATAAAGGTTTCACTAATGCAGTAGTAGCAATACTTGTGTTTGGGGTTGAAGTCAGCCAAGTAATATTCATGGTGTTGATCTCCAATTGTAATTCTTGGCTCTATAGAGGCTTTAGGGTTGTGCTGGCTGAAACGAATGGAAAAGATTAAGAGAGTTGATGTCAATTTATACAACCACACAAGGTGGATAAAGGTTCTTTTATTGAATATTATAATGTAGACGAACTAAGGGCTCGGTTTGCAGGCGCTTCTCGAGACTCATAAACACTTCAGTATTTTTTTTTAGAGCACATCTGAGGAATATAAATTAGGCTAGAATAAAAATAACTTCGATAAACATCTACTAAAAGAGCTCTAAACATTTATACTTTATAGGTATATATATGTCAAGTTCATCTAATGACATAATTTCATTTCTTACATATTATTGGAAGTGTCAAACTTGACACACATTGATGCAAGAACAACATATATTGTTAGAGGATTCAACGTTAAATCGTGTATTTTTTAATCGATGGGTAAAAAAAAACTAAAGAAAATATAAAGTACATAATGAAAATAGGAAAGTGCTAACAACAACAATTCCCGTCATAAAATATACTTGTAAATAATTCTAAGAAAAGAACTGGAAAGTGAAAGATTTGACTATACATGAGCAGCGGTAACTCCTAAACTAAACGCGTTTTCTCCCTACCAAACGGAACATAGTGGTCGGCCGAAGAAAACACAGCTCTTTGTGTGGGAAGATGCTTGGTTTTTTTAGTTCGGCCAGGACCCCAAGGGATTGACCAGGTGATTCCTAGATAAAACGGTATCTACATATGAAACAGTGCATGAGGAGTAAACAGGTTAGTTTCTGCTGAAAGAGAATCAAGACAAGTAAGCGAAAACAATTAATGGGCCGGCGTGCCAGGAGCTGATGAGCTTGCGCCTGAGATCGTTCACAATTTTGGCACAAAATGTCACAAATTTGGTTGCAGACTTGCTAATGCAGTGCAGTGCAGCCACCACTAAGACAAATACAGTGCAGAGTACTTAAGAAACAAGAAGAGTTTCGAAATTCGCTTCCATGAGCATACTAGCAACCATATACTAATGCTATTGATGATCCAGTGATGATTACAATGCTGTGAAAGAACAAAAGATCTGTGAAGTCCAACAGCAGGAACAAAATGGCGCGTAAAAACTCATGGTAACAAATTCATACTGGTGCAGCTAAAACATTTCATGTATATTAATATAATTGTTGCTGAATGAAAACAATTCATATTGAAATTATGAACTCAAAGAAGTTTATTCGACAAAACAAGCTCCTACTTAAGCAAATATCAAGAAGAAAGTGCCTGAATTGTATTCAATTTCAGTTTCTCAACTTGAATTTCTCATTCCACCTAAGCCCACATTCTGTAACGACGCACTAGGCCACAAAGTGGAATACATAACACCTCGTAGACAATGGATGTCGAAATACATGTTATGAGCTTTTGCCGAAGACCAATACATAACGTGATACCGATTTTCGTTATCTATATAGGCCCAAAACCGTTGTCGTTGAATGTCTAGAAAGAGGGAGACAACGGTTTTTTAAAAAACGTTAGTTGTAAAAACGCGGTAATTACTGTGCACTTAAGAGTACAACAACGGAATTTGAAAAAATCGTTATTTGTTAAAAAACAGGCAGTTACTATGCACTTGGGGGAAACTAAAACACAGAATTCCCGCCGTATCCCTTTTAATTTTGAATGCCTCCCTCCCTTCATCAAAACCCTAATTTCTCTCTCTCTCTCTCTCTCTCTCTCTCTCTCTCTCTCTCTCTCTCTCTCTCTCTCTCTCTCCTGCATTTCCTTCTAGCAAACCTTAGTCTCCTCTCTCCAGCCATCGGTGCCTCCTTTCTCCAGATCTACAAACCTTAGCCTCCTCTCTCCAGCCATCGTCACCTCCTCTCTCCAAACATCATCAAGCCTCCGCTGTCACCTTTCTTCACCGAGTTGGCCACCACCGACGCCACCCGCGAGCCACGGCTTTCCTTCTTCCCTCCCGATACCGCCGTTCACCTCGTCGCCGGCAAGACACCTAGATCTTCTCTCTGTTCGTGATTCTTCACTTCGTGGTATTCGCAACGACCATGGTGGTCAACGACTGCTGGCGCAAGTCTCACGGCGACTTCGGGTTTGGTTTCAATCCTTGTCGGCGAACCACTCCTCAACCCTTCGGCTTCTACGTAAGCTTTTCTCTCTTCAAATCTTAATTGATGTTTGATTTCATGTGGGTTTGAGTTTTCTTGGTGAAATTTTGTGGGTTCTCACTATTTGGTGAAATATGCAAAATAATTTTAACCAGAAGATCGATTACGTGTTCAAGGTGGTGTTGATTGGCGACTCAGCGGTCGATAAATCTCAGCTCCTGGCTCGGTTTGCTCTTTATTGGCCTTGTGTATTTAGGTCATCTGCTCTTTATGCAGTACAGAACAAGATGTAAGCCTTGTTCTAGAGAATTTAATGATAGTTATAGTAATTATAAATGTTAATGAGAGTTTGATGACTTTGCAAGTTCTGATGTACTTCCAGGTTCAGCAAAACTATAGCCAATGAGGAGTTTGTATGGCCGAGATCAACCGCGTCCCCGGTAATTCCATTTTCTTTGCAAAGTTTCAATCTTGTTCAATTCTGGTTTGATTAGTTTTGCTTATTGGGTTTTTGGTTGTGTATTTAATTCAATTGGGTGGTCCAGCGGTGGGGGATATACGGTCAAGGTGTTTGAGATTAGCTGATAAGAGCACTTCTGAGGCTGTAGCAGTGCGTAGATTGCTTGGACATTGATTACTGCTCGATTCGCGGCAAGCTAAATCCGAATGGTAATGTTTTGCTACTGTTCTAGTGGTTTCGATTCGCGGCAAGCTAAATCCGAATGGTAATGTTTTGCTACTGTTCTAGTGGTTTTAGTAATATTTTATTGTCTCCTAAAGCAGTGTTCTTGCATTAGAAATGATGTTTTGCACTGCATTTGATGAAGTTTTGCAGTAATGCTTCAAGTGGTTTTATGTTGTTTGTAGGGTGTATGGACATTTCTTGTGGTTTTTGACAGTTTTAGGGTGATTTGTTATTGTATTGTCCTAAATTATTCTTATTTACTTCTTAGGTCTTGACGGGTATGAGATTGCTGAAGGGGAACATTCTCTATGGACAGGAGTATCAAAAACTTACAGGAAACCATTTGAGCTTTTTTGGCTTATTTTCAGAATCAAGTGAGTAATCTGAGACTAGTGCTATAATGCATCCTTTGGTGCTTCACCTTTACACGTGTGTTATGATTTCGAATCCATTGAAATCTGAATTATTTGATGCCTTTTGCAAATGCAGATTCTCCAATGAGCTGATGAATCATTCTACTTCAGTAATGGCAGGTGTGATATACGATAGTCCACTTTCTTTACCTTTTGAAAGTTTTGGAAGCTGGACTACCGCAAAATTCTTCATACATAATAGGATTCAACAGTGTGATAATGCTATCTCTTTGCTAAAGCGATTTCATAATTTTTGCAGCGTTGGAAATTTCTTCTTTGCAGGAGCACGAGTATTTTTCCAGTCATTAGAAGTTGCAATCTTCTTGTTTTCTCGTGTGTAAGATATCCCTTCAGAAAGTCTGGTCCTCCTAGTAATCTCAACTACAGACTTGCATTAGGATGAGAATTATGGGTATGATAAGCATATAGTTTGTATTGTTTGGATATCCCGTCATCCATTCAAGTATCTAGTAATGTTTGCACTGTAGTGCTTACATTTGGTCATGCTGAAATCCTTTTGAGTCCTAGTTTTATTTTGTATGGGGTACTTCATGACTGCTTAAAGTGTTTGCTTTATTGCTGTTGAGTTTATTGGATTCACTATGAAACTTTGAATCTTTTGATTAGTATATTGGAGCTTTCTATTAAAAAAAAAAAAGGTATGATTCAAAAGCTAAGCGTGATCGCCAGCTCATTTTTTTTCGATTTTTCTACTGTGTTCACGCTTAGCTTCTTTGATCAAGTTCAATGTTGGCTCTGAGTTTTGATCTATGTTAAATTGTAAAACTTAGTGCCACCTCTGCAGAAAACTTTGTCTTGGAAGAGCATGCTTCAACTAGCACAAGTACAGAACTGAGTATGGTAATGTGGTCTTTGTAATATTTGTAACTTCCATTTCATATATACTTTTGAAGGTTTGCTATGAACCTGCTGATTACTATAGTAAGGGGGATAAGTAATTTAACTCACATGTTCCAGGATAAAGAAGCTAATTGACATTGAGGCATTAATTGACATTGAGGCATTGGGGCTTTCTCGGTTATCAGTAATTGTACTTGACATGCACCCAGATGTTAAGGGCTATTCCCTTCTTACGCTTCCGCAAGTCAGGTTAGATAATGAGTTATCTATTGCTAGCCATTTGCTTTGTCTCTTGGTTTTGGTGCTACTGCCTTGATCCTTTTTTTTCTCTAGGCTTACACAGTTTTCATTCAAATTTCTTTACAATCATAGTGCTTGGAATGTGTCATCGTTCAAAATTCATAGAGAAGCAGATTATGTTTTTTCGTGTCTTTTTCAAAGCGGTTATCTAATATTATCTCAAGGCAAGATAAACTTCTATCTAGTTGTTCTTTGTTCTGGGTTCTACATGTATAGAAAAATTTTCTCATGAGCAAACTGCAATACCTGTTATAGCAGGTCGAAAGTCAAATGTCGCAAGGCATTACAGGCTGGAACCAGCCACACCCTTGGGCAGAACTTTTCTCGTGCCTTTGACACACATGTAATTGATATGCTAGTGTGGTTTTATTCCAGATGCTTCAAGAAAACTAAGCATCATTTGTCATATTCTATTTCTATCTAAGCCAATATGATCTCCAATTTTGGACTATAGTCTTCAACTTGTATCATTTCATTGGTATATTGGCTTATTTATATATCGTCCAATTTGTACAAACATCTGTGCTTGAACACTTTACAGATGAAAGTGAACAGAGGCAGCATGTGTGGTAGACTTCATGGGCTGTTAGTACGTGGTTTGTTGGCGGTATTATCAAGACCTATGGAGATGATACAGGCTTGATGCTTCTCCTGAAGATTGCACCTATACAGGTAAGCTACAGTCCAAGATCTGTTTTATTTTTATCATGCGAATACATGCTCGTAAAGTCGAGGTGTTTGCTGAAAAAGATGTAAGGGAGTATGTAGAAACCTGTTTATTAGCTTCGTTAAAGTCACAATCTATTGGCATTGATTATGTGCAACTTTTATATACTGCTACTTTGAGTGTTGATTGATGTTCAGCTTTTAGAACTCTATGAACTCGTTTCCGCATGCTTTATACTTGACTAACCACTTTTTCTTATGGCATGCGCTTATATTCTCTCTTTGGTCTTGGTTTGTTGAACATTTCAGTTTCCGTCCAAGAGTGATGGCTTAGCAGAACAATTGCTATCTTCATGTTGTGAGGTGAGTATAAGTGGATCAATTTCATTTTCTTTTCCTAAACGTGAAGCATGATTAATGCATATAGTATTATGGATATCTGTCTGTCTCTCTTTGACTCGCTCAATCACACACACATGTCGTACAAGTTCACTCACACCCAGTTTTTAATTTGCTGGAAAATTAAACCATAAGTCTACATTTGTTTACCAAATCTGCGCTCTACTGCAGATCCAATGCATTTGGTTTAACTTGGTTTATGAAACCATAAGTCTAGCTTTGTTTACCTATGTAACGTAAACTTGTAATTCGTGTAATGCAGGGGTTGTTGCATCTGCTGATGGGTCAGCATTAGTGAAGATTGGTTCCACGGTAATTGCTTATCTCTATTAGCCTTGTGAGAGTGTTATTATTTCAAGGTGAGATAAACTTCTATCTAGTTCTTTGTTCTGGGTTCTACATAAAGTTTCTTTTCGTGCTATATATATATATGCTGCTTATGAGATATACCATCATAAACCCAAATCTTTATATATGTTGCTTATGATTATACTCTTAATGTATTTTTTGAAAATTACAGTGGAAAAAGAAGAGTAGGTGCACATACACAGTGGGAAATTGATCAAGTTAGGAGCGAGTGGGCTGATTTTTACAGGACTTTGTTCAGCCATAGGCTTTGGTATGGCTATGTTAGTGTTTTTGGCATATTTTGGTGACAGTTGTTTTTGTGCTAAGTTTGGTGACCTGAACAATGGCTAACTTAGAGACCTTTGTAGTTTTTTGTTTGCCAAGTTTGTGAACTTAACAATAGTTGCATAGAGGCCTTGGTTATGTATAACTGTCCAAATGGTATGGTGATAATTCGATGTAAATATTGTTCAATGTATTGCTTTATTATGATTGGTGTGATGAAATCATTGGTATAAGACAGGTCTATTAGTTAAATGGTGTGGTGGATGCCTATTTTGTACCCATATAAATATCGCAGAATAAGATAACGGGATTCAAAGTAGAGGTACAGTTGTCTATTCCAACAATAGAAAACGATTTGCTGGCGAACACTGTTGTCTATTCCAACAAAAAATAACGATTTAATGAAGAACAATGTTGTCTATTCCAACAACAGATAACGACTTACGGAAAACACGGTTGTTTATTCCAATAATAGATAACGATTTTACCAACATACTGTTATTTATTCCAATCATAGATCACAATTGACAACAAAAATCGTTATATAAAGTTATATTAAATAACAGTCCGGTCCAAAAACACCGTTGTTTCTTCCAACAAAAGACAACGATTTTGAGTAAGCATATGTTGTCTATTGTATGTATAGACAACGCTCTATCATAAGGTACCGTTATCTATTTGATTAATAGATAACGGAATTTGTGTTATCTAAAATGGCATGAATAGATAACATCCACTTAGATAACGGTTTGGCGAATGAATAGATAACGGTGTTCCACCGTTATGTATTCCACTTTGTGGCCTAGTGACGTATTTTTGGAGCCTCTACACTAGCAGGTGCCATCCACAGTTTTGCTCTCTGCCGGACCGTCCGGCAGAAAACAAAAACCGGACCTTGAATGCTGGCCAGTGGCCATTAGATAAATTGTGCGGTTTGGAAGATTATGCAACTGTTCAATGGGCCCCACAAGAGAGATAACATCCTCATCCATGTTCAACGCGCGTACCTCTCCCTCCTTTACTGCTCCTCCACCGGCGCCACCATCTTCTTCTTCGGAATAGGAAAATCCGGCTTCGTGGCCGAACAAAAACTCCCAAGCGCGGTGTGATTCCGTTCGATTGAGTTTCGGAGGTCGACGGAAATTCGGGGCTTTTCTTCTTCGGCATTCAAGGTCCGGTTTTTGTTTTCTGCCGGACGGTCCGGCAGAGAGCAAAACTGGTGCCATCCAATGCAACGAGTCCACAATGTCACAAAAATTCCCACGTTCTTTTGGCGATCTAACGGTCAGCTCAAGATGTTTGATATTTGGCATTTGAGGAGACAAGATTTTCCTGAAAGCTTCTGGAAAGATTATGTCCTGCATTATATAGTGACATCAAGATTAACAGATACACAAAACTCAAAAGAGATGAATACCCATCAAGCTTGCACAGATCGATATATACCTGAGCACGAAGAACGCTTATGGGAACTTGTTTGCAGCAATCAAATTTTTCAAGGTAGTCTCTGAGAGAAGAAAAATGTTGCAATGAGCAGTCGAAGTCAGATAATCCTGGAAGTGTGAGTGTAGCATCCCATAAATTTGAGTTAGGCTTCAAAGAACCACTAAAAGATATTGTAAGCAGCTCTGGAGTAGTCATTTCAGCCTTCACAATATCTTGAATTCCACGTACTACCAAGTGTCTCAGGTGCGTAGATTCGATCACTAATTTCGAGCATTTAATAATCGAAGCTGAAACCAATGTAAAAGATTGAAGATTCACAGCGCGAACACGAACAGAACCCCCATTGCATTGTATGATCTCCAAGGACTTGAGACTGGCACTCGAAACCGAAGCAGACCAATCCAGGATATCACATGAAGTTAATGTCAAATACTCGATGGAAGAGCTCTGCTCAATAAACCAGAGGAAATCCTCGAAACTATCAAAGTACACATTCTTTAGGGACATTGTTTTCAAATTTGGAAGGCTGATGTCACAAAATGGTGGTTTCCACTCTGTACTCACACACTCTAGATGTAGACTAGATATAAATATGGCACCATTAGTATTGACAATGGTATAAAGGGGTAAGTTGAAGTACTTGTCGTCACTAGGAAGGCTGATGTCTAACTCTTTGACGCCTCTCTTGATTGCAAACTTCAACCACTTATACACCATAGTGGCGTCCCCAACAGAGTACCTCATTCGAAGCCTGAATTTTTCTAGGAGTTTCGTGTCCTTCTGGCGGTATTGATCCATATACCTTTCCCAAATGTGGATGAAATTCCTTGTAAAGTCGATTTTTCCCTCATCGACGTCTAATACGGGAGACATTGACCATACACTGTCCCTTTGCTTGGAAATAAAGCTCGTACGGACAGAGGATTTAGTGGGGAGAAGTTGGAGAATTTGGTGGATAGCAAGGTCTGGTGTGTGTGGACGCAGCTGTGTTGTGGCCACATTCTCGACAATGCTGCCATCTCTATCTGCTTTCCTGCTTCTGGTAGGCATTAGGAGTTGTGAGCACAATTCGACCTGAAGTGTTTTGAAAGAGAGGGAGATTACAAAGCGGAATGCTAAAGGTTAATTGCTTAAATACTGTTAGCCTAGGCATTGACACAAAACCTAATTCAAGCTTGTGAGGTTGTAAAGCCCATATATACATGGGCAAAACATAACTATTGTAGAGGCTGTCTTCAAGCCAAATCTTTTCGAAACAAAGTATTATTAGCTTGAATTAGAGCTCGGAATCAAATAAGCTCAAAATAGCTAATACAATTCCCTAGAAACCAGGGGAATAATTGCTTCCATTATCTTCTCCATGTCCTACTTTCTCGGTTTCATAAGGTAGTCTATTGAGCCAGTGTGTCTATTTGTACAAGTACGAAATCTAGAACCTGATCAAATAAAACTAAACCCATGCACAAATGCGCAGGTAGATGTGATCATCACGAAAAGCAACAAATGTGCAGATACATAATACATATTACCACTTGAAAAGTCCGTATATTCATAAATGGGTCCCTTCATATTGGTGCGTAAGTTTACATTGCTTCTCCGATGTACTTAAAGAAAATTACAAACCAACGATTGCTGAGACTTTGGTATACAGAACAAATTGAAATAGTCTTGTGTTTGTGATTGCATATGTTACATTAAGTTAGGTTATGATCTCAAAATGCACTGTCTGCAATGGTGTCCAGTAGAAACAGGACAAAGTGAAAAATGATGCAACAACTACTGCTGCTTTGTTGTGAAAGCCATAACAATTAACTAATACAATGAATTCCGCGGTGGGTGTTGGCTGGCCTAGCTTTGTGCTTCGGTTGCTGCCGCGGTTGATTCTGCTCTGTTGGCCTCTTCGTAATTTCTCTGTGTAAGTTGTTGATGATGAGTCCAACTTTGATTGTTTGGTTTTGTGAGTTGTTGTTTCCCTGGGTTTTTGATTTCTAGAGATTGCATTTTAGTGTAGTGTTCGTTTATTGCTTGGATGCTTGACCCAAAAATTTCTGTTTATTGTTGGATGCAAGTAGAATAACGAGTACTGTTGCTGCATGTAGCTTGCAGTCCATGAATCTAGAATAACGACTTCCATTCCATTCATGTAGAATAGCAACTTTCAGTCCATGAATCTAGGATAACAACTATTGTTATTGCACGTCTAGCTTTCAGTCACAGAGCATAACCTTGCTCCCAAATGAGGACTAAAGTGGAAATTAAGTACATTGTTCAGTGGAAGCCCACCTTTCTTGAACATTGTAGTTATAGATATGATATGTACAACCAGCAAAACAAGTGAACGCATGAATGTGAAATGGCGATAGTATGTTAGTTGGCATGTCATTTCAGTTGAGTTTATCAATTACCTTAGTATGTGGATGAAGAGATGACTTTTAGTATTGAAGTTGGGAGTTGCTATTATATTAAAGTGCATGAAATCTAGCTTCAAAATAAATCTGCACTATGTGGAACTAAGTTTAGCTTTGTGAATTCTATGTTTGTGGTGTCTTTTGTTTTAAGCATGACATGAAGTGCAGTGTTTTTTGACGTTTTTATGTTTGGGCTTTTTATGTGTAGGTTGACATTTTTGTACACTTTGGTGGAGCAGGAAGAACTATAATTCCTGTGGCTGCTTCAAGAACGGTCAGTCAATTTATCTTTTTTGTGTTGCATTAATTTTAGGAATTCTTTTATATGCTTCTGTATGGAAAATGTGTTGTTGATTGAATATGGTCTGTAATTTGCTCTTGGTTGACAATTGAGAGCCAACTCCAAAGGTGTGTATTGGATTTGGTGAGCAATTTGTGTTTTTTATGTGCAGGTTGACATTTTGAATGGTGCCTGGAACAGCCAGACACTATTTGAGTTTTGATTCTATTTCTTCGTCTCCTGAGAATTCAACTAATTTGCATTTTTCATATTCTGTAGATTCGTTGAATAAAATGTAAAGCTTGGGAAGTAATAGCATGGATTATATGTATGATGGTTTGTGTTTGTGTTTGAGCAGAAAGCTTCGGAAGTGGCACAGGCGCCATTCAAGAATTTGTTGATGATGGGGTTCATGATGTGGATGGCCGGGAGCACAGTGCGTTTGTTTAGCATTGGGATCACATTTTCAGCTCTTTGGCAGCCAATAAGTGCCTTGCAGGGTGTAGGAAAGGGTAATGATTGTTTTTCGGCATTTGTTTAGTGTGTGGTTTAGAGTTTTCGACTTATCAATTAGTGTATGAGTAGAAATTTCAGTTAGAGGAGAAGATAGGAATCGAATGCAATGATGTTCTTCCCTGCCTAAGTAGAATCTGCTGTAAGTAGAAAAGATTAACACTGGAATGCAATAACATTATTCTTTGCCTAAACATGAAATCCTTTATTATTCTTTATGGCGTATCGTAATATGTGAATGATTCCAGTAACCATCATTCATGGCATTTCGGTACCTGCAAATGCATGAGCATGATTCATCAGTCATCACTTCAATGGCAACTGCTGGGAACCGGTGGGGTGTTGTTATGTCTCGCAATGCTGGTTTCAGTGATTAGGTGATCTATGCCTATCATATTATCAATGTTACCTATTCTCTGCAGTAGTCAGCATTTTTTGGTGATTCTGATTTTTGTGAAGCCACTAATCTTTCTCTGAGTGGCACAAGTAACATTTGCTATTGCTTTGTGGGATTCCTTTTTATAGCTTTACTTTGTGATAGTAGTTGAATCATGAGTTGGGAAGAGGGAAAAATGAACGTATTTAAGTTATTTCATTCTAAATGGAACCAGACTTAAATTTCCTCTTATTCCAATTTGGATTTAACTGGAGATGATGACAAATGGATTGGTCTATGCCATTTGTGCACATTCAATCATTGGATATGGTTGGTAAACAAGTGAGCCCTGTATGGCAAAGGGATTTGTTTGCTTCTTCTGTCTATAAAACGTGATCATTAGCAATTCATGATAGCTAAGACTCATAGTTTTGCGTTTACTTTATGTTTCTGGATTCTCATTTACCAATTTGGTAGGTTGTGGAGCTGGATTTTCTATATCCCAGTGAAGTCATCCACAGATGTTGGGATAATGGTTTCCGAATAACATCAACTGCTGCGACTTGGGATCAACCAGTTCTCATCTTGAGTGAGCGCAAGCCTGGGGACGAAACTCAGGAGACTTTACATACATCTCAATTTCTTAGCACACACGTGAAGGTTTAAAATAAACAACTTTTATAGTTTTGAGGGATGAATCTTATGGTGCTGTTACTTTTTTTTGACAGAACTATAGTCGTGTATACTATTGATACTTTAACTAACTTCTGCTCTATTTTTTGCACAGGAAAAATGGGCAAAGAATTTGTATCTTGCCTGTTTGTGTTATGGGCGTACTGTATCTTGATTCCTGTTGGAGTTCGCATACGAAAATTTGTTGTACGAGAGAAGTTAGCTGTAGCAGCACACAGGGGACTGCAGAGGCAGTTTCTCCTCTCATCACAGAAAGTCAACAAGCTACGGTACTGAAACCTCTTCTAAATGCGTACCAGCTTTGTTCCTATTTTAAACTTAAATATGTTCGATAAAATATACCTAAGCAAAACGTTCTCCTTATCAACTGTTTTAACATGTAGCATTAGCATTAGCTGGATATCAATTCATACACAACTTGATTGCGATTATTCTTCTGACAAGTGAACCAAATCATGCTAGGGTGCTAATGGTTCGTTGCTATCGCCATCAATCGGTCACCATATAACTTGAATACCTATGCATTGTATTAGGCGATTCATATTTTCTCCGTTCCAGGCAAGTGAGCAGAAATACATATGCAGATATTGAAGCTGCGTACAAGTGTCTTGAAGAAAGCTGTGGTACTAAGCAGGAAGATATCATTGTCTTGAAGAAAGCTGTGGTACTAAGCAGGAAGATATCATTCTCTATG
This sequence comes from Spiraea crenata, assembly GCA_033992175.1. Classification (NCBI taxonomy): domain Eukaryota; kingdom Viridiplantae; phylum Streptophyta; class Magnoliopsida; order Rosales; family Rosaceae; genus Spiraea; species Spiraea crenata. Next base: position 1,022,450 of record JAVBHV010000019.1, read on the forward strand.
GCCAATCTGTTGGAAGTGGCCCCACATTGGATCTTGCTGCTCGGCTGCCTCAGTTAAGAGCTGTTGTTCTGCATAGTCCCATCCTATCTGCCTCAGTTAACTTGATATCTTATAATTGATTGGCGAGTTTATGACCTTCTAATTGTATTCATTGCTTCGAGGTTTCTGTTTTTCAGTCTCTTCTGCGAATTGTTCCATTTTCTTCTTCAGATTTTCAAATATTTACACTTCTTAGCTCAATCCACTCACTCACTAATTCATTCATTTTGTTGTTGTTCAGAGTAAATCTGAGTTGGTACTTAGTTGCTTTTTTTTTTTTGAGCAATAAGTACTTAGTTGCTTCATTCATTCACTTCTGTACGAACCCCGCGGCATCACTGCCGCGGGTTCTTTTGCTAGTTCATATTGAAATTTTAAGAACTAAACCAAGTTTTCAGCAAAACAATCTTTCAAATCAGCAAGTATTCATAAAGAAAGTACGCTCAATTTTAAGCCATCTGACGAGTTACTTTGGCAGTCTCTGCAGCAGCAGTTGCCATCCAAAACAAAGACCTCTTGATCTCAGCTAACTTCCACTTTTCTCCGGGCGATCTCACGAACATCTCAAGCTGTTTGACGTTACGCAGTGGAGTAGACAAGTTTTTCCTTAAATCTTCAGGAAAGATTATGTCCTGCAAAATTCACATGACCAAAAGTGAATTATACAGTGAGTGACACCATAGATTAACAAATGCACAGAAAACGTTAGTAATTAGATTCCTTATCATGAAGAATGCCTATGCATTGCAGCAATCAAATTTTTCTTGGTAATCTCTCAGAGAAAACTAATGTTCCAATGAGCCGCCGAAGTCGGATAACCTTGGAAGTGTGATATTAGCATCCCATAAATTTGAGTTAGGCTTCAAAGAACCAATACAAGATATGTGGAGCTTTGGCGTCCTGATTTAAACTTCACATTTTCTCCGAATCCGCATAATACCAAGTGTTTGAGGTTGCCAGATGGTACCAAATTTTTTGTCACTGACCTCGAAACCAAGGTAAAAGACTCAAAATTCCAACTGCGAACCTGAAAGAACTTACATTTGCAGTGTATAATCTCCAAGGACTTAAGAGTGGTTAACCAAACAATATCCTTCATCTCCGCATTATCACATGAAGTTAATGACAAATACAGCGCTGTACATTATATGCCAGAGGAAGTCACGGAAGTCATCAAACAACACCTTTTTTAGGGACAATGTTTTTAATCTTGGAAAGCCTTTCAATGATTGTTTCCACTGTGTTCTCGTACACTCCAGATGTAGTCTAGTTATAGATTTAACCATGGAGGAAGAAGGGAAGGAGAAGCACTCATCATTACTAGGAAGGCTGATGTCGAACTCTTTGATGCCTCTCTCAATTGTAAACTTCAAATACTTTTCTTTACTAGTAGCGTCGCCATGAAAGTACCTCCTTCGAAGCCTGAATTTCTCCAAGAGCTGCTCATCGTTCTCGCGGTATTGATCCATATACCTTTCACAAATGGGGATGAACTTTCTTAGTTGTTTATCTTCAAGATCAATGTTTCCCTCATTGAGATGTAATACCGAGGGGAAGACCATATTCCGTCCCATTGCTTGGAAAGAAAGCTTATGCGGACAGCGGATTTCATGGGGAGATAAGCCGGATAATGTTGTGGATTGCAAGGTAAGGTAAGTGTGGAAGCAGCTGCTTTGTGGCCCCATCCTCAACAATGCTGTCATCTTTGTTATGTGTTTTTCTGCTTCTGGTAGGAGTTGTGAACGTTGAATAAAACAATATCTGGGGTAATTTCATGCTGCTATTCTTCTCTTTTACAATTAGATTAGTAGTGAAGGCTTCAAATTCCTTTTCTTTTTAGGATAGAAATTCTAAATTATGTTTACATTTCGATAGTGAATGTCATTTAATTGGACCTGAAGTGCTGTCATTGTTCATTACATAATCAATATCTATGTTACATGTGCTCCAGTGCACTGTTCCACCTTGTAGTAATTGGATTATCAAACTAGTATAAAAGTTATGAATTTTTTTGAAATAGAAACTTAACTGATACCAGAAAAGCCTTGAAGAAAGTTACAAACCAAGGACTTCAGTTCACGGAATTATCTGACATCCCATTCAGAAATGTACAACGACTGAATTTCTGTGGTTTTCAGGACTTCAATCTCATACCACATGCTAATGATGATCCGATAATGCATATAATGCTACGAAATAACGAAATTTGTGAAGTCAAACAGCAGGAGCAAATAAAACTCATGGTTTGCCAACAGGTAAGAGCATTGTTAAGCTAAAACAATTCATGCTGAAATTATCAAGCTTCCCACTTAAGCAAATATTAAGAAAGTGCAGAGGTTCTGTTTCTCTCTCATTCTTCTACCCAAAGGCCCACATTCTAAAACGCTTTATCACAACAAAACAAGCTCCAGAATCAGGAATTATAAAAAATAAAGTGAACTCTATATTTCTGTTTCTGAACACCAATCCCTCATTCTAATCAATCATATGTCTGGTTAAATCACGAGTTATTTTGGCAGTCCCTGCAGCAGCTGGTGCCATCCAAAACAAGCAGTCCTTGATCTCAGCTGTTTTCCCCTTTGTTTCATGCAATTCCACCGTCACTGTAAGCTGTTGGACATTAGGTAGTGGAGTAGACAAGATTCTCCTGAAATATTCTGGAAAGATTATGTCCTGCATTGTTTCAAACAGCCAAAATTGAGTTAATACAATGACACCATAGACTAAGATATACACAAACTCGAAAGAGGGTTACATATTTCAATACCTTATCTTCTAGAACGCTTACGGATAATTCTTTGCAGCAATCGAATATTGCAAGATAATCTCTCAGAGAAGAATAATGTTCCAATGAGCCGTTGAAGTAAGATAAGCTTGGAAGTGTGATGTTAGCATCCCATAAATTTGAGTTAGGCTTCAATTTATGACTAAAAGATATTTTGAGGTTTGAAGTAGTGATTTTAGCCTTCACATGATCTCTGAATCCGCATATTACCAAGTGTCTGAGGTGGTTAGATTCAACCTCCACACATCCTTCACTTATTGAACTCGAAACCATGGTAAAAGATTCAAGATTCCAGACGATGCCCTTGAAGGACTTACAGTTGCAGTGTATAATCTCCAAGGACTTGAGACTGCTACAACAAACATAATTCACCTCATCACATGAAGTTAATGACAAATACTCGATAAAACTGCTGTGTATCATTAACCAGTGGAATTTGGGGAAGAACACCCTTTTTAGGGATAATGCTTTCAAACTTGGAATGCTAATGTCTGTTTTCATTGTCACACACTCCAAATGAAGACTAGTTATAAATTTTGCATTATTGAAATTGATCTTAAGGAAGGATAAGCAGAAGTACTCTTCATCTAGACTAGTAGGAAGGCTGATGTCTAATTCTTTGACGCCTTTCTCAATTGCAAATTTCAACCACTTATCTACCGTGGTAGTGTCGCCAACTAAGTACCTCATTCGAAGCCTGAATTTGTCCAAGGTCTGCTTTGCGTTGTCGCCGTACTTTTCCATATATCTGTCCCAAATGTGGACGAACTTTCTTGATCGATGATCATCATCAAGGTCGATGTTCCCCTCGTCAAAATCTAGTACTGGGGTTGATGACCATACACCGTCCCATTGCTTGGAAAGGAAGCTCATACGAACAGCGGATTTCGTGGGGAGAAGTCTGAGAATGTTGTGGATAGCAAGGTCTGGGAAGTAAGGAGGCAGCTGCGTTGTGGCCACATCCTTGACAATTCGGCCATCCCTATGCGCTTTCCTCCTTTTGGTAGGCATAAGGATTTCTGAATCGGACGTGTAAGTGTTGTGAGATCACAAGTCATGAAGGTTTGCTTAAATACTGTTCTCTGCAGCCTGGACACTTACGAAATACCTAATTGAGCCTGTGATGTTATTAAGCCCATATATAGATAGGCAAAACAGAACATAATTATTCCAATGCTATGGGCCTAAACTGGAGCTTGATTGGATATCAAATATCTTATAGTGTGTATTTATTTCGATCCATATTCCTTACAAACCAGGAATCAGACTGAGTAGGGAAATAATTGATCTACTTGAATTCATTGTCTTTTCCCCATGTCTAACTTAATTTACATTAAGTTAGCCTTAAGTTAGTTTATGATCTCAATATGCACTGTCTGCAAAGCGTCCCAGTAAAAACAGGGCAAAGTTGAAGATGATGCAACAACCACTGCTTTTTTGGTGCGAAGAATAACAATTCATATTGAAACTAGCAAGAGAGCCCGCGGCAATGATGCCGCCGGGTTTATACAGAAAAACACAATTGTTTGATGTGCAGATGCTGCGGGGTTTCAATTCAAGTGCCCTGATGGAGCTACTCTCACTATCAGCAATCTAGAGCTCCTTTAGATCTGCAATATCGGATGGACTCATTTTTCCTATACATACAATATATTAAGACCATCTCCAATGGTTTGGCTCAAAAACTCAAATTTGAACCTACAAAATACAACTATTCTCTTATACGAATTTGAGATTTCCCTCAATAATGAAAGACTCAAATTTAACTCTATACTTTAATTAATTAAGTTTAACATTAATTTTTTATCCAATTATGATTTTTCTTTCTTTCTTAATTTAATTTTATAAATATTTTGATGTAAAAAAAATTAGGATTTTGAAACATATATTTTTATCATTTGATTTCAAATAGGGTTAATAAACAAAGAAGATATGTTGGAGCCAACCTTCCCCCCAAAAATTCAAAAAAATGGGATTAGTTCTTCCCTCTTTGTGCATAAAAGTGTGGGGACTCAAATTTGAGATTGGAGTAAAAAATTGTGTCAAATATGACCTAAAATTTGACTTAATCTCAAATTTGAGATTGAAAATACATGCAAAATACATGCATTGGGGGAGATATTGTGTCAAATATGGGTTTGAAACACAACCGTTGGAGATAGTCTAACATGTCATAAAAAATTATATATCACTAATAACATTTTATATCATAAAAACATAAAATTATTAATAATAACTATTCATTTCCCCTACTAATCACATCCACACAAAATTAATTATATATAATACCTCTGTTAATCACATCCACAAAAAATTAATTATATATAATACAATATAATAAAAAAAAGATTAGAGGGGCCATCTAGAAAAGGTCATCTTCTCTAGATCAGGATGATAAAAAAAAAAAAAAACACAAAAACACTGGGCCCATTTTCTCCTTCCACCGCGCGGTCTCCACTACTTCGGAGCTTCGTTTCAGCTCCGCCGATGAATGCCTCGTCGACGACCAGAGGTCGTCGGGATCCTGCAGAAAGCCCGAGTCGCCAGCTCCAGTAGCTGCCGACGCCATTGCTATGCCTTCACCCGCCGAGTCCGGGTTTCCCGTCGACGCCTCACGCCGCCACTTGATCGCCGGATCTTGAAGATCCACGACGGCCAGGGCCCAGAGCTCACCACTCGGTCTTACACGACCCGTAGTCGCCGATCTTGACCCACGACAATCGCGTCCTAGAGCCTGCAGCTCGGACTTCTACGCCATCGACGAGCCTTTCGTTTCCATAATCAACGGATACGGCTGGATACGCGTATCCGAGCGTATCCGTGCGTATCTCGTCGTATCCGCGTGTCCGATATGGGATTCGGCACTTTGGTGCCGTATCCGTGCAACAGAGCTTAAATACAAAGGACCTATTCGTATTTCTATTCCTAATCTACTTCCAATTCCTTCGCCTTAATTTGCCTCCTTAGCTTCCCTAAGTCAAAAAAAAAAAAAAAGAAATTTGCCTCATTAGCTTCTTTCCCTATTCCAAATATGTCCACCTGCCATCAGGAACCAATAAGAGTGCTGTCACAAATAGGAATGCCCTCTACGAATGAATAGCCTGTTGCGAAATCTAGAGACCCCAATATGTGTTCGGGTCCGGCTCCTCTGCTGAGCTAGTCTCTGCAGATCCGGTGCTGAGCAACAAAACGACACCGTTTTGTATCAAAAATCCTCAATTCTTCCGTTTCTCTTTGCTCCCAACTCATGGCCCACCACCAAACTTCTTTTATTTTTTTTTGGGAGAAACTTAGGTGCTGAGGATTCAGCACCCAAGTATACTGAAAAAATGTGGCAGGTTTTTACTGGTCCATGTGGCAATTCATGTTCCTTCTTAGAATTCAGTCGGAAGTCGATGGCTCCTCCAATTCTCTCACCGACCCAATTCCTCCAACCGCCTCTTGCAAACCCACCACTGTCCCTTGCCGCCGCTACCACCACCGACTCACCAATGCGTTGTCACAAACCACCTCCGCCCAGCCCAAAATCCCCTTCCAACCCCGAAAAATTCATAAGCTCTCGTCGGACTCCACTGCTGGCCCTTACCCTCCAACCAACCCACCTCCCCAAACCTCCCACCATTTTTCCACTCTCTCCTCCTCTCCACAACATGATCTGAAAATTTTCCATTAGATTAAAATATTCACAACCCAACAGATGCAAACACAAAAAGATTCCATCTTTGATATTTTCAAATTCATCAAAACCCCAAAAGCAGATCAGCCCAGAAATTCAGAACAAGAAGCAAACACAAAAAGATTCATGGCTTCCGTCAAGCCCTCAATTCCCTTCGCTGCTGACTCCGCTGCCTCTGCCCTTAATTCGGTTGTGACGCACGACGGAGCAAAGTTTCCGTGCTGGGCGTTGCCCAATCTGACGTCGTTTAAGCACAATTTTGGGCGAGAGGCTTATGAGAAGGTGATTTTGGAGTTGGGAAATGTGTAATCTTTTCTGGGTTTTATCAAAGTTTGGTTCTTTTGTCAGTTTTCGAGTTGAATTTGTCTACTACGTAAGTTGACTCATTTTTCACCATTCGATGTTGACCTTGATTTGCATAAGTTGAGTTGTGGGCTGCTTGAATTGATGAAATTGGATTTGTTGTGGCGGAAATTCAGGCAATGAGACGACGCCATTACTGATGGCTCTGAAGGAAGGGGAAAATGGTGGGAGGTTTGGGGAGGTGGGTTGATTGGAGGGTATGGGCCAGCAGTGGAGTCCGACGAGAGCTTATGGATTTTTTGGGGTTGGAAGGGGATTTTGGGCTGGGCGGAGGTGGTTTGTGACAACGCATTGGTGAGTCGGTGGGGGTAGCGGCGGCAAGGGGCAGTGGTGGGTTTGCAAGAGGCGGTTGGAGGAATTGGGCCGGTGAGAGACTTGGAGGAGCCATCGACTTCCGACTGAATTCTAAGAAGGAACATGAATTGCCACATGGACCAGTAAAAACCTGCCACATCATTTGTTCAGCATTCTTGGGTGCTGAATCCTCAGCACCTAAGTTTCTCCCTTTTTTTTTCTCCTTCGTTTTCTTCCTCTCTTCTCCTGTTTGCATTCTCCTCTGTTGGGCAAAGTTACCTTCTTTTTCGCCATTTTTATTTTTTTTCCTCTCCTCCGTTTTCTTTCCCCTTCGTCTTCTTCCGTTTGCTTTTCTCCCAATCCATAGCCCACCGCCAACTTCTTCTAATTTTCATTTTCCCCTTTTGTTTTCTCCCAAAGTTACCGAATAGCTATCAAATAGGGCACTCACCTCATTTGATCCACAGCTCTCTTTTTCTTCACCTTCCCCAGCGAACAATCTCTTTCCGATCACAAATCTTTCACTGATACTAATTGGCTCAACCTGATTACATGCATGACTTTCGACCTCAGGAGGGCGGGTTGCCATCCATCGTTCTAGCCAGCTCCAACCCATGTTCTGTTCTGGGCCATCAGGTGTGGTATGCCTTTTCTTCGAACAGATCCTTAGCTACAACCGAACATATAGTACTAAGTTAAACACTCAAAATGGGTACTTGGAGACTAGGAACTCTTTCGAATTTCATGTTACCTGTTGTGAAAACGCATAAGCCAGTGCTCTCTGTCGTCTGGTTGATGCTTCCATTCTGTTTTGAATCCTCATTTTCGATATGTTAGTACTCACTGTCCTATCATCCCAGTCTTCCTGTAAATTTCAACCATCTAGCCATTTACCACATTTTTAAACATTACAAAGTTCTAAACACTGAAAGTAGAGTTGTTTCCTGGTCTCTACCTTCAACTTTAGTGCCTGCGCTCTAGCCTTCTGTTGCATACGCTGATGAGCAGCCAGGTTTTCATCTTGACTTGTGTAAACTTTTGCGGAATTTCCTGTTTGAACTTCGATAGATGTTCCCAGAGACTCCCTACATGGACTTTCTGCTCCTACACTAAGCTCCTGCTTACCATCCGGTGATTCAATTCCTTCATTTTCACACCTAGCCAGAAATTCAAACAGTCTAATTAATAACGATCAACCAGAAGTAAAGCATATTTTGCTCAAGTTACCATAATCTATTAGCTTTGGAATCCATTTTGCCTTTCTAAGGTAAATTGTAACAGAAATTCTTCTAACATTTGTTTACTAGCTAATTACAAAATGAGTAAATTGTAGTAGACTGATACTGTGGGATTTTACCATGAACCTTCTAAAGGCTAATTGGATGATGGTTGCTGCTTGCTCTTCAGACACTGTTTTAGAGACTGAGGATTCCTTGTTGGCCACTTCCACATCCCCCTTGGTTACTTCGTTTTCAATGCCATGTTTCTCTGTCAAGCTTTCTGTCATCGGTTGTGTGACAGTGGCCTCTGAGCTCTTAGCCGAACAAGAATCAGTCTCTACTAGGAGGGAATTGAACTGTGTGCAAGTTGCCACAGAGCTCTTAACCGAAGCGGAATCATTGTCGGCAAGGACAGAATTATATTCATCCCCACACAGGTATGATCTAACCGAGCTTCTCCACCTTCTCCTTTCTGTCATATTGCTCTTCACCTGATGAAATCAAACCAAAAAAGCAAATTTTCATGGTTATATATAGCACAAGAATTTAATGTTGAATCAGGACTGAACATATATGATGAGGGGACTAACATTGCTCTCATGTGTCCTGAAAGACCGGTTTCTTGAAAAGACACTCCTCACCAAACCTCCATTGATACCCATCTTCAAGCTCAAAGAAGATGCTTAGAAGGAACACTGGTGTTTAGGTTTACATAGCTTCTCTGCTTAAAGAAAAGCACAAACCAAGGATTGCCATTTGTGGTTTTCAGGACTCCTGCTATACATGTACTACACACCAAATCTCACCTTTAGCATACCCCTCTTTAATTTTGGTCAATGTTCTTTGACATTTCTTATTTTTCTTCCATAACATAACTTGTACCGAATAGTTTAATTCAACAAATCAACAGATATAATTAAAGAATGCAATGTTAGAGATAAAAAATGGTGTGTGAAAATCACTTCTTTAAAAGAATAAATATGTCAAAAACCCTGGATCAAACTTGGATTCCAAGTACTCCAATATTTCCTATGCCTAACTCTCCCGACTAAAATCACCAATTTCAAATAAGTAAACATATAAAGAAACTTGGATTCCAAGCAATAGTAGACTCGGACTTTCTTTAGGAAACAAACCACAAAAAGTAGGCCCATAAGGTCAAACAAGCCTTCTCACGGTTTCCTAGTCCAAGTTGGTTTAGTTCGGCCCGGCCCCTTTAACTGAATCAATCTCCGTGGGTATAAAAAGCCAATTTTTCTTCAATAGCAGCTTCAGCCACTCAATAGCTTTACCATCTACACCATTGGTTTCAAATGAAGGGTCAAGATTTGATGACCTGATTGATGACTTGATATAGCAGAAAAATGGGCAACTTGCTCATATGGTGGGTTTATTATATGACCTAAATAAAGCATCTGAAGCTAATTCAGTTGCTGCCGCCTGTGCCTCTTTTTCATCTTTTCCTTTGACAATTTTTAAGAAAACAAGCATATCGAGTTGGAAGAGATGTGTAGCGGAGACGACGGTGCAGTGTCGCCGCCCCTTTTCGGAGAGTTTGTTTGTAGAGAGAGCCGAGAAGTCGTGTCACGTCGATAGCGGTGCGGTGCTGCCGCCTCTTTTCGGAGGGATTGTAGGTGACTGACGGAGATGGAGTTTTGGAGAATACAGTCCGTATTATTTTGCTTGAAACTCAGATTTCAAAAATTCGAAACTGAAATTGAATCGTATCACTACGCACGAGGAAAAAGATGATGGGGTGCTTAAGTTCGGACGGAAGACTTTATTTGGATTTGGGGTGTTGGGTTGCTCATTAGACGACGGCGCCGCGCATCCGTAGTCTTCAGTCTTATTCTGACATAAAAGCTTAAGAGAGTGGGTGGGCCGAGACAACTGCTGGGCTGGGAATGGTCGACGCCGGCGATAGTGGTGGCGGCGACTACAAAAAAGGCATACTTACACGTGCACTGCACGGGTGCCTTCAAGGGTGACCGGAAGTGGGCCAATGCCATTAACCCGAACAATCATTTTTTGTATGTGTTTAGATAAAATGGTGATGCGGCCATTGAGTGGCTGCAGCCATTCAAGAAATTCCGATAAAAAGCGGCTTGTTGCTGGGTCTCAGATTGAATCTCACCAAAGCTCGAATTTTTCCAGTTTGTGCTCCTCTCCATCGAATTTCGCGAACTTTCAACTTTCGTCGCAAAAGAGAGGTAATTAATTAATTATTCGATCTTCTTCTTTCTTCAAATCGTGAAATCGTATCTGAATTGATCTGATTATTTGAAGCTTGTTCTTCTGCGCTTGCCGTGGACCTAGGGTTTGATTCGTTCGTAGTTTTTCCTGTGAATCGATTGAGCTTGAATATGATCTTACTGTATCTATCTGTTTGAGTTTCTGAATTTCCCCTAATGTTGATAAATTTTTCTGAAAGATGGAGCATGACCTTGTTTTTATTTATTTATGAATTTTCAGTAAGTGCTACTTATTAGTAGTTACATTTGGAGCATGTTTGAATGTGTTTTCTTGTCGTCGATTGTTTCTGTTGTTAGATATATTGGTCTAACTTTAGAAACTTAATTGTAAGCAGAGAATTATTAATTAGTGATTGGGTTTATGATAGCCGACCTGACATCCCATAACGGCGAAAGGACTAGGAAGTTGACACCTCATACCATCCAGATGGCAAGTGGTCGAAAAGAACACTATGATTGGGTACTAATGGCAGTGGAGCTTTGAATGAATTCCATTCTACCATGATGATCAATAAAAACGAAATCTATGCTTCGCAGTTCTTTATCAGATGGCTGAGAATTTTACCTCAAAATCCAATTAAATATCAAGCCAATATAAATTCATCAAATCCACCATCATTTCTACAACCAGAAGCATTTTTCTGTAAAGGCCGGACCTATAATTTGAAAGCTGAGAAGGTGATAGTCAACGCCCTCCGTGGATGCGGCAGAGAAGAAGAGGAAGGCGAAGGCGGCAATGATGAAAATGACAGTGGTGGTGGTGGTGGTGGTGGAGTTGGAGATTTTATTGGGACAGCTGAAGAATCGGTGTTGAAGAAACCACCGCCGTTGCGGGTTGGGGGGTCTTCATCGAGGGTCAAAATCGGGGCGAGTTGCATGGGCAATAGATGTGAAGGCATCTTGAAAAATCAGCTGGATATTTCTGGGTTTTTATTCAATTGGGTTTTGGAGAATTGGAGAAATTGACTGGAGTGTGATTCAAAGGTTAAAGGTTTGGTTTTTTGGTTTTGCAGACCAGGTTAAAGGTTTGGTCTTTTGGCCATGGTTGGCACTTTCAAAGTAGCTATGGCAGCTCCTGTTTGGCGCAAACTCTTCACTCATCGCATTTCATCTTCTTCTTTATTCGACCCACCTCCGCCTGTAAATGCCCGCCGAGTCGTCGTCACCGGTATGTACTCTCTCTTTTTCTCTCTGTACATATGTACATTGTTTTTGTGTGTAAAATCTTGTGGTTAATGATGGGCTTTGGCTTGTTTGCAGGGTTGGGAATGGTGACTCCATTGGTCTGTGGGGTGGAGACGACCTGGAAAAGGCTCATACAAGGAGATTGCGGCATAAGGGCATTGAAACTTGAAGATTTGAAGATGAATGGGTTTGATATAGAGACCCAGTTGTACACTTTCGACCAGCTCACCTCCAAAGTGGCCGCAATTGTGCCCTGTGGAACCAACCCAGGTGAATTCAACCAAGACTTGTGGTCCAATTCTAAGGTATTATGCTCAAGGAAGATAGCTTCAGCATGATCATGTTGGTGTTGTTGCTGAAGTGTGGTTATATGTTTTGATGTTGGTACTGAAATGTGTGGAATTTATGTGTGTATGGATGGTGTTAGGAGCATCATTCGACTGCGAGGTTTATTGGGTATGCACTGTGTGCTGCTGATGAAGCACTTAGAGATGCTAACTGGATGCCCACTGATCCTGATCAGAGAGAAAGAACGGTAATTTTTACTTAGTGGATAGTTTGGAATGAAAGGAGAATGTGGACATGTTTTGACTTGGTGAGTGATAGGGTGTTTCGGTTGGTGGAACTGGAAGCATGAGTGACGTATTAGATGCTGCTCAGCTGGTTTGTGAGAAGGTTTGTTTCCTAAATTGTATTTGGCATTTCGAGTCTCCTCTGATATGTATGCCCAGTAATGGCTAAAAAAGTTAACTTGGTATGTGCTATATCTGTTTATATAACCAGCGTCTTCGGCGGCTTAGTCCCTTTTTCATGCCGCGGATATCAATCAACATGGCATCTGCTCATATCAGCATGAAGTATGGGTTTCAGGTGTGTAAACAACTTCAAAATGCAATAGATATATATATTTATATTTATATATTTCTATGTTTTATAATTATTATGTGGATAAAGGGCTACCTAGGCATGCAACTCCATTTCACTTGGCCAATTTATTTGCATACATCATCTTGTTGCATTTGGTCGCAAGAATGCTCGAAATGGAATTTGTTGCAAAAAGGCTCGTGAACTTAGCTGAGGTCATTAGCTACCATGTTGGTAACTTTTGTTCTTGAAGTTGGCACCTAACTATTGGACCATTAGAGTGATGATTTTGCTACAGGCCCAAGGATTAGAATCTGCTGCAACTCTATGTTTTTCATAAGCCATGAATTTTATATTTCCATTTTTTCAAAACAAAATGTCCCTCTGTAGCTTCAAGGTCATGCAGACATAGTTTACTGTAATAAGACCTACTCTGTTGTTATTTGAACATAGGGACCAAACCATGCTGCAGTAACAGCTTGTGCTACTGGTGCACATTCTCTGGGTGATGCCACAAGGATGATTCAATTTGGGGATTCAGATGTTATGGTGGCTGGAGGCTCGGAGTCTAGCATTGATGGTTTATCCATAGCAGGATTTTGCAGGTATTTTGTGCCACACATTGTAATTATTTATTTCACTTCTTAAGGCTTTGTATTTTGTTTATTGTTACGTTGTCTAAAGGGACCAATGTGTTCTCAATTTCCAGGACAAAGGCATTGACTACTAAGTACAATTCTTCTCCAAAAGAATCATCACGACCTTTTGACTTTGGTCGAGATGGGTTTGTGTAAGTACATATTTTGCAAAGGTTTGTTTTCTTGGTTTGCTTGTTGCTGTTTTGATTCTAGATGCTTCATGTTATCTAACCTTTACTTTGAACCCAGGATAGGTGAAGGTTCTGGGATGTTGGTGTTAGAGGTAGTTTAGACATTAATTTTTTTTTTTTCTTTTTTTATAAATTTGATCTCTAAATCTTCTCCTGTTTTCCAATTTTCTTAATTGGCGTATATACTATTGTGTTACTATATACCAATGAAGGAGCTTGAGCATGCAAAGAATCGAGGAGCAAAAATCTATGCGGAAGTTCGCGGTTATGGGATGTCAGGTCGGCTATCATAAACCCAATCGCTAATTAATAATTCTCTGCTTACAATTTAGTTTCTAAAGTTAATGAATCTGTACAGGAGATGCGTACCACATTACTCAACCACATACTGATGGAAGAGGTGCCATTCTGGCTATGACACGTGCCTTGAAACAGGTAAAAACTTGCTAGTCATGTATGCAAATTCTTAAAAATAATTGTTCATCCGTGTGGCACAAGTTATGGCAAATGATGTCCATTCCCCGCGCCCTTCTGAACTTTAAATTGATTTGGCCACTTGCCTGCAGTGACAGCACATATCTCAGATAGTTTAGGAACTTTTAGGGAAACATGAATAAAGAATCATGATGTATCTACTGTCAAATTTCATTTGACTTACAGCAATTATTTCCCTAGCTTGACACCAAGATAGTTCCTTATTTCTGGTGTGATTTAATAGCTGTCATGAACAAACTCTTCCTGAAGTAGTTAATTTCATGTCATCGGTATATGTGGAGATAATTGGGGTTTATAACAATTGCACCTTCCCTTGAATTGCAGTCAGGTCTTCATCCCAAGCAGGTGGATTATGTAAATGCTCATGCCACATCAACACCGTTAGGTAAGTGATTTGGACTTTAACTGTAATGTTTTCACCTACTAGCTTTAGAATGTTGTTATGTGCTAAAACTAGTATTGGTTTGGCTAATGTTATTAAAATAAGTGCCATTTAGGCGATGCAATAGAAGCCAATGCTATTAAAAGCATTTTCTCTGACCACGCAACATCAGGTGATTTAGCTTTGTCCTCCACCAAGGTAATTTGAGTGTATTAACTTTGTTTTGAGTATTTTAAAATACCTTAGCTTATAAAGAATATAAATTGTGCAGCTCAATATGATAAAGCTGTTATGTCTCAGTGGTCTTATATTCTGATTGTATGCGACCATATCTAAATTTCAGGGAGCTATAGGTCATCTCCTTGGTGCAGCTGGGGCTGTTGAAGCAATATTTTCTATTTTGGCGATACACCATGTAAGTTGCTGTTTTGATGACTGAGATGGATAACCACAGGAAACATATGCAGTTTTGTTGAAGATTATGACAATTATGTACCATGTGAACAAAATTATTGGATTTGTGATACTAAGGGCTTGTTTGGTAACCATTGTAGTTTTATGTTTTTTGCTTTTGTCTTTGTTAGTGATAGACGGGCACACAAATGTCTTTGTATTTGTAGGCTTTTTGAAATTTTGTTTTCCTGTTTGATTGCAGGGAATTGCACCACCAACTCTTAATCTTTCAAAACCAGATCCGGTATTTAAGGATGCTTTCATGCCTTTGAGAGCTTCAAAGAACATGCCAATAAGAGCAGCTTTGTCAAACTCTTTTGGCTTTGGAGGAACGAATGTATCCCTGCTGTTTACATCTGCTCCATAACAAATAGGTTGGCGTGATCTTCTCTTCTAGAATGTACATGAACATCAATACAAATTGGTTGGGGAGATTCTCTTCTGGAGTGTTTACCAGGGACATTGGTATGTGTGTGTCTGCATCTCAAATGACAACTCAAGTGTAATGGCCGTAAACATAGTTTGTTCCCTTACCCTATGTTTGGATGAAGAAATTTTTAATTACTAGGAATTGAAAATGATGGGATTTACATTTCCATCAATTATAATTTTCCTTGTTTGGATGATGAAAGTTCTAATTCCTAGGAATTTGCAAAATGAAATAAGAATACAAATTTATAATTATAGGCTAACTTCGGTGCATAAAAACCAATACTAATATATTGAAAAGAAAACAAATCTTGATAGTGAAAAAATTGTTTCATGCCCCAAGTCCAATAAGCATTTCAAGCATAGTCTTCTTGCTCGCAATTGGGAGTGTTTTCAACATGACAAATTGTTTATCGCTTTCTATCAACCAAGTGCATGCTTTGATTTTTACCTCTTCACTTAGATTTGATCTTGCATATACCTCAGTGTATATCTCAGTTCAATCAATGCTCTTTGTGTCAGCATGAACATATGCTTCAAAAGATGAGGCCATGCTTGCGATTGAATCTGAAACAAGATCCTTAGTTTTACCTCTTTTCTTTGTAGGGGGATATGGGAAGAGGTTGTTGATACATGAGTTTGTTTGTTTTGAGCGCTAGTCAAGTCAGGTGAATGATCTTCAAGAATAATGTTTATATCATCTAAATCATGTGACTATCATGATCACCATGCTCGGCATCATTATCAGCAGGAGTCATAACCTCAATGGCTTCTACATCTGTTTCAGCACCCTCCTTAGTTGCTCTATTTTTTGCCACACAAATCAACTATATCATCCCAATTCTTAATAACTTTATATCGAAACTTTTTAAAATCTTGTGGCCGACCTTGCAAAAGAAAATGAATCAAAGTTAACGTCAATAATTAATCCTAAATGAATCCACTCTGACTTAAGATATCACTCGCAATGTTATAAAATATTCTCCATGTCTTGACATGATTTTTTACATTATCAGCAGTTACTTCGACACAAAATTGAGCAGATAAAATAGCCACTGCAGTATTATAAGCAACTGGCTTCCATCCATTATCTCCCTTGTTGCCTAATCTACGCTCTTCAGGTAATGCGTCAGCTATAGAACGTTTCATATTTATATTCCAGCAAAAATAGTCTATGTTGTCTGCTTCACCTTGAGCCGCTTGCTTCTGAGCTGCTTTCTTTTGAACAACTTTCTTCTTAATCGGAAGCTTCTTCTTTCCTAGATTGTTTCTTCTTCTTTCTTTTTTTTTTTGCTAAGAAAATAATGCATTAAATGGCAAAACCTCTGGGACAATCAGAGGCTGCAGAGTCATACATAAGGGCAGAACAGGTAGAAGGAGGCACTGTGTTCTGCCAAACATACGTATTGGCTAAATTATGACCATGCGTAGCAATAGCATCTGCATCAAAATTAGCTTCTCTAAAAATGTGGTTCCAGGAAACAATACCACACTGAACAACTAACTGATGAATATCACGGATAATAGCCTTGAGAGACTAGGGAGTAGTGCAAACATTGTTCATGCAGTCTATGATAAGCTTCGAGTCACCTTCCACTTGGAGACGGGATAAACCATGTTGATATGCAAATAGAAGAGCGTCTCTGAGGGCTAGAGCTTCAGCCATAGGGACAGTAGCATGCCCCACCAGATAAGAACCAGCAAGGAGATGTGCCCCAAACTCATTCCTGATAATAAAACTTGAGGCCACATTCGCAAGCTTAACCGAACTATCGAATTTAACCTTGAGACATGCTGGGTCGGGAGGGTGCAATTTGATAGTCGGAATCAGCAGTGCCTGAGGAGGGTGAGGACGAGAGTTCTCTAACTGGAACTCCTTACCAGCAGCCATGGCGAGGTGAATGACACGGGAAACATGGGGCATTTTCTGACGAAAGACTATGTTGTTTCTTGCATCCCAGATCTGCTAGCAAATAAGGAGAAGTCTGGACAATAAGTCTGTAGAGGAGGATGGATCAGTGAATATTTTAGCTATCCAATCTTTAAACATGATAGTATCTGTGGGATCAGGAAGTTGGACATCATTCATTGGCGCCCAAATATTCTTAGCAAAGGTACAATCAAGGAAAAGATGATCTATTGTCTCAACGTCAGAAGAGCATAATTGACAAGTAGGATCAGTGTTAGGGTAAAATTTACTAAGCCTGTATTTGGTTTGTATGCGGTTACATAGTAGAAGCCAACTAAAAATTTTAATTTTTTGAGGGATACTTAAGTTCCACATTTTGCGTATGGACTTACAGTTCGAATGCTCATGAGAAGTGGATTGACACCATGTTGCTGACTTAATAGAGTTTGCCATTCGCTGTAAAACCCCATACAAACTCATCAGTAGTAGGGTATATGGGGATATAATGTTGCAAATTTTATTGACTGTGGATGTGTAGGTTATTTTATTGTCTATCCTTGTACAAAAATATTGTAATAATTGTAACAAGCTCAATTAGTTCAACTAGGTTTTATTTCTAGATCTTTAGAATAGTTGAAGAAGCTTAGAAGATTGAAGATAGATGCTTGTTGAAGATGCATTCACATATGACAGTCACATTCATATTATATCTGCATTAAAACTTTGGTCCTTGCTTATTAGTGTCAAAACTTTCCAAACACTTAGGTTTTTGTAAATTTTTTTATTTGAATAAGGATCTCAAGTTTTTCATGACTGGTCATGTATTTAATGCACGTGAACTTTGACTGCTTTTCTGACAAATTGATCACCTCGTTTATCGGTGCATGTTTTTATCCCAGCGGGTAGTCAACTGACCCATACTAACTCGGATCTACCTAGGTTATTTAAAAGATGAGATGTGAGATTAAATCTAAGTCGTTTATTTCTTATCCTCATGAGCCTATTTAAGTTTAACTTCATCTTCATCATTCGGCTAGGGTTTTCAAGTTAAATTGCTTAAACACTTTTGAAAAACTCTCATCTTTGTTAGCTGCTTTCCTCTCCGGTTTTTTCTTGCCTTCTTGAGTGCGTAGATCACTTATATAGAAGCATCATAAGATTTGTGAGGATAACATGCATTATTAAACCTTGTTTTCAAAGCTTGTTTTTCAAAGAAAAATTCTAAGCAAAACTTTGAAGAAGGTTTATCTTCACTGTTTCGGCTTCTTGTTTAAAGTTCATACACTTTGAGTCGAAATAGGATTGTGCAATTTAAGTCTCTCATGTTCATGCATGCTTGTAGACTTAGTTGAGTTATATAGAGGTCATTAACCTTAGTTGGTTTGTTACCCAGTTTATAACCGTAGCAGTAAACACAGTCACTGTTTCATTTCCTAGGAGTTTACTGCTTTCTGGAAATGCATTTATGACTGGTCATAAGTCATCACTGCATTCATACAAAGGTGCCACGATATAGGACTACATGTGTATGTCCGTATAACGTGTTGACCAAGCGAGAATCCGTTGGAAGTGAAGTGATTGAGAAGAAGCCGCACGAGAGACCGCTGCATCTAAGTTTGGTACTTCAGATATTGAGCTTGATCGAAATGTTGTATTGGGCATCTTGTCACACTCCAACCCGGGGTATGACTGAGGAGGGTTGACGAAGAAGAAAAGAAAGAGGCAAGACCAACAATAAGCAAGAGCTAACACAAGA
Source organism: Spiraea crenata (assembly GCA_033992175.1). Lineage (NCBI taxonomy): Eukaryota > Viridiplantae > Streptophyta > Magnoliopsida > Rosales > Rosaceae > Spiraea > Spiraea crenata. Next base: position 1,041,381 of record JAVBHV010000019.1, read on the forward strand.
GATACAATGACACAAGGAAGTGTTTGATGTGCAAATATTTGTAGAAATATGCTAGGATCACTTTAGAAGGTGGAACCGAATACAAAGAAACCAAAAACAGATTATTAGATGAATAAAAAACTGGGGGTCGAACGATTTTGTAAAAATTATCATAATTCAACCACTCATGAGATGACCACAAAAATTTGCAGATCATTAGTAAGCATGTAAAACTGACTCCAGCCAAAATTTCAAGTGAAACGGAGTTCAAATGTTATTGATATCTTTAATGCAAAATCGCTGTACAGAAGATGTTCATAAAAACATTCCTGCTGCCAGTTTTAGGGTAGAATCCTCATAGAACAATGAATACAACCTTGAATTCAATGAAACAAAGTTTGAGGCAAAGCTGGACGAGTCCACTATCAAGTCATTGAGAGCTTTATGATCAGAATGCCAACACATGCCACGGATTACTCAAAAACAAGTTGTAACTCAAATTTAATTAAAAGTCATCCAAGTGACCAAACAAATAGTTACAATCAGAAATTAAGGGTCTCTAGTTGACCAAGCACAGCATACGAAGCATTGAATGAATGAAAGACGAGTTAACAGTAGTTGACTCGATTCAAAGCCCAGATAAATAGAGGTCTAGGACCAATGTTACACCTATACTGAAGACAAACACCAGCATGTTCTGGAAGATTTTGCTCCTACACCGTTTATGGCGTTTTCGATGAAACGAGCAACTCTAGCTCAACTCAACGTCTTTCCTCAACTTATCTACAAGATGCCAACCTGAAACATTTGGGAATAAAACACATGGGGTGAGCACAGAAATGCTCAGTAGCTTTCTTTCGAAATAGCTTCTTTGCAAACCTTTCTTGTATGCCTCTTAAGTACATATATTTCAAAGTCCAGTAGGGAATCATGATTTTTCTCTCTGAAAATGCATCAAGGATAAATTCATACCATAGGAAAATCAATAACAATAATTTCTTTAACCAAAACTTCATCACAAATCATTTGTTTGTCACGAACACAATTTCTATCAGAAAATTAGGAACTGATTCGAAGATACCTCTGCATATAACAGTGTCATCACAACAGCCCACACAAGGAGCTTTCCCCGGGGAATTGGGTCATTGTGCCCATACATCAACAACTTGCAGGTCATTGTGCCCACAATACATCATCTTACCACTTCAGTTCCCATTTCCAATTTTCAATTCCATGGTATTTAAAGAGAATCCTTTTATTGTGCAGATTTCATAAAGGAAAAGAAACATGGAGGCATACACATCCGGTTCAAAACTGTATACATTTAATAGAAAAGAAAGTAGTTTCTGTCCAACCAGGAAAACCTTGTTATAAACATCAATTCTCTTTGAAAACTAGCTAGCAGTAGATCCACCAAGTAAGAACCATTGACTGATTCATAAATTATCATCTCAAATCAGTAATGCAATCAAACTCATGAAAATAATGCATAAAAAATCTTTTAAAACCCCCTACCTCGTTTCCAAGTCAGCGCTTTCAATCACGTTGTATAGTCCACAGCAAACTGACATCAACTCTACAACCAGCTACCAGTGATCGAAGAGCCCTACAAACAATCATGCTAACCAAAATCAACCACCGAGCCACTAATGCTTTCTATTGTGGTTTATAACCCTTGGAGTAATTATGTGACGTTGTCATGGACTAGTTCATAGTGCCAAACATTGAACATTAAAGTTGTTTTTTTTAAACTTTGAGTTTATGAAGCAAGAGAATTTCTATGGAAGAAATCATAGGCTAATTGGCAAGTTCTATGAGACAATTTAACAAACACTTGACATGCAAGTAGAGGAGCTCAATGCAATACTTAATTATTGGAGGAATAATAGCTCAACAGACTCAGGGGATCACAATCACAGAAATATAGTTGCTGATTTATGAAGAATCAACGACATGCAACAAGGAAATCGAAGCATGCACAATCAGAACACGAACTCACGCAGCAGGTTCTACTCAAGCTAGTTTTCTGAGAGCCTAAATGATTAGATTCAGCTCAGTTTTTGATATGATGTAACTGAGACCAATATAAGAAACTTTCATGAAGGAACAACTACGAAATAAACTCTGAATATGAAGTATTATTGGTCTAGAACAGAGATTACAAACCTGCAGAATATCCAGCGCAGTATCTACAAAAATGGCATCACAGATCGGTACAGAGGTGCGATGAACTTGAATTTGGATATGTTATAAAAGACACAATTTTGAACAACATTTATGAAGGAAGTTTTCTCAATCGGGAAATGGTTGATGGAGCTTTGGGGCTTGCACGCAGACTGACGGAAATTTTGCAGGAAGCCAAGTTTTGGAAATGCAGAAATGAAAATGTGAATGGGCTGAGTGTGCACTAAATAATCAGAGTGGTGATCTAGAGCATTCGGTAGATACATAATGTGTTGATGGGCTGACCGATTAAAAAATATGGTGGGTTAATGCACATAGGAGTTGAAACTACAACTTGGTAGTTTCACAAGTAATAAAGGTTAAAGTTTAGTAAAAGATGTGTTTAGCACTTAACTATATTCCAATTTTCTGTGGCCTTCCATGACAAACGACACATAACTAAATTTCACAGTTGTCAACTCGTTAAACTCCTCCTTTAGTCTCTGAAACTTTGACAAGGAGAAAAGTTTACTCGTAACCGAATATGGGGTCTCACACATCTTTTGTCATTTCATAGTGGAAAATCGGTCCTCTGATAGACCCCTAGTTTTTTATCCCTTAGTGGATTTTTTCGGGTACCAAAATATTGTGTCAATCTTTGTGTATTGTTAAATACTTGACTTAACTATAATTGGACTTAATTCAGCACCAACGTTTATAACATGCAATCTAGACAAAACTGCCTGACTGGTCATCTTAACTGCTGCATTAGAAAACGCTGGATTCAATAAGTTGTAGTTGTTGATAACTCTCGGATATCAAACTCACTGATTCTGTTGAGGACCTAAGTTGACATAGTATCTGAGTGTTGTTGAACAAATCACAAGCATACACAAGTTATAATTGTCAAGTAGAGGGAATTATTTTAAAATACCCCCCTCATTGCCAACCTGCAGGATGGATCAAGAATAGTGAGCAGCTTTGGACGGTCCCATCTATGATTCGAGATAAAATCACTGACTAAAGCCTATGTGTTTAAATTAGATCGTTGGCTTTCCAGAATGAGGAGGATAAGAGGGAAATCAAAAACCCAATTGAAGGTCCAGAAGTTAATAATCCGGTCATTTCTCATAATCCATCTCATATCTTTAGAGATTGCTAACCTAGCCTGGAGAATTCCTTTCCAAGCAAGGGCCGCTATACTCTTCGACTTCACCGTAAAGAAAGATTGATGTCTCAAGTATTTAGTTTAAGTTGCACCCACCAATTATCGGGCTCAGTTAAGATTTTCCAACCAAGTTTGGCTAAAGCTGCCTGATTATAATCTTGAGCTTTTCGGATTCCCAATCCACCTCTACTCTTCGGCGTGCATATATCATTCCAGGCAACTAGTGGAGTTTTAGTGTTAACCCCCCAGAAAAAATCTCGGCTTTGCTTATCTATGTGCTTAGTAGTTATCTTACTTGGGCATTTAAAACAAGTCATCACATGATTTGGCATCCCTGACAGATTAGATTTAATCAAGGTAAGTTTGCCCACTCTTGAAAGAGAATTTGCTTTCCACCCTGCTAGCTTAGCTTTAATGGGGAGAATTAGATCATATATTTGCCGGATCCTTCCAGAAAATGAAGTTATGGATACCTAAATACTTCCCAATCGTTGCTTTGTGCTGAATATTGAGAATATTGACAATGTCGTGCTTGACTTGGTTAGTGGAGTTAGAGGAGAAATATAAAGAGGAATTATGGAAATTGATGCGTTAGCCTGAAACCTTAGCAAAATCATTCAAGATACAGCGGCGGAGCCACGAAGGCACGAGGGAGAGAGGCGGCCCCCACTGGATTTTTAAAGGAAAAAAAAATACTATATATTATAAAGATAATCCCCTAAAATTTTACCCCCCTAAAATATTTTACCCAAAATTTTACCCACATCTATACTTTTCACTCTCTCTTTCCCGCTCATCCACTTCACTTTCATCAACTTTCCCTTTCTTCTCTCCTCACCTCTTCAAAATTGAATCAAATATTCAACCAATTGGAATGGATTAACACTTTAAGGTTTGCAAATCTTCCTCTTCTTGTTTTTTTTTTGTGCTTTAGTGTTATGTTTTTTCACTTAATTTTATTGTTTGATCGATTTATTTCCATGTTTGATTTGTATTATGCATATATATATGTTGGAATCCCTACCCATGATAGTGATCTAGCACAAAAGATGGTTGAGAAAAAAAAAAAAAAAAGATCAAACTTATCCGTTGGTGTACTTACTTTTGACATTAGCACTACCTGTTGCAACGGCGAGTGTGGAGCAAGTTTTTTCTGCTATGAATATTGTAAAGACTCAGTTACGGAATCGAATTGGTGATGTATGGATGAATGATTGCTTGGTTGCATATATAGAGAAATATATTTTTCATAGTTTAGATAATGAGGTAATTATGCAACGATTTCAAAAGATGAAAGGTCGTCGAGGAGTACTATCTAAATGTATTGAAAATGTATCAGTATGAGATACTTTGGGATTATGTTTTAAATCTCCTTGTTAGTTTGTATAAAATTATAATATTTTGATAACTTTGTTCAAATTTTTTTTACTTGTAAAAGTACCCCCCTGACCATTAATCCTGGCTACACCACTGTCAAGATATATCGTACATTTCTAGCTGCCTTAGTGGAAGATTTCGCAAAAATCAGGCAATCATCAGGAAACATTAGTGTGGAAAATCTTAAACCTCAAGGGGACGATATAGAAGACCAACATGGTGCTTAGGGTTTTGTGTGAGGCAATTTAACTTCCTAATAAGAGGTTCCATGCATAGGATTAAAAATGTACGGAGATAATGGATCACCTTATGCCTCTACTTGAGTTGAAGAAGCCATGAGGATCACCATTGATGAGGATGGAGAAAGAAGCAGACGAGATGCGTTCCATCACCAGAGAAACCCACTAATCCTGGAAACCAAAACGCAACAGCACACACTTAATATAATCCCAAGACAAATAACCATAAGCTTTCTCCAAATCCAATTTAATAGCCATCTCTCCCACACGACCTTGCTTCCTATTAAAGCCTGAGAAGATTTCATGGGCTATTAGGATGTTATCTGTAATAGCCCGTTTATGTAATATCCCACATCGACCAACGGAGAGGGGGTGATGTGCCTTATATGTACATACCCACCTCTATCTAGCATGAGGCCTTTTGGGAGCTCACCGGCTGCGGAGGGGATAGGAACTCCGCAGTTAAGCGAGTTGGGCTTAGGGCAATCTCAGGATGGGTGACCTCCTGGGAAGTTGCTCGTGAGTTCCCAGAAACAAAACCGTGAGGGCCAGAGAGGATGGTGCCCAAAGCGGACAATATCGTGCTACGGCGGAGCGGTCCCGGGATGTGACAGTTTAGGAGCAAAAGCTCCTTGGTTTTTGGAGATACACTTCCTAAGGATCAGCTTTAGTCTAATACTAATTATCTTTGTGATAATTTTATAAATTACATTACATAGACTTATAGGTCTAAAATGACTTACAAAATCAGGTTTTTCCATTTTAGGGATCAGAGCAATATAGGTATGATTTAGAGAACAGATGCTACCACCTGATTGGAAAAATTCCCTGACAATCCCACAAACCTGAGGCTTAACAACCTCCCAGAAAGATTGAAAAAATATGGCATGCAAACCGTCCGGACCAGGGGCTTTTAACCCTCCAATAGAAAACAAAGCAGCGTGAATTTCCTCATCACTTACTGATTTCATAAGATTTTGATTATCCTCAGTCTCAATGCAAGGATTTAAAATGGAGAGAAATTCGGACATAGAATCATTACTACACAAATTAGTAGCTGTAAATTTGCTTTTAAATTCCCTCACAAAGGTGGCTTCCATACCATTATTTTTGTCCCACCAAATCCCCTGATCATCTTTAATTCTATTGATAGTATTTCTGTGACGTCTGATTTTTGCTTGGGTTTGAAAGTACTTCGTATTTTATCACCAAGAGTTAACCAATTTGCCCTAGCTTTTTGGGCCCCAAAGATCTCCTCTGCCTTATGCAGGTTTTCCAGAAACGTTCTAGTTTCCGCTTCCTTATTAATCAAGTAATCATCTTGTGGATTCGACATTAAACGATCTTGATAGTGATCAAGCAGGAGTTGCTGGTCCTTAATATTCTGAAAAAGGTTATCAAAGACTGACTTATTCCACTGTTTGGCGAGTACTTTGAAAGCACTTATATATACAGTAAAATTTTGCTGTAAAGTATCCATATTGGATGAATTCCAGGCTTTGTGCACAATCTGTTTGAACTTCAGATGGGAAAGCCACATGGCTTCAAACTTGAAAGGCTTTGGATACTTAGGATGCTGCTTATATAATGTAAGAATAATGGGACCATGATCAAACCCAGAAATGGGTAAGTTATGTAGCAAGGCTGTGGGGAACTGGTTCCACCACAAATGATTAACAACCACACGATCAAGTATTTCAAAAAGAATACTATTATCCTTATGATTATTTGACCACGTGAAAGGAACACCCGAAAAAGGCATAGAGATAAGCCCCGCCGAGTGCAAAAAATGTGCAAAATTAATCATGTAAGAGGAAGTGGAGAACGCAGCACCTCCAACTCTTACCTCTAATCAATTTCCTATTCAAGTTACATCTCTGATCCTTAGACCAAAGAACATCAAAAGGGAGCCTACTCTTCACCAACTCGCGGACAGCTGATGCTTTGCTAGCTTCTTCTACATCAGAATTTTCATTTTAAGTAATCTTATAATCAGTTTGCACTATCGTGGACTGCTTGTTAGCAACCTGCAGAGAGCCTTTGGAAATGTAATAAACCTTCTCTAATGGGGACATCCCGGAGAACTTCTTTGCAGCTGCATTAAACATTGTTGCTTGAATTTGTGTGCCATCAGCATTTGTTAACTCAATATCTCTTACTGTATAACCATCACCATCATTTCTACTCACTAAAGTTCCACCCTTATCTCGAATGCCCTTATGGTATTTCATAACAAACTCAGAATCACCACATATTGGCATCGCCCCTAACACCGTTGGTTCGGTCACATCCTCAAGGAATCTTCCAGCCTGCTTTCCTAGAACTTCATTTGAAAGCATAAAGGAATGCTGCTCATGCCTCTTTGATTCAGAAGATCTATTCACCACATTTTCAAGGTAACCAATAGATATTACTGGAACACTAGACGACAATAGAAGTGAGTTGCCCCTAATTTTGTTATCTACATATAGACGATCAACAAGCAGCACTATAAGCCTTTGTCACGAACCCCCAAATGTTCCAGGTCAACAACAATGACACGATTCACCATTTTAGCCCATGATTGAAGTGCATGTTCTTCCCTACTGCCTGCAGTGTACTCAGATTCAGCAGCACACTTTAGCCCTTGCACAAACTTTTCCAAACTAGCAAGGCCCACCTCGACTTTCTTGTCAGCCGAATCAGGAGAGGCTGTTTCTTTCGTATCATCCAAACAATCATCAGTCGGCAAGAATTCACCATCAGAAACCAAACCATGCTGGCCTTCACTGATCTTAGAACCAAAAAATTGCCAAGCATTGCACCCTCCACCCTTGTCATCAACTTTCGGGTGATAACGCGTCCACCTGAGTGCGGCAATTCATCGAACATCTGGTGTGCAGTCTTGACTATGCACTCAGGAGCAACACATTCAGAAGGTACCGCAACAATCAAAGGTGCCGTTTGCTTCGACTCATGAACCGGTTGCACCCAAGCAGAATTAACCAATTCATGTCCACTACCAAGAGATTTTGAGTTCATGGATTCACCGCGAGAAACACCAAGCCCAGAGGTCAATTTCTGAGGTTGAGGCTCAGAAATGGAAGGACTATGGTTGTTCTGTAACTCCGAAATGCAACGGCCTAGCTGATCGAGGCGGCAATCCAAGGCAGCGGTTAGCGTCAAATATCGGGATGGATTGATACTAGCGAGCCCCCTAGCGAAGGCTAACCGGCACTTGTCGTAAGAAATTTCAGATTGGAGCTGGAAGGAAGTAATCTCACGGCGGTCAACAGAAGCTTCGAGCTGCACAACTGAAGTTTCAATCGCCGAAACAAGATCTAACATGGCGGTGCCTACGGCGGACGGAAGAACGGTGGTCCGATCGGGTTGGGGTGCGATCGTCGCCATACCCATGCGAGCGCCAGAGGCGCCAGCGTTGAATTTAGGGAAATCGAGCCGCGGGGACGGCGCGCGGACGCCGCCGTCTGAATGTGGCGATGGACGGTGATAGCCGTACTCCATATACTCTGCCTCCTCCGAATGACGACGGCGAGAACCATCACCTCCGATGAGAAGGGCAAGACGTACTCCATATTTAAGTAGTTGATAATTTATCCCGCAGGACCACATTATATTGATTTTGAGCAGATTATGTTGGGGATTGGAATTTGGGGTTCACGAATTAAATGGTTTAGATTCCCGGATTATGGAGAGAGGTTCTTTTAGGTGCTTTACGTCTTTTACCAGGTTGATGTTGGAAAGATTATGGGCTATATTCATTGTTGTCATTCAGTTGAGAATCACTGTCTGACTGATTTTTCCTAATCCGATTGCAGGACACTTATGGGTTTCCTTTAGATCTGACTTTGGTACATTGAAATTCATTGTTATGCGGGATATCTTCTTATATATAAATTTGTTCCCTTATACTTTCTTCCTGCAGCGGATGGCTGAGGAAAGAGGACTACAAGTTGATGTTAAGGCTTACGACAAAGCAATGGATGAGGTTCGGGAAAAATCAAGGCGTGCTCAAAATAAGGAATTATGTTTTTTGACATTTTCCCTCACACATTTTACATTATACTGTCAAATCACCAAGTCGATTCCATTTCTACTACTGGTAATGTAAAAGAAATGTTTATACCATGCCCCACCATGACACATGGCGTGTACAACCAAGCGCCACATGGCATATGGATAATCCCGCAGTTCCGACGACACACTTTACGAGGTTTGTGGCCCCCACATGAGACGTCACGGACGGATCAAGTACACCTCGAAAACCACCTCACGGCGTCTCCGCATAGAGTCGCTAACCTGCTTAATACGATAAGCGGTGGGCCCTACACGAAGGCCCAAACTCACAAGAAAACACTCTACAAGTGCTCATTATCCCACATAGACAAGAGAAGCAAGAGACACTCTCACCACCTCTATAAAAGGAGACCTCTCTCCTTGGTACAGGGTAACTTCCTAAACTTGGAATAATACACCATACAATAGTCCAGATACACCCACACCCGTCACTACTGCTAACTTAAGCATCGGAGGGTTCTAGGCCGGACCACACCGTGCCTTGGTACTTATCTCCTTCTTCCCTTGCAGGTACACCGAGGAGCCCATCTTCGAGTCTCCCGCCCCTCAGCCGAGACCTACCACTGAAGCCCATCTTCGAAGCTCCTACTGAACTCTTCACTAGAAAGTAGCCTTACACGTGGAGGCCCCTGCTTCCACGTCCGCTCCCCATCACATTTTGACAGTTGACCGTTGAAAACCATTTTTTGACATCAACAAGAAACATTACAAATTCTGGTAACTATGTGATAAAAGAAAAAGAATATGATTGTATATCCTGAATGGTAATTTTATGGAGCTGCCCTCTAGTGTTGCAATTTTTTCCCTTAAACTGTCTTCAGCAAGCTGGTGGTGCTATTATCATGGATGCAGATGCTACTGCTTCATCGCACAGGAAGGGGGTTGCTGGTAAGTCGAGTGACTATGTATCAGTTATGGGCAGGAAAGCCGCTTGATAGATAGACAGCTTTAAATTTGTTTGGTTCCAGGTTTTTGCATTCTGGATATTCCTTAGGATTTTTCAGAATTACACTGAAGATTGTTATTGAATGCTTAATATGTAAACTTTCTCTTGTAAAGTGTTTCCAAGAGTGTCAACTTTGTCCTTTGAATCGATGGTCTGTTGGTTAATTTTTTCTTGTTTGTCTGCCTGTTTAGGACCACGAAAGTGTCGTAAAAGCAATTTATAGTGGTTCTGAGTTTATTAATAGTTCTTCTGCTAGCAATGAAGTTGGTATCATGATGGAGTCAACAAGTTTTTATGCTGAGCAAGGCCGTCAGGTACTGTATATTTCAGTTATTTTACCCACAATTTTCACTCGAAAAACTGGCTTTTGCTTTTGTCTTTACAGCATGAATGACTGCAAAATGTTGACATTTTTAAGATTTCCTGTGGGGAAATAACTTCCAAGTTTAATAACAATTGGGATTAGTTTAGTGTCAAAAATATCAGACTGGAGTTTGGGCGAGAAATGCACAACTCTGTTTGAAAATCCTCTTTCATATCAAGTTATGTTGTAGTCATCACAGTGTGATGGTATCCTCATATGCTTCACATGTACAGTTAGGATTGTCTCACAGTCCTCGTTGACTAATTCATAGCTTTTGAACTACTAAGAGTGCAATTATGTTCCCTAGAGATAGTGTTGATTATTTGTAATGGCTTGTTTTACTCATCTGGATTAATTTTCTTTTATAGATTTTTGATACTGAATCACTTGAAGGATTGTTTTACTTAGTTTTGGCATCGTTTTCTACATAAACAATGTTACCCAAAGTTGTTTTGGCATCGGTTTATACCTAAAAATTGTTGCCATTAGTAGTTTTGGCATCCGTTTTTACAGGTAAGCTGATGCCTAAAGCCTTTTTTGCGTCGATTTTTAAGTAAAATGTGTTGCCTTTAGGGGTTTTAGCATCGCTTTTTTTTATATAAAAGATGTTGCCTAAAGCGTTTTTGGCATCGAAAATAACCACAAATATCCCACATAAAAAATAAAAGGCAACGCTTATATCTTAAAAACCGATGCCAAAGCCTGAAAAGGCAATGGTGATTCACCGATGCCAAAGATATAGGGTATTTGGCAACGGATTTTCACTGTTGCCAAAAACCATTTTTCACGTAATTGGACTTGAAGTGCTCTCATTGTTCACTACACAATTAATATCTATGTTACGTGTGCTTCAATGCACTGTTCCACTTCTAGTAATTGGATTATCAAACTAGTATAAAAGTTACGAATTTTTTTTAAAATAAAAACTTAACTGATCAAGCATGCACAATTGTACAGACTACAGATACATGATACTTCTTACTACCAGAAACCTCAAAGAAAGTTACAAAACAAGGACTTCCGTTCATGGAATTATCAAATTCTCAAGATTCAATCAACCAACAACATTGGCCGACATCCCATTCAGAAAAGTACGAGGATGAATTTCTGTGGTTCTCAGGACTTCAATCTCATACCACATGTTATTGATGATCCGGTGATGCTTATAATGCTATGAAAGAACATATTTGTGAAGTCAAATGGGAGGAACAAATAAAACTCATGGTTTGCCAACAAAGAAGATTGGTGAAGCTAAAAAAATTCATACTGAAATTATCAAGCTTCCCACTTAAACAAATATCAACAAAGTGCAGAGTTTCAGTTTCTGACATTAGTCCCTCTCTTGTGAACAAATAAAACGCTTTATTACAACAAAACAAGCTCCAGAATCAAGAATTATCTAAAATAAAGTAAACTCTATATTTCTGTTTCTGAACACCAATCCCTCATTCTACTCAAATATACATATGTCTGGTTAAATCACGAGTTATTTTGGCAGTCTCTGCAGCAGCTGGTGCCATCCAAAATAAGCAGTCCTTGATCTCAGCTGTTTTCCCCTCTGTTTCGTCGTCTTCCACTGTCACCGTAAGCTGTTGGACATTAGGCAGTGGAGTAGACAAAATTCTCCTGAAATATTCTGGAAAGATTATGTTCTGCATTGTTCACACATCCAAAATTGAATCATACAATGACACCATAGACTAAGATATACACAAACTCAAAAGAGCGTTACATATTTCAATACCTTATCTTCTAGAACGCTTACGGATAATTCTTTGCAGCAATCAAATATTGCAAGATAATCTCTCAGAGAAGAATAATGTTCCAATGAGCCGTCGAAGTCAGATAAGCTCGGAAGTGTGGTGTTAGCATCCCATAAATTTGAGTTAGGCTTCAGACTATAACCACTAAACGATATTTTGAGATTTGAAGTAATGATTTTAGTTTTCACATGATCTCCGAATCCGGATATTACCAAGTTTCTGAGGTGGTTAGATACAACCTCCACACCTCCTTCACTTATTGAACTAGAAACCATGGTAAAAGATTCAAGATTCCAGACGCGGCCCTTAAAGGACTTACAATTGCAATGTATAATCTCCAAGGACTTGAGGCTGCTACGCCAAACACTATTTACCTCATCACATGAAGTTAATGACAAATACTCAATAAAACGGTTGCGCATCACGAACCAGTGGAAGTTGGGGTAGAACACCTTTTTTAGGGACAATGCTTTCAAACTTGGAATCCTAATGTCATATTTCCACTCTCTATTCAATTTCACACACTCCAAATGCAGACTAGTTATAAATTTTGCATTATTGAAATTGGTCTTAGGGAGGGAGAAGCAGAAGCACTCTTCATCACGACTAGTAGGAAGGCTGATGTCTAACTCTTTGACGCCTTTCTCACTTGCAAATTTCAACCACTTATCTATCGTAGTAGTGTCGCCAACAAAGTACCTCATTCGAAGCCTGAACTTGTCCAAGATCTGCTTTTCGTTCTCATCGTACTTTTCTATATGTCTGTTCCAAATGTGGATGAACTTTCTTGATTGATGATCATCATCAAAGTCGATGTTCCCCTCGTCAAAATCTAGCACTGGGGTTAAAGACCATACACCGTCCCATTGCTTGGAAAGAAAGCTCATGCGAACAGAGGATTTAGTGGGGAGAAGTCGGAGAATTTTGTGGATTGCAAGGTCTGGTAAGTGTGGAAGCAACTGTTTTGTGGCCACATCCTTGAAATCTTGGCCATCTTTGCAATCCTCTATTTCGTCTAGCCTTTTCGTTTTGGTAGCCATACAACAGGAGGAGTTGTGAAATCCCAATTGGACCTGGAGTGTTATGAGGCAACGAATGTAATATGAATTTTTGAAAGAGGGATCACAAACCTGAATACAAAAGGTAGCTTAAATACAAAGGACCTATTCGTATTTCTATTCCTAACCTAATTCCAATTCTTTCGCCTTAATTTGCCTGATTAGCTTCTCCGATTACTGAATTTTCCCTATTCTTAATATTTCCACCTGCCATCAGGAACCAATAAGAGTTCTGTCACAAATAGGATTGCCCTCTACGAATGTATAGCCTGTTGCCGAAATCTAGAGACCCCAATATCTGTTCCTAGTCATGAGCCACTTTGTTTTTGGTAAGTAGTCATTAGCTACTTTTCTTTTCCTTCATTCTTGCCACTTTAGGTGGATGTATTGGATGTGGATTTTAAATGACTTTTGGGCAGTGAAAAGTCAGCTGAATTTTATGCGAAGAAAGTTAATGACTTTAGGATGGATTTTGCAATTAAAGACTTTTCGGCATGAATTTTTAGCAAATCTTGAGACTTTTTAGCAAGGATTTCAAAGCACTTTATTCCTAAACAAAACCACAAAAATTCTTCAAGTTCTTCATCACCGTTTTTTGGAGATGTGCCACACATCTCTCATATTCTCTTTTCCAATGAGGAACAAGAACAGTAGGAAATATATATATACACACAGAGAAGCTATTTGCTTTTTCCTTATGAGCAAGGTTCCAAAGCATGGAAACATGAATCTTGTACAGGTTTTCATTAAGGTTTGTTCAAAGACAGCTAGAAAACATGACAAAGAGCTGCCCCTTATCACTAAACCATACACAGCCCTGACTGATATTTCAGTGGGAAGTCAAAATCCAAAATATCTAGAGCTTTTTTAATACATGAAAATTGATAGGTACATAATGCCACTATTACACAAATGAGCAATAGAATTCACTGGACCACATGACCTCTTGGGTTTACGAGACAAACAACAATTGAACTCATAGGAAACAAACAACAATTGGTACAGATTTATGAGCCGAATGAGCAATTGACCAAAAACAAATATATATAAACAGAGTTGTTATTGTCTGTGATGCAGAGCATGCTGTCTGTGATGCAGAGCATGCATGTTCTTTTTCTAGAGATGTGCTTGTCTTTTCATCTTCTAACGCCAATGTGAAGAATCTGATGGTTGGAGGTGAGATTTTTTAGGGGCTCTGCTATTTATACTTTCCATTGGAAAGTCTCACAAAATCCCACACTCATTGAAATCCATTGAAATCTGTGTATTTTTGAATACCACTATACTTTTTAGTTTTTGTTAATAATCTACATTAAATACCAATGAATTTACTATCACTTTTTAAAAAGTCCAGAATGTTTAAATTGAATACCTCAATACTTTTATGGATTACTAAAAAGTCTTAATTGAATACCTCAAGACTTTTTCATTGCCCAAAAGTCATTTAAAATTCACATCCAATACACCCATGTTAATTGACAATTGACATGTTGCCTTTCACCTCTATTTTATCCTAGGTAAAAAAGGTATGTTAGATCTTTAGAATCAGTAATCCAGTGACCTCCCAATTTGGAAGTAGTTGATCTAATTTCAATTCTTTCTCTTCCCTATACCCAACAACAACAACAACAACAAAGCCTTTTCCCACTAGGTGGGGTCGGCTGAATGAATCCGTAAACGCCACTGCGCTCGATCATGTGTATTATCTTCCGTTCCCCCTAGGTACTCCATATCTCTTCTTAGGGTATCCTTCCAGGTCTTCTTTGGTCTCCCTCTACCTCTTTTTCCCTGAACCTCTATCTCAGGGACACCTCTTCTAACCGGAGCATCTGTCGGTCTTCTATTCACATGCCCAAACCACCTTAACCGATTCTCCCTCATCTTATCTCCAATTGGGGCGACTCCAACTTTCGCTCTAATGTCCTCGTTTCTAATCTTGTCCATCCTCGTGTGCCCACATATCCACCGCAACATCCTCATCTCCGCTACGCTCATTTTGTGTTCATGTTGCTGTTTGACTGCCCAACATTTCGTGCCATACAGTAGTGCTGGCCTTACTGTCGTCCTATAGAATTTTCCCTTGAGCTTTAGTGGTATCCGGCGATTGCACAGGACACCCGATGCACTCCTCCACTTCATCCATCCTACTTTGGTTGAGGTCCTTCTCTAGATCTCCGTTCTTTTGTATGATCGATCCAAGGTAGCAAAAACATTCGCTCTTTGGTATTTCTTAATCTCCAATCTTCACTCCAAGTTCAGCTGAACCCCACCTCTCATTGAACTTGCACTCCATGTATTCTGTCTTAGATCTACTTAGACGTAGCCCCTTCGATTCCAACGCTTCCTGCCAAAGGTTGAGCTTCGCGGTTACTCCCTCCTGGGTCTCATCTATCAACACTATATCGTCCGCAAATAGCATGCACCAGGGGATATCCCCTTGAATATGTCTCGTCAACTCATCCATTATCAATGCGAAAAGATATGGGCTTAGTGCTGAACCTTGGTGTAACCCTACAGTGATGAGAAAACTCTCCGTTTGCCCTTCATGTGTTCTTACCGCCGTACTCGCTCCATCATACATATCTTGTATTACCTGGATGTAAGTTGCTCGTACTCTCTTCTTCTCCAAGATCTTCCAAAGAATGTCTCTTGGGACTATATCATATGCTTTTTCTAAGTCTATAAAAACCATATGCAAGTCTTTTTTCCTATCTCTATATCTTTCCATTGTTCTCCGCACGATATGAATAGATTCCATGGTTGAGCGCCCTGGCATGAACCCAAATTGATTGTCTGACACCCTTGTCTCCTTCCTCAATCTGTGCTCAATTACTCTCTCCCAAAGCTTCATCGTATGACTCATTAGCTTAATACCTTTGTAGTTCATGCAGTTTTGTATGTCCTTCTTATTGTTGTTAATGGGCACCAGAGTGCTTTGTCGCCATTCATTTGGCATCTTCTTCGTTTTCAAGATCTCGTTGAAAAGCTTTGTCAGCCACATTATACCCTTCTCCCCTAGCACCTTCCATAGTTCGATTGGTATATCATCGGGGCCCACTTCCTTCGCTTCATCTTTTTCAAAGCTTCACCAACTTCTTCCTTGCTGATTCGGCGGTAAAAGAAGTAGTTTCTGCACTCTTCTGAGTTGCTCAACTCTCCCAAGGTGATGCTTTTCTCGTGTCCTTCATTGAAAAGGTTATGAAAATAAGCTATCCATCTATCTTTAACCTCCTTCTCCCTAACTAGCATGTTCCCGTTCTCATCCTTAATGCACCTCACTTGATTCAAGTCTCTTGTCTTTCTTTCTCTGGCCATGGCTAGTTTATAGATACCCAATTCTCCTTCTTTGGTATCTAACCGCTCATACAACTCGTAGAAGGCCGCTTTTTTTTAAAAAAAAAATAGTAATTTTATTGATAAGGGTTTGATAAGAAAAACCAAATAAGGAGTACATACATATACAAATCCGCACCTGGGCCTCATTAAAAACATTGCAATGTGCAAGGAAAAGAGTGCCCTATACTCCCAAGAACAAACATAGCATCCAAACAAAGAGTACAAAAAAGAACCACAAACATCGGGCTCCATACTCCTACACGGACGATTACATTCATATGAACAATTCCAACCCAAAAAAGCCCAACAACAAAACAACACCAAACAGGTCCAAACCCAAAATGAGTGGAGTTGCTGCAGAACCAAATTAGACCGAAACAATCAGATCGGAATCAAGCAGATGCAGCGGAGATGACGGCGATCACAAAGCAACTGATAATGAATCTAACAGAGAACACATGCATCACAACAAACCAGACCCGGATTGGAGCGGTGAGCGGCGACAGGCAAAACATAGGCGGTGGTGAGACGAAGCTGATGAGATGCCTCTCAACATCTCAACCAAACCCCTAACATAACAAAAACAAAAAACATAGCAATCAAGGAAAATAAACATCCCAAACACAAGGTCGGGAACTCAAGAAAAATAAACAACCCAAACACAAAGTCGAGAATGATGTCGAGGCTCTCATGGAAGAGAGGACAAAACTCCCACGGTGGGGAGAGGGGCTCTCATAAAGGAGAGGAAGAATTGGTATCTCACAAGGAGAGAGGGGAGGCAGGAAATGAGATCTAAAGGGCCGGCCGACCCCAAGCCAAAGCAAGAGGCCGGCGGTTGTGAAGGAAAAAAAATATGAAGAGGCCGCTAGGGTTTTTTGGAGCGGCGCAGCTAGCGCTTTTTGGAGCGGCGCATGAGAGTTCTTAATTGCAATTCGTATGCACTTTTTTTCTGGCTTACTTGGATTTTAATGTATGAACATTGGCGTTTAAGTTTACATAGCTTCTCTCCTTAAAGAAAAGAACAAACCAAGGATTGCAATTTGTGGTTTTCAGGATTGCCGCTATACATGTACACACCATTTATCACCTTTTAGCACACCCCTCTTTAATTTTGGCCAATGTTCTTTGACATTTCTTATTTTTCTTCTGTAAAATAACTTGTGCCGAATGGTTTAATTCAACAAATTAACGGATACAATTAAAGAATGCAATGTTAGAGATAAAAAATGGTGTGCAAAAATCACTTCTTCAAAAGAATAAATTTGTCAAAAAACATGAATCAAACTTGGATTCCAAGAACTCCAATATTTCCTATGCCTTACTTTCCCTATTAAAATCACTCATTTCAAGTAAGCAAACAGATAAATAAACTTGTACTCCATGCAATACGAGACTAAGACTTTCTTTAGGAAATAGACCACAAAACGTAGGCCCATGAGCTCGAACAAGCCTTCTTATCTTTGGACGGTTTTCCTGGTCCAAGTTGGTTTAGTTCGGCCCGGCCCCTTTAACCGACTCAATCTCCGTGGGTATAAAAGGCAGCTCGCTGCTAGGTCTCAGATTGATTCTTCACCAAAGCTCGAATTTTTCCAGCTTGTGCTCCTCTCCATCGAATTTCGCGAACTTTCAACTTTCGTCGCAAAAGAGAGGTAATTAATTATTCGATCTTCTTCTTTCTTCAAATTGTGAAATCGTATCTGAATTTATCTGATTATTCGAAGCTTGTTCTTTATGGACCTAGGGTTTGCTTCGTTCGTAGTTGTTCCTGTGGATCGATTGAGCATGAATTTGATCTTACTGTATCTATCTGTTTGAGTTTCTGAAATTTTTATGGCTGAATTTCTGGTGGAAGAATTTCCCCTAATTTTGATAAATTTTCTGAAAGATGGAGCATGCCCTTGTTTTTTATTTACGAATTTTCAGTAAATGCTAGTTATTCAGTAGTTAGATTTGGAGCATGTTTGATTGTGTTTTCGTATCATCGATTGTTTATGTTGTTAGATTAGACATAAAGGTCTACTTGTTTCGATGTTCAGACCATGTTAATGGTTGAATTGTTCTGTTGGTTGCAGAAGCAGAGTCAGTAATCATGCCGAAGAACAAGGGAAAGGGAGGAAAGAACAGGAAGAGGGGAAAGAATGAAGCTGATGACGAGAAGCGAGAACTTGTCTTCAAGGAAGATGGGCAGGAGTATGCACAGGTGCTCCGTATGCTGGGTAACGGTAGGTGCGAAGCCATGTGCATTGATGGCACCAAGCGACTTTGTCACATCCGTGGCAAGATGCACAAGAAGGTTTGGATTGCAGCTGGCGATATCATCCTTGTCGGTCTGCGTGACTACCAGGACGACAAAGCCGATGTGATCCTCAAGTACATGCCTGATGAGGCTAGGCTCCTGAAGGCTTATGGAGAGCTTCCGGAGAACACCCGTCTGAATGAGGGCATTGGGAACCTTGACGAGGAAGAGGGCAGCGGTGGCGAAGATTATATTGAGTTCGAGGATGAAGACATTGATAAAATCTAGGGCGTCAGAATCAAATCTTAAGTGTGATATGTTACATTTACCGATTGGCGGTTACTTGTTACTAGTATAAGTCAAACTTGGATTGGAAGTTGGTTCTTTATGGTATTGTATTTCCAGATGATGTATTGGTCATGTTCCATGTAACATCTGTTATTATTAACATATTTGTTGTGTTTGCCTTCATTTTGGAATAACTGCTTTCTTCTTGGTGCTTCTCTCCTTGGCTTTTTATTTGCTTGCCTTATTTTGCTTTCCTTTTGAATGGTTTATCTGTCTTGATGGTGCTGTTAGTTTTGATTTGAATCTCTCAGGTTAGAATATCTTGGATGAGAGTTTGTAGAGTGTTGAATACAAGACTCCATTCAGCTACCAAGCATGTATCCTACTGAACAGTTTGGAAATTCGAGCTGATGGTTAACTGCCAACCTAAACTTAGATACTGAATGTTAATATATATACACACGAAATCGACGACACCAAACATGCAAAATCAAATAGTAAATAGCCACAACCACGAAATAATTATTTACTTCTGAAAGGGGATGATAAGATAGTCCTCAAAATGAAGTGTTTCTCCTGCACTTGTTTCTCCTTGTTTGCTTTCCGTTCTGCTCATTATCTTTTTCAGCCTCCTTCAAGCTATCCTTCTTGTTTACCTGTACCAATGTGGAAGCAGTCATTGGATGCTGGAACTTAATAAATCCATGGAGTCATGGAGTCACTTCTTTCAACAAGCTCATTTTCCTTATAGCTCAACTATGGCATATCCTTACCTTGGGATACTCTTTACAATATTCATAGGTAGACATTGTTTTTCGCCTTGATAAGCTTCTTGTAGCCTTAAACCTGTTTGTAGTTGGACTGAATCCGTTTTTCTCTTCTGCTGTTGTTACCGAATAGCTATCAAATAGGGCACTCACTTCATTTGATCCACAGCTCTCTTTTTCTTCACCTTCCCCAGCGAACAATCTCTTTCCGATCACAAATCTTTCACTGATACTAATTGGCTCAACCTGATTACATGCATGACTTTCGACAGAGGAGATCTCAGGAGGGCGGGTTGCCATCCATCGTTCTAGCCAGCTCCAACCCATGTTCTGTTCTGGGCCATCAGGTGTGGTATTCCTTTTCTTCGAACAGATCCTTAGCTACAACCAAACATATAGTACTAAGTTAAACACTCAAAATGGGTACTAGGAGACTAGGAACTCTTTCAAATTTCATATGTTACCTGTTGTGAAAAGGCATAAGCCAGTGCTCTCTGTCGTCTGGTTGATGCTTCCATTCTGTTTTGAATCCTCATTTTCGATATGTTAGTGCTCACTGTACTATCATCCCAGTCTTCCTGTAAATTTCAACCATCTAGCCATTTACCACATTTTTAAACATTACAAAGTTCTAAGCACTGAAAGTATAGTTGTTTCCTGGTCTCTACCTTCAACTTTAGTGCCTGCGCTCTAGCCTTCTGTTGCATACGCTGATGAGCAGCCAGGTTTTCGCCTTGAATTGTGTAAACTTTTACGGAATTTCCTGTTTGAACTTCGATCGATGTTCCCAGAGACTCCCTACATGGACTTTCTGCTCCTACACTAAGCTCCTGCTTACCATCCTGTGATTCAATTCCTTCATTTTCACACCTAGCCTGAAAATTCAAACAGTCTAATAACGATCAACCAGAAGAAAAGCATATTTTGCACAAATTACCATAATCTATTAGCTTTGGAATCCATTTTGCCTTTCCAAGATAAATTGTAACAGAAATTCTTCTAACAATTGTTTACTAGCTAATTACAAAATGAGTAAATTGTAGTAGTCTGATGTTGTGGGATTTTACCATAAACCTTCTAAAGGCTAATTGGATGATTGTTGCTGCTTGCTCTTCAGACATTGTTTTAGAGACTGAGGATTCCTTGTTGGTCACTTCCACATCCTCCTTGGTCACTTCGTTTTCAATGCCATGCTTGTCTGTCAAGCTTTCCGCCATTGGTTGTGTGACAGTGGCCTCTGAGCTCTTCGCCGAACAAGAATCATTCTCTACTAGGAGGGAATTGAACTGTGTGGAAGTTGCCACAGAGCTCTTAACCGAAGCCGAATCATTGTCGGCAAGGACAGAATTATATTCATCCCCACAAAGGTATGATCTAACCGAGCTTCTCCACCTTCTCCTTTCTGTCATATTGCTCTTCACCTGATGACAAACCAAAAAAGCAAATTTTCATGGTTATATATAGCACAAGAAGTTAAGGTTGAATCATGACTGAACATATATGATGGGGGGACTAACATTGCTCTCATGTGTCCTGAAAGACCGGTTTCTTGAAAAGACACTCCTCACCAAACCTCCATTGATACCCATCTCCACTGAGGAAGCTCAAAGAAGATGCTTAGAAGGGACTAATGCTGCTGTCAGTGGCGCGCAGGTCGAAGTTAGGGAGATTTCGAGCAAAACAAAGGATCCAGGGGAGCCTCCAAATTGATCAATGCACTGATAACGCTCTCTCCATTTAATACTATCCATAGTAAGCTTCACTGAGAATTGCTTTAAAAGTTAGATTAGAAACAACTTAAACACGTTTTAATTGGAGGAAAAGCACATGTTAGTCAGGTGATCTGCAGAGTGTTGAAGGCTTTAGAGCTGGATTTGTGTACTTTAATCACAAAAAATAATGGAATTGTGATCAAAAGTAAAGATTGTGATAGAAAGGATTGGCATAATCGGGGCATGGTGTCTGTGGTTTTTACTTTTGCATCTGCTTTTTTGCACATGGCTTGCAGCACATTTGGTCTCATAAAGTTTGCTTGCTATGTGGGCTATGTCTATTTGCTTTCTGGTTACTTCTTATGACCTCTGGTTGCCCCATGATAACACACATTCTTGAGAAACACTTTGTGGTATATATCGGTTAGGCCAGTTGAATAGCAGTGTGGTCGTAAAAATGTAATCGCAAATTAGTGTTGGATATTCCTCTCTTGGGCGACCCATTGCAATTTCACCTTCATGATGAAAATACCCTTAACTAAATCTCTGCTGTGGATATTTGTTAATTTGAAGCCATGTACACCTACCTCATTGTAAAGATAAGTGTTGTTAATAAGGGGCGGAGCTAGGAATGTATATAGAGCTTACCTAATTTATTTATTTATTTATTTTTTTGTAGACATAAACTCAAACTTAATAGTGGGCTGGATTAAAATTTAATTTAGAATATTTTTAAATTAAATTTTAAGTAAATTTATAAAAAATTTCATAAATGGGATGTGCTTGAGCACATAGTAGCCACCCCTGGCTCCGCCTTCGTTAATTTGCTTAGTTCTACTCATCGATGCACGGTGCATTACGTAAATACTAGCAGCATAGCGGGCTCTGGGATTTCAGGCCCACAGATGGTCGGCTTGTCCAGCTTTACTCAAAGCCGGCCATAAATAACAGTGATAAAAAAACATTGATAAAAAACCGACTTGAAAGTCTATACCGATGAGTTAGACAAACTCTACCGGATACTTGTATTGTACCTTGTGTTTGTGTCATCCTACCTACTACGGTTCATAAACCTTAGTTGAACTTTCACCCGACCCGAATAGTTTCACTCGTCCGCCCGACCCGGGTGCTCCTCCTGCTGTTTATCTGAAAACCCTTTTGCCTGATTAACCACCGCCCAGTTGAGCGAAGCCCGAAAGCTTGGAATTTCCACAGAAATCAATTCGGACCCAAATAAGCTCCACCGTCGGCAACCATTATTTCTGTGTTAGCTGAAGGAATTAGGGTTTTGATTGTTTCTCGAGAAAATTTGAAGGGTATGATGAAATCAACCTGTTTATATACGTAAAGTTTGCATCTTGGCTTGAAAAGCTTGAATCTTTCGAGTGCTGTTGCTTACTTGTTTGTACGCTCTTGCAGATAGATTGTTGAGGAGCGTCGAGAATGAGCATTGTGCCTAAAGAGAATGTGGAAGTGATTGCGCAGAGCATGGGGATCAATAATTTGTCTCCAGATGTTGCTCTTGCTCTTGCTCCTGATGTCGAATACCGCCTTCGTGAGGTTATGCAGGTAGTTCTTTGCTGTTTTTGCCATAATTCTGATGTGGGTTTGTGTTTGAATTGTTGTTTTCAATCATGTGGAGTGGTGCTGCTGCTAGTAAGTTGTGGTTTGGGAGTTGAGATACTTGTTTGTTTGATAAGGTTGAGAATGAATTATCGAATTGTTGCGTAGCTAAGCTCGGGGGTGACATTGTTGAAAGCTAGGCTGCTTTTTGGTTTAGCTTAAGAGATAAGGCAGTTAGCTATTTTAGTGAATTGAGACATTGGAGGGTTGAGTATGATTTTGTTTGAATGAAATTGCAGGAGGCTATAAAATGCATGCGTCACTCGAGGAGGACTAAACTGACTGCCGATGATGTTGATGGTGCTCTGAACTTAAGAAACGTTGAGGTGAGTCGTGCAAATGATTAAGTAACATGGCTTTGTTGATTGTTTTAATCTCATTTTGCTTATTGTACTTTTGGCAGCCAGTCTATGGTTATGTTTCTGGTGGTCCTTTGCGGTTCAAAAGAGCAGTTGGGCATAGGGATTTGTTCTACATCGATGACAAGGATGTGGATTTTAAAGATGTAAGGATTACTTTATGATTTGATTTCACTTTCTACATGAATTTGTGCATTGCTTTAAAGTTTGATGTTTATGTTTGTCTCTAGGTCATTGAAGCTCCTCTGCCAAAAGCACCGCTTGATACTGGAGTTGTTTGTCACTGGCTAGCTATTGAAGGTGTACAACCTGCTATTCCGGAAAATGCTCCTATAGAAGGTTTGTCTCTAAGTTTCTGGACTGTACTAATTATTGTTGCTACAGATCTGCACTTCTCACTAGGAGCATAACTACTCCTGAATACGGAAAGGTTAAGCCTTTGGCATTCTTAGGGATCAGCTTTAGTGAAGCAAAGCATTCTGTAGGGGGTTATAGTACTATCTAAGGTTTAAAGTTTGTATGAAGAATGAAATGTTGTTTATTATCTATATTATTACAAGTTTCTTAAGGGATTGTGTGTGAGGCTTTTAGTTTTTGCTTCTCAGGAATTGAGGTTCATGGAAATACTTTAGGAAGATTAGAATCTCCGTTTTCAACTTTTTTACTTATTCTAGCTGAAGTGTAGAATCTAACTTATTAAACTTTTGTTCTTTGTCTGTAGTAATAGCAGCTCCTTCTGATGGTAAAAAGTCTGAACAAAGGGGCGAAGGACTTCCCGTTGACATTAAATTACCCGTTAAGCACATATTGTCTAGGGAGCTTCAGGTACATATGTCTCCATCTGCTCTTATATTTTAGTAGTTTGTTTTGCAGCTTGTTTACTTGTCCTTTCTTTTGTTGTCTTTGCAGCTATATTTTGACAAGATTACTGAGCTTGTTGTCAGTAGGTCTGATTTGGTTCTTTTCAAAGAAGCATTAGTGAGTTTGGCTACAGATTCGGGACTTCATCCATTAGTTCCTTATTTCACATGCTTCATAGCTGATGAGGTGAGAAATCTTGGCATTATCTCTTATAGCTGCAGGAAGTGTGCTATTTCTTACTTGTACCCTGTTCTGCATTCAGGTTGCTCGTGGTTTGAATGATTACCCACTTCTATTTTCTCTAATGCGAGTTGTGCGGAGTCTTCTCCTGAATCCTCACATACACGTAGAACCTTACGTAAGTGCTGCTTCTTTGTTTCCTTTTTATTCATAGGAGAGTCTCGTGTAAGTTTATGTGTATTAATGTATTTTCTATGGTTATGTGCACATCTTTACGTTCCTGCTTAAGTTAAATACTCTAATTTTTCTGGACTGGCAATTGGGGAGGCTGATGGTAGCATCTCTTGAACATATGTAGGGGTAGATGCTACCCTAGTAGCTTGCCCGTTAGCCTTCAAAGGATAGCCAGTATCCTTTTTCTGACCTTCCTCTTGTCTCTTTTCAGTTCCTTTCTAATAAATGAACAAATCTGCGCATTCATTGTTTTCTGTATTCATGGATCGGTAATCATAGTTGATCACCTTTAAACCCATTCTAATTATATTTAGAGGTTGCCTTGTTTGGAATCAGTTCATCACATTACTCAAACATTTTAGGGGGTGATTAGGATGAAACGTGTTACATGTATGAGTTAAACTCACGCCTTTGTTTGCTTTCTACTTTTCTCTGGTCAGCTGCATCAATTGATGCCATCTGTGGTCACTTGCCTTGTTGCGAAAAGGTTAGGCAATAGGACTACTGATAACCATTGGGAACTTAGAGACTTCACTGCAAACCTGGTTGCTTCAATATGCAAGAGGTTAGGCTTCTTATTTGGCTCCCTTTCTTGCATTCTGGCATTTTTATGACATCCTAGTGTTCTCTTGTGATTTGACCTTGGTCACTTGCAGACAAGTTTTGCGTTATATGATCCTGTGTATTGAGTAGCCTATTCTATATTGAGTTAACATTCTGCTTAGTTCTCGTGTGAATTTGACATTTACCTATGGAATTTAAAGTTTTTGAATCCGTTGCAGGTTTGGGCATGTTTATAACACGCTCCAGTCGCGCCTTACAAAAACTTTGGTCAATGCATTTTTGGACCCAAAGCGGACACTGGCACAACACTATGGCGCAATTCAAGGTTTAGCTGCCCTAGGGCCCAGTGTGGTAATACTCGTTCCCCTTGCACCTAAAAAAATTAACGTATAATTTTGTATAATATTTATGTAAACCTGTAAATTTTTTGGAATATGACCTCCCTAGGTTTCTTTGCACCCCATATTTCCATGCATGAAAAAAGATAATTTTGTACTGTTAAATAAAGCTAGCTAGCTCCCTGGGTTTCCTGTAAGTGTAAGCCACTGCTTTATTTTTCTTTGGTCTTCATTCTGAATGTCCATGTTGTGGATGGGAAGATGTTTGCTATACTTTCCCTCCCATCCTCTGGAATTGGTGTTTTATGGAATTAATAACCTTTCTTTTACTCAAGGTAAGGATTTATAGCTGCTTATGATTCTTTTCCACGTGCAGGTTCGCCTTCTTGTACTGCCCAATCTGGAATCATACCTGCGACTTCTTGAACCAGAGCTGCTTCTGGACAAGAAAAAGAATGAGATGAAGCGACATGAAGCTTGGCGTGTTTATGGAGCCTTGTTGGTAAGTCTGATTTCCAAGTTCTTGTAACTGTTGGAAAAATCCTAAGAAAAACATGCTAACAATAGCATGCTTCAGAATGCAGCAGGTCAATGCATATATGATAGGCTCAAGATGTTCCCTCTAATGCCATCTCCAGCACCTCAATCTTTCTGGAGAACCAATTGTAGAGTCATTACTATGCCAAGTAAGACATTTAATGCCTTATTCTTCCTTGAATGATCCTTTTCCTGTATCACTTTGTTGTGTATTTACATTGCTCATAAAACAAATCTCCTTCCCTAATGATCTTGATTGGTTGAACGCTTTTCTGATTTCTTCTCAATAGGATATGCTGTACTAAGTTTGATTATCCAACTATACAGCTAGCATATATAAGAAGTTATGCTCCTTTTCAGATATATTTGCCTTCCAATTGCTGCACATCAAAATCAACATTAATTGCAAAGCTAGAAATCACATTTGCTAATGAAGTAATTGCTTGCATAATTTGAAAATTTCTTGCAATACCATAGACTAGAATACTGTAATCAGTAGGCAAGAACAATAAACATGTGTGTGTTTCTTGTCAAAGAGGGAGAGGAACACCTCAGTTCTACGGTCAATATACAAAGTCTTTTAACTTTGATTCTTCTATCCTTTCTACCCATGTAGATAAACGCAAGAGAAGTGTGGAGCACATGGAAGAGCAACCACCGCTGAAGAAAATTGCAACTGATGGGCCAACGGGCTCAGTGCCAAATTCTTCACCATCTCACATGGAAGTAGAAACCACTGCTGCAGCTCCTTCAGGGGATACTACTAGTACAGTGCCATCATCATCTTCCGGGGGGATGCCTAATGAGAGCACTGTAAACAGCATAAGTAGAATAGACGGGGCGTCAGGTCAGTCTCTGAAGAAATCAGCTCTCCTCAATCAAGTTTGGAAAGATGACTTGAATTCTGGAAAACTCCTGGTATCATTGTTTGAGTTGTTCGGTGAGGATATAATGTCCTTCATTCCCTCTCCGGAGATGTCTTTGTTTCTGTAAGTGATCTTTAAACTTTTGATTAGGTGTACAGAGTAAAGATAGAAGACTTCAGTGAAAAATCTTTGTAAAAAATGCAGCTTAAACTAATATGAAATTCATGGTTCCTTTTCCACAATTTTTTGTGCAATCTGAAATTTGGGATAGTCACTAGGCAATTCATGGTAAAAAATGAGCTAGGAAATTGATATCATAGTATAAAACTCAATAATTTATAGCAAGCCCAAATCTTCATCAACGAAAACAAAATCAAACATAAAATACAACAATGCATAAAGAGCTTAATTAAGCAGCTACTTAATCTTGGTTAACTCTCTCTCAACTGCCTTCTTGAGGAAGCTATCCTTTTCCAACGCCATTTGAACTGGCAAGAACCCCATGCCACTGGCCATACCAAGCATCATCCTCTTAGTTTCAGCCTTGAACTCCTCCAAATCAACCGCTCCATTCGAATCACGATCAAATTGCACGAACATGGAGTCGTAAACGCGAGCAATCTCATCCGGGTCCGGCTTGACATCAATGCCGTAGTGCGTCTCGAAAACCCTCAGAGACTGAAGCTCTTTGAGCATTTCTGAATGGGAAAGTAGGCCATCATGGTCAGTGTCGAGTTGAGCAAAACGGTCACGTACCCATACGCCGAATGCTTCCTCATCTTCCACAAAGTTGACAATGGTGGCACCATCCAACATTTCTACACTCATTTTGGCTCTTAATGTGATTACAAGGAATTAGATTGCTTGATTAGCTAGGAATAACTTGGTTAGAGAGGGAATTTATTTATACATTTGAATTGGGGCATAAACATTGGTTTTTCGGCCCCTTGTTTCCCTAATCCATTGACTTTATTTATGAATAGAAGCCGACTAACTTTTAACTGTTCCAAAATATGTGGTATGCTTGGCGGTGTTAATGGATTTTAAATCACTATGGGCAGTGCTTTCATGGTATTGGACTTGGGTTACATTGGTTTACAGATACTTAGTAAAAATGCGGTTGTCACCATTAGTTAGGCTTAGTTTGGTAGGGTTTAATTTATTTTTAAAGTTGATTCGAAAATAAGCTATTTATATTTTAAAAATAAGTTGTTATAAAAAAAATAGTGAGGTCTTTGGTAAATTAATTTTGTGAAAGTTTTTTAGTATGAAAAAGTGTTGGAAATAAGCTTCAAAAGTGAAGCTTCTTAGCTTCTTTTATTTTTGAAGCTTCTAAAAGAAGCCACTTCTAAAAAAATTAGTTACCAAATCTATTTTTCTAATTTAACTGAAAATTTAAGTGATTTTTTTCAACTTTAAACTATACCAAATATACGTTAGTTTAACAAGTAAAGTTCCTAGGATAAAGCATGGAGTGTTGTTAATTCGGTGATAATGGGAGATCGACCGACCGAGTAGAAGCCGACAAAAGGTTGCCTAGATTGTCAAATGTCGGGTTGGGTCGCGGTGCATTTATGAATGGGCCCAATTGGGGGCTGGGCAGATCTAGAAAGTCAAAGTTCAGAAGACATTGACAACAACAAACAGAGTGAGTCATAAGCCTGCAGCTCAAAAAGGGCAGCGTACGGCAAAGCAAACTCAGAGCCCACAGGTTTTGCGTTTACTGTGTTTCTTCCAAGGGTGGAATTTTTGCAACCTTTCTTCGGTTCAGATCGGATTCAAAATCCGAGTACTGTTCATGATTAAAAAATACAAAAACATAAAGATGTGGAGAATGACTCAGCAAGTCATCCGGTTATGCTTTTTGTATACACGTGCTACACACGTGACTTCTCCTTCTTCCCTTTCTCTCGCACGACCAGTATTCCTCCATCTTTCGCCTCGTCATTTCTCTTTGAATCATCGAATATTTGTCCAATAAGAGTTAGAGCAGATATCGAATCACAGCAGGTTCTAGCTGTTGTTAAGTGATATTACTTTTCACTTTCTTGGAAGCAGTTGGAAGTTAGATCCCGACCTGGATAAAAAGAAAATGGAAGCATAAATAAACAGGAGTATACAGATGGCTGCAAGCATAAACGGAAGCAAACAGGAGTATAAAGATGGCTGCAACCGATACAAAGAATGTAAAACATCTATGTTAGGATAAATATGATAAGTACAAAACCTTATCTTTCAACAGTATGTAGTACAACACACACCAAGGCCATAATCATCTTAAGGGAAAAAACGCTTTCCTGATAGCTTCTGGCAGTCCAAAATCCCGCAGATCTTCTCGCGCTCCGGTTCCGAAATCCACGGATGGGCCTGCCAATTCGAATTTCACAAAAATCAATTTTCAATCTTAAATTTCTCAAACTCGAATTTCCCGACGAGCATCAACATCGGCAATGTAGCGGATCCTCCACCGTCGTCATCTTCGCCGGTGGGTCTTTGATCCAGGCCGTCCAAGAAGTAGGCTAAGATCCGCTCGACGCAATCTATGTCGTAAAGCGTCTCGTTGAGGTACGAGTAGCTCGGGATGAGGAGGTTGTCCAAAGTGGTCTAGTGGAGCTCGGGATGACAGCTGGGTCGGTGTTCACAACACCAACGGAGGAGTTAAACCCATTGGAAATCGAATTGGCGGGAAATGCCGCAACCTGGTTCAGATCATACCCAAATCCCAAATCAAAGCTTTTGGGCATTCGATTATTAGTACTGAAATTACCTCTGTTGGGTTGAAACAGAGGCGTTTGGGAGTCGTCGATGATTGCAAGAGAAAAGACGAGGCGAAAGATGGAGGAATACTGGTCGTGCGAGAGAAAGGGAAGAAGGAGAAGTCACGTGTGTAGCACATGTATACCAAAAGCATGACCGGATGACTTGCTGAGTCATTCTCCACATCTGTATGTTTTTGTATTTTTTAATCATGAACAGTACTCGGATTTTGAATCCCATCTGAACCGAAGAAAGATTGGAATTTTTGTACCAAATATCAAAAATCTGCCGTTATTATGGTACCATTTTGGTACAATCACTATTTGATACGGTACAATACCGTACTAAAGTTTTTGTTATAATTTTTAGTATGGAGTGTGCAATACTATAGTATACCAAATACTGAGGATATATATGCAATTTTACTAAGGGGTGTATATGCAATTTACTAAGGGGTGTATATGCAATTTTTTATAACATTAAACTTAAATTAATCTCTCTCTCTCTCTCTTTCACGGCTTCTTCTTCTCCGCCTGTGAAATCGCATCTTCTCCGCCCAACAAAATTGCATCTTCGAAGTCTTCTGCAGATCGCGTCTCTCTTCTCCGCCCAACAAAATCGCGTCTCTCTTTCTCTTTCGAAGTCTTCTTCAGATCGCGCCTCTTCTTCAAACCTGTGAAATCACGCCTCTTCGTCTCTACCTCTGATCCGAGCTCTCCGCCACAAACGACGCCGTCCTCCTCTAAATCCACTAGCTGCCCACCAGCGACACCAGTACGCTCAACCAAATATAAGCCGGACAGAAGTTTGGTAACTTGAACTTAAATAAAATTCTTGTCTAGAAGTTTGGTTTATACCAATACCATACCATACCATATCAACACTAGTTTCTTCTCACTTTCCTCTGGCGAGTAAGTTGCTAACTCCACATATCTCTGTGCAACCTATTGCAAAGTAACAAGAAGGGTAATTAAGCCTAATTGTTGATTTCACGCTGTCTATACAACAACTTCTTATCCGAATCAACATGGTCAGCTAACTATCGTAATCTTAAAAGCACATAAATTAATTCGATAAATCCAAAGTTTTTTATTTTGAACACATAAATTAATCCGAATCAACATGGTCAGCTAACTATCGTCAAGTCCTCCCTTTGGATTTTGAACATGTTTTTTTTCACGTTCTTGGGTAAGGTTACCAATGGTGAAACCTACAATCCCCTCACCCTTGTTGCGACCGCAATCACTGGCGATTTCAGCCACTTCCTTTTCACTGTTGCTACCAGAATCCCTGCTCAGGTAACCAACGCCCCCCACTTTGTTTTCATGGTTTTCTCTTCTTTTTTCAAAGAATTGGAGGAATGTGCGTGCTTTGTTTGGTTGGCTAGATAGAGATATTGAGGAAAAGAAAAAGCAGTCAGAGTGAAACAATCTTGGCTGATATTCTTTGTTAATGCGTAGGTGATTTTTACATTTTTGTTAATTAAGAAAAACATTATCAATTCAGTATTAATGCTTTCTTTTAAAAATAAAAATAAAACTAAATAGTGGCCATGTGTCACTGAAACATGGGATGGACACAACAAGACAGGCACATTTGAGACAGAAGATCCCAAGCCGGTAAGAATGCGGTTGTTACTGTTAGTTTAACAAGTAAGGGCTCGTTTGGCAAATGTTTTTTCTGAAATAAAAGTGCTTTTGAAAATTTTAGAAATATATGTTAAATGCTTCTCACTTGAGTAAAAATACTTTTAAATAGATAAGAATGATTTTGTGTACATAACTGGTTCTGATAAATTAAAAAGTGCTTTTAAAAAAAGCACTTAGAATGTACTTTTTAGAAAAGCACTTAGGATGTGCTTTTTAGAAAATCAAAAGCGCTTTTAATACTGAAAATACACATGCGAAACGGACACTAAAGTTCGTAAGATAAAGAATGAAGTGTCATTAATTTGGTGATAATGGGAGATCGACCGACCGAGTAGAAGCCAACAAAAGGCTACTTAGATTGTCAAATGTCGGGTTGGGTCGCGGTACATTTATGAATGGGCCCAATTGGGGGCTGGGCAGGTCTAGGAAGTCAAAGTTCAGAAGAAATTGACAACACAAACAGTGAGTCATAACTTATGACTCATAAGCCTGCAGCTCATAAACTGACGCGGACGGCAAAGCAAACTCAGACCACAAAAGCAAAAAACCCCAAAGGTTTTGCATTTACTGTGTTTCTTTTCACTTTCCTCTTGCAAGTAAGTTGCTAAGTCCACGTATCTTTGTGCAACCTATTGCAAAGTAAGGCCATCTCCAGTCGAAAAGGGCTACAATGTAGCCATGCTACATTGTAACCCTTCAAAATATGATTTTTTAAAAGAATAGTGGTAAGCTACATTTTGCCATCTCCAAACTGAACGGTGACATTGGTTGGGATGTTGAGATTTCTTTTGGGAAGTGGGTGGGGCCTTGGTTGCAAGTGGGTGTGTTGCTTTCTCAAATTGTAGCCCGGTCATGAGAGGAGGCTACATGCAGCCCCTTTTGTAGCCTTCTAGCCCTCTTCAATTTGTAGCCCAAATTGTAGAACTCTCGTCTGAAGATGGTTTTGAACCAATTTTGGGGGCTACAATAGGTGTAGCCAGCCCTCATGACCTCGGCTGGAGATGGCCTAACAAGAAGGGTAACTAAGCCTAAGGGCATATTTACTTCCTAAAAGTAATCAAAATTAGAATGAGAATGAGAATAGGAAAAGAAAGTTAAGAAATGGGAATGAGATATCCAAGTCCCTTTTGGGTATCAAATTCTTTCATTGGACGGGGAATCATTCCCAATTTTATGGTGAAACTCATAATATTTTCATTATATAATACTTAAGTAAACATAAAAAAATAAAGGAATAAAAATAATTCCCCTTATTCCATTCTCATCACTATGTAAATAAGCCCTACTTGTTGATTTCACGTTGTCTATACAACAACCTCTTATTCGAATCAACATGGTCAGCTAACTATCGTAATCTTAAAAGCAAATAAATAAATTCAATAAATCCAAAGTTATCTCAATCTGAGATTAATAAATTACCATATTTCATTGGAGTTACGCTCTTGATCGACTAGCCATCACAAAAATAGTTTCAAAAATTCATGCTTAACAACTATAGTTTATTTATGAAAATCCTACTCTGCAAGTTTTACATTGTAGAAATGAACAAAGAACTACGATGATAAATAAGACACGTAATATTATCACGAGAAACCGAAAAATTATTCACATTTGGAAAGCGACTCTTCAACCCCCAACTACGCAGTGGTGTGGTGGCTCTATGGGGGTTGTCTTATTGGTATTATAGACTTTCATGCATGCATTCCTATAGCTATATCCTCTTAGATTCTCTCGCTCTCTCCCTATAAATAGAGGCAAGAATGCTCCATAATTTCCAAAACATTCTACACATCCATCTTTCCCTTTTGAAGAAGAAAATAAAAACATGGCTTCCAAAAGTTTCCTTTTGTTGGGTCTTCTCCTTGCCGCCGCCGTCCTCATCTCCTCCGAGGTCGCCGCCGCGAAAGACCTCGCCGAAAATGGTGAGCAATTTTGTTACACTAACAATGGTAGCTAGCTACATTAACCTATGCAAATGCAATTCAGACTTTAACTTAACAGTTTCGTAGCATTAATTATGACTCTTCTTGCAGCTGATGCGAATGGCCTGAATGATGCCAAGTACGGTGACGGGTACCAAGGTGGGTACGGAGGCAACCGCGGGGGCGGTGGGTACGGAGGCAACCGCGGGGGCGGTGGGTACGGAGGCAACCGCGGAGGGGGTGGGTACGGTGGCAACCGCGGGGGCGGTGGATACGGAAACAACCCTGGAGGCGGTGGATACGGAAACAACCCTGGAGGCGGTGGATACGGTGGTGGACCAGGGCATGGCGGTGGTGGACCAGGGCATGGCGGTGGCGGATACGGAGGAGGAGGGCGGTGCAACTACGGTTGCTGCAGGCAAGGTTACAACGGGTGCCAGAGGTGCTGCAACCATGTTAATGAGGCTGTTGATGCACAACCCCACAACTGAGTTTTTGATTAATTAATTGATTAAATTCTGCTGCATTATATTTTGCAGTGTGTTTAATTAGTTAGTTAATCAATTATGTAATATTAGTGGATGCGTGTGAGATCAGTGCTTGAAGTACTTTGTATTAATAATACTTCACTAAGCAATAAGGCACACACATGCAAAAAATAAGCTCATGAGTTATTAGCTAGATGGTCGATCGTGTCGATCCATATGTATACGTACTTGTGTAATGTTGTCTTCGATCAATATGATATTAAGATTTGCAATTTGAAATGAGCACTGTGCTGAAACAATAATACTACAGAATACTAGTGAAATCAATGTTTCATTACACTTTTGTCATAAAAATTTCCAAATTACCCTATACATACTAAATTTGGAAAGTTCCCAAGGAGGTTAAAAAAATTAGAAAAGAACCTCTAAGTACAAAATATATAACATGTTTCTATGATAGACTAATAATTTCAAATATTCATCTCCAAGAACAAAGCTCAATTCAAGATACCAAAAACAAAGTCCAACTAAAAAAATCTGGATACACAATGGCGCATTTCCCCTTGAAGGAAACAAACTTAACAGTAACGTTATTTACACGCATGCCAAAATTTCAAATATTCACCTTGAGGATAATGCCCAATCCAAAATATCAAAAACAGTAGTGGCGTTAACAACGCTGAAAAGTATTTTTGAGTTAATCAAAACTGTTCATGCAAAAGGCACAAATAGATTTTGTCTGTGCAAAAAAGTTTTACAAAATCACAAATTGTTTTTGTATGAGCAAAATTGTTTCTGCAAGGCACAAGTTACTTTTGCGTGTACAAAAATTGTTCCTACAAATTCCCAAACTATATTTGCAGAACTTGAGACCTCTACAATTGAAACATCAACCTCACTAAAAATATCATTTTTTCTCCACTACTGTAGATCACACATGAATCCTACTTCACAAAAATAGAAAAATAATATCAGTAAATCAACTAGTTAATTCTGTGAATCTAATTGAAAATTGAAAGTCATACAAAACACAAGCACAAACAGTCTCAATCAACTTAGACTTTCAATTCTGGATTCATATTGGCACTAAAGGAGGACAAGCCCAAATTTCTTCCACGGCCCCAATCTTCCAAAATATATGGGTCTCAATCAATTCTCATACAAAATACCGTAAAACCTATATATAATCGTAAGTTCGGACCAGATTATTTTTATGACTATAAGGAGGTCATTCTTTAAGAGAGGTATGACTAGCTAGCAAAATTAATTTTTTACTTAATTTCTTTTTTTTTTTGAAAAAATTTCTTACCTAACCTACATTATATGAGTTTTTCCATATTGCGGGAGTAAACCTAGATTATGTTACTTGACATCAATTAGTATAGAGTTTTTTTCATTTGTCTTCCTAGAAAAGCAGTCATGCAACCCAATCGATCTCTAAACTCATACAACAATTTATAGATATTTAACTTCATCTTAATTTTTATTGTAATATTAAGTACTATATTTTTTGTCTTATTGTAATATGATTATATTGAGGCAAATTTCTAAGAACGGGACTCCAAAAATACATGGAATATAATAATGTGGAGGTTATTCCAAAATATAATTGGTCTCGAGGTGGGACCAAAAAATTTTATAATTATATGTAGGTTTTACTGGAGTAAAATACGCGAAAAAGAGCATAAAATAAAATAGAAAACCAAGGGTGGAGCTACTCAAAATATCAATTTTTTCACAGAAATTTCTAAACTTAACAAAAGATCAATATGCCTAATGTAGCCAAATTTAATAAAAAAAATCCTGACTCCACTATTGGAAAAAACAGATTTGGATTGGAATTGAATTTGCCAATAGGATAAGGTTGAAGGAATGGATACTCAACTTGATGCCCCCAACAACCAGCCACTCAACCTTAATGGCTAGTCTACCCCCAGTTACCTTGGTAGAAAATTAAAAAAAGTCCCAGATTTTGCACAATTGTCACTTGACGAACTGGTGGTCGGATGCCGATGCCTCCTCATAAGGGAATGTGAATTATGAGTAAATGGACTGATCACCGCTGCCTCACTTTCTGTTTTTTTTTTTTTGCTAACTCTTAGCTATTTTGATTTTTCTTAGAGGCTGTTATGTACTTTCTGGTTTTCTCATGGCACTTGCTGCCCGAGTCTTAATTGGGCTATTTTGTTCGGGTTTGTGCTCCATCTGGGCCCATACTATCGGGTTTTTTATACGATGCATTGTTAAAAATAAGGGCCTAAAAATAAAGTAATACATGGCAACAATTTGCTGGGGACCCGGATGCAGATACTGCCCGATCGGAATGAATGCTGTGAAGAAAAAGATTTTAAATTTTGCTAGCAGACACACATAATTAGATGGCTGTTGTGTGTTTCGGTGTAAATGAGCCCCATGCAACTTGGTCATTATCATGATATCCAGATCTTCTGACATCTCTCGCGGCATACATACGTGTATGATAATCTTGCTTGGACCCCCACAAGAGTTATTGAGATTTCCATATATATACGTACTACCATCCAAATTACAATTTGCCACCTAATTCAATAACTTCGTCACTCGTGACGCTCCTCCATGAAAGGGGACAAATTATATGTCCTTCCATTTATAAAAGTACTTATCACTTGTTATAAGAAAAGTAAGATATGTCCGCAATTGTACGTAATTGGATATTCGGGCATTTAACACATTTGATACCGATTCTACAATATAATGTATATATACTATAAGCTTGGTACTGAGTTAATTGTACCGCCTTGTTTTTTTTTTGTTTTTTTTTTTCATCCATCAAAAAATTGCTTTTTTGAATAGATATTTTTCACTTTTGCAATTTGATACAAGCAATATGTGGGTGAAAGATTAAAACTTAGAAATTCCAATACATGATAAAACACTCCTTAAAGTTAAGGGTTAATGAGATATTAACCCAAAATTTTTAGTTTTATTAGATTCATACCCATGAACAATTTTTTTGTTGATTAAAACCCAATATCCAAACTCATTAATATGTAGGATAATTATTTGTCCAGACCTTTGTATATTATTTACAACCTATGCCATTGTAATTCCCAAAATATTTTTCAAACCACCTTAACTTTATTTAAATTTACTCTTAATAAAACCCAAAACACCAAATATGTAAAGCATAATCACCTCTCCATGTGCTGAATTTTATGGACGAATTATTTGTTGACTCTCTACAAAGTCACTTATAAATCACCTAGTGTAAAAATACCAATAAAATAAAAAGTATAATCACATCAATCACACCACCTAAGTCACTTAGTCAAAAATACCAAATAAGTAAGAAGTATAACCACCTTAATCACACAACCTAATCAAAAAAACCAACTGACTACAAGAAATATATATAGTCACCTAAGTCATGGCACCTAAGTATAGTTACTACAAGAAAAATATATAGTCACTTAAGTCATGCCACCTAAGTATAGTTCAATATATTATTTTGATTAGTATACACCTAGGCTATGCCACCTAAGTATAATCTTATTATTTGATTTTGTAAACACCTAAGTCATGTCACCTAAGTATTGTTATATTATTCGATTTTGTAAATACTTAAATCAACCTACTAATTATATATATATATATATATATATATATATATATATATATATATATATATATATCTTTAATTATAAATAGGGGTATATTTGGTAGATAAACATATACATGAAGACAATTATGGAAAGTCTTTAAGTTGAAATCTAATCAGCGGGTTTCATTCAACAAAAAAAAGTTTGGTGGGTTTTAAAATAAAAAGATTTAAATTTTGAGTTTTTTTTCTCATTTACTATAAAGTTAACTGAGCTACAAAATCCCAGAAGATGTTTGAAATTTAATCAATTGGAAAGCGACTCTTCAACCCCCATCTACAGAGTGGTGTGGTTGCCCTATGGGGTTATCTTATTATAGGCTTTTCATGCATGCACTTCCTATAGCTATATCCTCTTAGATTCTCTCGCTCTCTCCCTATAAATAGAGGGCAAGAATGCTCATTAATTTCCAAAACAGTCTACACATCCATCTTTCCCTTTTGAAGAAGATAATAAAAACATGGCTTCCAAAACTTTCCTTTTGTTGGGTCTTCTCCTTGCCGTGGTCCTCCTCATTTCTTCCGAGGTCGCCGCCGCGAAAGACGTCGCCGAAAATGGTGAGCAATTTTGTTACACTAACAATGGTAGCTAGCTACATTAACCTATGCGCAAATGCAATTCAGTTAGCACTTTAACTTACAGTTTCTTTGCATTAATTATGACTCTTATTGCAGCTGATACGAATGGCGTGAATGATGCCAAGTACGGTGGCGGGTACCAAGGTGGGTACGGAGGCAACCGCGGTGGGTACGGAGGCTACCGCGGGGGCGGTGGATACGGAAACAACCCCGGGTACGGTGGTGGAGGGCGTGGCGGATATGGAGGAGGAGGAGGGCGGTGCTACTACGGTTGCTGCAGGCGCGGTTACAACGGGTGCCAGAGGTGCTGCAACCATGCTAATGAGGCTGTTGATGCACAACCCCACAACTGATTGAGTAATTAATTAATTGATTAAACTCTACTGCATTAATTGCAGTGTGTTTGATTAGTTAGTTAATTACGTATTACTAAGTGGATGCGTGAGCTCAGTGCTTGAAGTACTTAATATTCCTCGTTATATGAATAAAAACTTCGCTAAGCAATGGGGCATGCAAAAATAAAGTCGTGAGTGGGATTTAGCTATAGCTAAGTGCTCATTTGTGTGCTCTTATTTAGTTTGGTGATCGATCATGTCGATCCATGTGTGTACTTTTGTAATGCTGTGATATACGAAATGAATGGCTTTTTACATTTTGTTTATTATGAGTGAGTGGTATTAAATTTGATATATTTTTTATATTGTAGAAGATAAATGCTACTGCATTGAATATAAATTTCTTCATTCATCTCTATATATTAAGCATCTATTTCCAAGAAGTACCTTAAACATTTGTATTTCTAAAAATGCCTCCAGTAATTCATATATAAAATCTCAAAAATTCTCTCAGTTCACATAGAATATCCATGCATACCCTCAGTTCACATAAAAATTCCAAAAATGCCCTCAGTTGATTATCAACTGATTCCAACAAGGATAATTTTTGGCTCGGGATACTTTATTCTTATTTTTCACCCTCTCGGTTGACACGTATCATGATCGGAATCATTCATTTTATTGATTATACACATAAGATCATCCCTTCAAAAAAAATCACTTATGTACGAGATCGTTTGTTCATTTAACATTGAAAAACACATGAATGCTACAATTAAATGTCAAACAAACCGTCTAAATGTTTCAAATAGTTAGATAACCAAATAATTTTGGATTTGAGTGATTTTTTGTAGAAATGATCTTCTGTGTATAATCAATAAAATAAACAGTTTCGATCACGATACCCATCAACCGAGAGGATGAAAATTAAAATCAAAGTAGCCCTTATCTACTTTGGCTAGAATAACCAAAAATTATCCTCACAACAAATACCCAACACCAAATACCAAACTAAATCTATAAAAGACCATTGACACACGCATATATGTATGGCGAGATTCCAGTATACGTCAAAGTTACACAGATTAGATGCCAGATGGCATGTACAACATGCATATGAAATAAATTGCACCTGTCAGATTCAGGCACATGTATATATATATATATATATATATATATATATATATATATAAACCTTATACATACTAAACTTGGAAAGTTCCCAAGGAGACATGAAAAAAAAACACCACCACACAGCATGCGTCATCCATTAACGAATCTTCTCAAACCAATTATCTTATTCACACAAGCCAAAATAACCTTTTGAGCTATTTTCATGTTAAATTAGTTAAAATAGTGTTATTGGAGATGCATACAATATAGTCCCAATTAAGCAACTTAGAGACTTTCGACTCTGGATCTCATCTATTATCTCTTACAAAAATACCCGAAAAAGGAAAGGGAAGACAGATTTGGATTGGAATTCGATTTTGACCGACGATGTGTAATCACGTCATTGAGATAAGGTTGAAGGTATGGATAGTCAACTTGGTGTCCCCGGGCCCAATCAGCCTTAATTGCTAGTTTACTCCAATTGGTTAACGATTAAGTTGTACTTACTTAACAAAAAAAAAAAAAACGATTAAGTTGTACTTTCGCTGATCAGGCTTCCTAAATATGGCATACCACAAAGAAAACTTCCCGCATTTTCTGTCCTTTTTTGCCTGTCTTCAGGAAACATTGAGGAATGAAAATAGAGTTCAATTCAAGGGACAATCACTTTTTGACATACACTATGACAGCCATTTATATGAATGTTGAGATTTCTCTCAGAAATGAACTTGTTATTTAATTCATAGACTTAATTAATCAAATACTTAAAAAAATTCATTAATCAAACTTATTTGGTCGTCAATACCCATAAGAGCATCTCCACCGGGAAATCAGCAAATCGACTACGATCTCGGCCGAAAGGAGGTTTTTCGATCGGGCGATTTTGTGGGCAAGGAAATCGCCCAGACGATTTCCACCGCAAGGAAGGCGAAAGGCGAGGGCGATCTCCCCGAAAGGCGATTTTGCAGTGCGCACTCAGCTTTCCTCGTCAGCTTTTGCAGGTGGGTGTCGGCGGTCGAGGGCGAGTCCGAAGACCTCGTCCGAGGGCGGCGATCGACATCGCCCGCGACTGCGAGTCCGATTCCTCGTCCGATTTGGCACCGGTGGAGGTGCGCTCGTCCGATTCCGCTGGAAATTCGTCGATTGCCCGTCCGATTTTGCAGCCGGTGGAGATGCTCTAAGGGCGAGTAGTACAGTGGTTGGTAGGAGGGATTTGGGCCCACTGTAAACATAGAGGGTTAGCTATTCGAATCCTTTACGGACTCGTTTACTTACAAGAGAGAATTGGAAACAAAATTCGGGAATGAGAATTAAGAATGAGAATCGGATACCAAGTAACTATTGGGTATCTGATTTTCATTTCTTAAGGTGTTTTTGCCCGTGAATTGGAGTATGATGTACTAAATTTTAATTCTTAAGTGAGTTAGTAAATGCATGGTAACTAAGGAAACAGAATAATTCTCAATAATTCTTATTCCTTCCATTTTCATTCCTTATACGTAAATTGCTGATCAAGCCCTTGGTTTACCTGCACATACTCTATGCGGGCCAAGAATGTAGGTCCGAGTTTATCTGACAAAGATTAGTCCAATGTGGCCCTGCAAGGAGTTCCTCTATATATTAAAAAAAAAAAATCTCACGTTTACACCGCTCAAAATTGTTTCTAGAAGTATTTGATCGTATTTCTTCGTCTATCTATTAAAATCAACCAAACAAATTTTGAGCAAGATCAAGTCAAATTTATGTATATCTTACATACACGAATGTGAATGTACCTGTCCAAATATCCATGCAAGCTGAGGTCAAAACGATACGTGTCTTCGCATGAACAACTCTACGTTGGTACGTCAATCCCGAATTCATGATAAGCATTTGAAAAGGAATATAATATCAAATACTTAAGTCAAAGTAGCCACCTAAAGTTTAAAAGCCCCTTGTCCTCTACTTAACTCCCCTATTTTGTCATCCTAGTGCATTCCCCAACACTATAAAACAGTGCGCATCGCCACCTTTCCATCTTCACAACTCTCACTCTACTAGTAAAAAAAAAAACGATCATGAGTTTCAAGGCTTTCATTTTGCTGGGGCTCCTCTTCGGGGCCGTCGTCCTCGTCTCCTCCGCTGCTGAAGCTGAGCCATCCAAAGACGAGAAAAAAGGTTTAATTAATTAATACAATTATTTTTCTGAGATATTCTAATCTAATATGAATTAATGATAAAATCTGTGTTACGTACTTGATGGTTTTGTTTACAGTATTGTTACCTACTAGATATTTAATGATGTATATATGCCTGCATGGGTGCAGTAGTCAAGGAGGCGGCGGCGGCGGTGCAGGAAGCGAATCCCGAGGAAGACCCGAAAACCACCTTTCAAGGAGGCGGTGGAGGTCGCGGTAAATACTGCGGGTGTTGCTACAGTCGATATGGATATCGGTGCGGCTACGTGTGCTGTAAACAGCGTGAATCTGCTGATGACCAGCCGGAAGTGGTGGCTGAGGAGGCGAAGGAGGCTGT
Organism: Spiraea crenata; assembly: GCA_033992175.1. Classification (NCBI taxonomy): domain Eukaryota; kingdom Viridiplantae; phylum Streptophyta; class Magnoliopsida; order Rosales; family Rosaceae; genus Spiraea; species Spiraea crenata. The sequence goes on from JAVBHV010000019.1 coordinate 1,083,410, forward strand.
AGGGGATGCGAAGCAGCCTGATGGATACGGATACGGAGGAGGAGGATATGGAGGAGGCGGTCGTCATGGTGGCGGAGGATATGGCGGAGGCGGCGGTCATCACGGTGGCGGAGGAGGAGGGAAAGGCTGTGGATATAGAGGATGTGGAGGAGGAGGATATGGAGGCGGTGGAGGCGGGAAAGGCTGGGGAGGTGGCGGTGGTGGTTACGGACGAGGTGGCGGCGGTGGCGGAGGAAACTGATGAACGATCTATGCACATATATAATAAAAAAAAGTAGTTTATGTATAAGAGAAGGAAAATATGAATAAAAGCTGCATGCATGGGATGATCATGTACGTAGAGGTATATGGAAATGTTCCATGCACGAGAAGAACATGAGGTACATGAAAATACATGTCCATGTAGATCCTCTTTTGTACTTTTAAAGAAAACAAATGTAGCTCTCTCTCCCTCTTTTGTGTTCTATATATGTTTTGTGTACCTTTCGCACTCATTGAAAGTACTCTAAAATCTCTAATTTTGCTTTCAGAACCATACGGACGCACTCTCTCGTATACAACTGGTAGAATGATACTTCCGGCCAGATACATAATTTTGCGATAAAATTGAGTATTTATCCAAGTAAAATGTTTGGGAGATCTATGTATATGTCACGGGTAACTCATCATAACAACCGTTAAAGGGAAGAGTGGAGTAATGCAATTTTGAAATTTACTAAAAAAAAAACAAATGACTATTTATGGACTGAATTACAAACTCCTTATACTGATTAAATAGATAAATATACTTTTATTTTTAGGCGTAATCCACCTTGATAAAGATAAGCGAAATGATCACTTATAATTTATATATAGCTTCGCCAAGTCGAAATAGCTAACCATTCACTCGTAAATATGATGCACGTGTGCTTCCTCTCTTAAAGCCTTGCTGTCGAGAAAGAATTCCCCTACATTAAATTTTTTGTCATGATCATTAAGAAACTGACACATAACAAATTTATGATCAATTTTACATACGTGATGGTTTCTAATTAGCTTGAACTAATAATGCGACTATACAATGGGTCCATAGAAGTTCTTCTTCTTATTATATATTACAGCTTCAACTCTTTTCGTGTGAGATTTTACGTAAATCAAATATTCTCAAGGTTTTCATTTTGTTCGGGCTTCTCTTTTATATATTCTAGTCTCTTCGACTACTGCTGAAGGACTGAAGCATATCGAAAAATGCCAAAGGTCAACTTGTCTAATTATTGAAATTTCTGACTACTTTACATATATAAATTATTAGAGCAATATGTATCTAAATTAATTAAAGCAATGTGTTGCCTCTCAATATATACGATTATTATAAATAACCAAGAGCAAAAACAAGCCCCCAACCTTATTTTAAGTTTTATACATAAATGTGTCACTTTGTCGTAGATTCTAAACTATCATACGACCATATATGTAAACGTGAGCTTATAATTAAATCACCGAAAGAGAGAGATTTATTTTTATAATTATTTATAAGCAGGTTTTAAGCTGCTCTGATTAGTCGGGCACCTCAGTCTTTGATCTGGATGTGTAGCAAATCACAACTTTCCAAGAACATTGATTCCCTAGAACATTCATATCACTTGTCTGCTGGGACCATATATCATTTTGAACACCGACTCATCGTTCCAATACTCGATTAACGCAATGGCCACATGCTATGACCTCAACCCGTCCACACGTCTCGATTCACTCAGTTTCGGCCCAGGCCCAGGTGATAACCCAGACGTCTCCACATGCACACAGTGGCTTATGTGTTAACTTGTTCGCTAGCCAAGTATTCAACTCCTCGAGACTCCACATTTCTCTAGTGGTTCTCATCCAACAACAACCGGCTCCCCTCAATTTAATGGCATTTTGTCTTTTACCACCCCATCCTCCACTGTATAAATAACACAAAGGAAAGCCCATACTTCCACGGTGAAGTTCTCCAACATATATACGAAACTCCTGAAAAATCTCAAGCTTTGTTTTTGTGTGGGGAAATTAATTTTGCGAGTGCTGCAGAATAACAATGGCGAGGAAGAAAATGAAATTCAACCTGGGTCTCCAGCTTCTTGTTTTTGCTCTCATCGTTTTTTCAGCGATAGCTGAGTTAGGTAACGTTATTAGTTTTTTTGTTTAGATTAGAGTAGACTATTACGTGTATAAATTAAACTGAAGTTGGGCTTATTTGTATGGGCAAGGCCCACATAGTTTAGGAAGCTTAATTAATGATGGGTGAAAATTGGTGTAGGGGAAGAGAAAGTGGTCGATGATTGCATTCACCACGGCAGCCTTGGTCGGCGCGGTGTACGGAAGTGCGGCAAAGATGAAGAAGCCATGCTACAAGAGACACGTGAGTTTTAAGCTTGCCAAAAATTCTATTACTGTCCATTAATGAGAATTATCAACATTAATCTTCATTATACTTTTAAATTTTCATTTGTAAGCAGAGGACGGATGGGAGGAACTAAACACTGTAAAACATGACGGGTATAGTCTTGAGCACCATGGTGGTGGTGGTCATGGTGGCGGTGGGGGTCATCAAGGCGGTGGTGGTGGCGGTGGGGGTCATCAAGGCGGTGGTGGGCATGGCGATGACAATGATGAATACGGTCCTCAAGGTGGTGGTGTACGTGGCGGTGGACAAGCAGGCGGTGGATATGGTGGTGGTGGTGGCAGTGGCGGACAAGGCGGTAGTGGTGGAAAAGGTGGTGGACATGGAGGCGGACAAGGTGGCAGCGGAGGACAGGGAGGTGGACATGGAGGCGGACAAGGTGGCAGCGGAGGACAAGGTGGTGGACATGGAGGTGGTAAAGGTGGAGGACAAGGTGGTAGCGGAGGACAAGGTGGTAAAGGTGGTGGACATGAAGGTGGTAAGGAGGACAAGGCAGCAGCGGAGGAGGAGGACAGGGTGGAGGCGGAGGGCAAGGTGGGGGACATGGAGGCAGTAAAGGTGGCGGCCAAGGTGGTAGCGGAGGGCAAGGCGGGGGACAAGGAGGTGGTAAAGGTGGTGGAACAGGGCGGTAGTGGAGGACAAGGTGGTGGACATGGAGGCAGTAAAGGTGGTGGCCAAGGCGGGGGACAAGGAGGTGGTAAAGGTGGTGGACAAGGGGGTAGTGGAGGACAGGGGGCAGTGGAGGACAAGGTGGTGGACATGGAGGCAGAAAGGGGGTGGCCAAGGCGGGGGACAAGGAGGTGGTAAAGGTGGTGGACAAGGCGGTAGTGGAGGACAAGGTGGTGGACATGGCCAAGGGGGTAAAGGAGGTGGACAAGGAGGTGGTAAAGGGGGTGGACAAGGAGGTAAAGGTGGCAGCCAAGGTGGTGGACAAGGAGGTGGGAAAGGCGGCAGCGGAGGCCAAGGCGGTAGCCATGGAGGTGGTAAAGGTGGCAGCCAAGGAGGCGGACAAGGTGGTAGCGGAGGACAAGGAGGTGGCCAAGGTGGTGGTAAAGGTGGCGGTGGAGGACAAGGAGGTGGTGGTGGCAGTGGACATGGAGGCGGTAAAGGTGGAGGCCAAGGTGGCGGACATGGAGGCGGTAAAGGCGGAAGCCAAGGTGGTGGAGGAAAAGGAGGCAGTGGCGGACAAGGCGGTAAAGGTGGTGGTGGCGGACAAGGCGGTAAAGGCGGAGGCGGTGGCGGTGGCGGTGGCGGGTTTTAGTCCTAGCAATAGAAAAGAAACTAAAGTGATAGGCCTCTAGCTAAATAAATAAAAATTATGTACGATTCCGTACATGATTGAAGCCAATTGTATATATGGTGAACTATAGAGTAAAAATAGAAAAGAAACTAAAGTGATCGGCCCTCTAGCTAAATAAATAAAAATTATGTACGATTCCGTACATGATTGAAGCCAAGTGTATGTATGGTGAACTGTAGAGTAAAATAGCCTTGTGTGTTATGCACATGTAACTCCTTTCAATATATAAATCGTGTGTTATAAATTTTCAGCCTTTTTTTGTTTTCGTGGAAGGACTAATGCTATATAAATCAGTTAGTTGGAGGACGTCATAAATCAGATAAAACACATTTGCTACCATATTAACGTCACCAACAGGTTAAGTCTAAACATTCTCACATTTAATCTAAATTTGATTGTTTGATTGTCTATGTAAAGTTTTATTCAAATGAAACTCATAGTTCATCAATAATAATTATGAACCGCTAGATAACAAAACATGAGCCGATTATTGTAACAGTTTATTGAAACATATAAGTGTGCGTACCACTTTCTGTTTTTTGTACTATTATTGTCGTCAACATCACGTGCCACAAGCGTAGCTATATATGTAGAAACACCATTGCAAATCAACCATGGAATAGTGAGCAACAACATGAGCCGACGGTGCATGAAAAGACAGTAACATTTATGGGCTTTTCAGTTTCTATTTTCAACGGGTGCAGGTGGATGCACGGTGTGTCATGTGAGGAGCCTAACACGGATACTGTCTAAAAAGGGGTGGGGATCTAATTTGACATTGCCCATTTGAAAGGGCCTTGCTTGTAGTTAACTTATAAGTTATATGATTGAAGAACTATTGAAATGAAACCGATATGCATGTGTGTTAATCATGCATGATGATTATACTTAATCATAGTTCACCTCCTCATATGAAAGATTAAATGTAATTTCTAATCTACTCATTATCAAAATAGTAAGAAAAATATGTTCAAAATATTCTATGAAGAGAAAAATTGTTTTAAACATAATGTAATGGTATAAAGAAAAAGGAATAATATGTATTGATACATTCTACGAACCTAATTACATTAAAGACCGGTCAGCACTATAAGCTAATTAATGTGAGCCAAACTTCTTATTGTACTTTAAATACTCATCAAGATTGATTATCATGTATATACAAACAATATATAGGTAATTCAAATTAGACCAAGACAAGGAAAACGCTAGAAAAATGCTGCTAAATTAATGGCTAATCATATGCACAAAAGTAAAGAGATTTAAAAACGTCTTTTAAATCTTCAACTGTTGAGGCAACTGGAGGACAAAAACAAGAGCCCAAAGTGTGAAACAAAAAGGGCCTTCTAACCTCCTGGTCTTTGGCCCACCTTTGATGAAAAATTATAACAAAACCCTCCTTTGAAAACAACATCAACGGGAAACCCTCGTCATCTTCTTGGGAACAACCTTCTTCAATTTGCATTATTAATTTGACTTCTCCACACACACACACAAACACAACACACACACTACTCTCTTCTCCTACTCTCTCTCTCTCTCTCTCTCTCTCTCTCTCTCTCTCTCTCTCTCTCTCTCTCTCTCTCTTCAATTTCTACATGTTTTTTGGTTTTCTTTGAGCAACATTTTGGGGCCAATTTGAAAACCACCACACAAGTTAATTATGAAGATCAAGAAGAAGAAGTTGCATAGTTTTTTGGGGTGCTACCATTTATGCCTAGCTTTGTGGTGTGGCCGGATATGATCGTGACGAGCTTACGCTGCAGGAGTGTTTCCGGCGGAGAATTCGTCGGAAAACCAAAAATAAAAAGATTTAGCGGCGTACATGGGAAAGCCAGGCATTTGTTCTTCCTCTTCCTCTTCCTCTTGTTGTAATTTTCTTTCTGTTATATTTATTTATTTGCATGTTTAGTATAGTGAGAAAGAATTCTTACAAGTACACCAGTGGTATCCAATCTCTTTCATCCACCTTATTCAGAACGCAGTAATACATGGAATTTCAAGTGTTTGCTTTCTCTCTGAGTGGTTTTAATTATAAATTAATATTTAGTTATAGATGCATTGCACATGAGATTTATGTTTAATGTCCAATGTTCCTCTTAGAGATCTGATTAACTTGATGATTTAACAAACAAAACCAAATCGATCATGGTGGAATTTCCCAGTTTTGTTTATTTTTTTAGATAATTGATTAATTAGCTAGTTTTGTGAGCTTGGGCGGTGTATAGTTGCTAAGGTCATTCTTTGGTGAATGTTGTTGAGGATTATTATAATCAAGTTCATTAGTTTTGTTGCTTTTTTGTGAAATTATTGGAGGCCTGGGTAATTACGTAGCATTATTTGAAATCCAACAACCCTTTTAAAAGAAGTAATTATTTCATCATTTTCCTTCTTTTTTTCTGAAAAGAATTATTTAGTCGTTTTCAATTAATTAATTCACTCCTCATTTTCCTTAACCTAGTGGTGGGTAGAGTGGCAAATCGGTAGGGGCATCATTCATCTTTCAAATAGCAAAGAATCATTTATAAAGCATCATTCAACGTTGGAGAAATAATGATTGTCATATATATTGTGAATATGAAAAACATATTCAGACAAAAATATTTAATTTTGTCAAACATGAATGTTTATTAAATTCTACACGTCAAGATCACACGTTTGATATGTCTGGTTTTTCCTAATCCAAATTTGGCCATATGCCTAGGGGAGTGAAATGTGAAAAACCAATTTGACTTGATAATTTTGAGGAGTTTTTCAGGTGGATTTCAACGCAACATGCCCCATATTCATTTCCTGTACGTTGATCAATGGACACGTGTCCTGATACTCCAATCGCCTGATTAATTTTTTTTTTTCAAAAATTTTCTTTGGATTATGGGATAAAAATCATAGAAATCAACTTTACCAAGTGTTTTGGTAAACCGTGTCGGATGGAAAATTAGCTACTTCAATATTACACGCCTTGCATTGCGCCCGAGGCTCGACGTTGTTTATTTACTTTGACTTCTCCAATTGCTTGCTTATCTTAATTTACCTATGAAAGTATTATAATTAAGTTGAGCAGACTAAAATACAGTCAAATTGATTAAAACAATGTATTCTTTGCACTCAAGTTTGAATTCTATTAAAGAAAAAACAGTTTAAAGTTTGATGATATATAGTTATGGGGATGTGTTATGAGATTATGAATGGTCAACGACAGGAATGCCTTGGGAGTTTGTACTTGATTTAAGACGGTTAAACTAATCTCACTTTGTTTATCTTTGTCATTAGTAAAACATCCTTTTATTCACGTATGCATGTGCACGTGTGAGTAAAACTTTATTTCATTTAGCTGGGAGATAGTGACTTCCTAGAGTCAAAGAAACCTGACTGAGATCCAAGAACTTAGTGAAAAAAGATCATTAGTTAAATATGAAGTCTCATTTTGTATGCTTAGTTGAGGAGTGGAATACAATTATACTTTGTACTAATCATACTTTTGACTAGTGTGTTATGTCTCTCTTTTGACGCCCTTAGATTAAAATTAGATATTAGGTCTCATTTCATGGGTAGTTAGAACTGGATCTGATCTTATATAAATTTGACCAATGCTTCAGATACAAAAAATTTATAGATAAATTAGATTCGCAATAATGTGACACTACATTCAGCTAATAAAAATGAGGATGCCTACCTCACTTTTCTCACTTTCCTTTGTCTTTGTACTATGCCACATTAATTGTGTATTTAAATTATGTACAAATTTTACGTGCGTCTAATATTGTTTTATTAAGAAGAGGCTAAAATCATTACACTAGACAACAATCTACAATGACAAAAAAATAAATAAATAAAGTCGTCTTCGAAAGTATTGGACTCTCATATAACGGATCAGGTCGAGTTTCAACTCCCCATGAAACGAGACCTAACACCGAAGGCAAAGCTAATTTCGGACTAAACAGATTTTGGGCCTCGTACAGATGGCCCAATTCATCATTTGCAAGAACAGCTTCATTTGCTAAGTTTCCCAATAGATCTAGTAGCCAGGGTCAACCAATGGTTTACAGCTTTTATGCCATGAATCACTGGCCCCTCACATATTTGTAAACCCGATTTTGGAAGCACGAGACGAAGGTTCTGTCCGTATCTAATAATGACAACACAAAACTTAGAAGCAAATCCTCGAGCAGTTGAACAACTTAAACTTTGTTTAAACATATTGGCTTTCTGAAAACAGACTAAATCGTAATCCCTAGAGTAAACAACTATATAAATATTTCCTACGAAACACCATATTGTGGGGTCGTGGGTTCACGTAAAGGTATTAAAATTGGATCTGCTTGATACTTTGTTGTGAGGTTTGGTGATGATCTCAATTCGATTAATTAATTAGCATTGTGAAAGTTGAATAAGGTTTTGCAACATATTTGGCGCTAAAATGGTGGTCAATACACTTGGTCAAGTTCTTAGGGTCCTAATAAGATTTAATCGTGAAAGACTGATTATGACATTTATATATTTTTCTTAAAGCAAACGGGTGAGCTTGAAAGTGGTATCAGGATTATCAAGTGGAGAAATGCATTGCGTCACTTGTCGTACAAATGTGGGAGCAAAATCATGCATATGGGCGTTGCACTATATTGCGATGAAAGATCTATTGTAATGAGTAGTAATAGTATTGTACATTGGGATGGTGACTTTGCTTAGGCCATACAATTGTTTGCATATATATGGGTGTATCTTTGTGGTAAAGGCAAGAAGTAGGTGTTGCACGTGTGATATCTACAGAAAAAACATATCTATTGGTCATTATCAAAGAAATTGATTGGTTGAACATATAGGGACCCCATTGCACTATTGGGTTGCACCTAATTGCTCTTTTTGTGTTGGTCCGTTTGGTGGTATCTAGTATTTACTCCAAGTTATTCAGAATGGTATAAAAGGAGAATTCATTGGTGGTAATTGAGGCTATTCAAATAGAAATTACATTCTTTTGACTTCATTTAGCTCATAATAGGGGAAGGAAAGAAAGCGGCACGCACGATCCACAACCATATTGTTGTAACTTTCTAATTACTTCATTTATACAATGTGTCGAAGATGAAGTTGGAATGTAGAAGAGTAAATTGGAACTCAATCTTGATTGACAATGCTCACCTAATTTTGGAGTTGTAACTATTATGATTGGAGTTCTTTTAGAAATGTATCTCTGAATTTAAAATAATGATTAGAAAATTAAATCATCAAAAACACATTAGGTTTTGGGTTTTGGTCATCTCCATCCTTGGTTTCTTCTTGTTGGTCCTCATGTGTTTTTAGTTTTGCTTTCAAGTTTCTTCATCCACTAGAACAAAATATTCCCGTTTGTTTTCGCTTGGCCATTTGTCGGCTCTCATTAATAAAAAAAATCGGCGCTCTCTAAGTGTGGGACCCTTATGAAAAAACCGGCCCAATTTTGTTTTGGTTACAACGGATGCGGACCAAAGATAGATTAAACAGATTCTATCCACACGTTGACACTACCTGTCAACTTTGTCTGTCTGATGTGGAGACTCCTGATCATCTTTTTCTTGACTGCCCATTTGCTCAAGGCGTTTGGGCGAAGATGGCGGATATTCCGCTACCTCCGCCTAATACCTATATTATGCTTAAAGATTGGTTAGATAGCCTTTTTAGTGATCACTCCTTTTCGAAGGAGTCTTTGGCTAGATGTCTCCTGGTTTGTTGGCATATTTGGGATGCGAGGAATAAGCTCGTTTTCCACCATAAAACTCCTCTTGTTACTCAGGTTGTCCACCGTGTTCTTGCTATCAACCAGGAGTTCCGTGCTGCAAACTCTCCGTCTCTGCCTCCTCACCCTCCCTCCTCCACTTACATTAGGTGGAAGCCGCCTGACTCTTCCCGAATCAAGATTAATTTTGATGGCTCAGTCAAGGACTCGGGAGCTGCCTCAGGATTTATCATAAGAAATGACATGGGCTCTCCACTGCTTGCTGGGGCTCGGGATGTTGGTGCCGCTTCTGTTCCCACGGCAGAGGCTCTTGCCTTACGAGATGGCCTTCTATTTGCTCACCAAAATCAGTTATGAGCGCATCTCCGTGGAGGGTGACTCCAAACTTGTTATAGATTGTATCACAAACGCGTGTGCTACACCGTGGTCGCTTCGTGCTATTATTCGTGATATCCGTCACTGGCTTCTCGTTCCAGTCCATTACTGGACCCATATCTTCCGTGAGGCCAATTTTGTAGCCGATGCTGTGGCTAGTCAGGGTCATGGTTTATCTAATATGTATATTTGGCAAAACTCCGTTCCACCTAGTGCCCGGAGTGCTCTTGTATTTGACAATATTGCCTCTGGCTGCCCCAGAGGGTTCTCGCTTTAATTAAATTCTTTTGTTATCAAAAAAACAACGGAGGCCGGCCCAGCACCCAAACACGTACACATGTCCTCGTACAAACGTGCCAACACGTTTGGGTCAAGAGCACTAATCAACTGCTTTGGTCGTATGTACTCCATGCCATGCAATCGCTGACTTGGAATCATGATCAAGAATAGGTGTACTATGATAGCACAACGATATCATCAAAATCACCCAATATTATAATACAAACGCAATTGACGGAATTTTCCACTTAAAATCGAATTCACTCATAGTCACTCAACAAAGTAGAAAGTGAATATCATTAACAGGAATATCACATACAGGCAATGCAATAATATGAGTGAGAACTTTCGCACGATAGGGCTATATATAAAGTGACGCTTAATTAAGATCTTCGTTTTAAGGTCATGTGGGGTCCTTTTCTATAAGTGTCGTCAGATTAATCTAACAGTAGATTTTATTATAAAATTAATACCATATTTGTAAACACCAATTTACCCAATCACCTCATCCCCTACAGAAACCTAACTAGTGAAAACAAAGTCTACAAGCACTCCTTTGTCGTCACCAGTGGCAACATAAACTCTTCACCATGAAACAGTAGAAGTCCGGTTGTGACTAGTGGAATCTGCACATACCCTCACCTCATTCTCACAGCACTGACCTAGAAATGACTTATAGTTGAATCCATCCAACGACAAGCCCTCCAAGCAAATGACACTAACCTTTGTAAAATACTTGCGCGAATCACTGCCGCTCTTCGGAAATTCCCAAGTTTCAATTTTAGCGGGTGGCGGCTGTTTTCGGGCGATCATCGATTCGGTGATCTCTTTGTCTTCTTTGGCGATGAGCTGCTCATCTGCCCTTGGCCAAGGGCGATGGCAGAGGAACTAAGACTTCATCAATGATGGTGGACCAATCGTAGTCGTTGGGGTTGTAAAGGGAGGTGAAGGACTGGACGAAGTTGATGGTGAAGAAACTTAAGAGGTAGATGAAGGGAGGTGAAGAGGGCGAAGATGGCGGCGATCTTAACTGGGATGGAACCAAGGAAGTTTATGGGGATGAAGAAGTCCATCGAGGATGAAGACCCCTAGAGAAGATAAGGAGGTGATTGGATAACCGGTGTGGTATTAATTAAATAATTAAATTCACAGTTAGATTAATCTGACAATTCTTATGGAAGCAGATCTTACATGATCTCAAAACAAGGACTTTAGATGAGCAGAACTGAGACTATATAAACCCTAAATCTTTTCTATAATGGTCACCCAATTCAATTTTTATGATTAAATGGTTTACAACATGTGATTGTAATATTAGATATTTTGATTAATGGACATGTACGATTCTGAGTCAACTTAGGTGGCGTTGTCCATCTTCGGACATGGATCTAGGATTATAAGTAAGAGTAAGACAATCACACATGATTCCGCCCTTCCCTTTTGGCGCGCAATTGAGAGAATGATGGCCCACTTATTGGGGCTCCACAACTCCAGCTCGCTAGCACTTCCCGGTAATTATTTTGCGGGCCACAAATTAGTTAAAACACGATTTTGCAAAAATGACCCTACATCTATCATTTACTACGAACATGCCCTTCCTAACTAATGTGAAACGGCTTAAACTAAAACGCGCTTCATTATTTTGTCAACTATGTTTTGTTGTCCTTGATCTTGAACAGTTGACCCCAAATCCTCATTATGTAAATTAAAGTTAAATCTTTGTTTCTCTGTGTTGAAAGCTGAAACAGTTAAATATTCACTCATTGATAAACATGCTTTTAACCTACTTAAATTATTAGAGAACAAGTCTTGCTCAACAATTTCATAATAAAAGTTTAGCATTTTTTTAATTCGCGTTTAACCAAAAAGGGTATCGTTTAGTTTCCCTAATTTGTAAGTCTAGGTTGTAATTTCCTCCATATGTTTCTCCTTCTTGGTCTTCTTGGTCTTAAATCTTGATTATAATTTCTAACTACTTCACATAAAAACAGAAAAAGTAACCGAACTAAAAACAGCCAAAATCCAGAAAAAGGGAATGTCTGTCACATTTCATTACAATAAATTGGCTTCAATTACATCCAAAAATGAATTTTTATACAAAGAAATTTAAAAGCCAAAAATCCCCCACAAAACTATTTCTGTACCCAATTTGCCCCTTCCTACCATACTTATTTCTTTTCCATACCAGGAGGCACCATCCCAGTTCAGACCATCCATTTTTTTTATTTTTTTTATTTTTTTGTTGTGCCCTACAATTGCAAGCTTTAAATTACTCCCCAACATTTAGGAGTTTCTTGCTAAACCCACTTCTTAATCATCCCTCCCCCATATCTATTTTTCTAAATTAGGATATTTTGGTGCTCTTGAATCAAACCCAAAATCTCAGGTACCCTCTCTTCTTTCCCTATTTTCTCTCTGGTAATTTACATTACTGCAAAAATAATCTTTCTGGGTTTTTTTTTTCTTGAGAATAAATTGTTTTTCCAACAAAAAAGCCCACCTGGAAAGGAAAAAAGAGAGGACTTTTTCTTTGATATTTAGGGTAGTGTATACTAATGCCACAATAGACACTTTCATAGCCATCACAAATGCTTGTTTTTTTGTGATATTTCATCAAATCCTTCGGAACCCAGCTGAAGAAAACCAACACTTTCTTCAGTCCTTGTTCAAAGATTCAACCTTTCCTTCATTTCTTTCTTTTCAGGCTACAATATAAAGACCATTTCAATGGTGGGTTTGTAGCTGGTGTGTTTTTTTGCTTGTTTGACAAGGGCCTCTTATCTTCATTTCCTCTCTCTCTCCTCCCTTTATCTCTCTCTACATTTCTTGATCTGAACCCACCAAAGAAATTATGTTTGGAACTCAAAGCCAAAGAGACCTTTCTTTTGAGCTTCAATCCCAAATCCCAATCTTGAGGCCCAGCATCCACAGCAGGAGGGCCAATCTGACTGTAAAATTCCAAGACCTTTATGGGTTCACAGTGGAAGGAAATGTGGATGATGTGAATGTGTTGAATGAGGTGAGGGAGAAGGTGAGGGAGCAAGGTAGGGTTTGGTGGTCTCTGGAGGCCAACAAAGGTGCAAATTGGTACCTCCAGACTTCGATTTCTGGTGGGATTGCGCTCAAATCGTCGCTAAAGTTCTCGGCTTTGGCCAATGCCATCACTCTGAAGAGGCTGATTCGGAAGGGGATTCCGCCGGTGCTCCGGCCAAAGGTGTGGTTTTCGGTTTCCGGGGCGGCTAAGAAGAAGTCCACCGTGCCGGAGAGCTACTACGATGACTTGATCAAGGCCACTGAGGGGAAAGTCACCCCTGCCACCAGGCAGATTGATCATGTGAGTTGTTCATTTATCTATGTTTTTGGACTGAAATGATGGGTTTGTGGCAAATGTTGGATCTTTTGGCTCTTTGGGTTTGATTAATGAATGTGGTTCTGTTTATGTGTGATGTTCTTGGTTTCGGCTACCCTTTTGAGTGATTAGGTAATTGCTGGATGAATTTAGGAAAAGATTGAGATAGCTAGAAGATTAGGTAATTTTTGTGATAATTTGGATAATTCTAGTTCGCAGCAGTTGGTTGTTTACTTATAGAGATGGATTGGGGAAATGTTCCATTAGCTTTTGATTCGATGTTCAGCGTTTGTAGGTTTGTATGCGTGTTGCCATTAGATTCACTCCAGTTCTGGAATTTACCTGTAAACCGTATGTGCAGGACCTGCCCCGTACCTTCCCGGGTCACACATGGTTGGACACCCCAGAGGGTCATGCTGCTCTCCGGCGTGTGCTTGTTGGGTACTCGTTCCGGGATTCTGATGTTGGCTACTGTCAGGTTGCTCTCATACACCTTTGATTATGCAGATGAATTGTTCTAAAGTTATCTGATTATTTTGAGCGTGAAAGTGTCAGAATGTCATATGTTGCAAACCTATGCTATTATGAGTCGCAATACCTTTGTTGTCTTCTTTCGCACGGCAGAATGCTATTCTACTCTTTTCAAGCATTTTCACTTTTTAGGAAATGTTAGTTTAACAAATGAGTTTTGTTCGGCTTACCCTCCAACAATACAGGAAAAAAAAAATACATTTAGTTTGGAAACTTTCAAAAGCAGTTGTTACTTGGTAAGGTTTTGCAAAGTTCACATTAAACCCCAGCTCTGCTATAAACAGAATGTCATATGGTTGGAACACAGTACCCAAACCTGGTAATTAATCGAAGAGAATAACACAAATTGAATCTGTTTGGATGCCTTCCCCAAATGCTTATTTTAGAACAGTACCTTTCTGTTGTTCCCCCAGCGAACGCAACACCTTATCTCACCAACTCTACTTTGTTCCCCACTGAAGTCTGAGTTTACCCATCAAAAGGTGCTTCAAGGTTCATCTCCATTCGCTTTTACTGCTTGAGAAATCATGTTATTTCATAAGTATCTGAGATAACTGTATTTATGCAACGAAGTGGGGTTCTCTTTGTCTTTAATTTTCATATGAGTTGATTTTGTCTTTAATTTTCATATGAGTTGATTGGTTTTCGCTGCGGATACTTATCTGGTTCTACCTTCTTCGTCCAGGGCTTAAATTATGTTGCAGCATTGTTACTGCTTGTGATGAAAACAGAGGAAGATGCATTTTGGATGCTAGCCGTCCTCTTGGAAAATGTGTTGGTTAATGACTGCTATACAAATAATTTATCAGGATGTCATGTTGAACAAAGAGTTTTCAAGGATTTCCTAGACAAAAAGTGCCCAAGGTATTATTCGTTCTGGTGACTTTGCCTTGTCTTGTGTCTTACTTTCCTCTTGTGTATCTGCTAAAAATTGAAATAAAAATGCAGGATAGCAGCGCATTTGGAAGCAATGGATTTTGATGTCTCCCTTGTTGCCACTGAGTGGTTTCTATGCCTCTTTTCGAAGAGCTTGCCTTCAGAGGTGGAAACAGCTTTCTCTTTCTTTGAAATAGAAACATACTGAAATAAGTTGATGTTTTTCTGTGACTAACACCGTTACGGGGTTCTCTGTTGTTTCTTTAAAGACTACTCTGAGGGTATGGGATGTCCTTTTCTATGAGGGGGCTAAAGTTCTGTTTCATGTAGCTTTGGCAATCTTTAAGGTAAAGAGCTTTAAAATTTGGCCCTTTCCATTGCTTTTATTGGTTATGCAGATTCTCTTCACTGTCAATAATCTAAGCTCAGGTTTAGACATTTAGACTGGAGGAGTTTGTTTGACTTAGTGACTTGCACTACAGATGAAGGAAGAGCAGATTCTTCTAGCCCATCATGTTGGCGATGTAATTAATATTTTGCAGAGAACCACTCATCATCTATTTGATCCGGATGATCTATTGACGGTAACACGTTTCCCTTCATTTGCGTCTTCGTTTCTTTAAGAAAGTCTCTATTTTGTTTTGTCTCTACCTTCTTTTCTATCACGGACACATTAGAGGGAAACTTGATTAACATTTATGGGAAGTTACCAACTGAGTCATTTGGCATGGATAATTTCTCATTAGTTGAGAATAGCGGAATCAAAAGTTTAAAGTCAATGTCAAAAGGGATTAAGTAGACATAAGGTGAATTTAAGAAGCTACTATGCATGAAACAGAACGTATTATTTGATAAGAGGAGTTCAGATGACCTTCTAATATGGTGTGCAAAATCTTGCAGGTGGCATTTGATCAGATAGGTTCGATGACAACCAACACCATATCAAAGCAAAGGAAAAAGCAAGAACCAGAAGTGATGAAGGAGCTCGATCAGAGAGTTAGACGGCTAAATTCCCTAAAATTGGAGGACAAATAGCATTTTGCAGCATCAAGCTGATCGAACTGTGAAAATTTTCAGACCACCTTACCGGGGGCTTGTTGAATCCCTACGGAAGAAACTGAGTTTGTTGTACCCCGTATCCTTCTCTGTGTTTCTGCAAAAGAAACAACGAAGTAAAGAGAGTGCCTGTTGTCTATTAGTAGTTGTAGTAGGTGATCAATGTAAATTTCTAACTGTTACAAAATATACGTGGTTAGATATACACTGCAAATTCGGGCATTGCTGCGTTTTTATGCCCAGTAATTTGCTTCAATGTTGTTGTGGCTGTACCTGTCACTGAATGAAATTCAAATTTGTTCTATAAATCGCTCGCTTCAACTCGCAAATGGAAAGCAGAAACCTGTCTAGTCCTTTGGGCCGCGTTTGTTTGGGTGCAATAGAAAGGATGAAAGGGAATTTTGTGGCAAAATTAGCCAGGAATCCTTGGTGTGCTTGTGGATGCTGTTGAGCATGCTCCATAATTGTAAACAAGCAATGACCAAGGTTGCTAGCATGATAGCATCGGTCTAAAGCACATATTATGTCGAAAATTCCATAATTACAATGCAGGAAATCTCTCGATTTTTTTAACCATCAGACGAGTCTTGTTTATCTTTCTCTCTTAAGGGCGGAGCCAGGGGTGGCTTGGGTGTGCAGCACACCCCATTTTTGGAAAATGCTATAAATTTGCTTAAAATTTAGACTAAAATTATTCAAAAATTGAATTTTAGCCCAACTCACAATTAAATTTAAGTCCATATCTACAAGAAAAAAATTAAATTAGCCTAGTCCTATATACATTCCCAGCTCCGCCTTTATAATATAAGTGTTTAATTAACGATGTATGTCACACATTATTATAACATAACAGTAGCAATGTATCTATCCATCACTGGTTCAAAGAAAGAAACACACCCAATCAAATTTTAAATTTTTCCAATTAAAAAAAGATTGATATTTTTCATTTTCCACTGTCCACTATCCCACACTATAAATTGAGCTCAGCCCAAATCTCCCTCCTTCGTCTTCACTTCAATCCAAACCGTTACACTGCAAAAGGATGCAGACTTTGTCGAAACCAATTCACCATTTTCATTCAATCCACTAAATCCAAAACCTCAAAACTCGACCCGATGGCCCAAAAGCAGCAGTCTTGGACCATCGATCCCGACCTCGACGGGATTGACCTAGACCCGTCGGACTTCGCCGCCTCCGTGCCCCTCAAAAAAGTCCCCAACGGCGACGTTTTCGAGGCCTCACGTGCCGGCGACGTTGACCGCCTCCGCTACTTATTGGAGTCCGGAGTCAACGTGAACGCACGTGACCAGTGGGACTCGGTGGCGCTCTACTACGCGTGCCTCGCCGGACACCTGGAGGCCGCCCGGATGCTGCTCGAGAACGGCGCCGTTTGCTCCGAGCACACCTTCGACGGCGACCGATGCCACTACGCCGCGCTCAATCTGAAGGTGAGGAAGCTGTTGAAGGCGTTCGAGGCCCGGCCGCCGCCGATGGGCCCGTTGCAGGCCGCCATGAGAGAGACCTTCTTGAGCTGTGGGGCTAATCGGGCCTATTTGGAGCAGGCCGATAATGCCGACATTGAAATCTCAGGTAATTTACTTGTTCATTGTGTTGGTGTTTAGAGTTAAAAGATTGGTGCTTTGAGGATATAATCATATAAGGCTAAATGGGTCGGTTTCGAATTTCGCAACGAATAATGGGTTGGTGTTAGTTTTTTAAGAAATAGTGTTTATAGCTGATGAGAATGTTGGACGTTTGTGATGAGTAAATGGTTGTCAATATTATTTTTCTTCGTTTCTTGACCAATGTACATAGAAAGATTGGCTTTTTTCAATTGTAGTCAGCATGAAAGTTTATAGGGTCGAGTTAGTTGAATAAGAAATGTAGAAGTGAAGAGCAAAAGTATATGTTCTTTCGATTTGTGTCTGTTTTCGGAAATATAGGGATGAAGATGTCATTGCCTCTAATTTTCTGAATTAGTTGATTACATTTTTCAATGTTTTCACACGAAGGTAGTAAAGCCACCGGAAACTTTGAAGTCAGTCTTGTGTTTAGTTTTCGCTCAAATTTGTGGCTATTGTGGTTGTCACTGCTGTTGGCGAACAATATGCCTAAGTGAGACTCAGACATTTCTTTTTTTTTTTCACCAGTGTTGTTGTCATTCAGAACATCTGGTATTACATATTTTTCTAGAACAATATGTATGTTAAGTGATAGACATTTGATGAGTAGGTGTTCAGCTCAATGATGGATCCAATTCCAGTTACTTCCCTCCGGATGTGGTATTTTTTGTTCAAGGCAGACCCATCGAAGCTCACAGAGTCATCTTGAGTGCTCGGTCACCATTTTTCAGGAAAAAGTTTGTGACTGATTGGAAAGAACGAAAAGAAGTTAGATTTGCGAGGGAAAAGTTGTCATATCCTGCTCTATACAGTCTCATCCACTTCTTTTATTCCGACAGACTAGAGATTGCTGTAGATGATATGGAGGATGTTGTAAGGATCTGCAAAGTGTGTAAATGTGAGGCTTTACAAAGGATTCTTGAGAAAGAACTTATTCACCAACAATATGCTGACTACAAAGCATTGAGAGACATAGACAGCTCTAAAAGACGCTACATCTTACAAGGTATGTCTCTTCCTGAAGAAGATCGGCTTCCTGCTTCCTTGCATAATATTCTTCAGGTTTCCCTTGCGAATTCCACAAGGGAACCTAACATAGACAATGGGGTGGAAGATTTGATACCTTCTGTTGGTACAATGCACATCAGTGATTTTCAAAATGATCTGGCCGATGTTTGCGTAAGGGTTGACAAAAGGAATTTCCGATGCCATCAAGTGGTTTTAGCATCAAGGTCGGAATATTTCAAAGCAAGGTTATCCCGTATGAAGGACTTTCATGAAGGGAATAATGATCTGCCCATTGGTAGCCTTCCATGTCTTGAGGAACATGATTTGAGCTCGGAAGCATTTGAGAAAATGGTTGAGTATATGTAAGTATTCTTTTCTCTTCAAAATATATTTTTGATTGTCCTGATGAATAAGAATGCTATGAAGAAAATATGCTTTCACTATGAGTGTGTGGTATTTGCTTGGTCACTATGAGAACCAGAGATTTCTTGCCTAGATCTAGTCGGCATTTTCTTGCACTGTTCTTGTGATAGACTATTTTTCAGTCCTTCCAATGGTCATGCAACTTATTTGAACTCTTTGATTGCGTCAGGTACACTGACGGATTGAAGGATATAGACCCTGATCAGGTAGCTTATATAATGAGAGGACCTTCTAGTATTTCCAGCAAAAATTAAAATCTTGCAGTTTCTTTTAGTTCTGGAAAAGAAAGAATTTGTTACTTTTTCAGTCAAATAGTCTAATACTCATCTTTAACTGAGCAGGCTGGGGAAATATTTGATGCTGCTTCTAGATACTTATTGTTTCCTCTTAAGCGTGCTGTAGCTGATGCACTACTGCCACATCTAGAAAATGCCTCACCTGCAGAACTGTGCCAGTGGTTGATATTATCAGACATGTATGATTTTCCTTCCTTCGCAAGTGCCCAATTTGACTTCCTTGGATATTTTGATAAGTAGCTATACGAAATTGTTTTTCCCTGAAGTATGAATGTTCTGATATTGAAGTTTGTGTGTAGGTATGGTGTTCTGAAGATAAGGGAGTTCTGTCTAGATACAATAGCTTGTAACTTTGAGACATTTGCCGACACTCGCGAATTCCGTGCGATTCTGTTGACCCTGCCTCCACCGTCTGGGGATTCATCACTTCGGACAACTGTTCCTAGTGCACCAGGAGCTGAGGTCAATGCAGACCAGCGCAATCTTCTTGATGACTTACGAGAAAAATGGCTTGAAGCTGAAGCTGCTGAGCTTGACAAGAGAGATGAGAGTGCATTAATTTTCGACAAACGCCTTGAGATGCTCATGGTTGTTGCAGAACAAGAAAAGTCAGATGATCCTTACGAATGATATTGCTAGAACATTTATGCTACTACCCCCATAGAAAATGGCCAAGAATACAATGTAAGCGCTTGCCAATTCTGTTTTTTCATTATATGTGCTGAATTTTTAGGTTTGTAGTTGCAAAGGAATTACAAACTGAACGCTTCAGAGTGCCTTTACTCGGTTTTTTTCTTCGTCTTTATGTAATTTCTGATTGTCCGAGCAAAAAGTTCTTTACATCTTTTATGTAGTTTGCAAATGTAATTTGTTACATTAAGACGAAATCAGTAATTACTTTTTGAATATATTAGTGACATTCAAGTTGAATCCCATTGTTACAACTTACAATAGCTTCTCATGCACTGATTACCTGCATCTGCTATTGACATTGTGGAATTTAGGGGAAAAAGAATACTTCTCTCTTCAGATTGTTCAGCAAAATTGATGTAATACCCATTGAAAGAATATATACCTAAGATACAACAAATCTCTTTAATGTACAAAACCTTTTCTTTTTCCCTGTGGTTTACACGCCCATTAAAAGATGAACACTTCCCCTTGCACCAGCAAGTGAGCGTCTGATAACTGCAATCAAGTTTCCTCTTATTCCTCTTCTCTAGAAAAATAAATAATGAAATTTGAATAAGAATATCCTGTCAATTTGCATCAGAAGAAGTCATAATTCCTCATTTTCCGTCTTTGGGGAGGTTGCATTATCTGAAGCAGCTTCATCCACACACAAATTCGAGATTCCACCGGCCAAAGCTGCTTCCTTCTCACCTACAACGGAAGCTGTTGGGGAACCCCCATCTGGAGTATTAAGACTTGATTCCGATTCTCCTCCTGGTTGCTGCAGACTCCAATACATGATACTTGCAGTCAAAGTAAGCATCATCTTCTGGTTTACCTGTCATGTCAATGCGCACGACAATCAACAATTAGAGTATTGGTATAGCAATCTATTGAAAAAGGTTGGTTTTGGTCAAATCCAATTCAACTGAATTATCAGCTCCACAAACATAAGATAACGGTTCAAATTAACATCAGCATAAATGGATAACCACATAAGAAAGAAACCAAACATTTGAACAAAACCAGAAAATATGATGATTCTGAGAGTAGATATTATTTAACTATCCCTCAGAACCAGATATTTCCTATAGGGACGATTACTGTTAACCTAGTCAGACGCCAAAAAGGACAGAAAGTACTTGATGGTTTCATATAGTTGAGTCACGATGGCACAGATGAGTATGCAATAGATATATTAGTCCACTACACTACCCATACCTCGATAATGTCCTCTGGTAACAAGAAAATGGAGCAACCAAGCTTTCGGGCAACACTGATTATATAGGTTGCATTCAACTTCTTATCTTCCTCTGCAACATTGATAATAATGAGGTCTAACAGTCCAAGGGAAGTAGCAATAAAACGATGAACAAGAAAGTAGTGTTCATCATGAACTACAGCAAGTGGCATACCAGTTTCGCCCTTTGTGGCAAGACTCCAATTGACCACCCTTGGCTCCACAGCACTAAGAAGCTCGAGGAAGAAAATTCCAGTTGAGAGGTTTCTATCCTAAAATTTGAAAACTCAAATAAGAAAACATAACATATAAACCATCAATCATTAGATTGAAGCTATCAGCACGAAAGGCCATTGTTTATTCTTACCTTGAAACTCTCTATCTGGGAGTTTCTACCTGCCCTCCTTACTTTTTTGTTTGCCCAGTTTAAAATGTCAGCGTCAGTAATCTCTTTACCCGCTATACCTTGGGAGTGCGATCTTAAGTTTTTCAAGAGTTGAAGCATACTAAACCTCATCAACTGCCATAAAAATGCTGGGAAAAAGGGGAAATAATAGAGTTATCACTCACATTTGCAATGGACTCACATAAACGATGACCTTTTACTTGTCTCTCCTAGAGATATCTCCAAACTTTTCTATTCAGATTATACAAATGTTCGCTAAGCAAAAAAGGTGGAGGTATAAATTTTTCTTTTAACTAAAAAAAGAAATTAAACAAAAAAGAGAAAAGAATAAAAATACTCCTACTAGTATGCCTACTGTCAGAAATCCAATCTTTCATTGTCTTTTAACTTTCCAAATCGACCAGAAATGCTATCCTTGTAAGAAACTGCAATAGCTTTTTTGGTTCCTGGTATGTAAAAAATTGAATATTGTAGTACTGCCAACTACCAAGAGAAAACTTTAAAGGGAAAGTCTTCAAACATACCCAATATTAGCTTCTTGTTTCCTTGCACAATATCATTCCCTGCTACATTCACGAGGGAAAAATTTAATTGCCTTCCGATCTCTATAATTTGGTTGCAATTCTCAACTTTTCTGAATGGCATTTTTATCGGAGGCTTTGATGCCTTCTTCCAGTTGACTGATCCTGAAGAAATTTTGTCAAGCACTTCTAAAAGAACCCATCTGCATGCACAAGGGATACATGACAGGGTAAACCCAGGAAAACATCTATGTGCTTACAAGGGTTGGAGAGAGGAGGAACTAAAAATCTCACCCATTTCTGACATCTTCAAAAAGATTATTGACATAGGTTGCAGTTCCCAGACTGTTAATCCACAGACGGAAGCATCTCTCTTCCCGAGAAGTTTCGGCATCATCTGTCATCATCTCAGCAAAGGACATTTTTTTGCTGTCAACAACAGTCAAGCCATTTCTGCAAAAGCCATTAAACCAGTACAATCAATTAGGACAAGCAGGCACTATGCACCAATATGAGGGTAGATTTAGCATTTACTCATGTCCAAATCAGTCACATGGAAATGATAGTATGCTAAGTGAAGTAAATGAAATCAGTTACAAACTAGAAGTAGTACATGGTATAAGTGCGAAGAAGATTTACATAAGTTCTAAAAAACAAATAAGCTTTGTTTCCACAGTAACGAGGAAAGAAATAACGAAATGATTCATTTAATAGGGTAAACCGGAAATACAAGAAAAAAGAATGAACTTCCAAATACGTAAGCTCAATTAAAAAACTTGAGAAGTCCTCTATCTTGCCTGTGCTGGAAAATTTGTGCAACAAATGCAAGATTAAGATTTGGTGAGCCCTCAACAATGTCTTTAGGAGTAAGGTATCTTTTACAATCCAATTTCTCTGCTTGCTCAAGAACCAGGTTTGCTCTTTCTGTAGGATCTTTCTTTTCCAGGACTGCGGGGCCTGAATGTTCGGGTGCAAGAGTATTAAGCAGGTAAGCATAAGCCTCTCCATCCTGCAAGTGCATTAATCTTATTAATTAATCCCAAAGTAGAGGAAAATAAACTCAATAATACATTGTAAAACAACAGAAAATCATGTGCGTACAAAGTTCTATGCAGAACAATGCTTTTATTGATGCCAGAAACAAATTCTAGGTGCACAGTGCCTCAAATAGAAGACGAAAATACATATACAAGCTTCTCTCCCTAGTCGTTAATTTAGTTGGTATGTTAAAAGGAGACCAGAAAATACAATAGTAACAACAATGCTAATATGGATAGAATGCATATCTTCACTAGACTGGTCAGCTTGCTCTTACCTTGACATCAGAAGAAAAGTTTGTAACTTGTTTTTCGTAGCCAGCTTTCTTCAGATGAAAATTCATCCATTTCAGTAGAACCTTCTCAGGTGGCAGACCCAAGAGCTCCTCCACATCCTGTTCACAACCACAATAGCTGAAGTAAGCTTACGTGTTCATTCACAAATGTAATGCAGTGTATATAGAGATTATCCCCCCTTAGGTAATCACGGATAAAGGGAAACATATAAAACTTTTTGACCTGGCTGTCATCCACCAATTCCACAAGTTGTGGAGTTTTCTTCAGATTGAGATCAGCTAACAGTTGAATCTGATATTGCCACCATGTGAACAGACAAGTTAATAGTTTCAGCCTTGGTAAGTATGACTCCTTGTGGCTCCTATAATCTAAGAGATACAAAAAGAAAAAGAGAAAAAAAAACACTCATATTTCATACCTTGATGATTTGAGAAATCAAGCCAAGTACTAAATGGGGCTGCAAGATAAGCATATGATGAAATGTTCAGAAAATGGGAGGAAACTCGCAATAACCATGAAAATGTTAAGAACATGTTAACAAATAGATTTCAAAGACTAGCTGACAGTGCTCAACTTACTCTAGCTTCAACCAAATCCTGTGTGCCAATGTTAACTACAGTGCAGCCAATAGCCTTTGCAGAATTGAGACAAAGTGTATGGTTTTCATTCCTCTCCCATGGATTAAGGACTGCTTTAGTATTGATAGCTCGCTCATCTATAGTCCCAGGAACGGCTATATTGATAAGCTTACTACATCAAGGAACTTAAACAATTAACAAACTTGACAACGTCTGTTGACATTATTGAGTAGAAAATTTTTAGGTGTGTCCAGTGCCCCTACCAAAGTAGTACTCCGTCTTTTGCAAGGTCAAACAAATCATTAGTTGATGGATCTAATGGAAGATACTTCTTCAAGAATGCATCTTCTCCCAGGTAGCCATTAATGTGGGCAACATAAGAAGACTTCTCAGATTCATTGATATTGTGCATCACAGTTGTTGTAGTTGCCTTGAGAAAGGAAGAAGAATGTTTAGAACCACCAGTTTTTGCTGTTGCGTGGGCTTGCAAATTCAAATGTGCCTGTCATTTACAAAACCCCATTAGTTTCAAGTTCCATTCGATTATACCGCACAAATATGAGGGCAGAAAGTATAGTTAAACGGAACAAAATTGCAACTGCGGCCTGCTCATTCACAAAATCGCACTGATTAATTTCTGTTTCAATGGTACTAAAGCATCATCCACCAACCGACTATGAACAATTTCATCAAAGTACAGGAGAAATGGAAGACATAACCTCATGTCCCCAAAGACTCACCTGAAGAAAGGATTCAAAATCAATTTCTTCACCAGTGTCCTTGTTTGACTCCAATAAGATAGCTTTAATCTCATCTTCGTTCAGCATTTCACTGAAAGCCTTCAACTTTGCAAAAACAGGCGGCAAATCTCCCACTGTGACCCGACCGAACTGAGTCCTGATTGAAACATACTACAACCAATGCAACCGATTCCACATGTCACCACAAAGATCATACAACATCTCCCAATTCATCATTTCAACACAAAACAATGTGCATACATTTGTATCAAATGATCAAAAAGCTTACTTTTGATTTCAAGGTTCGGAGCTCCACTTGAGTGAATTGGCTCTGCAGCTCCGTATCAGAAACAATAACTCCCACAAAGCCTGACATCTTCCCCTAAGTTTGTGCCCAATTTCCAGTCCAAACACTTTCAACACTGATTTCCCAGAAACAAACAATCACAAATTTTCCTAACCAAACAAAAACAAGTTCACGTATGTCAAACACACATAAAGATCATAACGTTCGAAAATCCAGCATGTAATTGATAACAAAGCAATATCCGAAGCACAAACTAGATCCACATATCACAAAACAAACGAGAACCCAATTGAGGAACCATATCGTAGATGCAAACCAACGTGCATGCCAATCAAACATATCGTTTTTCACGATTGACCCGGTGATCGAATCAAACACAATAATATTATCAAAACCCACGTCGGGAAATCGATGTTCAGATAGAGAAATGTAGAAAGATCGTACCTTTGTGGAGAGCCTCAGAAAATAAAATTGACAGGCTTTTCCATTGTCTCAAATTTGGATTTTCTTCATTTTTGCGTTTTGATGAAAGAAAGAAAGAAAAAAAATGAAGGAAGGAATGGAGGAAGAGGGAGAGAAGGAGAGAAAAAGGTGTAGGCGAAAGGACGCGCGAAGAGAGAGGGGACAAGGCAAAATCAGGCAAAAATGCAAAACAAGCAGAGGAGGACAAGCTCCTAGGTAAAAAGCTCAAGTAATGTACGATCTGATGGTTCGGTTTGAATTGAATTGAATTTCAGTTTTTACGGCATCCGTCTATTTAGGACGCAACATACTAAGTTGAGTCCTAATTTGCGGAAAGTCATGTGAACTTCCAAGTCAAAGTTTCTATGCAGTTTTCAGTTTGTGTGCAGATTTAGGTTATGTATTTTCATCTCAATACCGTACGTTCTTGGTGTACCTAAACAGCTAGTTTCCAACGAAAATTGTCCTCTACAAACTTGACCTTTGCATCTTCAGTTCTCAATCTACATTGAGCTAGGGCCAAATAGTCCTCTACAAACTTATACCATGTTCTACTTCTAGTATTGTATGATGAAAATGTTGGAACATTGTGCAAGTTTCCAATGAAGAAGGGAAAAAGACAGTTTTACTATGATGTGAGAAGTTGGCCAACACCACAATACAGAACTGTGAACAGAGACCTGTTAACGCAATTAGAACTGAACTGCAGTCACCAGAAGTGGATTTAAGTGCTTCCATTCCAAAAACGGTTGGACAAGCTACCATTAGATATGGGGCCATTGTTCTGAGGCGTGATAAGTTTTTTGTACCAACTTTTAGTTTCATTTGCTTTCTGCTAGATGATTGGCACAAAATATTCCTTATGTACTCTTTTGCTGATAAACATCAGGGCAGTCTCAATCTGCATGGAAGAGGCAGTACCAGTAGGCAATCCATGTTATATGAAAATCTCATCTTTTATTTATAGTGGAATCAACGTAAGAACTATTAACATGAAAGTACAATCATTCAATTTTCTGTATAATCAGTGGATCAAACAAAATACCATTTACTCATGTAGATATCAGAACTCAATTCTCATACACATAGAGATTCAGTAACTTATATGTTCACAAAAAATGGTTTCAAATCAAAGCAATTGAACGAAATACAAATAGGCCAGTCTTAACATAATTTAAAGATTTGCACCCGTCAGGTCTCTGTCTCACAAGAACAATACCAGCCCACCAGAGACTGCCATAATCAATTGACCCCATATGCCCCAGCTAATAATTCTGTAAGAAGAAGATTTTCCTGGTGAAGATCCTGGAGATGTTGAGCTTTGAGATTGATCAGCTGCTGGAGTATCTGCAGCTGGTGCAATTGCTGGAGCAGGTGCTGGAGCCGGCATTGGAGGAATGTCAGTGCCAAAGATTGCCTCCGGGAGAAGAACCTTGTCAACTTGGTAGACTGCCACTGGATCAGTGGAGTGCACGCTGCTGCTGACATGCGTGTCTGTCCATCCGGAGGTAAGGTGCACAGAGCCTTGAACATCAGTGAAGTTCAAAGTGTATTCTCCACCAGCAAATGTAGGGATGGGGCCTGATTTGCTGAGGTTTTTGAAGTCAGCCAGACTGTAGTAATGTGGCAAGGCATGGAACTGGATGAGTGACTTGAGCTGGTCAGCAGTGAGATTGGACAGGGAAGGCTTCTTAAGATTCGAAAAAGCACTGTCTTTTGGTACAAAGAGAGTTATGCCTTCCTCAGTTTTGTTGGCCTGGTCTTGGAAGGTCTCAATCAGTTTGGTGGTTTCAAGGTAGTTAAGGAAGGTGTGGAATGGGCCAGCCACGGTGAGTAAATCTGTGAGGTTCACGTAATCTTGTGCCGGTGCTGGAGCTGGAGCTGGAGTAGGGGTTATAGAAGGACTGGGAGGAGACTTGGCAGTTTTAGCATATGCTGCTGAAGAACACAGAAGCAGTAGCATGGCAACCACAGGAAGTTCCATTTTGTCCAAAAGTTTAATGGGGCTTTTCTATGCCTACACACTCTGCAAATTCCTGCAAGACCAAACAAATCAATATGAATTGAATCTCAGATTTACAAAACATGCACATTGCTAAAAAAAATTGACAAGTACACACACTTAGTGCGAATTAGCAGTTTATCCAATTCCAAGATCCAAACGTTTCACCTTTCCTTCCTAGTACACTAGGAACCTACTTTTACACAAAACTCAGTTTGTTAAATCTCGGGAGGAGTAAATCTCAAATACACGATGAGCTTTTCCATTTGTGATAAACCAGATCTTGATTAACAAACTGTTACCAAAAAAAGAAAATTTTCCATTAAAGTGGCAGGATCAGTGTGCTTAAAGATCTAATGGAGTACAGTCAAAGAACAGATGCAACAGTAAACTACAATGCAATGCTAAACAGGAACACACAAAGAAGAAATGCAGGTGAATTTCTCTTAGAATATGACCCAACTCCCTGTTTTCAAACAAACCCATGAAGATAAAATCATCACAAATGGCCAAAAGCCAAATCAAAATTCCATTTTTCTATGAAGAATGCATCTTTTCCACTGTAACAAATTTGTTTACCTAGAGCTTTTCACTCTGAACAGAGGTTTCTCAGTACACCCAAGTCAACAAGTCTCAATATATTCAAGAAAGAGAGTCCACATTTAACAATGTACACCAAACATATCAGATCTAGATCATCTGATTCCATAAGACTACACGCACTAAGCAGTAAACTATCACAAGCTTAAAGAAATCAAATTGCACACAAGATCATTAAAAAGGTGCAGCATTTGCAGAAGAAAGTACTGAAAACACTGACCTCTGACCAAAGAGGAACTCAGAGAGAAATGATGGTTGAACTTGGGAGAGGTGTGGGATTTGGGAATGCAATAAAGACTTGAAATGTGGTGAGGGGTATATAAAGTAAAAGATGGGGTTTTTCTGGTGATGATAAAAACAAAAGAATTCAGTGGGGGATGGAACCAGCTGGTGCCTGGTGGTGAATAGTTATAAAGATGAAAGTGGGTTACAAGCTGGTGTTTTGCGAACTGGGGATGCTTCTTAAACTAAACTATTGTTTGCAAGTGTAGTCAAGTTAATCAAAGGAGTACCCTACTCTATTATGTTTCGATATCTTCTATATATTTAAGCAAATATTTGGGTGCACATAAGGCTAAGTATACCCAAGAAGGTGAAACAAGTGTTTTCTAAAAATATCTGTAATGAATCAAATGAAAGCCACCACTTAAATGAGGGCATTTTAATAATTTTATTATTTTACAATTCATGCACCACTAAAATCGAAATGCTTTCGGGTATGCTAAGATTTTGTGTGTGCTAAAATGCTACTTTAAATTGAATTAAATTATCGATTCAATATATTAATCCTTGGAATGGCTTTTTAGTTACATAGGAAATGGAGGGGGTATGTAGGGTGGTGGGCTTTCCTAGTCACATTCATCTAATCAGTTTTTTTAATGCGTTTGTGACAACTTGAACTTTCACTCTACCCCATCACTTGATTTAGAACTTCTCAGGGTAGATTGAAGCTAGTTATTAATATATTTTGTTAAACCTTTCGTTTGCTGGGACTTGAAGTACAGTTCTTGAACTTCTTGGTATTTACAGGTGGTAGTGCTTGGAGCTAGGAAAAAGACAAGGGACTGACTCCAATGCATCAAACTACTCAAGGAAACTGAAACAGTAAAAGCTTCTAGAAACACTGGTAACTTCCATTGATGTCTAGTCTTTGGTAATGCCGATGATTTTAATCCATCTACCTATTCTTAAATTAATGGCTGTGATTGATGTGCCTCCTTTTGAGTTTAAAGTTCTGGTATGTGGGGAAGATATGGTACAGTTGGTCAAAGTGAAAAGGAAATTGTAACTTCTTGACCTTTCATTTCATGGGATTCTTTTTTGTGGTGCAAGCTTTCAGGATTTATAACTTGGAAGCAAAAGAAACTGTTAAACCAAAGAACAAGCATGGTAATTTCAACCAACAATTCAAAATTACTCTACAAGGAAGAAAATTTTGAACTCAGATTCAAAATGTCAACTGGTCCAACTCACAACTAGGATATTACCTGTAAGTTTTTGTTAATAATAGGAGTAAATCAATCTCATACCGATTTCATATAACTAATTAATAATATAACATGAATATGCTTGTATAATTCAATTTTACGTGATTTAATTTATATTCATTCTGACTCAAGTCTAATTTAATTTCGATTAATGAAAGGTGATAAAAAAACCAAAAATGAGGAAGCAAAATCTCGTGATGAGTATGCATGAGATAGTGGGCCCCTTATGAAGATTTGGCCAATTGGCATTAGGCTGTGGCAGCTGTACCAATGATTCGGCAAGCATGCCTCCCCACGAGAAACTACGCCACGCCGTTAAAGTTCGCACCTCATCTTCGAGAAATACGACACTGATTTCTTGGTGAAATACTCGCGCCGACACCAAAACACCCGCCACCACAACTTGACGATCCCCAATTTTATATGCCACTTTTTGTTGGTAAAAAAAAGAACTTCAATTTCAATATTTTCGTTTCCATTATCAACCAATTTTGGTTTGCACACTTGAAAAAAGAGGCTAACATTTATTTCTTCATTAAAAAATGTTATTTACACTTTAAATACATCATTAGCAGTACATTAATATATAAAATAAAATAAATTGTTTTGCATCGTTAGGACTTTGGTAAATCAATTTGAATAGATTGATAAGGCATGTGAGAGTCATCGGTTGTTGCTGTCAAATCAAGTTTTAGTGTTTTGATTATTCATTTGAGACTTATAGGTGTGATTTGTCCTTGTTTATATGGGGAAGGTGTAATGGCAATTTTAAATCTAACCAATTAGTTGGCTAGAAGTAACGTTTTGTCACATGATCCTCGTTTAACCATGTAAACATCAAATATGATTACAAGTTCATGCATACAAATGGACGCTTTACTATGGTTATTTCTCTAATTCACTTGATTAGTAATAGGTCAGAGCGTAGCCAACCTTTGCAGTTTCTATCCGTGCCTCTACACTTTAATTACCAAATCGATTAGGGTAATGAATACTGTTCATTGTCCGCTTAAAACGCTAAATAATCTGGCAAACGATAAAATGGACCCAATTGCATTTTTCAACTCAACTGTCTATGCAAAATTTCTAACTTCCAATCTAACAAACATTTTGTATAAATTACAAGTCCAATGGGCAAATCAAGCATATGAGAAAGATTAGTCCAACAGGTGGGAGGTGAAGGAAATTGAGGTTCCACCCCAAAATCAATTGGCTATGGGGGGAGTAGCCCAATCCTTTATGAACACATCACCCCCTCTCCATTGGTCGATGTGGGATCTCACAATCCACCCCCCTCAGGAGCCCGACGTCCTCGTCGGCACACTCGCACCACACGACAGAGTGGCTCTGATACCATGAAGGAAATTGAGGTTCCACCCCAAAGCCAATTGGTTTTGGGGTGGAACCTCAATTTTCTTCAGGAGGATGGGGGGTTGTTTTCAGGTGCAGAAGGCAGCTAGGATACCCCAATCAAGCTGATTCAGTCATTCTATTTTTGATACAAATTGAAGGTTCCTTTCATTTCTGGTTTTCTATCTTTGAACCCCATTATGCACCTTACATTAAATAGAGTGAGAGCGACTGCTTTGGAGTGGTCTATACTAGAATAGAACTTGAAAATGAAGCATCTGGATTTGAAGGCAACTCCTCATGTTTGCTTGTGAATGCGAAGCACTTGTCACCTACTCATTATTCCATTGAAAACTGTGTTTTCTCAAGCCGATCAGTTGAGATTAGCTGAAAATTGCCTTATCAAACAGTTTCATGAGGTTAGTGCACGCATGCACATGTCCTAGATTTCGAAATAGCAGAAATTGATGCGTTGTATCAATATATGCAACAATAACACGTCAAAATTATTATCGCCCACAATTTCATTAACTTGTCAAAATTGGTAAACATTGTAATACGAGGGTGATCATTTGTCCTAAGCCTTTTGTTCAAGTGCGTTCACCTTTTTATCCTTATTTTAGGTGGAAGTAACATTAAAATACAGTGAAACTGTAAAACAAAACCAGAATTAGATTTCGTCGCAGCAGCTAAAGCATACAAATAGAGACGAAAGTTCCAGAAAAATCCAAACGAACAGTATGAACAGACTAAGCTCACTTTTTATTGCAGGCAGTAACCAAAGAATCCCCTCACATAAACACACTCTTCGTTTTTCAATCCAATGTTATGAAAATTAACAAACTTAGCATAACGATGGAACTAAGTAATAACTGGATATCATTAACCAGAAAAATCTTAAACTAACTGCAGGTGTAAGAACATCAGCCAGATGAAAGAGATATGCTAGCGCTCATCGAGAAATTATGAGTTTATTTAGCCCAATCCCGTCGAATGTCAAAGGTGTAATTGATTTCCAAGTAGCACTTGTTATCATCGTCAAGAAACTGCAAAGACAGAAAGAGAGAGAACGGGATGAGACTTTGTAGCCATGACTACATCATTTCACTCGGTCAACTGTAGTGCGATTATCTGATTTAGTAAATTCTGAAGTCTTGGATAACCAGGACATTGGCTTTGACACCAACTCAGAAAACCTAATCATCAACATTTCACTCCGTGTATGTACTTAACTGGGGTTACCTTTGATCTGGCAGAATATGATCCTCTGGCAAATATACCGGAAGGCGTGGTATCTTCTGGCATCACATGTACGTAAGGCTCTGCCTGAGGACTGAAAGTTCCAATCATCTCTTTTGCGCTGTCCACTGAAATCAACATCCTTGTGAATGGAACAATTCAACTGATGTATTGACTTTCTAGGACAAGGATGGAGATGGTTACTTACCCTTGACACCAGTTTTCCAAACAGTGTTGGTGTACTTGAGTCCCGATACGATGTTATTGCTAACTTGGAAGGAGAACTTCAGGTTGTAAGGACTACATTCTTTCAGTGTAAACCATGTGCCCTTGGGTTTCCCATCTTCTGGAATATCAAGAACAATGTCGTCTCTGCCAGGAGATAGAATGGACAGGCTAATGAACTTCACTTCTGGTTCAAGAGTTTCTGTAGTAAAAGAAAGGAAAGAATAAACTATTTAAACAAAGGAAGGAAGAGATTGGATGAGGCGTACTTTTCAAGAAATTTATTGTCTAACACAGAGTTGGCAATACAGAAATACCAATTCTTATTCCTAATACATACACTAGCAATCAGATCAGCAAAGAATATTGCTTTTGAAGGAGACTCCTAGAACGATAATCTCATGGTTATGACTAACTGTACTCGTGAGGCCGGTTGCACAATGAGAAAAGAAAACCAATAACTGACAATTTAGTCTCCATCTTGGACAACTTCGGGGGCAACAAGTTCTCTTTATGTGAAGATTCACAAGTTTCCAAATGAATAACTAGGGTTGCTTGACAGTTTTAGTCTTATGCAATTATGCATGCGGCAAGATATACACTATTTAGAAGATAAAAGGGAAGATATCAGCTCTCAAGTGTTCACAGACAGCAAAATGAATATCCCGGGTCAATGAAATCTCATTACAAAGTTTCTTTTTTTCATTAAAACAGAAATAGTACAGGTTACATATAGTTATTCCAAAAGCTGCAAAAATCCACATAAACGGCCTAACATGAGAGCATGGGGTAGCCTAAATCGAAGAGCCTCATAGAAGTAAGAGATGAGCATATTAGTTGAGAGATGCAAAGTAGCTAATAGTAGACATACATATCGGCTTATAGCAGAAACATGACAAAGTCTCCAAAATCATCCGTTGTAAATTTGTTGCATATGAGCAACATGACATTTGATGATGGATTCATGAATCAAAATAGAAAAGATGTATAGAAATTCCCACATGAATATTTTTCTTGGTACACAAGCATCGAAAGGAAATATCGGCTGAACTAGTCATTAATATCAAGATGCATATGCTCCTAAGACAAGGGAATCATTACAAAGCAATAAAAGGACAAGGCATCAAACAAAAGTGCAAGGAAAAGAGGATAAAGGACACTTTCATTATTTTCAATTATTAGTTAACCACTTTGATCATTGGCAATCATCAACGGATTAAAGTCAAAGGCAGCAGACACGCTCAAGATTCTAACATCAAGTTCTAATAAGACATCACAAACAGTGAGAGATTAAAGTCAAAGATACCTGACACAAATTCTAGACTCTGAAAAGAAAGAAATTCTAACAAAACATAATCATAAAGCTGAGTCGATGAACTGAAATTGTCTACCTCCAACATTCTCAAAATCCACAGCACCAAGAAGCTGTTCCTTCCACCTCCTCAAACTCTCATCATCCTGGTTCAACAGACACAAACACAACCACCAAAAACAAAATCAGATTCAATAAAAAAAATGCAATCTTTTGTACCTGATAACATTACTCATGCAACCGAGGTTCCAAGTTCGATTCCCAGAAATATGATGACTTGTATTTAGAAAGCAACATTAGCAGAAATGCCAGAAACAGACCTTGTCCTTCTCAATCTGTTCTTTGAGAGTGCATTGAGGACCCAACTGAATTCTATTGCTTCCTTCTTCATCTTCCTCCTCCTCAGCTGCAGACACAGAAGTCTCACTCATCTTCCTCCCAATTCTCTCCACAGCAACTTCATTATCTGTATCGTCTTGATGTTCTTCCACTGCTTCTTTGTCACTCTTCTCTCCACCCCCCATTACTGGAACTTGAAATAGCTCCAAACAGCTAAAAAACCATCAACTCATCAACAAGCGCAAAAAACCCAACTAGCTCCGCCCAATTGCCCAAGAAATAGACAACCCCATTGCAGGAAAAAACAGAATTAAAGAGTCTAGCTTTATGAATTTGGAGAGAAAGTGAACGAAACCCAGTTGGAGAATCAACCCAAAACGACAGAAAAGTTGAAGAATTTGGTGAAATAATGGTCGGAAAGTCAAAGAATAGCCAAGAAATGATGAGAGCCCAAAACGAAGAGGACCCTTGAAAGCCAAAAAGAGCAAGGAATAAAGGCAAAAGGGGAAAACTAGGATTCTTGCCCCCTTAGCTTTCTGTGGTGGGTTGTTGTTGAATGTTGAATTACTCAAAAGGGATTGATTGAAGATGATTTGTCCAAAATTGTGTGAGAAAAAGTCGTGTGGTGATCCGAAATATAAGTGGGGAAGATAGAGAACTGCGTTGTTCTTGGGGGAGAACGTGTTGGTCACCAATCACGCATTACACTATTCAAGGAGGGTTTTGTAGAGATTTTGGGTGCTGTCCCATTATCCATTTGCATGGAAGGATTTAGATAATTCAAGAATAGTTGTGGGACCACATTGCTTTTCAAATAAATTTAGTCCCCTCTCATCAGTGTGTCTTCTTCTTTAATTTTCCTTTCTAAAGCGTTGTTTTTTTTTTTTTGATCAAAGGGAATGCGATTTATTAGAGAGAATAAAGCTGGCAATGTGCCAGAAAGGAGTACAATGATAAATCGTCTTACAAGCAACTTCTAGCCTCGTTAACCTAACTTTACGAGGAAAGAGCGCCCCGTACTCCTAAACTGAAAAAATACGCATTCAAAACAACCAAGTAAAGGAAGCATAGATCTTAATCCGAAACCCCCCCCTTCTCCCTACGGAAGCCATAAGGAGAGAGAACAGGAACCTAGGACCTCCTTCGCCTAACCATCAGAGGGAATTAGCCCAATTAAGCTCTCGCTTCCTCTACTAAACACTCATCTCCTAGCCAGATAGCTTCAATCCAGTGCCTCGCCCTCCCAAAACATAGACAAACTAGTAGTCGCAGCTTCATGTGCAAGATGATGTGCCACCTTATTTGTCGTCCTTTGTTGTTGCAAAATAGTGCCTCCAAGAGCTTACAAAGCCTTTTGATTTCCTTGATAGTGCCGCATGCGGGTCCAATCTTGGTGACTTAGATGACGCATTCTCCTTACGCAATCCAAAACCTCATCCGGTTTTGTATTTTGATCCAAGCAACATTGCAATCCCACCTTCAAGCTTAGCAATTCACTTAACAAAGGTGAACATTTAGGTGGTGCCACTTCCATTAGCCCACTCATCTTCCCCATATCATCACGTAAAATCGCCCCAACTCCACAACCATGTTTGTCGGGTAGCAGCCCCATCGACATTCAACTTTAATTTACCTTTTTTGGGGGTGTCCAGACCGAGGGTGTAGCTGGTTTTGGGTCAGATTCTTCTAGCTTTTCCAAAATCTTATAGGCCTGGAAGCCTTCTCACAAGAACTTAGGATTTTTGCCTCCTTGCCATGTAGCGTTTGATTCCTTTCATACCAAGAGCTCTCACATATGCAAACTCGCCCACTCATGTGTACCTTTTTCTGCATCTCTCCAGTCTTCAAAGCAATTCCATGCATCTCCATTACGTAGCAAACTTAGTTAGCCCCCAAAACACTTTGCTGCACTTACACTCCATATTGCATGCATAATGTGCTCCGCTTCTTCTTACACCGATGACATAAAATAGGAACATCCATCTTCCTAGCTACTAGTTAACTTTAGTAGGCAGGATATTTTGGCAAGCTCTCCAAAGGAATAGTTTAGCCTTCGGTGGTCAGAACAATTCCATAATTTCTTCCAAAACGATTGGGTCGCATTAGATGAAGATCCGCCACTCGTTCATTCGGTCATCGATCGATAAAGCCACTCTATACCAGATTTAACATTAAAACACCCCTTTCGATCGAGAACCAACTCTCAGTGTCACTTTGTCGTGGGGTAGGAGCCAAAGAAAGAATTGAATTTACCTCATCTGTAGTGAAGTATTTCAGAGCTCCACTTTCCATCCTCCTGAATCTGTAATTAAATCTCGTACCTTCCAATTAGGTGGGATCATGGATGTGTATAGAGGTTTGTAATTCGTCCCAATGGAATCCACCAATCTCCAATCACACTTGTTTGTCTCCCATTTCCAATTTTCCTATCAAACCTTTCCGAAGAGATCCCTCCCCACAAAATGGACTTCCAAATATATGAGCTTCCCTTAGGTTTTGAAGCATAAAGAAACTCGGCATTTCTAAAATACTTCGCCTTCAAGATCTGTGACATCAATGTACCAGGTTCGTGTATACGCCATGCAAGTTTCCCTAACAAGGCTCGGTTGAGCACTAGTCCCTAAACCCAGCCCACCATCCTCTTTATGTGTACACATATAGGTCCATTTCTTCCAGCTGCCCCGACGACCCCCTTTGCTCCACCAAAAATTCATCACTAATTGATTCAACATTTTACAGATCGACGCCGGAAGATGAAAGACACTCATACTATAGGACGGAATTGCTTGGGCCACAGTTTTTATAAGAAGTTCCTTACCGGCTATAGAGAGTGACTTTCCTTGCCAAGACTGAAGGATGCTAGCTGTTCTTTCCCTTAAGTCACGAAACAATTCCTTTTTACTTCTTCCAGTCATCGTTGGCAACCCAAGATAGCGTCCATGGCATTGAACGGCTTGAATCCCAAGTGATGAGGTCACTAGATCCTTAAACTCTGAAGGCGTAGATGGACTAAAAGAGACAGCTGACTTAGCATAATTAACCTTCTGCCCAGATGCACATTCATACTCTTTGAGAATAGCTTGGAGCTGTATACAATCTGTAGGTGAAGCATCACAAAAAATCATAGAATCGTCAGCAAAAAACAAATGTGAAAGAGACGGAGCAGAACGTGTCACCCTAGCACCATGAATCCTGCCTAAACGATCAGCCCGAGTGAGCAAGGCGCTAAGACCCTCTGCACAAATCAAAAACAAGTAAGGGGAGAGCGGGTCTCCTTGACGTAAACCCCGAGAGGGATGAAGCTTTCCGACCGGCTGCCCTTTACACAATATTGAGTAGGTAACAGTTGACATGCAGTCCATTAACAAGGCTATGATCCCAGTATTGAATCCAAGTCGCTGCAACATACACTCCACGAATCCCCACTCCACACGATCATAAGCTTTGGACATATCAAGTTTCAAAATCATCTTCTTCTTTTTTGTTTTCTTTTTCTTGTTAATGGAATGAATAGTTTCAAACGCCGCTATGATGTTGTCTTGGATACTTCTTCCTGGTATGAATGCGCTTTGAAACTCAGAGATGACATGTGGTAAGACTTGCTTCAGACGATTAGCTATAGTCTTGGAAATCAACTTATATAGGACATTGCAGAGACTTATTGGGCGGTAATCCGTTACTTCCCGAGCACTCTCCTTTTTGGGAATAAGAGCAATCAAGGTCGAATTGAAATTTGCCACGCTGGAGCCCTCGTTAAGAACTCCTAAGCAAGTCGTAACGACGGAGTCACCCACAATATTCCAGTACCGTTGATAGAACAGCGGTGGCAGCCCGTCTGGACCCGGTGCTTTAGTTGGATGCATTTGCTTAAGTGCCAATTCAATCTCCTCTCGTGTGTATGGGCGTCCTAGGAGCTCATTTTGTTCATTTGAAACTCTTGGTATCACTGCCTCATTTATCTCCTCCGAAATTCCATTGCCCTCTGACGTAAATAATTTCTCAAAATATGAGCAGAAGACCTCCCCAACTTCACTTGATTCCCTGCACCACCGACCCTCAGAGTTTTGGACCCCATCAATAAACTTTCGTTTGCCTCCGCTCCTAGCACTTTGGTGAAAAAATCTTGTATTTCGATCACCTTCTCTTAGCCACTGAATTCGTGATTTTTGCTTCCACATCAACTCTTCTTCTAGGAGGATCTCTTCACGCTCACCCGCCAAAAGCACCCGCACCCCAGCATTCTCATCTGTTTCTCCTTCTCTTAGAAAGATTTCTATCTAATTTTGAACAACAACACCCCCCGGCGGAGAACGACCAACCACCTCTTTTTTCCTCCAAAAAAATTCTTCTCAACATAAAAAAAATTTCTCCCCAGCTCCTCCCTTTTTCTCCCCCCACTCCCCCCTAATTTTTTTTTCACAACCAAAAATAATTAACAATTTTCTAAAGCGTTGTTAATCATGTTTGTTAGTGAAATAGTATGAGTAAAGGTAATCATGTTTGTTAGTGAAATAGTATGAGTAAAGGTTACAAGGTGGAGGGATAGGATTGCACCTGCGTGTTTCCTCTGTTTATCCTTGTTTGCCTCATCATGTACAATATGTAGAGTACATTAGGTCTAATATAATCTATGCAATACGAGTCTAGGACGTCTTATTTTAATATACAGTGAAGTATTTATATGTCAATCATATCGTTTGATAAGTATCATCGTTAGTAATAATATTAATACAATATCAATGTATAAAA
Organism: Spiraea crenata; assembly: GCA_033992175.1. NCBI lineage: Eukaryota > Viridiplantae > Streptophyta > Magnoliopsida > Rosales > Rosaceae > Spiraea > Spiraea crenata. The sequence goes on from JAVBHV010000019.1 coordinate 1,122,220, forward strand.
ATACTATGTGGTACTTAGGTCTGGTAAATGTTTATGGTTCTAAGACCAAACTCATGCTTACCTATCATAATCAAATAAGAACCATTCATTGCTTCACTTACTTATAACTTTTACTTAACAACTAGGAAATGAAAAGTATGTCAATCTCACCTTAAAATCACTAATTGTTCCCTCAAAAGAGTAAGATCAATTGCTTCCTCCTAACCGATCTTATTTATAATATTGGACGGAATCATAAATTGCCTATTAACCGTGTCCTAATATGGCAAGCATATTGAATCCGATAATAATGATTGACAATAGGGGTAGAAGACAGAGAGAATATGGTCAAGAGTAGAAAATTATTATTGACATGATATATCAAAAAAATCATTGTGAACAGAGGCGTTTTACTTTGTGTCCTCTGCAACCACCATTGTATCCAATGGGCCAAATGACCCAGGTAACTCCTCCCAGACTCCTAGTAGAAAATCAGTAAACCCAATCTTGAGGCTTATGGACCTCTAAGTCAGTTTGCTAGAACAAAAAGCCCATGAAGTTCTCCACAAGATCAAGAACACCAGAGTTCACAACTGTCCAGTGCATTCTCTTTTTTAAAATTACAGTAGAGTGGTTTTTCTAGCGACTTTTGTATGTGACATCAAAAGTGAAAACTAGTCTGCCAGCAAAGGTGATGGTAACTATTCCAAAATCCCCATCTCCAGTGAAATCTGTGATAAGTTAATGGGGAATTGAAGAATTGTACTTCTCCATGTCATGAAGATTGAAGTTTGCATGTCACTTTGTCGAATTTCCCTTCACGTGCTTGCTAGCGTAATTCTTTTGATCAAAAGGAATGCGTTTTTATAAATAGTTGAGTTTGGCGTCACACCAAATAAGGAGTACATGAATAGAAATTATACATCATACCTAAAGTCTTATTAAAAACCTTACAATTCACAAGGAAACGAGTGCCTAGTACTCCTACAAAAATTAAAAGCATTCAAAAAATAAAGTAGATATATTGCCTAGTCCAAAAACCATCAATTTTCCTTACGGCATAGCCATTAGGAAAGGAAATGGGGATCTAGTCGATCACCTTATGGCCTAACCATCATAATAAATTAGACCCAAATTAAGCTCTATACACATTTCACTATGCTTGCATATCATTTTGAATCACCATTGCAAGCCAAGGTGGACTTTCCTCCACCCAAAAACCATTGTCCTAATATATTTCCGCTATTCTGCTAATTCACGCGCCACTTTATTTGTCGATCATTGCTCATGGTGTACCAATTTAACATTTAGTGTGGTACACAAACCTTTGATATCCTCAATAATTGTAGCAAATGGATGCCACTCTTTCCACCCCAAACTGACAAAATGACAAGCCTCCACGCAATCCGACACTAGCACAGTTGGTGAAATATTTCACTTTAAACACATTAGCAACCCCATCCAAAGACTCATTAACTCACTTGCTAGAGGTGAACAAAATTGAGGACTTGTCTCCATGAGAGTCCAACACAACTCGCCATTTTCGTCTCGTAAAACCGCTCCTAGACCCACATCTGGTCCAAAGCGACAGTGTAATTCAATACCATGCAGAATTTTGTATAGTTTACTTTGTACTAGTAACTTCTACACATGTGTAGCAACAGTTAGTACCCGGAGACAGTGACATAGAGGAATTAATTTTCACATGTTACTTTTATTTTCCACATGTACACTCTTTAATAATGTGAAAAATCACTTCTTTAATGTTGACTAGCTCTAATGCAGATCCACCAACGATTCGTATTTTAGATCCATCAACCTACACAAAATTAATCTAGTGTTCTTGGTTGGGCATTAATCGATTTCACATCAGAACTAAAAGCATTCAGATCCAAATCAAAGGAGATCAAACGATGGAGATTAGTAGATCACCAAGTTACCAACACAAACAAACATCACATTGTTCATGGACCCAAAATTGAACCCCACAAGTAGGACCAAAGTCATGTTTTGCTTCCTGGCATATTACTCTACTGAAGAATTGCTGTGAATCTCTTGTGGGCTCCATGTATGTGGGGCCACACCCACCGCCCTTCCCAAAAGCTCTAGAAAAGTCATCCCTGCATTTGACAGAAGAAAAGAAAGGCCCTTTTGCCTTTTGGGATCTGAAACTCACAGAACTGATCTGAATGAAGCGGCACGTCGTTGGAGGCTCTTCAATCATGGTGATTTGTTCTTGGACTTTAAAACGATAAAGCAATGTATCGTTTGCAAAACTTGGCTCTCGAGCTCGCATAACTCAAAAGAATGTCATGATTCATAATAGTGACAACAGTTGTAAAGTTTTGCATTTGAATATTGAACATCACATTTTAAAACTACATGCATATGATATGCATATGCAATTAATATGAATTTTGCATATGTTATCGACATATTGTTCATATTGTAATTGATGTGACTTTTGCACTAAATTTCAGATTCATGAACGGAACATCAAATAAAGTAGAAGTAAGTTCCGTAGGTCCCTTGGAGCAAAAATAATGTTATCTTGAAAGCTAATATTTGTCATCTAAATTCAAATAATGTTGTGACATTGAATTGTATAAATTCAACTTAGAGATGGAAAATTTAACTTTAGGGGAACATATACACCTTTTACTACTATTTTCATCACAAAATGGCACCTACCGGTGCCATCATTTTTATCTTTTTTGTCTCATGTGATGATGCTGATGTTACTTTCACCTTAAAAGATATATAATAGTCATGAATCCAACGCGGTAAAGAAATTTTGGAAAAATAAAAGAAAAAAATAAAAGTAAATTTTTTTTTATAATAAAAATAGGTCTATAATTACCATGGACTATCTATATTAATATTAATAAAAGGAACTTGGGTGTACTTAAGACTAAGTACACGCACAGTTAAATTTGTGTCTTCCAAATTTACCCTTATATAATAAAAAGGTTAAATTTATTCCAACTTAACTAATAAAGGTAAAATTTGTAAAAATAAAAATTTACATTTAAAATATTAAATTCAATATAATGAAAAATAAAACACAAATCGAAAAAGCAAATTGACACGCGGGTGTTAAGAGGCTAGTAAACCAATCTTGTGTCTCTCTTAATTTATTGCAATTTATGTTTTTTTTTTTATCATCAAAAGTCAAAAAATAAAAGATAATTCCAAAAGTAATTGAAGAATGCCAAATTTTCTCCCTTATTTTTTCTTTCATCATCATGTATTTTTTCTTTATATATATTTTCTTATCTTTTTTCTTATCATTTTTTCCTTTTTTTTTTTCCAACATTATTTTGCTCTTAGCACTATATATATATATATATATATATATATATATATATATATATATATAGCTTGTTCTCATTACGATTTGATATGAAATTGAACCTTAGTTTGAGTAACAATGCAACACCGATTGAGTTGATTCCCCTCTATCCTGCCTATAGGCTATGTAACATTACATACAATACATCATGGCATGTATGACTCTGTTTCTAATTCATCAGCCAAGAAGACTAAAGGAAAGTGGGTCCCACTACCCGTTAACTCATTCTTGGTTCCACGTCAGACTTTTATTCATATCTGCCAAGCAAATTGTGCCTATTGGTTCTCGGGGTCCCATGGTCTAAACGCCGGCCTAACCTGTTTCACATTTTAAGTTAAAGTGGCTTGGTTGATGTTAAGCAAACAAGCATGATATATTTCACAAATTGTCTACTATTTAATGTTAGGTTAGCATCTTGGAATCCCAAATAAGTAGAGGATACCAAATTATGGAACGGAAGAGTAAAAATATAAATTTCACGAAATGTATGTTTTTATTTTTGTTTTTGATAATCTTCATCTACAAATTACTAGAGATGTTGGTAATGTTTTGTATTGTACTTTGTAACCCAACAAACCCGACTGCACAAAGCACGATCGCACACACAACCAAAGCAAGAATGATGGCTCAGATGGAAAAGAAAACAAAGTGACCTCACCTCTATTATTTGACAACCCCAAAGATAACAACAGCCATTTTTTGGATTATTTTACCCCAAAGATTGATCCATACCCCCCTGTAACATTATTACTTAACATGCCAATCTATCCTTTGATTGAAATAGATGAGGTGTCAAATCCCAAGATTCCTCGAGTTCCATCAATGGAGCCCACTTATATGTACCAATTGGAGGCCTTTTCACCTCTATATAAACCATGCCATTGCTCATTTTTCTTCATTGCAACCTTAATATAATCTGTACTTGGCTTTCTTGCCTATCTAACAATTCTTCCTAGTTTTCAACTTCATTTTTATCATCACCTTTCAATCCCATGGCCACTGCTCAGGTGTTAACTCAACTCTTGTAACACTTGCCAAACTCTTTGATGATTGTTTTAGAGTATTGATATTAAACTGTTTAAATGATTATTCTCGAACGCTAAATTTGTCTTTAGTACAATTTAGAGTATTGATACTAAACTGTATTAATGATTTTTATCGAACGCTAAATTTGTCCTTGGCAGGTTGTACCAGCACAGATAGCTCTCCCAGTGGAGGACAAAGCTCATGAGGAACCCATTAAGGCTCAACCGACTACTCCGACTACTACTACAACTGAAGAAGAAGTAGCACCACCAACTGAAGTGGCGCCGCCGGTTGCAGAGGAGCCAAAGGAGGAGGAGATTGCTGTTGCTTCCGAGAAAGTTACCGAAGCCAAAGAAGATGATGAAGAAACCCCAGTTGAGGTTGAGACAAAGGACGTGAAACTGGAAGAGGAAGCCGTGGCCAAAGAGGAGGAAGAACCAATAGTAGAGAAGAGTGCAGAGCCAGAGGTAGTGCTTGTGGAGGAGACCAAGGAGAAGTTGAGCATTGATGACTCAGTTGAGGCGCCGGAGCCGGAGCCGGAATTTGAATCAGCTGCTGAAGATGTTAAGGAAGAAGAGATCAAGACTGGAGAAGTTGAGGAAGTGAAGGCAGTTGATGTTGCTGAGGAGAAGGCAGATGAGTAATATGTGCATATATGTGTCCAACTGAATTAAGTTGTGTGAATTAGTGGATAATTTGGGGTTATGTCTGAGAAATTAAATAAGGAGTAACTAGAAAAATGGAACCTACCCATGCTTGCTTGCCCTTACATGCACAATGGGTTTGGTCAGAGTTCCAAGTTATTTACTACTCTAAGATTATGATGAATTCTAGGGATAGAAAGATTCTGAGGTTATGTTGCATATTTTATTTGAATAAGAAATCATTATTGTGAGAATGTCGAATGTTGCCTCATACTAATAAGTTAAAGGATCTTGCACGGGTTTATTCAGGAGTTGAGTTAGTACCACTCTATTGCTAATTTTTTTACGGAAATCTCCACTCCACACATGTTCAATAATACTCTTATTACGCACTACATGAGATAGAACGTATAGTTAAATAACATTGTACGTACCGGCCAAAAATAAAAAAAGATACAAAAATTGGCCATTCTGAATTTTGAGTAGGGATGGCAGGTTGGAATTGGGGTTATTTTTTAATTAATTACGAATTCGATCGCCCAACAAACATCTCTACCCTATTGACCTCTAAAATCTCCATGGGTTAGGCTCTTCATTGGGCCCTCGACTAGTCTCTTTTCAATTGTGTATGCTTGGAATGAATCACCCTCTCCCTGCTCAATTCGGCTTCCCTTTCTGGGTATGAGGATCTTCGAAACTTGAATGTACTCTATAAAGTTTGAGTTGGGATGAGATCTGTAGCTCCTTCTTCAATCACTTCACCATCCCCAATCACTTTAGAATACACACCCGAAAGTATATTGTTTTATTTATTTATTATATTACTATTATCAAGAAACCGTAATGGACTTCTCTTTTTCTCCAAGCCAAAGATTGCCCTCTCATTTTTTCCAAATCAAAGAACGCAAAGAGTTTTAAATTATATAAAATTTTCTCAAAAACCCCATTGCCTTCCATCTCCCTCATCGTGCCATCCATGTCTTACATACACTCGCTACTTTATTGCAAGTGTATCGGGCATGCTGTAGAAAGTTCTTCACATCTTGATTTCAGTCCTTTCTATTAAACTGGGGTGTTTATGTTTTGTGGGGTCTTTTACATTCCTAATATGGCAAAGATCTCCATGGGTTAACCATTGGGCCCTCGACCCAATAGATATGGAGATGGATTTCCTACAAATTATAAACTAAATAATCTAAAAATATAATAAAATTAACCAACCAGAATTTAGCCCGAAAGTTTTTTTTTTTTTTTTTTTTTTTTCACTTGACTTCTCTTTTTCTCGCTTGCCCTCTTTTTTTCCAAATCAAGAACGCAAAGACCCCCACCCCACAAAAACAAAAAAAAAAAAAAAAAAGAAAAAAAAAAAAAATGGACCAAATGGCCCAAACTGAGAAATGGACCAACATGGTACAGTCTCGGACAATCCCTATTCCGAATGGGATGGCACCAACTAATTCTGCTTTCAATACCGGATCATCCCATCTCGGTTGAAAATTATGATATTGGAACTGGGATGCCCACCATCCTGAACCATTCCGAACCATGCCCAGCCCTATAATATTTGATTTTATCACAACCTTGCGATAAATTTGGTTTTGTCACAAATTTGGTTTTGTCACAATCTTGTGACAAATTTGATTTTACCACAACCTTGTGATAAATTTGGTTTTGTCTCAACCTTGTGACAAATTTAGTTTTGTCACAAACTTGTGACAAATTTAGTTTTGTCATAACCTTATGACAAATTTAATTTTGTCACAACCTAGTGACAAAGTTCGTTTTGTCACAATCTTGTGACAAAATTGGTTTTGCCACAACCTTGCCACAAAGTTGGTTTTGTCACAACCTTGTGACAAAATTGGTTTTGTCACAACCTTATGACAAAACCAAATTTGTCACAAGGTTGTAACAAAACCAAATTTATCACAAGGTTGTCACAACCTTATGACAAAGTTGGTTTTGTCACAACTTTATGACAAAGTTCGTTTTGTCACAACCTTGTGACAAAATTGGGGTTGTCACAACATTGTGACAAAATTAGTTTTGTCACAACCTTGTGACAAAATTAATTTTGTCACAACTTTATGACAAATTTGATTTTTGTGATAAAAAAGCTAATTTTATCACAAGGTTATGCCAAATTTTTTGTCACAACCTTGTGACAAATTTGATTTTGAATACAAAACTAATTTTGTCATAACCTTGTGACAAAAAAAGTTATGTCATAACCTTGTGAAAAAATTGGTTTTGTCACAACCTTGTAACAAATTTTGATTTCTTCACAACCTTGTGAAAAATTTAATTTCGCCACAATCTTGAGACAAATTTGATTTAGCCACAACCTTATGACAAATTTGGTTTTGTTATAACCTTGTGCCAAATTTGGTCTAGTCGCAACCTTGTGACAAATTTGATTTCGTGACAATCTTGTGACTAATTTGATTTCGTCACAATCTTGTGTTAAATTTGATTTCATCACAACCATGTGATAAATTTGATTTCGTCACAAACATGTGACAAGTCCTGGTTTCCGAACCTGGCCCGAAGGTATATTATTTTATTTAATTATTTAATTATTGTTATATTACTAAGAAACCCCGAATGGACTATCTTTTTCTTTACTCCAAGCCAAAGATTACCCTCTCATTTTCTCCAAATCAAAGAACGCATAAAGCTCACATCTGCTTCCATCCCCCATCGCACCATTTACTGTAAGACTAATGGACTTAATTATATTGCATTAGGATTCAATAATGAGATTGGACTTTATGATTTAACATGGGATTATTATTGGACTCTTAACCAATGTAACTTGTATGACCAATAACCAATTCATACAAGGAGTATTAACCTACGCGATCTTGGATTACATCCTTAATAGAGTTCGGCCTTGATTAGGAATCTTTATGGGAGAACCCTAATTGACCTAACTCTATATAAAGGCCATATCTAAGTCCCTATAACCACTATGAATTGCATACATATCTTGCCCCATAGAGAGAGCTAAGTATAGTGGATTATAGAAGAGTTAGAGCCGGCCAAATCACACACACAGCCAACGTTCATCCTTTGGAGTTCATTCATCATGGTGTCAAGCATCCTCAACACAAGTGGTTAGTATCATACATGTTTTAGTGTTTATGTAATTAGTGAGTGATCCTTTATATGTTAATATTCATTAGATTGTTTCCAACAATTGGTATCAGAGCTTCGGCTCACTGATACATAAACCAAAACGTTTTTCAATTGAAATTCATATTCGGTTTTCTTGTGTATGCAAAATTGTGTAAAGAACTAATAAAAATTTTTTTTTAAAAAAAACAACCGGACCAATTAAGTTTTCAGAAGCCCAAAATCCTTTTTGATTTGTTTCACAAAGCCCAACCATGTTCTTTAAGCCCGCGTCCGTATACAGTTGCAACGGTCGAAAACGAAAAATTAAATTTTGGGGATTTAGGGTTCTTTACACAAAAGGGGAAAACTGAATTCGTTGATTGATGCTCGTTTTTGGGTTCGATTGGGGTTGAAATTTTTGTTCATATTGCATCGTTTTGGGTATCCGCATACAAATTTGATTCCGCAACAACAAGTTTCTGCCAAATTTTCGATGCGATTTTCAGTAAGTTTTTGAGCAAACCTTCAACCAGAATTTCAATTGAAATTATCATGCATATAATTGATGAATTGAGATTACTGAAGTTTATATTCAGTCTGCATGTATTTAATCTCGATTGGTTTGTGTATGTATGATGTTATGATATCTATATCATGTTGGAATCGATTATTTGGTTGGATAGGTAGGACTGATGTGTAATTGAATGTGATTCCAACATGAGATTTGTGTTATTGTATGTTCGTGTTTATCTGTGATTAAACGAGCAATTTAGAACTCCCTATACATGGCTTGTTGATTGCTGGTAAGTATATCCATTCAGGGAATTGGATATTCAGGTTCCAAGTTGCACTGGGGTTTTAAAGTGTATAAGTAGTATGCAGTGAGTCATTGGGTTGCATATTCAGGTTCCAAGTTGCAAGTATCATCCTGAGATGACAGCAACTTGATAACACCATGCAATTCTCTCCCTTAGCTGCATAATAAATTCATATGCTTGAGCTCTTGCCACTGATGGTGTGCATCAAGCATGCTTATGGGGAATTTAGAATTGCAATCTTATGATTTGCAATTAAAACCAATAAATTTTTTACAAACTCTTTCATAAAACTTAATTCTGTGTTTGTTTATTATAGTTCAATCCAACAACATCCCCGTGGAACCTCTAAATGGTTCCAATTTCAAGAGATGGAAATCAGATCTTGATTACCATCTAGCTTTCACTAGGTTCGATGTCTGTCTTAGGGAACCTAGACCTGTAATGACTGAGGCTAGCAGCAAGGAGGCCAAGGAGGCTCAAAAGGAGTGGGACTATGCAGATAGGATGCCCATGATGCATCATGAAGACGACAATTACAGATGAGGCTAAGGGCTGCTCACCTGCTGAAGAAGCCAAGACTGCAAAGGATTTTCTGGAAGGAGTGTGTGCTCATTTTGAGGAATCTGACAAGGTCACCACTGGGAAGCTGCTAGATGAGCTGAGAAACCTCAAGTAAGAGGGAGTTGGTGGAGTAAGACTGCATATTCTGAAGGCAGTAGACCTAGGAAGAGCTCACAAAGACTTAAAGTTTCCTGCAGATGACTCTTTAGTCATTCACAGTGCTTTAAACTCACTGCACAGTGATTTTGATGGAATTAAAGGCAACTTTGAGGCTCAGAAGGAGGATTGGGACATCAATCGTCTCATTAAACTATGTGTCAGTGAAGAAGAGAGACACATGAAGAAGAAGGGAAAGGAAGTTGCTGTGAACTTCGTTGAGAAACCAAACCCTCCAAAACCTTTCAATAAGTTCAAATTTAAGAAAGCTGGTCAGACTAGCAACCCTTCTTACAATGCATCTAAGTCTGATGCTTCTCGAAAACCCCAAAATCCCAAACCAACACCTCCAGCCCTTAAAGTGAAGAAGTATGCAAATGTGAGATGCTTCTATTGTCATAAACTAGGACATGTGAAGAAGGAGTGTCGTGGTTGAAAAGAATGGAAGGCAAAGAAAGGTATGGCAATATCTAGGGTTATCTCTCTAATAGAAATCAATTTAGTTAATAATTCTGAACTTTTAAGCACTTGGTGGCTAGACACTGGCTCACCAATTCACATTTCCAATACTTTGCAGGGTATAACAAGAAAGAGAACCCCAAGTAGTGAAGAGTCTAAGGTCTACATAGGCAATGGGATGGGAGTTGCAGTTCAAGCTATTGGCCAAGTGAAGCTGCAATTAGAGTCTAGTATAGGGCCAAATTTCATTCTTACATTACCTAAAGTCTATTGTATCCCTTCCATGTGCAGAAACTTAATTTCTGTTTCTGAATTAGTCAAATCTGGCTGTACTTTCTTTATTGACAGTCAAGGAATAAAAGTCTTTCTTCATTCTAAACTTATTGGCACTGCAATTCCTTTTCATGGTCATTGGAAACTTGTTAGTACTGATTTTGTTGAAGTTCTTAGCATAGAAAACTCTGTGGGGGTTAAGCGTGTCAGACTAGATGAAAATTCAGCAACACTTTGGCACAAACGTTTAGGTCACATCTCAAAAGATAGAATGAAAATTCTTATTAAGTCCAAACGTATCCCTAGTGTTGATCTTTCAGAACTTGATACATGTGTTCAGTGTACGAAGGGAAAAATGACTAATTTTAGAAAATTTAAGGCAGAAGAACTAAAGAACCTTTAGCTCTCATTCATACACACATCTGTGGTCCTCTTCCAGTTAAAACCATCTGTGGTAACTCCTATTTTATAACCTTCATAGATGATTACACAAGATATTGCCATATCTATCTTATCTCAGAGAAATCAAAATCTCTTGAGGCCTTTAAGATATTAAAAGCTGAAGTAGAAAAGGAGAAAGGAAAGGAGATTAAGGCAGTGAGATCGGATAGAGGAGGTGAGTACTATGGAAAGTACACAGAAGCAGGGCAAAACAAAGGTCCTTTTGCCTTATTTCTGCAAGAATGTGGCATAAAGGCTCAGTATACTACTCCAAGAACCCCTGAGCAGAACGGAGTGTCAGAAAGAAAGAACAGAACACTGATGGAAATGGTCAGAAGCATGTTAAGCACCAGTGGTCTACCATACTTTCTTTGGGGGGAAGCATTGAGGACAGCAAACTATTTGTGCAATAGATCACCAAGTAAATCAGTGAGAAAGACACCATATGAGCTTTGGAACGACAAGCCTCCTATGCTGATGCATCTACATATTTGGGGATGCAAAGCAGAAGCAAGGATTTATAATCCTCAGGAAAAGAAATTGGACCCCAAAACCATAAGTTGTCATCTTATTGGTTATTTAGGGAAATCCAGAGGATATAGGTTCTATAGCCCCCATCATACAACTAGGATAGTTGAAACCAGCAAGGCTAAATTCATTGAAGACCATATTTCTGCAGATCAAAGTCCCTAGAACTTTGATTTTGCAGAAATCCCAGAAATTCCAGAAACTGGAACTAGTACTTCCTTGCAGTTTCAGTATCAAAATCCTTTTCTTCCCACTACATTACCTACTGCCACTATTGAAGAAGTCACATCAGCTGATGAGCCAATGCAGGATGCAGTTGATGGAAATCATGAATATTTTGTCCAAAATCCACTTGCAGATGAAATTCAAGCTCCAGAACCTCAAGTTTCAGTCATTCCAGCACCTGAACCTGAACTTAGACGCTCAAGAAGGCCTAGAAAACCTGCTATAGGACCTAATTACCATGTTCACATCAAATTGATGGAAACTGGTGATTATTTAGAAGAAGATGATCCTACAAACTACTCTCAACCTACTCCAATGATCATTCTCAGCTATGGATTGAAGCTATGCAAGCTGAACTTCAATCCATGACTGATAATGATGTTTGGGATTTGGTAGAACCTGTACCTAATCACAAACCAATAGGATCAAAATGGGTTTTCAAGACCAAGAGGAATGCAGATGGCACTGTTGAGAGATTTAAGGCCAGATTGGTTGCCAAGGGCTATACACAGCAAGAGGGTATCGATTTCAATGAAACCTTCTCCCCAGTTTCAACAAAAGATTCATTTAGGATGGTTATGGCTTTGGTTGCACATTTTGACTTGGAGCTGCATCAGATGGACGTTAAGACAGCTTTCCTCAATGGTGAACTCAAGGAGGAAATCTACATGAAACAACCTGAAGGATTTGCAGAACCTGGTCAGGAGCATTTGGTTTGCAAATTGAAGAAATCCATCTATGTATTGAAGCAAGCATCAAGACAGTGGTATCTCAAGTTTGATAGAGTCATAAGAGAGTTAGGCTTTGAGGAAAATCTTGTTGATGAGTGTGTTTACCTTAAGAAACAGAAGCAACATTTAGTTGTTCTCATCCTATATGTGGTTGATATCCTTTTGGCAAGCAGCAGCATTGATCTCCTACATCAGACAAAATCCTTCTTGTCAAACAGGTTTGACATGAAGGATTTGGGGGAAGCAAAGTATGTTCTAGGTATTGAGATCAAAAGAGATAGGAAAAGCTTCAGTTTAGGGCTTTCTCAAGGAAAACTACATCAACAAATTGCTTAAAAGGTTTGCTTTAGAAGGAGCAAAAGGTGGTGGTGCCCCAATGACTAGAGGAGACAAACTGCACAAGAAGGATTGCCTTGAAACTCAGAATGCAAAGGATTTCATGAAAGACAAGCCTTATTCTTAGCTTATAGGTAGTCTGATGTATGCTCAGGTTTGTACCAGACCTGACATAGCTCATGCACTTGGCATATTATCTCGTTTTCAGTCAAATCCAGGTGAACCTCACAGGATTGCTGCCAAGAAAGTACTCAAGTACTTGAAAAATACTAAAAGTCATCTCTTAGTATACAGAAGGGTTGAGAAATTGGAAGTTGTAGGTTACACTGACTCAGATATGGCTTCTGATTATCCCAACACCAAGAAGTCTATATCTGGTTATGTGTTTACATTAGCGGGATATGCAATTGCTTGGAGAAGTCACAAGCAATCATTGATCACAACTTCAACAATGCATGCATAATACATTGCTTTATATGAAGGTGTTTGTCATGCCATTTGGACCAAAAATTTCTTGATTCAAACTGGTTTGGTTGATTCTCTGAATGAAGAAGTCATTAAAGTCTTCTGTGATAATGAGGCTGCAGTGTTCTTTACCAAGAACAATAAGAAGTCAATGAATTCTAAGCATATAGACCTGAAATACTATTTTGTTAGAGAAAGAGTTAAGAAAGAGGAGATTGCAGTTATGAAGATTGGAACAAAGAAGCAGCTTGCTGATCCGTTCACTAAAGCTCTAACAGTTGAGAGTTTTCAAGGTCATTTACCAAGTTTAGGCATTCTGCCTAGTTTAGATGTCTAGAGTTCAGTGGGAGTTATGTTGGATATCTTTATTTTCAGTATTTGACTTCAATTTCAGCAAAGACTGGTTACAGAACATGTTTACTGTGTTTTCTGTAAGACAGTAAGTTCATTTTCAAGTTTAATAAAGCTGTGAAGTTCATTTCAGTATGTTTTCTTAAAGCACAACTTGTTCATTTGTATTTTGTCAGATTATGTTCATTTCAGTGAAGTCTAAACCGTTTCTGATAAAAGTTTTGGGTTGATCTTTGAATCAACATTAAGTTCATCTTCATTGTTAGACATTATTCAGTTTCAATGTCTAAAAGTTTTCCATTAATTGTCAATCATGGTTTCTGGTTTTACATGTTTGATAGAATATCTTAAGTTTCAAGTGTGGTTCAGATTTCACATTTGGAAGGATTCTGAGTTAACAGAACCAATTCAGTAGGACTAGTATGATTTGCAGTTTCATGGTTATTTTCAATGCAAGCATACGTTTCACAGTATATCCAAGTGATCTTTATAGCTTGCATAATCTAGTTTTGGTGATTGTAGAAGGTTATGTCATGCTTGGACAGATTGCTTTGTGCAGTTCTACTCTAGAAAGTGTAAGTTATGAGATTGAATTGAATTGAGTCAACATTAATCCGTACTCTAGAGCTTCAGTATGTTTAATCAATTTCTTAATCTTGTTATTGAACAATTTGTGTTAGTCCAAGTGGGAGACTGTAAGGGCTAGTTTGGTAGGGCTGTACTTATTTTTAAAGCTGCTTCTGCTTAACTGCGAGAATAAGCAGCTGCAAAAATAAGCTGTGAAGTGTTTGGTAAAATATTTTTGAAAAACTGTTGTGATAGTAAGAGAGGTTGAACACAGCACCATGAACACGAGCATTCGAGCCCAAACTCGGCAAAGTTCCTGTAAAATTATTGTTTGATATACATCAACAACACGCAAAGTTCCTATACCATAAGGACCGCAACAACGCCGTCCTATGCAACCACCACCACCACGCCATCACCATGCCGTTACCATGCCGCATCTACCACCACCACACCGCCCTCCGCATCCACCACCATCATGTCGCCACCAATCAACAATAACCATAGCCAATCAACAATAACCGAAGACCAATCAATCAACAATAACCCACAATTGATCAACCAATAATAACCCACAACCAATCAACAATAACCCACAAACAATCAACAACAACCAATCAACTTCCACATCAATTCATCGCTGAGTTCACGGCGTGGCTACAACCGATCGTGCTTCGTCTCTCCTGACCCAGCCGATGAGGCCGATCGTGCGTCACATCTTCTGACCCAGCCGATGAGGCCGATCGTGCGTCGCCTCTTCTGACCCAGCCGATCGTGTGTCGACGGGGAAAAGCCGATGAGGATGGACGACTCGCAGAGCCCACGGCCGTCGCTCGCTCGCTCGGCCCATCGCTGCTCTCTTAGCCGGCCGTCGCTTGCTCAGTCGTCGTCGCTCAGCCCGCTTCGTCGTCATCACCCGCCCGCCATCGCGTCGCCCTCCATCGCCAGCCATCGGCTCGTGTCCCGCCATCGTCGCCGGCCATCATTCTTCTGTTGCGACCCATCAATCGTCGCCATCGGCGCTATCACTAGCCATCACCCGCCATCGTCGGCCACCAGCGCTGCCGCCCGCTGTCGTCCTCCATCGTCTTCTGTCGCGACCCATGCCCACAGCCACAAAGAATATGCTCACGGTGTATTGAAAATAAGCAGAAGCCCAAGCGAGAAGCTAGTTTTCACCGCTTCTCGTATCCTTTGTTAATTCGGCTGCAAAAAAAAAGCCAACTTCTAAAAGAAGCGGCTTTTCCTCATTTGCCAAACGCAAATATTCTTCCAAACTTATTATAAAAGCGCTTATTTTAAAAGTTAAGCTGTACCAAACCCCCACTAAGACTAATGGACTTAACCATATTGTATTAGGATTCAATAATGAGATTGGACTTTACGATTTAACATGGGATTATTATTGGACTCTTAACCAATGTAACTTGTATGACAAGTAACCAGTTCATATAAGGGTTGGTATTCAATTAGGAGCATTAACCTACCCGATCTTGGATTACATCCTTAATAGAGTTCGGCCTTGATTAGGAATCTTTATGGGAGAACCCTAATTGACCTAACTCTATATAAAGACCATATCTAAGTCCCTATAACCACTAAGAATTGCATAGATATCTTGCCCCATAGAGAGAGCTAAGTATAGTGGATTATAGAAGTGTTAGAGCCAGCCAAATCACACACACAGCCAACGTTCATCCTTTGGAGTTCATTCATCATGGTGTCAAGCATCCTCAACACAAGTGGTTAGTATCATACATGTTTTAGTGTTTATGTAATTAGTGAGTGATCCTTTATATGTTAATATTCATTATATTGTTTCCAACATTTACTTCTTACATTCGCTCGCCACTTCATTGCAAGTGTATCGGGCCAAGTTTGGAGATTTATGCCGAATTTGGGGAACTAGTACCCAATGGGTATGGAGACGGGGAATCTTTGAAAAACTCTAACCAGAAATTGGGCCAGAGATGGGGATGAGATTGTAGATCGGACTGGAGATAGAATTGCCATCCGCAATCCCCCGGCCTATTGCCATTCCTAATTTTGGGAGACAATTGGCAAATCATAATTCCACCTAGGCGAGGATAAAAGACATGGTTATATTTTTATTCTCATATTTTTGTAGTTCATCTATCATCTTTAACGGTTGGTTCAGCTTTATTTCCCCATACCCAATGGCCTCGATGTTCATGAAACCAACACAAACCAAATTAGGCAGAGATGAAGTGTATGTTGCAGCACTGCCTCTAAGAGCCACAAAAGGGCCGGCCCAGCTGCTTACTTCTGCTGCTTACTCTCTCAATATTTGGGATTTGCAGCATTTCATTGTTATCATCAAGCCCTCCTCACCTCCACCTCAGGTTCTTAATTTGTCCCTCCAACCCTATTGAGAAGGTTGATAAACTATCATCAACTATGTTTTGCTCTGTTCGTTCTTTCAGTACTGTCTTGGAGTCGATTACTGTTCTGAAGTGCCAATAATAAATTGAATAATTATCCTTTTGGTTAGTTGGTTCCATACATGATTATCTGTGCCATTTTTTTTTACACGAAAACCCTGATGATCTTAAGTTAGCTTAAGCAGCTCCTTTGAATCAGAGTTTGAACCTTGGTATTAGAAAAGATTATCATTTTATAACATTTTATAAAAGAAAGTCTGGACGACGAATTTCATTGTGTTTCATAATTTTCAGGCCATGGTTTTTGATTTTCAACCTAAAGATCCTGAGAACATATTTGTGGCCCTTGAAGTTTTATCTGGAAAAGCAATACCAGGTGAAGAAGTTGTCAAATTGTATTTTTGACTTGTTTTTATTCATTTTCTTGGCGATTTTATTGGTCTCTGTTTCTTATGGTAGGAGTTGTTCTTGTGAGGAAGTTGTCGAAATTGCCAAGAAGCAAATGTTGGTTTGTTGGGTCTACAAAAGTGGCTGGTGCCATAGATATGGCACTTGACTTCAACAAAGTTTGGGAAACTAATTTGAAGGTTGGCCATCACGATTGTCGAGATTATACCGATGGTAATAAACTTAAATATTATCGTTGTTGAAATAGTTAATTTCTTCTGCAAATTAGCCACGAGCCTCCACACTTTTGACAGTAACCTATCTTATCTTTGAAGGGTTAGTGGAGTACCTAACCGGGGAAGAGCACATTTTGGAGCGTTTGAGAAGTAGTGGTAGTACGTAGTACTGATCAAGAAAATAGAAGTAGTGGTAGCAAGAGGTAATTAGATTTCTTTTTTTGGCACGGTAAAGATAAATTGACCTTTTTATATTCGAAGTCGATAGGTATATTTGAACTTATGATAAAGTGAACTGTAAATACAAGTAAGTCCCATTTGAAAACCTATTGTTACGGATTGCTACCCCTATACATTCAATTGCTCACTTATTGTTCATTGAAATATGTGAAAGAAACATAAAGTTTGCACTACATCACTTAAGCAACCACATAAATCACTAGAGTTCTCGCCAATTTTGGTAAAAAAAAAAAAAGGAAAATTGAAAAATAGCCTCTTTCTACTTATCTTTTTGTGTCAGTTAAGCAACACACCACACCATCCCCATTTCTGTCAATCGGCTCGAGCATGGAAAGTAAAGAGTAAAAATCTGGGCGTTTTTCTTCGTTCATTTTCCTGCAATTCCGCACCGCAATTTGCAGCTTCGTTTTGGGTACTCAAAGATTTCAAGTGAGGGCCAAATGAATCAAACTGCGGTAAGTTGCTCTTCTTTGCAAAATTAGCATTTTCGTCCTTTTTTTTTTGTTTTGTAATCATGGTTGATTCCTGTCCTGTTTTCTAGATTAGGGTTTCACTTGTATATTGTTTGATAAGAAATGCTAAACTTGTCCTCAATTTTCAACATTCCAAACAACGCATAATTGTTCAAATGAATCAAGATAAAAGGTCAACCTTCCAATTAGTTAGATGGTATTTGGTAATGCCAGTTTTTCAGGCGAAGGCAAGGTCGATTTCCACCTTCGCCCTCTCCCGAGCTCCCGATCGCCCCCACCAATTCGTGCGCACTGGAGGTCAATCTCCCTCGCCCTCGGTCGAAATTGTCCATCGAGCCTTCCGATTGACCGTGCGGTGGAGTTGCTCTAATGGAAAAGTTCCCAAATCATCATAAACTCACCGTTGTTTCTTTGTAGGAATGGTATTTGTGTAGAGTTCTTACTGGAGCATCTCAGGAAGCTAGCTCGTCTATACTTTAGTGTCAAACTCATAGATGAAAATGTTCAGGAGAAATGCATTAAGTTTGAACAATGGAAGTGCTACTTAGAGAAAGCTCGTATGGATCTGCAAGGTTCGCTGGGGAATGACGTTCTGATTTGTGTGTGGATTGTGTTCTACAGTCAGCAGACATTCGGGACGAACTTACTTCAGCCTTTGGTTTGTTTGGCCTTTAACATTTTCACCACTTTGTTGCTCGTAAGCTTTTCACATGGCTTAGTGTCTCTCCTTATTTTGATACTTGTAGAGGTTAGCTGCATGATCTATCACTCATCAGCATGTACAGGTGACATTAGCCACCGTCGGAACAAAATCCCAAACGGTGTCGTACCAGTCACCTGCCCCATTACTCAAGCCAAATAAACCGAACATAAACCACCGTCGGAACTGCCGGAGCAATCGGAGCCGGAGTGCTTATTGATTCAGATTTTGTATCCCTGATAACAAAGCTTTCCTTCAGATGATTACAAAATTTTGTATTCCTATATATCCTATCTGTAATTTTGAAAGTTCTCCTACAAGTTGTGTTTCTCATACGGTTTGTCATTTGTCATAAGTTAGCAAACTATTACCTGTGCCTTATCTTGTGATCATTGATGCCAATGCAATATGATATTTGTTTAATGTTTTATCTTGCTACAATTCATACGAACTAAAAATGATCGATCAAAATAAAAATGTCATTAGGCTTCACTAGCCTGAGGATTTTTAAGCAGGTTTGAGATGAAGACTAACAATGATCAAATGAAGCACTAAATCAAGACTAACAACAATGAAATAAAGCACGAAGTGCCTATGATGTGGCACACATCAACTTTAAATAAATAAATAAATAAAAAACTTCTCGCACTCGCTTTAGCTGGTGTGGAGAAGCTAGTTATTATTGATACTTCAAAAGTTTTTACACATAATAAAGTGTGAGAAGAAACAATAATATCTCTTAATAAAATAATATGGGCAAGTTTTTGACAATTATTCTGTTCTGGAACTTCAAAGAACACTCAGCTTCTTGTGTTTAGGTGATGATTGGCATCTCTACAAAGAAACAACGGTGAGTTTATGTTGATTTGGGAACTTTTCCGTTAGTTGTATTATCAACAGTATTATCATCGTTCATCCAGTTAATCAAAATTTATTATATGAAGTTCCGATAATACTCTAGCTAAACCAGCCAAATACGCATCTAATACTGAAGTCAACTATATGAAAGTCTTAAACTTACTCGTATTACTCATGGTTCATTCACCTAGGAACCAAAGAGATTGGTATAATCAGTAAGAAGATATGGACTATACAACCAAAATTCGAGCGCTAGTCTTCACGTCCTTCAGTTTTTCTTGCAGCATCAATTCTACTACTTCCTTTCGGCGTTCTTTTGTCCAGGCAGAAGCATTTAAGTTCATGACCTTTTCCCATATGCCGTCGCTGTTGGAAACAATTTAGTGAATATGAACATCCATAAGGATCACTCACTAATCACATAAACACTAAAACATGTATGATACTAAACACTTGTGTTGAGAATGCTTGAAACCATGATGGAAGTATGAACGATGAACACTCCAAGATTGACGTCGGTTGTGTGTGTGATTGGCCAGGTCTAACTCTTCTATAATCCACTATACTTAGCTCTCTCTCTATGGGGCAAGATATGTATGCAATTCATAGTGGTTATAGGGACTTAGATACGGCCTTTATATAGAGATAGGTTAACTAGGATCTCCCATAAAGATTCCTAATCAAACCCGTACTCTATTAAAGTATGTACACCAAGATCACGCAAATACATATACCTAATTGAATACCAATCCTTGTATGAACACGTTACTTGTCATACAAGTTGCATTGATTAAGAGTCCAATAATAATCCCATGTTTAATCATAAAGTTTAATCTTATTATTGAGTCCTAATATAATATTGTTAAGTCCATATTCTAACAGTCGCCCTTATAAAATTTTCCAAACTACTCAATTGCCATTGTCTCGAGTTTTGTTGCATTTTCTAGAATACAAATCAAAAACTCCATTTCATACGAATGACCTTGGAATCCCTGCACCTTAAATTTCTTCAAACTATCATGTGTAAATCCAGAATGATTGTCTGTCTTTCCTTCTCTCTCGTAGGTCTTTGGTCCATACACAATCTACAATCACAAAGATCCCATCAAGTTATACAACTATATGTGGATAAACATATCTACTATATTCAAAATGTAATAACAAATCCACTTTCTGCCTAAATGAAAGTATCTGGTAGGCAACGAATCAACACAAAGAATAGAGAATAAAGCATATAATGAACATTAGTTAATACACATCACTAATGAGCCGTGACGGAATAATTCACATCCCCAATGCATAGTGAAACTTAAAAGTAGTGTGGTATTGTATCAAACTCAAACTACTGTGTTGGAAAATATGTATTTATTATTGGTAGATTTGAAATTAGCAATTAGTTAGCAATTAGTGGATTTGGGTATTAATTAGTTTATTCCGATTTGATTTAGATTTGCAGTATTTTTAGTCAGTTTGTAAGACTTGCAGAACAAGTCGGGTTTGCTTTTGTATTCTATTAGAATTAGGTTTGATGCCTATATAAAGGCTAGCATATTTGTAATTGTAATTAAAGATCGGTAAACAATGTAGTCCTTTGAGTTCTTGCCTTCTTGGCTTCAATTTTTTCTGCAATATATAATATTTGTATTAGTATTCGAGTTTGTTTTCGTTTCTGTTCTTAGAATTAGAATTCGCAGTTTGTAATTTGTTTTGTGTGTTCAGTTTGTTTCAACATGGTATTAGAGCTAGTCTGATCTGTAAGGGTTTGATTTGTCTTTGGTGGGTGTTGGGTTTGCTTGTGGTCTTTGTTTAATGTCAGTTTGTTTAGTCGTTTATTTGGATTCGCTTCCGCTTCCGCTTCCGCTTTCGCGTCTGTCCTTTGGATTTTGGGGTGTAGATTTGTTATGTTCTTTGATTTGGGTTTTGCTTCCTCTTTGTCGTCTTCTTCAAGCTTTGGGTTGTTTTTGAGTCTTTGTTTAGTATAGGTTTCCGTGGGGAATTTGTTTGGTTCGTTTGGTTTGGTTTCATGGGTTTTTTTCGATTGGCTTTGCATATCAGTCTACTCTAGTCAGGTTCTGTTTCAGTCGGGTTCAGTTTTTTGGTTAAAATCAGGTTTTAGTCAGATTTGGTTTAGTCAAGTTCAGTTCAGGTTTAGTGGTTCAGATTCAGTTAGGTCCAACTTCAGTGAGATTCAGGTTCAGGCAACATCAGGTTCGGGTTAGCATCGGCACGTCAGCATTCGCACTGGAGGCACCAACATTCTCCTTGCAAGCTCATCATGAGTTTGAGGAGGAGTGTTAGACATAATATTTCTTGTTACAAACTCATGTGTATGAGTTTGAGGAGGAGTGTTGGAAAATATGTATTTATTATTGGTAGATTTGAAATTAGCAATTAGTTAGCAATTAGTGGATTTGGGTATTAATTAGTTTATTCCGATTTGATTTAGATTTGCAGTATTTTTAGTCAGTTTGTAATACTTGCAGAACAAGTCGGGTTTGCTTTTGTATTCTGTTAGAATTAGGTTTGATGCCGATATAAAGGCTAGCATATTTGTAATTGTAATTAAAGATCGGTAAACAATGTAGTCTTTTGAGTTCTTGCCTTCTTGGCTTCAGTTTTTTCTGCAATATATAATATTTGTATTAGTATTCGAGTTTGTCTTCGTTTCTGTTCTTAGAATTAAAATTCGCAGTTTGTAATTTGTTTTGTCTGTTCAGTTTGTTTCAACACAAGCTTTCAAACAGTCTCAAGTTAATTATTAGGTGTCCACACAACAGCAAATAACATGAAAAATCAAGTCGCATTAAAAGTAAAAAAACCTTGTTTAACTTATTACTAACCGTTAGTACTAGTTCTTCCAAAACAGGTGTAATTCTCAGCAGATCCAGAACAGGACCCAGGTTAATGTCATGCGTATGTAACTCTGTGTGGATATCCAACGCCAAAAGCTTGAGATTTCTGAATGTTGGTGGTGTGCCCAGGGGAATGTGCTGCATGCAAAAAAAAAAAGTTAGCGTTTCTCAATTTCATAAAGCTATGTAAATACTAATGTATACTTACATGCTAATCGAGTACATCTTCACTCACCAAATGCATAGCCGGATGAAGAGTCTCCAGCGCAGGACAAGATGCAATCACAGGTACTGCACGAGCTACGTCTTAGCTTCATTACATGAGAACTTCTTATCAGCGGTGGAGCTTTTAGGGAAATGATCCATGGACGTTCTCCAATCAACTCCAAGGAGGTAAGGTTTACTGTGTCAATATTAAAGTTAATTACATTTCTGCATTCGATCACTCTCAAATCATTTAGACGAAGAGTTGGACCAACAGCAATCAGGCTCCCCCCCCACCAGTACGGAGCCATTTAGAGTAAAGCTTTCAAGGAGCAAGCAAACGCAAAAGAGCTGTTTCATAAAAAGTGGATCAACGCAAACCGACTAAAGATGAAGAGCTGTTAGCTGACTGAACTTGTGCATATCAGGAGGAGGTCCAAGATTACATCTTCTCAATGACAAACACTTGAGAGTGGAGGAGTTCAACTCTGAAAGTAACCAGGAAGGGAAGACATAATCATCCCAATTTCTGTAACAGAGGTCGGGAAACAAATGAAGATGAAGGTCTTCAACACCCTTTGTTAATGCAAAACGAATCCATTGATCGAGAATGTCAGAAGATTCTACACCAAGGAAGAAGGTCACTTTGAAAGAATCAATCGTCTCACCATGGTGCAGCTCCAAAAACCTGTTCACACGGTTTACAAACACTTGTTTATCAAAGTGTTCCATAAAACGCGTAAAATAGTCTTGCACCAACTGATACTTGGGACCGATGTGTTTGCTTCCAAAAAAGTTTTGAATGTCAAGTTCAATATTTCGCCGTGCCAGTACTGTTGAATTCAGCCAAAGGTACCTCCATCGAGGTGATACCATGCTAGTCCGCACAGCATCTATGATGTTCAGTAATGAAACTATAGATTCAAGAATGCAATTCGGCAACTGATTAATCCAATCCCTGCTCTCATCCTCAACCTGAAAATGTAATTAACAACAACCCCTTAGTAAATAACATTACCCTTCTTGTTTTTTTGATCACAAATTTTCAGTGACATAAATCGCCGAGGCCTCCTTAATAACTACCCCTCAGTAAGTAACTACGCCTCGGTAACCCTTCTTGAGTCCCGGCTAGAAGACATCTATGGGCTTTTCGATAAACCCAACACAATACTAATGGATCGGGCCACGCGTATGAGTTATGGTGGGTAGGTGGAGTGATGAATGGCAAGTCACAGAAATACCCCCCGTTGGTGGGAGTGCTAGGCTAGACTTCAGGGGTACAATTGTCTCGTACGCCACACTCAGGTCAGTTGTTCTCGTTCTCATTTCTCTGTGTTGTCTCTCTCGAATTTCGCCGTCTTCTCTCCAGTCTCAAAACCTACAAGCAAAACAACGCCCATGGAGGCCGCTGATTACCGTCGAGGTTTGCTCGGATCAGTCACCTGCGGATCGGATCAGTTAGATTCGGGATTGGTCCGGCACCGGAGAGTCCGAAACTCCGCCAAGCTTCATCCTCAGCCGCTTGGTACGAAGCTGTCCACGGCGGAGTCAAGTGTTCGAAATGGATCACCTGCTCTAATGTTGATAACCCTAAACCGAGATTCGGGGCTACCACGGAGACGGTTGATTCCGCGTCCGAGTCGATTACGACGATCCGTTCGGCTGTGAATGGTTGGTGAAGATGCCGATTTATCGCGTTCTGGTGGTGGAGCCGGTCCTCACAGCCTTAGGAATCATGTTATCTAGAGCATGTGTTTCGAACACTTGGCGCCGCCGTGGACAGCGTCGTACCAAGCGGCTGAGGATGTAGCTCGGCGGCGTTTCGGACTCCGGTGCCGGACCAATCCCGAATCTAACTGATCCGATCCACAGGTGACTGATCCGACCAAACCTCGACGGAAGTACCGAAGTATCCGGGGCGAAGTGATAGGGTTGCTCGACCCCCAGTGTGAACCATCAACACCCTTGGCTTGCGGAACTTGATGGATGGCTTTGGACGTGGAGGCTTTGATGGGATGGTCGGCGGGGCTACTGCTTGAGAGTTTGTTTATGCTAGGTTTTAGGTAAAAACTTGACAATAGAATGTCCTTGACTCCTTTTGTTTGATCTGCTTCAATTGCTAATATTATTAGTCAGATTTCTGTTTCACAAGTTTTCGCATATTGTATGCTGTTTGAAAATATTCTAAGTTTTAGGTAACAGATTTACAAGAGAATGTTCTTGAATCCTTTTGTTTGATCTGCTTCAATTTCGAATATGATTAGTCAGATTTCTGTTTCACAAGTTTTCGCATATTGTATGCTGTTGAAAAGCTAGAACATATTTCGTGATACTTGTATGGTAGCAAAAGCTGTTAGGTGATGAGCTTGTTGAATTGTGGTGTCAGGATATGAGCTTTTACGGGTGAGTGTATAGATAGATAGATGTACAAGAGGAGAGGGGAGGTTGATAGATAGATGTACAGGAGGAGGAGGGGGGGTTTGGGGGGGTGGTTGTGGGCGTGGTGCATAGTCGATTATGAAGTTGGATTATTCAAATCTCGCTGAATCAATCTACAAAATTGGGGCTGCCTACCTAGTCCTCTCGAGCTTTTGTACAGTTGTCGTTAATGTTTGGATTATTACTTGCAGGAACTGGCAATGAAAATTTGCATATGTTGTCTGTCTTTCCGGGTCTTTAAAGGTCAGTCAAGTATGTCTCTTTGTAGTGTCAAAATATGAGCTTTTCCAGGTCAGTGTGTGGTGTATGGATAGATAGATAGATGTAGAGGGGGCTCATAGACGTCCTTTATGAAATTTGCATTTCTGGTGTCAGGATATAAGCTGTTCTAGGTCAGTGTTTAGATAGATTGATGTAGAGGGGATGCATAGTCCATTATAATATGAGCTACAAAATTTGCGTTAAGTAGTGTCAGGATATGAGTTTTTCCAAGTCAGCATGTAGGTAGTTGTGGGTGGGGGATACGCCACGATGATTTGAAGTTGGATTTTCAAATCACGCTGGAATCAACTTGCAAAACTGTGGTTGCCTACCTAGACCTCTCGAATTTTTGTACACTGGTCGTGAAAGTTTGATCATTATTTGCATCAACTTTGCAATCCAAATATCAGTGTTTCAGAGTCTTTCAAGGTCAGTCAAGTATACCGCTCCTGCTAAATTTGCTTCTTTTTTTTTTTCCCGGCTCAAAGTCCCTTCAGTATACCAATTTTGGAGTCTGATATGTTCTATTGATTTATTCATGTTTCCTTATACACTAGTTTATTAAGCTCCAATTCATGGGTGTCTGAAAAGCTACTTGAGCCTAATGCACTGTCAAATGAAGAGAACAAATTTTGTTTTGTGATACTTGTAGAGTTGTGAAAATCTAGAATGCAGCTGCTGTTCTTACTCTAGTGATGAGTTTATGGATTTGTAGTGTCAGGATACGAGCTTTGTTTTGTTAGTCTGTATAGTTAGATTAATGGTCCATTTATCTGGTATGATCTGTATAGATAGATCAATGGTCCATTTATCTAATATGAAGTTGGATTATTCGAATATCTTTGGAATAAACTTGCAAGATCGTGGTTGCCTAAACTTACCTAGACCTTTGGAATTTTTGTAAACTGGTCAGCAACGTTTATATCATTTTCATGCATGAACTGGCAATTGGAGCTTGCATCTGGTGTCCATGTTTCCGAGTCTTTAAAGGTCAAGTCAAGTACGCCATTTTCGCATGTTAGCTCCTGTGTACTTACCGCTATAATGTTGATTGGATACAGGCAGGACCATAAGTCATACAAGAAGAGAAGACTTTGCCTCTTGTAGAAAGAACAAACTTTCTGAGTGTAAATGTAAGTTATATTTGAATTTATGCTCACTGGTTCTGTCTCGTTGATGTGTAGATCCCAGATTCACAATGCATGAAGCAATAGTATGTCAATTGTCAGGATTAGTGGCTGGTTACCGGTGTATTTTGTGTCATTTTTACCTATGCCATTAAAATCTATCTGCATTCCAGTGTTGGTAACGCACTCTAATATAGGGAATTGGACGATTTAAATGTTATCTCTTCATTCCAATTTTGGAAAATTACCAGTATGGTATTCATGCATTGGGATCATTATGCAAGTTCCCAATTACATGAACTTAAGGAGCAAAGCACACACAGGAGGATTATTTTGGATGTAGTAAGTTAACTGCTTGCTTGTATTTTCTCTTTAGCGAAAACACATATCCCTTCTTGGGACGGCTTGCCTTGCCCCCCAATCAGCGAGGATCAGGCTTGATGTATCTTTACCATCTTGCCTTTTTTGAACGCCTAGGTGGGATTAGCCCCATTGAGTGTTTTGTTTTTATAAACTCACCCCCTTTCTTGTATGTCTTTAACTCTTTGCCTGGTTATTAATGAATTGCTCAAGTTGACAAAAAGACAAGCCTTTTGGAGGCTCTTTCACCAGTCCGGTGACCAATCGGGTTTATTTCTCTTGACAATTAATTTTTACTTGAGGTGAGTCAAATAATGTTTATTTCACGTTTGGTTTGGCAACTATAAATTTGATTACCGAAACACCAAATTGCAATACTTCCCACAGATATGATGATAAAAAGTACAATGAAAATTTCAAATAATTTGAATAAAAAAAAAATACCCGAACTCATGGATTCCGTTAGATCTACTTCTCAATCTCCTTCATCCCTACATTTCCCATCTACTTTTTGCACAATTCCACTTGGATTTAGCTATTATCTTGTACCCAGCCATCAAACCCCACCAGCTCCCAGAACTCCACCATAAAAACATGTACCTAGGTATCCAAGAAAATGGGATATTCGGTAAGACCCGAGTGCTAGTCCTCACGTTCTTCAGTTTTTCTTGGAGCATCAGTTCTACTACTTCTTTTCGGCATTGTTTTGTCCAGGCAGAAGCATTTAAGTTCATGACCTTTTCCCATATGCCGTCGCCCTTATAAAATTTTCCAAACGACTCAATTGCCATTGTCTCGAGCTTCGTCGCATTTTCTAGAATACAAATCAAAAACTCCATTTCATATGAATGACCTTGGAATCCCTGCACCTGAACTTTCTTCAAACTATCATGTGTGATCCAGAATGACTGTCTATCTTTCCTTCTTTCTCGTAGATCTTTGGTCCATACAAAATCTACAATCACAAACAAAGATCCCATCAAGTTATATATTGGTTGCGGCGCAAGTGTGAATCACACTTTAACTATATGTGGATAAACAAAGTGATAACAACCCAACTTTCTGCCTAAATAACAAGATCAACTACCACTGACTCTAGCTCCCAACCAGGTGTCCACACAACAGAAAATAACATGAAAAATCAAGTCGCATTAAAAGTAGAAAGCCTTGTTTAACTTATTACTAACCGTTAGTACTAATTCTTCCAAAACGGGTGTAACTCTGAGAAGATTCAGAACGGGACCCAGGTTAATGTCATGTCTACATAACTCTGTATGGACATCCAACGCCAATAGCTTGAGATTTCTGAATGTTGGTGGTGTGCCTATGGGAAAGTCCTGCATGCACATAAAAATTAGCATTTCTCAAATTAGCGATATAGCTACGCAAATACTAATGTATACTTATATGCTTAGTACATCTTCACTCACCAAATGCATAGCCAGATGAAGAGTCTCAAGGGCAGGACAAGATGCAATCACAGGTACAGCACGAGCTATCTCTTTCGCTAGCGTTATTACAAGAGAACTTCTTATCAGCTGTGGAGCTTTTAAGGAAATGATCAATGGACGCTCTCCAATCAACTCCAAGGAGGTAAGGTTTACCGTGTCAATATTAAAGTTAATTACATTTCTGCATTCAATCACTTTCAAATCATTTAGACGAAGAGCTGGACCAACAGCAAACAGGTTCCCCCCCACCAGTATGGAGCCATTTAGAGTAAAGCTTTCAAGGAGCAAGCAAACGCAAAAGAGTTGTTTCATAAAAAGTGGATCCACGCACACTGAGTACAGATGAAGAGCTGTCAGCTGACTGAACTTGTGCATATCAGGAGGAGGCCCAAGATTACATCTTCTCAATGACAAACACTTGAGAGTCGAGGAGTTCAACTCTGAAAGTAACCAGGAAGGGAAGACATAATCATCCCAATTTCTGTAACAGAGGTCGGGAAACAAATGAAGATGAAGGTCTTCAACACCCTTTGCTAATGCGAATCGAATCCATTGATCAAGAACGTCAGAAGATTCTACACCAAGGAAGAAGGTCACTTTGAAGGAATCAATCTTCTCACCATGGTGCAGCTCCAAAAATCTGTTCACACGGTTTATAAACACTTGTTTGTCAAAGTGTTCCATAAAACGCGTAAAATAGTCTTGCACCAACTGAAACTTGGGACCGACGTGTTTGCTTCCAAAAATGTTTTGAATGTCAAGTTCAATATTTCGCCGTGCCAGTACTGTTGAATTCAGCCAAAGGTACCTCCATCTAGGTGATACCATGCTAGTCCGCACAGCATCTCTGATGTTCAGTAATGAAACTATAGATTCAAGAATGCAATTCGGCAACTGATTAATCCAATCCTTACTCTCATCCTCAACCTGAAAATGTAATTAACAACAACCCCTTAGTAAATAACATTACCCTTCTTGTTTTGATCTCAAATTTTCAATAACATAAATCGCCGAGGCCTCCTTAATAACTACCCCTTAGTAACTACCCTCCTTGAGTCCCGGCGAGAAGACATCTATGGGGTAATCCTAATCTCCGTATTACACTAATCCAATATTTCATCCTCTGTAATCCTAATCAATGCAGTACACAAGAATTTGATTTCAAAACAATACAAGCACAATCAATCATATGATTGTACAAGTTGAGAAACAATAGGGTTTGGGGAAATCAAAGAAAATAACAACACAATTGCAAAATTGACTACAAAATTTGAAAAAGAATTACAAATTAAACTTACATTAGCTGCTGCTATTTCACTTTGATCCATTGGCCTTCTTTCAGATGCAGATGTCAACTTCAACAACTTGACAAACTTTGGATCTTTGACTCAACCTGAAAAACATAGCAAAAGAACAATCAAGAGAAATTAAAACCAGTCAGACTTGACAAAAATTCAATCACCTCTTGGTTGATTGCTTATAGTTTGGAGATTCAGATTTGAGTTTCGATACAATTGAAAGCAGGGGAAGAAGATGAAGTACCAAAAACTGCGGTCGTGTGTGTGTGTTCGGCAGTCAGTTGTCGGTTGTCGTTTTGTTGTAAAACAGAAATTACTGACACCGTCAACAGGCCTTTATGTAATTAATGAAAAGTGACAAGACCGTACTTGCAATTTGTGTTAAGTTTTGGGGCAGTTTCTATTCCTTCTTTCCTTTTTCTAGTCAAAATTTTGGAGTATGCCGTCTTTCAATTTTGTTTCTTTACTTAGTAATCCAAACATACCCAATTATTAGATTATTTCACAGCCAAGAGAAAACAACGCATTCAAGTTATTTTTACTTTTTCTATCTAAAAACTTAGTTACTTTTACTGTAGTTGAATGTACTGGTGCATACGAAAATTTTGGCTTAAACCCCACAGCATTAGTCGAGAAGAGGCCAACATTAAGGCATCTTAATTTCTCATAAACTTGGAATGTTTAGTTGCGTGATGTAGTAATCACATATATATCAGATTGGCCAAACAAACCACACAATGCAAACATGAAATTAACGATGGATGCAAACACGTTTGAATATAAGTGGATACATTATTGAAGAATTATGAGGATGAATTACCTTACTGAAGAAAATGGAGATCAAGTACGGTGTGCAACGACTCGAAAGAGTCGAGGAGATTTGGGAATATTTTCTTGGCTTGAGAAGAAGAAGGTGTTGTGTTGGGCTAGGTGGCCTCGCAACAGTTTATTTATATATATACGTTTTACTTACTGGAAATAGAAATTGTATTGTCAAAGTAAATAGGAATACTAATTCCTATGTGTGCTAGGAAGTCGGATAATTTCAATATCCATTATTTCCCAATTTAAGGAGGAAACATGGTCACAATGGCATACCAACCAGTTCAGGTAAGGGACATATTTCTTTTGTCAATGGGTCAGCCGAACACTTTATGATGGTGTATAATTTGGTACGATAATATCGCATTTAATGAAGGAAAATAATTTCACATCTTTTTTTTTCTTTTCAGTTTTACATATTTTGGTTGAATTCGGCCTGTTGAAAACAAAAGAAAAAGGGGTCTAATATTTCGGATCCGGCTCCTCTGTTGATCCTCCTCTGTTGATCCCGTGTTGATCCGGCCAAATGGCCACCCTCCACGGCAATGAACAGTGATCAGAACCGTTGAGTTTGTAGCTAATATAGTAAAGATCATCTCCACAAAAAATGAATCAATTCCGACATCGTTTGATCACCTAATTGTGTAAAACATGCACCGAATAAATGAACGGCTAGTATAGTCACTCATTTGGACCGTTCATATATTCTGTGTATTTTTCACACAATTAGGTGACCAAACGATGTCGGAATTGATTCATTTTTTGTGGAGATGATCTTTACTATATTAGCTACAAATTCAACGGTTCCGATCACTGTTCATCACCGTGGAAGGTGGCCGTTTGGCCGGATCAACACGGGATCAACAGAGGATCCTCTTCCTAATATTTCCACCCCTTATTCCTCTCTTTCCACCCCCAATTTTAATTAAATCAGTTAAAAATATATTATTTGAACGAAAATTACATAAATGGACAATCCTCTTTCCCCATTTCACTGCCGTGGTGGTGGTTAAAAATCTTTCGATTTCCGGCATACATTACCAACGCCGACAGCACTTTCACAGCCGATTCTTTATCCTCCACAGCCTTCCCATCCAACATCTTAACCAATGGAGCAATGCATCCCAATTCCCCCATCTCCTTTCGAGTTTTCGAGCAAAAACCGAGCTCATAAACCGCCTTGGCCGCCGCAATCCTCACCCCCAACACACCACAAACTCAACGCCCCGACAAGCCTCCCACAAACCCATCACCCACAAGCACCTCCGCAATCGGAGCACACTCACCCAACTGCCTCAGAAACTCCACACAAACCTCCACCCCAAAAATTTTTACCATTCTCCCAACTCGAATCCCATAAATTCTTCAAAATCTCAACCCCTCCTTCTTTCACCACCAAAAGCTTCAAACTTATCAAAATCAGTGATCCAACCAGCACGGCAGTGAAATGTGGAAAGAGGAGTGCCCATTTATGTAATTTTCATTCAAATAATATATTTTCAATTGATTTAATTAAAATTAGGGGGTGGGAAGAGAGGAATGGGGTGGAAATATTAGACCCCAAAAAAGTGGAAAAATCAGCTCCCTATCTGCCAAAAGAAAAGTTTCATAGATTATCTATCGCAGAACTCGGATGGTTTGATGGTGACGCTGTTGATAGATACTCTGGTATGATAAATTTTGATTGATGAAGGATGTTTGTTCCTTTCAATTTCCTGCATCAAACACACTTGAGCAGAGGCTAGCTTCTTTTTCAAGCATATCTAGCAGATTTACATAGGAAAAGAACATAAAATTCATGATTCAAATTTCAAACAACTTACATATTGACAAGGTTATGAAATTGATCAAGTCTGCCCACATGAACAGTAGTTTGAAACCATTTTGGCATTCCATGAAACATAAGATCCTTAAAACTTCTACTTTTTGGGTGGTAGAGAACTAGAGCTCTGCTTTTGTACTCCAACAAGATTTGTCCACTCTCCAAAACACACAAAACCCTGACATACCTCCCTTTCACAGCAATCTTCGAAATCTTCCACGATCTATCCACATTTTCTTTCAATGCCCTGGGCACATGGCTTCCAATGCTCCACTCTTTCGTCCACGATTCCTTCACACCATACTCTTTCATGACCCAGATCTCCAATTTCCCGAAACTGCAATAGAAAACTGCGGCAAGGCAACCTTTCACTGCCAGCAGATGATAATCCCACCTGTTCAACCCATCAAATTCGGGTTTCGGGATCTCCTTGAATTGCTCATCTGCCAAGTCAAAAGAGATTAGCTTTCGTCCGGGGTGGTACCTTCTTCTCCAAGTAACCCAATGAAGTCTCCCATTGACCAAGACCTGTTCTGGCCAGTGATGAATGTAATGAATTGTTTTGCCTACTTTTCTCCAATTGGAGCTTCCAAGAGTGTAAACTTGAACTTCTGACCGAGGAGGATAGACCGGAAACCGGTGCCATGGTCCTCTCGGTGCATTCCTATAGTAAACTATCTTAACTACCTTGTACTCTTTACTAATTGGATGAAATCCGAATCCAAAAATCACTTCTTGATTAGGAAACTGAATTGACTTAGGCAGCTCTATGTAATCTCTAGTGAATGGATTGTAAATGTACAACGCATCATTGTACAAAGAATCAGATAAGCATAGCAAACCATTACATGATCCTACCACATCAAACTCCGGCATCAAAGCACAGAAAGGGGTGTGAATCTTTTTCACTTTTACCGTCTCTTTTTCACCGCGGTGAAAGGGGTAGTCTACAAAGTAAAGATGGTTTCTGATGGGGTAATCACAGTGGAAGATTAGGCAGAGATGGTTGTTCTGATCAGCTGTGCTGGAGTTGTGCAAGTATTGATTAAGATGTTGGGTTCGGACTAAATCGCGCCACGCTTTGCATACGTACCTGAATTGAACTAGGGATGAAAAGGGTAGCCTTGAAATGATGTCAATGATGATTTCATATGGTAGATTCTCCATGCCAAGTGCTGCTTGATCTTCTCTTTGGTCGCTCCTCCTCCTTTTGCTCTGCAATTCGAAAGCCGAGTCCATGGTCTACGATGAGTTATCTTGTAAAAGAGGAGGTGATTTTGTGCTCCTTTGAGATGAACTTGAAGGGATGGTATAAGTAATCAAAGACGGAAACTGCAAGGAAATAGTGGTGCTAGGGATCCACAATTGAATAATGAATTTGGAAAGTTTGGGTTTTCCTTTGGGGAGGAAAATGATGGTTATTGCAATCTCCACCGTTGGACTTGTAATGTTTGCGCAGAAAATGCAAATTTAATGAATATAGGTCCATGTTTATGGTGGATTGTTGGCCCTATTGATGTTGACCCAGGAACAAGAAAGTCGTATATAACAGCTAAATAGACCATGTTTACTAACTTTGGCTATTGTGTAGTTTGAAAAATTAAACAAAGTGCTGCATTTTCAATCCAAATTTGAAATCCCAAAGTTACAATGTATTTCGCCAAAAGTTAGTTTAACATGGTGGTGCCTCGAATTTCAGGTCTACCTTTTAAAAATTCGTATTCTTTCTTGACAAATGACCAACGGGTTAAATCTCTCGCCGTTGTTTTTCTGATCTTGCGGGCATAATACATCAACCTCAACAGTACAATTAAAAGGGCTAACCCACATTTTACCAAAAAAATAAAGGGCCAACACATAAAGCAAAGAACCCAAACCCAAAAAGGTCAAATAGGAATTGCAATCAAAGCATTTTTCACAACTTTTCCGAACCAATAAACCTAAATGAACTCTTAGCCCAGCCAAGCATACTCTTCAACTAGAACTAGAATATGCCAATGCATGATTCAAGAAGGAACCTCAGTTAAGTTTTCTTTGTCTCCTTTGGCAAAAAAGAAAAGAACAATCCTCCCATTCAATTTCTATAGCAATCAGAATTAGAAGGGCAAGTTAACCAGAATCTAAAGTACTTATGTTCACTTGCATCTGATGATGACCAATAATTGAAAAGCAACAAGACAACAACCCCAATTTCTTGATGGAGGTAGGTGCAGCAGCTCCAGCTGCTACATTGCCACCACATACATATTGGGTGTATTTATCTACTTTATCAAACTAAACAAGCACTTATATCAGATTGAACAGGCATTCGTTTCCCCTTTTTGCTTTCTCCGGCTGTGTACAGTTTACTTGCCCTGTCCTCCACGGTTTCTTATTCCAAGCTTTCTGGAAAAACCAACGGGAATCCCTAACATATGCAAAACTTAATCGACATATCAATGGAAATTCTCAATGGAAATTCTGTGGTTCGATTCAATTTGTCTCGAAAAAATGTATGGAAACCGATCCCTGAAATTAGAATCTTGTTTATGTCATTATGATTAATGATTACAGAAGAGTGTACCTAGAGAAACAACGATGAATACAATCACTAGGGGAAATACATATGAATATCGGTATCTATCTACAAAAGCTTTAACAAGATGAATAACAATTAACAACAACCTACAATCAATCCTACATCAATGGTGACAAAACCCAAATGCATCTCCTAGCCAAAAGAATATCAGCCTCCTCAAATCAAATAGCACACACGACCAAAATGCTGAGCCGAGAAAAATTGTGCACCACCAGAAGTAAAAGCCGAAAACGAAAACAGTTCAATCAGAAATCTGCAGCAAGAAATGAAATTGACAATATCTTCCAAAATGTATACCCAGCAGCAGCAATATAGACTCTTTTTCATCAACAATCAGCTGAAATGGCCTATTTTCGAATTAGGGTTCCACCATAGAAAATCTCTAAAGCTGCAACCTTTAGAGCCTTAAGCCTCAAATAACCAACAAAACAATGAATCGAATCGAACCCGTAATTCGAAAACCCTCAGAAAAGGCCGAACAATACCGAAAATCCGAGGACGATGAGCCACACAATGTGGACCAAAAGCAGAGCTTGAGCGGAATGAGGGGCGGCGCCGCCGTTGCCCACCTCACAAAAACCTATCTTGGCCACCGTGACCTTGGCGCATTGGGCTTCTGGGCAGCCACACCAGTACGTCACGCCGTCGACGCCGCAGACCGGGTCGGGTCGGAAGCAATTGACCGGGCACATGGACGCTGACCGGGTCGACCCGCCGCAGGGGTCGGCGGGTTCGGAATCGGAGGGTAGTCTGATGATGTTGGGCTCGGATTCGGATCGGAAGGCCGGGAAGGAGCAGAGAACGACGAGGAAGACGAAGAGGACGAATAAAATTGGGGATTTAGGGTTTCGAGTATCCATGATCGGAATTCAAAGGCGAGATCTTTGAGAAATTGGAAGCATTCTCTGATTCTCTAGAACCTTCCCCAAATTCAAGAAAGCACAGCTTTGGCCCCAGATCGAAGTTGGGAATTTTGGGGGTTTTCTCAAAATTGAGTTTGGGATTGGAATTGCAGATGAAATGGAGTTTGATTTTTTCTTGGGTGGAATTGAATTGGGAGAAAATTGGGGAGAAATTGAGGAAGCCCTAATTCTGAGGTTGGAGAAGAAAGAAGGGGAACGGAATTAGAAACTTTGTTGACGCGGTAAATAGCGAAGAATTATTCTCTCCAGAATGACAGCCGACGTTGGAATAGCCGTTGCCTTTTTCTTGTTCACCAACTTTGGTCTTTATGTTTTGTTTTTGGATTTATTTTGATCTGTATTATGAGAAAATCCAAACTCGAATACAAACAAGCAACATACGGTTCTAGCTAGGATGGAGTTGGAATAATTCGCGATATGCATCAACTGTCATCAGCAGGAAAAACATAAAAGATTTTTGTAACTCAAAGTACGGAAATTTTGATAAAATTTTTGAGATATAATCTCCTTGCCAAATTTCATAAAAAATATGAAAATAATTACAATTTTTTAATGAAGTTGAAATGGTGCTTGTTTAATAATTGTATTTACTTCTACTAAAAATGAGCCAATAAGCTTGAGTATATTATGAGGTGAATAAAATATGAGTATCAAGTGAGTTGACCAATACTATTGGTATGTAAGAATGAACTGTAATTTTAGACGACTTGTAAAATTTGAATTATTTAATTGAAAAATAATAATTATACACATTTAACTTGCTGAAAATAATATTAATATTGCCTATAGTGACCTCTTGTAAATATTTAATTGAATACGTAGTAATTATACAAAGTAATATTCTTAGAGCATCTTAAGAACACAGCTAAGTATTTGTTATTTAAGCTAGTCTTCAACACCCCAACTTTTAAAATACTAGTATTATAGATAAATTATTATTTTTTATTATTTTTGCCTTTGCTAAACCTAACAGCTGTCATCCTTCTTCTAAAAAAATTCAGCACCCGCCGCACACACTAGTTTTCTTCCCCATCTCCTATTAATTTCTTCCTCATCTCTTATTTATTTCCATCTTTTCCTTCAATTCATTTCATCTCTATTGGTCTTTAGAAGAGGAAAAGAAAAAAGAAGACACGACACCCCCCAACACCCCCCCCCTAAAAAAAACACACCCCCAACACACCCACAACCCCAAGAAGGCCCCCCCCCACACACAAAAAGAACGCGCCCCCAAGAAACCCCGGGAGGAGGAAGAAGGGGGGGGCCCCCCCCCCCCCCCCCCACACCCCCCCCACGGAGCCCCCCCCCGCCCCCCCCCCCCCCTGTCATATTAGTTAGAATAATAAACCTTTCTCTAGTGAGTAGGAGGTTGGGGTGTACTGCTACTCTTTGTGCCCATATATGAATTTATATTTTGAGACTTTGCTTTTTTTTTTTCTTTTTTTTTTTAAAGGAAAGCACACTAATATTAGGCATCAAGCCGAGAAGAAACATTGGCATCATCCGCCAAGGCATTAAATAGACAAGGAGGGGGATAGTCAATCCAACAACTTTTACAAGAGTTTCTAGAAATATGAGCTGCAACTAGATGAGCTACTCGATTACTATCACGAGGGATGTAACAAAATAAGATAGACTCAAAACTAGCAGCGATATTATGAATATCAAATATAAGGCTATCGATAATGGTGGAATTTGATGCATCCGAAGTGAGAGAATTAATGAGGACTTGAGAGTCGGACTCAACCATCACCTTTCGGAGATCAGTCCCAAGGCAGAATAAGAGACCAGCGCGAATGGCAGCACCCTCCATCATAAGAGCAGAACATGCTGGAATACCACCCTGCCCACCTGCTCCCCGACTCCAGCAAGAGCTATCCCGCATCACCCATCCAAACCCACCAATACCCGTTTGCCCATTCCACGCTCCATCACAGTTTAGTTTATAAAATCCATGCATAGGCCTTGACCATTTGGAAGACAAGTGCTGCTGCGTATGCACGGGATTGGATTGCATGGGAAGGGGGATCTCATCAGACTCCTCCCTGCACTCCTCCCTGCGGTTCACCCATTCCAACTGCTGATTAAACATGAGACCCACTGCAACAACCTGGGGAATTTCCTTACCTTCAAACACGCGGGCGTTTCTACACTTCCATAAGCGCCAGCATCCCAGGGATATTACTTGCATAATTTTACCTAGATCCACAGAATCTTTATAAGTAATCCAACACCCACGTCGAGATTTGTAGGAAGTCAGGACTAGAGAAACGTTGAGTGGGAGCTGAATTGGGGTTGCAAAGCAGAATTTTGGATTTGCTTACCTTAGTTTTTCTGTTTTCTTACCTTTTGAAATTTGGATTTGCTTCTTGTTTGATACTCTTTTTTAGGGCTGAGCACAAGTCGAGTCAAGTATATTTTTGATGGATTCAGACTCAACTCGTTTTATTTGCAACGAATTCGATTCGATGTGGCTTTTGTAATTTCAAAAACGGATATGTTATCCACACCCAATAATTTTATTTTCCCACCCAATATGAATTTTTGGTCACCAAAATTTCCTAACTTACCCTTGAAATTCAACATTTTATTTTCACACCCAACACCAAAGTTTCTGCCACCGCTCCACCTGATCTCATCCAAGGTCTTCAATCTCTCCACAATCTTTCTTTCTCCTACTCTTTTTTTTTTCCCGATTACTGATCTCATCTTCGTGTTTCGATTTTAGTTACGGATTACCACGAGGGAAGCGATTCAGACACCAACATCGACTACGTCGCCGACGAGTACTACCAGCCGGTCTCCGCCATGGATTCCGAGGACGAAGACTTGCAGAACGACGACGCTCCGACTCACTTGCAGCCCCTCGACAATGGCGCCACCGTGAATGAGGTCCAGAGAGGAATCTCGGATCTCCACCTAAACGGCCACGTCGTCGATCGCGACATCAGCAGCGACGACGATGAGGATGAGGAAGCGGCGGCGAAGGATGCTGAATCGGCGATGGCGAAGGCGGTCAGAGAAGACGAGAACCGGCGGAGAGTGGCCATGACGGTGGTGAACATTGCGAGGGTTCTGGAGGCATAGTCAAATTGGGAGATCAAAACCATGTCGCGGAATTCAATTCAAAAGTTGTTGTCACCTCTGTATCTTATTACTAGTTGATATGAGCAATATACACCTCTTGAATTTGGTCACGGATTCTGTATACTTCTATTTATCTTCTTCATTTCCCACTTGGTGTCGATTGTCAAAATGTCAAACCCCATAACTCCATTTTGATTAGTTTAGCTTGTTTTTGATTTGTTTCAGTTATGATGTTTGTATCAAGAAAACCCAGTTGAGAAAGCAAGGTTCTTGACAAGGGTTTCTGCAGCTGCTTGATTGTACATTGTTGAAAAGTATGTCCTTTTTTTCTCTTGGTTTTGCTATTATGAATCAGATCAATCATGAACGGAACCCATCGCAGTTTGCGTCGAGCTTTGGCTTCCAGAACAAATTCGCCATATGTTTGCCGTCTTCTCGTAAAGCGTACGGTGCGGGACATTTTCCACAACGGCGGTTCTGATGGGTGTGAAAAGTAAATTGTAAGATATAAAGAGTTACAAAAAACTTGTTGGGTAGGTATATAAAATTATTGGGTGTGGATAAAATCATCCTTTCAAAAATAAATGTGACTTGTTTGAAACAAGTTCATATTAAGATTATGTAAGTAGCTATACAAAATAAAAAATTAAACATGATAGAAATGATTTTATAGAGTTCTGCCACTAAAATATTTGAAACTTGCAAGTATACTAAAACTTTGAAAGTACAGTACAATTATTCGAAATCAAATAATTTTGAGAATTCCAATCCATCTACTCGTATATCCACCACCCTACTCTTTCCTAATCAATGTCGGATTTCCTAATTTAATTGTTGCGACCTCCATTTCCAATGGCGTTGTTAAGAGTCCAAGATTGATTAGGAGACCCAGTACCCACACTATGATAGGAAAGCTGTCCAATTTGCTGACTAAATCCTTTGTCAATTGGTCGAAGGAAATATAATTTTTTCCTACTCCTGCCAGAATTAGAAAGAAACTAATCACCAAACATATATAAACATAGCAACAATGAGCAAAGAAATAAAAAGTTGTGTACGCAGTAGTGGTTTGGTTACTTACTACTGGAAGAAAATACAATGAACACGAATCGGTCTCTAGGCAACAATATGTCTGATTTGGCTGTCGCATCAATGCCTACTATTCCTTTTTCTAGTCGCCACAGCTCAAAGTGTGCAATCAGCTTGGATGACTTTACCATGGATGAGCTTGAAGTGGCCGAAATTCTTGTTCACATGACTGAACTCATATCTCGATCCAATCAGACAATGAAGCATAAAAACAATCCTCTTGTTCATGATCGCGATGGTAATCAGATGACTGATGATGACCAGATAAATGTTCGCCGAGTTGATATGTGTATCATTCCTGATCTTAATGATCCTCTGGACAAGGAGGAGGAACCAGCCCGGAAGGATCAGCCAAACTGTTAATTTGAGTTTTGAGAAATAGGCTATGTATATATTATATATGTTCATGAATAAACACTATCCTTTTGTTCTACCTTTGCTGATGTGGGCTTGGGGATGTTGATTACGTTCCAGAAAATCTAACTTGAGCCCAAAAGAGAAGGCCCAACTCTAATATGCCCCATTTTATCGTCTATTTTCCTCGGTTCATACATCTCTCCAATGTGAATTACATAAGAAGTCATTCAAGTCTCAATCTTTCTAGCAGCAAAACAGACATGAATTGTGGTTGTATAATCAAATGGCCATTGTTCTGAACTGAACTAACAGATTGTGTTTCGTTGGAATAATTATATCGTGGCATTTGATCGGTGGAGGTAGAAGAAGTTGACAAATATATATGGCGAAAGTTGGCGGGTGGTGGTTCATGATTACCAAAATCATCATCATGCTGGTATTAATCATCAAATGAATGTTTGTCAGTTAATTTTTGTGTCATTCGTGATCTATATTACTTTGCCGTAGGAGGCGGAATCGATTGTACTGCAGATCTCCATTACTAATACTTTTTCCTGATATGCTTGCTACAAGCTTCAAAGCATCAAGCTTTCAAGTAGAGTGTTGAGAGGTACCAACTTAGTGCTATGCCGTATCTACTAGAGAGGGAAAATTATACCTGAATCCCGCCTCTCGCACCCACAACATTCTCGATTTCGATATTCGTGATCCCGATCCTGATTTGTCGAGATTTTATCCCAATCTTGACTTAGGACGGAAGTTTTGAAATTGTCTGAATCCCAATATCGACAATATATATATAAATGTAACTTAGATTGTACTCATTACTTGTTATTGATTCTCTCTAGTTTAAATCTAGATCTGTTTGAAGTGTTGAAGACAACCACACCATGGATATGGAACCACGGGTTTTTTTTTTTTGGTCAAAGGAACCAAGGGTTTATCATTGAAGAAAACCGACCAATTTGTTTTCTGGGTTTTAATCGGGGATCGGGACAAAAGCAAGATTTTTATTAGGTTCTAATCGGGATCAGGACGTAATCAAGATTTTACAATTGGGATCGTGTTTTCTCCTGATCCCAACCCTAGTTTTACTAATTTTTACTTTTAACGCACATAAATGTGATGTGAATTGGTTATCAGAATTATTTCATTCTCACAATCTTACTCGGTTTATTAACATTTCCCATACACGACTACGTAGGCATGTGGGTCGGCAACGAGCCGGCCTGTGCCACACCAGCCCAAAAATAATGGGCTTGGGCTTGGTCAGGCCGGGCTTATATAAAATAAATCATTTAATGGGCAGGGTTGGGTAGGGCCTGGCTTTTTTAGTTAAACCTTGACCCAAGCCCACCCATCAAATTGGGCTTTAATGGGCTGGGCTAGTCCGACCTATAACCTGCCATAAGAGCCGGGCTTAGAGCACCTCCACCGGGAGGGCGAAACCGCAGGCGAGGGCGCGGGCAGGCGAGCGCGCGCGACTATTCATCCTCTAGTGGTTGAAATCAGGCGGGCGAGCGGCGGGCGAGAGGTCGGAAGGCGAGGGCGAAGGCGAGTCTCGCCCGCGCCCGCAGGCGATGAGTGGGCTGTGGGCCCCAGCTGATGTCAAAACGCACATCCTTTTTTTTTTTTTATTTGGGAGCGTGCAACGCACGCGCACGTGGGGGCGAGTTAGTGGCTTCCGTGTTCGGGAGTGGAGGCTGAACAGCCCTTTTGGGCTGAAATGAGTGTTCGCAGGTAGCTGCCGAACACTTAAAATTTTTTTTTTATATATATATATATATATAAAATCAACATTTTCTTTTAAAAAAATCACAATTTTTTTTATATCAAATTTTTTTTAAGAATGTAATATGAAATTTTAAGCACAAATAAAATTTAACATATGATAATTCTAGATGTTTTTTTATGATAATTATTTGTATGTAAAATTCAATTTTGCTTTTTTCTATAAAAAAATCACAATTTTTTTATATCAAATTTTTCAAGTATGTAATATTAAATTTTAAGCACAAAAATAATTTAACATATGATAATTCTACATGTTTTTTATGATAATTATTTGTATGTAAAATTTATTTGACAACAAAAAGGAATATGTAATAATATTGGTGATAATTCTTATCCATGTTTTGAAAAAAATAAATTTAAAAATAGTGATCGCCTGCGCCTACGCCTATGTGGGTGGGAGCTGTTTTTTCGACGGACGGCGAGGGCGAGAACTATTCATCGCATGCAGGCAAGAAGAGGGCAATAGCCCACTTCGCGCCTGCGCCTACGCCTACGTGGGTGGAAATGCTCTTAAATGAGCTTATATATATGGAAAATATTTATTTAATATATCACAAAAAGACTTTTAAATTATCAACTCAAAGTTTCAAACGTAAATAGGTTCATCAACAAAAAAATAAAAATAAAAATAAACACATCACCACTATTCTGTAAGATATTACAAACGATATAATTTTTATAAAAAAAAAAAAAAAAAGATATGGTTGTTGGGTGGTATGAGGAATATCATAAAAGTATAAATGAATAGAGCTTTGAGTTAAGTGAATTATATCACGGTTATAAGTAAACGTGTTAAAATCTTGTGGACAAAATTAAGAACATGAAATAGATTCAGGATCTTAAGGGCCGGGCCTAGCTGGGCCAACTAGGCCGGGCTTGGGTGGGCCTTCATGGGCTGAGATTATGGGCCAAGTCGGGTTTCAAAAACATGAGCCCAAGCTCAGAATGATGGGCCCGGCCAGGATCTGGACCGCCTCCCATTAGCCCATAAACTCACGGGCCAAATGGTGACCCCTACTTACACATTGACTAATAGATACAAAAC
This sequence comes from Spiraea crenata, assembly GCA_033992175.1. Classification (NCBI taxonomy): domain Eukaryota; kingdom Viridiplantae; phylum Streptophyta; class Magnoliopsida; order Rosales; family Rosaceae; genus Spiraea; species Spiraea crenata. The sequence continues at coordinate 1,165,054 of JAVBHV010000019.1, forward strand.
TAAAAAATATGTGGAGCTAGCTCAATCCATGTCATAATTTGCAATCACACATCTTGAAAAGATTTAGCTATTGCATTTGTCTCAAATTTTCTCGTCTATATATTTTTAATTTTTATGATTCATGATTTCTTAACTTAGTTCAGTAGTATAAAAAAAACTTATTTCCTGTGAATTTGACCAACCTAACAACAGTCAAAAGTGGAAGCATGAGTATGGAATTGTCCAGAGACTTCTTTTAGCAATTGCATTTGTCTCAAATTTTCTCGTCTATTATATTGTCTATTATATTTCTAATTTTTCTAATTCATGATTTTTTAACTTAATTCAGTAGTATAGAAAAAACTTATTTCCTGTGAATTTGACCAATCTAACAACAGTCAAAAGTGGAAGCATGAGTATGGAGTTGTCCAGAGACTTCTTTTAGCTATTGCATTTGTCTCAAATTTTCTCGTCTATTATATTGTCTATTATATTTCTAATTTTTCTATTTCATGATTTTTTAACTTAATTCAGTAGTATAGAAAAAGCTTATTTCCTGTGAATTTGACCAACCTAACAACGGTCAAAAGTGGAGGCATGAGTATGGAGTCGTCCGGAGACTTCTTCCTAACTCCTACTATAAACGCGTTTAAACCAACATCATAACTTTGAAAAAGATTAAATCAAAGGTAGCTATCTAACTCTTTGCAGGCAATAATAGGGAATTTGTATCGGCTGGCAGGCCATAGATACCCTTTCTTTAATCTTGACCCTTAAAAATGATCACTGATCACTTCTGGATTCCATCCAAAACAACCATTTGTTTAATCAGAACTTTAAAGTAATTGGAGCTCATAATGTGGTTTGGTCTAGTGATTCCAGTGTGTTCTTCTTACCAGATAAATACAGAACAAGATAATCTATACAAGTCGAAAATTATCTACTACAAAAAACACGGTTTCAAATTTAGTGTTAATTAATCAAAAAAGGTTTAAAGTCCTTTCCCTTTTTGCTTAGATTGAGTTAATGCAATGACCACGTTATTCAAGTCAACATATATATATATATAGTGGATCATACATAGCACAAATTAATATATATTTTCCAAACATTGATCTGCACACATAAGTGTAGCTATGAATCTGAGTTTAAACCTCTCTCATGTAATTTGATATATAGGGCCCGTTTGGCACCTTCTTTTAAAAAGAGTTTTTACCTTCTAATGCTTTGGTTATATAGGAATTATGTTCAAAGTGATTTCACTAATAAGCAGTTGATCGTTTGACATTCATTAATAAAAGTGTTTTTAATTTTGAAAAAGCGCTTTTTAAATCGTTTGGTTGACAAAATCAAAAACTGCTTTTGTACATTTAACATATAAATTATTTCTTAATTTATTTAATAATCTTATAAATTCATTAAACAATATTAATAATGAACAAAAATCATCATCTAATTTTAAAAAATGCAATCAATTTGGAACAAGATGCTTCCAAGTTTGTGTTATTAGAAAACAAAAACACAAAAAATGAACTGTAGTGCAAACAAATATTAATGAGACATAAGAAGATTAGCAATTCTCTCTCGCTCATCATCCATGACTTGTCCATGATTTGAACTTTGTTGTTCAATAACATCTTCCTCTTCAATCTCTTCCTCATGGCCCGAAGGAAGTAGCTCATCATCATTGTCATAAGGCTGGAAACTTGGATCAGTATTAGAATGAATTCGTATGAAGTTGTGGAGAGCCATTGAAGCAACAACAATCTTTACTTACTTTTCCAAAGGAAAATTAGGCATTTGACGCAATATACTCCAACGATTTTTCCAAACACCAAAAGTCCTTTCAATCGTACATAGTAGTGATGAATGCCTATGATTAAATATTTCTTTTTTTCCACTTGGTTGACTTCCTTGTCCAAAATCAGGAAGATGATAACGCTCACCCCTATAAGGTCCCATATATCCTTTCATTTGAGGATAACCAGAATCAATTAGATAATACTTATCTATGAAAATACAATAGCACCAACATAAGTATCTTCATGAATATAATTAGAAACTAAAAATGAAATTAAATTCAACATACTTATTACTAACCATTTGGTGGATGAGGAAATCGTAACTCTGATCTGTTTAAAGCTGCAGCGAATATACGTGAGTCGTGAGCAGCACCCTCCCATCCAGCCCATGCAAATATGAAATCCACTCGTCAAAATCATCCGCCCCAGAATCCAAACCCAAGCAAGAAATCCACTCGTAATTTGAGTCAGACATTTGATCGAGCAGTTGGCGTGCAGCTCGCTTGACCCAAAAAATCAAGCTCTCGACTTCCACTCAAAACGTTTTTGGCCAGCCTAGCAATTTGAAACAAAACACAAATTGTAATTGTAGAAGACAAGTACAGAGGAGGATACAGTTTGAAGAAAAAACACAAATTGTAATTGTAGAAGATAAGTACAGAGGAGGATACAATTCGGGGTCTTTGCGGAGGAGGTCGTCTAACATCTGCTTGTAAGGAAAAAATCCATAAACATAAAAAATCCCACCAAAACCCAGTCGGAATAAATCCATCACGACAAAGCCGATAACAGTTTGAATATGGGTTCAATCCGGGTAGATCGTGTTTGTGAATGAGTTTGATCTAGATCCAGGATTCATCTCAAAAAGGAATGGAAGATGCGAGATTGTTTTGTTAATTTAGGGGTATTCTTGGTTTTTAGAATTCTAACATGGATATTTTGGGAAACAAAAAAAATTCATTAAAAAGGTTTGGAGTGTTTCCCGTGTCTTTTATTGAAAGTGGTTTGGGAAGAAAGCACCTCCTTGGTGCTTCTCTTGAAAACACTTCTAACTGCTTTTATTTTTAACCAAAAGAACTTTACAATGTCTGCCAAACATGTTAAGTTTACAGTAAAAACACTTTCATCTGTTTGAAACCACTTTTGTCTTTCAAAAAGAAGATGCCAAACATGCCCATAATAAAAGGAATACAACATAATAGTGTAACATTCAATATTTCAAAAATACCATCAACTAATTAAAAACAAGTCAATTAGTTATTAAGAACAAAATAGTAATTTTAAATATTTTAATAACAATATTTCTATGAACTAACTTAAGGTAACTTAATTTTAACTTTCAAAAAATACTCCTAGCTAATTGAAAACAATTCAATTAGTAATTAAGGGTAGAATATTAATTCTAAATATGTTAAGTGGGCGACGGCCTGAGATGGTAGCATCGAAAGCCGGTGGACAGCAGCAAGATTCGGCGGCATCGAATCTAGAAACAGTGGTGGTGGCTTTAGGACTCGACTATGTGGATCTTCGGAGCTTCCTCTAGCGACGAAGTGGATCTTCGATGTTTTCTCTATATTTATCAACTTTATTACTTTGGTCAGATTAAATTTAAAATGTATTTTTTAGTAATTTCAGATCAAATTATATTTTTATATTTTCAATTAATTTTTAGAAGTTGATGGAGAAAGAGAAAGTGATGGGTGGAATTAGGAAATGAGACATAAACCCATAAAAATTAGGGACAATGACCCCTAAGGACAAAAGCAATACCCTAATTCTATCATAGGACATGAGTTTTGAATGTTCACCTATAAGAACAAAACAATAATTAATATAATAAAAAAATAATTTTACTTTACAAAGCCCACGTGCATGAACAGTGACGCGGATGAATAGTGATTCGCATGAACCCCCACAGAAACAGTTATACCACTGCCAACATAGAAACTGTTTCTGCGAAACACAGAAATAGTTTATGTGTTTCTGCCAAACACAGAAACAGTTATGCCAAATACAGAAACAGTTTCTCCCAAACACAAAAACAATTTCTACTACACAGAAACACTTTCTACTAAAATACAGAAACAGTTATGACAAACACAGAAACAGTTTTGCTAATACATAATAGTTTATGTCAATACAGAAGCAGTTCATGCAAACACAGAAGCAGTTCATACAAATACAGAAACAGTTCATACGAACACATAAACAGTTCTTGCTCATTAACACAGAAACAGTTCTTGCTCATTAACACAGAAGCAGTTCATGCAAACACAGCAGCAGTTCATACAAATACAGAAACAGTTCATACGAACACAGAAACAGTTCTTGCTCATTAACACATAAACAGTTCTTGCATAGCAAAAACAAAGTAAACCCTGCTCAATCCTTCTACCAACCCAAGAAAGAAAGTTGCTTTAAATCTAAGAACAACAAAAACCCACTCAAATAATCAATCAACCCAAAACTCAATTGACTAACAACAAATCTACCCAATACATAATAGTTTATGTCAATACATATGCAATTCATGCAAACACAGAAGCAGTTCATACAAATACAGAAACAGTTCATACGAACACAGAAACAGTTCTTGCTCATTAACACAGAAGCAGTTCATGCAAACACAGAAGCAATTCATACAAATACAGAAACAGTTCATACGAACACAGAAACAATTCTTGCTCATTAACACAGAAACAGTTCATACAAACACAGAAATAGTTCATGCAAACAGAGAAATATTTTATAAAAATAAAAATAGCACCAGATAGTACTAAAAATAGGCCAAAATAATCAAGATATATATGCAGCAAAATCAACACAATACTTAATTAAAAGCCATCACCATATCAAGATGAAAATAGAATCAAATTCAAGGCGTGGGGTGGCTGCATTGAGAAGTGAACCTTCAAAGAGGACAAAGTTTCACTATCAAATGAGTGAGCTTACTCACAACTTTCAAAGAGACCACGCATCCAACGAATAATAAGCCAAAATGCACTCTCCATCTGTAGCTACATTTGCAACCTTCATCATTTGCCCCCCAGGAAAAAAAAAAAAAAAAAAAAAAAAAAGTTCTGTAAAAACCATCTCAAATTCAAATCCTTATCGCCCCTACAAATATCTGATCATGTCATCAATCTACAATCACCCAAAAAAGTCTCCTTTTTCCAACCTTGAAAAGGAAGAGTCAGATTGAGTATATAAACCTCTGCTCATTGGCTCTTCAGATCAATGGCGGATTCAAAGAATTACACAAACCACCACCCCGGCGGCAAGCACAACAAGGCTGGAGATCTCTAGATCTTGATCAAGGGTAAGATCTACAATGTCTCCGATTGGGCCAACCACCACCCCGGCGGCGACCTCCTGTTACTAAACCTCACCGGCCAAGACCAACGCATCCTGGATAAAGATGACGGCAATGATGACATGGACAGCGGTGATGAAGCTACCGAGTGAAGAAGAAGGTCCAACCCAGCTAGCACGAATTCGGTCCCTCTCCAGCTTCAGCAGCTCGGAGAACTCGGACTGAATTTGAAGCTCCTTGATTACGACGTCTCGCCCACAACTTGATCTCGACTTGGCGGTTGTGGAGGTCGCCCGGCTTTGAAGACGGATGAAGGTCTAGTGTGCGATGAATGGGATGAGTTGAAACGCGCGTGGGGTTATAAAATTAGTTTATATTTTTTAATATGTAATTTAATGTTTTGTCCTTATACAAGAACATTTCAAAATTATGTCCTACAATAGAAAGATGAGTGTTTTTACGTCCTTGTGGGTACTTATCTCTAAAAATTATTTTATTTAAGTTGAAACCCATCATATTTTTTCTTTGTAATTGAAACTCATGACTAGATTCCACCCATCAACTTTCCATATTATAAATATTGTCTTCCTAAGTTGCCCTTATTACCTTTCTGAAGGTTTTTTTTTTTTTCGAATTAATAACCGATTTGTGAGACATCAATGAAAATTGATTTCTTGTTCTCTTAATGTGGTGTCTTCCTTCTCCACCTTCTTTATTTCAGTCATACCTCGCATACAATGCAAATGAAACCGCGAAAATGGAAGCCACCTAAACTTCCTCACCTAAGAACAAAATGGAAGATACCTGAACTTCCCTACATAAGAACAAAATAGAAGCCACCTTAACCAATCCACCTTACCCTAAACGTACCCAAGTTAAAAAGTACTTTTACCAACCCACCTAAAAAAGATAAAACCATCTAGGCAAATACATCTATGAAAATGAAACCATCTGTTAAGATAGAGCAATTCAGCAAAATCTTAAAGAACCTAATTAAACCAAGTAAAATATGTACAAAAACATTGGTGCAAAATCACTTAACCGAATACACCTATGAAGTGAAACTACCTGTTATAGTAGAGTAATTCAGCAAAAACTTAAAGAATCTAATTAAACCAAGTAAACTATGTACAAAAATACCAGTGTAAAACCACCTAGCCTAATACACCTATGAAGTGAAAGAATTAATGAAAATGTTTTGACTAAATGAAAGAATTAATGCAATTAAGTTAATATATGAACCAATTCAAAATTTTAAATTAATTGAAATGGCATACTTGTAAATATTTTAGAGAGACGTGGCTATTTTCAAAACCTAAGTGACACCCATATTCAAATTTGAGTTTAATTTCAACAACAAAAAAGTGTTTGGGTATCAATCTAATTATTGTAAATTTTTTGGGCTTAAAGTGACTTAACCTTCAATAGAAAAGTGAATCTTATAAACTAACTTAAAATAACTTAATTTTTACCTTTAAAAGAAGGCCAATTAGCGTCTAAGGTCCCTGTGGTGGGCATTCACTAGCAATTTGACCCCTGTGGTAAAAAAACTCCCAATTTGACCCCTGCGGTGGGCTTCCGTTAGCAAATCGCACCCAATCTCAAAGCCAGTTAGTTTTTCCGTCAAAGTTAGGGGCAAAATTGTCTTTTCAATTTATTATTTTTTTTTTGAATTTTTAACCCCATTTTGAACCGGTGATTTGAATAGATTTTTGTAATGGTGGTGGAATTTCTAAACATGTTATTGGATCTAAAGGATCATATTTTAATGATCGTTTTTTACAAAAATCGTTTGTCGTAAATTTTTTTTTTCGACTAACATGAATATTTTCTAAATTATATGTGTTTGGTGTTTTAAGACATAACGCATCAATTTATATTATAGAAATAGCCTTGAAGGCTTCATCAAAAGGATTACTATAGTGGGTGAAAATGGGGTTAAAAATCCAAAAAAAAAAAAATTAAGTTAAATTGAAAAGACAATTTTGCCCCTAGCTTTGATGGAAAAACTAACTGGATTGGAGGTTGTGTGCGATTTGCTAACGGAAGCCCACCACAGGAGTCAAATTGGGAGTTGTTTTACCACAGAGGTCAAATTGCTAGTGACTGCCTACCACAGGGACCTTGGACGCTAATTGGCCTTAAAAGAAAAGCGGGTAAGCATCAGGTATCCCGTGCCAAATTGCCAATATGCTAATAGTTTTTAAGGCGGTATGCAGATTCATGAACTTCCTGATGCCCATCTTCACCACATTATTTCCTAATTATTCACTTTTTGCAGTCGACCACTTTGTTCAATATTTAATTTTCTCAAAAGAAACTTTATTGCTTAATGGATAAAAGATATTGTGTGGAAAAACCGAACGGCTTGTGGTTTTGTTTCTTCCATGGAGATATAGTTTATACCGTGGGTACTAGCTTCAACTACAACACAAGTACTAAATGGTACGGGTAACACATATGAATCACGGAAATTCAAATGAAACACTACAAGTTCAAATTCAAATTTAATGTGAATGTAAATTTTAAGGTATATGTTTAGTTAACAACCCAAAAAACTTATCAAAATTTATCCTCGCATGGAGTTTCAGGCTGTTTTATTGATGTTTTCTCTTCATTATGTATTTCGGGATGTTTCAATTGTGTTTTATTTCCAAAACGTGGTGCTTCATATAGTAGTCATTCCTGCATGAAGTCACGATGATATAAAACGTATACATTATGTATATAAGTATTTTCTCGTCAAACTATCTGGCAACAAACAATATTTATGTTCACAAACTGCCATTTAGGATCACTAATTAACTTGATGATCTTCGCGACTCAACGTGCGGTTCAAGTTCCTAATAAAATTGATTCTCTTGGAACATATAGTCGAAATCCTGGGACCCTTGGTGATAGCTAGGTCACTTCCTCATCATCCGTCGTGACAAATGTCTCAGTTGAGAATATATAGGTGAAGTTCAGTAGTAATCAAACGGTTGGAATTCTCTCATCATGAAATGATTGGTACCCCCTAATCTTTGATACGATTTAGCTCACTTTTCTCCTCAAGTTTCATCTATGCACATTTGTGTGGGACCTACCTCATTTTGTACCAAATGAACTGTAAAGCAGCAAAAGGTCATGTTATAACGGCAAGAAGACCACCAATTACACTATGTAATGTCAATCAGCAACTCTTTTAGATTGAATGTTAGTTATATACATCCCTTGTTGTATAAATAAATAAGTAATTTAAGAAACTAGTAATTAACCTAAAAGAGTCATTCATTTCCATTTTGTTACCATTTTGTCACATAAAATAGATAGTGATTTAAAACCGATGATCTTCCTAATACTTTACTTTTTTTTATTAGAATATGCTAACATTGTGTGAACTAAAACAACACAACAAGAGGGCTTTCATTTGAGCTTTATAATAATTAGGCAGCTTTGTGGGAATGTTGGGATTGATATTACATAACCCCACATAAATAGGTAAAAAAATGTTAGTGACTGTGATGGTCCTTATAAAGAGGCACTAAAACATGAACCTTTTGTGATAAACACTAGCACTAGCAACTCCACCACTACCAAAAGCCAACAACATAAAAAGCTTGGCCTCCCCAAACTTTTTTTTCCTACAATTCACCAAACTCACAACCACAGTTCATATCCAACTTCCAGATTCCGGCTAGCAATTAGGCCTCTGGTGAACGCAGAAGATGTGGCGGATGCTAGCGACAATGAGGCAGAGTCTCCACAACATAAGGAAGAGTCCCAAAGTCGCAGATGAGAGCATGGTAACTAACAGAGGTGGGAACTTAGCTGAATTGCCGATTCTTGCAAGACCGTCTTCGCGTATGCGATGGATCAAGGGGTTCAATTCGGTGTTGTACAATGTCGTGCTCGTGCCATTTTCAGTGATCTCTTGCTTCTCTCAAGAACATGTTCATGGAGCTGATGGGGTGTGGGCGTCTGGTGAGTATGCTCAGATAACCGAGATGAATCATCTAATGGTAAGTGACAGCATGCGCTATGCCATCTTGATGTAAAAATGAATGTAAGAAATGCTAGTGTTGTAGTAGATCCAGTTTTTGTAGCAGTAAAACTTGGATTGGTAAAAATGTTTCACATAGGTTTGTGAATTCTATGTTGGGGAAGTACACAAGTACTATATGTAGATGTATACATATCTCTACCAGTATTGGTTATTTAACTTTCCCAACTCAATTTACTCTGTTTTCGACCCTTTAAAATTCTGAGACTCAATCACTTTCGATTATGTCTGACACTTTACAAATGCCACAATTGAGTACTAGACATCATTTTTTTAGTCTTTAGTGTTTGTATATGCATTACACAATGTTGGTGAGTGTTTGATTTGGCAAATTAAACAATGAGAGATAACGGCACTTTGTTGTTTGTACCTCTTTGTAATATTATTTATTTTTACGTATGCAACGAAGATTGCTTAGTGTGGAAGGCGGAAAAGGGAATGTTGGGTTGTCATATATGGCAGCTAGTTTTGTCTATCTTCTCCATGAACCGAGTAGTTTACATAATTGCATCTTTTTTTTGCTACATCCTTGTGTAATAGTTTGTGGTATGACAATTCCCCATCTTGGCTCTTCAATGCCTTGGCGAACAAGGGCGGAGCCAAAATGTTCTACTAGTCTGGGGTAGAATAGACAAATTATTTTTTGCTAAGTTTATGAGATGGGCTGAACAAAGATTTACTCAAAAATTAAGGGCAAAATTGTAAAAATTAAATGAATTTGTATGAAAAAAAAATATATAAAAGCAGCCCACCCTAGCCAAGAGTAACTACGCCTAATTGGCGAAGGACGTCAATGTTTACACTCAGCTTTAAACTTAATAAACCCGGCTATCTTTGTAAAGAAAATCTAAACATTATTGGTTTGGTTTTTAATGTTTAAGCTTTTCGGGTTGAATGGTTGCCTATATGGTATTAGTCGCAAAGTGGTTTGGATCAAGCTGCGTTAATCACTATTTTACCCTTATTTTCTTGATAAACAAGGGGGCTTACAGCCCGAATATAGATTTGATAATCCTAAGCCAATCCTTTAACATGAATCAATCACAAGTTGAAAGAAGAAAATTGAAATAGATATGCGTCAAACGCAATGATGCATCTCACTCTGTTTCTGCAAGTGAGGACAAGCATACATTACCAATCAAGAATCAACTGGAGCGAAAAGCATACAACCTTTCAATTTTGGTCCAAGATGGAATAAATTCTAGTGTTTACCCACAAGAAGCCCCTACCTACTTTTCGATGGAAAACCAAATAAGTCACCTAAAAAACTCCATGGGTTACAATTGATAAATATGTATCCTGCTTCCCACATATTTTTGCTCTTTTTAGAGATGGTAAAGGGGCGGGTTGGGGAAGGGTTTGCCATTAACATCCGTATCCATGTTCTCCATCTTCTCCCTCATTTCCGTCCTCATCCCCTATTTGAAAGGTTTGGGGATTCCTCATCCCTATCCCCATTGGGGAGCGCTTCTCCATCCCCGTCCACATCCCCATCTTTTTCACACTAATAAAGTTAATTTTTATTTTTAATATCATATTAATAGATATATATTTATTAACGAAAAATAAAAAGTATGTAATTTTAAATAAAAATTTATTACCTAAAAATATAAAAAATGTAGTATCGGTAGGATGAGGATGACAATAGCATCATCGCCCCATCCCCATTGAGGAATTCTACTTTTTGGGAATGGGAATCCATTCTCCGTTTCTTCAGGAATTTTTCCACCGTTAAGGGCAGGTCTCCGTCGAATACTCACTTCAGTGGGGATTTCTGCCCTCCCTAGCTGTTTTCATTCCATTTATATCAGTAAAGCAATAAAAGTTTTTTGACAAATTATATAGAAATCAATCAATCAATCAATCATAAGGGACCATAAAATTGGGTGGAAATTACCAAATAAGAGCCAAAAAGACTGGTTAAATGTGGCCTGGGTATTGTCCATATTAAGTGGGAAACAACAAAGGATAGAGTCAACTGCCCCAACTTTTGTACGTAATTTGCTAGATTTGATGGGAAGTGGGAACGTATGTGTACTAGTGCATTGGTTGTCACATGTTTAGTACGACTTTCACATCATTTGCTTCTAAGATTTTTGTTCTCGTACAACTCATTACTCCATTTCGTTTATAGTTGCATAAAAAAGACAATCTGGTTTTAAATCAAATATGTGATGTCTGTGTTGGGTTTGTAGTTGAGATATCTTCTTGTTAGATATTTCTCATAATCATAATATAAACCACACAATTAATTTGGAATTTGCTTGAATATTTCACATATATACAGAAAATGTAAGGAGCATATTAGAGGAACCAATTGTGCAAGTAACCATCAAAGACAGGGGCAGATAACATTGTTAACATCAACTAAAGTACTTTACAATGCGCCTTTAATTAAATCATATCTTTAATTTGCTTAATGAACACGATTTTTGAAGTGCCAAGAGAGCTAGCTTTAATTAAATCATATCTTTAATTTGCTTAATGAACACGATTTTGAAGTGCCAATAGAGCTATAGCTCCAATTATCTCACCAATTTGTTCACAGTTTTGATGGAAAGACAGAAAATGACATGGGGAATAAAGTAAATTATCAAGGAACGATGGAAATAATTGAGCCTCGACAATGACTAATTAATCTACATCATACACTTGATCAAGAATCCAACTAAGTAAAATATAAACTAATTTAACTTTCTTTTTTGTGATCAAAATTGTACTTTCAACGGTGACATCAAATATTCTGATCATATTGTTGCCTATGTTGGTGACATTTTTGTCCTCATAACCTGCCGACACATAACGATTCTTATTCCGTCACAAAACTTACTTGTACCGTCAGTGTTCCCCAGACAGTACACTATTGTCGACGACGAATGATGATGATGGTCTACAAGAATTCTACATCAATGAAATTAATAGTTCATTGTCGGCTGCGACTGCGAAGATTATATCGTCCTGTAACCGAAGAGACTGTTTTCAAATTGTCCCCAATTTCTTCTTGAAAATTGTTGGGACCCTTAAGGTGTTCCATTCCATCGGACACATCTTTATCAACGAAAGTAGACCAGTCGGATTCATCATCTGATTCCCATGGCAACTCTGCATTTTTCCGCAAGCTCATAACTTCTTCTGATAGTTTTTGCAGCATATCATAGCTCAGCCTTCCATAGTCCCTGAAAAATTCAATCACATACATGTCAAAATGCAAATCATACAAAAACAGACGTCAATTTTATATGTGGTGAATTCTGTTTGACTTACTTGTATCTGAAGAAGGCAACTACAATCCGAATTGAGGCATACAATGCGTAGGCGCTCCTAATTGCATTCATCCACCAAGTATGCTGCTCTATTCCGTTTGTTGAGAATCTCAAGATGGCTAGTTCGATCATGAATGTAGTCCATAGCAAAATGTAAAGCTCACATCTGACATTTGAAGTTTCCTTTGTGCTAGTCACCATGTAGAGGACAACCATTGATATCGCATACACAAAAAACGCCTTGATTGACCGCGATTCAAGAACCAAGGCATTGTGCAAGTCGAATAGCTTGTTCAACGCAGTGAACATCATTGCCTGCTTCTTTTCAAAAGCTTCCTGCACACATTAAACACAGCGGTTTTATAGCAATCATAAAATAAGATCTCTATAGTTGTCATTTAAATGATGCAACATAAGGGAATTAGTTACCTGAGCTTCCAATATGGATTTTGAATTTTCGACTAGATGATCGTGTGCTTGTTGAATCTCCTTCTGTTTCCGAATAAGCTCTTCTTGTTGTTCACGGCCAAATGTAGCAAACTGCTCCAAAATACCCCTGCAATTTTCAAATACATTACAAACAGAATACAAATTTGATAAGCAAGAAGTTACTAGACAGTTCAATATGTTACCTGCTCTCATTCAAAGCTTGAGATTGGGATTTGGTTAGTGATTGAAGTCCATCAAGAGCTTCCGATTGCCCATGTAGAAGCTCCTTTTGCTTTTCCAAGGAAATCTCTGCGACATTGCCAATATCATCCGCCTTACTTTGCAGCTTGTTCATCTTTGTAGACATCGCTTGTCCAACTTCCCCAATCTTCTTCTCTATCTCAACAGTCTCATCTTGTAAGCTGTGTATTCCTTTTCCTAGAATCCGATAAGACTCTTGAACGGTTGCCATACCATCTTCCAATTTTTCCTTCATTTTGTCCTGCCCCATCTGCAATTCTGTTTGTGACGCTGCAATTTTTTTGGATTGCTCAAACACCGCTTCTGATTGATTCATTATGTCGCCGATATGATCACTAATGTCCTTGGAAGTTTGAGCCACTTGCTGTGTTTTCTCGTCAATTGAAGTCAAGGATTCGTGTATGTGTTTCGATCCCTCCAACAATTTCTCTGAGTTCTCTGTTATGGTCTCTAATTTCTCCTCTGCATAATCAGAGGACTTCTTCAAATCATTCACCAATTTCTCTGTTTGACGCCTAAAGAACTCAGACCTGCAAAAGCAGCACAACCACAATTCAAGTTACGACTAATTTTATTCATGTCATGAAACCAAATAGGGTAAGAAACTTAAATGAGAAAAGAATTGCATTGCACTCAACTGTAACTGATGGCAAATGGAGTTGGTCTCAAGATAGTATACGCGATACGTTTCATAAGCATCATTGTTCAGCTTTTCAAGACAAGATTTCATAGGAGAACCAGCGCGACACGTAGGAAAAGGTGATCTTCCGCAGTCCTTTTGGAAGCAATTGCTTAGATCCCAAGCAAACCTTTTCCTCTTGTCGCTGTCATCCGAGGCAATCTCAGAACATGTCGCGAGTAGCCCTTGGTAAGCATCATGCCAACACGAATTAGTCCCCACGAGCTTTCTTTTAGCATTGTTTAGCCTTTCAATCCCCTTTTGATCATTCAGATCGTCCATTGAGAATTCGGTGATGATATTACCGGAGAGTTGAAGTGTTTCTTCCGGATTTTGGCCACTTTTTCCAGAAGAAGATGACCAGGGCCATAATGACATACCGGACTGTGACAGAGTCAGGCAGATCAATAGGAAAAGAAGAGACCGAAATTGGCCCATCTGAATTTTTCTAGCAAGAGATGTTCTTCCACTCAGTTTACTTGATCACGAGTATCGAAATAACCTGCATTACAAGTTCAAAATGAAACAATCATTAGAAAGTTCTAGTATATTCATAAAAGCTAGTACCAAAGAGTAATACAACCTATTCTTTTGCTAGAAACAGAAAGGTGCAGGGTATTAAAACAGAATCGGCAGAGTTGGAAAAACAAAACAAAAAAACCAATGAATTCCATATTTAGAATGACTTGAAAAGAGAAAAAACCAACTAGTTAAACCAACAGCGTCCAAGAAACATCAAAATTCACCACATAATGCATTGCCTACTAAATACACAAAACTGAAAATTTGTGATTTAATAGCTTAGAAATTTACTTATGTTTCCTGATTGGTCTAGGCCTCTTGATTAGTTCAAACTTTTTCTATGAATTCAATTTTGACATCCCAATCCAGTTTGCTTAGTCCCTCTGTTTTCCAGGGTTTCACAAGAACACCATACCTTTTAAGCAGTAAAAAGTGATTAAAACAAAAAAAAGACTAGTAGTCTTTACCCTTCGCACACAACCAGCGTTTCTGGGTAGAAGTTGACATAAATTTCGATGTCCATACACTTCCAATGTCAAAAGTAGATATTACAAACAACTGTGAGCACGATTACTGTTGAGATTGAAAGAGTTTCAACAACAGATGAGAAAAGGAGAGAAAAACTTACTTGAGAATGCGAAGAAGGGTCGCTCTCCTCGGCAAATTGATGAAGTTATCTGAATGTGTGTTTTCTATGTGTTGAGTGTTGGGTTGGTTCATGCAAAGTGGTGCGACTTCAAGAGAAAGAAACGGCAAGTGTCTACATATATTTATAGGAGGGAAAACTTGTCGTTTGGGAAACCAACCGACTAAGACATAAAGTATTGTTCTCTTCCAATACCAGCTTGCCACGTGGTTTTATCTTTTACCATAATTTAGTAGGAAGAACAATCCACCGTTTACCCACAGGCCTATGGTAGTATGATCCAATCAAGAGAGGCCCACATTTTCATTTTCAGGCATCAATGGGCCTTAAAATTTGATCCATATTGTAAATCCATCAAATGTTAAACTTTGATTGTTGCTAACCCTAGAATCCAAAGTCTCAATCTGAACTTCAGAAGGAAAAAGATCCATAAATTCAAAATTTCTCAACTTCACCATCTGACCTCAAAGCTAAAAAGACAATTACATTCTCAGTGGTTTAAGTCAAATTTCAATATGATACATGTATTGTTTTCTTGCATTTCAGTACCATTTACTTTCAAATCCTTACAATTGTGTTCCATCATTTATAGAATCATCAACTTTCGCTGTTCAATCTTGGGTGTGGCCTCTATAGGGCCCATATATTCACTATGGTCTACAACAGGTGATGCAAGTAACTATTGGAGAATGTGCATTTGGTAGTTTTGGCACTGTTGCTTTTACTTCAGATACACAACCCATTTACCCAAACAGTAGCTAACCAAATTCATAAAGTTCACATCATCAATGAACAATAAGAAAATCGACGATTCTACAAACGGTGGAACAGAATTGCAAAGATTTGAAAGTACATGGCACTGAAATGAAAAAAAATATATATATGTGTCATATTAAAATTTAACCCAAATCATATGATACAATTATAATTTACCATAACAAAATTAACATATAGAGTTCAACAAACGAGGAGTTCAACAAAAGAGCCATCGCTAAAAGCTGGCTGATAATAATAGCCAAACTTTTGGACTGAAATCTAACTCTAGAAACTAAGAACGGCCCCTACGTAACAAATTACAATCCTATATTAAAACCATAGTAATCTCCTAGATTGAATATTATGGTGATGTTTCCTACTCCTCGACCCCATCGAATCCGTACCACAATTAAGCGCATTGGCCACTCTAGTAAGTGTGGGCTTCACGTAAGCACACATGGATCTGCTGGGCCCTTTGTCCCCAATGTATTTGAGTTCAACGTCGGTCAACCCTATATTCTCACAAGGTTGCTTTCTGCTACATAGAAGCTTGATTAGCATTGGACTTGCCGATGTGCCCTTGATGTTGTTAAACGACACCGTGCTGATCTTGACCTTCGCCGGACCGCGCTGTCCGCAATTGCTGTCGAGACAATACTCTTGGTCAATTAGGATCGGGTTGTGAACGTTGACCATGGTTATGTCACGGAAGTGAATGTGCGATGCGGAGCCTGGAACCGGGGAAGCCGGGAACGTCTTGATTCGCAAGCCATTTTGTGTGTTGGTCAATGTGCAATTCTTGACTAGGACTCCCACCACGGGCTCTTCTTTCGGGTACTTTCCAAGTGACCCGATGCTAATCCCGTGGCCCGGCCCACAAGTAATGTTGGTCACAATGATTTTCTTGCTTCCATCTCCTAGGGAGATACAATCATCTCCGGTCCCTATGTTTGTGTGGGCAACGTTGACCCCGTACGAGCGGCCTATGTGGATTCCGTCGGTGTTTGCGCTGTCTTCAGGTGCTGTGATGGTGATGTATTGGAATGTGACATTGCGACATTGGAAAGTATTAATGTGGAAAAACTTACTGTCTAGTGAAGTTATGTCCCGAATTATGGAATTCGTGACATAATCAAACCTAAGATTCTGCATAATTCCGAAAACAAAAGTTGTCAATGTTAACAAACAGCTATTGATCCACTTATTATAAATTGTATGTCATCTATTAGCAGGTAAAGCATAGCTTGGTACTTACAATGGTTCTAGTAGATCTGCAATTTTGATGCTTAAGGCAATTACTCTGGCCATCAAAAGTTCCACCACCGGATACGGTGAGCTTGTTGATATAACGAAAAGCAACCCAAAAATCTTGTTGAAGGAGTTGGTAGCCGTCCACCGGAGCCTGCAAATAGCCTTGGAGGTGAACCTCAATCGGAGCATTGCACGGGCCTTGCAAAATTGCTCCTCGTAACTTGTAAGTTCCTCTCGGAATCACAACCTTGCTTGGCGAATGCGAAGCACACGCATCTCTCCAAGCATTCGCCAAGGCTTGAGTAATGTCCGAATTTGGCTTTCCTTCATTGGCATAACTTGTCACATCAAACACGCTCGATTGCACACTCACTATACATGAAAAGCACAAAAACAGAACAATCCAATAGCCAGCTGAACAACAGATTCCAAACAAAATCAGAACAAAAACAGCACATATACACATTCGAACCATTAACAAGGTCAGGCTCCACATATTACCTATCCACATTAGCTTATAGTAGTGGGAGTTTGATGAGACTTTTTGCAATCAAATCTGAAACTTTGCTAGCTGTATCCAACTAATTTTTTGTGAGTTTGGGACAATTAAGCTTTGAACGTTTATTCATAGGAGGGAATGTAGACAGTGTTGAATCGGGAATGTGGAAAGTGTTGACCAACGAAAGAACAAGCAACATAAAAACGGTTAATTGGACACTTGCGTCTCAAGCGAAGGATTTTTATCGAAGTTTTTTTGGTTTTGCTTAGAGAAGATTTCAGAGATCTTGAAGCTTAGATAGGAATGTTTCAGAAAGACCAATTAGTGACATAAAGGACAACAAAGATCAATGATTTATATGACTAAAATTGAAATGCAATCACACTGACCAGTGCGTCAAAATTAACATATACCTGATCTTGAAGACATGATGATGAAGGAAAAAGATTATTCTTCTTGTACCCTGAGGTAAAATCTTAAGAACTCTAGCTTTTCAATAGGCGCCCCTAAATGTATGAGCAACTGTTGTAGGAATAGTTTATATGGTCAGATGATCATGTTATCGCTATTTGTGTTTCAATAGAACTCTCGTAATCCAATGATGACAATAGTACATTAAACGAGAAGACCGTTTACAAAAGGAGTCCGTGTATATACCCAAAATGAACCACAATTGGTGGAGAAGCAATTACTGCTTTATAATGGTATTAATGTGTTGGATTGATCTTATCAACAACAATTCTAGAATACATCAGTGTATGACTGTTGGATCACTATGATTTGTGATTTGACAAATTAAAGATGATAATTTGACTGTTTACAAGTCCAATATACCATATATTATATAGTGAGATAGATATTAACTAGTCTCCGTCTAATAGACACTTTACGGGGAATGTTGATCTTTATCAATGAAGGAACAAAATAATCAAAGAAAAACTAGGATATCTGGCAACATTGAATCGGGAATGTTAAATATCACTCACTTAATATTTGCAAGTTTTGTTTTAGTCAAAGGTGTATATAGTTCATTTTGACTATTTTTTTGGGAACAATCAAGTTATTGATGAGGGGACAAAGCTTTGAAAGTAAAAAAAGAAGAAGAGGGAACCAGACACGATACTAATGTGAGGTCGGAAAATAAAATCTCAAGAATCCTATCTATGTAATTTATATAGAAGGGTCGGCAAATCGAAGAACACAAGCAACGTTTTCGATCAATCAAATTTAAGTAAGAGTAGCATAAGCAAGAGACTGCGTGATGAAATTATCACTTTTCAACCTTTTTAAATTTTACTTTGAAAAATTATAGAAACATACAAAATTTGTACACAAATTAAATAGGGTTTTATCTAAAATAGGCCAACCGGCCTAAATCTATTCCAAAATAGGCAAAGGGCAGCGGGCTGTTCTTCAGTAGGCAAATTTGTATAGTAAATTTGCAATTAAATCCCTGAAGATTATAGTGTGCTCATAGTTCATTGTAGTGTTCGTAGTTCTCGTAGTGTACTTATAGTACATCGTAGTGTAATCGTAGTTCTCGTAGTGTGATTGTAGTCCTTTATAGTATGTCGTAGTCCATTTAAAAAAAAATTAATTACTACTTACAATTTGTAATTAAACCCCTAATCTTATAGTATGCACATAGTGCTTCATAGTTATCCATAGTTATCCATAGTACCTTCATAGTATTACATAGTCATTTATAGTTACTCATAGTAACTGGCATAGTCATTCATAGTTACTCATAGTAACTGGCCCATCTTACATTTTCACAGAGGAAGAAGAAGAGCAAGCACGGGTAGAGGGCGCCGCCATCGCCGGACCCCAACCGCCATCACCGGACTCAAATTACAAGCAAAAAAATCAACCCAGATTCAGAGTGTATTTAAATTTCCAATCTTCCTCACCAATTACTCAAATTCCAAACAAAAAAATCAACCCAGGAGGAAGTTTAATTCGTCGTACAGATCTGCAATCGAATTCCAAGCAAAAAACAACCCAGGAGGAAGCTTAACAGATCTGCAATCAAATTCCAAGCAAAAAAACCAACCCAGGAGGAAGTTTGATTCGGCGTACACGTCTGCAATCAAATTCCAAACAAAAAACACCAACCCAGGAATGTCGCCGCGAATGTTGAACTTGACCCGCCCGAGGCTCCTCGACGCATCGATGAATCGGTTGTCGGGACCGATTCCCGACGAGTTGTGCCGGTTACAGCTCGAAAGCCTCAACCTCCATGAGAACAACTTCAATGGCGGCTTGCCGGAGAGCATCGCCGACCTGCCCAACTTGTACGAGCTGTGACTCTTCCGGAATCGGCTCTCAGCGGCGAGTTCGTCCCGGGAGATCTTGGCTGGCAGAACTAAGAAAAGCCCGAGTCTTTGGCGATTTGAACCCACTGGGTTGCGTTGAGTTGGCCGGGGTTGAAGACTAAGCGGTCAACGTGGCCGGAGCGCCACTCGGAGTCGGTGAAGGTGTTGGGTCCGAATCGACTCCGACGACTTGCATTGGGTCTGAATCGACTCTCTCCTCAAACAGCACTAGAGCTCCGTGGGAGGCCAGCGTTAACTTCCCGTCGTCGGATTCCAGCGTCGTCCTTCACTCCGACGCCGACCCGGGGACGAAGGCGATCGTGGAGGACATGAACGAGAACTGGAACGAGCGGCGCAAACCCAAAAAAAGCATCGGAAAATTCACAATTGTGAAAGGGCTTTGGTTGCAATTAGTCCCACTGCCTATTTTTAGAACAAATTTACTTGACCGAAGATTTTAGAATAGATTTAGGCTGGTTAGCTTATTTTAGATAAAAACCTAATTAAATATATAATGATGTAACACTACATTCAATTACAGGATATGATAGGCCTGATATGTACTTCCCAGGTGCAGGCCCGTAGAAAAGATTATGCACAAAAACTGCATGCCCTTTCTAAAAGGCGTATATAGGTTTTATTCTCCCAAGATAATCACAGAGATCCGCTGTAGCACAAATAAACAAAGGAATATTGTCTTTAACCGGGTTCGACTCCCGGCAGCGGAAATTTCTTTTTCCTCTTTTTGCCGCTCTTTTAATTCCTATATGCTCATTGTTAGGGGAGTTCTGTAAGATTCATTCAATACTTTCCAACAAGTTAGGACGTATATTTGATCGGGGGAGAAAAACTTTCATGCATTAATTGCATAGTCATATTATTGTCCCATGTTAAGTAGAAATTGTCATATATGTAAAAATTGTCATAAATCTATCTTGTGTCAATTTCTTAGTAACTAGGATCAAAGAACTTAGTATAGGAAATTTTTTCTCCTAATCGAGGCAAGATATGACTGTTTGAATGACAACTTTGCAATCAAGTTAAAGAGAAGGGAACAAGGCAGGAAACACGAGATATAAACACAAAAAAAAAAAACACTTTTTGTCCTATTTACGAAACAGTTGGAACATAAAAAAAAAATCTCAACTCTCTTCGAACACTGAATCCTACAAGTCATCTAGGATTGGAAAATCGAAGAACACAACCAATGTTATGTACCATTAGAAATACCATATCTAACTGTAATCAACGATCAG
This sequence comes from Spiraea crenata, assembly GCA_033992175.1. NCBI lineage: Eukaryota > Viridiplantae > Streptophyta > Magnoliopsida > Rosales > Rosaceae > Spiraea > Spiraea crenata. The sequence continues at coordinate 1,186,067 of JAVBHV010000019.1, forward strand.
AAAAATGAACTTACAAGTTAGCCTTTTCTTCTTAACTAGAACGGGATTATCTAGAAGGGGAAAACTTAGGTACCCAAAAATGGGTATTTATACATACCCAAAAGTGATGTGGCACATTATTAGTGGGTCATGTTTCACTTCTTTTTCTCTTAATAAAAACTAATTTATTTATCTAATATCTATTTTATCCTAACCATCCAATTCATCTAATGATAAAAATTTATTGAAGAAAACAAAAGAAGGCTAGGACCTTCACACTTCTCACCCTCCTTGTTCTCTCGTCACTTTCAAGTCTTCTGAGTACACTCTCCAGAAATTTCAAGGACGGATCCCTCTCTGCAAAATAAAGATCATATATGGTCTCTAATTGTCCATTAAATTGTTATAAGGTACGTATTGATTGAATTTTTTTGTTCAGTTGTTATATATGTTCATGAAAGCTTTCGAAAACAAAGAGTTTGGTTGAAAACTATTGTTGATAGTTTCGGTGTTTGGATGAAAAACAAGAACGAATTGAATCAACATGCAAAAAGAATTGAATCAATAAGATGAATAGTGGGAAACTAATATAATCCATATGGAAAAAGAATTGAATAACTTAACAAAAGGCAAAGAAAAAACGAATTGAATCAACAAGACAAATTGAATCAACAAACACACGTGAAGGCTGGGAATTGAGCTCTTCAATGGCCTCCCTAAGGCTGTTTGAAGCCGACCATTAATGACTAGAGTTTCATGTCTGATATGTACAATGGATTGGTTGAAAACAGGATCCATAACCCCTTTTTTAGCCGAACACTGAAACTATCAACAATAGTTTCAACCAAACTCTTTGTTTTCGAAGGCTTGCATGAACATATTCAACAACTTAACAAAAAAAAAATTCAATCAATACGTACCTTATAACAATTTAACGGACAATAGAGACCATATATGATTTTGATTTTGAGGAGAATAATGAGAGAGGGATCCGTCCCTGAATTTTCTGGATAGTGTACTAGAAGACGTGAAAGTGATGAGAACAAGGAGAGGGTGAGAAGCAAGAAGGTCCTGGCCTTCCTTTTTTTTCTTCTTCAATAAATCTCTACCATTAGATGAATTGGATGGTTAGGATAAAATAGAGTAAAATAATGTTAGATAAATAAATTAATTTTTATTAACAGAAAAAAAAGTGAAATATGACCCACTAATAATGTGCCACATCACTTTCGGGTATGTATAAATACCCACTTTTGGGTACCTAAGTTTTCCCCTATCTAGAATACACAATCGCCATTTTTAGTTGACTGATCACAAATCATAGCAATCCAATGACCTAAATATCTGATGTACGCAATATACCGGTGTATTCCAAAATTTAGATAATCAATTTTACTTTTGACTTCCGCAAGATTTTGGTAGTTATTACTAATTCCGTATCTCCACAAATGGAACGTTGGATGGTAAAGATCCAACAATAATGGTGGCAATTGAATCATTTTTTCGAAGTTCTATTTGTAAAAGCCATTTCTTCGTGCTTGCTCTCCTAGTAAGTCAACCAAACTCTAGACGCCCCTCCAACATGAAACCGCCCACGGACACCACCCCGGCCGCCACCAGCACCACCCCGGCAGTCGCAACCGCCACCAACTCCACCACCGAAGACGACACACCAACTTGTTTCAACTTTATGGGATGGCTTGCGGCTACTTTTATGCTCGCGGTTATTGTAGTCGTTTACATAATCATAATAAACAAATAATTCGAGATCAAATCTCTTTCGGTCTCTCCCTTCATCGTCTACTCCTCTTCACTCACCGCCAATTGGTCCGTCACTTTCCACCGCCTTTCTTCATGTTTGTATTAGTGATATTACTAATTGGAAGCTCATGCTTTATGCATACTCTGCAATTTTGAAAATCTCTTTATTACTTCTTTTAACTTGTAACTGTTGAAAATACGTATACGCTCTTCAATGGTTTTAAATGTTTGATTCAAATGATAGTCTTATCTAACTTAAAAGACGGTAGTTAGAATTCAGATGCAAAGTGAGATGGACTACTAATGAGGTCTTCATCAGTGATATTGCTGATAGGAATCTAATGCTATATATGTACTCTTCACTTTTGAAAATCTACCTACTTCTTTTAACTTCTCAGTGTTGATAATGCATTGATTGAATAGCTATATAATGTGCAAGTTTAGTTGCAATACATATGGGAGAGGTTGGCAATTGTAAGAAATGAAAAAAATATAAGGAAGAGAGGCTACATTTTGTAGTTTGTTGCTGGAAAATGATTTCAAAATAAGCATGCTTTACAACACACAGTTTCTTTAATCCAATGAATACTGTTTAAATCTCTCTACAATAACAACGAAAGAGAAAAAGTAATATAGTCAAGAAGACAACATAGTAACTTTACATATTTACGTGTAGTTCGCCACCCATCATTCCATTAAACATATCAGGGGGCGCCTGCTGCAGAGCAGAGTATTCATTTTCATCTAGTTCCTGCTAATTTTCTCTTCAATCCCTCTTCTAGACTTAATTAGACCGAAAATCAAGTGATTTTCTGTGCACAAGCAGGCGGAAAAACTTGTCCAGTCACAGTGGGCTGGACATTAGAGCACAGAGAAGTAGCTTTAGCACTCCCATTTTTGCCATTGTACGTCAAATTGATGTCACTAATCTGCACATTCTGGCATGGAATCCCCTTGCTGCAAGCCAGCTTGACAGCAACGGGGTCCGCGGATGTGCCCCGAATGTTCTTGAAGCAGACATTGCTGATCTTAACCCGAGACGGCATACTTTGTTGGCACTGGCTGTTCGGACAATATTGCTGGTCTATAAGAACAGGGGAAGTTGTTATGTTTTCCATAATTATGTCCTCAAAGTGCAAATTCGATGCCACGCCGGTAGGGGAAGCCGGCCAGGTCTTGATCCTAACACCGTTGGATGTGTTTCTTATGGTGCAATTTCTGACCGTTATGCCTGTGACGGGTTGTTCATCATGGTACCTGCCTAGGCTGCCTATGGAAATGCCATGCCCTGGCCCGCAAGTAACCTTTTCGATGTTTACTTGCTGGCTTCCGTCCCCTAGGGAGACACAATCATCGCCTGTTTTGATGTCTGCGCCGGTGATGTTGATGCCAGAGGACCGGCCGATGTGGATTCCATCTGTGTTTAGGCTCTCGCCAGGGGCATTGATAGTTATGTGTTGGAGTGTCACGTTTTTGCAGTTCAAGATGTTCATGTGGAATAACTTGCTGTTTGATGATGTGATGTCTTGAATGTGTGAATTGGTGATGCCAGTGAACCTCAAATTCTGTATTACAAGCAAAGTTTGTTTGTTAGCCTAAGTTATAGCTCTTGGTGTATGGTGGCTCGATACAAGTCATGATGTGTAAAAGTAGATGGTTCACTACAACTTGCATCGATTTGTTGAGATAAAGCCCCACAACTGAGGTCTGTTGAGTCTAATCCCACCCTTAGTATCATGTAGTTAAAATAAGGACAATATCGGTGCATGGTTAGTATAGGGATCATGTGACACATGTTGGCAGGAAATTAAACCGAACAAAATTTACAATTTTAGGGTGCTTGAAACTTACTATAGGGAGTGAATTGCATTTTCCAGTTTTGGCGCAATCATTTTTGGACCAAGCTATTGATCCTTGCCCATCAAAAGTGCCACCTCCGAAGAGCGATAATCCATCAATGTTTTGGAAAATGATCCAACCATCTTGTGACTTGAGCATTTCGGGTTCGGGTGGAGCCTGCAGGGTTCCTTCAACCCGGACGCTAACCGGGTTTTTGCAGGGTCCTTGAAACTTCACAGGACCAACCAAGTAGTTTCCCTTTGCTATCAGAATGGTGCTCGGAGTTGTGGACGGGCACGCTTCTTTCCATGCACTCATAATAGCCTAATAAAAATAGCATTACTGCGTTTAATGTATGGTCAAGCAAGATTCACAATTTGGTAATATGTGTGACAAAACATGAATAATTGTACCTGACTGTCATCTGTCCTGCCATCACCCCTGGCTCCGTACTTCTTGATATCAAAATCTGCAGCCTTGGCTTTTGTAGAGAATGATATCAAGAACAAGAAGAATGCAGTTCCGAGAACGAATTTCATACCCATATCAGACTTCTTACAACGATTAGCTTATGATGAATCTTTGAGAACTGCTGGATTAACGAAAATTGCATTGATTAACAACTTTTAAAGAGGGTTTATTATATAGTGTTGTAAAGGAGGCTGAATACCACAAAATCTTGACCTAATTTTATGTTTGCCTAATATCTATGAGGTCCTATTTTCTGGTGAAGATCTTTTAACTCCTCCAATTATCCTCCAATTTTAGGTACGGTAAGGTTAGAACCAAGCTTTTGCACCTCTTAACCATTCACATGTACAAAATTGAATACATGCCTGCCTTTTTATGAGAACCTACGTGTGTGGAAGAGCTTCAGTGTCCTCTAAACAAAGGTAAGCCTTCTAGTTTCAAGATCTTCTTCTTGCATTTAGTGTACGAAAGATTCATATCGGCAAGTAAGATTGGATGTGTTGAATGGTTACTCAATCAAATGAACAATGCATTACCAAAGAAAAGTATCAAATGAACAATGCGTTACCAAGGAAAACTAAAAAGTATCAAATGAACAATGCATTACCAAGGTTTACTATCAAATAACAATGTGGCTGGGAATGGATTACACTAATTTAAATGTGGTAGGCCACTCAATCGGACATGTTTAATCAACCTAATCCAGTTTCACGTGCAACCGAAGTACTGTTAATCACAACTTCTAGCTGAGGTTTTTGCTTGTTGGTATATGAATGTATATACAACACAAGTGCAACCTGTGATGATATAGTTAGAATGAGCTCTTTGAGATGATTCACTCTTTGATTACCCCCTTTTGCAGCCCTACAAACTTGAAGCTCTCTGCAAATTCACCTCCAATGTGATAAACCCCATCTCGATCAGCATGGAGTAAATAATAAATGGTAAAAATGGTAGTCTGGTACAAGAACTTACAAACACCAAAAAATTGCTTTTGCCTGTCAAATCTGTTTCCTTTTTGTGTTTCCCAGTGGCTAGATAGTTTTCCATCATCATTTGCCAACTGCAAGCACTTCAAATTGATGTTCTGTTTTCGATGGCCACCTTAATTGTGTTGACAAAATCATCAATTGGCATGGTGCCAAGATCCCCACCAGCCCTGGATCTTACTGTAACTGTGCCAGTTTCTACTTCCTTCGCACCAACAACGGCCATCAAGGGAATTTTCTGCATCTCTGAATTTCTGATCAGTTTTGGAAGGCGTTCACCTTGGCAAAGTTCACCTCGAATACCATTTGCTTTCAGCTTGTTGGTTACCTCTTTGCAGTAATCAAGCTGTACACAAATAAAGAAAATTCACTACAAGGTGGGCTAAGTTGTCTAAAGCAACTTAAACGGCCCCTTCACGATGCACTAATCATCTCACAGGGATCCATCACTTTGAAAGTTTAGTTTAAATCCTCATAAACAAAACAGTCACTCATGAGATGGATGAAAAAGCATAGCCCTATTATATCAATGAAAAAGCTTAGTCCTAGCAACCGAACCTATATAACTTGAGCCATTCAAATTTCATGGACAACCAAAGAGGCTCTACATAATTTTTGAGGATTTGTAAACGTTAAATTCGAAACTGCTTTGCATACCTGAGTGTCAGTAACTGGTAAAACATGAGCTTGTACTGGTGAAAGCCATAATGGAAAATCACCAGCATAATGTTCTATAAGTACTCCAAAGAAACGCTCCAATGACCCCAGAACAGCTCTATGGATCATGATAGGCCGCTTCTTTTCTGAGTTTGAGTCCATATATGTTATGTCAAAACGCTGTGGTAGGTTGAAATCAACCTGTAGAATATGGGAATAAATTGAATAAAGTGATGTAGTCTAGTGAACCTAACCATCAATTTGCTCCACTCAAAAGAATGCAGAACACTTGCGTATGTAAATTCACTTAACTCAATTCACTAAGAATACGAGACAGAGAACTTCCAAATCAAAAGCAAACATATAAAGATTCTGAGAGTCACAAGTTCAGGACATGCCTGTATAGTTGAGCACTGCCACTTCCTTCCAAGAGCATCCTCAATCTTAAGATCAATCTTTGGGCCATAAAAGGCACCACCACCTTCATCAATTTGATAGGTCCAACCCTTATCATCCAAAGCATCTTTAAGAGCAGATGTTGCTTTCACCCATATATCATCATCTCCAACAGCTTTCTCAGGTCTCGTAGAGAGATTCACTTCATATTTGCTAAAGCCAAATTTCAATAGAAGTTCTTCGGTAAGATCTAGGACACCCCTGATTTCATCTTTGATCTGATCTTCTAGACAAAATATGTGTGCATCATCCTGCAAAATAGCCTTGAGGTTAATCAGAGATCACTTCATAGCTCAGGCCAAGGGAGGGATGGAGGACACTAACACCGTACCTGAGTAAAACCTCTAACGCGAAAGAGGCCATGTAAGCTTCCAGATAATTCATATCTATATACCGTTCCCAACTCAGCAACTCGAATAGGAAAATCATGATAAGAGTGACGCTTCCTTTTGTAAATAAGGATATGATATGGGCAGTTCATCGGTCGAAGTTGATAAAGTTCATCTTCAATCTTCATCTGATCATACATATTCTCTTTGTAGAAATCCAGATGACCACTTATCTGCCAAAGATCTGCCTTCGCAACATGTGGAGTATACAGCAGATCATAACCTCGTTCTATGTGTACCTTTTTCCACAAATCTTCTATTACATGCCTCACAATAGCACCCTTTGGATGCCAGAACACTAAACCACCACCAGCATCATTCTGTAAAATTTCACAATTTAAGTGTTCAATGCATGAATTCTCATAGTGCAAGTAATGTTACTCCAAGCTATTAAACTCTATAAAAAGTAAGAATCCTCGTACATGGCACTGCAAAATTATATTTGTTATAAGCAGCAGGAAGAGATTCAATGCAATTCTATTTGAGTACCTGTATAGAAAACAAATCTAGAACTTGACCAAGGCGCCTGTGGTCTCGCCGTTTAGCTTCCTCTTTAAAGTGAAGATATGCCTTCAATTGTTCTTCATTCTCCCATGCAGTGCCATATATTCTCTGCAGCATGGGTTTCTTTTCATCTCCCCTCCAGTAAGCACCGGCAATAGACTCAAGTTCAACAGCTTTTCTGTTGATTTTTCCAGTATATTCAACATGAGGTCCCGCACATAGGTCCCACCATTCATTACCTGTGAAGAATTTAGTATAATATAAGAACTTGATACATCAAAGGACATTCTAATACGAGGCTAGTTCAAAACAAACCAAATTTCAATAAATGCATATGTAGAAACTTCTCTACAAGATCCTAACATCAGTGCCTCATTTTTAATAAGAAAACTTGCACCAACAACATCTTCCCAAAACACAATCTTGCCCTCTCTTTTTCTTTCACCAATATGTCTTCCTATGAATTCCTAGCTTCAAACTCGGCAAATTCCACTGAATAAAAGTTTGTTTTTTGGTTTTTTAGTTGTAAGTCATTCAAGCACAGTTCCGGCCTATTAAATCATAGCCTTTCTTTCCACACTGAGCCTTAAGATGGCATGAGTCTTACCAATGTGATATATGGTAATGGGATCTTCCTTAATACTATCCAAAATTTCCAACTTGTATGGTTCTTTGAGAGCAGTTATTCTTCTCTGTGCTTCATCTCTCGAAACTTCTTCTCTTATAAGTGGTAAGTTTCTACCAATGATGCGATCCTACAGGTGAAATAATATAGCTAACGAATAGTTAATGCTTTCAGGGTTCCAAAGTTTTGATAATAATATAGAGACTGAATCATGAATTTCCACTCACCATCTCCTTTTTGATTCGCTTCAACTCTTTGTCTGTCAAAGGCTCCATATCAAAATCATAATAAAACCCATTCTCTATCCATGGACCAATTGTCACTTTTGCATCTGGGAAGAGCTTCTGAACAGCCATGGCCATCACGTGTGCGCACTGCAGTAAAGCATACGTAAATAATTCATCCCCATAATAGCTGTAAAGTATACCAACCAAATTCTTAGCAAACTCACTAGGAAGTAAAAATAACCAACATTCTGTCAAAAGAAAAGACAGTAGCTTGTTTATCTACTGGTACAAATGCTATGGTTTTTCTCTTCTTCTTTTTCACTTCCTCAGTATTCATATCAAAATGGATACAACTACTCTAGGTGATGACTGATAACACAGAATTGGAACTAGTGGCACTAAAAGTATACAACTTTAATGAACAAAATTGCCTAAGCACCTATAAATTCAGAAACTTTAACCTGAATCTACCTCCTACTTCAACATAACATCACAACAATCATAATTATCAAGCAACCAAAATCCATAGAGCAACCACATAAACAGCAGAAACCCAAAAAAATTAAAACTTTAAACATCATGAAAGAGCAATATCACATTACAATAAGATAAATTTCAATAAGAACAGCACCGTGTGGCGGATTCTGAGGAGGCTCTCAGATGACTCGTTGGTCGGAAGCACGACTTTCTCGGGCTTGTTATCACTTTTCTCCTTGTGGGTTTCCTTCAATTTGTCGTCTGGGGCCGAAACCGGAGCCTCCGCAGCGACGGCGGCGGCGGTGGCGGTTGTGGAGAGTCCATTTCTGGTCCGGTGAAGGGCCAGAACCCTGAACTCGGAGCTCAATGGCGAAAGGCAGTTTTTGATTGGGGAAATGAAAGATGGGGTCTTTAGGAGAGGGATTGAAAGGAGGGAAGAAGAAGAGGAGGCCATTCTCTGAAGAATTAACATCTGGGTTTGATTGGGGAGGTGAAGATTATTATGGTGTAGCAAAGGGTTGAGCTACGGTGAGAGTGACAGTGGTGGTTGTATGTGGTGGAGGTTTGGCTTTGGGGCGCCTTGGACTTTGGAGGCCAGTTCTTCTAATTGGAATTTGGAACCAAATCTTAAGGACCAAAAATAACATAAAATTGGAGCCAAATTCTATTTACAAATTTACTTATGATGCACGTTCATTTCTTTGTAATTAATGAATTTTCAATATCAAATTTTAACCATCAGGGTTTTGTAGCTGCACTTGCTGTATTCATTATTATTTCGAACTTTGATTTTTATAATTGTATCATTTTCGTTCCATTCACTCCAATTTTGTGTTCATTTTTTAAGTCCAAATTAGACTTTGAGGATGAATATTTTTGCACAACTATTTTCTAGCTTAGTTCTCCATAATTCGCTGGTGTTTCCTTTATATTCTCTTTTCCTTAACCACTTGAACTTTGAGTTGCAAATTGTAGTTATTTACTTCGGATTTTGCTTTCAGTTGTGGATTTTGAAACATGTTTTCCTATCAAAATCAGTCCGATTATATTTTTCATTGCAACTACTTTGCATTACGCTGTTATTACATTGCAATTTCGGCGTAACTGTATTGCAATTACGGCGCAATGAACACATAATCTCAAGCTAAAAGGATCCCAATACAACGAAAAATCGAATGCTAGCTCCACTATTTTTAGCCTTCTTATCATTGTTCTTATCCTTTTGGTTAGTGCACTTTTAGTTTGTATTTACTATTTTTTGGTTGCAATAGTTGTTAATCCATTCTACATTTACCTTTCTAATGTTTCTATCCTCATTTTCAGCACAAGTAATTCTTCAAAACAGATTATTGCTTGCTTTTTTATATTCACGTGACACAAATTGATTCGCCCGTGTTTCACCCGCGCTAAAGGTTCCTATATTTGTAGATTCTAACTAGTAACAACCTTTTTGTCGTTCCAAAAAAAACCGTTAGGGATTGTAGATTCTAATTTTCCACATTCATCTTTCTTTCTGCCTTCCTCTTAAACCCTAGGATTCTGTATTCCCCAATTCAAAGTGGGAAACCTAACAAGGAGGTTTCAATGTGAAAGTGTGGAAAGATGGCGAAAAAACTAACAATGAAGGGCCTTTTCAAGCCAAAGTCACGAACTCCCATGGAGCTCGTAAGGCTCACACGCGAGCTTCTGGTATTTATTGATCAGAACAAGGATGTGCGTGAGCAAAAGCGCAAAGAAAAAGTATGATCTTTGTTTTTGATCCGTGTTCACATTCCTCATTTCCAATTTTGGTGCTTTGTAATGTTCACTGAAGAGCTAATCTCGCATTATTATGTTTTTTTTTTGTTCTAGATGGATGAACTGACAAAAGCAATCTTGGAGATAAGAACAGTTCTGTATGGAGATGATGGATCAGAACCAAGCAAAGACTCCTGTGCACAACTTGCTCAGGAGTTTTTCAGAGAAGACTCTTTCAGGCTTCTCATTGTTTGCCTTTCAAAGCTCAACTTAGGGGTAAGCAAACACATTAGGCATAATCTTGTGATTTGAATTTTTGTGGCTGTTTTGCACATCAATTTCTGTACATTGAACATTTTTGTTACCATGTATGTATATGTATACGCTGCAGGCTCGAAAGAACGCCACTCATATTGTTGCAAATTTGCTAAGGCAACGAGTACAATCACGATTGATTGCTTTAGAGTACTTGGAAAAGAACATAGATCTTGTGGACTTTCTGATAAAAGGATATGAAGAAACTGGTGACATTGCACTATCTTATGGTGCTATTTCAAGAGAATGCATTCGACATCAGACTGTTGCAAGGTAATTTCGCTATGCGATTTGTGCATCTCTACATAAATCAATGTAGCAAAGTGAATTTGATTATCATATGATATGATGTTGAAATTTTTGGAAATGGTTGATTCCACAGGTATGTCCTGGAATCAGGCCACATGAAGAAGTTCTTTGATTATATACAAACCCCACATTTCGACATAGCATCTGATGCTGCAGTAACTTTCAAGGAGCTTATGACAAGGCACAGATCAACAGTTGCTCAATTTCTTTATAAGAACTATGAGTGGGTAAGATTCGTAATCTGCATGAACTTTTCTGGTTGGTTGAGTTTTACCTTTGTAACATTGTGCCTGAAACTTATTTGATGTCGAATAAATATATGTTTCGAAAGTTTAAGCAGCAGCCAGGGACTTTGAGAATGTGATGATTGAAGTCAGTGCAGGTGTGCCCTGTATTCAATTGATTCCATTCTCACTGCCAATGGATAACCTCAGATGATTACTAAATTTCCAAGCTAGTTATTTCTGTTTTTGCTTTAGACATATAAAATGCATTTTCGATGTCTGAAGTCTCTTTCTCTGTTGATTTGGCTCCAGTTTTTCCAACAATACAATTCCCAGTTGCTGGAATCTCCCAATTACATCACCAAACGCCAGGCTATCAAGGTATTACAAATTTAAACAGTTTTGTGCTGAGTCTTTTTGCTGAACTGTTCGATGTGTACCATGTTCTGTGTTTATTTAATTCTTGTGGTTGACATGCATTGCATAATTGTTTCAGCTGTTAGGAGAAATGTTGCTGGATCGATCAAATTCTGATGTGATGGTTCGATACGTCTGCTCTTTAGATAACATGAGGATCCTGATGAACCTTCTCAGGGTATTAATTTTATTTCTCTCAAACAACACAAACATTTGTGTAATGTGCATGTGTGCGAACATATGTGCATTTAAGTGGTTAAGAGCGTTAGTCCTTGCTTTAGACGTTCCGGTATAGCTTGTACCCCTAGCATATGCACAAAATATGTTTGCAGGACCATGTCTCCATACAGAAGCAACTATCTGATATCTTTTCGGTTTTTTGTTTGTGCATCACATTGCTTGCAGGACTCACAGAAGACAATCAAGTTACAGACCTTTAATGTGTTCAAGGTTTGTCCAGAATACCAACTTCGACATAACATTTTCAGTATTCGTAAATTGAGGCCTTTTTCAATTGAAACTGTTAATAGTTTCTCATGTGTTTGTTATTTAACAGCTATTTGTGGCAAACCAAAACAAGCCTCCCGAGATTGTCAGTGTTCTTGTGACAAACAAGAGCAAGCTTCTCCGCTTCTTTGATGACTTCACCATTGAGAAAGGTAGGAACCTTTTCCTGTTCAAATAATGTCTACTATTTCATGTCCATCAATTTGAACTGATCACTATGATGCCAAATAACTTTTTGTTGCAGAGGATGAGCAGTTTGAAGCAGACAAAGCTGAAGTTATCAATGAGATTTCGGACCTTCAACCTAAGATATCTACGTTCCCCAGCTTTCGGAAGAACTGTGAGGTCCGATGTTGAACTGGCCATTTCTGCACATTGCCAGCTAACAAAACTTGATTCACCTTGTAGCTTCATTTAAAAGTTCGTTGCAATGCGCCACCTACAGCTTAACTCCGTCTATTTTTCCGTCCAAGCTTTGCGTGTGACCCTTTTTTAAGGATGTTTTGACGTTGGTCAGAATATCGCTACACTTTTTTTGAAGGGTCACATGTAAAGCAGACTTTTCCCCAGGGGTCACCTGTATGTCCCTTTTTTTTGGAAGGAAAGATAGAGAGAGTTAGCCGTAGATGGCACATTGCAATGAAACTTTGATTGAGGTGATAATGGGACTTGATCAGCTTTGGGGTAGCAATTGCAGTAAGGTCTATTTATTCAAGTAGTGTTAGTGTTAACTTATCCTTCTGGTTTCCACAGAAACCAATTATCAGTGTAAAGAGAAGATTTAGCTCAAATGTGGGCCTATACTCTTCAAAATTGTAATAAAAGTATGTTGGGAAGGGAAGGTCTCACTTTCTCACCAATTGTACATGCACAGTTTCAAGCAATGTATTGAGTTTTATGAAAGTATTGAGCTACAACCATGCTTCAATGCTTCATTCACTTGTAGAAATGAAAATTTCTTCCCCTTTCCTTTTTTTTTTTAATTTTTTTTTATGGAAAGCAACAGATAATTTCATCTCTAATTCCATCTTTGTTATTCACTTATGTTAACTTCTAAACCCCAATACTATTGTTTATCTGCTAAATTACTTCAATAATACGAAGAATTGGATATCACCAATATTTATTGACTGATTTTTTTCATCGTTGGGGATGGAGGAGTTTTGAACTTGAAACTTCTTCCGGCATAATGTTGGTTAAGAAATAACTAGCAGGTGTTCGGGTTGAAAACCGAGGCTTTCTACTTTTTCCATAGAAACCACAATTTTGTATTTCCCCTGAACAGATGATCATAAAAAGAGTTACAAAGATGCTGTGCTTTCAACATCCATCTTCTTTCATGAATACGTTACTTCTTTTGCTAACTGGATGAGAACCACTCCATTTTGCTTATAAATGACAATGTGTCGTTCCACCACTTCCACTCAACTTATTTACACCAAAATTATCAGGAACAGATTAACATAAGGTTCTACCGATTTCTGGTCATGGTTCTTTTCCAATATGCAAGAACCACCCTAATTTCATCCATAATCCACTCCCAAGGCTGCCGCCTATGGACTCCACCACAGGGGGTGCAAGGAGGTGCCTAGGTCAAAACTCAGCTGCACCCAGCGTATAACATCGGTTGATGCAAGTTTTTCCCTTATATACAGGCACTTCCAACATGAGTGTGGTCATGGATTTGTTGCGTAACACTTGGATTATGAAAATATATTAAAATGTTCAACTGCAGTAAAATTCTTGCAACTAGACTCTCAGAGACTATTTGGCGAACAAAACTTCCAGAATCTAAGAATCAAAATATGCAATTACTTATTCATGGGGTCCCTAGATGGGTAAACCCTTAATGTTTCACACTAGTAAATCGACATTAACCTCAGGTACAATAAAAACAAACCAAATTGATGGGAAAAAGAATGAAAACAAAAAAAAAAACAAAAAAAAAAAAATCCCTGAACAGAACCCACAACTTCACCAGGGATATTACAGATAAAATTCTAAAGGGGGGAAAATATATATCAGTCTATCTCTTTTTGTTCTTTTGGTTTTGTTTTTTGTTTTTTTCTGTTCTTTTGGGTATCGCCGCCTCACCGGAGATGCATGATACACTTCTTCTTCTGACTATATCCCGCAATCTGATTTTACATCTCACTCAAAGATCAAAACAAAAAAACCTAAAATCGTAACTCAAAACTCAAAGCATTAACAGAAAATCCATCTTAACTTCTATCTCTAACTTTAACTCTTCAAAACAGGCACTCCCAGTTAGCTCTTACTAACCAAATTTCTTTTAACTGAGATATGTGAATGAGGGTGGTGTGCAAAATTCACATTTCACCTGCTTCACCAGATTATCTTCACCTACACTGTCGTGATATCAGAAATGACGATCCTAGGCAGCAATTCCTGAAAAACAATAGGAGAGGAACTTGTAAGTTAAGGCATTCATTCAGCACATGCTTTCAGTTCTACATTAAAGTACAGACGTATATATTTAACCTAAGTTCTACCTAGAGTATTCTTATGGCATAAAGGTGTATGTAATTCCAGCCCTAGAGAATGGCTAAGTACAATGTGAAGTAATTTAGAACAACAATCTCATCTGAGAGCTTAAGCTAACGACTAAAAGAAACATGATTTATTTTATACAACTGTTGGTGACATAATGGCATTCCATCAAACATGCTATTGCAGCCATGCCAATCTAAGTCATGATTGTTCCTTACCCTCATTGCAGAAATTGAATAAGCATCCATGAGACAGAAGCCCACACTGCTTAGCCTAACTACATTTCCCCCCTCCATTTCAGGCCCCTGATTAATGATTCGTATTAATTAAACAAGCGAAGAGTTTAAAGGGTTCATGCAGGAGCTAAGAGTAATTTGGCGTAATATAAATAGTAAAGCACATAAAATCTTGTCATTGGGTGAGGAAACACACACAACCGAGAGAAAATACAAAAGTCTAGACAAATTTTAACAATAAGCTAACATTGTACTTATAAACTCATTAATCCTTACCTTTAGACTACTTTAGGTTATAGTTTTCTCTCATCTCAATTTCTTACTTAAAAGTTGAGCATATATTTCAACGCCTAGTTGAGTACATGTATTCTGTACTTTTATTGTCTCCCTAAGTGTGCAAAAGCGAAGCTTATATTTAAAATGCATGCTTTCAAGCTAAATTCCTGGACATCAGAGCCACTCTAGTAGTAAAGATATTCTAGAGTGCGTAAGAACCCCATATTTCAACAAATACACAAGTGCAACATAAAAGTAAAAATTGGAAAGCAACTTAATGCATCCTTCTTATATGGTATTATAAAATATAAATAAGACCCACTTCACACAATCACATAGAGAGAGTTCAAATTCTAGAACAATCGATAAACAAAAAAGAGCAACAAGATCTGATCAAGGAAAATACCAACGAAAACAAACTCAATCTAAGTGAATTAGACAATGGGAGCTAGCCTCTGAAGAAAGTCTTAATACAATCACAAAAAATTCAAGGGCCACCAACAACTTCACCAACAAAAATAAAATGGTTTGATGGATATAACAACAATGAAATCCTTTTCCATTTTTGTGTAAAATCGCATAGTTTCCCTATTCCTTAACAAACCTTGAATAACAACTCAATGAAATTAGGACGCCAAAGCAACACACTTCCTAACCAGCACAACAAACAGATTTCCAAGCCTCTCTATAGAAGATACAAAAAAATAAAAAGCTAACATCTATGTGGTAACAAATCTACTGTCCATAATAAGGAAGACTGCGTGGAAATAAGGTACAGAATGACTGATTACGTCCGTCTACGTCACTCAACAAACAATCAAATTCTAGGATAAACTGGGTCCAACTCATTATGCACAAATTAAATAGTTGTAAATCTGCTTGGAAGATATATCCATTGTATTTCAGAAGTTGGAGGTCTTGATGGTATCCATGCAAATTATATAGAAGATGAGAGTTCCCTATCTTTCATTTTCAGTAAAGAGATTTTATAGAAAGGAAAAGACACACAGAAACAGATAAAAAAAAAAATCCTGCATAAGATACCAATTAAGAGGCTCTTACCTGTATTTGATTGTCTCTTATTAACACTATAACCACCAACGTAGCCAGGAGAACTTTTAGCTGAAACATCAGAAGCTGCATTTCCAAGTCCATAACCGAAAGGACCAGGCTCATCTCGTTCAGAATTTGATGAACGCCAAGTGGGATCTCCGTATACTGAACCACCACTGTAAAAGTCAGCAAAGGCACCATCAAAACCACCATTTGATGCAGCAAACGAAGATGTAGGGGCCACACCAGTACCAGTGTTTCTTCCATATCCTCCAGTTCCCAAACCGTAACTATTATCGGCAGCTCCATAACCGAGATTCCCACTATTGTTAGAGACATTATTTCCTCCACCTTGAGCTGAAATTCCTGAAGAACGCCAATTAACTCCAGTATTTCCAAATGTATTTCCTCCGATGCTCCCACTTCCCGAGCCCATGTAAGCACTTAAGTTTGTGGAGTTTATTCCATTATTAGTCCCCCCGTTCCCCCACAAATTCCGAGTCACCGAGCTGAAAAAGGATGATGTGTTTCCTCCATTACCACCATCATACCCAATGGGACTGCTAAACCTATTTGAGTTATTGATATAATAAGGACTCAATCCCCTTCCATAGTTGAGATTGTTACTAAAATTTGCATTTCCTCCGAATCCTGGGCTCAACCCTGGCTCATAGTTCATACTAATTCCATAGCCAGAACCAAATTGAGAAAATCCACTGCGGCCACCAGAAACTGGACTGAATCTACCAAGTCCATAGCCTCCAACTGCATTTGGAGTATAGCCCTGAGTGTAACCATTAAGGAAGCTATTAACCCTACTCAGACCGTAGTTGTATCCTCCAAGAGGGCTGCGACTGGGACCAGGTGATAACTCTTTAGGAACTGCACGCTTGACTTCAACCATCTTCCCATTCAGTTCATGAAATGTCTTAAGCAAAACCTTGTCCACTGCTTCCTCTGAATCGTAAGTGATGAATCCAAAGCCTCTTGGCCTCTGGGTGTTGTGATCATACATCACCACAACATCTGTGATTGTCCCAAACTGTTCAAAGTACTTCTTGAAGTCACTCTCTGTGACGGTGGATGCTAAACCTCCAACAAAAATCTTTCTTGTGCGGCCTGGACCCGGAGAACCCTGGATGCTTCCAGTGCTTCTGCCCATAATGTTCTGGTCATCCCTGGGAACAGCCTTTTTCGCTTCAACCTGAGAACAGAAAATGCAGTGGTGAGAACGAAGATTGTATGATAGAAGCTCTACAAGCTAAATTATCAGATTAGAAGAACAAAGCAATGCATTGACTATACAGATCATTGAAGAAAGATGAGAACCATGATTTACTTCAGCTGACTTTAATTGTATTTATATACAGAATGGAAGGAAATGAATTCCTGCAATTAGGATTGCACAACCATAACTTCTATAAGGAAAGTAATTTCCTTTTACAATTGCAGTGATTGAAAAAGAGAAGCACAATGATGCGTGACCACTGGGTGAACTTAAACACTCAATAGGAGGATAGAATTACATTCATAAAAAAGAAAGTCTTTTCATTACCATCCTTCCATCAATGTTGTGCTTATCCATGATAACACTATCTGCAACAGCTGGGTCAGCAAACACTACGAAACCAAAACCACGAGCACGCCCTGTGGTCCGATCCTTCATGATCACTGCTTCTACCACCTCCCCAAAACTACTAAAGTACTCTTTCAGACGCTCTTCATTTGTGTCCCAAGATATGCCACCAATGAACAACTTTCCACTGTCGGATTGCATTTTTCCTACAAGCCAAAAAGCACCTCATCAATCCAATCTACATAAATTTTGCAAATGCAAATCACACTCGAATCCAACTCAAACCAAAAATGCAAACTTTAAATCAAATTCGCCACGCAATTCGAAAACAATGGGGTCTTCACCAATGGATCCAGTATAATTCTACAATACAAACAAAACCAAATGGATTACAGCATAATGAGATATAGACAATCATCCAATCCAATCTAACTAGAATCAAATGCAGATGAATACATAACGCACCAAAGTAGAAAGAACACTACCTTGTTTTAAAAAATATTACAAACACAGATTGTAGTCTGATTCAAAACAAGTATTCCCGGATTCAATTTAGAAGCATCCGATCCTTCAGTGATAAAAAAACTGGTCCCAGAACAACGCACACCTAGAAGATGAAGAAAAGACACAAGCTTTCAATCAGAAAAGAAAATTCAGCAGGATCTATATCCACAACCAATTCACAGAAAATCAAAAACCCAAATCAGATTTCCATCATACCAATGGATTGATGAAAACCCAGATGCCAAATCTTGCAGAAAATTAAGATCTGAGAGGAGGCACTGTAAGAATAAGAACAGAGGGCATGTTCAACCTCCTCTCCATGTATGCCCCCTACAAGCTTTTTGTTTGTTCTTTCAATGGTGGATTTATTTGATTGCCAAATGCGAATTCAGTTATCAAACAGATGAGTATTTTGAGATTAAAAATAAAATGTGTGTGTATAGAAAGAGAGAACAGAGGTTAGAGAGAGGAGGAAAGAAGAGGCATTGAAGCTCTGTGAGGAATATATAGGCACTATGAGAAAATGGGGAAGCTTGAAGATTTTCAGTTTTTTTATTTCTATTTTTTAACCTTTTTAAAGCATTTTATTTTCCTTTGTAAACTATTTAATTTAAAGTGATTTCCACGCACTCTTTTTTTCTACTTTTATACATTTTCTTTGTTTTCGTCAATTGATTTGTTTTTTATGATTAATCCAATGTCCGTAAATAAGAACAGGCTGCGTATGATTAAAAAAATGAATGTCAAAGTTAGTTCTTTTTATGAGAATGTATATCTCTGAATTATTAATAGAAATCAAAGGGAAAATTGTACAAATAGTAACTAGACTATTTCACTTTATACATTTATTATCACCCAGACTAACAAATTTACAAGATTACCATCTTGACTTTGTATTTTCTGATAATACACCACCTAAATTAAACTTTCATTTATAATTCCATTCAGTTTAAATGTGACTTGCTCAAACTAACATTTTTAAGGTAAATCTTGTTAATTGAGAAGTCGTTATAAAAAAAACTTCAAAAAGACAAAAAGCAAGACATATGAATAGTATTAAAAATTCGAGTCATTCATCGTTGGATTTAGTTTTTTATGTGGTGCATAAATTAACAAATAAGGTCTTTAAAAGAGGTCTCATATATTTAAAATGATCTAATTTGATTTTTTGGGTGAAAAGTTAATGGAGGTGGTATGTTGTCAAAGTGTATAAAGTTTAGGTTGTTAATTGATAAACCTAGATTGTAGATGCAAAAAAAATGAAAAAAAATCTAAGTGATATTTGTGCAATTTTTCCAAATCAAATTTAACAAAAAAAAATCAGATAGTGGAAAAATTATGTAGTTTTTAGTCGTGGAAAAGTAAATAGACAACAACGAGCTCAGGTGTTTTAGGTATGAAAAAAGTAAAATTTCTTGAGTTAATAATTAGGACGATCCAAAGCCAAAGGGTTTCAGTCAAAAAAAAAAAAAAAAAAGGGCCAAAGGGTGAGGTTTTTCTTATAAAATGGTAAGGATTGCATGCCGTGCGTTCTTTTGGGCTAAGATCTCCTTTAGTTACTGGAAAAAAAAAACGTTATACATGCCACACTTGGAAGTGGGCCCAATGCCATGCTATAAGGTTATAGTCTATATTAGCCATTGATTAGAGCACTTTTTCTTTTGCTTCTAGTAGGTTATTCTATTTTATGAGAAATACAATTGCTAGCTAGAAAATGTTATGATTTATATGCTTGAAAACTTGTGTAGCAACCATTTTTTTTCGTAATTAAATTCGAACTTAAAATTTCTTTGAATATTATTTGAAAATATACATAACATTATATTATAATCAGGACAATTACTAGGTTTTCTTTTAAATTTTGCAAGATAGAGTAAGCCAAATGGAGTTGGTAAGCAGCATCATTCATAAGATTTTACAACTATTTGACAATTGACATGAGAGTGCGGTCAACCACAACACAACCAAATGTTAAAACTTCAGAACTACAAAACCCAATTATCCAATTAAAAAGACACTCGTTGCATCAAACTACAAACCAATCGAGTGTTAATTACTATTTTTGTAATTACAAATGGTTGGTGACCATCCATTGAAAATGTTCTTTTTTATTATAAATGTTGCCCATCAATATTTTCCCCCTCTTATAAGGTACCTCACCAACTTAAAAAACTACAAGAAAAGAAGGGGAAAATGAAAATGAAAAGACTGAAAAAAAAAAGTCACCAACTGAAATTTGAGAAAACAACAGTATGAAAAGTCACTCTCAGAACAATTAGGTATTACAAGAAAAGTCTTGGGTTGGAAAGGTAATTATTGATTAAGAATTGGTGAGTTTCAGATGATGAGATCTGATTTAAGATTAGCATCTTTATTCGTGCTCCCCACGAAAGGGACTTTGCTCTTTCCACTCGATCGTTACTGGCCTAGAACTTCCAGCTATTTCTCACATTCGAACACTTTTCTTGCACTTCATATTTTGACTACACCATCTTTTCTAATGCCCTTTTGAAATACTCCATTATATTTTTAAACTCCTCGTGTTTTTAACTTCTGATAAAAAGTTAAAACCTTGAACGAGCTATTATTAGCACTCTAAAATGGCCATGCCTTAATTATAAGTTCTTGCTTATTCTTTAGAGCTGATAAGTACAGATCCTAATACAAGTTACCAGGCACGAGATTATTTTGGTCATATCGCATCCACAAGAAATCTGGGTTTTGGCTTAGAGGTTAGTGCATGTGCTGATCCTGTGATTTGAAGAGGCATCATGAAATCACATGCATACAAAATCATGTATTGTAAGTGGTACACTTCTGGAGATACTATAGTTCTGTGGTGCAAAGAGGAAAGCATCTGCTAGCTTGTGATGTGTTTGCACTCGAATTTGAATCTCTCGTCCTGTACCTTAGATTAAATTAGAACACCGCTGCAGCTGCAACAAGAAATCTCGGAGTAATGATCCAATCATGCATCTCTCTTTCTAGATGATTACTTGCAGTTTACTTTTGGTTTCAATTCCATCCAAATTAAATATACAGCTACTCAAGCTTCTAAGGATGGGCTGGATCGACCATCAATGCAATAATGCAACCAAAAGGAATTCATTTCTTAGCTTACAAGTTTCAAAAATCTCTGCAAGATATACCAACAGCCAGATTACTATCTTTGCTGTTCTGGGCTCATTAGCTAAAGCAACGCCAATCAATCATGTATGGCAAGCTGGGATTGCAATTGCAAATGATATCCTCATCTCATCGAACTTACAAGCCAAATATTCAAACAGTCTCTGAACATTTGATTTTTCAGACTCAGTGGGGATACTCTGCTCACGTTTGCTACCATTACTTAAACTACATTTGCACTACATACGATGCTAATGTCCATTACATTCTCCTTTTAACGATAAAATGATTATAACAACAGTTTGCTAATAAACCCAGCAGGGGTTCAGGATACAAGTAAATAAGAGAAGGGTGAAAATGGATATAAGATCTACTAAACCAGCCAGGATGATCTTCAATATGGGATTCTATGTTATTAATAACCCTAACATGTTAGTGTAGCCATGTTCAGCAAGATTAACACATAATATGGTAGAGTCTAAACAACCTGAAAGCTTGTCGGCATACAAAGCACTAGATCAGAGTTGATGTATATTGTGAAGTTGAAAGTAGCATGAACAAGTAGGTCCTTAATGGCTAGTTATGTGTAATGAAGCTACCCACCAACTGCAGCAGCTCATCATGCTTGGCCTTTGTTACAGTCAACTCCAAGGTAACCTGTCATATATGTGACAGGTTAAAAATTTATAAGAATAGATAGAGCACCGAACTGAAATAAAGTAGAGAATCAAGCAACCAGTCAGAACTCTTTTCTGTCCCATAACATTTTAGTTTCTACAATTTGTGGATATTGAAAAGACAAGTCAAAAACTAATTGCCAAAATCATGAAAGAAAAAATAGAGGCAGGTGGACTTTATCATAACACCGATTTAAAGACCCCTGAACTCTTTATGGTTCTTATTACTTTCAATAGAAGTAACAGCTCCATCTTTATCAACATGAAACTATTTTACAAAAGTTTGGATGCGCATGGCAGAAGTTAAACTATAAGTAACATGCTCAATGCAAAGACAATATGAGCCACTCCAAAGTCATGAAGAGAGTAAACATGAAAAAAGTTCACTTATCAATCCCAACAATCAATATATGGGCCAGATAGACCAAATAAAGCCTGTGCCATATGCAGTTTCATAAGACAGCTTGCTAACCTCTTTGAAAATTTCACTATACGAAGTCTCCTCAAAGCCCTACATCAACGAATGCAGGTTTAGTGAACCATTATGAAGAGCAAGTGGAAATGTTTGTGAAGAATGAGACGCCAACAATTCACGACAAATTGCATAAAGTTTGAGGTCACAGAAAATAAGAGAGAGATAGAGACCAATTTCCGGAACATGCTAAGAGATGCTCCATTTAGTTCTCCAATTTTAACGCGGAAGATGTGGATCCCTAAGTTCTTAAGTGCAAAGACCATCATCATCAAGACGGATTCCTTCCCAAGTCCTTTGCCACGACTATGCTTCAAATGAACAAGCACATATTTACATAGGAAAAGTAAGGGAAAACCAAACGGGGACTTCAGCTTTTAACCATCAGAATAACATAAAGGCAGGTACCTTTGGTGTTCAGCGATCATTATCTCAACCTCTGCCATCTGGGGATCATCTAGATCGTTCATGTATAAGTTCACATCACCTACCATGGCTGCCAAAGGGCATACCATTACTCAGTCATAAATCATAATACACAAATGAAGTCCATGATGTAATTGAGCGAATTCATGATCGTAATATGAACTAACAGGATCTCAAAAACTGGTCAAAGTTAATAATTCTCAATTTTATTAGCTGAAGAATAAGAACGTGCTAAGGAATGTCATAGGAAACCACCCAACTAACCATTCCTAAAAAAATGTACATTGCTTACTCAAAATGGTCTTTTTACTTCAAAAACAGTTATTTTTCTCTCGAACTTTTCTGTCAGCAACCAAGCATATAGTGAATTATAAAAAAAGGATGTACATTTAGCTAACCTTCCACATGGGGCTCTCCATGGTTGAACTCTCCCACAACCAATTGCTTGTCCAATACAATGAAAGTCTGCTCTGCAAAACCAAACACCTCCTTAAGATTCACCAACTAAGTTTGACTAAGCATACTCCTCAGCTAAAACTAAATTGACCCCTTTTTACTCTTCTCCTCAAAGATCAAAACTTGAACATCACAATCTATAAATTGAACTTAGTTGCCAAAACCCAGTTGAGCAATTGTCGTGAACAGCCAAATGAACCCACAAAAATCACCAGTAATTAAAACCAAATTGACCAACATTGTTGTGAAAGATCAAACCTTGCACAGAAAATCCACAAATTCAACTCATCTGGCCAAAACCAAGATAACCCAGTTCACTAATTGTCACTAAAAAATCAAAGCGATCAACTAAAACAATCAAACACAAGGATCAAACAAAGGAGATAAAGAGAGGCAGAACTGTTGGGGTCTTGCGTCCAGGTGAGCTGCATCTGATACTCCTGCTCGATGCTCAGGGGTTCCGAGCCAGTGGCTTGGAGCAGAGCTGGGTCTTTCATCCATTCGTGGTACTTTGGGACGTGTTCTTTCATGTACGGCACCAGTATCACTCTCTCTCCTTCCAAGCTCACTGCCTCTTTCTTTGGTTGCTCCATCTTTTTGCTCGCGCAGACCAGAGACTGACTGAAAATGAAACGGCCTCGTTTCTAATATTATGGAGATGGAAGTCCAAATTAAAAAGATTCATTTATGTCTCTCCAAATCTCGAGAAGGCTAAGCGTAACGACTCACTATATCAGTCTTTCGATAAAACCCTGATGATGGATCAAAATGCTTGTTTCTCGATAAAATTGTTTTGTTGGATCGTCCACTTCATAAGTGCACCCCCCTCTAATTACATCAAATCATATCTTCCATTTTCTATGTACATTATGGAGTCATTATTATCATGGGCAACCGGGGTTGTTCCCTGGTATGAAGAAAACAATACAAATATGATAAGTCGTGTAAGTTGTGACATATTCTAACGGAGTTAGTACTATACCATAGTTAGAGAGAACAACAATGATATAATACGCAAAAAGACAGGAGATCTTTATAGCTTAAGATATGCTTAATAGCCTAGATTAATTAACAGCAAGCTACGCTAATCATTCCTTGCTTCAAAGGCAAGCACAGTATCTCTTTCATTAAAGAACCAAATTAAAATGATGAAATAGTCCAAACATTCCTTCACAAAAGACACTTTCCACTTGCTTTGAGACCTTCATTTTCTACTCCACCAAACAAACACTCTGATTGCCTTAACTTCAAAGCTAAGCACACCTCACTATTCAATACCCACAAGTATTCCCTAGCCATGATGATCAACCCATCAACCACATCATTACCAAACACATAAATGTTAACAAAAGCTTCCCAACCAATTCAAATTCTCTTCAATTCTCTTTGATCAAGCCTTCTTCCAATTCCGTCAAATATGATCTTCCTCTTATGCCTCTTCCTCCTCTTTTCCTTACCCAATGTCACATTTTCTGCTCATTGCACCACCACCACCGCAACTAAAACTTTTGAAAAATGCATTACACTCCCTACCCAACAAGCCTCTATAGCATGGACCTTCCACGCCCACAATTCCACCCTAGACCTTGTCTTCTTTGGCACTTTCATATCCCCTTCCGGGTGGGTCGGGTGGGGCATCAACCCGACCTCCGCAGAAATGACAGGTACAAATGCCTTAATTGCCTTCCCTGACCCTAGTTCTGGCAAAATAGTCCTCCTACCTTATGTCCTAGACCCAACAGTGAAGCTCCAAAAGCGTCCTCTCCTCTCTCAACCTCTTGATATCCGC
This sequence comes from Spiraea crenata, assembly GCA_033992175.1. Lineage (NCBI taxonomy): Eukaryota > Viridiplantae > Streptophyta > Magnoliopsida > Rosales > Rosaceae > Spiraea > Spiraea crenata. The sequence goes on from JAVBHV010000019.1 coordinate 1,211,052, forward strand.
CTCCTCTCCTCATCCGCCGCCTTATACGGCGGCAAGTTAGCTACCGTACATGGCGGCGCCTCCATCCAAATCTACGCTACATTGAAGCTCGCACCAAATAAGACAAAGCTACACCACGTGTGGAACCGCGGGATCTATGTCCAAGGCTACTCCCCAGCGATACACCCAACTACCTCTAACGACCTTTCCTCAGTGACAACATTCGATGTCATGTCAGGCACAACGACTACACATCACTTCAACACTGCAACACTCAGAATGACACACGGCATTATAAACGCAGTATCTTGGGGCATCTTGTTACCAGTTGGTGCAGTGATTGCTCGCTACTTAAGACACATCCAATCATTAGGCCCCACATGGTTCTACGTCCATGCTGGGATCCAACTATTCGCCTTTTTCTTAGGCACAGTTGGGTTTGCCATTGGGATTAGGCTTGGGGACATGTCACCAGGGGTCGAATATGGCCTGCACAGGAAGCTAGGATTTGCAGTATTTTCCTTGGGGGCTCTTCAGACACTGGCATTACTTTTCAGGCCCAAAACTACCAACAAGTTCAGGAAGTACTGGAAATCTTACCATCATTTTGTTGGGTATGCATGTGTGGTGCTTGGAGTTGTGAATGTTTTCCAGGGTTTTGAAGTGATGGGAGAAGACAGGTCTTATGCCAAATTGGCCTATTGTTTGGGGTTGTCTACTCTGATTGGGGTTTGCGTAGCATTGGAGGTGAATTCTTGGGTGGTGTTTTGTAGGAAATCTAAGGAGGAGAAGATGAGGAGGGAAGGTTTCATTGGGGGTTCCGATAAAAGCAGTGGAATTCTCAGTTGAGAGACAATTACTTCATCGATCATATTTATAAGTAGCTAGCTAGCCAATTCCACATGTTGAAGAAAAACTATAGGGCTGTATCACAAAGTTTTTGAAAGAACACAAACAAGTTATTGTGCTTTAGAATGTTACATCTTTTCTGAATTAAAACTTTATCAATTTAGCTTTTATGCCTCAATGAATGAACTTTGTTTATAATATTAATTATTAATCATTGAAATGTGAGATTCAAACTTGAAACATCTTCCAATTAGGGAAAAAGACATCTATTAAACCAAATGCTAGTTGATCCTCTTCTGGTTTTGCTTAGAAGTTCTAAAGTTGTTCATCTACCACACTGTTTTACACCAAAGATTTCCTTTTGCTATTAGTTTCCTTGAAAGGATAGATAACTAACTATCATCCGATCGATTGGGAAAAACATTAATGCTCGAAATAATAAAAAAAAATTAGCTTGTCAAGAATGGGATTCGAACCCATGCCCTTTCGGACCAGTACCTGAAACTGGCGCCTTAGACCAACTCGGCCATCTTGACGGTAGTTGTTAGTGGATGGACTTACAAATATTTTATAGCTATAATCTCAATATTAGTCAATAAATTGTAAACATGCTCTTCAACCTTTATACTAAAAGGAAAGCCTTTAGTTGTTGAATTAATGGCTTGTCTATCGAAGAAGACTGTTTTAGTCAAAATATAGGGACTTGACACGTCGAACAGTATATGATGATGTGGAAGTGGGAGCTTCCATGTGGGGTGAGTTTGAGGTGGCTTCGGGGAAGCCAAGTGCTTAAGGCGTTTTCTAGGAAGGTTGATGTTCTCTTGAATCGACCTATAAGAAAACCAAGTATTAAGCTCAGAGCACCGGTGTGCTTAAGTCAGTAAGAATGACTGTAGTGGTGAATAGTAAAGTGAATAGTAAAGATTAGTTACCTTTGACCCCTTAGGGTAGACTTCCTTATATAGAGGTGGTGAGAGTGTTACACATTCTTTTATCCAATGTGGAATAAGAGGCATCCATGAGGTGTTTCTTCGTGACTTTGGGCCTTCGTGTAGGGCCCACCTCTCGTCGTACAGAGGAGGTCCGTGGTTCTATTCGAAGACTGCCGCGAGGTGGTTCCACGGGGTGTGTTTGGTTTGTCGCGTGACGTTTCGTGTGGGGGCCACATACCTCTTAAAGCGTGCTCATTGGGACTCGCAGGATTACCCATGAGGTATTAGATTGTCTTTTGCCACATGGCGCTTGGTTGTCAATCCTATGTGTCATAGGTGGGGCATGATATAAACAAAGATGAAGGCCGAACTCTCAAGTATCGGTAAGAATTGAAGACAAGCGTTCTATAATTGAAGTCATAAGCTTCACGTCTAATTTCGTTTTCAAATACCAGTTAGGTGTAACTAAATTGATTACAATAAATCAATTCACTTTGTATCACAAGTTATGTGTTTGCACGTGTGGAGTTGCAATTTCAATAGTCACTGCAGCCAGTAAAAAGCTAAAATAGACTGATCACTACCCCCTTGTAGAAATCTCAAAGTTAAAAAGGTGCGGCAATTTTTCTTTTTCCCTTTTTCTCAGTTGAACTTTTGGCTGTTATATTCGAGTCTTTTTCCAACTTTACTACTGACTTTCCCCATCAGAAACATCAAAGAATGATATTAAAAGCATGAAGGAGCAAATCAGAGTGGTGAGGAATTTCGGTCTATCTTTTAGGGTTCTCTATCATTCAGCATTTTTCTCCCCACTTTCTTCTTTTGTCATGTACAACAAAGAAGTGCAAAGTAAAATTGTCAGCTTCCTTTTGTAGTGCATTCATGATACTGCAACCCATACTCTTCTTTGCCTCATCAGGAACCACTAAGGCATTCCTTCATGGACAGAAGAGCCGTGCTACTTTTCATTCCCAAAACAATATGAAACTTTTGTGAATGATCGAAACCAATGTGGTATTGTTAATTTACCTAAATTACAGCACATGCGGAGCCACGAGTTAACACTTCATACTTCAACATATAAGATTTGGTAGCACTTTATGACATTAATATCATACCGATAATGAATGACTGGCACCGTACTATCAGTTAGTGTCTCTCTCTCCCATCTTCCTACATTGAAAGATGAGAGATACAGTTACACCAAGTTTTTGGATTGGGTAACATCTTCCGGTCTATGATATGGCAACACTACATGACAATGTCACGGTCACACCGAGACATTACTAGGACATGGTAAAAGTCAATATCATGTGACTGTTCATTATTTTTTGTAAACAAAATCCTCCAGGACTTGGGTTCCTGCTTCATACATTGGAGGTTGCGCTTAAGGCGTAAAGCACATTATCATACATGCTTCGAACAAAGAGACGGGAAAGATTCCAAAACAACTTTTAATGTTCTATATCTTAACTATCTTAACTAGTTAACACTTGGATCAACAAAAATCCGAACAAGTTAACAAGCTATCAAATCCTCAGAGATAATTGTCAACAGTAAGCCAAGACTAGAAGTTCCTACTCTATCGCATCCAACTTACCAAAGACTAAAAATCAGAATACACGATAACTTATTAACGGGGTCCCTAGGTGGGTAACCCTTTAAACGTTTCACGCTACTAAATCAAGAGTAATTTCAGGTACAAAAGAAAAGGATGATGGGAAAAAAGAATAAAAGAAGCATTCCCTGACCAGAACTCAAGGCTTTGCCAGAGATGTTACAGATAAAAACTCTAGGAAACAAAAAAATATATATATCAGTCTATCTTTTTGTTGTTTTTTTGCCTTTTGGGTATCGCCGCCTCACCGAAGATGCATGATACACTTCTGACTATATCCCGCAATCTGATTTTACATCTCACTCAATGACCAAAACAAAAACCTAGAATGGGTAACTCAAAACTCAAGCATTAACACAAAATCCATTTTTAACTTCTACCTCTACTTTTAATTCTTCAAACAGCCACTCCAGTTAGCTCTTCTTACTAACCAAATTTCTTTTACTGAGATATAAATGAGGGCGGTGTGCAAAATTCACAATTCACCTGCTTCACCCGAATATCTTCACCTACGATGTCGTGATATCAGAAACGATCCTAGGCAGCAATTCCTGAAAGAAGTAGGGAAGGAGCTTTTAAGTCTCAGCATATAAGAAGATTAATCAAGTAAGCAACACGTTGTCAGTTATTCACACATATATGTATAATAAGTTAGATATGAATGTCCATGAGTTATCATCCATCTGATTGCAATATAACATAAAGGTGTGTGTATGTGTGTGTTTGGTGAGCATGCGTGGGCATGCTTGTGTGAGCCAATTATCAACAGCTTCAACATAGGCTCAAGTTCATGGAAAGGGCTTCCAAGAAAACTTTAATAGTTTGCACTATTCACACTGATTACGATGCTGTGGTGCAAGTAGCCATCAGCCACCTCATGGAACAAGTGTCCCACCCTAGATGTCTGAAAAGACTCTTGCAACATCCCTTCAACGAGCCATGCAGAGCCACTATAATCCAAAACATTACTTAATCAATGATGGCAAGACTGCATAATGAGGATCATGTAATGAGATTCTTATGACTGACTAAATTATCTATTCCTCAATTCATCTGCTAGCAGCTAATTTTCTTAGATACAGCCTGATAAATTGCAGTACTTGAACATGCATCCATGAAAGGAACAACATATACCCAACTACACATACCCTCCACTTCATACCCCACTTAGAGCCAGCCTAGTAGTCACACCTTAACTATAGGCTAGGCTGTAGTCACATTCGCAGATTCATCAATCTTGATTTTAGACTCTTTAGATTTCTGCTTTTCACTCAGTGTCTGCTCTTGATTGAACGAAAACAAATTATAAGCATCGTGTTAAGAAATATACTCAACTTTAATGCACAACTGAGTATACTTCTTCTGGTAGTTATTTTATGCAATTCAAAAACGAACTGCCTTCACGAGGAAAAAAAAAACCACTTTTCACTAGTTAAGAAATTCTGGATGAGAAACAAAAGAAAAGAACTTTGTCTGTGAAAAGCCTATGCTGGATCTCTACAAAGAAAATGTCAAAGAACCTTTAGAACAAAAGAGATTTTTTGATAACTCAACCATTGAGGGATTGGAATTGCATATTAGAGAGATCTAGAACGAAAACAATTTCATAAATTTTCTTACAAGAAACAAAACCAGAATTCTAGAACCTAAGAAACATGTATGCACACCTAAAGAGAGAGGTAGAAAGGGATATCATTCAAAATCCGGAACAGCTAAAAAAACAAAAAACAACTTCAAAATTTACCAAAGGAATCAGACTCAATCCAAGGAATGACAGCTCCAGCCCTAAGAAAGACTCAGAATGCCTTCTTCAGGGACAGAAGAAGCGTCAATTAAATATATCTAATATTCCTATCAAAAACAAAGAAGCAGAGATTCTTTTAATTGTATGAGCAAGAACACAAGAGATCCCAATGCCCTATCAACACCATACTACAAAACAAAATATAGTCAATGGACTCTACAGTTCTGTACAAGAAATACTGATTTCAAAAGATGATCCCCCTACAAACACCAAAAGAAAGCCAAAAAAACTTTTTTTTGATTTCACCAGCACTCAAATGAAATTCTACTGTGTCAAAGGCCCATTTCCTAAACCAACTTGCATAAAGTTGAAACAGCCTTGGAGTATGAATGCACTCCTAACAGCTCAAATAACTGGCTTCCAAAAAGTTTCAGGAGAAGGCACAGTTGAGCTAAAAGTTACTGTGACAATGGTAACGAAACTATCATCAGAAATAAGAGCTATGGATGATGAATTACGTGGAAAACAAGTTAAGAATGTTAATGTCGATACACGTTAACAAGTTAGACATATCAAAGTGCCGTACACATGAACAGACTTTGTAGGACAAAATGCATTCTAATTAGTGTAACCAATAGGACAAAGGACTGCATAAGTTCAGCGCTATGATTCGAGATGAGTACAAACATCAGAAAAGAATGTTAACTCGTGAAAAAACCAATTGAATCTTGCAGGAACCATGAACTTTTCCTATACAGCTTGTTGCAGTTAATAACAAGAACCATAACCCAAAAGCACCTATAAACTAGAATAGACTTCATCTCAAGAATTCTATGTGAAACCCAATTTAAAATTCTAATCCTACAGTAGTCAACTAGATACATACTATATAGATGATGTTCATTGGATTGTTGAATTATCAAAGAAAACAAAATGAGATCAAAAACAAAAAATAGAAGATGTAGGGCATCAAGGAAGTGGTCTTACCTGTATTTGACTGTCTCTTATTAACACTATAACCACCAACATAACCAGGAGAACTTTTAGCTGAAACATCAGAAGCTGCACCACCAAGCCCATAACCAAAGGAAGTAGACCCATCTCGCTCGGAATTTGATGATCGCCAAGTGGCATCTCCATAGACTGAAGCAGTACTGTAAAAGTCAGCTAAGGACCCATCGAAACCACCATTTGATGCAGCAAATGAAGATGTAGGGGCCACAGTTGTACCACTGTTTCTTCCATACCCTCCAGGTCCCAAACCATAACTGCTATCACCAACTCCATATCCAAGACTCCCACTATTGTTAAAAACATTATTACCTCCACCCTGAGCTGAAATTGCCGAAGAACGCCAATTAACTCCAGTATTGCCAAATGTATTTCCTCCTACATTCCCACTTCCGGATCCCATGTAAGCATTTGCATTTGTGGAGTTTGTTCCATGATTAAGCCCCCCACTCCCCCACAAATTCCGAGTAACCGAGCTGAAAAAGGAAGATGGGTTTCCTCCATTACCACCATCATACCCTATGGGGCTGCTTAATCTATTTGAATTGTTGACATAATAAGGACCCAAACCCCGGCCGTAGTTGACATTATTAAAATTAGCGCCTCCTCCAAAACCTGGGCTCAACCCTTGCTCATAGTTCACACCCATTCCATAACCAGAACCAAATTGAGGATATCCACTTCGACCACCAGGAACTGGACTAAATCTGCCAAGTCCATAACCTCCAACTGTATTTGGAGTATATCCTTGAGTGTAGCCATTGAGGAAGCTATTGACCCTACTCAGACCATAGTTGTATCCTCCAATAGGGCTGCGACTGGGACCAGGCGATAACTCTTTAGGAACTGCACGCTTGACTTCAACCATCTTCCCGTTCAGTTCATGGAATGTCTTAAGCAAAACCTTGTCCACCGCTTCCTCTGAATCGTAAGTGATGAATCCAAAGCCTCTCGGTCTCTGGGTGTTGTGATCATACATCACCACAACATCTGTGATTGTCCCAAACTGTTCAAAGTACTTTTTGAAGTCACTCTCCGTGACGGTGGATGCTAAACCTCCAACAAAAATCTTTCTTGTGCGGCCTGGACCTGGAGAACCCTGGATGCTTCCAGTGTTTCTTCCCAACATGTTCTGGTCATCCCGAGGAACAGCCTTTTTTGCCTCAACCTGCCAATAAGAGTCCAATATTAGAAACAAAGATCAAAAGACACAAGGACTATACACGAATTGATCAGCTTAGAAGAATAGAGTAGTGCATAAACAAAACAGATAGAAAGAAGGATAAGAAGATTGAGAAGCATGATTTACTCTTGCTGATTTTGAGTTTTAGTTGAACAGAGAACCACAGTAAAAATGAATTCCTGCAATTACAATTTCAGACCCATAACTCCTATAAGAAAATGAATTTTCCTTTACATTTTGAGTGATTCAAAAGACCAGCATAATGATGCATGATCATAGTGCGAACACAATAATGCAATTGAAGAGTAAAGCTACATTCATCCAAATGAAAGCATTTCATTACCATCCTTCCATCAATGTTGTGCTTCTCCACTGTGACGGCGTCAGCAACATTTGGGTCAGCAAAAACTACAAAACCGAAACCACGAGCACGACCTGTGGTCCGATCCTTCATGATCACTGCTTCTACCACCTCCCCAAAAGTACTGAAATACTCTTTCAGACGCTCTTCATTTGTGTCCCAAGATATGCCGCCAACGAACAACTTGCCACTGTCTGATTGCATTTTCTCTACAAGCCAAAAGCACTCATCAAACCAAGCTTGAGAAAATTCACAAATGCAAATCACACTTCATTCCAACTCAAGCAAAAGATGCAAACTTTATCGAAACCTCAACCGAATTCTACAAACAAGGCGTTGTTAACAGATGATCCAACAAAATAGAAACTAAATGAATTCCAGCTACACAGAAAGCTCAAACAAAATCTCTATTCTATCCATGATAAACAGCTACCGAAATTCAAATCAAATGCGGATTAATTCATGTAGCCGATTAAGTATAAAAAGAAAGTACCTTGCTTTTGATATATTCCAAACAATCAGATTTTAATCGGATTCAGAAACAAGTATTGCTGGATTCAATTCACAAGCATCCGATCCTTCACCGATCAAACACTGGACCTAGAACAAAACCCAACAAACAAATTCAATCAGAAAAAAAATCTCAGCTGGATCCAAATCCACAGACCCAATTCATCAAAAAAAAAAAAAATCAAAAACCCACATCAGATTCCAATCGAACCCACCGATTAACGAAAACCCAGATGCCCAAACCTTGATTGGAACTAAGATCTGAGAGGAGGCACTCTAAAAAGAATAAAGAACAGAGGGCATGTTCAACCTCCTCCCTATGTCTTGCCCCCTCCAACCTTTGTGTTTGTTCTTTCAATGGTGATATTGGATTACCAAATTGCAAAATTCAGTTGCCAAACAGATGGGTGAGGAGATTAAAGAATGTATTTTTATTTTTTTCTGGTTCTAGAGAGAGAAACCAGAGGGCTGTAGAGAGAGAAAGATAAGGTGTTTTGGGAGGGTCTGGTGAGGAATATATAGGCTCTCTGGTAAAATTGGGAAGATGAAGAAGATTTTCACCTCCTTTCTCTCCTCCTATTTCTTTTTTAACCTTTTCTTTTGTTTGATTTTTGTTTGATTTTGTGAATGTAAATCTGATTTGAAATTAGTGAGAAGATTTGCCCAAAAGAGTTGTGAAAATTTGAGATTTTTGGTGATGGAAATTGTGGGTTCACTGTGATCTCATGAAAGGGGTTTGCCTTCCCCTCCATTCTCTATTTATACTTTTTGGGAAATACCCTCTCGATCATAATATGTGCGGCGCTCCACGAAATTCAAACCCACCAATGGAGTAGTCCCAAAGCAATGCTGTCAGCCGTTGATTTTGATGACTTTTGCTTGGTCTCTCTTGGTTGGATCTGATGAGTTGTGTTTTTGGTAAGTAGATTTTGTGTTTGCTTGCTACACAAAGTTTTTGGATTGCATGAGATCAAGTTAATGATTCGTTTTAGGCAATCCAGCTCTCATGACGGACCGTAGATGAATTGCGTGATTGTGTGACTAAAACTTCACTATCACCATAAAAATAATGTGATATTTTTTTACCGAAGTTTTTATCGTTTTAGATATGTGAAATTTGAATGCCAATGAAAACTAAAGTAAAGAAATTGTTTTACCACAAAACTTTTTGTTTGATGATCTCATAAAGTTTTATCATATTTTAAGGGCTCAACAGTATTCAACACACCTTTTATGGTAGGTGATGTTCAAACCACATCGCTACACTCATACAAAGTATAAGGATACCCGCTAGAGATTATTTATCTGCATAGCTCAATATGAACAGCAAAATAAATCTTAACATTGCATATGACGGATTTATGAGTTTTGTGAGGATTGTATGTTTTCTCAATTTGATTCCTCATTAACTATATGAACTAGTAAACATGTCACCGTGCCATAAGGTTTGTTGAAATAGTTTCATTTTCGGCCATCATGATCAGGAATTTTGTTTCATGTTATAGTCAGTTGAGTCATTCTATTTTATCTAAACTCGCCTCATCTCGCACCAAAATTTTCTTCAAGCCTATACTTTTTACCACCATAGACTACGATCCAACTCCTACTAAGATTCCTCTAGAAAATGTACTTCAATTTCAACAAATACAAAATGGTGATAAAAAGAGAGAATACTTTTGTACATACATTGTGTACATGTATTCATATAATAATATGCAGGTTGAGATAAAGATGCTTCCCCATCTCTATCTCCATCTCGGATTCCACCATGAACCGAAATATTATCCATTTTAAAAGTTTAGTGAATTTTGCAACCTTGTAGAGTTTAAGCTTCAAATCTCCCCAAAAAAAGTTCATTTTTCACCTTTACCATAGAATAGGATACGAAGAAATTTACTTTCAACATGTGAAGCATATCTTGGAATATGAAAAGTTTATTTTCATATCTGTGATGTTTACCAACTCCTTCGAGCCTTTCGAAGAAAATTCGAACTCTTCTCCCTGACTTATGAGTCCAAGTTCAGCAACCTAACTTACATATCATATATACTTATGATGAAATTCGTAAATTTTATGTAGGGTATGTTTACTTATAAAAAAAAAGAATGGAATGAATGAAAATGATTATGATTCATTCTTTTCCATATATTTACTAAAACACTTTGGAATGAAATTTTGGTGAGACTCACCATAATTTTGGGAATCATTCTCCTTCCACAAGAGGAATTTGACGTACAAGAGGAACTTGGGTATTCAATTCTCATTATCGATTCTCTTTCCCTGTTCTCATTCTGACTACCTCTTTGTAGAGGTAAACACGTCCGTAATGTAATCTATAAATATGATACATGTGATAACAACTGCCGTTGTATGTAGTTGATCTAAATAGTTGAAGCATGAGCAAATTGATCGAGTCAAGTAGTCAGTTAACTACAACGTTTAGTAATTAAGCAAAACAAATAGGTTTTCAAACCTACCACATAAGCATTATAGTTCATTTTTGTTTTCTAGAGGCTCCGTGTACATTATCTCCTTGTTAGCATCCACATGAGTCATGCCATTCCAATTGTGTATATATCCTGCTTATAGTTATCCATCAAGGGGTTAAAATGTAGGTCTTACTTCACAATCAGTAGTCTCATCTTCGTAAGGTAAAGATAGGAGAGTAACTGAATTGATTCTTGTTCATTCCCTCCACTAGATGCAAGCAAAAATGTACTTTTAAACAAGCAATACTCTAATCGATCTTTTAGCGGTACGAATTGTAGTACTAGTGAGACTAAATACCAATTCTCTAATTTATTCTTAGTTACCATTGAATTTGGTAATTCTCCTTTGGACGAGATATTATTTGTAAGGATTATCAATAAGCATCTTTGTTTGTGCTCCTCACGAAAGGGACTTGCTCTTTCCACTCTCTCTATAGCCAATATAGTTTAAGCCAGCTAGCTCTAGCTCACCTAGCTGCTGGCCATCGAATTGACCTCAATCCTCTATTTGTCTGTTTCTCATATTTAGAATACATGGGTAAATAAAGTGTCACTTAAATTTATGGGGTATTAATTTTAAATCCCTAAACACTAATTTTTAGTTTTAATAAATCCTAATTAAATCCTGAATAAATCAGAATATTATTCATGATGCAATGGTTTAGGTGTGTGAGTGGATGACATGCATACATGCATGCGTTACGGTAGGTCTTTGGCGTGTCTCCAGCCTATAGCCACTAGTACTACTACTCATGTGCTGATCGATCATGGCAAAAGATAGCATACATCATGCCATCACATGCAACATCTAAATATATATTATAGTAAGAAGGATTTTCTCGATTCCAAAATTGTGATTGGTTTTACAGAATAAACAGAAAACACAACCTTTGAAGAATTGAGAGTAAAACAGTAAAACAACAAGTTCATTATTTAAAAAAAAAAAAAAACGTTCAATGTGATAAACAACGGCATCGGAAGAAACCGATCATTTGGGGAGGGAAGAAGTAAAGCAAGTTATGGAGGAATCAACGTGGAACTAAGATATGATATAGCACGTGAGCATCACGGGCAGGTTGGCTACTACGGCTGCGTTTGGCATTGCTTTCGCGAAAGTACTTATGGCCCGAAAGTACTTTCGCGAAAGTTTTCGGCCAAAAAAAGCGTTTGGTAAACGCAAACGAAAGTACTTTCGGGCCAAAGCTGCTTTCGCGAAAGCAGATTATCGAAAGCAGGTCAGGAGTAGCTTTCGAAAGCAGCTTTCATTTGGGACACGCTGGGAATTACCAAAATTTTTAATGAATTTTTTTTCTTCCTATTCTACCCTTCCTTAACATTTCAAATTACTTGAAATGCCATAAGAAGTTCAGAACCGTCGCCTGCACCTCAACGACGATGATGATGACCGGACCACGAGGGCGCAACGACGCCAAGCGCGCCGACCACGACACCCAGGCGCGCCGACCACGAGAAGCCGCCAACCACGACGCTCAGACGCCGCCGACCACGACGCCTAGAAGCCGCCGACCACGCCGGGAGCGACTCCTGCAATCGAGGTCGGAGAGACGACGCCGACCACGAGAGCGCGACGACGCCCAGACGCCGCCTACCACGACGCCCAGACGCTGCCGACTACGATGCCCAAAGCCGCCGAACCCGCTGGAAAGAAAATCGGAAATCTCACTGTTGGGGAAGACCGATGGGTGCAACGCACCGTTTTGAGTTTTTGTTGTAATTTTCTATTCTAATAATAATCTTTCTAAAATTATTATCAAATATATACCTATAAATTTAATAAAGTTTTGCTATTGTTAATTTTGTGTTAATTTTGCTATTTGGTTTTATAGAAATATCATAACAACTATATATACAAATTTCTATTAACATAATATCTACATAAAAATTTAATAAAATTTTATTGGAGAAGTATTAATTTTGTGTTGATTTTTTGTGCAAATTGATGGATATATATGATATGCTATTGTGAAAAAAGTTTAAAAAAAAAGATATAAAAATAACCTTCTTTTTTTTGTTATTAATCACTTACCACACCCTCACAAAAAAATTTTCACCCAACGCCTAAAGCTTCTCACGATCAACCAAAGGAAGAAGAGAGGCTTTACCCAACGACACACTATGTCACGGGCGAACGGAGTAATGAAAGAAGTATTTACGAACAACTACCCACAAGCACGACGCGAAGCCCCCAGGCCTTCGGAAACGTCTCAAAAATCTAAAATTAAAAAAAAAAAAAAAAAATAAAATAAATATAATTATATCTATCACTACAACACAAAAACACACAAGAATACAAAACAAAACTTTACATAATAAAAAAAAGATATATGTTTTATTTATTAAAATAATTAAAAATATATAAAATATATAAAAAGAATACAAAAACAAAAAAAGGAAGGAATCAGTACCAGGAGGAAGGAAAAAGGAATTTGGAATAAATCTATGGGTTAAGGAGTTGGAGTAAGGAGTTGTTGTTGAAAACACACACAAAATCAAATTTTACATACATCAAAGTTGTTGAACAATGACATCAATAGTACAGTTTAGCAAACGTTTGCTTTAGTGGAGTTCGCATTCCCTTTTTCATTACAAAAAATATTAAAAAAGAAAAAAAAAGAATTAATTTACAATCACAACAATATGCGCACAAAAGAGACTAAAAAAACACTTTTTAGAAAATATTTTTTTATAATTCTTAAATAAAAAAAAAAAAAAGGGAAACACAACAAAAACAAAAAAAAAAAAAACAAAAAAAAAAAAAAAAGGGGGGGGAAAACACTTTTCAAAAAAAAAGGAAGGGAAAAAAGGGGAATAACAAAAAAAAAGAGAAGAGGTAAAAAAGAAAAAAAAAATTCTTTTTTTTTTATTTTTTTTTTTTCAAAACAACATAATTCCACCTCCAAAACCCAAAACCCAAAAACTCAATTCTCCCCCCCCCCATTCCTCCAAACCCCCCCCCCCCCCCTTTTCCCCTTTTTTTCCAACCATGAAAGCTCTAGTCTTCCCACCTCAATCCTTCCCTCCCTAAATTTTCACCAAACTTCCTCACTGTAACCCTAGATTCATGGCTTCCGTCAAGCCCGCAATTCCCTTCGCCGCTGACTCCGCCCCCTCTGTCCCTCCCTCACGCACCTCCGGCGAGGTCCACGTCATCATGGGCCCAATGTTCGCCGGCAAGACCACCGCCCTCCTCCGCCGGATAAAGTCCGAAGGCAACAACGGCAGGTAGATTTCGAACTTTTGGCCATACCCAGAAGCTTATTTGTGAAAATGTTGAGCAAAGATCGAAGCTTTAGTCAAAATTAACCAAATGGGTACTCAATTTTGACCATTTTTTTCTGTTATTTTTATTGTGTAGAAATGTGGCGATGATAAAATCGAGTAAGGACACGAGATACGCAATTGATTCGGTTGTGACGCACGACGGAGCAAAGTTTCCGTGCTGGGCGCTGCCCAATCTGACGTCGTTTAAGCACAATTTTGGGGGAGAGGCTTATGAGAAGGTGATTTTGGAGTTGGGGAATGTGTAATCTTTTCTGGGTTTTATCAAAGTTTGGTTCTTTTGCAAGTTTTCGAGTCGAATTTGTCTACTACGTAAGTTGACTCATTTTTCACCATTTGATGTTGACCTTGAGTTATTGGCATTTGTTGGATGTGACAAGTTGGAATTGGATTTGTTCTGATGGTTGGAATAGAGAATTGTTAGTGTCTGTGATTTGATGCATATGGTGTGTTCTGATTGCGCTTCCATTGTTGGGGTATGTTGGCAGCTTGATGTTATCGGTATCGATGAGGCTCAGTTTTTCGAGGATCTATATGATTTCTGCTGCACTGCTGCTGATCATGATGGAAAAACTGTCATTGTTGCAGGCCTGGATGGTGATTACTTGAGGTGCTTTTCACTCAAAATTCCCATTTGCTCTTCAGTTGTTTTGCTTGTGCTGTTAGCTGCTAGTTCGTTTGTTGACTGGTGCATGATTGTTATTGGCAGGAAGAGCTTTGGCTCGGTCCTTGATGTGATACCTCTTGCTGATAGTGTGACCAAGTTGACAGCTCGATGTGAAATGTGTGGAAAACGAGCATTCTTTACCCTGAGGAAGACGGAGGAGACACAGACAGAACTGATTGGCGGGGCTGATCTCTACATGCCTGTCTGCCGCCAGCATTATGTCAATGGACAAGTTGTCATGAAAACTGCGCGAAGTGTCGTGGAGAGTCATAAATTCACGAGCAACAACTTTCCTGAAGTAGCTCCAGTTGTTTAGTAACAATAGAGATCTTTCGCAGCATAGTATGTGTTTGGGTTTCCTATGTTAATGAATCAGGCAGTCAGCTTTTCTGCCTGCTGGTTGTGGTCCTGGGGAATTTGGACTTAAAATGGTTTCCTTGGGATGCACTTTGATGTAGATCTTCTCATTATGTTTATAGAATGAAGTTTGCTCGTGGGATCAAATCTGTTGGCCTGCTTATGTCTTACTGTTGTTTAATGTCAAAACATATGATCATGAATTTCTGTACTCTGGGCTACAAGAACTAATGGACAAACATACTCTAACTATTCTCATATTCCAAAATATTTCACATAAGCAATTATTCACGCCTTCTTTATGATCATTACTCTATCTGACGATATTCATACATTGTGTGCTGATGACTATTCTGCTCAACTGGCTTACACCATGGATGAGGGGGTAGTTGGTTTTCTCTTTGGTTTTCTACTTCCAAACAAAGAGATTCGGCGGAAGACCTTCAGTATTCGACTGGCATACTTCCTTTGTGAGGCAAAATTCACGGTGCCAATGCAGCTTGTCACTTGCCCAATTGGGTTATTCTTTTTGCTCATTGATCTACTTTCCTTACCGAACGGTCTCATGCCTTGTGCTGGGGTTGGACTATGCTTTTTTTCATTTGAAATGCTCTGCCATTGAAGGCTGGTTTTCAAGGACATGAGCTCTTGTTCAAGGTTCTGAATTCTGAAACTTGTCGACTCATATTCCTTTCTTGATAACTCCGGTCTCTGATTTATGTTTTCATTTTGCAACAAGAAGCTCAATGGTCTGCTGCCTTGCTCTGGTGCATCTATACATGGACTGTCTCCAAGTCCTAAATTCTGGCTTTTGGAGTTTGGACACCTAGAGCTCGTGAGGCTCCCGGAAAACTCTCCACAGTGTACATATCTGAATGAATCTGAGCATTCTCTGAAAGCTTGGTGTGTGCTGAGTTGCTGGACAAAAAGTGCCTGGACAATCAAGCGCAGCGGCATTAATTCATTTTGAACAGCATCAATGCATGCCTCTTGTGACAGTTTTTGGCAGTTGAGGTATTTGCAGACTGTCCACTTCTCTTCCTGGGATACATGTGGGTGTGCCTGAAGAACAAATATATACTACCAAATCAACAACGAGTTTGAAGTAATGCTAAAACATGTCAATCCAATAAGAGAACTGACGTCCTCTCAATGACCAATTTGCTTAGGTATGAAGAATGAAATCATAATTAGCAAGCAAAAACTCTATATGTAATATATGAACATACAACCATATTCTTTTGAAATAAAGAAGTTAATAATGAAATACTTACCAGTAGGAAGGAGTTCATCGCCCGGTATAGCTTATCATGACAGTGTCTGTAGGATATTGGTAGTTTTTCAATGAGTTCCATGAATCTCCTAGGCTCCATATTTGGATCAGAAGCTATGTGGCAAAGATATGAATCCCATAATTCTGCAACAACTGTGTTGCCTGCTGAAAGGCTACGGCCCGAAGTCATGTTAGACAACACATAAGCTGAAGCTATGCTCTCCATTGTGGTCAACTCTAGGCTAGAAGAAATTCCCTCAGTTCCATTTTTTGGAAAGAGGAAGTCTTCCAGTTGGGCAAAGTGCAACAGAAGCACAATCTGCTCTTGCAACTTTGCCTTACTATCACTTCTTAAACCGACTTCAAGGGACTTAGAAAGAATCGCAAAGTAAAATCCGACTGGAATTGATCGACTAGCCTTCCCCCCCATCGGAAGCAGATCAAGGACACCTTGTAGGATGACAGAAACTTTGTGATCATCCCCAATTTTCTGGCCAGAGTTCTCCCAAAATTGGATGGTCTTCTTTGAAAGCACCCATTTGTTAGCATAGAAAACAATGATGGGAGTCAAATACTTTTCTTTCATACCTTGTCTTCTCAAGGATCCAATTATCCTCTTAAAGAATCCAAATGGTAAAGCAATAAGATCCTTGATCCAAAGGTCCTGACTCATAATATCCCTCCCTATTTCACAGCTCCAGTTTTGGGTGCTCAATTCCTCCAACGTAAACACTGGTGTATTGCGCCTTCTCTCCGGATCAAGGATCTCCATACAAGCCATGAATGCAAGGCACTCAATGCACCGGCTTACAATGAGCAGGTCTTCAGACCATGGAAGCAGAGTTTGGCACTTTTGAAGTACTATTAGAGTGTCATCCCAACTTTGCATGACCACTTGGTTTAAGTAGAGATCAAAGCGCCCGCAAAGGTTGCCGGAGCAGAGTTCCTCGGTCATTTCAAGAAACTCTGCTGCACATCTCAGGGCTACTACATTGAAGGGGTCAATCAATGTAGAGGAGCCATATATGAACAATGCAATCATCTCAAAGGCCTCGGGTCCTCCCGGAAAGTCCGGTGGTAGTTCAACCTCAGATGAATCATTCAACCTTTTGTTGAAATATCCACTTTTTGAAAACAAAGGGTACTGAAAATTATTACAATTGATCTATATTAGGCCTGCACTTGACAGCTAGTTGAAAGCATATATAACCAAGATTCATCAATTTCCTACCTTATGGAGGTTGAAGATCTTACCACCAACTCGAACACTAATCGAAACAGGCAAACCTGTCTCTTGAGTCCTGAGACAAAATTCACACATCACAAACTAAACATCTAAAAGAATACTATATAAATGACAACCTCATACCAACAATCTTACCATGATAAAATCTTGATCTTGAGCAAGGCACCGACGTTCGGGGAAGAGAAAGGGCTTGATGACAAAAAACTATCTTTCAATGGACTTGCAGCTTCCATCGTTACAGTTCATGAAAAGCTCTGAGACCTGAGATTTACTGAAACTTGAGTAGGCAATGGTAGTAGATTTTACTCCAAAGCATAAACATGTGCTTTATAACAGAATCCATTCCTTTTGTTTGCCTAGTTGCCATAAAATGCTCGGAATTTGTCTCAACAAATTAAAAACTATATAGTACCTATGGAGAAGGCTTCTAGAATTGATCAACCAGTGGAATGAATTAAAAGAATGATTGAATTAAAAGAGGAGTTTTAATTTTTTTTGTTTACACACATTCGTGCAGGTTATTTTTTTCCTGGTCAAAGTCAAATGCACACGAGTGAAACACTCTCAAATGTCCAAGTTTTAAGGCTTCAAAAACGTTTCTTGAGTGCTGAGGAGTTGAATTCTTGGTATTATCAGTGATTAGAATATGGTGAATTTCCACTCTTTTCCATGTTATAGGCTTGCAGAACAAGTTTTGTGTCGATTAATGCATGTATGCCATCCCCCACCTAGCACACCATCCAATTGATTGGAAATCCTAGTAGTTGTATTGACACGTTTCCATGAACAATTCTAATTATGTATACACGGAATTTTGAATTGTTCTTACATCATCAATATTATGTTAATATCATTGTTGTCAATAATATCAATGCAGCTAAAGATGATAAACATAACAATGATGCAATGCTATGCACCCGGGAAAAGTCTAATGGGGAGGTGGGATTAGATGTCATGGAGATTGACAAAGGATGTGTTGGGAAAAAGATAAGGAAAAATGAGGTTGAAAACTAGTGAACTATGAGGTGAGAAAATGACTAAAATATGATAAAAGTTGAAGATGAAGTGCGGGTGAAGCTTGTGTTTACATTTGATGTAAGCATATTGCAAACACCCA
Source organism: Spiraea crenata (assembly GCA_033992175.1). NCBI lineage: Eukaryota > Viridiplantae > Streptophyta > Magnoliopsida > Rosales > Rosaceae > Spiraea > Spiraea crenata. The sequence continues at coordinate 1,229,688 of JAVBHV010000019.1, forward strand.
AAACGGCACGGCTCCTTCAATATTTTGCTTTGCTTTCTCCCAAAAGCTCCCAATCCCCAAAACGACTTTTGCAATGCGTCCCTCCATACAAGTTTATATACTAACTTATATATCAATGAATGTACTATATGCTTGTATTAGTTTGTACTAAAATGAATAAGTAACATGTCAGCGACATGTTTGTTGTCGCCAGACAATTAGACCATTGAATACGTAGAATGATGTCTAAGTGTACGGTTTGGATGAACAATTTTTTCGGACATTATACGAGTATATACGGTATACTACTGTCCAATTGTGAGATATCTGTGGGTACTGTATACGGTTGATCTAAACAAATATCTTATAGCATATGCGCAGACAGCTATGATCCTTTTAGCTCAAGCAATATATTCCTTTAAAAATTCTAGTTAAACTACATTAATTCAGGATTACATGAGCTGTAATGGTTAATGAAATGCAGACAGATTTACCATCAAATTTCCACTTAAACACAAGACTTACTAAAAACACAAATAAGACTCAATGTTATTTCCCCAGTGGCCAAGGTACATTGAAATTCTCAGCGCATTTTGTTGAATTTTCGAAGATCTGAAAATGTAGCAGCGGACTAAGGAGTAACAATATACAATACCAGTATTAATATTTGGTAAGAATCTACGGATGAAACTACACAGGCAACAACTACATCGAACTAGGCATATACTTGAATAGGAACCTCAGGAGTCATGAATCAGATCTAATGGTCCAGGAATGAGAGCCAAACCTCTAGATCAACAGATGAGGACTCAAAAGACCATTAGTAGCGAAAAGCCGATCAGGGGATTTGTTCAGGCTCTTCATCATTGACTTCAGACAAGAAGGGGTCCTTGAGAAGATCCGAGGCTGTAGGTCTTGCCCTTGGTTGGGCTATGGATTTTTCAATAAATGCCTTCACTTCTGGATTGGTCACCTTGTTCAAGCCTTCAGGTTTTATGCCTTCTGTTACCTTCTTGTATATCTTGGCAATAGAGTCACATTCACTGTACGGTATCTCCATTGTAGTCATCTCCAGCAAGCACATCCCAAAGGAGTATATGTCCACCATCTCTGTGTAATCTTCATCGTATAGCTCAGGTGCCATAAACTCGGGTGTCCCTATCATAGAATGTGCTGCATGGTTCTTACCCACTATCGCTGCAAATCCCAGATCACCAATTTTCACCTATGAATGAAAAACATAATGGTTCAAGGCCATAGTTTAAAAAGGTTCATCAGAAAAGTCTGTTCACTGAAAACACAGAGATGTCCAACCCTATCTAGTGACAATTCATTCCTATCTGATAAAAGTAGGCATAAACTAACCCTGTAATCTGTGCTTAATTTATAACCTTGTATTCATCAAGTTACATGAAAACAGAACGATCAAAATGCTATCAAAGATGAGGGATTGCAGGATCAATGAAGAAACTACTTCAACTGCTAGCTAGCTATACGTAAATCAGCTCATTTGGGAATCGAAGAGCGAATTCATTAGTCCAATCTCCAAATAGGTTATGTTACTAATGAATTTATACACTTACAAAAAAGGGAATAGCTATGAACAACCCAATCTCTATATACGCACAAAAAATAGGAGAAACAAGCTGATACAACTGATGAGCTATAATTACCTGGCCAGTATTTGCATTGATGAAGATGTTGCTGCAGTTGAGATCTCTGTGAATGATGCACGGCTCATGCGTATGAAGGTAGTCCAATCCCTCCAGCACCTGTTTGGACCACTTCTTCATAGCCTTAATCGACACATGGCGATGCTTCTTCCTGTACCGCCTCAGGTCCGATGTACACACCTCGGTGATAAAGTTCAAGGTGTTACGCGCCTCATCCTTCCAAACATCGTAGCAGACAATGATGTACTTGTTCTTGAGAGTGCTCAGCAGCTTAACCTCCGAGTAAAGCCGGTTCATGAGCGTTGGATCGTCACTGAAATGCCACAACCGGACCTGATTCCAGGCCACCTCCCTGCCTTCCTCCTGATCAAAACCCCTATAAACCTTCTTCACAGCGCCATGGCCAAGGAGATCATCGTACCGCCCGAAACGTCCTGTTGGATCAACCTCCACGAATGGTTCAACATCTCGATTTGCATTCTCCTCGACTGGCATCTTCGACGATCAACTATTACGCCCGAGGAGCAACAAACAATAATACAAACACTGCTCCTACAAATCCAATGCAATAGAATCAATTAACTCTAATTATCCCAACAATTAGTAAAAGAAAGATTGCTCCAACTAAAAATCTTGATCATCTTAACTCCACATTACGGCTTCAATTTCCCGATTATAAAAGAGTGAAAAAACACAACTCGAGCACTAGGCCAGAAAATTGCAAACAAAGAGGGACCAAAATCGAAGTGGCGATCAATGCTGGAGATAAAATTCAAGAAAATTTCAAGAAAGATTGAACTAAAACTATACAGAGTTGCTAAAACAATTTGGAAAAAAGAGAGTACCTTTGCGATTCTTGTGAGAAATGCGAAGACCAGCGAAGGTGAAGAAAGTGACGAAGAAAGTGAAGGGAATGGTGGTTATTTATAACTGCCGGGAAATTGGGGGTCAGTCTCGGCTCCTGACGTCGGCGTTTTGGAGGGAACGCTTCGTTTTCTTCAGCTGTGGTGGAGTAGAGCGTTTCTATTCTTGCCTCTCTTATTTGACGCACGTGATATATATTTTTTTTTGGACAATGCTAGGGGTGAACTCTTGTAATTAATGAATTTTCGACATTGAAAATGTATAACTAGGATTGTTTATATCAGTTGTATTTAATCAGCATACTTACAAAATACAAGTCGTTTGATGATTCATATGTGGTTTAGAAAAAAACAATCAAGATTCTCCTTGCTTTTGTTGATAGACTGATTGTTTCGTTGATACATACGAGTGACTAGACGATTTAATTGGATTGATTTTTTGCAATGATGTTGTTCAAACATCATTATAGAAAATGTTTAGTTCGAATTATGAAATTTGGATATCAAAAGTTTAATAGTCACGAATTAGGTAAACGAGCTAAATTCACTCAAGAAGAGAGTTATTTCAATTCTGGAAAACCGTGATCAATTGCATGATATAATTATTTGCAATTTCCCTCTTAATGTGTTTTTAAATTTTCAAAGTAATTTCTTTGTCCTCGTATGAGAAGTTTGGACGAGGGGCATGTGAAGCTTGTGAATGTACCAACATGCATCAGATTTCCAACTGGAAAGCTCAGGATGATTTTAGACTTGTCCAGGGCTGCCGATCAAGAACCAGAAACCAAATCAAAGATCTCTCTGGATGGATGGTCAAGCACAGTACTAAAATTAAATGAAACAAACCAAATGAGTAACGACCATATTAAATGAGCCTCCCTTATTGCACAAGTTCATGCACAACCCGTGCCAAAATCAGACTTTCCAAACACTGAATCCGACCTTTTCCAACCAAACAGTCCTCTTCCTTTTCCACACACCGATGGCAGATAGATTTTTTCAGGATGTCTAAAATTAATTGATGCTTGAATTGTGAATCTGAGAATATACACGAAACACAACCTTCTTGAGCATTCGATCAAATGAAATTTACAATTACGGTCAGAGGCTCCGAGCCATTTGGGTTTTGACAGTTCTTTTTATGAGGGGCAAAGTCTCTTTTTGTATGAATTCTTGCCTATATTCAATCCAGCATATTAGCAGAAAGAACCCATGAGCTATCATGTAAAAATTGACCGACCTTAGAAGACTGGGAAAAAGGGACAACATATGCAAACTTCAATTGCAAGTTCATGCAAGTAAATGATCTCAACTATAATGACCAGTTTACATAAGTTCGAACGGTCTAGATAGGTTTTTAGGAAAGCATGATTTTGCAGGTTGATCCCAACAAGATTCGCATAATCCAACTTCACATCAGATGATTGGACTATGTACACCCCCACCCCATCTATCTATACAGAACAGAGCTCATATCCTGACTATAAATCCACAAACTCGTCAGCTGAGTAACAACAGTAGCTACATTTGATGTTTTTACTACTCTACAAGTACCATAAAATACGTTCATCTGATTTCTGCATCAGGTTGAAGTAATCTTCCAAACACAAGGATTGGAGCTTGATGAACTTGTGAAAGAGACAACATGGGGGAAATCAATAACTATATCACAATCTAAGACTGATATACTGAAGGAAGTCTGAACCAAAAGAAAAGTTACGCAACACCACATTATTTGACATGACCATATTATTCGAGATTGAAGGGAAGCTGTATACATGCTATTTTATCCACATGCAATCTGCGAATAACAAGCTCATATATCACTTATCAAACCAGATACACACCTAAACTCACTAGGTTTCATATATAAAGACCTTGAACGAAACAAGTAGGAATTAGGAATATACATCACCACATCAAAACCACCACTTAAAACTTAAACTGGCTAGAACATTGGCAAGCTGTTATAATGATCTTCCACTTTTCACACAATGAAAACCAGATGAATTTTTACATATATTGTCGAAAACAGAAGGCTTATCCAGTGCCAAACAGAACATTGATTATTACAACTTAACTACATAAGAAAGGTACATACTAAATTACCATGGAAGATTAGAGCCCACCGTTGCAGAAGGTGATCTTGAAATGATACTAGAATCTCTTCCCAATCTTGAGATACTCCTTCCACCTTTTGGAGTCAACCCCGGAGTTGCACCTCGGTAACTGGCACGGAGAGTTTCATCAATAGAAGATGAAGACTTGGAAAATGTATTCCTTACAAACTTCTGGGCGGCAGGAGACAATGTCCGCACACTTGGACTGGCGCTGCCACTTCTAGAGTGTGATGGCAATGGCGGTTTTTGAAACATTTTCGTCCTCGCCCTCAACTTTCGCGCAGCTTCCCTCGAAAGCGAGTGAGCCTTTTCGTCCCGGGCAGGCGGCATTGGAATCCTATAATGAGGACCATCAGCACCGCCAATATCAAGTGGGGTATCCTCAATATCCAACCTCAGAGGTGTCCCTTCAATTTCACCCCACGTGATAAAGGGCGATTCATCAACACCTGGTGCAGGAGATGGTGTCTTCACATAACGATAACCATTGGCTGCCTTCTTCTCTGATTCCACATAAAATGGATTCGGAGTCTTTCTCAAATCATCCAAATCATACTTCTTATCCCCATCTCTAGCCATCATAACCGGGGTTGCGCCAGCAACTGTAGTATAGAATACCTCAGTCTCACCGCCCTCCTTCGGCCCCGAATCTGCCACATTTCCATGAAATCGCGTATTTGTTCGACTAATCTCCTTCTCCAAACCCTTCATCCTAACCGCAAGTTCCTCACCTGTCAATGGGGCCTCACCCCTATCAGCAGGATGGTACATTAACAAATTTTTTGCCGTAAACTTACACCCTTCCAATGTACTCGGGGGCTGATACGATGTTCCATACCCATCTGTAATCCTATCCCTCTTCACATCCTCAATTGACCTAGCACCCTCATCCTTCTCTCCTTCTAGCAAATAATCATACCTCTCTTTCCTCTTCCTATTAACCTTTTCGATAAGTTTCGAAAAACTAAAGTTGTCCTCACTAGTAAACCGCCTACAAAACTGGTCAAGCGACAGTGAAGCATCCACGCCATCAAGAGACTCCACCTCACTAGACAATCCCACATTCGAAAAACCGGAACTTTTCGGGGTTTTAACATCGAATTCATCGGCAGGGGTAAAACCACTACGCATACAAGTGGAACCAGGGGTTCTACCATCAGGGTCCGGATTAGAAGTTACCTTTTTACCGCGGCGCTCGATGATCTTGAGCTGGGCGTCTCGGATCTGAATTGGGTCGCCGGAATTGATCGCCTTCAGCCAATCGTGCCGGTCGTGGAGCTTCGGAATATCGGGAAAGAAGTCTCGTTCGATGATCTTCTCGAGCACGGTGACATAGGTGTCTTCCGGGAGGACTGTGGGGTGGCCTCTAGGGTTTGCGGGGGTGATTTGGGTGGAATTTCTAGGGTTTTGGTGGGAACTGTCGGAAATTGCAGACGGCGACGGCGACGAGAGGTGGCGAGGAGAGTGGCCCGGAGAGAGATCCATCGTTCTTGATGGGAATTAGGGTTAGGGTTTGTGATGGAGAAGATGGTCAGATCGGAAAAAGTTTGAGAATTTTGGGGGCTTTGGAAAGAAAAGGATGAAATTTGGGGATTAGGGTTTGTGCTTTCGTCTCCGTATCCGAATTGGAATTCGAATCGAATTGGGGGATGACTGACGAAGGACGCGAAACGCGTGCGAATATGTGTGGCGGTGTACGTATTATATACGACGCGCGTATTTACCTAATTTTCTGAGGAATAATAATTTACCGGTTCATCTCTTTTCCTATTAAAAAAAAAATTACAAGCCTATTTATTTAAACGAGATTCGAAGCAGTTTGTATGACTCATATGTACACTCAAAATTTTTCTTTGGACACTCTTTAATTTTTCACAAGATGTAATTACTTTTATAGTCATGCATTAAATACATTCAGGTACATGATTTCTTTTACAAAGAAATTTCATTATCAACTGTTTATTTATAAACCCACCCATTCAATCACTTTCTTTCATCCGTTGATTGGCCATCACCAAGGAGACCAAGAAATGGTTCTGCAAAATCAATCATTGGACTTGGTTTGAAAAAATACATATGAAAATTGAAAAAGCATTAGCGCAAATAGAAAAGAAAGGTTGAAGATACCAAAATCATACATGTTGATGACGGAACTAGTTTTCCCTTTTCCTTCAATTGCGGAACCCAACTTCAAGATTCAACTTTGAGGTGCGCGTACGAAAATCTAAAACTGAAATACCATTGAAAGCAGTAACAACAACCAAAATATATTCAATTTGCCAACAAGAAAACAAAAATACCAAGGATTAATTAAAACTTAGATGACTAGATGAAGAATACCCGCTCTGTTATGAATGGGTTTCCATGGTTTTCTTCATAACTACTCTAGTAAGAGATGAACGTGGGAGCATGATGAGGAGAGCTTTGTTTGGTTTTAGGATTTATGGGTTTGTTTTTTGCTTGATTTCTCTAACAAATAGGGCGGGTGATAAGAAAAAAGGTTAAAAAAAAGAACCCCCCCCATCGAAAAAGATTGAAACTTTGAATAATGAAGGGTATATGTGGAAAATATTGATCAAGCTTGTGTGTTCAAAGAACTTTCAAGAATTTAGATGAGTGTACAAAATAGTTAAAGTAATTAGAGAAATATTTCGAGTGTACATAGTAGCGCTCTAATAATTTAGGGGACTGTTAGTTTCACCTCTTATCTTATTTCCCCACACACTTTTTAATAAAAAAAATTAAATACAAATTTGACCTTTCTGTAAAATGACATCTTATGACCTCACATCCAAAGCCTTCTAACCCTAATATCGTTTTCTTTACCATGTTCATCGTTAGCACCAAGAGAATGGGTGTTGAAGAACTTATCCAATGAAAAGAAATATTGGTACAATTACTTTTGTACATTCGTAGTTGTTCGAAAATTTTCACATCTTATCAAATTCATTCCTATTGAACATGAATGGGGGGAGTGACTAGTGCATCGAGCAATAGGTCAAAAAGAGGACGACATTGGTACATTGACGAGCTCGTTCTCCAGATTGTCAAGAGTTTACCAGGTTTGGCACCAAATCATAAATAAGCCCAAGGTCATTCTTCTCTATATACAAAAAGGAAATGGGTTCTCACATACGCCAAACAGATGCAATTATAATATTATTCCAATTTTGGATTTTTATGAAGGAAAGATGATGAGATCAATTTTCTAGGTAGAAATTTGTTTTGGTTAACCATTTCATGATTCTTTCGCACCAAACTTGTAGGGCTCCTTCGATTTGTCGCTACAAGATGCAATCTCGCAGAAGACTTATGTGGGTGGAAGTTAAAAACTTAGGGGTACTATAAGAATAGTGGCGGGGGAAAAATTAATCTTATGTTTTCATGAGGGTGGGAAAATAAGATGGATTGGGAAATAAGATAAGGGGTGGAACTAACAGCTCCCATAATTTATTATGTTTCATCGTTGAAGATTACTTGAAAATATCAATGTTCATAATAAATCATTTACTTGAAGTTGAGGTAGATATAGAAAATTACTCAGAAGTTTTTTAACTAAAAGAGGAGGGAGGAGACAACTGAAATGTTGAGGTGCATCAATTACTAGTTAGGAGTTAGGAACTTAACATTTATTCAAATGTCCAACAGTTTCCGTCATTCAATCTTTGTTATTTTTTATATAGTCTAATCCTCACAAGAGAGTTCCGTGTTATGCTTCTCGTTGACTCTATTTTCTTACCTTCAAGTTTGAAGAATCGAGCTTTGATGAGTAGGATTCGATTGAAACGCAAGTTATTACAGAAGCTGAAGCAAGCAATAGAGAATGGTCGCATTTCTAATTTATTGGTAGAAATGAATTTCGGACCAGCTCATTCCCTGGGCAAAAATTACCTACAACAATGACATCAACGCGCCACGCGCAACATACCAAGAAACGGCGTTAGTTAGTCAGGGTGCAAACTCCAAGAAGAACAACAACTGGCCCACATGTCCTCGACGCTTTATTTGATTCCTAGGGTCTCAACCAATCACAGCCATCGGCAGCCAGGGAACACAGATTCCCCCGTGCACCTCACCGCCGGGAACCAATTCCTCCTCCCCCTCTTTTCTTCCCTCATCGTATTCTGGATATTAAGACTTTTGGAAACCCCTTGTTCAAAGCTTCGACTCATTAATTCTCACTTGCCACCACCGAGCTCCGCCGCCGACCTCCAGCTGAATCCCCAGCTCCGGCGTGATCTACGGCTCTGATTCGACCGAAAGCCGCCGGCTTTACGCGGAATTGGGGCACCTGATCGCGGAATTTCATAGGGTTTGTTGTTTGAGCTCCAGAATTGCTGGTTTTGCAGATTGTTATTTATAATTCAATTAATTGCACTGCTTATAATACAATTGACCTGAAATCATGTGCTTTTAGGTAATTTTTAGTAATTTTTTAAATTATTTTATTGTAGTTGCAGCTGTTGAGTAGCTTATGGTTTGTTTGGTTGCTGAGAAAGTGTGAAATGATTAGTGTCTGATTTGGGGTTGTTTTAATTTCAGCTAATTGAAATCTCTACTGAGCTTAGCTAGTACTGAGTAGGATTGTTCGAATCAGTAGTAAAATTCTGTAAAAATATAAACTTTCTGTCTAATTTCCCCTGATTATTGTGTTCCTGGGTAATTATTGGGTGGTAATTGTTATTTTCTTTTTATTTTTGTTAAGAATAATACATGGAAACGTAAAGTTCGAAATTTTGTTAATCTATTGCAAGTTTTGAGCTTTTGATTTATCTGCCTGAGAAGTAGCAACTAAATTGGGACTTGAGACAATAATTTGTGACTGTTCTGATATATTCTGAAGCGAGCAAGTCCTGACTGTGCCGTTCCTGTACTTACTTTACATGATCAGAGTTGAACACCTGTGGTATGCGCAATTTCTTTGAGGCCGTGATCAGCTGAGATGATGATAGTGTGAGTTGGATTGCAGGCTCTTCTGTATCTGATAAAAGAATCCAGTTCACATGATTTCTCTAGGGGAAGGTGTCACAGATAAAATTGCTTCTGATATAGTAAAGAAAGAAAGTACCGATAGTGAAATTCATGGGCCTCATCAAACTCCAAGTAATCGGATCTTTCCGTCGCAATCAGATCATAAAGGAAGTGCTAAATCAGTAGTCCCTGAGAAAGTGCCACAGGTGTCTGATGGTGGTGTTTCTACATCGGAATCAAATCAGGAAGGAACTCTTTCCACCTTAGCATCTGATACAGCACCACTTACCCCTGATACTGTTGCCCTTGCATTGAGGTCTGGTCAAGAAGGAAGTATACCTCCAACTCCACGCGAGAGAGCTTTAGAGGATGGCTACAACTGGAGAAAATATGGGCAGAAATATGTTAAAGGAAATGCGTATGTACGAAGTTACTACAGATGTACACATCCAAAATGTCCAGTGAAGAGGCAAGTGGAACGCACGCATAATGGGCAGATAACAGACACTGTTTACTTTGGTGAGCATGAACATCCTAGAGTTCAAGTTAGCATCCCTGTAGCTGTTAGTGTTCTTGTGTCTGTTGTTGAAGAAAAAAGAGAAGAGCCTATGTTAAGTGGTGGTGAAGGTAAGAATGAAACTCATTCATAATCTAGTTCCAGTTTTTGCTGTATTAAATCTTGTTTGATTTATTTGGTGACGTTGATTTGAAGATAAATCATCGGATGCGCTTGGCCACATATCTGGCCAGATTCAGCCTGTAGAGCCCCTTCAGCTTTCAAATACTGCATATAATGAACATGTGCAGCCCATTTTATCTCAATCGAACAGAATAGATGGTGATCCAGAATCAAAAAGACAGTATGTTCATCGATCATCTAGTTTGAATTTTCCTGTGGCTTTGATTAATAGTATCCAGTAGTCACCTGTCATTGAATATAAAACAGGAAGAAGGAAAAACATAATGGCAACTCAACTCCAGTGGATAAGCCAGCTGCTGATGCACGTGTTGTTGTTCAGACAATGAGTGAGGTTGATATAGTCAATGATGGGTACAGATGGCGCAAATATGGGCAGAAAGTAGTAAAAAACAATCCAAATCCAAGGTATATATCAGCTTAATGCTTGTATGCACTGAGTCTTTAGTTGCCACTTTACATGCATTGATCATGTCTTCTCTAATGGATTTCACTGCCTATGCAGACTAAATTTACATTAATAATCCTGGCCTCTGTGCTGATTTTTATGAATTTAACCGCTAATCTTTCTCCTTGATATTTCCAAGCAAGGGGAAGGAAGATAATTTAAAGATAGTGATGATTGCAAGTTTCAACTGCTTTAGTATCATCAAACTGCAAGGAAGTATTTTACATGTTTTATGCCACTCACTCTGGAATAAGGATTAAACTGAAGTTAGAGTAATAGTGCAGGCCAAAGTCTATTGTAGTTTCTTACATATTTAATTCCATTGAGAACCTCATGGTCTGGCGTTTACTGTCCCTCCGTGGCACCATTTCCTATGCCGTAAATGCCTGGATCACATAAGGCACTATAACCTTTCGTTTAGCTTGCATATGCTTCTCTAGTCTTGTATCTTGTTTTGACGACAACCCAAAAGATCTATATATGGGGAAAATGTGCAATTGGTTCTCTATGACAGGTTTTCTGAAATGGGTACTGCTGCTAGTTTTATTTAGTCTGGTATTTGGAATTTAGGTCAGAGAAGTGTCGGATGGGATTCTCTTTATGTTTTGAAATATCCTAATTAATCTCTTTGGTAGTAATTTTGGTCCTAGTCGTTTGGTGTATACTTTTGCTGACTCTGCTCTGCTTCTGCACTTACATTATGTAGGAGTTACTACAGATGCTCAAATCCTGGATGCCCAGTTAAGAAACATATAGAGAGGGCATCTCATGATTCAAAAGTAGTAATAGCCACATATGAGGGGCAACATGATCATGATATGCCCACCACGAGGACTGTCACCTATAATGCAGCCGCGTTAAACGTGCTCACGACTGCCCGTAATGGTGAGTCTGGTACTGCATCAGAAGGGATTGCCATCTTGGGTGATACAAGCCCAGACCATGAAAATAAATCAGTCAAGCAACTTGATGGTGCTGGCTGTGGTGTGGTCGTTGATTCTGATTTGGGTTCTCAAAAAAAGATGAATGAGCAATTGGTTGGCAAGGCACGTATCAAAGAAGAAAGTGATCCCCCTGATATGAATGTTAACAGAACAAATGAACTGCAAGTTGGTGAGTCCAGAATTAAATTAGAAGGCAATGACAATTGCATGGATACGGCTGCTCACAGCAATTTGTGTCCAGAACGTACACCACCGGAGCAAGAAAAGACACCGAAAGCAGAAATGATCTGAAGTTAACCTGCTATGTTTGGATCCGCATTTTACTCCGTAATAATGTATTCATGTATCAGGACATGCCTGGTGCTAGGGTTTATCTTATTCTTTCTTCCTCTTTTCTGTTTTCGGGTGGCAGGATGCCCCGGGTAGGGGGAAGGTGCCCTTTGTTGGAGGGTAGGATTTGGTGGGATGCCGATTATGTTGAACAGCAGCTTTGAATAGTAACTAAAGTTATGTAAATTACTTATATGAATTGAATGAACCTTTTGTATGTAGATTTAGATTAAGGACTCGCGAGTACTTGAAATATGACAGCTGTTTTTGCTTATGTTATTCATAGATGCAGCATGCAGACTATGCTTGGGCTTTAGTAAAAATCATCAAACCATGTGCAGTAGTCCTTGTATGAGAGATTCAGGGAATGTATGCTAGGAATCCCTCATTTGTTCCGGGTACCCAAGTAATGAGGGGTAAGTGGGGAAATGAGTTAAAACACTACTAGGTGGGGGCTCGATTCCAGCCATTATAACAAGAGAATAAATTGGTCGCCAGCCTTTATCCTTCAGCCATCACTCACCAGCCTTCATTCGGTGAAACCCAATACATGCTGATTCCAATGATCTTCTGTAACACCATTTTAGAGTAATCTTCCTTAAACCACCAAGTATGCAATATTATGGAAAAGAAATCTTCCAAACCACCAGTATCAATTCTATTTATTTGATCCCTCAAAGAAAAAAGAAGCACTTATGTGCCAGTTCCTCCAATCAATTACAAACCAATGCCTTCTGAAATTATCTCTCTCAAGTAGCCATACGAAAAAGTTTGATGGCATGAAATGGTCTTGACGAAAACAGTTGATGGCACTTTTCTCATGAGCACTTAGCAGCTCAAAAACAGATGAAAAAAAAAACTGTTTTATTCTAAGCGCCTTGCCTCTGTTCCATGAAAAAGAATCAATTGGTGCCTGGTTTCCATGCACAAGAAGCAACCAAATCTCTATTCTTCCAGCCGAGATAGAGAGCGCCATCTCTCTCTTCAAGTCTATATTTGTCAGAGTAGTTATCTAGCAGTGTCTTGATGGTGGCATTTACCAATGAGCTTAAAGGGTATGGTGTAAATCCAGCCATTGCGAACCGCAACCTCCACTTCCCAAGAAGCTCATGTCTTTCCACTCTTTCGACGCCTTCACACGCTATTATGTTAACAACTTCCTTAGCCAAGCAGTGTTGCTCCACATTGATCCTTTCCTTGTGATCCCTTGGAAGAGTAACATCAATTGACTCAAACATTGCCGTGTAGTAATTTAATGTTTCCACAAATCGTGGAAAGAATGCAGCTGTGTTTGTGTTAGATTCCTGCTCAACAAGGGTCACTACCTTTGGAGACAGGCTCTTGACCAACCTCAACAACCTGTCCCGATGATTCTGAGTGCTAACGCTCTCATCTGGCATGTGGTGCAGCATGAATGCAAAGTTAATAGCTAAAGCCTCCCCAGGTCGAACACCAAGATGCTCCAGCTGAACATCACAACCAGACATGGCAGCAGCATGGAACTCAAACGGCACTTTAAACAACTGTGCAAGCTTCGATAGCCTCTTCCCCACAATATTCAGTCCTCCTCCACGGGCATAAGCTGACATGGTATCGTCAATGCCTGTTATACGGATGTGGGGTGGTCCACCAGGCCGAGAAGCAAAAGCCTGGATTAGAGTCACCCACTGACTCCCCTGGCCAATTTGGAAATCAATGATGTGAACTCTATTTTCATCCTTCATAGCTTCTGCAATGGCTCCATTTGCAGACATGTACCCAAACTTGAAGTAAGGGCAAACCTCATAAAGAATATGCATGTATGAGAGCAATTCAGAACTTGCTGGTTCTTTGCACCTCAGTGCTTTGTAGATGGTACTCCCCGATGATGCCCTCCTTGCAACTAGTCCTTCTAACAAGTATGCTCCCAGCCGTTGAATTGGTTCACCCGAAACTGACACCATCTGGCGTAATTCATCCATCATCCATGGTATCCATTGTGCCATTAGCAAATCATTATCTGCAACTGCTTTTGCACAGAAGATGAGAACTTGTTTCAAATCCCTGTTAGAGATTGATTCCATTATATGTCCCCAGTTGTCTGCTTCTGGAAGGGTATTGTTTGTCCCATTCAGAAAGGTATAACAATAGTTGTCAGGTAAACCATAATCAGGACCTAGCATTGCAGTTTCTAGTTCTTTCAGCTTGTACCTGAAGTCAGTTGCATCATCGGTTATGCAGGAACCACTCATTGGAGAGCTATAGGTTCGGTCAGGGGAATGGTTCTGATCAGATGGATACGAATGAAAATCTTGCTGTGACATTGGGCTTCCGCTGGGCGAGATATTAACAGTTAATGGAGAGTTATAAACGGTATGACTACCATGTGTTGAGGAAGACTCCAAAGTACAGAAATATTCACGGAAACTCTGAGCTGAAAAGTTGGTGATTTGGCTGCTCTCATTGTTTGAATGCAGCTGATGGTCCAAAGTTTGGAACCGAGGCAAGGAGAAGGCATCTACTTCTTGAATAGGCTGATAATACAGACGGTTGGTCATACCTGCAGTTCTCTGCTGCTTTGATGCTTGCATTGAAGAATAATCTGCTTGTTGACACTGTGTGGTCCCTTTTACACCAGCTGCAGCAATCACAGTTTCTTGGCAGAAGGCAGCTTTCGTTTGGTGTTATTCAGTTTGCATGATAGCAGTGTAGTAAACCTTGAACTTTCTTGCCAGAAACATTATCTATATGACGACAAGTGACATTTGGTTACATGGATATCTGGAACAAGGAGGGCACAACATACAAACAGAAACAGCATAATCTGCATTAAAAAAATAACAAGATCTGTGTAATCATATTCATAATGATAACAAGTGAAAAGCACAAGGGACGGATGGGATTTAGTCATTAAATTGGGAAATAAAGCTTTAGATCTACAAACTGCAGTGGAGCTCTTAAACTAACATTAGATGCTCAACCTGCCACATTATTTCCATTTACAACTCCCAAAAAGAAGAAAGAACTTCTCCAACCAAATGCATCCCAAAAGAAACTGCCAAGGCTAATTCGAAACAAGACATTGAATATAAGATCAGGAAATGAAATAAAAGACCCCGTCATCCGTAAAATCATAAACTATCCTACTCAAAACAATACAAAGCGCTAACTTTGGCCAACACCATTAAACTGGAATCAACCCATTTGTTCAATCCCATGATAAAATTTGATACTTTTCACCAACATGAAAATCCCAGGTCTACCAAAGAAAAGGGTCACCAAATATCAAAAAGTAAAACCACAGGAGACACTAATATGCCTAGTAAAACCCCATTTCAAACTTCAACCCTTCATACTTTTTTTCCCAGCAAAAACAGAGAATATGAACAGAGAGCATCATATAATCCAGAAACAAGAAAACAAAGTTCAGAATAATGTACCTTGAAGAAACACAACCAAACCATTTCAAGTAATTGGGAATCATACATGAAAACAGAATCCACAGCTCAAGTTTCCCAAAGAGGAAATGTGCAACACGAACAAGAAGAACAAAGCGTTTGAATGGAAAGAACCAAATAAATGATGGACTTTTTATAGAGAATAATCAAACTTGACGAAAACTCAAGTCTTCCCTTTGTTTGACAGAAGAATACCTTGTTTGAAGGAATTTGAAGGTTGGAATTCCAGCCTAGACCAGGCGAGTCTTTTTTGCAGTGGGAGTGACTTGGTGAGATAGACATATGACAAAGCAGGTCCCTCTCAGAGAACCCACCTGTGGAATATGAAAAATTCTCAGTTAGCAAAAGCCCATGAATTGCTCTAGAATTACACTGCTATACCAGTGAGATGTCTCAAGTTGTTTGTGGCAGATTTGGTTGGTATTCAGTCTCACAATTTTCTCCACCCATACTTGACTATTTGACATATGTATCGATATTGTTAGCATCAGACATTGAAAGTGGAATGTCAACATAAAAAGGCAAGAAGAGTACAACCTACCAAGCACTTCCTCAACCAGAGTGCATTTCATATTTATTGTACAACTGAATAATAGCATCAGAAATGAGCTAGTTTGCTGGCCAAATTAATAGGCAAGGTGATTAGATATAAAATACAACAACTGGGGTCTCTTCTGCCTATATGTCATCTTAGCTTTTAAATGAAGGCAAATATACCCTTTGATTATCAAGATTAATTTGTTAACCCATGCTTCACGCTTACATTTGAATCGATCATTGTGAGCTGTATAGATATGCTGGCTTCCTTTCCATCTCAAATATACACATTGGAGCATGTGAGCATGAGGTCATCGACTAATCCAAGGGCTCAATTGAATTTCAATCAAGCCAGCCTTGCTCCTCAATTGCAAATTGGAACTTCCTCCTACATGGCTAACATAATGATAACAGGACCAAAAATTTCTAGTAAATACTTTTAACCACGCTTGACATAACGTTCTTACAAAATGTATTCAAAAACTAGGCTAAACTACTATGTCTTGTGATTATTTCAATGTCAATGTTCAGTTTAATCAGGAAACAATTGGTTTTGGTGTAAGAGCATTTCCACCCATGAGGCAAGGGGCAAGGGGCAAGGGGCAAGGGCAGGAAAATAGTCTCAAAAGGCTCGTACTATTCACATATGACCCATCATAATAGTAATTGCACTTCGTTTTTTGTTCCACCGCAAAAGAACAAGGGCAAGGCACGATTACTATTCATGAAACTCAATTTTAGTTTTTTTATGAACAAAGATAGTTTTGCACCCACAAAATAGTTTTTTTAAGAAAGAAATTGTGATGTTTTGATGTGGGAAGTGTAAAAATTGGATTGAGTATTTATAAAATAAAAAATAAAATTCT
The DNA here is from genome assembly GCA_033992175.1 of Spiraea crenata. Lineage (NCBI taxonomy): Eukaryota > Viridiplantae > Streptophyta > Magnoliopsida > Rosales > Rosaceae > Spiraea > Spiraea crenata. The sequence goes on from JAVBHV010000019.1 coordinate 1,246,553, forward strand.
ATTTTCTACCCAGAATATTTATAATCATTGAATGTTAAAATGGACTCCCAGATTTCTACCTTTTGCCTTGTCTCTTGCCTCTCCCATCTCCACAGTAAAAGACAACTTTAGCAAGGGTGGAAACCTCTTTTTTGGCAAAAGCAAGATTTTTTCATCGTTTTTGCCCTAGCATCTTGCCTTTGCCATAAGGGTGTAAGGGTGGAAATGCTTTAAATGGTGGGGGCTAATGCCATATATATATATATATATGGTAGGGTTGGCTGTGGGGAGTATAATCCAAGTTTATCTGGGACAATGGCACACGTTCAGCCAATAGAGAACAATATTATATGGTAATCAAAGTTAAGAAGTATTGCTTTCCACTTCAGCCAACATGCCCTTTATTTTAATTTCATTCATCCTATCTAGAAAATGATACCCTCTACATCTGCAATCCAATGTATATATGTTATGCTCATTCTTTTCTTTGTTTTTCAACACCAAGTTGCACATACAATAATTAGTAATTCCAAGCCGGTGGTGCACTTCTTTGGAAATTGATGTGAATTTAAACTAAATACTTTGACATTCTATGAAGTAAACCTTTGGAATATGTAAAAAGATGTCAGTGACATTGCATGAAATGAAGCCTTTTTGTTTCAAAGGACTTCAAAGTTCACAACACAAAAGACATAATGTCTAATTTCATCTACAATCATACCATGAAGATAATTTTAGTGCTGAGATTATATTTAATGTTATTTTATTGAGACTTGGAGCACATTTGATTCTCTCTCTGCACATTTGGGACTTGGTATTTGTACTTATTTTGGACAAACACTTTATGCGCATGCTAATTTAAGAAGTCACAAAATTCTTATTCTAGAAGGTGCAGAATTTAGGGTTTATTTTGGATACCCCAAAAGAATTTCAGACCGTAGAATCCATGGAAGTTAGCATGCAAGTGATTCTCTCCACTTAATTATATGTTAATTAATTTGCAGAATCAAATTAACAAAAGAACTTGTTGCTTCCTTGTCCCGTCTAAGTGAGTGTGCCCTATGGCCCACACACTTATCTTCAATCAACCTTTCTCCCATGCGCCTTTGGCATTTTGTGTTTGTTCTCCCATGAATAGAAGAAAGAGATGAGTAGTATTTTGCTTGAAGTAAGTATTTAGATGAGTGCTCAAGTGAAAAGGACCTCTAATCTTCTCAAATAAGGTTTATTGTTGTGCTTTCATCGTTTGCATCCATCAAGGTTATAGTAACATATGTTTCCAAGCTTCACGTTTCAATAACATGATAATGAGCATAACCGAAAGTATTGAATAATTGGATCTCATATTGGAGATAAAGAATCAAATAATGAAGAGTTAGTATGTAGGTGGTCTCACCCTTAATATCATCAATACCTTTTGTAATATAAAATATTATCACACCTAAAAATATGCGATTAAATGAGAATAACATTAGTGATATCAGTAGTTGACCATGTAGAACATGAAGTTTCAACAAAAAGTACTTCACTATCTGAAGCGAATATCTTCTAATAGAACTACCGTCACAGTGTAAAAGCTTTACTTATGTTTCCAATCAAGTATGAATCCAAAGACTTACTATGAATTAACAAGTTAGAAGGTTCAAGATATTTGGAGAAACACTTACAGAAGGCAAGTAAGCATGAATCGCATACCTGGCCGGAGGCACAAAGGGAGGGATACCCCAGGGCCCGACTGGATTTTAAATATCTGTGAAGTACAATTATAGCATATAGCACGTTCATTGTATGTTCTAGTGGTTTTAATCTGGGGTCCCCCAAATTGGAGGTGTAAAGTGTTCAATTCTCTTTTACTCCAGTTTTGCATGTTTACATCTTTTTTTCAATTTGTTTAGCATGTATAAGATAGATTAAGTTCTTTCTTAATCTACAAACTGTTAAAACTCTCATTTCTCATGTATAATTACATACAAAGATTATCATCATATATATTATCTTTTAACCTATGTAGGCTATGATGTGTTATATTACTTACATTTTTTGCCCTTTTCGTTCATTTTCTCTATAATTTTTTTAGGTATCTGTAAAGTTTTTTCGGAGTACCTCCTAACTTAATTTTTTGGCTAGGTCATTGATCTCATATGTATTTGGTTTCATTGGAGGAGGCCGATGGGGATTAAGAGGGCCTGAAATTTTTTGCAACCTTTATTATAGTAGTTTTTTAGGTAAAATTTGTTTGATTGCATAAAGATTGGAACCCCTGATGTTATAATTTTTATATTTTTACTTACACTACATAAATCTCTTTTTCTTCTAATCTATTTGGCTGCTTTACTTTTCCTTTCTCCTTCTCCATTTCTTCTTCTATGATCCTCCACTTAATTCCTAAATAGTAAGACTCTATCCAATTTTGCAATAAATATTTAACCACAAGTTTGCACAAGATTATTTATGTGATTTCATGAGTTCAAATCAAATCACTGAAGTAAGTTTCTTGTTCCTGATCCTAATTCATGAACTCAATTTTTTCCTTCATTTTGTTATATTTAAAATGCCCTTCAATAGATTTTTTTGCCTCCACCACTGTTTGGTCTATTGCAGTTCTAACCAACATGAACCCGATGTTTGTCTACATGGTTATATAAATCGGTATAGTTCCGACATATAGTTAGAAAGCAGTCAACTCCTCACCCCTAACCACATACCTAGCTATAGCTAGAAGACGCTAGGACCTAGCTAGGACCTAGCTAATTGTATATAAGAGGGAGAAAGCTCCTATAGTTTTGGAATAAGTCTTTAACGTTTTCTAGTAGCTAACACGGCTAGAATAAACGGTTGATGAACATCCATTGATTTCCAAATTTGACAAAGTAAAGGATGTAATGAACCATGTGCGTATAAGTTGTGGACAAGAACTTATACATATCAAAATTTCATTGTCGTTTTGTCGCTCCTCAATGTTATCAACCATATGAGAAGAGACATAGCAAAAGAATGACAATGAAATTGCTAAATGAAAATGAAGACTTTCTCCTAAGTTATGTCCGGCTCATTTCTTGAGAGGTATTCGTTGATTCCGTGTTAAACTGATTTTTGTCATTGCTTGACGACAATATATGATCTGAATTGTTTATTTTATAACTTATTTAATAAAGTTTATATCAACAAAAAATTAAATCTGAAATTATTTAATCACCTAATTATGTAAAATATATTAATGATCTAATTACATATTTAAACTAATCATTTATATGAACGGTTCCAAATTAGCTGTTTATATGAGCGGTCCAATGACCATGTCCTAGAAGCACCTCCATCAAACCAAAAGTATAAAATGAAACGATCGAAAACTTGACTTTTGTATGCCCCATTCCTTTCATTACGCCGACCGTGTCACGGCTTTCGGGAGATTGACAGCAACTAAATTTCTGTCTTTGGTTTGCTTTTGCATCTCCGAGTTTTGTCCTCATCTTCCCAAAGTTGCAGGTTTTGTCTTTGCATGCAAACTCCAGTTTACTCAAACTCAAAAGTTGGGCCCAAACTTCAATTCTGTTTTCCATTTGGGTCCCATGTAGACCCCTCTTGCTGCCCTTTTCGATTTGCTAAACAACCTTATGCTGATTTTGTCTAAACTTTGTGGACCTCATTGTTGGATTATTATACTCAGATTCTTTGAATTGTTTAATCTGTAGTAGTCCGAGTAAACTTTGAAAATAACCGAGACATGATGAATGACACTACAGACAGATGAATTTTCGGTTGCATTTTAAACTTCCTTAATTACTCATAAATTGACCAATGCAATAGCCCAGGAAAGGTTTGATACATAGAGAAAGGAGTATGTATATAAGGGCCAGAAAATTTGCACGTGAGAAGATACGATAGACCAAATGTGAAATGTCTCGGCCTTTTGTCATTTTTTATCTATGCACCTGAAGTATTATGTTCGATTACTAACTGTCAAAAGACTCGGGAAAAATAATAGCAGACCCAGCTGTGATTGGGAAAGCCAGTATGTAAGTGAGAGGCTGACCAAACGATGCCCATTGGAAGCTATAATATCTAGTCCGGCAGAAGCCCAAAGAAGATAGGGTTACATGCTTATAGCTCAGCTCAATTTTTTACAAAAGAGCTACTCGGAATCTTGCGCTTTTTAAGGTGTGCATTCAGTTAGAAGTTTCAAACATACGTAGAAGTCTTACCAGATTTTACCATGCATTGAGTTCGTGCTCCTACAGAGTTTGCTAACAGCATCTCCGACTATCGAAGCTCAAATGCAACTTTCGATAAGAAAATACTAGTTGTAACAGTAAAAATAACTTCAACCGATAAGTTCGATTGCCTCATAAACGATCAAAATCAAATTAAAAGTTTTGCATTTGATATTTCCAAAGGAGATGCTTTCAGCTTTCAATTGAGAAAGTTCAAAATGGACAAAAGAAACCAATGTTATTTTACTAGAACCAAACTAGTACAATTTCCTTAGGACAATGCTTCCATAGCAGCAATCTTAACTTCAAAATTTACCATGCCGATTTGGATCCTTGCATTTGCTTGAATCAGGGGATAAAATCATAGTGGCAAGAGCCATGGCCTGTACGAAAACATTATGAAAAAATGAGTCTTTACATGGGGAAACAAACAATTGGGACAACTTAAGCAAACAAGTTCTAGTAGACATCACATGTGAAGTGTATGGGTCATCTTTTGTTTTATACATTCTCTCCATCTGTTCAAAGTTACATATGCCAAACCAGATCTCACATCGCCAACCCACCTACATGTTCTAGGCACATGAAAAGTCCCCTTGATACACTTAACATGTGATTATGTTAATGGGATTATGCTAAAAATAGAAAACTGAGTAAAATTCACATGTCTCTTTAGTCTTGCAATTGTAACTACTACACATCGCGTTTATATAACATCGATTTTGTCTTGGATAATTTCATTTTAGTGACATTATCAACAAATATATCATCGTGTACTCAAATTCTCATACTTATTGAAAACCGAATCTTGTATACACTCAGACATTTGAACAGAATACGACATAAATTATGGGTTCATCCCAAAACTGAAGTGTGGTTGCTTACTTGGATCAAGTTCTGTAATGAGAGCAGCTCCCTTGAAGTAGCAAGATCCACCTTGGTGTTTGAACCTTTGGAAGTAGCTGTTGATCAAGGCATAGGAGGCATGGTCTTTAACAGTATTTGGGAAGTAGCAAGGTTGGTTCACCTGAATTTTGCTGCAATCCGCACCTCCTCCTCCACAAGCCCAGTCCATTGCCGCCTGCAGCTCATCGTCCGGCGTCTGCTCGTCGGCTTTGCACCATTGCTCAAACTCCGCATCTGTAAACTCAATGCGCACACAATCAAATCGACTATGGCACAAGAATTACATTATACCAATTCGACTACAAATGACAAGTTCAACATTGTTCATGAAGAATTAATGTATAAGTATTTGATACGAAAATGGAACGTGGTATCTGAACCTTATGATTAGTTCACCTGATTTGATTGCAGTAATTGAGAGACAGAGCAGAACAGCTGTTAGTCTTATCAGAACAGTCCACATTTGAGAGAGACAGAGGCTTTATCGTGACAGACCTATCCAAATGAATGTTTCATATGGCCAGAGCCACCTCCATATATAGGATTCATAAAAGTAAAACTTGTGCTCTTGAATAACTGTTTTTTTAATAAATTAGCCTCTCCGCAGGAGTGTAAGTATAGCCAAGTTGGTTAAGTACAACAGTGTGTTCTCTCCTTTTACACCGAAATTCAAGCTTATGCTTAACTTACAATAAATAATTGCTTGAATAAGAAAAAAGTGTAAGAACCACTACTTTTCCTGGCTAACAAGAAGGCTGTAGGATGCCCGATTCAAATCCAACATTAATTTCTTGTTTTCTCCTTGCAGTTTAATATGTTTCTAAGAACAGTTTGGCATGTTTTATGTTTCAAAGAATGCCAACGTTTGGTAAGGGGGCAACAAAGCAAAAGGAAAAATAAAAATCTAACAGTTTCCTAGGTTATCCATGTAACAAGCTGTAATTTTCACTTATTGTTAGCAGCAAGGAAAGAGGTACTCGAACTTGCGAAATCTTTCAATATATGGGAAGAGAATGCCAAGGATTGGGCAGGCTTATGCATTCTCTACAACTGAGTATTTTACATTCAATGTACTCTGAAGATAACCCTACAACATGATCTTCACTACATACTACTATCAACAATGGCATTATTAATAATATACCACTACAAAGAATTTTAGCAAACACATGTTGCCACACTCAAGACTACCTCTTTAGGTCCACAAGTACTCCACCTCTGATCGTTGGCATCTTTCATCTTTCGTATGCGCTTCGATCCGCCTCAATCCGTAGACATGAACTATGTAATGATATAATGTCAAAGCATCAGTCTTCAACTCTAATAGAATGGGAAGGACTCTTGCCCTAATGCCGAGAAGATGAAAGATCTTCATCTATTTTTATTTCTGACCACTCAGAGTTAAAGAATGCGATGGACTTTTGGCATTGGAACATTTTTTTTTTCTGACCACTTACTAAAGTGGAGAAAATACAAACTATCCATGAAAATATGGATCTGAGCAAGGGATTAATCTACAAACGGCAGAGGGTATATGTACAGCAGGGCAGGCCATCTTATCTCTTTTTTGTCAGCCAGTCTCCCAGTAAACACACATACACAAACATTTGTTCACAGCCGGACAGTCAGCATTCCTGAAAGGAAAGAAAAACGAGTTGTAAGGAAACTCTTACAGTTGAAAACATAATCCAGATGCAGCCAACGATGACACTTTGAGAAACCCACAATTTCTATATTAGAGTTCTCGACTTCTCCCCGTCAGTGAGACTGTCAACATAATATATACAACATTGTCACAATGCATCTAATGCAGACTTGCATCTAATGCTTACATGCATATCGACAAGAAAAGCTTACCTAACAAAGAGGAATGCTGAACACTTACCACATTTGTTGGAAGACAGGAAGTATATCGATAGAACTAGTCTCTCAACAAGGTCACGGAAGAGCAGTCAGTATTACTTGGAGAGCCCAAGGCACTCAGGGCATCGAGCCGATGAAAAACAGGTTGTTTGTTGGACTGCCAGGAAAAACCACATTCATATGAATCGTTCACTATTAACCAGACTCAAAGAAACGTGCCACTGCCGAATACAGCTGTTCTTCTTCAAATGGCTTCGACACATAGTCATCCATCCCACACTTCATGCACTCTTCATTTGAAGCTTGAATGACATCAGCCGTCATAGCCAATATTGGAGTGTGCCAATCTACAACATTGCCAAACATCTCAGCTGAAGCTTCCCCAGATGCAATTTTCTCATTTACCTCCTTCTCCTTACACCGGATTAGCCGAGTTGCTTCAAACCTGTGTTATTATTGGCAGTGTCAAAGACTCAAGATAAGGCAATCAATAGTCAAAAGAGGGATTATTATACGATGACCTGCCATCATTCATATTATTGCTTTTTTCTTTACATGAGGGATTATTATATGAGGAACTCTCTGACCAGGTCCAGCAAACAAGATATATGAGGTTCTGAAATCACGGAGACCCAATAACATATATTATGTCCAAAACATTTATACTTGCTGAAGTTGAGCAAATAGCATACAAGAAACACCTAATATCCACTACAAACTGATTAATGAGTTCGAAATCCTGGTTCCTGGTTATTAGACAATAGGCTAAAACTGGCATCAGGTCGTCTATATGTTATCAACAAAACCTACTAGAACTATCCTCGTGTCCTCAGCTACGTGGGATGTCTACTCTAGCTTCCTATGCATTCAAAGCTAAATAAAAAATGAGAGAATGAAGAGGTGGCAGATTGATTACCCATCCATTTCTGGCATTTGAAGATCCATAAAGCAAGCATGAAAGCTGTGTGGTGGCCTAAGCATTGATAAAGCAACCTTTCCGCTGTCCACACAGGTGACAATTGCTCCATACTTCTTTAAAGCACCTTCGGCCACCCTTCTATTAACTATATTGTCATCCACCACCAAAATTCTCTTCTCTCTTAGTAACTCTCCAACAGTTGGTTTGTTTATATTTAGAAGCCTCTTCTTACGATTCCCAAGGGCATCTTGAAAGCAAGCAATTAAGACACTTAATCGAAGAGGCTTTGTCAATACTTCATCTACAAGACCTGCAGATTTTAGCTCATTGCGTTCAGCGGGACTATTGGACGTAGTCAAGAGAAATATCTTCGGAAGATTTACGAGGGATTCCAGGTTATTTTTCCTGTGCTCCTTAAGGTACTGATCGAATGTAAGAACAGCTTCTTTATCCCAAACATCTTTATCAATAAGAACCATGGCCAAATGTTTGTAGAGACTGCACGCAAAACAGTAAACAATGCATTAGAAACATCAATTGCAAGTTTTATTGTTATCAGTACAAAGTTTGTATTATCCTATTGTACGTATTGTATTTAGAATAAGAATCTACGTTTCCACATTATATATAGACTTTGGCCTCTCTATTACGCTATAAGGAAGTACAAATATCAAATCACTTTCTTTTTCTCATTAATTTTCACCTCCTTAGTAGTATATCTGCCCAACATCTCTTTCAGATCATTTATTTAGAGATGTTAAGGAAAAGTGAAGAAACTTAAAAAGCTGTCAATTGTTGAGGATTTAATGTATTGTTTCCACTGGAAAATATTTTTGAAAATTGCAGTAAGTAAATGCTATAGAAGAATATTAACTTTGAGTTTTCACAGATTTGTTTTCAAACCTACTATAACTGTAAGCTATACTTGAAAAGGTAAAGTTCACCTTGTGTTGCCAGTATTAGATAGATAAGAGCATGCTAATTCCAGTCTGGAAGCAGTATCCACAGATATCCCCAACCTCTGCATGTGGTATTTTGTGACCTCAGTTCGGATGATTCTTTTATCTATTACCAATGCTCTCAGTCCTTGAAACTCTGAAACAGCTGGTTCATACTGTTGCCACTTTGTATCTAGAGAACATTTTTCTCCTTTCCTAAAAGATCCAGTAAATGAAAAGGTACTCCCAGTGCCAGGTTCACTCACAAAGCCTATCTCCCCACTCATGAGATCTACCAGACGCTTGCTAATGCTCAATCCTATTCCGGTACCACCATAAGTTCTAGATGTGGAACTATCAGCCTGCATAAAAGGTGTGAAAATGCGACTTTGTGCATCTAATGGAATTCCTACACCTGTATCCTCAACTGTTATTAGTAAATTGATCATATCAGGGTCCTCCACTGTTGTGCCTTTTAATGTTTTGAAACCTTCCCAGCTTTTCGCTCTATTAACAACCGGATACCCACTCAATGTATTATAAGTTCTGTTTGAGTTTCCAATTAAGTTCAAGCCTTCCCTTAGAACTGCGTCCATAAGATCAGGAGGAGCCCTCACTTCATCTGCCAGATGCACCGAGACAAGTATGTGCCCTTTGTCATGGGTGAACTTCAGTTTGAACAACCAATCAAACAATTAGAATATAAATATTAAAACCTACAACATTCTCTATATTACTGTGATAAAATACTACATAATAAGGAAAGTTCAAAACAGAAGCATCTAATTAGCCTGTACTCATGGAGACTGAGGATCAAACTGTGTATAAGTCCTAATTGTATTGTTTTTATAATCTAGTTCTGTTGAGACTGTACTAGGCATAGCATCTATATCTTCAACATCATCTCAAATAATACTATGGCCTTTCATTTCAATCTAGCGAAGGTAAAACGGGCATTTATCTGCGAACAAGTATTAGGAAACAGGACTAACCTTAATTGAATTCGAAACAAGATTTGTAATTATCTGCCGAAGGCGTCCAGGATCACCCTTGACAACTTCAGGTACCATATTGGAGATGTAAACGGCCAACTTCTCTCACAAGGGACAAAACCAAAAACCAAAAGAACTGGCATCAAAAGCAATCACAGATGGAGAAATCAAGCAACAAGGTTAAAATTTTTTATCTTTTCTTACCTCGATCCCTTTCTCATTAGACTTTCCTGAGAAAAGTGATAGAACATTATCGAGCACTGAACGCAGATCAAAAGGTACTGTTTCAAGTTCAAGCCTGCCTGATTCGATTTTGGCCTGATCAAGAACCTCATTTATCAGTGATATTAGCTCTCTTCCACTAGCATGAGCAGTCTCAGCATAATCCTGTTGGTTCGGATTTAGATCAGTGTCCATCAGCATTTGCAGCATGCCTGCAATTTGAATGAAAATTATGATCAGATTTTGTAACCCTGAAAGTTTTGAAATAATAACATGCACACTAAAGAATTTCTCATTTACCTAAAACACCATTCATTGGTGTCCTGATCTCATGTGAAACAGTAGCAAGGAACTGCAAAGGGAAACAGATTGTGAGCAAGAGATCATATAAAATCATGGACAGACAGATAAGTATACAGTACACTGAGACTAAATTTTGATTAGAAAAGCCATCCACTCTTAGGAAACATTTGTTTCTAATGACAGAGAAAAGCCACATCCACTAAAAAAAAGGTACCTGAGATTTAGCTACATCTGCAGCTTCCGCACGAACCTTCAGTTCCTCCATCTCAAAATAGTCTGCTTCCACTTTTGCTATTCTGCTTATGGCTGCATGAAAAATATGCCCAACGAGCAAGATAATGACTATGACTCCAGCTGATGCACTTGCTGCTGTCAAAGGAAAAGGTGGTTTTCGCTTAAACCTGCAAGAAAAAACAGGACTATATTGGATTAGATGAAAAAAAAAAGTGCAATTCCACATATCCAGACTAATGTACGAACTTGATGATGTATAAGATCCGACCTGCAGTGCATTTCATGCTTGCGTTGCGGATCCCCAAAATCTAGGTTGCTAACACGCAATAGGCCTGTATCGATAACATCTGTACCATACATGTTGACCGGTACAGATGCATTAGTTGTATCATAAACATTCACGACAATTGTTTGCTTGCTGGCAAGTTGATGCAGGAGTTTCTCCACCAGTGATGGCACATCATAAGATGCACCCAGATACCTATTTATTATAGCCATGATATAAGAATCAATTTGAGCTTCTAGATATCAAAAGAAATATACTCCACAACCAGTAAAATACACAAGCCATGGCCATGCACTAGAAAAACTACCCGACAGTGGCCTGAATGCGTTGCTGCGATGTGGCATCTGGAGGCAAATCAGTATGGTAGACAGCAAACGTAAGTACAACTCCCAGGTGATTGGATTTCAATAGCTTAAAAGGGGAAGTCAGTACTCCCTTTCCTGTTGCCCTTGCTCGCAAGATGTTCTCACGATCTTCCTATAGTGTACAATTATCCATTAGCACTATCAAAATGTTTAATGAATATTTTGCCACAAATTCTTGTAGACAGTTGTAACACAAGCAGAGTGGAGAGAGTAAATAGGAAAACCTTTCCCGACATCATGTCGATAGAGACAATATGAGAGACGGTTGCTTGAGAAAATATCACAGGTGCATATTCATCTTGAATAGGGGCAGGATCCAAGCTTTCTGGAAGAAAATCTTGGACAAGAGTCTGGTCCTCAGTTTCCATCTTTTTTATTGTCCATCCATGTTCCTTTTCAAATTTATCCCTCTCAGCATGAGTAACTTTTAAAGCATAAGCCACACCACTAGTAAGGGGTCTCTCAAAAGCTGTTCTTTCTGTATATTCACCAAATGTTTTCTGCGGAAAGAAGAAACATAAAAGGTCAAGCACAACCACATTACTGTTTTCCCCTTGCTTATGGTTTAGAAGATTCTTAAATCCTAGAATTGCATGTGCACAGTGCTGTATTAACTGGACGTATCAAGGGGGATAAGCTAGCACTTCATTCCCCTAGGCCATCCAGTAAACTAAAGACCAGCATATGATTTAAACAAACAATTACCTGATCAATAGCGGTAGGATGTTTCCCGTGGTGAAATGTGGAGACAAGAATAGCTAAAGCATGAACATGATTCAGGCTCACATTAAACTGATCCTGCAACATCCTGGCTCGTTCATCGCACATGTTGGCAAGGGTTTCTTTTCTCCACAAATGGTCTCTTTCATTCAAGTGCCAAAATAGCCAACCAGCCGTAATGAGTCCAAATCCAACAAATGCTATCAGTAGCTTCTTCCTCCACTTGCTAGCAACCTTAGGAGGACTTTGGGCTTGCTGTTGTTGTTTCTCTAGTTGCTTTCTCTGACCCAATGGCTGCTCCTGAACCATTTTTCGCTGCCAAGTAAGTCGCCATTCATGAACCTGCTTCTGCTTTTGCTTCCTCCACATTTTAAAAGAAAACCCAGGCATTTTGTAGCAAAAGATCATTCCAAAGAAAGCCCACCAATATTTAATTACGAAAGAACAAAACATCTGAGAGTCTTCTTTTGCACACTCCACATGTGGCCCCGATTCCAAGTTGCTCTAATCAAATGAAAACAAAAGAAACATTAATTACAGTCCCCAACGAACTAAACGTGTATGTGTTCTCTCCAGATTAGTAGCAAACATACAAAATAATGCACATTAAGTATTAAAATTAGAAAAGAAATAGAAAAACCAACTTCCACATTTTCACACATGTTTTGATTTTAGAAATGTATTAGATGCATGGTCCTGGCATCAAATCACAGCTACAACTCAGAGAGAAAAGAATATATGCGATTGTGAGGAAGTACAAATGTCCTCCTTTTGATCATTCGACCTTCCATAATATATAGTTTTAAAGCCCGGACCAGATTGGCTGATTGACAGAAAGGGGGTGAGCATGAATCACAAAAAGATGTATGCCAGTATTGGAATATAAACTGTAATCATGACATCCATAGTTCATTCTAAACATCAAAGTTTTACCTTTCCACTAATCCTATTAGCTGCAATCTTAGGGTTATTATCGTCTTGAACCAGGCATTGGTCCTTAGCTTCAAGATTTTCTGCGAGCCAATCATAACGCTTTTGTATCTCTTGCTCATCGGAACATACCTTCAGGCCACAGGAAATTTCATCACCAAAAAGCTTTCCAGGTCCTGGTTCTTTGGTACATTCAAGGGATGTTAGCTGCAATACAAGGAGACTAGTGAGAAGAATTAGAAACATTGAGACATGTACAAGGTTATTCTAGTGATTATACAGTTTTGTTTCCTCTTAATACACAAACAAGTCCAGGGCACCTCACATATTGCTGGAAGTAAAGGTTAAAAATAAGTGGCACATCAATTATTCAAAAAAAAAAACCTATCCAGTACACCTGGCGGCTAGAAAAGTAGCATACAGCATTGCAACATAATGCCATAACAGATAATTGATACACATATTTGCATTGCTTTACTTTTCCAGAACAAGCTACAGATTTGGGTGGACTGTTATAGCCTGCCTATGTGGACCAACAACGTATTGAAAACCAGTAATTCATTCTAAATCTAAATTAAAAGGTAGAAACTCCTCTGACTCAAGAGATTAACCCATTAAGGTAGAACAAAGGCAAGTAGCCAATCCTAATTCAGATTTAGATAAGAGGTAATAAAGAGTACTGGAAATTTCAAAGCACTGAGACATCATTGTCTACAAGATGGAATTCTATCTCCAGTAATTAACAGAATCACAATCATCACCATTGAAACATCATTAAACTCCATCCTCAAAAGTTTTCTTAACAGCCTGTAAACTCTTCGCTTCTCAAACACTTCCATGAAACTACTATACTTCATGGAGCCGACTAAAAATCCACTTTAATCCAACTATTCGATATTAAAACATCAGAAGAGAAAACAATTTCCTGATTCAGTCTCGTGTATTCCAAGCATTCCAGTTCACATTTTAATATAAAATTGTAAGCCACCATGTTGTACTTTACACTGATGTCTGTTCAGTCAAATTCATAAACCAAACAAGAAATTTCTAGACAAGCACGTACTTCAACCATCATCTACTACGAGCTGAAAACCAAACAAATACGAGGAAAAAGGAAAAAAGTAAATGTTTAGAGATGCAAGTTTCAGAGCTATGAATGCAGCACCTGATCTGATTCAGAGAACAAGGCGGCCAATTCTAGAAGCTGGTCCTTGCTGACATTGAAATGCTTCTGCAAGATCCGAGCCTTATCTCCACACATTTCTGGAGTCTTCTCTCTCATCACCCAGTTTCCATCATTGAAATTCAAGGAAAACCAGATTACTGTAATAAGGCCGAAAACCCCGAAAATCAGAAGCTTTCCTCTCCATTTACTGGCACAGCTAGGCCCATGCATTTGCTCCATTGCCTTGGTCAACTTGAAAGTACCACCAGATAATCTGCCATTAAAGCCAGAATTCCAACTGCAGTTCAGATACATGAAGATCCCTGAAAGCTTGACAAAAAGCTTCTTCCAGCTCCACCAACAGAACTTGCAAGCAGTAATTTAACCAAAATGCTGAAAACCAGCAAAAATTTTACAGAACCCAGCTCCCAAAACCCATCAAGAACAATGCTTTATGACAAATCTCTGAAGAAGACTCAACAAAGAGTTGAATTTGCATTGAACCCACTTCAGCTTTTGAGGAGCAAACTCCAATTAAACTACCAAATCAAGAAAACCCCAAGTGGTGGTCCTCCTCTGTCTTCACACTTTCAAGCTCAATACCAACTTCATGTCTTTACATCTGTGGAGCATGTAAAACCCATCAAAACCACACCTTTTCTGGAGAACACTCAAGGGTGACTACCAATCATTCCAAGCAACAAATTTGAACCAAACAAACCCCTGTTATTATTTTGGGCAACCTGTGAAGAAATCATGAAGGAGATAAAGAAAAGAAAAACTGGCACTTTCCTATATCAGGCTCTTTCTACTCCCCACACTCCTCTGCAACCAAAAAGAAGCATCAAGATTGATACATTTCCAAAGTAAAAGCCTGAAAAACCAAAGAATAGAAAAGGTTGGGTTTTTCTGTAGAATTCCAACTGGATTCAATTATCAGAGTGAGAAAAAGAAAAAAAAAATATGTGGGAAATGATGTGTCTCTTCTTCTTTCATTCTCTCTCTTGAGTTTTCTTTTGGTATCCACTATTTGATTTGAGGTTGGGGTACATCATTATCTCATCATCTAGTGGTGGGGGGGAAGGTTAACCAAAAGCAAAACCCAATATCGAAAATTACATATATAAACAACAATGCAGAATTTGCTGTAATTAAATTTTCAAGCTTGATTTGTTGATTTCCATTAAATTTTGGTATCTGGGGCCTGGGGGCTCGTTTACTTTTGTAAGATAGTGGAAAGTGACTGCACCATCCAGTGTTTAAAATGGTGTATCTGCTCCCTGCTGCAATGCAGACATACGGACTTAACCACTGAAAGTGAAAGGCTACTGGTGTGTGTGTTTTTTATTCAGTAAATAGAAGCAATGAGGAGAAGAGGCTTCCACTCATAAAGAGGCTTCCACTCATACTTTGCTTTCTTTTTCCTCTCTTTAGCATTCTTCTTTTTCCAAAATAACAACTGGTGTTCCTAGATTTACTAGGGTTGTTTAATAATTTGTTGTCTGAATTTTTTTATCGTAAAAGACATACCAAAACCCAAGTATTGATAATTCTAGATTTCAACTAAAATACTTTAAAACTACTATTTTACTACAAATACTGAAAAATTCGGCAATAAGTCAATTAATCGGGGAAATGGGTTATAATGGCTACACCATGGATGATGTGTCGAGATTCTTCATCTGGAAGATACATTAATCATGTGGGCATCTACATGAAAATGTATGTCGGCTATATACCTCATCCTCCAATGTAAAATAATGGAAATAATTCATCACAAAATGCACAAAAGCAACGGGACTAAAACAAAACCATTCTTTAGAATAATCACAAAAACTAAAACCATGATTAGCTTGACCATCATTGGGAAGTTTTTAATTCATTTGTGAGACTTGCTTAGGTATTATTGAGTGTAACATAATCATGTGACATAAATTTGGGACACAACTCAACCACAAAGGAAAGTCATCACCTCAAAATTGTACAACTCTTTCCCTGACCCACTCTACTCTATATATAGACTAAACAACTAAACAATCATAGGTTTTATCTTTCAAGTGGGCATAGGATATGTAAGCCATTGACCTAGTTTTTCATTTTACCCTCTCTTCACTTTTGATTTTGAAGCTTCTTCATCATTTTGGCTGAATTTGTCTTGGAAGTGAAACCGTGAAAGAGGATGAAGAAATGCGTTAGAAATACCAAATAAGAACGTTCAACAAAAATCATTGCACGTCATGATTTGGTTTGGAAACTAAGAGTTAATTTATGAGATTCACATGTGACTGAGATTTACGAATTTTTATTATAAATACAAAATGTGAATTAATTTGTGCTCTGATTTTTCAATTTGACACAAGAATTAATTACTCAATTACAACAGCATATCGGATGGTGAGCTAAGTAAGGTATTTCAAATTCAATATCATTTTGTAACAAAAGTAAAAGGAAGGAGAACAGAGATGCTTCAAGCCACTTTGACATAATGGCATCAAGTGCTCTTCACTATTTTTATCTTCTCCACTTTTCTTTTCACTTCTGGTGCACATAAACTACCAAAGTACATATCTAAGAAAATGCCTTAAGCAACTACATATAGTAAGGCTCAATGATTACTTTATCCAGGTCGAAACTTTAGACCCACCACTAAGTTGTATTCTTCTTCTCCCAATGAAGATTTACTTTGATGGGCAATTCATTGAATCATTTTAACTCTTTGATTTCTCACTTTTGTCCTAGGTAAGCTAAACTTGTGAGAGATTTTGTACTGTTTTTTAATCATATGACAACTGTGTATATCATAGATTGCACAATGCATAAGCAAAAGAACAAAAATAAAATGTATTTTTATACACTAGGCATATTCTCTTATAGAATCTAGATTGCTACATTTCTACATTTTATGGCTATCTTGCATCTTAAACGAAAACTGAAAATGACCACTTCAGATACCAATGGAACTTTAGGGAAGACCCATGAAGATAAAGTATTGTAATATATTATGGTTAGCAAATATTAATCGTTTTAAGATGTCCGTTATTAAATTTTTCAGTTGTTGACCTATCATCCGTGTAATTGATGTTAGGTATGTGCTTTGAGAATTTATAATAATATTATCATCCTGATAAACTTAACATATGAAATTAAGTAATTCATACGCGTCATATTTGTTCTTATGTACATAAAATTGAAGTTTAAACTTGAAGGCAGAAAACATAATGTTAAATCAATTTGATTAAACTCATGCGAAAAATACATGTGTTTCCCTCAAGCTGTATTTGATTGGGGATTTCGAAGGTGGGAATGTGAAAAAGAGACAATTCGGGTGTTTGGCCAGCCATGGTTGAGAATCGGTTTTCGTGAGCTTTAAAAACAATGTAGCTTTGCAACCCACCTCCTTCTTGAGTTTGTTCCCATGAAATTGAGATTATTTTATTATTTTACTCTAAAAAATATAATTATAAATTAATACATTTTATTTCTAGTATCAATATAAAATTTTCATCTATATTCTCATTTCCATTCAATTTAACCAGACAACTAATTCGAATTTTTTATTCTCATTGTTATTCTCTATTTCCAGATATCTCTTTTCACAAATATCAATCAAATGCAGCTTCAGAATAATCGCGAAGTGCAAATCCTCGGCTACGGTGCGAGTTCACATCCTCGGATGTCGTGACGAAACTAAGTGGGGGCGACGACAGCTGCTTCTGACAACTAACGTTCCCACCTTTTCCAACTTTCGCCGCACCTTATAGAAACCCACCAAAAAAAAAAAAAGTCCGAGAAAAAATATGAGGACGACACGTTATCCAAGTGGGGGTGTGCGGGTCCCACCGAACGTTTCTGTTCGGTTATATCTTGAAACCGGATGTATGTGGCCAAGGCTGACCCGACAGACAAACCCATCCGCTACCCGACAAATCTATAGCACGTTTCATCTTTCTTTTCTTCTCTAGGAAAATACCAAAAAAGCCTCACAGCTGTGTACAAAGAAAGGCTCAAAAGTGAGGGTAAAATGGTAGTTTGGCGTCACGAGTCTGAGAGTGTCCCCAAAAGGACCAAAGCCATGTGACTGTTGTGCTAAAAACAAACCACAATAGAAGATGATGTTGACTTTGAGTTTAAAAACTTTTTGTCTATATTAAAATACTGAGGTAAGTTCCTTTGGCAAAACTTTGTTTTTATTCTTTTGTTTGTGGATTGTAGCTGTTTGGATTGGTAGTTTTTTAAGTTTACAATTAGCAGTTTAGATTCTAATTAGCTAGGTTTGTTCTAATTGGGTGCTTTCGTTTAAACTATTCAAAGTGGCATTCATAATGTAACAATTAAGTGATAAAACGTAAGATTGTGTAATTTCTGGCTCTATATTTAGTTTTCTTTAGCTCATCTGATGAATTCGAGCACACAAGCTCATGATTTTTGTTTTATGGTATGTGTTGATTCAAAGTATCTAAAGTCTGTCCAAATTAATTCTAAAATTAAAATTAAAAAATATTATAAAGACAAAATTTGAATATACAATGATGCGCTATTAAATTTAACCAATAAAAATTTAGGAAGCTTATCCCCGTTCTTCTCACCATTCCCCTTCTTTGTACTATTTCACATCATTGTGTTTCTAAAATATATACAAATTTAATTAAATATATCGTTATATATTATAGATTGGAAATGTAGAGTTAACTTGTTGATTGTATGTAGCATGCATGAACACGTTTTCATCTCCATGGTCCCACTAGATAATGTGATAGCAATGGCAATGTCACTTGGGGAAAGCGATGCCCATGCGGATGCATTTGGCCAAAAGGCAGTCCTAGAGAGGAGGGGAAGACACGACACTTTTTCAAGCATCTTCCTACTCCCACACTTATGGTAACCATTACAAAAACAATAAAACAGTACAATGAAGAAATTGTGAAAAGAAGGAAGCTCTTCACAAGGTTATACTTCGCTAATGATGCAAGTTTAAATAAAGAAAATTCAATTTTTTTCTTCTTCTTGTGGTATGGCATAGGATGATGAATAGATGCATATGGTGGGGCAGACTAGGAAAAGTATATGGTTTGCAGTCCATGAATGTTAATCATGATACATATTACAAAATTATCTTATCTTCTAGTGATTTAGACTTGAGGCTAAAAAGATGTCTCAAAGCACTACAAATAGTATCCACTTTAAACTATTCCAACAAATCTTATAGCCATTTGCTTTGTGTTGCATGGGCTGTATAGACTAGGGGTGGACAACCAAACTGAAAAATCGCAAACCAAATCGAATCAAACCTTTGGGTGCGGTGTAGTTTAGTGTAAATATTTTATTCAAAATATATGCCTTGCAAAATCGAATCGCATCACTTGTAATGATGCGATTTGTGGTTAATAAATATTCAAAATGGCGGTTCACCGCATCGCACAACAAATTTAAGAAATATTCAAATTCACACATGTCATTTTTTCATTAATTATTACTGTGCTATCATGCATTCTTCACAAGTAATCAAAACCTCAATTCTAATTAATACATGTTATCTTTAAAATAGTAATATTTGATGATGAATTTTGATTTTAAAATGAATTTGGATCTACTTATATTATGTATGAATTTATAAAATTTAGAAAATGCATACGAAGTCAAACCACACTGCATCAAACCGCTCATTACAGTTAACCGCACCACTTTAAATTGCTTGTAGGTGAATTGACTTTGGTTTAAGATTTTATTAAACCGCATAGGATGGTGTGGTTTGCGGTTTTACTCCAAAACCGCACTAAACCGCACCATGCCCACCTCTAGTATAAACTACATACCACACTTTATTATTAGGGAAAATTGCAAAAATATTATCTAATTATTTTTCATTTTTATGCATTTATTATTTAGATTAAAATATTTTATTATTCACCATCTATACTCTTATGACATTTACACAATACCACCTCCATCCCTTTTTTTTCCTTTAATTTCGACCTCTCTCACACCGATTTCAGTTTTTCTCAAGTCCTAACCCCCAAAAGCCCTTTTTGTTGTTATGAACTATTGTGAAGCTTTGTTGAACTTCGAGACCTAAGAGCATGTCCACCCCAAATCCTCTAAATTGCCTTTGCCTTAAGGCAATTGGTAGGACAATTTGAAGGGCAAGGAATTGCTTTCGTTGTTTCCACCCCAAAAGGCAATATGGAGGGCAATTGCACTAATATTTCTCATTGTGTGTTTATTTTTTCATTGTAATGTTTATTTTCTTACTGTAATGTATTAGAATTATTGTGGTATTTATAGGAAAAAATAAAATTTAAGGTACTTTTTTGAAATTTTTTTTAAAAAATAATTACAAAGCAACCCCAAAATCAAAGGCCCAAATCTATTTTCTCTTTCCCTTTAACGGACCAGATCAAATTACTAAATTTTTTTTAAAGGAAAAAGTTAGTGCGCTGACATCAGCGTTGCTGACGTTAGTAAAGGCGAAAGTGCAGTCGACGACGATGGCGATTCCTACCTTCGCCCGCGCCCGCGCCGTCGATCGCGCGGACCGATCCGTCCGCTGTGGAGCGTGCTCCGCGTCGCCCTCTGTCGATTTCCTCGATAGAGCCCACCGAAAGCTCCCGCGGTGGACATGCTCTAAGAGCATCTCCACCCCATTTCTCCAAATTACCTTTGCCTTAAGGCAATTGGAACAAATTGCCCTAGGGCAATTTGAAGGGCAATCAAATTGCCTTTGGTGTCTCCACCCCACAAAGAAAATTTGGAGGTCAATTTTTTCCACCCATCACACATCAATTATGCTTCTCAAGCTTCCGGTGGAGATCAAGCCGTAGCACGAGATCCTGAAACAATATGAGAAACAAACCATTTCAATAATTCTTATACACTACTCAAAATGCAATGCAATTATATAAATTCCACAACCTTCAAAACTCATGTGCTAACCTTCAAAGAGTGCTTACAATGCTGGTACTAGTGAGGTCAATTTGACAAAATAAAAAAGAACAAAAGAATCCAACTTTAACTCAATCTATGCAGTAAAAACCTGATTTTCCAAAGTCATTTGATTATAATCCCAAAACCCAACATAGCAATTAGCTTGTAATTGCAGCTCCACAACAATCAGAAATCAATGAATCAATCACTCGATCAAAATTCAATCCAGACATCAAATAACTTAAGGCTGATCAGAATTCGACCTCGGAGCAGCCGAGGCAGTGGATGAAGCTTCGGGAGGAGAGCTTGCCAACGTCCCGCTGACAAACATTGACGACAGCCTTGTTGATGAAGCTCGATCGAGACCTCTTGTTCATCCTCGCAACAGTTGATTGATGTGGTTGATGATCGATTGTGATGACATCAACAGAGTCGAAACCGCAAGCGAAGGCGAAGGCAATTTTATCCCTCGTCCGCGCCGGAGTTCTCTATCGCGCCGGCCGATTATTCAGCACTGGATGCCGATCGGCCTCGCCCGAGGTCAATTTGGTCGATTGCACCGACCGAAAGACACTGCGGTGGACATGCTCTAAGGGCAATTGCATTGGCTGATATAACCTCAAATAATGGACAACGTGCCTTTCACATTCCCACTTTAACATCATTTTGGATGGAAAAGGGACGGATGTGGTGTTTTGTAAATGTTATAAGAATTTAGGTAATGAATTGTAAAATATTTTAATCATGATGGTAAATACACCAAAATGGAGGAGTTAGGTGGTATTTGTACAATATTCCCATATTATTATTATTATTTTTAATCAAGGAAAAACTTCTTGGATAACTGGCTAAAAGAAACAAATTCCACCATATTTTTCCTCAAATGTATGAGTAATTCTATTATTAAACACAATTTCTTTCATTTGCATAATTGTCATTATATTGTTTTCTCTTTGTATTCCAACCTCCCCGGTCACCACCTCCATCGACACCATCACCGCAAACACCACCATGGTCAGCCTATATGGTAGATAATATAAGGTCGCTTGGTCATGGTTTGTGTAATTATCTCAAAGTCGTGACTCCAATTTCCTACCGAACACCAATGGCTTCAAATGGAAAAGGCGAAGAAGAAGGTCTATTGATGGTTTCAGGTTTTGGGGAGCGGAGGTGCTCGAAAGTGCTGTCGAAGTACTTTGAAATGCATTGATGGGTACTGTATTTAATGTTAGTCATGTAGTGTAAGCACTCAAACAGACCTCCTCAGAGTCTCAGACGCACAAACAAGTGTCACCAACAAACAAGTGTCACCACCATATGCAGCTTGCCATTCTACTAGACAATAGAAACCATGAAGTACTGTTAAAACAACTACATATAAAGCAATGCACACAAACATGAGGTAAATACTAAATTGTAATAGGTGTTTTAATAATTAAATTTTTAAAATTGAATTAACTGGTAATAGTTTCTTGAAAACTTGGCTGGGGATGTTAGAATCGGGAGCGCTGAAGCAATCAACCGCTGCAATGAGGAGAAGCCTCTTTCTGGGCCTGACCATGCTCACCAAGTCAACGGCCCGGAGGATTCGCTTCCCGTAAAGCCCAAGCGTAGAACGGTACATGAATACATCTCCCTACATACTGTTTTTGTCTGCAATTTGAGAGTTAGGTCATATGGGCCTTCTGTCTATCTCTCTCTTTTTTTTTATTTTTTTTTTTTATTAACTATGAAGTGGATTTGCTAGCCCCAGCCATTTAGCCATTCCTGGACTACGTGGCTTCGATCTCCTTACGCTATGGATCATCCCAAGAATTTAGCTCCGGCCACTTGTTGCATTTGCCTTATCTGGTTCCATCAAGAATCCCCAGCAAGTTCATCAGCATAACACTCCAGAAGATCAGGCCTATTTGTAGACAATGCAAAGACAGTCAGTCCAAATATATGTTCAAGCACTAGAATTAGGTGCCATCGTATTTGTTATTGGATACAGAGATGAATAGGTATGTAAAATTTTAAGTTTCACTTATTCAAAAAAGAAGTGATTGTTTCATAGCCTAACTTGAGTTTTCATCCTTTAGAGATGTGGGATAAAAAGAAAAAGGAAAAAAAAAAAGGCCAAGTGGACCAATAAAACTGTGCCACGTTATCTTTTAAGCATAGTTCGGTGCTGAAGAATTCAGCCCCAAAAGTTAATTCATAATAATTATGTATTTTTTTTCCTTTTATTCTTGCTTGCATTTAACCGTTATTCTCTGAACACCATTTTCCAGTGATTTGGTTTTGGAATGCAGCTGTGAGATTATTCTGAAGAGTAGCTGTGACCAATCTCCTTAAACCCTTGGGTATATACTACATCACATTGTTTATTAGTTGATTTGAAATTATAAATTCTTTTGAAATGATGATGATGATTTTATCTTGTTTTCAATGGCAACCTAGGAATCAAACGTATATACAAAATGAAATTGATCCATGTCCGAATCCTTGAGTTTCTAAGTGTCATGTGTGAAGTAACGAAAGACAAGGATCTTGAAGAATTGCAAGGCTTGAAAGCAGCATTGTTTCTAGCAGTACAACAAGGGCATTGGGAGTACATTTTGCATTCATGCAAATCAAACAATGTAATCCTATATACAGTAAAACCTCCATATAAGCATACTCTATAATGGAATAACCTCCATATAATCATAAATTTTCTTAATCCCAACTTCGGACCAGTTATATTTTGGAATAACCTCCACATTGTCATATTCCATGTATAGTTGGAGTCCCGTTCTTAGAATTTTGCCTCCATATAGTCATAATTATAATAAGACCAAATATAGAGTACTTAATACTACAATAAAAATGTAAGATGAAGTTAAATATCTATCCATTATTGTATGAGATTAGAGATCCCTAGGGTGGCATGGCTACTTTTCTAGGAGGACAAGTGAAAAAAAACTCGATACTAACTGATGTCAAGTAATATGATCTAAATTTACTCTCATAATAGAGAAAAAAACTCATATAATGTAGGTTAGGTAAGAAAATCATTAAAAAAAGAAATTAAGTAAAAAATTAATTTTGATAGTCATACCTCTCTTAAAGAATAACCTCCTTATAGTCATAAGAACTATGTGGTCCCAACATTATGATTATATAGAGGTTTAACTGTATGATTAATCATAATGGCCAAAGTCTATATCAATTTGCTGTTGAATGTCATCAGGAGAAAGTTTTTACTAATTTCCTTAAACCAAATGTTTGCATTCACTTATTCTGGTGCACCGACTTTTTAGTTAATGAATTTTGCTTCATAGTCACATATCAAAAGCTTTTGCTGGATGAAATACAGGAGGTGGAGAGGGTAGCATTGCTTGAAACTCCTTGGACTCATGAAGCACTAAATAAAGATCAAATGGCGCCACGTGAAGTATTTACGAAGAACCACAAGGAATTACTGAAAAAGGGAGAAGCATCAATGAAAGAAACATCAACTTCTTGCACAGTCGTGGGTGCTCTCATTGTTACAATCATGTTTGCGATAGCATTTACGGTTCTTGGTGGAAATAAGGGAGATACCGGCCTTCCAATATTCATAAATGGAAAGGTATTCAAAAAATTTATAGTTTCAGATGCTATCTCGCACTTTTCTTCTACCACATTGGTGATGATATTTTTGGGGATTCTCACATCGTGTTATGCTGAAGATGATTTCCTCATATCATTACCCAAAAAAATGATATTGGGACTTTTCACTCTATTTTTCTCCATCGCCACCATGATGATTGCCTTTCATCTGCCCTTTACATTATGCTTCAAGGGAACACATTCATTATTGTTCCACTTATCTTGCTTTCATGTGTTCCGATTACCTCGTTCATATGGCTACAATTCCCCTTCCTTGTTAAGATATGCATCTCTACTTATGGAGCAAGAGTATTTAAGGAAGTCAAAGCTTGGCCTTAAATTCGTATCTATATATTTTTTTTATGCACATATTTGTTTTGCTCCCTTTCAAGCTTGTAAAAATAAGAGACAGTGTATTTGTTTGGACCATGTAATATAAATATATTCCCAACTTTTTATTTAAACTTCGAGTAGTCAGTAATGCAAAACATTCTTGTATTAAAAATATATTGGCATTCTCTTTTCTTCTGCATGTAAAACGGCACTGATTTGGGAGCCACAATATCGCCGGTGGTGATGTTGATTGTGCATGGGGTAGAAACCTTGCCGAGAATGTCGTGTTCGCCGCAGAATAA
Source organism: Spiraea crenata (assembly GCA_033992175.1). Lineage (NCBI taxonomy): Eukaryota > Viridiplantae > Streptophyta > Magnoliopsida > Rosales > Rosaceae > Spiraea > Spiraea crenata. Next base: position 1,271,757 of record JAVBHV010000019.1, read on the forward strand.
ACTAAGTATGAATATCTTTCAAAGGACATCTACCTTACATTGTGTGGTAACTCATGTGCAAGTAAAAGATTGTTTGCATATCTTCTAAGGAACTTTGCAAAAAAAAAAGTGTGATATTCAGACAGCTGCCGAAGATACTTTAAAGTATCTGAATAGGATATTTAAAGGAAAAAAACTCCACAATTGGAACTTTGTTATTGGATACAGAGATGAATAGGTATGATTGTTTCATAGCCTAACTTGAGTTTTTGGAAATAAGAAAAATTTATGCCAAAAAAGCAATTGACAAAGGTGCATCATTTCTTGAGGGTATAATAAGGTTGTATATGATAGTTTCTTTAATATGTATAACTGAGAAGGCACCATAAATATGGTCTTCATCGTCCATTTTGAAATCATGTTTTATGTAAATTCGCAAGCTACTAGAAATGAAAGTTGTGTGAATTAGAATATAGGAATCATCGATATATTCAATACTTAGCTTTATAGATTTTTTGTTTGTTTTGTAATATTTATTCCCTTTACAATTTTCTTGTTTTTAGCTACCGATAACCAAAGTAAGTTTAAACACCTTCCAAATAACATCTACGTTATCTTGTGTAGTAACGTAGATGGAAGCAAAAGCTTATGTATGTATCTTCTAAAGTCATTTGTAGCAAAACAATATGATATTGAGACAAGTATTGACGATGCTTTAAAATATCTTATTAAGGTATTTGAAAAAAAAAAAAAAAAGTCACATTTGGAATTTTGTTATTGGATACAGAGATGAGGATGTATGTAAAAAGTTAAGTATTACTTATTGCAAAAGGAAGTGATTGTTTCATAACATAATGTGAGTGTTCATTCTTTATAGACTTGTAGGTGGTGGAACAAAAAAATATTCGTGCAAAAAAAAAAACTAATCGGCAAAGGTACATGTTTCTTGAGGGTATATAAAAGAGGTTTGTGATATTTTCTTTAATCTATACACTTTTGAAAACACAATAAATATAGTGTTCATCATCGGTAAATGAATCTTCGTTGATCTACATTCACAAGCTATCAGAATTGAAAGTAGTGGCAGTTATAATATAGACCATCTGATAAATTCATTACTTTGGATTTATATGTATTTTGTTTTTTTATCACGTTTATTTTCTTTGAAGAAAAAGAGGCCATAGTTGGATCAAAGAAAAATTTGTGTCAAAATAAACAATTAGCAAAGATGATTGTTTCTTGATGGTATATTAAGGAGGTATGCCACATTTTCTTTAATCACTATACTTTATAAAGCACCATAAGTGTGGTTTTCATTCGCGATGATGGAATCTTTGTTGGTGTAGATTCGAGAGGTACAAGTAAGGAAAGTGACATTGGTTACAATATATGTGACTGCGGTAAATTCATTACTTGACTTTATTATTATTTTGTTTATTTTTATAATCACACTTATTCCCTTTGAATATATAATAATCCCTTATAATTTTCTTGCTTTTGACAGTTGCAGAACAAACTAAGTGTGAACATTTTCAAAACGGCATCTACCAGACCTTGTGTGGTAACTCATGTGCAAGTAAAAGATTGTTTGCATATCTTCATAGCCTAACTTGAGTTTTCATTCTTTATAAACTTGTAGTGCCATGACGTGTACAGTGAATTTTTGGAACAAAAAAAAATCTATGTCAAAAAAACAATTGGAAAAGGTGCACCATTTCTTGAGGGTATAATAAGGATGCATATGATATTTTCTTTAATTTGTATAACTTAGAAGGCACCATAAATGTGGTCTTCATCATCCATCATGAAATCTTGTTTTATGTAACTTCGCAATCTACTAGAAATGAAAGTTGTGTCAGTTAGAATATAGGAATCATCGATAAATTCAATACTTAGCTTTATATATTTTTTGTTTGTTTTGTAATATTGATTCCCTTTACAATTTTATTGTTTTTAGCTGCCGATAACCAAAGTAAGTTTGAACACCTTCCAAATAACATCTACCTTATCTTGTGTAGTAACATAGATGTATGTATCTTCTAAAGTCATTTGTAGCAAAACAATATGATATTGAGACAAGTATTGAAGATGATTTAAAGTATCTGATTAAGGTATTTGAAAAAAAAAAAAAAAAAAAAGTCACATTTGGAATTTTGTTATTGGATACAGAGATGAGGATGTATGTAAAAAGTTAAGTATTACTTATTGCAAAAGGATGTGATTGTTTCATAGCATAATGTGAGTGTTCATTCTTTATAGACTTGTAGGTGGTGGAACAAAAAAATATTCGTGCAAAAAAAAAAAAACTAATCGACTAAGGTACATGTTTCTTGAGGGTATATAAAGGAGGTTTGTGATATTTTCTTTAATCTATACACTTTTGAAGACACCACAAATGTGGTGTTCATCATCGGTAAATGAATCTTCGTTGATCTACATTCACAAGCTATCAGAATTGAAAGTAGTGGCAGTTATAATATAGACCATCTGATAAATTCATTACTTGGCTTTATATGTATTTTGTTTTTTATCACGTTTAAAGAAAACCTCAACATTCTTCTTTTAAATTGGAAAAAGCCTACGTTTTCAATTGACAACAAAAGCAACCAATCTACAAACTGTTTCTGAGAGATGATCACACCAACTAGAAGCACATAAAACTCAGCCCAATCCTCTCATTCACTGGGATATTCCTTCACATTTCTTCCCAGCACCTCTTTGTGATGATGTCCTCGAACTCGGCACGATCCAACCACAGAGTCTCCCTCCACTTGGATCCAGCAGGCATCCTCCGCTCTGGCGTCAGCTTCCAACCACTGCATATAGAACAAAGCAGTCATAGGAGACAAAATATTAAGTTTGTGGATCACAAAACAAAGTAAAACACCCACTCACCTTGCCAGCATTGGAGCAAAGACATTAGAACTGAACATTCCAAGGACATTCATTCTTCCCTCAATGAGGACACTCCCATGTCCGGCCAAGGAATTATGCAATTCCCAAAACGAGATGCCTTGTGATGTCACTCCCCTAGCAACGCACACCATGGTGTGCTTTCCATACCCATATCCACAGTAGATGCACCATTTGTCAATGACCTCTCCATATAGTCCACAATATTTTTTATTACATCTTACTCCCGTGAAGTTCTGTGGGCGTATGATGCCACCACCATAAACTTGCAAAGTGGGGTGATCCCCTACGGTAACGGTGAACGGCCTTCCATCCAAGAGCATCTACATAAATATTTCGTGCGGAGGAGCAGTTTTGATTCCACCCACATATATCTTCTTTGCTCTCACCTGAAAATGAAGAGAGTTTTTCTTAATATCACTATTGATACTAAGAGAGTAAATCATGCCTAAGTATTGCTATTCGAGCTGAATGAATGCTTAAACCTCATTTTCCCCTCTGAAACTCATTACTTGCTTAACTTATCCTTCTAAAATTAAAGCCTTCATGTATCACTTTTTCCTTGTCCAACAAATCTGTCAAAAATATCCCAACTTAAGTTGAAAAAATGGGGCAAATATTGTTGTACGAGGTAAAGGTCAAGAGTTCAGTGAGATAAAATGAGATAAAATGAGATAAAATGAGTTGTAGGAGGCAAATGAGAAACCGACACTTTAAGACCATATTAACTTTATCTATATTATAACATGTATAAGATTCACACCTGAATTTGCATTTTAATGTTTAACAAGTGTGCGTAGAGGTCAAAGTTCGGTGAGATAAAATGAATTTTAGGAGGCAAATGAGAAACCGAAACTTTAAGACCATATTGATTATATATATCATAAAACATGCATCATCATAACTGAAATTTGCATTTTAATGTATAAAAAGCGTGCACTTCAATGATTATCAAAGAAACATAGAATAAAATTGTTACCTCTCGTATTAGGCAGCCTCAAATGATACTAGCTGACGATATGTTAAAAAGTCAAATCCGCAATTAACAACTACCACATAGGTTTTGATGACACCCTCAGCATCAGCCACCTCCAATGTTAGCCATCAAGTGTAAGTATCCAAACAGACCTCTTCAGACGCACAAACAAGTCTCACAAGACGCAGCTTGGCATTCTAGTAGACAAGAGAAAACACGAGGTACAGTTAAAACAACGACATACAAAGCAACACACACACACACACAAAAATGGCCATTATTCTAGTTAGTAACATGATGGGTAATTTTCTATTGAAAGCAATGAATGGGAAGAAATTTATGACATGCTCAAACCTTTTCCTAGTTATAAGTTTCCACGGCAAAGTTGGCAAGGATACGCATCACGAAATTTTTCCCAGAATAACGAGGTGGAAAGCCTGGTGTCTATTCAGATAGGTTAAAAGTGAGTTAAACAGTATCTGCAAAAGTAGTGGAAATGAACCGTATTCTTAGGGTTTTAAGTCAAATGATGATCGTTAGACAAGAGCCAATCATATCACATGAGTATAACCACCTCAGTGATGCAATAAAAAAGTGAGCATGTCAAGCATATTACAAGCAAAAGGGAATTACCGTGGCGACCGGCTTAGGCTCAGGCCAAATTTGTCTATGAAATGTCGAAGGAGGGAGAGGAGCCTCTTCTTTGGGGTGGGGACGAGAACAATAGTTCCCGTACCCAGACCCAAAAGAAAGGCATTGAGGCTACTCTTCCCTCAACTAATTTTGCTACTAGTACGCTTTGATTAGTGTCAAAACATGAAGATAATGATGATGATTTACTACACAGCTTTCCCACCAGAGACCGAATAGTTGTTGCCTTATTCATCTCTTGCTCCTCCACTCAGCTCTGTTCCTAAGAATCATTGTAGCCTATTAGATTTGAAACCCTAAACCCCGAAATCCTAAACTCAATTTTACCATACCAAGGTATACAATGGCAATATACCTATTGCCATATTGGAATACATCTATACCAGATGTTACTACAGTAAAAATAAAATAAAAATCAAGCAAACTGAATTCATGAAATAAAATAACATACTCACCCCAGAGAGACAACTGTGAGTCTACTGCTGCCCTTCTCTGTCTGTAGGGTTTCTTTTTCGGCTGTTTTGGCTTTTTGTGGTGGTCATTGGTACTTTCCTCATCGTTAGTTTCATCCTACGGCTGAGGATTTTCCTATTCTTTTTTCGGTTTGTTATTGCGAGTCTTGTGACCAGTTAAAAATAGAAACAATTACATTTTGGTACTATTTTAAGAGTACAATATCCAAAAACACTACTACACCTTAAACATTACAAAATAGTATTACTTTTGCCACATGTTAAATTTTAATTGGGTTCTACATTTTTTTTAACGCTTTTATTGACACACGCTGTAGTGTCACCCCGACCCACATCTGTACCCACACACGCTACAGTACTTTCTCCAAATTTCCCTATAAAACAAAAAAAATTCCCGATAAACAAAGCCGCAAGTTATGGGTAAAACACTCTTTTACCCATAACTTTCTCATCTGGACTCCGTTTGACACGAAATCAATTGGGTTGGATTCGTCTCGCCACCCTCTTTCCATAGACATCAAGATTGTAACCCCAAATCTACTGTAGAGATAGAACAGGGTAGCAACGTCTTCATATTTCCGGCGAGATTCTCCGATTCAGGCGACAAATGGGATGAACCACCACCCAAAACTTCATCCTCTCATCATTCTAGACAGAGCCCAACCAACATTGAGCCTTAGTTTGCAGCAGATTATCGCCGGTGAGCCTCACATATTGATTGAAACTTTCAGGTGAATTTCCGGCGAGTTTCCGGCCAAAGTAATCTTTGAAACTAGTCTAGAAAGCTTTGTTGGGTTGTTTAGATGAAGATTGATATAAAAATCGTGTGAATTGATGGTGAGTCAACACAGCTTTGTCAACACAGATTTTTCGAAGGACTTTCTTCAACACAGCTGTTCCTTCATTTTGAAGGAACACCTCCTTCAAATTGAGGACGAACTCCTTTGAATTTCAAGAAACAACTTCATATTTTTGAAGGAACACATCATTCATTTTGAAGGAGCACATCCTTAATTTTGAAGGAACACATCCTTCAACTAGTTGTTCCTTCATTTTGAGGAACATATCCTTCATTTTGAAGGAATACATCTTTCAATTGGAAGGAACACATCCTTCAGAGTTGAAGGCACACATCCTTCAGAGTTGAAGGCACACATCCTTCAGAGTTGGTGGAACACATCCTTTATTTTGAAGGAACACATCCTTCAACTAGTTGTTCCTTCATTTTGAGAAACACATCCTTCATTTTGAAGGAACACATTCTTCAGAGTTGAAGGCACATATCCTTCGGAGTTGGTGGAACACATCCTTCAGATTGAAGGAACACGTCCTTCAGATCTGCAGGTGTTCCTTCAAATTATTTTTCTTTTAAAATAATATTTTTTTAATTCAAGTTAGTGGAGTGCGTGAGCCCCACGCACATGGGATGTGAGTGGGCTTCTTGGTATGATTTAATATTAAATTATAACAATAGTAGTAAATTGTAAGAAAAAAAGTGAGGTAGTGTTTTTGGTAATATTAAGATCCATATAGTAGTTTTTAGTAAGAGCCCCTTAAAAATAAGTTCACCGTAGGACTTTTTTCTACTCATTAGTTTTATGAGTGTGTTAAATTATTATAATTTCATGAATTGCTTCAAAATACCAATATACCTTTCTTCATGCCAAATTATTAGGAACTATCGAAAGTCACTCCAGGACATGTCCTCCAATGCATCTTCAGCTCAGGCAGTTGTTGCATTTGCCTTATCTAGTTCCATCAAGAATCCCCAGCAAGTTCATCCGCATAACACTCCAGAAGATCAGGCCTATTTGTAGACAATGCAAAGACAGTCACTCCAAATATATGTTCAAGCACTAGAATTAGGTGCCATGGTATTTATTAGCACCACTATGATGTTTGACAAGTCCATATTCAGTCCTATAAGCTTACCCATCAATCTCCAAGCTCAAGACATTACAATTTCCCAAAAGAAACGCGACAAAGCTTCTCCAGATACTGACCTGAAGAAGATCCCACAACAACACTGAGCTTCAGTTAAGCTCACATCATATCCGTTGTATTCTAATAATCTTCAAGAAGTTTAACCTCTTTCTGCCCACTTCATGAGGTAACTAGTGTAATGAAGAAAATAGTAATAAAGTGCCTCAAACTTTCCAGCTACAAAAGATTTGTATAAAAGATATCAGCCCAAAACACTCATCAACATCACCAAAACGCATTTTCATGCAGGAGGGAAAGTTAATCGAGCTCTAATCCAAATTCATGTAACTGTTAACCTTCATAGATAAATTGCCATAAAATGGCAGGTCATATTAAACAAGAGAGTCACTGCACGCAAACTAGTTCACGAAAGAAGGTAACAAGCTAGTCTTGAAATAAACATAATACAATACATGATACAAAACAATCCTCATGGATTCTTTCTGAAAGGATGGCGTTCATTTGGCATGCAATCTGCCTTAGGAGGGCCGTTGTATAGCATATCATGCATTTTCGAGTACATCATCAACTGAGAAGGGTCGCTACCACCACCACCACCACTACTGTTCTGGGATGCCCGCGAACTCTCTTGCAGTTTAATTTTCTCAAACAGATATTGCTTTTCTGCCTCGGCTTCACTCAACCGCTGTTTCAAGTAGCTGCTGGCATATTCTTCCTCCGATTTATCCGACTTGGCAAGAGCAATTCTTTGGAGCCTTTCAGCCTCTCGTTTTGCCTCATCGGCCTTGAGTTGGAACATGTCAGCCTCTGCATGTTTGAGCCTCACAATTTTCTCCAGCTCTTCGATTTGCCCCTTCTTCTTTTGCCTCTCCTGCTTCAACTCTTGAACTTCCCTGGCCTTGTCCTGGAGTTCCCTATCACAAGCCTCAACAGCCATTCGGGCTTTCTTGTACATTCTCATCTTCTCATCAGCCACCATTTCCATCTTTCTTATGGCCTCCTGTACCACTTCAGCAATTCGATTACAAGCCTCCTGTGGGGCTATTAGTCGTCCACTTTCCCCGTTTTCCAGGCTCTTTGGAGAGTCCACTTCAAGCTCTTCATCAAGGACATATTTCGAATCAGGAAAATATAAATACAAATTGACAACACAATATGCAGATGTTGAAATCTAAACCGAAGTTCCACAAGAAAAATCCTAAAATTGGTGTTAATTATTCCTTAACCATGAAATTACTCCACAAGACTTTAACTGTACCAGAAAGAATAATTTCTCCCTAGAATGAAACTCAAATTTCAAACCACGTGGAAATAAATAAAATGCTTCACAACACTGCATACCTTGGAAAAACATCAATATTGCTCTGCAAGCTGCTGTTGAATCTGCAAGTCCACTATTGATCTTTTCTTTGAGCTCCTCACACTTCCAGAAGAGTTTTTGCCCTCTGGTGTCTTCACTTCCGCGAAAAATTCTACTAACAAAATCAAGCTCCCTCGTAAGTGCCTCCCGGTCCCAGGCAGGTGCACAATGTTGAAAAACATCTTTGACCCAACCCAGTAGCTCAGATGTTCGATTGCAAGCTCGACACCTAAAAAGCATTTCGGATGGCCCTGCTCCACTCCTAACAGAGGCACCCATGGATATTAGTCCATCACGAATAGCACAGTCAGTGTGAGTCCAATGAGAACACAAATCACAACCAACCCAACGGCAAGTGTTCACTTCAAAATCAAACTTGTTGCAGACTACACACATGCAAAGATTGCAGAAACCATTTCTTTTGGTGCATATCTCACAGGTACAATCGTCCGCTGGAATCTGGTTTTGGCATGCTATGTTTCTACATCTCTTGTACACAAAAACTTCAATTAAGGAAGTTTGAGAGAGACTAATATTTGGATGCAAGAATGCCAGAATCCCAGTATTTATTGCAACAAGGATTTCAAGCTGTACTCTGTGTGCTCTAATCAGTGTCTTAGCTGTTAAATCACTTCTACTCTGAACAAGCTTCTGCAAACTAAAAAATTCCTCCCTCTGTTGTGAACCACCATTCCCGTCAAGGATCACTCGAAGGTTGCTCTTTAATTCTTCTTGGAACTCATCGGGTAGGTGATGCATCTTTTCAGCGATTACATCAACTCTCTCCCTTGCTATTTCCCGAAGGGATATCTTATCAGCACTGGAAAGACGGCGAACAACTGACTGTTCAGGGCAATCAATTTCTGCTTTTCCGTTCTCCATCTTCTTTCCCATGATGGCATCTGGAGTAGGCCACGTTTCTCGAGAACTGGCACTCTCAGTAGGGGACTCACGTCTGTGATCAGAATTTGATCTAGGTTCTTCAGGAGAAAGCCGAGGATCAGAAGAGACAAGGGACAGGGATGTTTGTAGTCCCCCAGCACGTGGTTGCTGACGTGGAGGAAGCATTCTTAATTGAGACTGATGATGTATATTGGAACCAGATGACGTACCCATCCACCAATTCTGCTACTTCTGCACCTGCAGAAAGGATGTATTAGCTGGCAGTTTTGTACCATTTAAATTCGCCCGAAAAATATTTTGCTAAGCACATATGCTTCAAACTTTAGAAACACTGTAAACATGCAGAAACAAAAGAAGATTATCTCTTGTTGACAGGAAAGAACATACACTCCACAACCCCGAAAGAAACAGATGTTAATATGCACGATAATAAATGTTTACGATCGGTCAAGAGGAACTCTCAAAAAACATATTGCACATAACGAGGTAATTGGACGGATTTTTAGTGCCATCAACATGGCTAAACTACTTGTGCCTAGGGAAACTGCTACTAAAAGCATATCATTCAATTTCCACAGAATCCACTAAACGCGTTCATCTGGTCATAAAGATTAATCTTACCACCAAATCCTTAGGATGCATTACTATTCCTAGCCAGTACGAAACGAAGCACAACAAAATGAACCTTTTAGCAGAAAATAACTAGTCTTTAAACTCAACAAAGTAGATACTACAAATTCAAGCTTTCTCTTTCCATAATCTTAAGCTCATTCAACCTCCGAACCATATGCTCTAAAAAAATTTCAGTCACCAAATATACAAAACGATACAGCTTTCGACGAGCATAAAATTTCCAGAAATAAACAGCAAAAAAGACGAACTTTACCAATTGGCTCACAATAGAAAGCCCTAACTTTCTTATTTTAAATGGGAAAAAAAAAACCTACTTTTCCAATTCAATCTATATGATTGGCGACCAATTGACGACGAAAGTAACCGGTCTACGAACTAGATCAACAGAAAACTCAGCTGAATCCTAATTCAAGTAATTGCCTTGGTTTCAGTGGGAAATTTCCGTCAAAATTAGCAGATTGGGCTACAAATTGAATGCGAATTGAGGAAATTTTCTTTCATTTTCCACGATTTTCTGAGCGACCAAACAGAAAGTAGCAAGAAAGAGAGCTTACCAGGCGAAGAAGCCCGAGAGGAAATTTCGGCCCAGCAGAGAAGACAACGACCAGACGCGGAGGAGACAGATTTTCACGAGTTTTTATCCATTTTTTCTTTTCATGAATGGGTGATTTTCCAGTTTCACCCTTTGAAGACCGAAGTTCAGAACCGCCCGTTGAGGATGAAATGGTTATTTTGCTATTGGCCTGCTTTGACTTTTTTGCCCATGTTTCTTTGACAAACGTCAAATTTAGAAATGAAAATTTTTGTTTTGAAACAATCGTTACCTTTTTCTGGATCTTATTAATCAATCATCTTATTAGATTAGTTTAACCTTATTCATTAAGGTATTATTTCAGACAATTTGCGATGTGAAGCATGATTAGCACACTTATTTCAACAAGTTGTGATGGCTGATTGCCAATTTGCCCGCCTTTGAGATTTCAAGGGCCAACTTGTAGCACTTTCAAAATTGAGATTTTTAGGGCCACCTTGCACCTCTTCCAACATTGCAAAGAAGATATTGTTGTACCAAGTAAAAATGTACAAACCTGTTTTATTATGCTCCATAGTTCATGGAATAGTATCTACAGTATTAGTATTGCACAAAATTCCTCCGAGGGGAAAGAAAATATGGTAACAAAGTTATTGCATAAACATTAATTATTTAAATAATCATGAAAAAGTACTCATCTGCATACATTACACCACCCACCCACCTCAGTAAGAACTGTTTTCTTATCAACTCTGGTCACCAGTTCAAAAAATATGTCTCTTTAACACTCACCAGTTTTGAACTACACCACTAAGACTTACCCAACTTTGTGCATGAGACAATATATCTATTAAAAAGAAAAGTACTTTTTGCTCCTCATTTCTGGCTGCCAGCTTCAACAGGCTCAACCACCTCGGCCTCCGACGTCTCGGGGTTGTGCTGTTGGTATCCTGGGTGCTGAACTTCAGTCTCTAGTGTCTCAGCCTGGTGATGGGGGGATTCCGGATGCTGAATCTCAGCAACAGGTGTGGACCATTTCCCAGAGAGCGCCAACCCCATCATCTCATATATCTTTCCACCCAATTCCGCTGGATTCTCCGGCTGTCATGAAGAAAATATACAATTTGAACATGCCATGAAGAAAATATACAATTTGAATATGTTAGAGGATTACAGAGACCATCAACACAGATGTAATATCAACATTTCAGTGTTACTAGAATGTATTCCTAGAGGGGAAGAATTGTCCCTAGTATTGTGTCCTAGTCGAACAATAGTGGCACCTTTAAATCCGAAAATCAAGTCTCATTTTCACCACATGCAAGGTCAAGTGCAGTTCCATTTAGGGCCCTAGGTTTTGTAGGTGTGAAAGTTATAATGAAAAAATATTGAGCAGTTTAATTAAGAGCATGAGTACTCACGGTAAATCCACTAGACACCAAAGCTGTATCATACAAAAGATCAATAGCTCTCACAGCATCCTCATCATCAGGGTTAATCTTGCTTGCAGCCTGCAAAATAAGTTTAGAATGCCATTATACTTGTGAAAACCTTCAAGTTTTACATGGTTAAGAGAATAAGTTTTTATGTACAAACATACATTCAAGTTTTTAATGATTGGGTGCTCAGGATTAATCTCAAACACCCTCCTGCCTCTCATAAACTCCAGGCTAGAAGTATCACCGGCAGTTTGTGCCTTCATCAACCTGAAAAGGTCCAATGACAAGTTAAAAGGATAACAATTAAATTCGGTTACTTAAATTCCTAAAGCATGTATAAATTACAGGGTCTGTACCTCTCCATGTTCGCAGACCAGCCAAATTTACCAGATACAAGAACACAAGGTGACGAGCTAAGACGGTTTGAAATCTGAACACTGGCAACTTTATCACCCAAACGCTTCTTAATCCAATCACATGTTGGGCTATATTCCTGCTTAATCTCCTTTTCTTTTTCTTCATTCTTATCCCCTGCAGAAATTCCAATGTTACAAATCAGATTTTTCAGCTGCATCCTAAGCATTAGCATAGGAAGACAGAATCAAAGAAGCCATCGTGGAACAGATATCTTCAACTCAGAAGGGACTGACTAACCCAAATCCAGATCTTCCTTGCTAATATCAAGGAAATTTTTCTCCTTGTATGATTTTAGGTTCTGGATGGCAACCTCGTCAATCGGATCAACTAAGTACAATACCTACAAGAATATCCCAATGTAAATCATGCATGGATACATTGAACAGAACAATAACGGAATAATAAGCAATTATAATTGAACTAGTGGAGAGACAATACATACTTCAAGATCTTTCTCAAGCAGTCTCTCCAGGAATGGTGTATTTCTTGCACTTGTCACGCTGTCAGCAGCAATGAAATAGATGTCCTTCTGCTCAGGCTTCATGTTCTCAAGATATTCATCTAAGCTGATCATCACATCCTCACTTTGGGAAGAGAAAAATCTAAGCAAAGGAGCGATACGCTTATGATTTTCACGATCTTCAATGCAACCCAGTTTCAAGTGTTTGCCGAAATTATCCCAGAACTTCTCATAGTCCTGTGAGAAACAATAAAGGGTTGATATCATTATCAGAAGCAATTCGATTGGCAAAGATCAAGGAGGATGCAGGAAAGGAGACATGCAAGAGGAGTGATCTTCAAGATCACTGAATTTGAACTATATTTCTATAACGAATGGAAAAATATGAAAAACAAAGACTCACTGGATGTGAAATATATTTCTACAAGAAAGGAAACATACAAAAAACAAATACTGATAAGGAAACAGGAGCAAAAACATACTGCTCTATTTTCACTCATGGATATTCCCAGCATCATGTCAAAAGCCTTCCGAACCAAACGCTTCCTCATAATGCGTACCTTCAGATAGATCACAGAAACAACAGTTCGTTTAAAACAAACTACTAGCAACATAAAGGTTAAAAAGACAATGAGGTGTATGCACTTACAATACGACTCTCCTGAAGAATTTCACGTGAGACATTGAGTGGAAGATCATTTGAGTCCACAACACCTTTCACAAAGCTCAAATATCGTGGGAACTATGCAGGCCAATGTAAAAGTGATTAGAACCAGCAAGTTTTTCATAAGAAACATGTACGACTGAGCTGTAAAAGGGTCTTTTATTTTGTTTACCAGTTCCCCATCGAAGTCATCTGAAATGAACACCCGTTTGACATGGAGCCTTATATTTTTTGTCTTGGGATTGACTATGTCATCTTTCCCCATAGGAGCAACAGCTGGAACATAGAGAATAGACCTGAACTCTACTTCACCCTGCAAATAACAACCTTTTCAGCTTAAAAGCAAAAGAAATGAGCAATCCACATTATCTTAACTTCAGGGCTTGGAGGCCGTATTTTCAATTGTCATTCACTTCAAAGTAATTTCTATTGGTTATCCAAATTAAGATAATACCATTAAAATTGCACCAGATAAGTATAGATTTACAAATCCTACAACAAAAAGAAATCCATGGTTAAGGAACTTACTTATTTTCAATTCTACATTCTTTTTATCAAACTCAAGAATCAGGAATCATGTAAAAATCACAAAAATGCATCATTTACTTCAAAAGACTACTACACGCACAAGAAAAGGGCAGTTTTTAGGAACTAAATGTTTTTATTAGGGAGTAATAGTTGTTCATACCTCCGTTGTAAAGTGCGAAGATGCTAATGGATCCAAATATTCATTGAAAGTTTTCTTGTAGAACTCATTGTAATCCTCTGTATTAACTTCCTTAGGATTGCGAAGCTGTACACATCAGTCGAGATTACGTATTAGTTTCCCTAAAAATAGTTGCTACCTTAAGAACAGAGTAAATATTGTAAGAAACTTATGAGGCTCACCCATATTGGCTGTGTCTCATTAACAAGATCCCAATCCCAGTATTTCTCAACAACGGTCTTTGTTTTCTTCTTCTTCTGTAAAAGTTAATTCATTCATCAGGCATCAGCGACATAGAAAATCTTACACAAAAATCTCATAATAAGCAAAAGTACCTCAGTTTTCTCATCTTGTTCATCCTTTTTCGATTCAGCTGGATCCTCATCTACCTCAACCTGATATGAAATTGTTTTGCCCGTAAGATAAAACAGAGACACTTATGACAATAAAAAGCACTGAGAAGATAAGTAAAAGAGCCATACCTCTTTAGTGTATCCCTTTTCCTTCCAAGTATAAATAGGAAAGGAAACAAACTGCGAATAATTCTTCACAAGCTTCTCAATTCGTTCAGGATGAGCAAAACCTTTGTCATCACGCTGATATTAGACAGACAGATAAAGCATTAGCTAGGAGAAGCCTACTTACAAATGAGGTTGAAGGGAAAAAAATATTTTTGTGATGTACCTTGAGATACAAGGTTAGGCGTGTTCCTCTAGGAAGAAGCTTTTCAGGGTCAGTCTCTTCTTGAATTGTATAAGAGCTAGCATTCACCTCTCCTTGCCATACATATTGTTTATCAGACTTTGGGCTCTTTGTAGAGACTACAATCTACAGCCAAGAGGAGATCAACAATCAAGCACTACATAACTTTATATGCACAAGGGAGGAACTTGGGGAGTAAGAGGATTACCCAAAAGGCTTATAAATTCAGCCACTTAATCAAAGAACAAAGAAAGGGAAAACTAAAAGTCGCAAAGCACATAGTTTTCTGGTTAAAACTTACCCGATCAGCAACAAGGAATGCTGAGTAGAAGCCGACACCAAACTGACCAATCAAATTGTTGTCACCACCAGCATCTTTGCTATCCTGATAAAAAAGATTTGTAAGCATATAAAATAACGCAATGAAGAGGTTCCCAAATTTAAAACCATTTATAATATCTAAAGACCAATTATACCTTCAATCCCTTCAAGAACTTCGCAGTCCCACTTTGTGCAATTGTCCCCAGACAGTCAACAAGCTCTTGGCGAGTCATCCCAATTCCAGAATCACTTCACACAGAGGGAAAGCCACATCGTTGATATCGTGAAGAATAATGATTAAGGGAAAAAAAAAGACTGTAAAGACCAATAAGGCTTACGTGATATTGATGATCCCGTTCTCTGTATCAGTGTGTATACGGATATCTAGATCCCCCGCACCCTTCAAAATATCAGGATCCGTAACACTGAGAAACCGGAGCTTGTCCAAGGCATCACTTGCATTGCTGCAGAAAAATTCATAATGTTAACCTGTCTGAATAACTAAGTACCCTCTTAAGTTCAAACAATACAATTATCTCTTGACTCAATGCATCATAAGTATCATCTATTGTGGCTATTGAGTGGTTCCACCTGTTCACTGGCAATTTTCCAAACTTTGAATGTTACCATAGAAATTAAATAGCAATGTTAATAACACACCGGCCATTATTCAAGGATTAATTTTACATAAGATCAGATGTACACAAAAAGGATACCTGATAAGCTCTCGAAGAAACACCTCCTTGTTACTGTACAGGCTGTTAACAATGAGGTCCATGAGTCGACTGACCTGGCACCATGAAGACAAAAACACTTGAAAACTGTTCATTCTCACAATCATAGCTCAAAAAGCCATAGCAGCTTGAAAAAGAAAGTACCTCAGCTTGATACTCGAATCTCTCAGCCGGCGGTGCAGCCGATGCATCAGAGGCTGCAGCGGTGGACTCATACCGGTTGCCAAAATACAGGCCATTTTTTAAGTGAGTTGCGGAATCCGCAGGGTCACGCTTCCCATTGACCAACACCGAATGCCATCTGACTTGGGTATCAGTCTGCCCCACCTAATCAAAATTTGTGTAACAGAAGAGTAAGCTTAACAACAATTTTGTCGAAACAACTTAAACTAAATAACTTGCACTCGTATCGAACCAAGTTTTACCTTAAACTAGTATTGCAAAATTTAACTAATCAAAAGGACTACTTTGAATATTGAACAATCAGAATCAAATAACAGAACAATGAAATTCCAAGTGGGTTCAATCATGAAGAAACAAAAAAAGACAATTAAAGTCCAATCGCAAGCAAAACCCAGTAATAAAAAGCAGTACTTTCGATCACTAAACAGTAAAAAATGAAATCTTTATTCGATCATCTTCTCAAAAGGGTGAAAAATCAAACCAATTGAACATTGGCGAAACGCACCGAATTGCAGTGGGTAGAAGCGCAGGAGACTGGGGCCGCAGAGTTCCGGTAACGGGCAGCGCCGTGGCGGAGGACGGCGGCGACGGAGCGTCGTGGAAGCCTATGCATATTGCTTGAGATCGGTGGCGGAAGGCCAATGGAGAGTTAGTGTTGAGTGGTAGAGAGAGGGCTGGAGATTGGGGGAGAATTGTGTTAGGGTTTTAGTAGGGGTTTCTGATAGAGAGAGAGTGGGGTTTGGGAAGCTTCTGGAGAGGATAGGGGTAATTTGGGTATTTGCTATATTTTTAGTTGTTGGGTTTGTTGTGAGATGTGATATGAGGCCCAATGGTAGTTTGAAGATGAATTTGGGCCGGCCGTTATTGGTTGAGGACTCCTGAGCCCGGTAAGTTGCTCAAAGTACTTATGTAACTGCCAAAAGTGTTTTGTGAAAAGTCTCTTTCTGTTATAAAAAGGGAAATGTTATTGGCACTCCACATTTTTCATTTTGCACTCCACTTCTTCTTTATATTTTACATGAAAGTGGAGTGCATAATGAAAAAAATGGAGTGCTAATAACAATTCTCTATAAAAAATTGGAGATTTTGTGTAGTTTCTTTCTGAAAAACCTAGCAATGTTGAGATGATACTTGCTTTCAACTAAAGCGCTTATAAGCATAAGTCTTTCCTATCAAAGCATTATTAACTGATCTTGGTTGAACAACTGTATACCTTAAAATCACCAATAACAAACCGGTCAGATAGGTAGGTAGCTTGACCTTTGGTTTGGTATGAAATGAACTAATAGTCATGGAATCGGCTTCATTATCTTTTAGTACAAGCTTGGTCATCAAGATATTTCTACCTGGACTTGTGTGTGTTGACCTTTTTCTAGTTTTTGTAATAAACTCGAAGTTATGCGTGATTAATCATTAATTAATGAATGTCACGCAATGCAAGCGTTCACCCTTTTGCCGTAAACTCAGGAATTATAATCAGATAAACACGATGTCCATTTGGAACAACTTATAAAAGATCCAGTCCATATTTCTTGATTATGGTCTCCAAAGACCAACAAGATAAGAGCCAGAAAGTAAGAAAGTGAAAAGAAGAGCAGCTAGCATATTGCATTTCGATTTCATTATTTAGATGAATGAACATTTAGTAATAATAATTACATACAAAAGAAAGTAAGTCGTAGGTTCTTGTAGGATTTGTCTAAAGATGAAGAGAGGTGTCAAGATCTGACGAAGAGTGGTCAAAACTGCATTTTGCAGAAGCACTTTCTTTGGCAGCTGCTTTTGAGTTGTAGTTGTCTGGCCATGATGAAACGATTGCGGATGGAAGCTGCTGGGTTTTCATTCCACAATAAGAATAATTATCTACTTGCTTGGCCTGCAAGTTAAGCCCCAGAGACAGTGAGTGATCTGCAGGCTCAAGATGTCTTGTTGATGATAAGCCATCGATATTGACCCTTTGATGATGACCTTGATGACTCTCTGATAACATCTTAAGTAGCTGCTGCTCCTCCCTCTTCTCCTTCACTTTCTGCAAATTCCGAAACCTTTCTTGCAAAAGAGCAATGGATGAAGTTGAACAAACCATAGTTTGATCAGAACTTTGCCTACCCATTTGGAGAAGACCTTCACCTTTGATGGCTTAGTGGTGTTTTCTTGAGTTTTTGGGCCAAAATGAGATGAATGTGTTTATATAGCAGAGGCGTTCTGTTCTGTTTGGTGTTTTCTTGTGAAAATTGGGGGGTTTTTAATTTGTTTTGGATGATGTAATATGAAGGAGAATCGACTGCTGTGCTGCAAAATTCCAAAGGGAAAGGATTGAAAGGCTAGTCTAGAGAAGCTGGGTTGGTGGATGGTTAGGCAAAAGCACTTTTTAAAGAGGAAGAGAGCAAAAAAAAGAGTCCAAATTTCAAATGGAAGTAGCAATTGTAATGTAGTTTGGGGGAATCAACTGGAAGGTCATGTTTTGTGTCCCTTTGTCTTAAGGACACTGTTGACATCGATGACTCTGATTTATCAACATCCTTGGCATAAATTAATATAGCAATACTGTGATACCCACACAATATAAATGTATGTACATACAATGTATTGGCACATTATTAATGGTATATCGACAATCAAGCTTAGAAAACCAGACATCTTGTAGAGAGAAAATCCTAGGGGGAATATTGATTCTTCTTTGGATCTGCTTTTAAATATTAGCTTTAGGATTCTTCAGCTTTTTAAATGAAGTTGATGCAATTGAAGATGAGGATGTACAGAAGAGACAAAGGACCAGAAGTAATATATTTGGAGTTATAGTGTTTTTGATGGGGACATCTGCACATGGCAAAATGGAAGGGAATCCTTCGTTGCCGTGCATATATATCATGCACTTTGTATCTGCAGATGAGGAGGGCTGGCATTCAAAATTATAATACAGTTCTAAACCAAGAGTAGGTTTCGTTCTGTTTGTCTTTTAGATCTTTAAGTCTGGTCAAGTAAACCAAAACCCATAGAAGTAGTTGATCATACTATCATGACGTGAATTTTCTATACTATTAATGCGATTGTACTTGTTAGATCGATGGTAATGTTATAACTGAGACTCTTGGCTAAAAATGACGAATGAGCCAGAGAATCTATGCACAGTACACTGGACCCTTTAAGGTTGTTAACAGTTTATACTTGCTAGATTTGGAGAATTGATGATATATAGAAACTGCATGTTTGCCTATGAAAGGGTACTGAAAATGCCATTTAGTCCAGGAATATATGATAATTATACTGCTGTGGATGTGTCTGATTGTTTTGGTGAAAAGAAACCAAATAGGTCAAAAAGTTTTCTAGTTTTGTGAAATCACACTGGTTTTGCATCAGCAAAAGTGATTTTAACTGATTTAAAACCAGATACTGTAGTAAAAGTTACTGTAGCAAGACAGAAAAATTGGTGGATTCTAAACCTGTTCTGAACTGAAGAACGACTGAAAAGATAGCAAAATTTTGATTGTGCTGTTTCAAAGTATAAGAAGAAATGTTTTGAATACAAGCAATACTGGGGTGGGGGTTCAGACTCCAGGTTTTAGAAGCAAGGTATATACTATGACAAACCAAACTACAACCTCTTGCGGCAACAACAACAAAGTTTTCGTGTGCAATAATTGAGTAGCTACGGACTGTTTTTTTCGGTGTAGCTACAGAATGTTGAGGGGCCAATGATTGTATATGTTTAACAAATGTAAAGTTATAATGGAGGGCAGGTGGGGGTCCAAGCAAACCCATGAATTCTGTGAAGAATCAACAAAAGCAAAAGGCTTTTGAGATAGTGGATGGCCCTGCCTTTTGTTTTCTTCCTTGAGAAAACCAAGCACTTGAACCCAAAGAACTAGAAAAATTTGTATTTTTCTGTTTGTTGATAAAATAATACCCCACTATATTAATGTTTCATGTTTAACTCATGAAATTAGTCTTCTAAAATGTTAGAACCATCTTAATTACTGTATTATTAAAATGCATCATAATAGTGTAGAAACTCACATGTCTCAAGTACAATTACAACTACACGTATCTTGGTTTGTTCTTGTTGTTTTGGGGTATGAATTTCCCCTTTATCTATTGATCCTTTTGGTTCAATCCATTCATACACTTACAAAGTTTACAAAGTATTGCAGTTTCATGATAGAGGATTGCAGTTCAATCCATTCATACACTTGCAAAAAATCAATTACAAAAAATCAATTGTCAATCTCAAGATCAAACATCTTTAACATTGTCAAATACGATGATGGAATTTACATTCTAAGCATCTGAGCAAAGTCTTTTTTGAGTATAGGAGCAAAGCCTGTTTCTACATGAAATAGTGGAATTACAAGTTCTTCAGAGGCAGCACTACAAAATGCCATCATTGAGGGCAACGATGAACTACAAACAATCTCACAAAAATGACTGCCGCACAAGCGATTCTTCTCACTACAAAATGCTCTCGCATATACAAAACAATTTACTTTTACCAGAAGGGTTTCTCATACTCCAGGGTTGATAAAGGATTACGAAAGGTGAGAAGACTACACCTAATACCATATGAGTTGCTCTTGTCCACTCTAAATTGATTGACAATATAGTTCATACCCATAGAGCATCACATATGTCTATGAAATATTAGGGGTCTCTCTCCCTCGCAACAGACCTTCACTCTTACTGTTGTAAAACTGACGTATCTTATTATAAAATATTATTTCTGGCAAAGAATTCAATCAATGAAATTATTAAAGGTTACGACAGCAGAATAATCCAGCATAGACCTTCACTCTTAGTGTTGTAAAACTGATGTAACTTATTATAAAAGATTATTTCTAGCAAAGAATTCAATCAATGAAATTATTAAAGGTTACGACAGCAGAATAATCCAGCATAGGTAAACAAGCTGTACCTGATCGTCCTTGTGTTCAGGAAAGAGGAAACTTTCACTTGGAAGCATCCAAGCTGCATAACCTGCAAGTACATAACGCCAAGAAGGTATAGCACTCAATTCCAGTTTATCAACAATGGATAAATATGGTCTAAGCATCTCAACCAAACAGAAGCCAGCCAACTGAGCACCATAAAGATAGTCCATGTATTAAGAAGCCTGCCTCGGTGATGAAATTCAAACCTATTTCTGTAAAGGAGAAGCCTTCCTATGCAGAAATATCTCAAGCCCTAAACCAACTACCAGACAGTACAGACAGTGGTGCACCAATCATCTACCTGGACAAAAAGAACAATTAAAGTATACTGTTCATCTATATAAATCCAATTCCCTACCTTAGAAAGCTGCTTCAGGCGGACCATATAGTTCCATCTGAAGACAAACATCTTCTGAAAATAACTTTCACTTCTATATATTGAGATGATGACAAAAGTTAGGAAACATCAAATTATCTTCTTGGTGAATATTAGCCCAATATTGTCCTCATATAAATCAAAGGCTAACAGAATAAAAGTATTCAGATTAGGGAAACAGAAACAAAAACATGTTTATCAGTTTTGAAGGCAAAGCGCCATCTGCTTACCATTTATTGTATGATCAAGCTGCAACGTGGTCACAGCAAAAGAATATATACACCTCAGGCAAAAAAGTGCCATTTCCTATTGTTGGTTGACTACTGGATCTCAGTGAACAAATTTCTATTCTTTGGTGTATAAGAAACCATGATCAATCTACATCCTTTAAATCTCTTTCTCTGTCAGCAATTTGAGAAGTCACCATGTTCTTGTTTACTTTAGAAAGTTCTCTGGTCAAGATAACATATGTCTGGAAACTGATACTGCGATTTTCAGATTCAATAACATGAAGAAGCTTCATACATAAATCTGGCTGCCCTACCATTAACAACCCATCGATTAACACGGTCCAAACAATCTCATCAGTATTCCATTGTTTCTCTAGCATTCTTTTGAACAAAGTTTCAGCTTCTTCAACCCGACTTACCCTGCAGAGAGCAGTAATAAGTGCCTTATAAGCTGATAAATGAACCTCAAATCCACTATCCGCCATCAATCCAAAGATTTCCATCGCAGATTCCAATTTCAAATTTTTACAATGAGCAAAGAATAGAGGAAGATAAATCTTGTTATTAGGGCACAAGCCTTTCTCTTTCATATGCTGCACCAATTCTTCTGCCTCATAATATCTGCATTCTTTACACAATCCTCTCATCAAAGTTACATAGGTATCAACAGTAGGTTCACATCCATTCTCAGACATTCTACCTAAGAGATTACACAAAATCTCTGAATAGTTATGCCTCTCACCAGAGTTGCAACTATATACTGCTTCCTGTTGGGTCACAAGCCCGACAACCTTCTCAGTCAGCAACTGACTTTCCTTTTGCAACCCTTTGACCAACACAGCATAAGTTCGATAGTTGGGGTTGCACCCAAGATCAAACATTCGCCTAAGAAGCAAGAATGCATGATCTAGCCTACCAAGCATAACAAAACCATCAATGAGCGTGGTAAATGTTACCACATCAGGAACCATCCCTTTGCTCTCCATTTCTTCAACTAACCTCTCAGCATCATCCGCCTTGCCCTCTTGACATAACCCAAAAATGAGTGCACTATATGTATATAAGTTCGGCAAGCAACCTTGCTTTCCCATTTCATGAAAGATTTTGAATGCAAGGTCAGTACTGCCAATCCCACAAAAGCCACGTATAAGAGATGTGTAGGTAATGACATTTGGAACCAGTCCTTGCTCCACCATCTTTCTACGCAACTCCTCAGCTTTAACTATCTGATCATTTGTGGACAAACCATTTATAATGGCATTGTAGGTTTCAATACTGGGACGGCACCCATTCTCTTCCATCAGCTCAAATAACGACAATGCTGCATCTACCTTCCCTTCCATACAGTATCCAGCAATCAAAGCAGTGTAAGTGATCTGATTGGGACTAATTCTCTGTTCTACCATCTCATGGAAAAGAGTAGAGGCAACTTCAGACTTACCGGCCTTGCAAAATCCAGAAATAAGTTCAGTATAACTCCATTCATCTGGTTCAGATCCGCTCCCTTTCATGAAATCCAATAACCTCATTGCATTGTCTAACTTACCTTCGTTGAGGTACCCATTGATGAGTGTGTTATATGTAATCACATTTGCAGAGGGTCCCACTTTAAGCATTCTGCTCAAAAGAGCCATCGCGTTATTAATCTTACCCGTCAAACTGAAACACTTTATGATTTCATTGTGCGTTTGGGTATTTGCCAAGTTACCATGTCTGTCCATCCAGTAAAAGATCTTCTCAGCCATGTCATATCTTCCTGTATCAGTCAATTCATTAATCAATGTATTGAAAGTAACCGTGCTTGGCACCAAACTATCCTTTAAAAGTTTGTGATAGAGTCCAATAGCAACATCCAGTTTCCCCGTCCGACACAACCCGCTGATCAAAGCTGTATAAGTATGAACGTTAGGACGGCAACCCCTGCTTCTCATACTTTTGAACAGCCCAATTGCTTCTACCAGTCGATCGTCCTCGCATAGTGAAGTAATTGGGACAGTGTAAGTATAGACTGTCGGTTCAATCCCTTTCTCTACCATTTCATCGAGCATATCCAGTGCCTCATCCACCCTCCCTCCATTGCACAGCCCATTGATAAGAGTTGAATACGTAACTGAATTCGGGTCACAACCTGCCTTCACCATCTGATCATAAACCTCAAATGCCAAACTCAAGTTCCTATTTCTACAATGCCCGAGAATGAACGATGTATACGTGAAAACATCTGGCAACATATCAAACTGATAAATCTTGCTCAAAACCAACTCTGCTTCCTGAACCTTGCCCTTCTTACACAATATATTGATCATCGTATTAAACGTCAGCAAACTGGGTTTAATCTCACTACTTAGCATCTGAGTATACACAGTCTGAGCTAAACTAACCATCTCAAACTTGCCCAACTGAATCAAAAGCGTATTAAAACTATACAACGTAAACTTAAAACCAAGTTCACTCATTTCATTCAAATACTCAATTACCCATTTGAGCTCTTCCTCCTTGCTACAAGCTTTGATCATCAGAATCCTCACACGATCCGCAGGTGCGAAAAGCCCTTCCGCCACAAGTCTATTCAGCATTGATTTGAAGCAGCTCATATCATGCCTATAAGAACCCTTCTTACCAACCCAATAGAAGAATCTCAATGCCAAATTTGTGTCCTTGTGGGTTTCGATAATTTTCGAAACATGATGGGTTCGAATCTTGGGGCTCAACCAGTTGAGCTCTGAGCTCCTTTCCCAATGAGGATTACACAAAATGTCAGAGACTTGAAGGACCAAATTTGGGGCTGGATTGGCGAGTTGGGAAAAAAGCTTGGTTCTTGCTGAGAATTTGATCAAATGGTGAGAACCCAATAGGGTTTGGAGGGTTTGGAAACGTGAGGTTTTGATGGGTTTTAACATCATTTCGAGCTATGGGGAGGACATTAGGGTTTATCAAAGAGGAGGAAGATGATAAAGGTTGGGTTTTTGGTGGGTTTTCAGAGATTTGGGGATTGAGGGGGCTTGGTTGGTTGGGAATGGCGGTGAGTCGACTCGCTGAGTTGGTGAACGTGGTCATTGAAGAACCATAGCTTTTAGCTACCGTGAAGCAGAAGGGGAGAAAATGTTTGATTTTTGAGTAAATTAGGGTTAATTCCACCGGTCAGAGAAAAAAGAGGGAAATGGCAAAAACCGAAGAATACAGGTCTCCTTGTTTTTTTCTTCACTTCACACTTTTTTTTTTTTTTGTAAGTATTCACTTGTACACAATTTGGCTTTCAACGTGCTTAATTTGAAGCAATAATGAATTATTCATCAATTATTTTAGTGCTCGTTTGGCTCATAGAATTATATTAACGGGGATAAAATTTCTATGTATTTTTCTGGGGATGTAGAATTCAAGATTCATTTCCCATGTTTGGATAGATCAAGGAATCATACTTGACAAACAATAAATATTTTCATTCTTATGTTTGGTGTATCAAGTAATATAAATCATTATCTATTAACATTTTCAATAATAACTTTGTAATTTTTTTAAATTCAAGAGTGTCTAAAGGGCAATATGTATAAATTTTAAATTTTTTTGAGAATATTTTTGTAATATTTTCTATTTTTATACCTCAAATTCTGATTCTCATGAAGAAAACCTATTTCTATGAGAATGAGTAGGAATGTGATTCACTCATTCATGGTAATCCTAAACCCATCTTATTCCCCTATTTTTCCATCCATCCCTTACCAAACATGGCTCCCATTCCCAAGCTCCAATTCCATGAACCGAAGTGCCTGTATTTGAAGTCATTTTTAGTTTACATGTTCTTTGCTATATAATGTAAAATTTTGTACATAAATTAATGACACATTAATGTATTAATCTACACATAACATGTATGATTTTATAATAATCAAATTGTCAATATATTATCTTGTTAATACTAATATTTATAATAAAATTAATTAAATTTGAAATCGTTTTAATCCCGATACTGTTAACTAGTATATGTTAGTGTGTTAGCTAGCATATGTAGCTTCAGTAGGTTGTATTTAGCAGCTTCATAAATACAACCTACTGCAAGCTACCATATGCTAGCTAACACACTAACATATACTAGTTAACACCCTCCCTCAATCTCATGCTCTCATTCGACTGAAGCATGAGATTGTTCCTAAGGAACAGAAACTGGGGAGAGTGAAGACCCTTGGTGAAGATGTCGGCTACCTGTTTGGAACTTGGAACATGATGAACAACCAGGTCTTTGCGTTGTACTCGTTCTCGGACAAAATGGACGTCAACTTCAACATGCTTCGTACGTCCATGGAAAACCGGATTACGTGCCAATGCAGAAAAGACAAAAATGCCCCAAGAACAACAGGAACGAGATACGGTAGCTTGTTTCTTGGCACCCCAGGAAATAGGGTTGCGACCCAAGTATAGCACAAAACCTGTGGTACTACGACGGTCATTCGGATCTCCCGCCCAGTCAGCATCAGTGAAAGCATGAAGATCCAGAAAGCCTTTAGAGTAATCAAGACCATAACTCATTGTACCACGTAGATACCGCAAGATCCTCTTAACAGCCATTAAGTGTGCTTTGGTGGGGGCATGCATAAACTGACAGACTGAATTAACAGCAAATGCAATGTCTGGACGAGTGAAAGTAAGGTATTGTAACGCACCTACCACACTTCGATAAGGAGAAGGGTCTGCCAAGGAATCTCCTTCAAACTTCAACAACTTCTGATCAGGAACCAGAGGTGTGGGACAAGCATTGCTCTGAAGCATGCCAACCTTTCTCAGTAACTCAGTGATGTACCGTTGTTGATGAATGAATAAGCCAGTAGGGGTATATTTGATCTCCACTCCCAGAAAGTATGAAAGAGGTCCCAAGTCTTTCATGTCAAATTCTTTCTGAAGCATGGACACAAGGGTGGCAATAGTTGAATTGCTAGGACCAGTGACAATAATGTCGTCCACATATAGAAGCAGATATACCATATCCAGGCCATTTTGTAGAACAAACAAAGAGCTGTCAGACGTAGATTGAGTAAACCCTAGGCCCAACAGATGAGTGGTGAATCTCTCATTCCATGCACGTGGGGCCTGCTTTAATCCATAAAGCGATTTCGCGAGCTTACAAACCAAATGACTATGATTGATATCAACAAACCCAGGAGGCTGCTCCATGTAAACCTCTTCACTCAAGTAACCATGCAGGAACGCGTTTTTCACGTCTAGCTGTTGGAGTCGCCAGCCAAAATGTGCTGCAAGGGCTAGCACCATTCTCACTGTGGTGTTTTTAACCACTGGACTAAAGGTCTCCTCAAAGTCCACTCCTTCCTCCTGCAAATAGCCCTTGGCCACGAGTCGTGCCTTGTGCCTAGCCACTGAGCCATCTGCATTGGTTTTCAGTTTAAACACCCATTTACAACCTACAAGACTCCGGTTAGGTGGTTTGGGGACAAGAGTCCATGTCTGCTGCTTCATAAGGGCATCATACTCCTCATGCATTGCTTGACACCATTCAGGAACTTGCAATGCCTGTTTATAAAGTCGCTGGCTCCCGAAGTGCAGCATCTGGTTTGGAGACTTGTGCTGTCAAAGCACTTGTCTTGACAACAAGGGCTTTCTTTTTCACAATCCCATTCTTAGCTCTGGTGCGCATTGGGTGAACATTGGTAACTGGGACGAGAGAGTGGTCAACGGTTGCTGGGTCATGGAGTTGTACTGGTGCAGCAGCAGCAGTAGGACTATCAGCTGCAACTGGGGTTGCAGCAGCTGGAGATGCAACAGTTATCTCAGTGAGAGGAGCTGGTGGTGCAGAGCCTGGGATAGCTCCTTGTGGGATCGCAGCAGTAGTCTGAAAGGAGACAAATGTTTCTGATCCAGTAGGCACTCGAGCAGCCGGTGGCAGGACTTTGTGAGACTTTAATACTTTCAAAAGGAAAAACAGTTTCATCGAAGATGACATGCCTGGATATATATGTCTTTCCTGAGGCAATATCATGACACAGATAGCCTTTGTAATCATGTGTGTAGCCAATGAACACACATTGTACTGTCCTACTTTGAAGCTTATTTTGAACATAGTCTCTCAAATAAGGGTAACATGCACAGCCAAGTACTTTCAACTGCAAAAGATCGGGTATACTACCATTCAGTAATTCATAAGGTGACTTCATACCTAAAATTGCAGTAGGCATCCTGTTGATCAGGAAATTGGCTGTAGAAAATCCATGGAACCAAAACTTGAGTGGTAGACAGGCAGTTTGCATCAGTGCTATTGCAGTCTCAACAATATGTCTGTGTTTCCTCTACTAATCCATTCTCCGAGGGGTGTAAGGGCATGACTTCTGATGTAAAATTCCTTGTGAGTCCAAAAACTCTTGCATTCTCCCATTGACAAACTCCCCCCCACCATCACTTTGAAACACCTTGATAGGTTTAGAGTAATAAGTGGCAACATAAGCATGGAACTTCACAAAGTGAGCAAAGACTTCTGTTTTATTCATGAGTGGGTAAATCCAGCAAAATCTGGTACAATCATCTATGAACACAACGTAGTATCTAACCATCGACTAAAGCTAGAGGACTAGGACCCCATACATTTGAGTGGATCTTATGAAAAGGAACCTCTCTATTTGCACTATCAACAAAAGACAACCGACACATCTTGCCTTTCAAACAAGGCTGACAGACACTAGTATCACTATCCGATTGACATTCCAACTCTAATGACTTCAACATAACAGACACAATGTTATTTCTGATGGCCAAGCCTCTATCCAAGCTGGAGTCCACTTTCTTCCCAGAGAGCTAACTTCCTTACATTCAGTTGACACAGGCTTGAGAGATGTGGGAATAGGATATAAGCCATCAATTGTCTTCCTCGATACAGAACCTTGCCCTGTTTGTCCTGAATATTGAAATAGAAGGCATCAAGTAGTAGCTACAATCGTTTTCTAGACAAAACCGGCTGATAGACAACAAGTTATGCTTAATATGTGGGACATGGAGAACATGAGTGAGGCTAAAAACACTGTTACCATGAGAGATATATGTGTAACCAGCATTAGAGATTTTAAGAGCCTCACCATTACCTCCTCACTTCTCTCACTAGCGAGAACAGGGTTTAAGACCCTCCAGAGTGGTCACGTCTCCTGTCATATGGTGGGTTGCTCCACTATCATCCAACCACACAGTAGGATCTTCATAGGGCATAGAGCTCATGGCAGTAAAGGCTTGTGCTGGGGGTGCTTTGCCCTAGCTGAGAAATTATGCCTCTAGGACAATCTCCTCACTGTGATACTGCTGATTGCAAATCTGGCAGGTTACTACAGGAGAACGAGGTTGCTGCGGAGCTGAAGGTACGGGATAAGGTGCAGGAATGATCCCAGGGTTATTACAGGAGAAGGAATTATTGTGATTCCAGAGAATTGACCATTACCAAACTGATTGTGACCACTTCTCTTATCCCATTTCCAGCAAACTGAGGACCTCCACTGTACTCATTTGTCCCAGACCTTCCTCCAGAATAGTTACCTCCCCTAGACACTCCATCCTGCTTAAGAGGGCAGTCCTTTGCCTGATGTCCATAACCACCACAAGTGAAACAGTTTCCATGAAATATACCAGGGATTCTTGAAACTCCTTATGTTAGGATTCTGATTCTGGATTGCTACCACTATCCCTCCTCCACGACCTCCTCCAAACTCTTGCCTCTACCCCTCCTTGGCCAGAATGCTCATGATAGGGGCTTGAACCCTGCTCAAAACATCATAAACTCCCTCTTGAAGGCGCTTGACCTAATACGCTCCCTAAGCCACCATAGCTGTGAGCAAAGGGTTAGACATGGTTGCAGGAATCTTCAACAAGTCCAACTCTTCTCTCAAGCAGGCTTCTAACTCCTAACGTTACAGCAACAGGCCTAGCACGAATATGAGACTTAAAGGGCTGGTACTGGCGGGTAGGCCATTCAAGAGTTACATGCATGACCTCTTTGTCATCACAGTGATCCCTACCAGAGCCAACTTCTCGACGAGCCACCTTGACCCGACTCACATAAACTTCAATGCTTCTGTGCCTTTTTGGAGAGTTTGAAACTCATTGCGAAGCTCATAACACTAGCTTCTAGACATCTGAATATCTCGCCTGAAGGGCTAACCAGGCAGCTTGGGAAGACTCACAATTCATGACTTCAGAGAAGGCAGATGCACTTAAACTTGCAATGATTCCATTCAAGATCGTAGTATCATTATCAACCCAAAGTGAATGTGCATCTGGTGCGGTCCTGCTCTCAGGGCATTTAACGGTACCATCAAGATAGCCTAGAACATGCAGACTACGAAATAGCCTTTGAATCTTGATACTCCAAGACAGGTAAATACTAACAACAAGTTTTTCAATCAAGAAATCAGACAAATCCCACAAAAACCCCATTGCCTACAATCTCACACTCCACAAGAGACACAAAAAAGTTAAAAAAAAAGAGAACAAATTGGAAAAACCTAGTAACACAAAAAAACAAAAACACCCGCGAGGAACCCCCACACACCACCACTCTAAGAAACCAACAAAACACAAAAAAAAAAAAACAAACAAAAACAAACAAACACCAACTACAACAAACAACCCAACACAAAAAAACAACAAAACAAGACACACAAAGCAAAACCACCACAGTGTCCGCGAGAAGGTCAACGGCAGCTCCACGGGACCCCCACAGGCGCAACAAAGGAAACAAAACAAGAACACCAAACGGAAGGGACGCGGCCGGACGGCAGCGGAGAGCGGGGAGCCGGCCGCACCCGAGGACCACCCGCACAAACACCTCAACAAACCCCCCACACCCCTGATACGAAACCATGGCATCATTACCTGAATACATCAGAACCGCCATTGATGAACTTCAAGAAAGCTTACAGAAAGAAGAGAGAAGAGAGAGACGAGAGCTTTGGGAATCAACTGTATTGTATTAACAACTGAAATCACACATTACAACATGATTAGCTGCCTTTTATACACATTGACTCCCTATAACTAACCAAAGCCAGCTCAGCTAATGACACTTTACAGCTGTCATAAATACAACCTACTGCAAGCTACCATATGCTAGCTAACACACTAACATATACTAGTTAACAGATACTAAATTCTTAATCATTTCAAAACCGTCGATTTGTATTTGGAGCAGAAAAGATGTGGTGTAATCTTTTATGTCAACCCATCTGTAATCATCAACCAATCCAACCAAAATCCGTACCGCCCCTTTGCCCCCCACCCCCCCACCCCCCCCCCCCCCCCCTTTCTCCCCCCCCCCCCCCCACCCCCCCCCCCTCCCCCCCCCACACCCAAAAAACCCCGCAAGAGACGCCGCACCACGCTCTCTCTCTCAAAACCAACACTTTCAACCACCCCTCAATATCTTCCCGCTTCTTATCGCTCTACGCCGACCCCAAAATCAACCACCTTGACTACGCCCGCTCCGTCTTCGACCGAATCGAACAGCCCACTCTGGTCTCCTGGAACATTCTCATCAAGTGCTACGTTGGAAACCAGCGTTCCCACGACGCCATTGTTCTGTTCTATGAGTTGCTCCACGAGCTTGTTCCGGACAATTTCACTGTGCCGTGTGTGATTAAAGGTTGTGCACGGTTGAGTGCGATCGAGGAAGGGAAGCAGATTCATGGGTTGGTGTTGAAAATTGGGCTTGGGTTGGATAAGTTTGTGCAGAGCAGTTTGGTGAGCTTGTACTCGAAATGTGGTGAGATTGGCTTGGCACGGAAGGTGTTCGATGAAATGCGTGACCGAGATTTGGTAACTTGGAATTCACTGATTGATGGGTATGCGAGGTGTGGAGAAGTTGAAGTTGCAATGGAGTTGTTTGATCGAATGCAGGAGAGGGATTCTTTTTCCTGGACTGTTTTGGTTGATGGGTTATCGAAATGTGGGAAGGTAGAGAAGGCTAGGGAGATATTTGATCGTATGCCGGATAGAAATTTGGTTTCTTGGAATGCTATGATCAATGGTTACATGAAATCCGGTGATTTTGAGACGGCGGGTCAGTTGTTTAGAGGGATGCCAACAAGAGATGTCATAACGTGGAATGTGATGATTGCTGGTTATGAGTTTAATGGGAGGTTCGTGGAGGCATTGGAGTTGTTTCAAGAAGTTTTGGAAGAAGGTGTTGTGCCTAGTCATGCTACATTAGTCGGTGCGCTTTCTGCTGTTTCAGGGTTGGCTGCCCTGAGCAAAGGGAGATGGATTCATTCTTTCATGGTTAAACATGGATTCGAATTAGGCGGTGTGCTTGGTACTTCTCTGATAGAAATGTATTGCAAATGTGGGAGCATTGAGAGTGCTTTGACCGTATTTCAAGCTATAGAGAAGAAGAAATTGGGGCATTGGACTGCTATAATTGTTGGTTTGGGAATGCATGGTATGGCCAACCATGTTCTTGAGCTTTTTCTTGAGATGCGCAAAACTGGAATGCAGCCTAATGCTATAACTTTTATTGGAGTCTTGAATGCATGTAGTCATGCGGGATTGGTTGATCTTGGTCGTTACTATTTCGATATGATGAGAAATGATTATGGAATTGAACCCACCATTGAACACTATGGTTGCTTTGTGGACATTTTGTGTCGAGCTGGCTGTCTGGATGAGGCAAAGAATGTCGTTGAAAGTATGCCTATGAAGCCAAATAAAGTAATTTGGATGAGTTTACTCAGTGGTGCTCGGAACAGTGGGAGGGTTGAAATTGGTGATTATGCAGCTCGTCATTTGATTGACGTGTCTCCAGACACTACTGGTTGCTATGTTGTTCTTTCTAACCTGTATGCTGCAGCTGGGCAATGGGAGAAAGTTTCACAGGTAAGAGAAATGATGAGAAAGAGAGGAATAAAAAAAGAACCAGGGTGCAGTTCCATAGAGCACAGAGGTGTGCTTCATGAGTTTACTGTAGGTGATAAATCACATCCCCGGACAAAAGATATATATTCGAAGTTGACTGAGATGGGACAGAAATTGAAATCAGTTGGACATGTTCCTGACACAAGCCAAGTTCTGTTGTGTCTTGACGAGGAAACAGAGAAGGAAGCTGAATTGGAAAACCATAGTGAGAGATTGGCTATTGCATATGGTCTTATTAACTTGGAACCTGGGAGTCCTATTCGCATTATAAAGAATCTTCGTGTCTGTAATGATTGCCATTCTGTCACTAAACTCCTATCAGATATCTATGACCGTGAAATTATTGTGCGAGATAATAGCAGATTCCATCATTTTAGGAATGGTTCATGTTCTTGCAAAGATTTTTGGTGACTGACTTGTTTGCCTGCTGTCACAAACGCTTGTGTTGACCTCCTCCAAGCCAGAAGCATTAAAGTGCCTCTACCTCTATTCTTGCATTCTTACACGGGGAGCAGCCATTGGTATCATTTCTTCTGATTTAGGCATTTCTTTATGTATTCCTTTTATATACTTAGCAGTATAGGCTGTGTTGATGCAAGGATATGACCTGTCCCTAAAAAATATAGCTCCTCCTGTAACAGGAATTTGACTGCAGATGTCTTGCTTTCCCAAGATTGTGCATGCTAGAGATTCATCCACTAGCAAGATAGAAATCCTCATTATGCACATAGTATGAGTTTATAGTGAGAGATAATAATTGCTTTTCAAAAAAAAAAAAAAATATATAATAGTTGTTCCCATCACTTCTTTCACCTGAATTGGTAAAAGGCTCGTAGTAGCCCTTAGAAGGCAATCTTCATTGTATGCTGGTTACCCTAATAGGAAATGCTTGTTGTATGATCTTCAATCATATTCATATGATAAGTTTGCAGGGAGAGAATTTTCACAAATATATTGCTTCGTATATTCTCCTGGTGCTCAGATTGAACACAAGTTGCCTAATTTGCTAAGCTTCATGTTTGTGGGCCCTTATTGTGTGTATTATGTGTTTATCTCATATATTTAGTAGTACAATCAGTGTTCATGCAAACAGCCTTGTGTTGAATAGAAATGTGATTAGCCCCCTAGATCTTGTAGTTGTGACTGACTTGTGCACTGCCCTAAGCTGGGCAATTTTCCTTACATAGAGCATGCTTGGTGTCCTAAACGCCATTCCATTAGGCAGTCTGCACTATACTGAGATGTGAATAGGAGAGGATAGCTTTTCCCATCATTTCTTTCGCCATGCATTGGCAGATTCTATATTTGGTGCCCCTAAAAGTCTAAACAATCTTCATTATGCTACAATTATAATGAGAGATGATAGTAATTTTCATCATTCTCTGAAGTCTTAAGTTGGTAATTGACAGAAATTCTTGTTGAGATTTATTCTTTCGTTTTCATGCGTACTCTCGGTATGCGCTGATTATATTTAATTTTCCTAATGGAGAATGATATATGAAGAAACAGAAGATCAATCTGAGAATTATATGTTTTCAAGTTGATTTTCCCTTGTATTTTGGTTGTTATAAGCATCTTCAGTTTATGTTTTGGCTTGGATTTGTTATATTGCAGCAAAACATGCATCTGTTGACCGGAAGTCGGGAATTTGTGGCACATTGACAAATAATGATTTCAAGCACAAAGAAGATGGGTGTTTTTACTGGATACGGTGATTTCCATACAAGTAGTTTCTGATCAGATTACATCACAACTAATGGAGATCACAGCAAGAGAAGCTCAACAAAGGCAAGAAGTTTGGATTATGTTCCAGATGATCAGTCATGCATTTAGGGTTCCTCATTTGCCGGGGACAAAGTTGGTGGCAAAAGCCCATGCATTGTTGGCCACTGGGTCCGCAACGTGGTCGTAGAGGTTCTCAACTGGACCCTTTCCAGTTACAATAGCTTGAACAAAGAATCCGAACATTGAAGTCATTGCCAATCGTCCATTCTTAAGTTCCTTGACTTTCAATTCAGCAAAAGCTTCAGGATCATCAGCCAGTCCAAGTGGGTCAAAAGCTCCACCTGGGTAAAGTGGGTCAAGTCCTTCACCAAGTGGTCCTCCACCAACCCTGTATCCTTCAATGAATCCCATGAGCACGACCTGGACAGCCCAAATTGCAAGGATGCTCTGAGCATGGACAAGGTTAGGGTTGCCAAGATAGTCAAGGCCACCTTCTGAG
Source organism: Spiraea crenata (assembly GCA_033992175.1). Lineage (NCBI taxonomy): Eukaryota > Viridiplantae > Streptophyta > Magnoliopsida > Rosales > Rosaceae > Spiraea > Spiraea crenata. Next base: position 1,306,392 of record JAVBHV010000019.1, read on the forward strand.
AAGATTTGGGATCCAGCCTTGAACCAGACTGCCTCACCGAACTTGACACCATTCTTTGACAAGATTTCTGGGAAGACGCATCCCAATGCACCGAGCATGGCCCATCTGCTGTGGATCACCTCAAGCTCACGGTTCTTGGCAAACGTCTCGGGGTCTGCGGATAGCCCAGCAGTGTCCCATCCGTAGTCACCTGGGAATTCACCGGTCAAGTATGATGGAGTTTGCTCTGAAAATGGCCCCAAGTATTTAGGGCGGTCAGGGCCATACCTGTGATAATAATTACAGTAAACAGTGTTAGCATATGCTCAAGGGATCAGCTTCAATAGGTATGATATAAACTTCCCTAATTATATCCGAGCATGCTGGTCTTGTACTAACAATATACATGTATTGAGCTAGAATTGAATATTAAAGATTCCATCGGTGTAATCTAAACATATTTTGATTTCAATGCTAAGAGTGATTTATTACATTCCTTTACTCATGAGAATGCATTGACGAATCTATGATAATAGTACTTTTGATACTTTGCTATTAGCTCTAACAACTTATAAAGTACTGTTAGGCTTGCTGATGATAGGCTACAGCGAAACTACTTACCAGATGCTTTGAGGGGTACTCTTGACAGTGCGCCTCATGGTGATGCGGCCACCACCGAGGCCGCCAATCTTGCGGATGAGCTCATTTGACTGCTTCAAAGCAGTCTGGCCAGCAAATGCTGATTGTTGGATTGCAGAGGTTGCCATGACTATGCTTTCCTGTGTGGGATGGGGGGGTTAGTGTTTTGCAGCCAACTGAGATGCCTTAGGCTTGGCAGGAGGGGGGATGTTATAGTGGAATGCGAAGATGTTGTGGATTAGGATATCTACGTGTCAGCAGCATTCTATTGGTTCTGAGTTGGATTTAGATTTCCATACTGATTCCTACAGGGAGAGAGAGGTTATCTGATTGCCACGTGGCATGCAGATTGGTGCAGTGTTTGTGGTTGGTGAACACAGGCCACAAGTTAATTTGTACTCTACCAAGTCATGTCAGCTCTACTCAAAAGACAAATATTTCTGAGGTCCACTGTTAATGCATAAAATTCCCTTGCGTGTTTGTGTAGGGTTGAGGTGAAAAACCCCAACCTGCAATTTGATCTTTTTAAAAGAAAATTATGTGAAAGGATTAATAGAAGGGGCTACTAGAAGTAAGCCAAAAGTATCGAGCTTGGTTCGCATCTGGTTCGTCTAAGCGCGATACAGCTCGAGTTCATATTGAACTTGCCAGAACAGTAACAGACAATTGTAGGCCAGAAGTAGATAGATTGCAGAGGAAGAACATTCTGAGTTAACATATTCCCACCTACATTGTGATATCTACGAGCATTCTGCTCAGGTGCTTTAGAATCAATTGAAACAGCTACTTATTCACATTTCAAAGATGGCAACGAACAAGTAGCTATACAGAAGATGAGTCTTACATGGTTTTACAGATTAGATTGTAGACGGGACAAGCCCAGAAGTTTCTGGGTGGAAACAGTACGACGATACTGAGACAATGAGAAACAACCAAATAGAAATATATAATCTCCTCCTATTTGAGAACCCCACAGGTGAATTCACCATCAATGCCGAAGTTGTTCGTCGAATGCGATCTGAAAGCATTTTTCTGGCCCATTCACAACCCCATGAAATAATAGCAAGAAGGAAACAGAGTGACCACTGCAGGGCATCCATGCTCACACCACTGGCTAATCCATTTCCAAACTGGACAATGATCACCTGCATGATCAAAACAGCCCCCAGCGCCATCAGAAACCAATAGCTGTTGAGAACAACAACTTGCACTTCCTTCTTTACTAGGTCCACGGCATTGAAAAGATTAAGGACCTGGCACAAGGTATATGTACTGAAAATCATGGTATTGCGGGCGCCTTCATTCATGCTTGGTATTCCATTTCCCATGAAATGCAAGATCAGCAAGACAGAAGCCTGATATGCCACTTGCATTGCTATGTTTGTCCACATGGCATTCGTTATAAGTGACTGAGTTCTCATTTCTCGCCTTTTAGTGCGCAGTTCTGTGCCTTCGAACTCCATTACCATCATCAGGCCACCGAGTAAGCAGATAATAAAGTTCACCCAAATCACTTGAACAGCAGATACGGGGGACTCTCCTGAATGCATTGTTGCTACCAAGGTTATCAGTAACCCGGATATGCAAGCTGTGAGCTGAAGTTGACAGAACTGCTGAATGTTTTGGTAAGCACATGAACTAGACTTCAGATTCAATGTTATGGAACATCCATGTCTAATTATAAGATCAGCATTCTCTCTAGCCATTTCTGTGCTCCAGATATTCTCTGTGATTCCTACATCAGCTTCTTTTAATGTCGGTGTGTCGCTTATGGTTAACCCTCCATAGAACGCAACGACGTGACCTTTTCGCTTTAAGCGCTCCACCATGAGAAACTTGTCCTTTGGGAGGGAACTGCCCATCAAGGAGATAAAATCCAGCTTATCCCGCCTTTCCATGGAATCTAGTCTTCGGAAAGCTCCACCATCAATTTCTATGTCCTCTGGACCAAGGGGAATTCCAAGTTCTGAAGCTCTGGCTCTCACTTTCGAGATCTCATCCTCTGACACCAGTTTGATGCTTATTCCATAACTTGTAAGAGTTTCCACTGCCAACTTAAGCTCTTCTTGATATGCGCATCGAAGACCCACAATGGCCAACAAAATCAACCCATCTTCTGTAAGTTCTTTGACTTCTGTTTTCTTATAAGCATATGCAATGGTTCTAAGACCATTCTCCTCCATATTCTTAATCACCTGCTGAAATTTTCTGTTCTGGTTTTCCGAAATGTCACTTTCCAACGTGTTATCATAGAAATGAGAACACATATTTAATATTGTTGATGCTGCCCCATTCCAGTGCAACTGCAGAATTTGATCATCATCGACGTTCCTCACTAGAATACCACTACATTTGTCATTGGAGCTCAGTTTCCTCTGATCGATAAACTCAAATTTTATATCTGGGAACTCCATGTCAGTACCCCATCTGGTCTTTAGCCAAGAAATGAGCAAATCATCTGTTGGGGTAGCAGAAATCTCAGATAGAAAAAGTGGCAAGCAAATCCCTTGATGCAGTGCTTCGCGAACAGCGTGTTCAGTTTCCATGTCCATTTCTTTGCTTAAATCCTTATCTCCCATCCAAAATTCCTTCACCTCCATCTGGTTACACGTCAACTCTCCAGTTGTTTCAATACACATGACTGTTATGAGACCCATGGTCACACAAGCTGGTAGGTTCTGAGGATCTGCTTGATTTTGGACCACCTTCTCCTTCCATTGACAAAGGGCAATTGAAATCACAAAAGGCATTCCGTGTTGTATCCCTATTACCACGGTTGCCAGAACACTTGCTACGGTGGAAACCCTTCCTTGTGGTTTCAAGAAGATATTTTTAAAGATCCTCATCAGAGAGTTCATAGGAACTTCCCCTTTCAGTTCCGGCCTGTCATTGTAGTTGTCATGTTTCCTGAAGAATAGCAGGCGTATTAGCATCACAAGAGCAATCAGTATAGAGAGGCAAAACACAAGATAATCCATCAAAGCATTTGGTTTGTCCATCAAAGCTTCTAGTAGCGTCCTCTGATTTGGATTCTGATCGGTCACCAAGCTCAGAACCTCGCCAATAGCTGTATTGGTACCAACAGATGTCACAAGCATCCGACCGCGGCCCTCAGTAACCTTTGACCCCGACAACAGGAAAGGGTTTTGCTCACAATCAATTTTTGAGTTCAATACGTCATCCAATAACAAGTCTTTGTCGTGATCTATGAACAGACCATCAGCAGGAACACGGTCTCCTTCCTTCAGATGAACTATATCACCCACTAAAACACCAGATACAGTCACCGGTGTAGGTTCTCTGCTACTTCTTTCGACATTCACCATCAATCTGCTCCTGTCCAGCAAGTGCTTCCTCACCCGCTTTCTCTCACGGTAGTAGTTCCCCACTGAAGGGAAAGCTACAAGTATGAACACGGTAATGAGTATGGCAAAACCATCGTGCCAGCCCTGTTTGACTCCTTGCTCCATGAATCCGATTATGAATGATAACAAGGCTGAAAGTAGGAAGAGAAGGATTGGATATTGATTGCAAGCCTTCAACAAAAAGTATAAGAAACCTTTTGCATCAGTGGGGTTCGCTGTGTTCCATCCTTGGGCATTTTGACCACCATTGACAGCATCATCCTGATATATAAGGATCGACAAGTTAAGCACAATCTTTCTCCAGAAAAAGATTATAAAAGAAATGGTTATCTGCTATATAGTTTCTTGCTACCTCAAAGTGTGACCTGAGCAACGGCAAAATGCCGTCAACACCACCAAGTCCTCGAAGCCCATTTAAATCCTTCTCTCTCACAATGCGAGTAACCTTATTCAGGAAGCGTTCCTGGAGAGGAATATCAATGACATGGTCAGAGACAGAGACCGTTGTTGTTGGTGTTGGTGCTGCTGCTGGCTGTTCATAACTAGGGGTGTCACGAAGTCGATTGGTTTTCCTCTTGCGCGATGAGATGAAAACCCCTAAAGCAATATATCTCAGCCATCTGGTGCGCCGCACATATTGCCCGGAACTATTGATTGTTTGAATGAGCAAACCAGCAGTAAGAGCAGTGCTGCCGGCATCGTCAGAAGCTAGCTTTTCTGTATGTGGCTGTAAGTACATGTTTCTTGGCTTGTGACACAGGCAAATCAGAGAGATGAACACACAAAAGTTATGAAAAGTGATTTCCCTAGCAGTGGATTTTGCAGTTCTAACAATGCTTACAAAGACTTGGGTAAAGAGTTTTGCTCCTATGGTACATAGGTATGTAATAGACTAGTCATGAGTAATGAGCTGGCAGGGACAAAACAGAGCAAGAAATCTAAAGAGAAGATGTTTACAAATGGCTTGTTATGGGGTGCTTTTCTGATTGAGCTTTTGGTGTGGAATATTTGGTGTGGAATATTGGACTCACCTACATATATGGCTAAAATCTAAATGAAGCCTGGAGGAGTTACTGGGTGCTGTTTTGGGAAAGTGCTTAAAGCCAAACGAGGGATTTGGACTAAAATCTAAATGAAGCCTGGAGGAGTTACTGAGTGCTGTTTTGGGAAAGTGCTTAAAGCCAAACAAGGGATTTGGATGTATCAAGAAAGACAATGCAGGATTGATACTAAGATAGGATTGGGACTGCTAAGCTCAAAAGATCTACCAGTGATCAACTGGAGGAGTGTTTGAGAAGGGTGTGAAGAAAATGGAGTGATTGGGTGCTTTTATAAAGGTATTGGTGAGGCTAGGAAGTTGCCTGGAAACTTCATTCTGTAAATTACCCAGAAATTTAATATTAATTTCGTTGAAGATTATAAATCCAATTTGATGTCCAATAGAGTGCTTTATGTATGACTTTTGTGTAAATTAACCCAGATTATCTATGCTGAAATTGCATTACATACGTGGCTCTCTCTCTTACTCTTTGATTTGCTTCGTCCTCCATTGTACACGCTTCTGTACGCGGTGCTTGTGGAAAATTGGCAAGAGGAGACTGGTTTTATGCAGTCCATGGAAAGAGAGAATAATACAAATGTTGGTTATGAAAGAACACAACTCTTATTCGCTATGGGTTGGTAAATTGTCTTTCTTATTCTTATTAAATATGAATTTTGTGTAAGTTATCTTTTTTTGTTCAGAATAACAGTACTGACGTGGTTCTTTCTCTTTCTCTTTGATTTGTTTCGTTCGCCGTTAACTTTACACGCTTCTGTACGCGGTGGTTGTGGAAAATTGGCAAAAGAGAAGAAGACTAAAGACATACTTTTGTGTTTTTTGCAATGTTTATAAATAAGAACAAACTTCTTATTCTCCATCGGTTGACATACTTTTGTTCCTATTCATTATGGATTTTCACGAAATTGAAATAACTTCCAGTGAAAGAGTTCATGTGTAACCCATCTACGTTTGCATAGGAGGTCCTGTATTTGCTTTCTCCCGGAACACGTATTATATTGGGAATTTATATCCCCACCCAATAATTCTCTCTCCACACCCATCATTTATTTGAATTATTAAATTACTTTTATATCCTTGTATAAAATTACACATTAAGCCAAAAGATACAAAATAAAATAAAAAAATTCTCAACACACCCAACCTCAAATACAACTCTTCAACTTCTGAAACAACGTGTTCTAAAAAAAAATAAAAAATTTCCCACAACGCCGTTCATTCCATCTATCATACTTGAAATTCCGATTAAAATGATGTACGCTGGTTTTATATCTTGTGATGTTACCACCATTATATCGAAACTTGCATAAATGTGTTGGCTTCATACCTTGTGAAGTTTCATGAGCTTGATGGATTTTTTGTGTCATGTTCATAAATTAACAAAAATAAATTCATTTTCGTATTTATTTTCTTGTTAATTGGCATAGTCAATTTAATTTTTATAAGTTAGAATAGTGATGAGTGCAATGAGAAATTCAATATGTGATTAAGGATATTTTTGGAATATAAAATGGGTGCAAGGAGAAAATTCATACTAACTAAAATAAATGATGGGTGTTTTGAGAGAAATGGGTGGGTTGAGATAAATAATGGGTGGGAATATAATCTCCCGTTTGTCAATTAGGTAGAACATGAGAAGATTCATTTTTAACCTTTTTTGCTTAATAAACCTTAGATTATGCGAGCGTAATTTTATAGCAGATAAGACAAATAAAAGTTAACAAACGGTATAAATTAGGGGTGGACACGGTCCGGTCCGGTCCAAAAAACTATGGATCTACGGCCTGTCCCATAATTTTTATACGGTCTGGTCTGGTCCAAATTTTGTACATAAATTATTAGGACCGGATCGGACCTAACCCATTTTATTGCGGGACATTCCGGTCCTAAATGCGGGACACTTCGCGATTATACTCAATTAGATTAAATAAACCGATAATAGATAAAATTATGACATTAAAATATAATATATCGAAAATAGACAATTATTTTATACACAAACATGCATAAATGCATGTAATTGCTACCAACATTACACACAAATAAAAACAACTTGGACAATTCATCTTACATATTAAAATTCATAACAAGAATAGTTACACAACTATAAAGAGAGCTCAATGTGTATTTTTCTTTGCATTTCCTTTTACCTTAGAACCTAGAGTATTAGTGCTAGTGCTACTTTGAGTTGAGGGTCTTTCATTAAATTTGGAACTTGTTGTAGGCATATCTTGAACGACATTAGACGAGCAAGGTATTGGGCAAGCAGTGATTCAATTTCTACTCACAAACAAGCATAATTATACTAAACACAAGAAGCTAAAACAATTGACAATCATATTAAAACTGTGCAGAATGTACCAAAATGCATTGCCTAAAATTGTGTAGAAACACATGAATAAAGACTGTGGGTCGTGGTCAATATGAGTTTGAATTAATAGGATTCGCAGCCCGGATCACAATTTCTCTTGCAGGACGGTCCGGGACGGGTTTATGTAAAAAATTTATTGACCCATCCCGATTCGTTTAATTGCGGTCCGGTCCGATCCAAAATTTGTGGGTTTCGGGTTATGCGGGCGACCCGTGCCCACCCCTAGTATAAATTGATAGTTAGGAAGCTGAGACAGACGTAGCTCTCTCTCTTACTCTTCAATTTGTTTCGTCCGCCACTGTACGTACACACGCTTCTTGTACGCGGTGCTTTTGGAAAATTGGCAAGAGGAGACCTGTTTTATTCAGTCCATGCAAAGAGAAAATAATACAAATGTTGCTTATAAAATAAGAACACAACTCTTATTCGTTACTGGTTGGTAAATTGTATTTGATATTAAATATGAATTTTAAAGAAAAATGTTTTGAGCCTGCAGTTTAGGTGGATGGAACTCGTCTACATTTAACTTCATAAAGTCTACAGCATACATATGTGGTCTTCTGTTGGCTTTCTCCTCGACTAGTCTATGGCTTGTAATAAAGTTTTTTTTTCTTTTCAAAAGAATTGAATTATATCTTACAATGTCAAAAGTTTCATTATTTTACCTTTTCTTCTTAATAATTGTGATGATATGAGTGAAGCTGTTAAGCGAACAAACGGCCAGAACTGATAGTTGGGGATAGGCATAGGTGAGACAGACTGGAGGATTAGTTTCGAACTGTATACTATTGAGATCAAAGTCTTTAATCGCAGTACAAAGACAATATGTAGAATTCAAGAACATAATCAATTACAATTCAAAATTGAGAACACCACTACAAATCACTTAGGGCGCGTTTGGTATCGTTTTACGCGGCCCATTTTCATTTTCCCACCCCGGAAATGCCCAAATACGCGTTTGGTGCGTCTGGGCTGAAAACAGAAAGGAAAACGCGTAAAACGCCTTTTCATTTCCACACCGCGATTTAACACACGGAAGCTGAAAACGCCATTTAGACGTTTTCACTGAATTCTTCAGAGAGTCGAAAACAAACACTGTTCTCCTGGATTTCGCGTCTCCTCTTCTTCGTCGTCAGCTTGGGAGACGATTGAGGAGGTCGCGACTTGGTTCAGCGCCGTCTCCACCGCCTGCTTCTTCTCCGCCTTAATCTCTTCCCTCGAGCGCGCGTCAACCTCGCCATCCAAGACGACGAAGGCGACAAAGCCATCGACGAGCGCTTGAGAGGTAAATTCAAGGTTCGAATCATCTTCATTTCTTCGAAAATTGGTTGGGTAATCGAATCGTTTTGGTTTTACTCTCAGATCTACTTTGTATTGCGTCAATTAGATCTGGTGATTTTGAGGGGGACGACGAGGGGTTGCGGGACGGGTTTGGTTGATTTGTTTACAGATTTTGATAACCCAGAATTTTTCCATAAGTTTTCATTATTTTTCGGAATTTTGTTGTCCTTAATTTGTATTGTTTATATAATCAATGGAGTCTGTTTTCAACTGGGTTGAATTGAGATCCGTTTGTAAGGGCTACACCCATAGATGCTCTGATTTCAGACGGGTTTTTGATTGTTTTCACATTTATATTGAAGATTGCATCTGTTTGTATTGTGTTGCGTTTGACTATAGTTGATGTTTTGAGCTTAAAGTTTTGAACTTTAGCTTCAGGGTAACTCTATATCTATTTCTACAATGATTGGTGTAAAGAATTGTAATTGTTGTGCATTCTAAAAGTTACTGCTTCCATATGTTCTGTAAAAGTTGAAAACTTTCGAGAGCACAATTAGTAAAGAATTTGATAAGTTTATACATTTGTGTCAATATCTTAGGTGTTATGTTTGTTCCCATGATTGATATAGTTCTTGAAGTTTTGATTTGCGTCTTGACATTGTTGTTGTCCTCTTGCAGCTGGATTTTTCACAGGAGGTATTGCCGGTTCTTTAGCTGGGAAGGTCTTGACATTGTTGTTGTTCTCTTCTTTCGTTCACCTGTCTGCCTGTTTAAGTTCAGACCTGCCGAGAGCTAGAGGTGATCACTTATTTAAGTTAATTCAACTAAACTATGGTTTAGAAATATGACACTTTCGCTGAAGTCTATAGCCAATTAGCAATGACCCCATAGTTAAGCTTATGCACATATTTGCATATCTGCTTCTTTATTTGTGTATGTGTATGGACCTTCAGGACAAATATTGAGTTGAGCCTTTATTTGTAGAGTTTTGGTCTACTTTTTCATGATTGATGGAGGATTTGAATATGGATTTATGGAGGATTTGAATTGATTGTGCTGGGTTTTGAGAATCTGGGAAATTGGTTTTGTGTATGTGTTTGATGTATATTGGAATTGAATGGTTTGGTAAAGGGGTTGGGAAAAAAAAAAAAAAAAAAAAAGAAAGGCACATAATTTTATAAAAAAAAGCCATGCCTCCCAAGCCTAATGATGGTCAGGAAAAAGCATTATGGCCCAATAAAAGTGAAGATGAATTTATATTCATCGTGCATGATCATGTCAAGAAGGGCCACTTGCAGACCTCAACCTTTAAAGCAAAGGTCTGGGTAGAGATAGTCAGAGTTGTTTGGTAAATGTCAAATAGAGTACACCGTTACCCAACTTAAGTCAAAGTTTAATAGATTGAGGATAGCACATAGTGAGTTTTCTGATTTGATTGGCCATACTGGGTTTGGATGGGATCCTATTGCAAATACTGTCACTGCCGCTGATGATGTTTGGGATAGCTATATTAAGGTATTATTGTATACAATATGTCAAGTTTTAGTTCAATTATATGAAGTCCTATGCAGTACTTTATATAATATACTTTTCGTTCTTTGTAGAGTAAACCCAAAGCTGGAAAATATCGTGTGAAAGGGTTAAAGCATTATCAGCTGTTAGGTGATATATTCAACACCACTACTGCAACTGGTCAGTTGCATTTCTCCTCTAGTCAACTTCCTCCAAGTTCTGATGAGGAGCGTGAGTTGGAGGGAAACTTTGTGAACTGGGGGTTCATATAAATGAGCCCGTTCAGGTTGACCTTGATGAGGAAGGTGCTTCCATTCAAATTAGAGTGGTAGAGGGAAAAAGAAGTCTGGAACTTCTACTCATCAGATCGTCGTCCAAAGAGATGGTAAAAGATGGATAGTTATCTGGAGCAATGTAGTGAGGGCATGACCAGAAAGTTGCAGCGAGCTAGTGGTGAGGCCTCTACCACTTCTAGAGAGTTGTATTCACTTGAAGAATGCATACGTATTGTTGAGGCAATGGGAGACGTTGATGATGCTACTTATTGCAAGTTTGTTGAAAAGATTGTAAACATTGAGTGGAGGAAAATATTTGTTAAATCATCGGAGGCAAGGAGGAGAGCTTGGTTAAGTAATCTTTAGGCAAGGATGGAGGAAACTTTGTTTGTGTAGCCTACTTTAATCTTGCTTTTGTGTTGCTGTAAACCTTATGTCTTTTGCATGTGTTCATGTAAGACATTATGTTCTTGTTATTTGGGTGTGCTGTAAGACATATGTTTTGTTATTTGGGTGCTGTAAGACATTATGTATTGCTTAAGACATTATGTTTGTAATTTTATTTCTATGTTAATGACTAATTTTAATTGGAGTTCTTGAAGGTAATATAAATGGAGACTAGTAATGGCAATGATTCAGACAGTTCAACTGATATTGAAGAATTAGCAGAGCATATTGAGTTTTGTGTGGTAATGAATGAATATCATTGTTCCCGTGTTGAGCGCAATACTATCCATAATTCTGTATTGTCAGGCCCTGAATATGTTCAAGAATTATTGAATGGACACCCTGATAGGATTTATGATTCGTTTCGCATGGACAAACATGTATTTCTAAGATTGTGTGTCACATTGCAGAGCTTGGAGTTGTTAAAACATGATAGACATGTTAGTATTGAAGAGGCAGTAGGAATTTTCTTATTTATAGTGGCTCATAGTTCACGTATGAGGATGGCGTCAGAACGTTTCCAAAGATCTAAAGACACCATTCATAGGCAATTCAAGCGTGTGTTGAGAGCTTTGTGTGGGTTAGCTCCACGCATTATTAGGCCACAAAGTACGGGTGAAACTCCTCCTCTAAAATATTGAACAACCCAAAGTATTATCCCTACTTTGAGGTAAGTCGCTTTATTAAGTTATAATTAAATATTTTTATATGCATTTGCCAGTAAGTTTAAATTATATTAAATTATGCAGAAGTGTATTGGTGCAATTGATGGAACTCATATTGCTGCATGGGCACCTGCCCAAAAACAAACTTCATATCGTGGTAGGAAAGTGATGATTTCTCAAAATATCATGTGTGCTTGTTCAATGGACATGATGTTCACTTTTGTGTACAGGGGGGGAAGGGACTGCAAATGACTCAAGGGTGTTTCAAGATGCAATAACGAGGACTGAGAACGAGTTTCCTTTTCCAGATGAAGGTATTACAAAATTTTAATTTATGTTTATTATATAAATTATTTCATGTATGGTCTTTCTAACATATTAAATTCACATAGGATATTATTATGCGGTGGATGCTGGATATTCAAATATGCCTGGATTTTTGGCCCCTTACCGAGGTGAGAGGTATCACTTACGTGACTATAGAGGACCACGTCGAGCACCAAGAGGTCCTAAGGAATTGTTCAATTATAGGCATTCTTCCTTACGGAATGTTATTGAGCGATGCTTTGGTGTATTGAAGGCTCGCTTTGCAATTTTAAAATTGATGCCAAATTTTCCTGTACGACGGCAACGGTTGATCCCTATAGCATGTTGTGTGTTGCATAATTTTATTCGAAAGGAAGCTCAACGTGATAGGATGTTTGAAGAATTTCAAGTGGCAGACATGATATTTGATGCAGAACCTACTACACCACCAAATATTGATATGATTGCAGGACACATGGCACAAATGAATGTGGTACGTGACAAGATCGCTGATGATTTGTGGCGTGATTTTAAGGAGCTGCTTCATAAAACTATTGTATTTATATTTAAGTACCATGTTAAGCTATTTGTACGAATGTAACATGTATTTTGTCATTGAACTTTGATGTAAGCATATGTATTCACAAACATGGGTCATTAAACAATGCAAGTATGCATGTAATTAACGTAGGTTGATTATTCACTAATTTGATTTCATTATTAAATTTAATTTTAGTAGCTATAATTTATTTTTTTCTCATTAAAAAAGTAACTTATGTAAAAAAAAACTAATTTTAAAATATTTATTTTATGTTATTGAATTACTAAATAAAATATTTAATTTATTCCTTAAAAACAAAATTATGTTTCATATATTTCTACCAAACACGTTTTCACTGTATTTGTTTTAAATGTTTTACGTTATTCTACCAAACGCATATTCAAATCTGAAATACAATTCACTATTCTCGTTTTCATTTCTGGGTGAAACTGCGAATGCCCTGCGAAAACGTTACCAAACGGCCCCTTAGTTACTGTCAAATCCAAATCTCTATAGATCCACCTCATCCAATGTTATGCTATGGAGATCCATAATTAAACCAAATTTCACATCTAGCCCAAAAAGGGAAAGTGACGCATGTACCTCGTCGTTCCCATTTCGTTGCTTCTAAACCCCAACTGGATTGGATGTTGAGCACCTAAAAACCCTGAAAAAATTCCTCAAAATATCAACTTTTACTGCTCAAAATTCGTGTCCCCTGAACACGTAGAGAATTTTTCAAGAATTGAAATTGAACGTAGGATTTTTGTTCCCACAACCTTTGGGGGGACAGTAAAATGTAATTCCTCTGAGGTGTAGGGATTATTGATTTCCTTGGGGGTGCAACGATGTAATTTTTTTCTAGATCAAGTAAGTGAAAAGGCAAAAGTTGATTTATGTACCTTTGCTCCTCCTAGGGCTATTGCTAAAAGTTTCTTTCCTAAAATAAGTATTACCTTTACCAATAGGCTTAAGAAAAAACCTCTTAGGACAAAGATATTAGAGACTGTGATGATTGGGCGTCATTTGGATCAACAATTGATAGAGGATTGAGCATACGTCAAATGATCAGCAACAGGGCACTTGAATTTCCTAGAATCATCATCTGTTGAATTCTCTAAATAACTAAACGCATTCTTGAGTTTTACTGTTCATAATTCAATTCTTTGTAGGGATTAGTTGAGTACCTCTATTTCCATAAAAGTAAGGATTTAGAGGGGAAAAAAATGTATAATCTAACCACTCTAAAGTTATGGTGTTGAGACCATCCATAACGTATAATTATAGAGAGGATATTCCATTATAGAATGGTGATATTTTTTTTTAATCTATCTAGCTATCTTCTTATATATTAATAAAGGGAAATATTGGGTGTACCTACGACTAAGTACACCCACGGTTAAATTTGTATTTTTAAAATTTACCATATATAATTTCAAGGTTATACTTACTCCAACTTAACTAATAAGGGTACATTTGTAAAAATAAAATTTTACATTTAAAACATAAATTTCAATATTGTGAAAAATAAAAACACAAATTAGAAAAGCACATTGACACCTGCATAAGCGGGTGCTAAGAAGCTAGTATTTAGTAAAGATGATTTTTCTTTCTGTCATACATGACTTTGTGTATTTTTCCCTCTTCTATATAACGATTTGCTTAATCAATTATCTCTTTACTCTCAAGCTCAAAAAAATGACAGAAGATTTGCAATTTTTAAGTCATATTAGATTTTTATTGTAGCATTACATATTTTTTAGTCTTATTAAATGGCAAACATTCTGTTATAGAGGAAAATTTTTAAAGACGAGACTTGAAAAAGTTATAATTTTTTAGAGTATGAAGGTTATTCCAATATTGTAAACTATCTTTAGGGTATGATTGCAATACATCAAACCTCAGGGGGGTCGAAGTAAAACTTGCAACCAAAACAAACTAGTTCACTCAAAGTAACCAAGAAGAACAAATCAGTTTGACAATCAAAACAATCAAAAGATAATCTATGTCAACATAACAAAGTGTTATTCATACATACATATACCTACAAATAAAAACATTCATAACTAGACCGGGTTCGGGGAAGAGGACTACAATCCCATCTCAGGTAAACTCACACCTCCTTAGTATACACTCAAAATTGGGGTATAAAACAATCTTTGTTGAATAAGTACAACATAAAATTTTAATTACCTCCTCATCTCTGTATCCAATAACAAAATTCCAAATGTGACTTTTTTTTTTCTTTTCTTCAAATACCCTAGTCAGATACTTTAAAGCATCTCCAATAGTTGTCTCAATATCATATTGTTTTGCTACAAAGTTCTTTAGAAGATACATTTCCATCTACGTTACTACACAAGATAATGTAGATTTCATTTGGAAGGTGTTCAAACTTACTTTGTTTATCGGTAGCTAAAAACATGAAAATTGTAAAGGGAATCAATATTACAAAACAAACAAAAAATATATAAAGCTAAGGATTAAATTTATCGATGATTCCTACATTCTAACTGACACAACTTTCATTTCTAGTAGCTTGCGAAGTTACATAAAGCAAGATTTCATGATGGATGATGAAGACCACATTTATGGTGCCTTCTAAGTTATACAGATTAAAGAAAATAACATATGCATCCTTATTATACCCTCAAGAAATGGTGCACCTTTGCCAATTGCTTTTTTGGCATAGATTTTTCTTAGTTCCAAAAACTCACCGTACACATCATGGCACTACAAGTTTATAAAGAATGAAAACTCAAGTTAGGCTATGAAACAATCACTTCTTTTTTTAATAAGTGAAATTTAAAATTTTACATACCTATTCATCTCTGTATCCAATAACAAAATTCCAATGTGGAGTTTTTTTTTCATCAAATATCATATTCAGATACTTTAAAGCATCTTTAGAATCTGTCTCAATATCACACTATTTTTCTGCAAAGTTATTTAGAAGATATGCAAACAATCTTTTACTTGCACATGAGTTCTTTTACTTTGCACATGAGTTACCACACAAGGTATGGTAGATGCCGTTTTGAAGATGTTCACACTTAGTTTCTTCTGCAACTGTCAAAAGCAAGAAAATTACAATGGATTATTATACATTCAAAGGGAATAAGTGTGATTATAAAAATAAACAAAAAAATAATAAAGTCAAGTAATGAATTTACCGCAGTCACATATATTGTAACCAACGCCACTTTCCTTACTTGTAGCTCTCGAATCTACACCAACAAAGATTCCATCATCGATAATGAAAACCACATTTATGGTCTTAAAGTTTCGGTTTCTCATTTGCCTCCTAAAACTCATTTTATCTCACCGAACTTTGACCTCTACGCACACTTGTTAAACATTAAAATGCAAATTTCAGGTGTGAATCTTATACATGTTATAATATATATAAAGTTAATATGGTCTTAAAGTGTCGGTTTCTCATTTGCCTCCTACAACTCATTTTATCTCACTGAACTCTTGACCTTTACCTCGTACAACAATATTTGCCCCATTTGTTTAGCTTAAGTTGGGATATTTTTGACAGATTTGTTGGACAAGGAAAAAGTGATGCATGAAGGCTTTAATTTTAGAAGGATAAGTTAAGCGAGTAATGAGTTTCCGAAGGGAAAATGAGGTTTAAGCATTCATTCAGCTTGAATAGCAATACTTAGGCATGATTTACTCTCTTAGTATCCATAGTGATATTAAGAAAAACTCTCTTCATTTTCAGGTGAGAGCAAAGAAGATATATGTGGGTGGAATCAAAACTGCTCCTCCGCACAAAATATTTATGCAGATGCTCTTGGATGGAAGGCCGTTCACCGTTACTGTAGGGGATCACCTCACTTTGCAAGCTTATGGTGGTGGCATCATACGCCCACAGAACTTCACGGGAGGAAGATGTAATAAAAAATATTGTGGACTATATGGAGAGGTCATTGACAAATGGTGCATCTGCTGTGGATATGGGTATGGAAAGCACACCATGGTGTGCGTTGCTAGGGGAGTGACATCACAAGGCATCCCGTTTTGGGAATTGCATAATTCCTTGGGCGGACATGGGAGTGTCCTCATTGAGGGAAAAATGAATGTCCTTGGAATGTTCAGTTCTAATGTCTTCGCTCCAATGCCGGCAAGGTGAGTGGGTGTTTTACTTTTTTTTGTGATCCACAAACTTAATATTTTGTCTCCTAGGACTGCTTTGTTCTATATGCAGTGGTTGGAAGCTGACGCCAGAGCGGAGGATGCCTGCTGGATCCAAGTGGAGGGAGACTCCGTGGTTGAATCATGCCGAGTTCGAGGACATCATCACGAAGAGGTGCTAGGAAGAAATGTGAAGGAATATCCAAGTGAATGAGAGGATTGGGCTGAGTTTTATGTGCTTCTAGTTGGTGTGATCATCTCTCAGAAACAGTTTGTAGATTGGTTGCTTTTGTCGTCAATTGAAAACGTAGGCTTTTTCCAATTTAAAAGAAGAATGTTGAGGCTTTCTTTAAACGTGATAAAAAACAAAATACATATAAAGCCAAGTAATGAATTTATCAGTTGGTCTATATTATAACTGCCACTGCTTTCAATTCTGATAGCTTGTGAATGTAGATCAACGAAGATTCATTTACCCATGATGAACACCACATTTGTGGTGTCTTCAAAAGTGTATAGATTAAAGAAAATATCACAAACCTCCTTTATATACCCTCAAGAAA
This sequence comes from Spiraea crenata, assembly GCA_033992175.1. NCBI lineage: Eukaryota > Viridiplantae > Streptophyta > Magnoliopsida > Rosales > Rosaceae > Spiraea > Spiraea crenata. The sequence continues at coordinate 1,323,539 of JAVBHV010000019.1, forward strand.
CATGTACCTTAGCCGATTAGTTTTTTTTTTTTTTTTGCACGAATATTTTTTTGTTCCACCACCTACAAGTCTATAAAAAATGAACACTCACATTATGCTATGAAACAATCACATCCTTTTGCAATAAGTAATACTTAACTTTTTACATACATCCTCATCTCTGTATCCAATAACAAAATTCCAAATGTGACTTTTTTTTTTTTTTTTTTTTCAATACCTTAATAAGATACTTTAAAGCATCTTCAATACTTGTCTCAATATCTTATTGTTTTGCTACAAATGACTTTAGAAGATACATACATAAGCTTTTACTTCCATCTACGTTACTACACAAGATAACGTAGATGTTATTTGGAAGGTGTTCAAACTTACTTTGGTTATCGGCAGCTAAAAACAAGAAAATTGTAAAGGGAATCAATATTACAAAACAAACAAAAAATATATAAAGCTAAGTATTGAATTTATCGATGATTCCTATATTCTAACTGACACAACTTTCATTTCTAGTAGATTACGAAGTTACATAAAACAAGATTTCATGATAGATGATGAAGCCACATTTATGGTGCCTTCTAAGTTATACAAATTAAAGAAAATATCATATGCATCCTTATTATACCCTCAAGAAATGGTGCACATTTTCCAATTGCTTTTTTGACATAGATTTTTCTTAGTTCCAAAAACTCACTGTACACGTCATGGCACTACAAGTTTATGAAGAATGAAAACTCAAGTTAGGCTATGAAGATATGCAAACAATCTTTTACTTGCACATGAGTTACCACACAAGGTATGGTAGATGCCGTTTTGAAGATGTTCACACTTAGTTTGTTCTGCAACTGTCAAAAACAAGAAAATTATAAGGGATTATTATATATTCAATGGGAATAAGTGTGATTATAAAAATAAACAAAAAAATAATAAAGTCAAGTAATGAATTTACTGCAGTCACATATATTGTAACCAACGCCACTTTCCTTACTTGTAGCTCTCGAATCTACACCAACAAATATTCTATCATCGATAATGAAAACCACATTTATGGTGCTTTATAAGGTATAGTGATTAAAGAAAATATGACATACCTCCTTAATATACCATCAAGCAACAGTCATCTTTGCTAATTGTTTATTTGACACAGATTTTTCTTGGATTCAACTATGCCCTCGAAGGTATACAGATCTCTCTGTTGGTGCAAAAAAAAATATGAATTAAACTTCACCATTACCTCCTAATTGAAAAACATGCCCAAAACTGAAAGCCTATTACCTACTCATCGCTCTCTACATACTCCAACTCAGTTGCAACTTGATTCTCAGACATTATTTGTGCACAATTTTTTTTCCTTGAAATACAAATTAAAAACGCTTTAGAACACAAAAAACAAGATAATTGAGACAATATCCATCAACTAGACCAACTCGTAAGTGATTTTGCATACCCAATCTTTGATGCCGAGCAGAGAGCCAAAGAGGAGTGTTTGTCTCGATCGTCCGCCTGGGGTGCTCGCTATCACCACCAGCGAGGAAGGCGGTGGACTAGAAGAGCGAAGCTTAGGATTGTTTTTTGCAATGGGTAAAATGTAAGGAGATAATTTTAAGACAACGTTTTTTGACACAAATTTTTCTTTGATCCAAATATGGCCTCTTTTTCTTCAAAGAGAATAAATGTGATAAAAAACAAAATACATATAAAGCCAAGTAATGAATTTATCAGATGGTCTATATTATAACTACCACTATTTTCAATTCGGATAGCTTGTGAATGTAGATCAACGAAGATTCATTTACCCATGATGAACACCACATTTGTGGTGTCTTCGAAAGTGTATAGATTAAAGAAAATATCGCAAACCCCGTTTATATACCCTCAAGAAACATGTACCTTTGCCGATTAGTTTTTTTTTTTTTTTTTGCACGAATATTTTTTGGTTCCACCACCTACAAGTCTATAAAGAATGAACACTCACATTATGTTATGAAACAATCACTTCCTTTTGCAATATGTAATACTTAACTCTTTACATACATCCTCATCTCTGTATCCAATAACAAAATTCCAAATGTGATTTTTTTTTTTCCAAATACCTTAATCAGATACTTTAAAGCATCTTCGATACTTGTCTCAAGATCATATTGTTTTGCCACAAATGACTTTAGAAGATACATACATAAGCTTTTACTTCCATCTACGTTACTACACAAGATAATGTAGATGTTATTTGGAAGGTGTTCAAACTTACTTTGGTTATCGACACCTAAAAAGAAGAAAATTGTAAAGGGAATAAATATTACAAAAAAAAAAAAAACGTATAAATCTAAGTATTGAATTTATTGATGATTTCTATATTCTAACTCACACAACTTTCATTTCTAGTAGCTTGCGAATTTACATAAAGCATGATTTCAAAATGGACGATGAAGACCATATTTATGGTGCCTTCTAAGTTATACATATTAAAGAAACTATCATATACAACTTTATTATACCCTCAAGAAATGATGCACCTTTGCCAATTGCTTTTTTGGCATAGATTTTTCTTATTTCCAAAAACTCATTGTACACATTATGGCACTACAAGTCTATAAAGGATGAAAACTCAAGTTAGGATATGAAACGATCACATCTTTTTTTAATAAGTGAAACTTAAAATTTTACATACCTATTCATCTCTGCATCCAATAACAAAGTTCCAATTGTGGAGTTTTTTTCCTTTAAATATCCTATTCAGATACTTTAAAGTATCTTCGGCAGCTGTCTCAATATCACACTATTTTTCTGCAAAGTTCTTTAGAAGATATGCAAACAATCTTTTACTTGCACATGAGTTACCACACAATGTAAGGTAGATGTCCTTTGGAAGATGTTCATACTTCATTTATTCTGAAACAAACGCGACATTCTCGGCAAGGTTTCTACCCCATGCACAATCATCAACACCACCGCCGACATTGTGGCTCCCAAATCAGTGCGGTTTTACATGCAGAAGAAAAGTTGGGAATATGTATAACTTCAAGGTAGAATGCCAATGTATTTTTAACACATGAATGCTTTGTGTTACTGACTACTTGAAGTTCAAATAAAAAGTTGAGAATATATTTATATTACATGGTCCAAACAAATACACTGTCTCTTATTTTTACAAGCTTGAAAGGGAGCAAAACATAGATGTGCATAAAAAAAAATATATAGATACGAATTTAAGGCCAAGCTTTGACTTCCTTAAATACTCTTGCTCCATAAGTAGAGATGCATATCTTAACAAGGAAGGGGAATTGTAGCCATATGAACGAGGTAATCGGAACACATGAAAGCAAGATAAGTGGAACAAGAATGAATGTGTTCCCTTGAAGCATAATGTAAAGGGCAGATGAAAAGGCAATCATCATGGTGGCGATGGAGAAAAATAGAGTGAAAAGGCCCAATATCATTTTTTTGGGTAATGATATGAGGAAATCATCTTCAGCATAACGTGATGTGAGAATCCCCAAAAATATCATCACCGGTGTGGTGGAAGAAAAGTGCGAGATAGCATCTGAAACTATAAAATTTTTTAATACCTTTCCATTTATGAATATTGGAAAGCCGGTATCTCCCTTATTTCCACTAAGAACCGTAAATGTTATCGTAAACATGATTGTAACAATGAGAGCACCCACGACTGTGCAAGAAGTTGATGTTTCTTTCATTTATGCTTCTCCCTTTTTCAGTAATTCCTTGTGGTTCTTTGTAAATACTTCACGTGGCGTCATTTGATCTTTATTTAGTACTTCATGAGCCCAAGGATTTTCAAGCAATGCTACCCTCTCCACCTCCTGTATTTCATCCAGCAAAAGCTTTTGATATGTGACTATGAAGCAAAATTCATTAACTAAAAAGTCGGTGCACCAGAATAAGTGAATGCAAACATTGGTCATAAGGTAAAGTAATTAATTATATGTACATGCATATAAATATACAGGAATTTCATGGTACAGACGTCCCTATTTCTGTTAATCTGAACATGTGAGTTGTAGCCTTCCTAAAGTTTCTAATATCATTGGAATTTGTGCAACTAAGCTTTTCTTTAAAAAAAAAGGAGCACGGTGGGACCGATACTTCCTCTTTATTTTATCACTCTTGATCGTCTTTTTCTTCACCCTACATTAGTTTATTTAACGTCTCTTAGTATAGTGTACATCATATATATATATATAAAATGCTTCCTACCATATGTAGCATTATATTGTCATTCTTATTTCGATGATTGACTTTAAACTGTCGATAGGAGCCTTCCAAGTCATATAAATTAGTAAAAACTTTCTCCTGATGACATTCAACAGCAAATTGATATAGACTCTGGCCATTATGATTAATCATACAGTAAAACCTCTATATAATCATAATGTTGGGACCACATAGTTCTTATGACTATAAGGAGGTTATTCTTTAAGAGAGGTATGACTATCAAAATTAATTTTTTACTTAATTTCTTTTTTTAATGATTTTCTTACCTAACCTACATTATATGAGTTTTTTTCTCTATTATGAGAGTAAATTTAGATCATATTACTTGACATCAGTTAGTATCGAGTTTTTTTTTCACTTGTCCTCCTAGAAAAGTAGCCATGCCACCCTAGGGATCTCTAATCTCATACAATAATGGATAGATATTTAACTTCATCTTACATTTTTATTGTAGTATTAAGTACTATATATTTGGTCTTATTATAATTATGACTATATGGAGGAAAAATTCTTAGAACGGGACTCCAAAAATACATGGAATATGACAATGTGGAGGTTATTCCAAAATATAACTGGTCCGGAGTTGGGATTAAGAAAATTTATGATTATATGGAGGTTATTCCATTATAGAGTATGCTTATATGGAGGTTTTACTGTATATAGGATTACATTGTTTGATTTGCATGAATGCAAAATGTACTCCCAATGCCCTCGTTGTACTGCTAGAAACAATGCTGCTTTCAAGCCTTGCAATTCTTCAAGATCCTTGTCTTTCGTTACTTCACACATGACACTTAGAAACTCAAGGATTCGGACATGGATCAATTTCATTTTGTATATACGTTTGATTCCTAGGTTGCCATTGAAAACAAGATAAAATCATCATCATCATTTCAAAAGAATTTATAATTTCAAATAAACTAATAAACAATGTGATGTAGTATATACCCAAGGGTTTAAGGAGATTGGTCACAGCTACTCTTCAGAATAATCTCACAGCTGCATTCCAAAACCAAATCACTGGAAAATGGTGTTCAGAGAATGACAGTTAAATGCAAGCAAGAATAAAATGAGAAAAATACATAATTATTATGAATTAACTTTTGGGGCTGAATTCTTCAGCACCGAACTATGCTTAAAAGATAACGTGGCACAGTTTTATTGGGCCACTTTGCCTTTTCTTTTTTCTTTTTTCCTTTTTCTTTTTATCCCACATCTCTAAAGGATGAAAACTCAAGTTAGGCTATGAAACAATCACTTCTTTCTTGAATAAGTGAAACTTAAAATTTTACATACCTATTCATCTCTGTATCCAATAACAAAATTCCAATTGTGGAGTTTTTTTCCTTCAAATATCTTATTCAGATACTTTAAAGCATCTTCGGCAGCTGTCTCAATATCACACTATTTTTCTGCAAAGTTCTTTAGAAGATATGCAAACAATTTTTTACTTACACATGAGTTACCACACAAGGTAGAGTAGATGTCCTTTGGAAGATGTTCACACTTAGTTTATTCTGCGACTACCAAAAGCAAGAAAATTACAATGGATTATTTTATATTCAGAGGGAATAAGCGTGATTATAAAAATTAACAAAAAATAAATAAAGTCAAGTAATGAATTTACCGAAGTCACTTATATTGTAACCAACACCACTTTCCTTACTTGTAGCTCCCGAATCTACACCAACAAAGATTCCATCATCGACAATGAAAACCACATTTATGGTGCTTTATAAGGTATAGTGATTAAAGAAAATATGACATACCTCCTTAATATACCATCAAGCAACAGTCATCTTTGCTAATTGTTTATTTGACACAGATTTTTCTTGGATCCAACTATGCCCTCGAAGGTATACAGATCTCTCTGTTGGTGCAAACAAAAATATGAATTAAACTTCACCATTACCTCCTAATTGAAAAACATGTCCAAAACTGAAAGCCTATTACCTCCTCATCGCTCTCTACATACTCCAACTCAGTTGCAACTTGGTTCTCAGACATTATCTGTGCACAATTTTTTTTCCTTGAAATACAAATTATAGACGCTTTAGAACACAAAAAACAAGATAATTGAGACAATATCCATCAACTAGACCAACTCGTAAGTGATTTTGCATACCCAATCTTTGATGCTGAGCAGAGAGCCAAAGAGGAGTGTTTGCCCCGATCGTCCGCCTGGGGTGCTCGCTATCACCACCAGCGAGGAAGGCGGTGGACTAGAAGAGCGAAGCGTAGGATTGTTTTTTGCAATGGGTAAAATGTAAGGAGATGATTTTAAGACAACGTTTTTTACCTTTAGGACATACTTTTTTTTTAATCCTAGCCGTTGGATTGAATGATTAAATCGTAATGAACGGATACTAAAAACAAATGTACTCAAAAGAGAAAGAAAAAAAAAGGGCATGTTATTTCCACACTCCATTCCTCTTTCTTCACCCACATATTATAATGTCAGACGAAGATTGTGCTTCATCTAAATAAAAAAGATGAAACATGTCAGACAAAGATTGTGCTTCATGGTGGTGGTCGTCATCAGTGATGCCGATTGATTCTAGGAATTGGACCTCGACGAAGTGGCTGATGTGGCACTTGACCACGATGGGATGGCGATAGAGCATTTGATCTCCTTGATGACCTGCGAGTTGGGCATTCGAGCCATGCTGTCGTGGGATCCGATGGAGGGACTTGATCGATGGCGATGATGGCACAGACGCGTGCCTCCTTGACGATTCAGGCTAAGGCGAGCTCACGACATCGATGATGACACTGCCACAGAAAGGCATTAGCAATGTGGGGATGTGGGTGATTTGAGCTATGTGAGCGGTTTGGTATATGCGGCGACAGAAGCACATGTGGTGGCAGGGGAGTAGCTGGCCGCGTAGGTGGCGGCTGGAAGCAAGGTGGTTTCAGTAGGACGGAGGGAGGGGAAATAGGAATTTTAATTTGCATATTTTTGTAATTTTAACATATTTAATATAATTTATGTGTTAAGTATAGAAACAATAACATTTTGATACTACTTGAGAAGCAAAATGACCAAAAATACTATTACACTTAGAACATTACAATATAGTACTCCTTTGATAAATGTTGATTTTTAATTGGCTTGTACACTTTTGCAGCCCAGTTACCTGATTCTTCCTGTAGCCAGCAGCAGCCTCTTTAGAATTTTCCAAAACAAAAATACTTCAAATCTTGTTAGGCTCATAACTTTCTCATCCAATCTCCAAATGATACAAAATCAGCTGCGTTGGATTCGTGTCGATCTCCTCTTTCTTTTGATACCAGGATTGTTACCTACTGATCTGTATAGAAGGAGAACGAACCCGAAATATTTTAGCATTTTCTGGTGAAATTCGTCGATTCTTGCCAACTCTGGCCACCTCCAAGTTCAAGTGAGGTACCAATCTTCAAGTTTTCTCATAATCTACAATGCTCATGAGTTATTTTCATGTTTTGGTTAGGTATTGGAAAAGCTTATGTTGGTCATTCTTGTTTTGTCGCAGCTCCTTCAAATTGAAGGAACAGCTTGCAATTTGAAGGAACAGTTCATTCAAATTGAAAGAACATTTTCTTCAAATTGAAGGAACATTGTCTTCAAATTGAAGGAACAGCTTGCAATTTTAAGGAACAGTTCATTCAAATTGAAAGAACATTTTCTTCAAATTGAAGGAACATTGTCTTCAAATTGAAGGAACACCTGCAAATTTGAAAGAACAACTCCTTCAAATTGAAGAAACGGCTCCTTCAAATTGAAGAAATCTGAAGGATATGTTCTTTGAAATTTGAAGGAGCTGTTCCTTCAATTTGAAGAAGTTGTTCCTTCAATTTGAAGGAACTGTTCCTTCAAATTATTTCTTCTCTCAAATCAATTTTTTTTTCTTTTTCAATTCAAGTTTGTGGGTGCGTGAGCCCCACTCTCGTGGGATGTGGTGGGCTTATTGGTTTTAATTTGGTATTAAATTGTAACAATAGTAGTAATTGTAAGGAAAAAAGTGAGGTAGTGTTTTTGGTAATGATAAGACCCACATAGTAGTTTTTGGTAAAAGCCCCTTAATTATAATTGGGATGGGAAAAGAGGAATGGAGGGTACAAATAACAGCTCCCAAAAAAAAAATGTAAAATTCACTTTTTTAAATTTATACCATTCTTGACCATTATAGTTTTTACCGCTAGATTGATTATCAACGAAAAATTAACATCATTTTATAAGGGTATTTACTCGGGGTGGGCTCGGTCCGGTACGGTCGGGAGTGAGGCCAATCCCGAGTACCGGATCAGTTAATCGGGTATGAAGAAATTGAAGGGGAGAACCGGACCAAGAGAATCGAGAACCCGAATATTCGTGAACCCAAATTTTAGGGACGGGACGAGTCGGTCCCAGGAGACTCCCATTTCTGAAATACAAGCCAAAACTCATCATCACATAACAGAGATCGAAAACCAGAATTGGCAACCCAGAACAATTGAAAAACATAGCACGCATCATCAAAATTCATCTAAACCCAAAATTGACAACATCATCATCACATAACAATTGAAAACCCAAAATTCATCCAAACTCCGAATCCAAAAACATAGCACGCAGAATCAAAATTCATCTAAACCCAGAATTGAAAACCCATTGATCTTGGTGACTTTATGCAAAAAACTTCAGAAATCGCCGCTGTGATTGAAAACCCATTGACCATTCCAGAACCTTGAGCATCGGTCAATCGCAAATGTCGGCATCTTGGTCGATCCCAATGTTGGTATGGCGGTGATGATCTTGGACATTGTAGCAGCAATTGGTGAACTCATCGATGTTAATGTTGGAGTCGTGGTGATGGATGATCGATGTCGATGTCGATGTCGATGTCGATGTCAATGTCGATGTCGATGTCGATGTCGATGTTGCCGTGGCGGTGATATATCTTGGACATGGCTGCGGGGTTTTGGAGGCAAGTGAGGTGAGGGAGAGGACGCGGGTGAGGTGAGGAAGAGGAGGCAATCGGGATTTGGGTTTTCAGATCTGCAGGTTGGACTAAAGAGGGTGGGCAGAGCGGAAGAAATGAAGGACTATAGGGTTTTTAGGGTTAATATATGAAAATTAATTATATATTTATAATATTCAGTCCGGTCCAGAAGTCCTGCCGGTTAGGAATTCCAGGAATCGGTTCAGACCCAAAGCTAGCCAATTCGGTCTGGTTTTGGTCCGGTTTCAATTGACTTTTTAGCCAGCTGGTATTTCTTTATGCCGATTTTAGTACGGTCTAGGGTTTTCGGTCCAAATGCCCATCCCTAGTATTTACGAACAGTATTATGTCATCGACTCCCTTTATAAATACAAAGATTAATTGATGTCAGAATTGCATATGGGGTGCATGAAAGAAAACACTTATTTGTTCAAATGCCCTCTCTGCCACTCATCTTTGGTCTCATTTTGCCTCCTATAGGTTAAAATGACTCACTTTGCCCTCTGTCACTCATTCCATTGTCTCAAGTTACCCTATGCCGTTAGTCTATGCTTCCACTTGCTACATGACATTTTTTTATTGGTTGCAAAAAATGGTGGGGCCCACTCAAAAGATTACATGTCCATTTTTCTTTTTAAAATACAAAAATTAAGGATTTTGTTTTAATAATACTTACTTAAAACACCATTTTTCTTTACAAACTCCACTAAAAATTTGTTAAATGATTTCAACATCATAGCCATTGCAAATTTCTTCATATTCACTTCAAAATCATAAGTTATACTAATATTACATTCATTACATATTTTCTGAAAAAAAAAAAATCAAATCAAATTCTCCCAAAAAAACATCTATTCAATATTATATTATCCAAAAAAATGTAATGAATAGATGTAATTATCCAAAAAAAATCAATTCATTACATTTTTTTGGATAATATAATATTGAATAGATGTTTTATTGGGAGAATTTGATATATTTTTTTTAGAAAATATGTAATGAATGTAATATTAGGACAACTTATGATTTTGAAGTGCATTTGAAGAAATTTGTAATGGCTATGATGTTGAAATCATTTGACAAATTTTTAGTGGAGTTTGTAAAGAAAAACGGTGTTTTAAGTAAGTATTATTAAAACAAAATCCTTAATTTTGTATTTTAAAAAGAAAAATGGACATTTAATCTTTTGAGTGGGCCCCACCATTTTTGGCAACCAATAAAAAAGTGTCATGTGGCAAGTGGAAGCATAAACTAACGGCAGAGGGTAACTTGAGACAACGGAGTGAGTGGCAGAGGGTAAAGTGAGTCATTTTAACCTACATGAGGCAAAGTGAGACTAAAGATGAGTGGCAGAGGGCATTTGAACAAATAAGTTTAAAAGAAAATGTACAATTTCTGGGGACCTCCTAATTTCTAAATTTTTTTTTTTAATATAAAAAGTCCAATATTGAGCTTTTAAACCGCAAAGCATAGCCCACCATCCCAATGTCGGAGAGAAGGAAAGGTTATAAGTTAGCCATAGGTCGTTTTTCTTTTTTACAAAAAGGATAAGAAGATTGCTTTAAACAGCTAACTAATTTAGGACAAGAAGGTAATATCAAAAGGGATTCACTTTTAAAAACTCTCATAGTCCTTTAAAAACATAAAACCTGTATAATTGTAGCTTAGGAAATTAATAAGTATGGGATGAACCGCGCAATGTTAGGGGCGCTATGGATAAAGCTAAAATATCATTTTGGTTCGCTCTTCCCGGACGTAGTTAGTTAGAACCCACAATGACACGATTGATGAAGCCCATGAGAAAGTTAAATGAGAACATGAAGCGAAGGAACTGGGTCGTTTCAAAAGGCAATGGGTCGTTTCTTTTTCACCTATTTCTACTCTTTCACAAATCTTCACTTTACCTCATCGAATTTTTCACGTTGATAGCTCCATTCTATTGACTTTTACGATAATAGAGTTGGCACGTTAGATACCTCAGCTAACTTATTTCAGATCCCGATGATTGGTAGAGTTGACTCCAATCATCTAGAATGCATATACAAAGGCATATGTGCAAAAATAATGTGGGGAAAAAAGTAGAGTGAAAAAAGCTGAAAGGAAAAAAAAAATATGACTTTATAATGTGAAGGGGGAAAATGAGGGGAAAATACTCATTTTAACTATTCATCTCTTTAAGTGTCAAAGAGAGAAAAAAAAATGGTCCCCCCCCTCTGAAATTTAGGTTTATACACCTTATCCCTCAAACATTATTTGAGATTTAGGTGAAAATTTGGATTTGTAGAATGGTTTTTTGGGTTTATGGAGCAACATTGTTTTTGCTCTAAAAACCCCATTCTATTATTGACTTCAAAACACATTCATGCGAGTAGCCAAGGGGTTTTTTCTCTGCCATTCTTCAGTGTCTTTCTTCATCTTCTTCAGTGTTTCATCATGTATTTTATTCAAGCGCCCTTGACCTTCCTTGTTGGGACAATCTTCCGGATTTTCAACGGAGTGACTTGCCATAGCAAAACAGAACCCACAAAACTTGAGTTCAGCATAATATTCCATCCAGTCTTCATCCTCTGCGTGGGCACCAACTTCGTTGCAGCATTCACATACTATATGAGCTTTAGAGCTAACTTTTTCTCCCCTTGGGATACGTACCCTGTACGGACAAGCTCCAGTCGGATGGTTACTCTTCTCACAAACCAAGCATGACCTCTTTTTTACAACACAACCTAGAGAAGAAAACTGTGTACTCTCCTCCTCTATTCCTCCGGTCTTTGTTTTGGCGTGGTCAACTGAAACTTTGCCTCTCTCTGTCGCATTTTCCTTGTGCTCCGTGACATCAGCTCCTCGAGTGGAAGAGCCTTGAAGATATTGCCCCAATCCCAATGACTTGAGATATTCCCTGCGAGCTTCCATTGGCATCTTTCTAAGAGCGGGGAATGAAATATTCTTGGACACTGAGAAAAAACGCAACAGAATAAGAATCAACGCTGAAACCAAGCTGTCTCCAAGAATCGAAGTGATTCAAGAAAATATGGAAGGATGTATAATTTCGTGAAAGACAATAGCGATCTCTCAAACTAGAGGAAAACTAAAGACAAAAGGATGTGGATGAAGTGAATCTCTCAGAAAGTAATCGATTACTCAGCACAACACAAACAAAGTAAACCGTCGCACATTTAGATAAAAGGTCTTTTGCAATTCCAGTGCTTCAAGTTCAAGCTCAGTAATCGTAAAGTTGTTAACCATTGTATTAATTTGTTCAAGCAGCAAATTGCTTCTTTGGAAAGAAGATTTAGTGGCAATCGAATTTAACTTGGGGAATAACTAACCATAGTGAACTAACCAAAACATACAACGCATAAGTAACCAAAGCAAATGTAGTTTCCGATGAAAAACAGCAACCAGTAGGATATAGAAACAATGAAAAAAGCATACCAATTATGGGGCACTTAGAGAGCGCGTGGCCACCCTTACAAATCAAGCATCCAGGCGGGCGACTGTCGGCTGCTTCGGCTGTTAAAAAAAAACACAAAAATCAAGTTACAAATTACAGTATGATTTGTTTGGTCATAGAGGCACCCAAAAACAAATTCAAAAGCATCTATACCGCTAATCAATCTGTTAAAATAGCAAATTATTGATTTGGACCGTAATTGAAAGAAATCAGAAGGCATAGCATATGATCAATCTAGTTCAAAATCCCTAAAAAGGAAAAAAAAATAAAAATAAAAACTAAAATAGTCAAAATCAAATACCATCAGGTTTGGTGTCGACCATCAAGTAGTATTTGCCCCGACGGGGCTCTGGTTTCTCGTGCGGGGCTCCGATTTCTTGTTTGGCGTCCATCATAATGTTGGACACGTTCTTGAGCCTGCCCTGCCACGACTGTGATAGGATCCTTCTTAGCAATGCCACAAGTTCTTTCATTGTTACTTATTAGTTAGGGGGTTTTGGTCATTTTTGAGAAAGGCCTTCTAAATAAACCCAAAAAAAACAAAAAAAGAGGGGGTTCCCCCCTTTTATATACCCACCATTATAAAAAAAAAAAAAAAAAAGAAAAAATGGGGCCCCCCCTCCCCCAAAAAAAAATACCCCTTCTACCCCAACAATCCACAACACACAAGAGAGGACCCAGGCCAGGCCGCCCGTACCACAACCACCACCCCCCCTATCCTTTTTTTCTTTGCCTTTCCACCCCCCCCCCCCCCCCCCCCCCCCCCCCCCATTCCGCCATGCCCGATCGTCTTATTCAGCTCGAATCCGACGTCGGCGACCTCACATTTCACCGTCCATCGCCATGCTCCCACGGCGGCGTCCGCGCGCCATTCCCGAGCCTCACTCCCGCCGAGGAGGCTTTCTTCCGATTGCGCCAAACCGGTTCTCTACTGCACTATCTCACCACATTTCAGCGATTAACTCCTCGTTCTATCAGCCCTCTTCTATTACGGCGTTGCTTCCTTCGTGGTTTGGCGCCTTACCTTCGATTTAAAGTAAAGGAGAACAATCCTCCGACTGCTCATGATGCAGTTGTTCTCGCCCTTCAGATCGACGCGGAGCACCAGATGGCGTCAATTTCTCCTGCGTACCGTAGCACGGTTACACACCAAGTGCTCGACGAAATGCCGCACTCAGGTAATGATGACTTAGTGGTGGCCTGTGCACAAGTTGATTCGGTTGTCGAAGTTCAGTCGCTGCCAATTTGTGCTCCGGATGCGTCGGAACCCTTGGGTGTGGTGGCCCCTGCTTCGTCGGTTGTTTCGGAGTGCAACGACACCATTGCACACCAGGTGTTTGATGAAATGCCTACCGCATATGGCGACGTGAGTCCTGACTTCGATGTTACTAAAGCACCTAGATATGATGTTTCTGATGATGACAATGCGGTCGAGGTTTTAATAGCCATAGACAGTCCTACTCCGGTTGCTCTGGACCCATTGGGGGGTGTGGAAACCGTGCAATTTGCAGCTACTGAGTGCACGGTCCAGACTGCACACCAGGTGTTCGACGAATTGCCCCACCCGAATGGAGGTGTTAACTTGGATTTTGATATGGGCTACCACCTACCAATTAATGACAAAGGAGGAGGGTGCAACGATTTGGAAGTGTTTTCCAAAGGTATTGGTAACCACAAGGAACTCTCAGGCGTCAAGACATTTGAACACAAGGCAGTGAATCTGTTTTTGCCCATTGAAGAATCTGCTCCTTGTTCAGAGGACTACCAGTGTCTACGACCTCCAGATGTCACACTGACGGGTGAAGAACATGATGTGTATGTGCAAACTGTAGAGAGGACTATTAATTGGATGGGAAAGAAGCAAGAAACTGTTGGGGATGGGTCTTGTGGTAACACTACTGCCAGGGTCAGGCTCGACAAGTTCATCATCGAGAATGCTGCATTGACAAACGAGGAGGAAGTTGGTGCTCAGCCCATTCGTCCGCTAAAGTTCCCTGTATCACCAGTTGTGTGCGTTGCTGTGCAATGCAAGGTTGCTTGTGACCTTCCCAAGTTTGTTGAATATCTCAAACTTCTGACCACGTCTTCTCCAGGTGTTGCAAATAAGCTGGTGGACAACCAATTCTTTCTTTCAGTATTTGTTAGTGATGAGAACTCACCTGGGCAGATTTGTTCGTTGGATAAAGCAACTGTGTCTCGCAAGCTTGAATTGAAGGAGAAGGCAATGCAGTGGGTTGATTGTGTCAACAAATTTCATAAGGGGATTCAGGATAAAGGGGGCACTCACGAGTCACTATTGGGGGGGACCGGAAAAGGAGGCGGCGACGACGAAGAAGGAAAATAAGAGGGAGGAGGAGGTGCGCTGTTACACAATATTACTAAACAACCTGCCATTATTAAGGGGGAAAGTTTATCTCCCCCTGTGGGGGGGGGGGATTGGGGCGGATGGGGGGGGGTATATATTTTCCACACCTCCTGCCCAGCAAGGGGGGGTGGGGGGGGGGGTGAGGGATACAAAGGAAAGAAAGAACAAAGAAAGAAGAGAGGAGAAAACTGTTGATTTTGGCTCATAATTTAATATGTTAGCAAGTTGTGTGGAGTGGTTGCATGCATTATCATTTGGCAACTACTCTCATGACTTTTGTGTAAGAGTGTTTTCCACACATAGGATGCTGCATGGTTCATTTGCAAGAGTCAATGCATTGAGTGCATTGTGAAGACCTTGAAGAGTCTACAATTGTGTAGAGTAGACTTGAACCATTTGGCTGCCCACTTGATTTTGGCCATGCTCATTTGTCCCCTTTCTTTATTATAAGGAGAGAAAGGAGAAGGCTTATGCACGGCAAGCAAAATAGAGAGAAGAAAGAAGGAAACCATACCTTCATTTGTTCTTCTTCTTCATTGTAAACTTGAGTGAGTGAGCTTGGGTTATTTGGGGCTAAGGGTTTGTGAGTGTAAACACTGTTGTAATTGTTCTCATTGATTATAGTGGAATACTCGTCGTCTCCAAACTGGACTAGGCTCGTTACTGAGGCCGAACCAGTATAAATCTTGGTGTTCTTGTTGTTGTTTGTTTGCTTACTTTATCATCTGTCATATTTGTATTGTCAATCACGATCTAGTACCTATTTGGTTGACGCTTCCGCACAACAAAACTTAGCTGCAGTAGCGCAGGTTTTAACAAGAAGAGTGAATTTATCTTTGATTTACTGAGTTACTTGGCCATTGTGATCCCCTTTCTCCCTAGGAATGGACGATTGGTTCGCCAGCAATTGGAAATCTTCATCATACATAGAGAAGCTAGAGGCATTCTGTTGCTTGCGGGATGGTGTCATGCAGAAAGCCCTTGCATGATCGGTGGTTCTCCTGAAATTGAGAGGGGCGATTCTCCGAGGTATTCGTGACAAGGGTGGCACTCTAAGTGCTTATCTAATGACTGTCTACGAGTCGATTCACTGGTTAGGTTGTGTCCCCGAATTTCAGAATGATACTGTTGGACTTTCTGCTGAGCAAAGCCTATGCACGTCTACGAAAGGAGTTGTTAGTGATGTTGTACATGTTGTTAGTCATAATCTTCCAAGCTCTTGTGTTGCAGCGAGGCCAAAGGAAGGGTATGCACTCTACTTCCTTGATGAAATTGTTTCTGAAATTGCAATGGGTACTGATAATGAGTTGGCATATTATCAAAGAGGCCTTATAAATAAGGGTGGTGGAAAAGGTGCTTCTTTGGGGGCTCTTTTGATACAGGTGTCACCAAAAGAAGTTAAAAAGAAGTTACATATGAGAGCAGAGGGCTATCAAAAGAGCGGTGCATCTCAAACTGCTTATCAGAGGGGCATTATTGATAAGGGAGGAACTCGTAGTCACTATAATCTACCTGTGCACAGAAGTGGTGGTTCGATTTCTGAGCTGCATTATCACATGGGAATCAGGGATAAAGGAGGGACTGATGTATGGAAAATTGATCCTAGACAGTTGTTTGGGAACAAAGTTGCTTGTGGATTATATCCTGAAAGGCAGCCTCTGCTCGCTCCACCCCCCCCGGCACAACACAGAAAACACGTTAAAAACAACACCACGAGGACCTCCTCCCCCCCCCCACACGGAAGAGAGGGGAGGCTGATCAACCACATATACAAAAAAAAAAAAAAAAGGATGGAAAAGAAAAAGAAAAGATAGAAGGGGAAGCAAAGGAAAAGAAGAAAAACGATGTTTACTTGGGGTGGGGAAGGAGAAGGGAAAACAAAAAAGGGGGGGGAAGGAAAGTGCATAAAAGCATTTAAAAATGAATATAAAACCCCACCCCCACCACAAAAAAACCCCAATGCTGCAAGACTGGAAGGTTCATCTGTTGATGAACGCAGAAGATGGTTTTTAGGTGCATTTGAGGGTTATTTGGGTGCCAAATCTTTGGAGCCTAAGCATCGAACCGAGAGGGAGTTCGTCGCAGGAGTTTGGTCTCCATGCTTTGCATTGGCATCTAAGTTCCAGACTATAAACTTGTGGACAAGTTTAATTTGAAGGAGGGAGTAATTGATAGGATCCTTCTTAGCAATGCCACAAGTTCTTTCATTGTTACTTATTAGTTAGGGGATTTTGGTCATTTTCGAGTAAAGTCTGTTTAGTTAGCTCTAAATCAGTATAAAAGGAGGTTGCTCTCCTTCATTGTAGTCAGCATTGTATTGAATGAAAATATGAACGGAAAATTGGGCTCCGGCTCTCCCAAAAAGAAATAGCTTCTTGTTCTACACATTGCATATCTCAGAGACCAGATTCCAGGTCAATCGGGTCTTATCAGACTGGCCATCAACACTGGTGGCAACGGCGGCAGCGGTTGACTCAGGTTCGTAATCAATCAGAATTCAATCAAATTAGGGTTCGGCTTTGTTCGAATCGGGGTTTCGTCGCTTTCGCGCTTTTATTATTATTTTATTTATTTATTTTTTCGCTGAATTTAGAGTCAGATGCCCTCTGATATAGCAGTCTTTCTTCAGTTCCGAGGAGCTTTAGAATCCACCGAAAATTTTGTCTTGCTACAGTAACTATACAGTAGCCTTTTGATACAGTATAGTCACTGTAGCAAGGCAAAAAAAAGGTCTAATTTTAAAGCAGTTCGGAACCAAAGAAAAATTGCTGATATAGAGTCAGATGGCTGTGTCTCCTCGTCGAATAAGGACCTCAAAAATATTTACATCTAAAATTTTATTTTTCCAAATTTACCATCATTCGTTAAATTGGAATAAATTCAATCTTTTTATTATGGGTTTTTTTTATCATGAATGAGTGTCTGAACTTATACTCACTAGACTTTATAGGGCATGAACTTTAAAAGTGATCAATTTGATACCCAAACTTTAAAAAACTGGATTTTATAGTGCCTGAACTTTAAAAATGATCAATTTGATATCCAGACTTTCAAAGTTCCGTTAAAATGAGGGATAAAATGATCTTTTGATATTAATTAACATGTAAAATACTATTTTTTTTACTTCTCAACCTTCTATATAAATGTGTTTTATGATGTTTCAAAAAAATATGCATATGTGCAAAACAATAGATAAATTGATGAATAAAAATATATTCAAATATTAAAAAATATTTCTAACATAAATTGAGTATATTTTTGTTAATCAATAAATAAATTGATAAATAAAAATATATTTTTGTAAATTATTACTCAATTTATGCTAGAAATCTTTGTTAACATTCGAGTATATTTTCATTCATCAATTTATTTATTATTCTACAATAGGTATATGAACATTTTCATTTTTTGTCGATGTTGCCGTGGCGGTGATGATCTTGGACAACGCAAATCAATCGGGACATTTGGGTTTTTGGAGGCGGGTGAGGTGAGTGAGACGAGGCGGGTTTTTGGAGGCAAGTGAGGTGAGGGAGCGGAGGCAAGTAAGGTGTGGCAGAGAAGGCGATTGAGATTTGGGGTTTTGGGATCTGGAGGTGATGACGATGGACTGAAGAGGATGGAGGCGCGGGTGGAATGGAAGGAAAAAAGCGCATTAAGGTTTTTTAGGGCTAGATAAATTTAATATATTAAAATTAATATATATTTATAATATTCGAAAAATTAATATTTTAAAATTAATATATATTTATAATATTCGGTTCTGTTATGACCCTAATCTTCAACCAACCTAAATCGCAGCACAAGAACACTCAAGAGAACAAAACAACAACTTTGATTAATTCTTCAACAACTTACAATTCTGGGGAATTCGTTATTTAAAGGCAATGTCTACTGGAAGAGGCACGTGCCACGCACGTGCTACTTGACAACTCTCTTAACAGCTCACTAACTAATCTTATTACAACAAATCGATCCTAACATTTACACCCTCCTTCTGAAGATCTTTGTCCTCAAAGATCTCAATCAAAGATCAAGTGTAGGAAAGCGAGAATGCAAGTCCTCATAGTTTTCCCATGTTGCACTCTATGCAGCTTTTGCACTCTCAGCAGCTTCTCTCCTCAATTGACAGGGCGACAGCTTCCCATGAATCCAATCTCCCACTTGAAATACCCTCTCGGTCCTGTGTCTAGCTGCATGTACCTTCATCCTAGCTCCAACCAACTCCAAATCATGTTTCAACAATATAAGGAGCTGATCTTGAGTGCGTAGAGACTGATACTCTGCCTCCATTGTGGTGCCAGCACCTTCAATCATTGGAAGTATGTAATCCTCCTGTTGCTTTGTGTTTAGAACAATTTCTTGTTGTAGTTGGATGGCTTGCATAGCATACAAAAGGAGTCCCCATCTACTTGTTCGAAACAATTTCTGCAATTGACAATTAGTCATTGGTTCCACCAATGAATCATGTTCATGTGTCAAGGAAGTAAGGCAATGTATCTGCTGGTTATGCACAAAAGCTAAAGTTAGCTTGTCGAAATCCCACAACACTGGTCCAAGTTGTTGCAGCCATTGTAACCCAAGAACCATATCACACCCACTCAAGGGTAAACACAACAGATTAATGGCAGTCTTGTAAGTCCCTATTTTTAAAGAAACTTGAGAACAAACCCCTTGACCTTGAATTTTGCCTCCTCCAGCTACCCTGACATCAAACTTCGAATTGGAACCTAGAGGAAATTGCAATTTCTGTACAATGGAGACATCCACAAAATTGTGGGAACTCCCCGAGTCAAGCAATATGACCACTGGAACTACCCTTTGACCTTCATGGCTTGAGTTCCCTGTGGTGGTGTCCCATATAATGCACAAGTGGTGGTTTCTATCAACTCCATCTGGTTTAGTTCCATGTTTGCATCTACAAACTCCTCATTGGCTGGCTCATTTCTCACCACCTCTAACTGAAACAGTCGTTTCTTGCAAACATGGCCCTTTGTGAACTGATCATTACAATGAAAACACAGGCTTGCTTCTTTCTTAACACAATTTCCTCTATAGACATCTTTCGAATTGACAATAATTCAGCAGTTTTAGCCCCATTTGTAACTTTCTCAATCTGATCAGGCACAATTGGTGTAAAAGACCCAAACTTTGGTTCACAAGGGGCGTTTGGATGAACCCTTCTTGGCATCTTGCAACTTAGCTGTGAACTCCAATGAGAATGCCATTGCAGCATGTACAGAAGTAGGTCTCATTACCCTAACATCATGCTGAATACTACTATGCAATCCCCCAAGAAAACAGCTCAGCAGTAAATCTTGACCCACATTCTTAGCTCTAGTTGCTAATTTTCTGAAATTCTTGATATAATCTTGAATATAACTAGTTTGCATCAATTTAAACAAAGCTTCAGTGGGATTCTCAAATTCACTAGGGCCAAACTCCTTGCAAAGAACCCTAGAAAACTCTAACCAATCTGGGCAATATCTCAGGCAATCGTACCACTGAAACCAAGCAAGCGCTTCACCATCAAAATTGAAGGATGCAATTCGTACCTTATTCTCCTCTAGGGTTCCATGGTAATCAAAATACCTCTCAGCTTTGTAAATCCAATTAATCGGGTCGTCTTCCTCTGAAAATTTGGGGAAATCAAGCTTCTGAAATGGAGGGCGATGAAACTCCCGATCGAATTGGGCTTCACGGCGATTGTCACGACGATCCTCTAGCCAAGCACGCTGCTCAAGGCGGTCTTCTTGGACAACCCGCTGGTCGCAAAGGTCGTCATAGCCTGGTGCCGGCAGAGAACGGCGGAGCACTGCCAATTCGGCTCTCATTTCGGCACGCGCCTGGTCGCTTGCGGTGGGTAACGTCGCGACAGTAGCAAGAAGCTCAGTGAGCGAGGCCTTCATGGATTCGACGGTGGTGGTTATGTCGGCGATGGAGGACTCCACGGTGTTGATCTGATCATTCATGGCGTAGAAATGGTGCGCACAGCGGGGCATACGACGGCGGGACCAATTAGGGGTGGCTCAGAACGGTGGCTGATACCAAAATGTTATGACCCTAATCTTCAACCAACCTAAATCGCAGCACAAGAACACTCAAGAGAACAGAACAACAACTTTGATTAATTCTTCAACAACTTACAATTCTGGGGAATTTGTTATTTAAAGGCAATGTCTACTGGAAGAGGCACGTGCTACTCGACAACTCTCTTAACAGCTCACTAACTAATCTTATTACAACAAATCGATCCTAACAGGTTCGGTTCAGTACTCCCACGGGTTTGGTTTTTAGGTACTAGTCCCGACCCGGTAGAAATTGGTCTGGTTGGATTCCAGTAACGATTCCAGTTAGGTCCAGGTTGTTTTGTCCGAATGCCCACACCTAGCAAAAACCCACTGCCCTCGCAAAAAGTTTTTTTTTTTTTTTTTTTTTTAATCTCTAGCTTTTAAATAAGGAAATTGATATGTCACTTCAGCCACTGGCAAAGCTAGGTGGGGACTAGGGGTTACCATGGCCACCCCAAAATTCTTAGTTTTGTTAGTAAATAAGTAGATTGACCAGTAGAATCAAGACACCACACCTACGTGGCCCCTACATTGTGAGAATGATGTTGTTGATCAATAAAAATGAGGTAACACACATTTGTAATTCCACCAAAGTCCTGATTGTATTCCTCTGCCTTAGGAAAAAGCATGTTATTCCAGTTGTTTTACTCTCCAAATTTCCTTCATCCTTGAATTCTCGCTAATCAATTCTATTTAGTGTGAAATTTTTTGGGCATCTGTATTACATCATCATGTCTGTTCTAGCATGTAGTAAAAAAAAATTGTGGCCCCTACTCATGGTAGTTCCTAGCTCCGCCACTGACTTCAGCCGCTACCAAATGGAGATCAATAACTAAACCAAATTTGTTTTTGATTCTTCTTATTCTTATGTATTTAGGCTTATGGTTTTCCTCAATCTATAGGAATTCTAATACCTTTTTCAAAGAGGTATCTTTCAAAGGATGCATCTTTATATTTAAATTGAAGAGTTATACTCCTATTCTTAAAGAGTTGTACACCTACTTTATTTAAACACTAGCCTCACCGCACACGCTAACGCGTGTGCGAGAGGCTTTTTTTGCATCACGGGCGCTGCGCGCCACATCACGGGCGCTTCGCGCCACATTTCAACGCTCTGGGTATTCATCTAGCGTACGCTCAGCGTATCTTTTCAAGAGTGTGGTAAAGGCAAATTGAAAATTGAAAAGATATGCCAAGCGTACGCTAGATGAGTACCCAAAGCGTTGAAATGTGGCGCGCAGTGCCCGTGATGCAAAAAAAGCGCGTGTGCGGTGAGGCTAGTATAGATATAAGGTCTCATAGAGTGATCTTTTGACAAACGAATAGTCACAAAAGAATCGTTTTGTTTCAATTTGAATTCTACAAATGTCGATTCTCACTTATGTAATGCAAAGAATCTTATACAAACTGAAAAGTGAAAGAGGACTTAGAAAACCTAAAATTAAATCAGCCCAAATGAAGACGTTAACACAGGCTCGTAAGCACCTTTCCCATGATTAGCATATGATGTAGGAGTTATTTTGAAGAAATGTAACCAATAACCTGAAAACAAAAATCATAGTTAGAAATTTATAATCACAATTGTTGAAAACAGTTAAGGGAAATAAGTGCAGAAATTTGTAGTTTAGGGGTAATTTCAAGAATGATTGAAACCCGAAAACGAAGATGGTCATCCACAATCAACCATAGGATCATTATGAAGCTGAAAGCGACAATGTATTTTACTTGTGATCATGAATAGCATTCTCATGAGCAGTGCCAATAATACTTCTTTAAAATTAGGCCAATTCAACCAATAACCAAGTAAGAACAAATGTGGGGATTTTTCTGTTAAGGAAAACAGCAACAAATGTTAGTATCGCACACAGAAACTCATGGGCATGTGTTACATTAATGTTGGCGGATATAGATACCAAAGAGTAGGCCTTTCAATTTATATGGGGAGTGATCAGTCTGAATTCCATACCAACCATTTCATACAAAATCGAACTCAAAACAATTCCTTAAATGTAGATAATGAATGAATTAATACAATGACAAAGAGAAAACCCCTAAGCACTTACTTTAGAGCTGATGCTATCTGTGTCAACAGTTTCGTCACTTACTGGGGAAGAAGAACATGCATGCATCGACAATCACGAAACACCCACAATTAAAAAACAAAACAAAAAAAAAAAGATGTAAAAAGATGAAGAATAAACCCAAATAAGGTACAAATACGAACTCAAATAGAAAACATGAAAATAACGATATATGTCCTCAATCTGTCAGTGATGTTGTTTCAATAGAATTCCGGATAGTAACGATCGAATCAATAAACAAAAAATGGCCCAAAAAAATTCGTACATGTTTGAAAGAACAAAAGTTGAACCTGAGTAAATTATCTTCTTTCCTGGCTATGTATCGCATGTTTGACTCTTAATTCATCTTGGAAATGAAAAACACAAACTTTAAAAAATGTTGGAAACTACACCATCCATAAACTACAAATTAAACACAAGAAGGAAAAACCCATTTGGCGACAACACAAGTTTGTCACGGAAACCTATTTTTTGGTCACGCATTTTGTACGGTGACCAAAAATTTTGTCACTATGTTTTGTCACCTTGACTTTGTCACTCTTGATATACAGTGACAAAAATTAAAAGTCGTCACGCAAGGATTTTGGTGACGGAAACAGGGTCGTCATAATTAACCTGTGATGACGAACTCTAGGTTGTCATAGTTAACCTGTAATGACGAACTTTGTCCTCACTAAAAGGGAAATTCTTGCGTCGCCATATCACTTCCCAGCCCTGTGAAATTTTAAAATTTGCCGCCAATAAGAATTTTGAGCGAAGAAGAATTTTGTCACTATTTAGTTTCTAATTCATGCCAAATCTAAAATTTTTAGCGCCATTGAGAGTTTATAGAGACAAAAATTTCATAGGAATCTCCTCCCACTCGGGCCCAAAATAAAAAAATAACGGCGGCCAACAACAAAAAAAAAAGAAAAAAAGACGACGACAAGAAAAAACCCCCCCCACCAAAAAAAAAAATTACAACCAAATATTTTCTTCTCTAAAAAAAAAAAAAAAAAAAAAAAAAAAAATTAAAAATAAATTAATTAAATATAATAATTTTTTTTTTTAAGGTGAAAATAGAATAAAAAAAAAAAAAAAAAAAAAAAAAAAAAAAAAAAAAAAAAAAAAAAAAAAAAAAAATTTAAGGGGCTTTGTGATTTTAGCCCACTGCTAAACACAACTTTTAGAAATAACCCAAATTAATTTTTTAATTAATTAATGTTGCATTTCTTATTTGTTTGACAATTCTACCCTTTAGGTAAGTTATATAAATTGATTGGAAAGCTTAATCTATGCATCTTTTATGTTGGATTTGAAATTTAAATTTTAAATTCTGCAAATTGTAAATTCAAAAACACAAAATAGGTAAAGTGACAATGAAAAAAAATTATACCTTCGAAATAGGAAAAATAATAAAAATTACATATCTACCTTCGAAAGAGGAAGAACAAGAATTACATATCTAGTATACCTTCACAATAGGAAAAATAATGGAAAAAGGAAAAAAATACCTTTGATAGAGGAAGAATAACAAAATAATTCAAACATGTAGCATACCTTTGAGAGAGGAATAAGAATAAAAATGAAAAATCATATCTACAAGAGAGGTATCTACCTTCGAAAGAGGAAGCACAAGAATTACATATCTAGAATTAATACCTTCATAGTAGGAAGAAATGGAAAATGGAGAAGAAATATATATCTTTGAAAGAGGAAGAAGAAAGAAATAAGTCAACATGTAGCACACCTTTGAGAGAGGAATAAGAATGAAAATGAAAAGTCATACCTCTAAAATAGATACGAAATGTGAAGAATTTATAAATTGTGTACCTTCGAATGAGACTATAAACTCAAATTTAGAGAAGATTAACAAGGTTGAGAACAAAACATGAAGAGGAAGAAGAGAAGAGTGAGGAAGATAATTACATGAATTACTTACATTAAGAAAGAGAATGAAAAGATACAATGTCCACCTTCATCAAAGATCTTAAAAGGTAAAGAAAAATAACAAAGATGATATAAACTTTCCAAAATAACACCAAATGGGAGAAATTTAATTCCCCCATTAAGTGAGAAAGGGCAAAGTTGGAGTTTTAATTATATGGAATTATTGTAAAAAAATTTAATTAAAAAACTATTAAGAAAAAGGGTTGTTTCTAAAATAATAGGGTTGATATTAAAATGTGCAAAATTAGTGGGCTATTATCACATTTTCTAATAATTTAATGTCAACAATTTTATAAATAACTTTAAGTGCAGAACATATCCTCAAGAAAATAGCAGCATTAATCAAATACTAGTGCAAAAATTATCCCAAAAAGTTAACCAAAGTATGCAAATACTATTGTGCATATCATATATATTAACCACTAATATCTTCATCTTCAAAATCTTCATCACCATCATCATAGAGATTATCATAGAAATCATTACCATCATCACCATCATCATGTTGGATCTTATTGATGATTTCCATAAGTTTAGCTACTGCATCTTGACCTCTACCACTTCTCCTTGTAGCTTTTCAACCGTTTCTTCTGCAGCAATAGATGAGGAAGTTGTAGATGGAGAACCTTTTGAAGTACCGCCCACATAGAAATTTGACCCCACACCACAGATTCTCTTATTCCGTCCAACCCCAAGCTCTTCCATCAATATTTGGTATTCGCTTGACATAGGAACCTTAATTTGATCAGGAGGAGTTCCAGTATTCTCTGCCAAAGTGCTCTTGACCTTTTCTAACTCTTCCTCCATTCGTTTCTGAATGTTGCAAACAAAGAGAGTGCATATTTAAATAAGTTATAAACCTGAAATTGAGAAAGAAGACCAGCCAAGATAAACAAATATTTTAGCACATATAATTGTGCAAACGAAAATCAACAAATATGCAATTAGACTATATCAAACTCTATTCAAACATTGCAACTCCAAAAATTGCTAATGGCCTATATTACCAGTTTCTATCCAGATATTAAAACTGAAAATATACTTTAATTTGACTAATCATAGACTTGGTGCAAACAAAAATTTAAGAACATGTCCATTGTCCAACAAATATGCAATTAGACTATATCATACTCTATTCAAACATTGCAACTCCAAAAATTGCTAATGGCCTATATTACCAGTTTCTATCCTGATATTATAACTGAAAATATACTTTAATTTGACTAATCATAGACTTGGTGCAAACAAAAATTTAAGAAACTGTCCATTGTCCAACGGGGGCTACATCATACTATGTATTCAAACTTTTAAGCCAATAACAACATCTACATTTACATGCATCAAGTCCAAAGGTGAATGCATGTCATTCAGCAGTATACATCACAAAACAACACTGTATAATTGAATACTTTGCTTTCATGCACATCCAAGGTGGCAAATTGTACGGAACCACAATAACTGGCCACATACTGTAAGATGTACTCATATTTCCAAACGGGTTAAAGCCATCTGTTGCAAGGCCTAACCTAACATTTCGTGGATCTTGAGCAAAATTAGGGTTCATCTTATCAAACTCTTTCCATGCTAAAGAATCTGCTGGATGCCTCATCACACCCTCTTCATCAACTCGTTTATCCTTATGCCACCTCATGTTAATAGATGTATATTCTGACATGAACAATCTTTGTAACCTCGGCTTAAGAGGAAGATATCGCAATACTTTCTGAGGGACCTTCTTCTTTTTTTCACTAGTACAAGGTTTATACCTTGGCTCATTGCACTCCGGGCACTTGTCCTTCTTTTCATGCTCTTTGTAAAACAAGGCACAATCATTGACACATGCATCAATTTTTTCCTCCCCTAAACCCAAGGCTCTCAGCATCTTATTTGTAGCATAGTATGATGTGGGAATATTATTGGGGCCAGGACAAAGATGCTTGAGGATCTTTAACATTGAATCAAACGACTTATTTGTCCAATGGTTGTCAACCTTGCAGTTCATTAACATTACCATAGCTGTCAAAAGAGATCCGTTGCAACCAGGAAAAAATTCTCTGTTAGCTTCAACAATTAGTTCCTCGTACTTATTAGCCTCAACCCTATGAACATTAGACCTACTATCACTATGCGCAGAATCCACACCTCCTAATGGATTCTCCTCATGTAAGGATTCATGATCTGTATTGGTGTCTCGTGGGAAGCGATAGTTCAACATATCATAAATATCATCATTCGGTCCATTTGTCTCTTCACATGTTGTAGGAGGTGCCTCTTGTCTTGGCTTCTTGAATTCTTCTCCATGATAAATCCACGGGTTATAAACCACTGCCATCCCATCCCTAAGTAAATGTGCTTCGACAACTGGAAGAGAATGCATTTTCATATTTTGGCACTTTTTGCATGGACATCGGGTTTCATTATTTTCATCGACATGTTTACTCGCAGCTTCCATAAATGACTCAATACCTTTAAGATACTCCTTGCTCAATCGGTTTTTGTTGAGTATCCATTGCCTATCCTTCGGGTAATTCATGTCGTAGTTCGGCTACCTTCATAACATGCAAAGAAAAAAGTTTAACACAACTTAGATTTTTAACTATATCTCAGCAATAAGAATCTCAAAACAACAAATTGAGCTCAATATAGCCAAATCACATCAACTCACCAAAAAAACTAATTCAACCTCTGAATCATATACAAACATGGGAAGAAAAACAAAGAAACAAACTTTACACAGCATCCAAAACAGAGAAAAATACATTAGCACAGTAGTTAGAGATTATGGAGTGAAGATAGGACCATAATCTTCAACCGACTCAGATCACAGCAACAAGAACAAACTTTTCATTAATTTTTTAACTGAATATACTATTTTTAGGAAATTCGCTATCTATGCAGCATGTGCCACTAACAACTCTTGTAACAATTCATTAACTAACCTGTTAATGCTATTCAACAAACTTAACCATCTGTTAACAGTGATTAACAAACACCAATACCAAGCCGTCTGTATACGAAATCTACAGCTCTGAGTTTGATCAATTAACAAACACCAACTTCTCATTCCTAACAACTAATCATGGAACTGAATTTCTGTTCAAATTTATACAATGCTTTTCGAAAGAAATAATACCCAAAATCTACGAAAAGCCCATTGAAATTTCCGCCGAACTTACCAAGAACAATGAGAGTTTTGAAGGTCGATTTCTAGCTAGGTCAATTTCGTCGCGGAAAAGGAACAAACTCACAGCTGATGAGATGAAAAAACAGAGGATTATACAATTTACAGGCACCCTGCTCGGAGACGAAGACGACGGAGTTGGTCCGCGATTTCGGGTCGGAGACGAAGCCGACCCTTTCGGGTTCTGAGTGGGTCCGCGATTTCGGGTTCTGAGTGGGTTCTAGCTTCCGGGTTCTGAGCGGGTCCGCAATTTCGCGTCGGAGACGAAGATGCCGTAGTTGGGGTCGTCGTGTGTGGCGAATTGGATAGGAATTGGGAGAGAGGTCGTCGGTGAGGCGGTCTCTTCTGGGCGGAGTTGATGATTAGAGGGGGATGGAGAAGACGACCCTTTCTTGGGGTCGTATTTTTTGAAACGGTGGCGGCGGTGGCGTGGGAGCGGCTTCGTTGACAGCAACGGAGGTTCTGGGTTGGGAGGTGTGGGCGTCGGAGAGATGTTTGCGACAAAAACATTAATTGTATGTTTTTGTATTCAATGAATGAACCGCACTTAGAGATTTATTCACAGCCACAAGATCAAATCTAATGGTTGTGAGATGAAATCCACATGGTGAGAGCAAAACTGGCATACTAGGAAAATAAATAATTAAAAAAAGGCAAAAATAAGTCGTCGCAGATAATAAACAAAGACGATTCTCTTCGTCGCAACCTCGCAGAAAACCTCAGGGTGACTAATTTTTTTGTTTGGTCGGTGATTAAAGAAATTCAATGACGACCACAAGCGTCATAGAATGTCTTTCACTTTTCTCGCTAAAATCTTTTTGTGACAATGTTGAACTTTTGTCGCTATTTCCCAAGCTTTGTGACGAAAGTTTGTGTTGTCAGTGAAACTTTTGTGACAAATGAGTACATTCGTCACAAAATCTACTATTCTGCGACAAAAATAGTGTCCGTTGCCAAAAGTTTTGTCACTAAATCATATTTTTCTCGTAGTGAAACTGACGTGTGTACAGCTTGCGGTGGTTTTGTAATGTTAGGCCACGAAGCCATGGCTGCCCAGTTCATGCATTGAAAACCACATATTATCCACAACATGGTAATCAATCAGTGACATATATGGGGTAACGTAATCCTGCCTATTAACAATCTTATTCTTCCGCTAGCTTATGCTAATCCTGTTGACTTTCAGCCTGTACAACTAACATCCGTCATCTGGAGCAGATTTTACATGTTCTGTTTTCAACTTCTAATTGACTTGCACTAACGACAGTTTTATTGGTTAATGAAAAGATCACCTGGAGTTCAGTGGTAACAGATTCGTCAATGTCGACATAGTTTTTGTTCATCGAGGCCATGATGAGCTTTTCGCGTTCCGGCTCCATCCACATCGACGTTGCCGGCATCAATTGAAAGCATCTTCTTGACAATTCAAAACCATTTGTCAGTGGTCTGACATGAAAAGTAGTATTACCAAAATCAAAATCGATTGAAGCATGTTCTTGGCAATTCAAAACCATTTTTCAGGTTCACTGCGTTTTCGCCGAATACAAAACCACCAACAGAATAGAAAATTGAGAAGAACCAACATTTTGGCCAGAACGTTCGAGGAAGAAGAGGCGGCAGTCCAATTTAGGGATGGCAACGGTGATGTTGAATTTCACAGTCCCAACTGGCGATGGTGGTGGTGGATCTGTACACGGGTGGGGCGAATTCGGTTTATAAATCCTTCATTCTTGCTGGGAAGAGGAGCCGGAGGTTGTGGGCTATGACTTTGGGATTTCGTAGTACCGCCAAGCACCTGCCACCGTCACTGTTAAGACAAAGACGATAAAGGAAAATAAGATAAAGTTTCTATTTCATGATGTGCGGCAGAAGAGGCTGCCTTTCTTAAATATAACATCACTAGGGTTTCCCTTAACAAGTCCGGGCTTCTAACAAGGATAAAGCAGGCCCAATAGGCTAACAACTATAGTAAATAAGACCCAATAAACCATGGTTCTAACAGGTCTTCCCCTCTTGAAATTCGGCGTGTCCTCAGGTCGAGAAGCCTGGATAGCGAGCAGCGATGGCAGCCGAGTCCTCCCAAGTTGCATCTTCAATTGGTAGGCCGGTCCACTTGATGAGCCATTGAGTCCCTGCCGAACGCCCTTTCTTATATATACGCCGTTCCAAGATCGACTCTGGCAGCCACCCAAGAGTTCCCAAGGTAGTCACAGGGGGCAAAGTTGGAGAAACCGAAGCGGTATCACCGACTTTCTTTTTGAGCAGCGAGACATGGAAGACCGGATGGATGCGAGAAGTGGAGGGAAGATTGAGGCGGTAGGCCACCAAGCCAATCTTGTGAGTGATTTGAAAGGGTCCATAGAAGCGGGAGGAAAGTTTGGTGCAACGACGGTTGTCGATGGAGTGTTGGCGGTATGGCTGAAGCTTCAAATAAACCCAATCATCAACCTCGAAGCTGCGTTCAGTCCGCTTTTTGTCGGCGTGTTGCTTCATGCGATTACGAGCCAAGTCGAGATTTTGTTTCAAGAGACGCAACAAATGATCACGATCCATGAGGGCTGTGTCAACGGCATGTACAACCGAGGTACCTGGAATGTAGGAGGCAATTGGTGGCGGAGCATAGCCGTAGAGTGCTTGGAAAGGCGTCATCTTAATTGCGGAGTGGTAATTGGTGTTATACCAATATTCCGCCCAAGGCAAATACGAGGACCAAGAAGAGGGTTTGTCGCTTGCAAAGCAACGCAGATAATGCTCAAGAGCCCGATTCAACGATTCGGATTGCCCGTCCGTTTGAGGATGGTAAGCAGAGCTCTTGAATAATTCAGTTTCGCATGAAGTAAAGAAGGATGACCAGAATTGGCTCAAAAAAATCGGGTCACGATCACTTACAATGGACTTTGGCATTCCGTGGAGGCGAAAGATTTCTTTGACAAACAAACCAGCCACCGTGGACGCTGTATAAGGGTGGGACAGCGGTACAAAATGGGCAAACTTGGTGAATCTGTCAATCACGACCCAAATTGTCGTTTTGCCATGAGAGGGGGGCAAACCTTCTATGAAGTCCATAGCAATATCACACCAAGCTCCAGCAGCAATGGGTAAAGGTTGGAGCAAGCCTGGGGGGTGTATATTTTCGGTGGTTTGTCGCTGACAAACATCGCAGCTAGCCACAAATTGTTTGACATCTTTACGGATGCCTGGCCACAGAAAATGTTGGGAGAGACGCTTATAAGTTCTTAGGAATCCAGAGTGTCCAGCGGATGGAATAGCATGGAATTCCTTTAAGAGAGTAGACCGCCAACCCGAAGAGAGTGGAACAAAGATCCTGTCCTTGTAGAATAGAGTGGAGTTCACCCATGTATAGTGGCGGCAATGAGATACATCAGATTGTAGGCTGCTGATGATGGCAGAAGTGGCGGAATCAGAGGTGTAGCTTGTGCGAATAGCCTCCAAACATGTAAAGACGGGGGTAGAAACAGCGCAGATGGTGTGTAACTCCGTGCGACGGGACAAGGCATCCGGAGCAGCATTAGCCGAACCGGCACGATATTGAATCGTATAATTGTACCCCAGAAGTTTCATAAGCCATTTATGTTGAGAAGGGGTGGAGATGCGCTGGTCCATGAAATGACGAAGAGTGTTGTGATCCGTGAGGATGGTGAAATGATTTCCCAATAAGTATGGACGCCACTTTTGGACAGCAAAGACAATAGCCAACATTTCCTTATCATAGACCGAAAGAGCTTGGTTTCGAGGGGAAAGTGGACGGCTAAGATAAGCAATGGGGTGACCGCGTTGAGAGAGAATGGCCCCAATTCCGGTGCCGGACGCATCTGTCTCGACCACAAATGGTGCATTGAAGTCCGGCAAAGCAAGTACGGGAGTTGTGGACAGAGCACATTTCAAGTTTGCGAAGGCTTGGTAGGCTGTGGGAGACCATACAAAGCTGTCTTTCTTTAGCATGGCTGTTAAGGGTTGGGCCAAGGTGCCGTAGCCGCGGACGAACTTCCGGTAGTATCCAGCAAGACCCAAGAAACCGCGAAGAGCCTTTGGCGTAGACGGCTTTGGCCAATCCACAATGGCCTGGACTTTCTTCTGGTCCACCGTAATGCCAGCAGCAGATATGGTATGCCCCAGATAATCCAGAGAAGCTTGGCCGAACAAACATTTAGTCTGCTTCACCTTTAAAGCATGTTCCCTTAACAACTCAAAAACCAAGGTTAAATGCCGAAGGTGGTCCGAAACGGAACCACTATAGACCAAGATATCATCAAAAAACACAAGGACAAACTTGCGTAAATAAGGGCGGAAAATGGAATTCATTAGGGACTGAAATGTAGAAGGGGCATTGGAAAGCCCAAAAGGCATTACCAGGAATTCAAAATGTCCATCATGCGTCCGGAAAGCGGTCTTAGAGACGTCGGAAGTGTGCATCCTAATTTGGTGGTACCCCGAGCGAAGATCGAGCTTCGAAAATATGGTGGATCCATGTAACTCATCGAGCAGCTCATCAATAATGGGTATCGGGTATCGATCCTTGATGGTCACTGCATTGAGAGCCCTATAGTCCACACAAAATCACCAAGACTCATCCGGTTTGCGAACCAACAGCACAGGGGAGGAAAACGGGCTAGAACTAGGACGAATGATTCCGGCTTCGAGCATCTCTTTCACCAAGCGCTCAATTTCCGACTTGTGAAAGTGAGGATAGCGATATGGTTTCACATTAACCGGGTTGGTGGACGGGAGGAGGGGAATACGGTGGTCCACGGAGCGTGGCGGTGGAAGGCCGGTAGGAACCTCGAACAAATCAGCAAAGGAATCCAGAAGAGCTTGGATGTCCGGGTGGATAGGGTGGGTGTCGACTGTAGCGGTGGACAGAGGAACCAACTGAGCCAAGAAACCTTCCCGTTCAGACGCCAAAAGACGGCTCATGGTCTTACATTCCACCAAGTAAACATCCGCAGAAGTGACCCCCTGTAGCGAGTAATGCTGCCCAAGAACCTGAAACTCCATAGTTTTGTTACGAAATGCCAGCCGATGTATCCCAAGGTGTCGAGCCATTCGGCCCAAGAATGACATCACAACCGGGAACAGCCAAGATGAGAAACGGCGCTTCAAACTTGAACCCCTGCAAAACCATCGAAGCACGTTGAATTTGCCCTTTGTGGTCCGAATGCCAGCAGCAGTTTGGACCCGATAAATTTTTGTCGGGTAATCGGAACATTAACTTCTTAGCGAGGGAAGGATGAATAATGTTATGAGTGGCCCGCAGTCAATCAAGACTTGCATTGTCAACTTCCCCATCGAACCCGAAAGGCGCATAGTACGAGGCTCCTCTGTATCAAGCAATGTGCGGACGCTGATTTGGGGCTCTGGAGTGGTTGGCCCCTCCAACAGGTGCTCTGTGTGGTAAGCATCATGAAACACAGGGGAGTCTTCCTCTGTGGGAGAAGCCTCAAGGAGAGTAAGCAAGGGGCGCTTACACCGGTGGCCCGGACGAAATTGCTCGTCACAATTAAAGCATAAGCCTTTCTCACGCCGTTCGTGGGCCTCAGCCGGGTTGAGCCTACGAAAAGTACCAGGGGCCGGTAAGAGTGCGGGTGGTCGAGTAGGCGGTGGGTGAGTAGGAGCCAGAGCTGGAGGCGGCATGGGTTTAGGGGAATGGATAGGCTGGACAGCGGACCTAGACCAAGGAGGTCTAAAATAAGACCGACGAGCTTTGTGTTTTTCTTGAAAGACATGGGCTAAACGAAAAGCATCCTGGCAGGACTTGGAGCTAATGACGGACGTCATGTTGAATTTAGGGAGAAGGCCGCCCGTGTAGACCCCAGTGAGCTGGGCATCCGTCCAATCCGGGACTCGGCAAGCGAGACGGATGAAAAGGGCGGTATAGTCCTCGACGGACCCGGTCTGCTGAATGTGTGACAAGGCAGCGTGGAAATCCAGAGAATCAAATGGACCAAACCGTTGTAGTAGCATATCAACAAATAACTGCCAATCATCACAGCGATGGCGTAACTCAAACCAACGCATCCAAGAAAGTGCATCACCACTGAGAAAGTGAGCAACGGTAACAACTCGTTCATGTGGTGGGACTTGATAGTATGTAAGGTAGCGTTCGGCAGCGGAGACCCACTCGAAGGCATCGTCTCCATGAAACCGAAGCAAGTCCACCTTCGGTTTTGGTTGTGAGAGGTGATGGTAGGAAGAGGGCATGTATTGGTAATGGGATGGAAAGAGGGTACTGGTTTGGGGAAGAAACTGGGGAAAAGGGGTAGTTGTTGTGGTGGATAAAGGTTGGGTGGTGGTGGAGGGAGGCGGTGGGTGGGAGATTGCGGTGGTGGAATAGGCTGGGGCGGCAAAGGAAGGGCCGAGAACCTGTTGGGCAGTAGGTGGGGTGGGGCCATGGGCGCTGAAGTTGTTGTAAGGCGGGGTGAAAGACCCGAAGGAGAGCCGTTGTGCCGGCAAGGGAGTGGTGGCGGCCGAAGGTGCAGGAGTGGTGGCTATGGCAGGAGGCCCATCCACAGAGCGTTGGAGGTGCTGGACTTGGGAAGTAAGGGCGTCCAAGCGACCCAACACGGAAGAGAAGTTCTCCGTGAGATGTTGAAGGTGCCCAAGGAGAGGTTCCGACAAGGTCGCCTCCGTTGAAGACTCCGGTGCCCCCGATGTGGCTGGACGCCGGTCGCCCATCGAATCGAAGGCTCTGTATACCAAGTTGTTAAGACAAAGACGATAAAGGAAAATAAGATAAAGTTTCTATTTCATGATGTGCAGCAGAAGAGGCTGCCTTTCTTAAATATAACATCACTAGGGTTTCCCTTAACAAGTCCGGGCTTCTAACAAGGATAAAGCAGGCCCAATAGGCTAACAACTATAGTAAATAAGACCCAATAAACCATGGTTCTAACAGTCACCACCGTTACCGGGGAAAAAGAATTAGAAATCCTAAAATCATCAAACAATAGAAAAATCAAAAAGGGGAAAATTGAAGTGAAAAACCTTTCGTCCTTGGAGCTGCTACTGAACAATCTCCTGCCGCTTCTTGGGCCGTCGGAATTGAGGAGAAATTTGAGGGCGATATGGCGTTTGTGTGGGAGGCGGGAGGAATGGAGGAGAGCGATTTGGCGTGAGGCGTGAGGAGTTTGTGTGTGGGAAGCGGCTGAAATGTAGGAGAAAGAGTGGGCGTGCGGCTCATTGACACATTTACCCCGATTTTTTTAATAACTTTTTTGTACATTGCTATTTCTAGTTAGGGGCAATTCCGAGTTTCAATTAAATTTAACCATTTCAACCGTTTTACATGTTTTTGCTTTATTAATATAGATTAATATAGATAATTGCATATTACTTAATCTTATATCAAGTCCAATAATATGTCAAGCCTAAATAAAAATCACAAAACATAATTGCTTTTAAAATTGTGGGACAAAACATTCAAAATTCCAACACACTTCACCCCAAACCCTATAGTATGTGTTCCTAAAATTCAAATATGTGTTCATGCAATTTCAATAATTATTCCTGCAATTCCAGTATTGTTCTTGCAATTCCAAGAATAGTTTCTGCAAATCCTGCAACTGTTCTTGCAAATCCTAGAATTGTTCCTGCAAAATTTTGAACTGTTTCCATAATTTTCTGGCAATTTCAAATTCCAGTATTTATTCCTGCAAATTCCAAGAATAGCTCATGCAAATCCTGGAACTGTGTTCCTGCGAATTCTGAAACTGAACCTGCAAAATTTGAAATTGCTTGGGTAGGATATTGAACTCATATAGATCCTCCAATTGAATAAAGAATTACTAAAATATAATGGCCAGTCAATATTTAGTTGGGTCCTACGTTTTATATATAAAAAAAGGGGCATTGTGATGTTAACCCTTTTCTAAACACAACTTTCATGTTCAGCCCTCCACTATCTAGTCAGCATTTTATATACAATTAGTATTTTATATATTATTAATGATATGAATATTGCTCTAAACAAGCCCACTATCCTTCCAATTATTTACATACATGCCACTGATTACTTTTCAATTATTCTCCCTTCACAGCCATCGACGGTTTCCACAGTAAATGCACGGCAGTTTTTCAATTTGAATGTAGAATCTAATATAAAAGGACGTCGTTGTTGTTATTTTGTTGTTTAGGGGGAGGGGGGCTTTCTACTACAAAGGAAGAAAAGGCAGAAGCAAAAATTGGGGGGTGGGCTGTTACCTGGGTCATCAAGAAAAAAGGTTGGAGTGGGGACGGCAGGAAAATGGGGGAGGGGGGGGAGACAAGCCTTTGTTTTTTATCTCTTATAAAAAAAAAAACCTAAAAAAAAAAAAACCCCCCCCCCCCCATCTTCAATAAAAAAAAAATTACAACCCACACACACAAACAAGGGCACGTTTACTAACTCGGAATCGGAATGAGCAGGAATCGGAATCCAGGAATCGGAAATGACAGGAATCGGAATGGGTCGGAATCGGAATCAGTCATTCCATTCCAGCGTTTACTAACTGTCCGGAATCATTCTCTGGAATCAGAATTAGTGTAATTTGATTACCAAAATACCCTTTTGTAAAGATGAAATATTATTAAGATAAATTCAATTTTGATATATAATAAAACACTATTAAGATTTGTTCTACATTACCGGGGCAATTCCCCATTTTACGGGGGCAATTCCCCATTTTAATGGGGCACTTTTCCATTTTACCCGGGCAATTCCCCATTTTAACAGGGCACTTATCCATTTTACACGGGCAATTCCCCATTTTAATGGGGCACTTATTCTCTTGCAAAAAAACAGCAGAACTTTGGATACCTCCGAACTACTTTATCTTGGATGAGATTATCCGGAGCTACAACGGTTAGATTGCTCTGGATTTTGGATATGTTGTAGAAGACAGATATATCTCCAACTTTGCTGAAGATAACATCATCATCCAACCACTATAAACCGACATTCAATCCCCAAAATGAACCCAGTAGAACTTCGAATACCTCCGAACTACTTTAGGTTGGACAAGATTATCCAGAGCTACAACAGTTAGATTGCTCTGGATTTTGGATATGTTGTAGAAGACAGATATATAACCAACTTTTCTGAACATAGCATCATCATCCAACCACTATAAACCGACATGAAATCCCCCAAGTTAAAACCAGCAGAACTTCGGATACCTCCGAACTGCTTCAACTTGGACGAGATTATCCGGAGCTACAACGGTTGGATTGCTCTGAATTTTTTATATGATGTATAAAACACTAGTGTGAACGTTTCTCTAGAAGACATCGTCTCCATTTGGTAACGTATTCTGGGTGTTTTTTCCTCATGAAATCGGACTGGGAATTGTTTCCTTGCCGATTGTCGCTCGATCCTTCGATCGGTTCTTCTTCTCTTCCACAGCGGTGGCGTCGGTGACCACCTGAGCTTCTTGCCGGCTTTGGGCTTCTCTGCCGTGACGGATCTGTGGTGGCGGAGCAATGGTGGTTTGTGATGTCGTGCAGAAATTGTTGAGATTAGGAAGAAGAAGATGGTTAAGAATGTGTGTGAGTTTTGGTTATTTCATAAAAAATGGGAGGGTAAGTTTGTAAATGACAAACTCATTCCCATTCCTTTTTGAGCAATACCATCTCCCCCCTCCGGATTGAAATTTGGCTTAAAGTGGGGAATGGGAATGGTTTTTTCTGGTGGGACCCACAACCATTTTCATTCCTTGTGTAAACACCGGAATGGGAATCGTTTCAATTCCATTCCGATTCCTCCATTCCCATTCCGGTGAAGTAAACATGCCCGGACAGTGTGTTGGGCAAGAAAAGCCTTTTGCAGACACTTTTCATTTTCCTACCTATCATACCTTCAATAGAGGTATTGAACTAATATAAACCTTCATTAGAGTTATTTAAGTGATTCATACCTTCAATGGAGGCATTCTAGTGATATATACCTCTATTCGAGTCATACCTTCAATAGAGTATCTTCAATAGATATTCAGGTGATGTGTACCTTTAATAGGGGCATCAATAATAAACACCTTTAATAGAGGTATGTAAGTAGAGGCATTCAAGTAATAATTACCTTCATTAGAGGTATTCAAGT
The DNA here is from genome assembly GCA_033992175.1 of Spiraea crenata. Classification (NCBI taxonomy): domain Eukaryota; kingdom Viridiplantae; phylum Streptophyta; class Magnoliopsida; order Rosales; family Rosaceae; genus Spiraea; species Spiraea crenata. The sequence goes on from JAVBHV010000019.1 coordinate 1,361,892, forward strand.
GATGTATACCTTCAATAGAGGCATTCAAATAATATATACTTTTCATTGAAGTATACAAGATATATACCTTCAATAGAGGTATTCAAGTTATACACCTTCAATAGAGGTTCAGCATCATGGTTGCTACTAAGACATTTGATACTTGTAACTACAGTAACCCGATTTAATGACAACGAAAGTCAACAAAGTAATAGCAAAAGATACCCAATGAAAAGAAAGAGAAGGATTCACGGGCAAGTACACAAATTAGGGTGTGGGTAGGAGAAAAGTAAGAAAAGAATTAAACATTGTAGGAGGACATTGATAGTAAGAATTGAATGCATTACAACATTTCCAAAAAATACAAAAGGGTAAAATGGAAATGCAAATAAATACATACTTCAACAAAAAAAAAATTAATTGTGACTCATCAATGCTTAATATAGAAAGTTTGCTGATGTGAATTACTAATTAAAGGGATTTAGGGTTTTTGTTAAAAGTTGGTAGGTTTTTCCTACAAGTAGCTCTTTTCAAGGGCTAAAATCACATTTGCTTTAAAAAAAATAGTTTTGAGGCATCCCCGTTTCATTGAATTTAGACAAGAATATTATCCATTCAGGAAATTGACCAATCAATATTTTACTTCATTGTTCTGAGTACCCTAAATTCAATCAAATAAAACCAATTACGAAATCAATATTCAGATAACCAGCTACGATGTTATACTGTAAAGAAAACTTCGGTGCCCAAAATTCATGGCTAAGAACCCTAACTAATGCATTGCACAGAAACAATTACGATTTACTGTCCGAACAATGATTCATAGGACGTCCTCCCGGTGCACCCAAATGCTAGCAAGATATACAATGTACATCAGCATGAATTTCTGCTACCGACAAATTTGCAGACATTATTGAGGAGTAAAAAAAAAACTAACTCGGAAAACCCATCTCCCCAGTTTCAAAAACTCACCATTTGGATAATTTTGTGTATGACTCTAATAAATAAGCTAGTTATAATTACAGCAAACCTCAAGGGGGGCTAAGTGAAAATTTTATCCCAAAAACAAACTAATTCACTCGAAGTAGTCAAGAACTAATCAGTTTGACAATCAAACCAACTCCTCCAAGATACATAAGTCAACATTACATGGTTTGTTATTCATACATATAATCCTTTCTTAAATAAAAACATTCACTACTAGGAAAACGCTCGGGGACAAGGACCGCAATCCCATCCCGGCCCAAGGCCGATTGGGTAAACTCGGGGATCCTCCAACCCGGGCTAGATAGTTCCAACTTCTGTTGCCCCAACCCGACAGGGATTATTATCAATAAATACTAGAGGATATCCCATACTAACAGAACATAAAACCTCATTCTATACATTCATGCGAGTAGCCAAGGGGTTTTTTCTCTGCCGTTCTTCAGTGTCTTTCACCATCTTCTTCAGTGTTTCATCATGTATTTTATTCAAGCGCTTTTGACCTTCCTTGTTAGGGCATTCTTCCCGATTTTCAGCGGAGTGACTTGCCATAGCAAAACAGAACCCACAAAACTTGAGATCAGCATAATATTTCACCCACTCTTCATCCTCTTGGTGGGCACCAACCTCGTAGCAGCATTTACAAAGGATTTGAGCTTTAGAGCTAACAGTTGCTCCCCTTGGGATACACATCCTGTACGGACAAGCTGCAGTCGGATGGTCACTCTTCTCACAAATCATGCATAAACTATCTTCTACAGCACAACCTAGAGAAGAAGAAGAAGAGTGTGCACTCTCGTCCTCTATTCCTCCTCCTGCCTTTGTTTCTGCGTTATAAACTGAAACATTGACTCCCTCTGTTGCATTTTCCTTGTGCTCAGTGACAGCAGCTCCTCGAGTGGAAGAGCCTCGAAGATACTGCCCCAATCCCAAAGACGTGAGGTATTCCCTGCGAGCTTCCATTGGCATCTTTCTAAGAGCGGGGAATGAAATATTCTTGGACACTGAGAAAAAACGCAAGAGAATAAGAATTAACGCTGATACCAAGTTGTCTCCAAAAATCAGAGTGAATCGAGAAGATATGGCAGAGAAGATATAATTTCGTGAAAGACAATAGCGATCTCTCAACCTAGAGGCAAGCTTAAGCTACAAAATGATGTGGATGAAGTAGCACCTCTCAGAAAGCAGTCGATTCATCAGCACAACACAATGTAAGTAAAGCATCGCGCATTTAGATAAAGGCCTTTTTACAATTCCACTGCTTCGTGTCCAAGCTCAGTAATCGTAAAGTTGTTAACCATTCTAATTTCTACAAACAATCCAATTCGATTAGAGCATACCAATTGAATTTAACTTGGAGAACAACTACAGTGAACTATAGGAGGATATTGAATCAATGAAAAAAAAATACGTACCAACTATGGGGCACTTAGTGAGCAAGTGGCGGCCAGCCTTACAAATAGAGCATTCCGGCGGGCGAATGTCGGCTGCATTGGAAACTATAACCTCTGGTCCAATTCCCCTTCTAGATAATTCTAGTGCGGCTTCCGCTGTTGAAAAAAACACAAAACAATCAAGTTATGAATTTAGTGTTCTTAGTTTCAATATGAAATTATTGATTGGGACCCTAATCCTAATTGAACGAAATCGAAAGCCATAGCAGATGATCAATCTTGAAAAAAAAAAGTCAAAATCATACCATCAGGTTCGGTGTCCATCATATAGTATTTGCCCCGACGGGTCTTTGGTTTCTCGTTCGGGGCTTCGATTTCTTGGTTGGTGTCTGTCATAATGACGCAAATTTCTTGAATTGAAATTGAATGCAGAGGGTTTTCAAGAATTGAACGCGGAGAAGATCAATGTTATCCAGCTAGGCTATCTATAATTCCAATTTCAGAATCTTAAATCTTCAGAATTTTTTACTTGTGATGAAATTCCATGGGTTTTTTTTAACTCCATCCAAACAGAGATTAATGGTTAAATAAGGGTATTTACGAATAGTGCGATGTCTTCTCCGTGTAAAACCGGAGGTTAATTGATGTCACAATTGCATATAGGTCATACTACAATTACGCATCATATAATTTGTATCAAATTTTGAAATAATACATGTATTTTTTTTAAGGATTGCAATGATTTCCAAACATAGAACCTGTATAATTCTAGCTTAGGAAATTTATAAGCCAGGTGAACCACGCAATGTTGAGGCGCTATGGACAAGCTAAAGTATCGTTTTGGTTCGCTCTTCTCGGGAAGTAGTAAGCTGTGGCCCACAATGACATGATTGATCAAGCCCATGACAAGGTTATACGAGAACATGAGAGCAAGTTCCCCGCGGACGATTTCAGTGGGCCCGATCGACGGAATTGAGCTCGGGCGAGGTCGATTTGCCTCTAGCGCTGCAATTTCGGTCGGCGCGAAAGGGAGGTCCGGCGAGGGCGATGGCGATTCTCGCCTTCGCCTTCGACTGAGCTATCGACCGGGGCGATGACGTCGCACCTCATTTTCTTCGTCTTCGCCTTTCGCCTTTCTTCGCCTTTCACCTTTCTCACCCTCGCGTTTCGCCCACAAAATCAATTGGGCGATTGAATTGCCCACAAAATCGGCCAAGCAAAAACTCCCTTTTCGCCTTCGCTCTCGGCCGATTTTGCATGTTTGCAGTGGACTTGCTCTGAAGGAACTGGGTCATTTCAAAAGGCAATGATTCAGTTTCTTTTTCACCTATCTATACTCCTTCCCAAATATTCACATTATCTCATTGAATTTTCATGATGATAGCTCCCTTCTATTGACTTTTTTCTTTGCGATAAGAGCATCTCCAAAAGACTCCTCAAACTAAATTGGGGCCCAATTTGTAAAGTAACATAAGCAAAAAAGTGTAAAATTGATCTCCAATAGACTCTACAAATTCACTCTTCAAATTAAAAAAATTATGGACTACTTTTCAAATCTAAAACTTTGTGGAGTAGTCCACAAACATTATATATTATTAAAACGAATCCCAAGACCAAATCAAAGGCCAACAAAAAGTTTAAAATTTAAATAATAATAAAATAATAAATTTGTATAGTCTTTTGGAGAATAAATTTTTTACTTCATAAATTTCAGTTTACAAAGTGCCACATAAGTCCATAAACATGAATTTGTAGAATTATATTTATAGAGTTTTTTGGAGATGCTCTAATGGAGTTGGCACGATAGTTAATTGCAGGAAACTGTATATAAAGGAGATTATGAAGGCAGGGAAGGTTTTATGAGAAAGGTTTACTTGCAATTATCTGTACATACAAATTTACAAAATAGACTTGTTTATGTTCATGATGTCTCTCCTTTTCTTCAATGGCATCATTTACCTTCTTCAACATATGGATTCTCTAGAATAGACAGCTGACGAGTTCAAAGATAACGACAGTTAAACGGCATATAATCCACATACTATAACACATGGAACAAAACATACAATCACATTCTTGAATTTGACAGTTCCAAAATTAACTCGGAAAACCCATCTCTGCATGTTCAAAAACTCGCCATTTGGATAATTTTATAAGGATTAGAAAAAACAAAGAGGAAAAGAACTGATGTAATCTATGGACATCACACTATGAATTTAGTGTTATGGGAGTATAAACAAATAACAAAGACAATGAGAAAACCGGAGCCCACCACCATGACTCATACTACTCTACTGTTATTCAGGGGGAGGGGCCCCCCCCCCCCCCCTCCCCCTTCCCCCCCCCCCCCCCCCCCCCCCTCCCCCCTCCCCCCACAGAACCTTCTTCCCCCCCCCCCCCCCCCCCCCCCCCCCCCCCCTCCTCCCCCCCCCCCTCTCCCCCCCCCCCCCCCCCCCCCCCCCCCCCCTCCCCAAACCAAGGTTTGAATTCCCACGGTCGACATGTCGCCGATATGTCGTTTTTTCTGGCACTCGACATGGAAAGGGGGGGTGAAGTATATATCTTCACCCAATATCGCGATTTTGGCCCAAAATCGGTAAATATCGACGAAATCTGAAATTTCGCCAAAATTGTCGACGATTTTAGATCCCTAAAGCCAGCTAATTTGAACAAAAATGATGGAGGAGGCTTCAGTTTTTTGCAGAAGGCTTCTGTTCTTCTTGTGAAGCTTTCCGTCGAGATCTCGGTACAGTGCTCCTGCTTTTCAATTACGGTAGTGGTGATATTTTATATAAAATATGGGTAGTAGTGATGTACTATTACTATATAAAAACAGGTCTTCTCCTTTTTCATTATGAATACTGGTGATGTAGGATACAAAATATAGTAGTATATTGTTATATAGAGTGATGAGGTGATGTAGTCAATGTTTGAAGAAGTTATGACTACAACTATATACATGCTTATGGTATTATTTGAATATTATGTAGTTGTGATTGAATTTAATTTTTGTACACTAAGAAAGTTAAGAATACGTATCTATATGTATTTTAAATAATTTTTCATTAACGTTTCGATTACGTTTCGTATCAGGCTTTTTGGAGATTTGACGAAAGCAAACAATATAAGAGACCAAATATTATAGTAGGAGACACCAAGGCTATCAAGGATTCGGTTAATCCTAATTATCCTATCTATGGGGGAATGGTAGGGCATTCCCGAGAGATATGAATACCATGTGCAATCCTACATTTTGAATTGCTTAAGTTACATCACTTGGATAAACTACTGTATAATGTTAGATGAAAACAGATATAACTTTGAACATATTAGACATTGTATCTTTTATTAAGAAATTCCAATTAAAAATGTATCCTCATTATTGCATAATGAAGTTATGCTTTATGTGCTTTGCATTGTAGCCTATATAGCGTATCTATTTATTCTCCGATATTCGAAATATCCGTCGATATATCCGTAAAATGAAGTATCGATATTTTTGTCGACATCGATATTTTAAACCTTGGCTTAGACACATAAATACTTTTTTTATTTTTTTTTACCTTGAACAAATCTAATACGAAAGTCAATCCAAGTGCTCATGTGAGTAACATGGTGAAAACCTTTATCATATATCCAATCTTAATAACCCTCACATGCTATTAGATTTTGATGTTGAATTTTCTTTAAACTTACAACGAGAAAACAAAAATACTATGTCAAGATCCTTTTAATATACTAGTCTCTATCAAGAAAATCGTTTCTCCATGTGATGGATCATATATAATTAGTAACAAGGTATATGTGAACATATATTATCAACTTCTTTAAAATATAGCATGAAGCAGGGCCGGCCCTGAGGGAGTGCACACGGTGCCACCGTACAGGGCCTCCGATTTTGAGGGGCCCAAAAAAAAATTCCCCATGTGTGAGTAATATATATTTATATCTGCCTCATGTATGGACCAATGGTCTTGTTGGTTCAGCGGTTGGGAAGCTCAAGTATTACACACGGGGACCTGGGTTCGAACGCCCACGACATTGTTCATGCCTTTTTTTTATTTTAATTATTGTGCTTCCTTTAATTTATTTATTTATTTTTATTAAGGATTGGATCAATAAGTCCTCACAAACCTTAAACCTAAATAAACCCTTCAACAACTTAATCAGCCCCCAAAAATCTTTATTGAAATTGTGGGAGGAATTAGCATTCTAATATCGAATTTGTTCTTTATATCACTGTGACATCTCTATAAACCCATCTCATCCAACCCAACCCAATAAAAGAAGTTCCAGTGTTCTGCTTGTGCCTATACTGAAATCTTCACTCACTCAAATACCAAAATCAAACCGAAACCAATTCACACAATACCAAATGGAGATCAATAATTAAATCACCATTTAGGCTTATGGTTTTCCTCTATTCTATTTATAGGAATTCTAATACTCTTTTTAAAGAGGTATCATCCAAAGGATGCATCTTTCTGTTTCAATTTAAATTGAAGAGTTATACTCCTATTCTTAAAGAGTTGTATACATACCTTTTTTTTGGGTAAAAAAAAAGCCTAATGATCGAAAGACAACAAAATTAACCAACCACCAATCGGAGTCTAGGTAAACCAAGGTCTTCGAAAGAAAAGGTTGCCAACCTGTTCAGGAAGATCAAAGAATTCCCTACAACCCAATGTAGTATTTCTTGTTACGACCCGTCCCAGAAATTTTTGTGAAATAACCAAAATGCCCTTGAGGGTTAAATATTGACTTTTGAACAGTGGAAAATTACAAGGTCAATATTGGGCTCGATGCGAAAAGCGCGTTGATACAAACTCGTCGGCGAAGACGAAAACAAATTCGAAGTTATATCGGAGGTGTTGTGGTCGAAAAACGGATATGTGGTGTTGATGAGTTTGCCGCGTGGCAAGCTCTGATGCGGGGAGAAGCTTTGGGATGCTTCTGGAAACCTGTTGGGGTTTCAAAACACGCACGCACACAGGTTTCCCAAAGAGGAAACCCGTGCACGCCGCCGTTCTTCCTTCTCCGGTCGCCATCCACGACGCCGATCTTCCCAGCAGCATCCTCTCGCCGCCACGAGTCCGTAAGCCCAGTATCGGCCTCCATCACGGCGCGGAACACCGCCGACGAACCCAAATCCAAAACGAGAACCAGTTGCTTCTTCTTCACCGCCGCCGATGACCTCCTTTCGGCCAGCAAACGCGCCCGCCGCCACCCGATTCGTGCTCGCCGTGACGTCGTGAACCTCACCCAACGAGTGGCGTCTCCAAAGCCACTGTAGAACAGCACCGGCACGAGAATACGGAAAACAGATTTTTCCGACCCAAATTCCGGTCAATTCCGGCTTTGGTAAGCTCCAAAACCTGTCTAGGTGGATTCCTTGGGTTGTTTAGATATATTTTGATATAAAAAGCATGAAATTTGGTGAAGAAATGAAGGAAATCGAGCTCGCCGGATAATCTGCAGAATCCAGCGACGGTGCCGCTTACGGCAGCACGACGGCGCTAACGTTAGCACCGGTGTGCCATGTCAGTGCACAGTCAGCTGCTACGTGGGTGACGCATCAGCGACACGCGGCTGCCACAGGTGTACCACGTCAGAGCCATATGGAGCCATGTCCGCACTAGCGTTCTGACGTGGCAGCTATTGACCGGCGTTGACCAGCCACTTATCCTAGTGGAATCGACGTTTTGGATCTAATGGCGAACTCCGTTTCGCAATCCGAGATATGGTTGAACCCCGATTGGGAAAACATGAGAAATTAGGGATTTGAAGATGTTATTTATTTACGGACGTTCTGATGAATGATTTGTGGAAAACTTTATAGGTATTTCAGCTCCAGTGAGATGCCCCAATCAAGCAATACAGATAGGCGACTTCACCAGCTTGGAATCACTGTGAGTGGATAGGTATGTTTTCATAAAGTTATTGTTTTCGAGTGGATATTTCAGCATATAGTTGTATATATGTATATGTGTATCAGATTTCAGCCAATTACATAATACACCTAATCGCACACGTACAGTTTTAGTACCAGGACTACGCCCGTAGGACACAGCGTTCACGTGTTAGTTCACCAGCACCGAAGACCCCACTAGGTAGCCATCCTTTCCGATGCATGTGTACCCTGATGCCTATCCACGGTATGTAGGTGACACCATTCAGCTTTCACACGAGCGTAGGTACATGGGGTTTCTATTTATACGTACAAGCTTTACCATGCGGATTACCGAGGGTATTGTATGTGCTTGACCAAAGGTGTACATGATATATATGTTTGTTTTACAAGATTATGTTGATATGTTTTTACAGCAGAGGGTTAGCTATATTACTTTCAGAAATATTTTTAAAAGATTATTTATCTTTACATCCACTCACCCTTTTGGTTTTGCGCCCCCTCAGGGATTAGTAGCTGAGTTGACCAGAGACGCGAGGAGAGGCAGTTCGATGGCTCTACGTCCGTCCCAAGAGGGACTTTCCAGTTCAGTATGGTCGTTTCAGTTGTTTTTATTTTGCTGTTGTAGTTGCACTAATACAGTGGTATGATAGTTATGGGCCCAGTTATGTCTTTTGTGATTTTATTTTCAATAATACGTCAAGCATAAACAAAAATCACAAAACATAATTGCTTTTAAAATTATAGGACAAAACATTCAAAATTCCAACACATTTCACCCCCAACCCCCTATAGTACGCGTTCCTATAATTCAAAAATGTGTTCATGCAATTTCAATAATCATTCCTGCAATTCTAGTATTGTTCTTGCAGTTCCAAGAATAGTTTCTGCAAATCTTGCAACTATTCTTGCAAATTCTAGAATTGTTCCTACAAAAATTTGGAATTGTTTCCATAATTTTCTGGCAATTTCAAATTCCAATATTTGTTGCTGAATTCTAGTAATGAATTGTTCCTGCGAATTTGAAACTAAACCTGCAAAAATTGGAATTGCTTCGGTTGGATATTGAACTAATTGAGACTCATAGATCCTATAGTTCGATAAAAAATTACTAATATTTTATATAAAACAAAATAGTTTTGAGGCATCCCTGATTCATTGAACTTAGACAACATTATCAATGGGTGATTATACTCCCACCCAATAATTATCTCCCCACACCCAATATACTTTACACACCCACCTTATATTTTTATAAAATCAAAATTTCTACTACACCCAATATTAATCCCTAAAAAACCCTCATTCGTTAATAATCCTAATTGGCCTGACTGAACCCACTCCCTGCCGATGCGGCGGTCGCCGTCCCTCTTGTCCGAACCCAAGCCCGAAAACCATCGGCCAATAACTCAGGCGAGCAATCGAGCGGTCCAGGGTCGTCAGTATCGTTGTTTTTATCACAATCCTCCTTCAATGTATGAATTCTTCCAACACCGGTTGAACATTCGGCGCCGAGCATTGCATTGCTCTGTTCTTCAAAGCTCCAATCGCTGCAATCAACAAAAACTCAAACCCAGAAAAAACGAGTCAGATCAAAGGAAACACAATTGACACAAAATCTACAAAAACACAAAACCCATTAACCAAAACCCAACATGAATCAATAAACAATCAATCTCTAATTTTCTGTATAAAAAGGAACACATAAAAATCAACGGAATCACAAGAAAAATCAAAAATCTAGTTTGCATCGAACCCAGAAAACAGAAACCCGCAAACATTTCTTCGTTCCATATCAAACAAAAACTGAAATTCCAATGTAAAATCTATCAATTTCTTGTTTATTCTGATCAAAACGGACCAAACCCATTAAAGATCACGAAAATGGAAACCCAAATGAGAAACATCAGAAAAAATAACAGAGATGAAACATCAGAAAAAAGAACAGAGATCCAAGTTCCAATATCCTAAATTCAAAAGATTACTCAAAACCCCAAAACATATAATTGTTCTTCGATTGAAACCCAGATAAAGTAAGATCAAATAAACTCATAAATCAAAACAAAAACGCTACAAATCCCGCCAGATCATCAGATGAACGAAAACCTAACATGCCAAATTCATAAATTTCACAAACCCATTAACAAAACTTGAAAGAATCAAGGTGGGTTTCACTCGAATACCTCTGGGTTGTTGCGGAACAACCACTGCTCTAGCGTCCTCCATTGATGGATTCGATCGATATCCTTCCTGGGTATTCGAATTCGAAGACTTTCCTCTGGGAAAGTCTCAATCTTTTCTCTCTTTTGGATCTCTCTTTGGTGCTCTGCTCTCGTGGTTCTTGTTTCAAGAGTGGAAAGATTAAAGCGACCAACTGAAGTTGAGGTGAGGTGTTTTAGTAATTATATGTTAGGATAAAATAGTAAATTTATAATTAAAAAATTTGATAGGTGTAGGTAGATAAGTAGGGCCAAGAAAGTAGGGCCAAGGATCTTCTGTCCCAAATAAGTATGTCCCCTCCTGTCCTTCCACTTATTATTCAACAGGTGACACATAATTTAATCACAACTTAATTGAATTGTGACTTTTTTAACTCTGTTAACTTATATAATATGCTCTGACCAAAAAAAACTTATATAATATGCAATATAAAATGAAAAGGGGACTGTTAATTCCACCCCCTTATCTTATTTGCACACCCACCATTATTAATTAAATTCTAATAAAAATTAATTTAATTTGTTATTCCATAATTTCCCAAATTCTTCCTTCTTCTTTTTTTAACCTTAATTCTGAATAAATAAAAATTTTAAAAACATTTGTCGCATCTCCTCGACATCCCTCGCCACCTTTTTGATTGGCCACGCCGCGTTGGAAGCGGCCGCCATCGCAACTGCCGAGATACTGTACCAACGAATAATCAAAATTGAATCAAAAAAATTTAGTATAAGCCATTCCTAACTGCCCCCCTATAAGCTTTTACCTTGAGTTTTGGCACCTTCTCTTTGTTTTAATCAAAAAAGCTTTTACCATTCTTTTGTGTTTGCCGACTTCCGATGCTCTACCACCACTGCACCGAAAACAAGCCTACCCACTTGTCAAGATATTAAACTATCCTCTACCACCACTGCACCGAAAGCAAGCCCTTCGGCGAAGTCCATCTCAAGGTTCAATATTGCTTCAAGTTTGTCTAATTCGGTGTCCTAATTCAATTAGAATTGTAATCAGATCATCATTTTCCTAATTTTGATTCAATTTTTCAATAATTTTGATTGATTAGTTGATTAGATAAGGGTAATTTAGGAATAGTCTAATAAAATAATTTTTAAATAAAATTTAATTAAGAATTGTGGGTGTGCAAATAAGATAAGGGGTGGAACTAACAGCTCCCAAAAAAAAATGCCCAAATTCTTTCTTTTTTTGAATTTCAACATTCGAACAGGCATATAAATGGTGAAATGAAATTCCTTCGAACTACAGGGACGAGCTGGGTATGGGTTCAAATCAAATGGGTCCAAAAACCCACTGAATAACAAGCTGGGTATGGATATCCCCAAATCAAAAATTTATTTGTTGTTCTTTCTATCCAGATTCACCTCTATCGCCGTCGACTCGTCCCATCATCTTCATCGGAATAACGAGCTGGTTAACGGGAATGAAAAATCCAATCAAAGAAAGGTCAACCCTAAAAACCCAGATCTCCAAATTGCCAAAGGAACCACCTTTACACAAGAAAAAGAAAATCCCAAATGTTGGAATTTCCCTAAAAAATCAAGCTTTTTCAGTGCAGCTCAAAAAACATGGCAAAGAAGCAAATCCAACTCACCAAAACTGCTGATGATTATTCAATCAGATTAGATTAGAGGAAGAAATGGTCAACTGGACATCGGTATTCAATAATATATGGGTTTGGGTAGGATAAAACCCCCAGTGAATCATCTAATCAGTTTGGATTACTTGATGGAATTGGACCATAAGGATGAGTTTTTTTATTTGGTTTTAAAAAGCTGAAGGATGCAGCGGAGCATTAGAGTGACTTAAAGAAAAAAAGCAGCCGAAGAAGATGAAATGAATTTGGAGATTTTTATTTTATTATATTTTACATTAAATAGATTAACAGAGTCAAGATGATTTAAAAGTCAGTTAAATTGTAATTAATTTGTGTTGCCACCTGTTGAATAATAAGTGGAGCGACAAAATGGGACAACTTTATTCGGAACAGAAGATCCTTGGCCAATAAGTAGTGGTAGGGGTGGTTTTTTTGTACCAAATTCCGATACCATACCGATACCATACCAATTTGTACCATACCATTTGGTATAGTTATTGTTCGGTATGGCATTATACCGTACCAAAGTATTTGGTATGGTTTTTGGTATGGAGTATGCAATACCATGGTATACCAAAATACCGAGGGTATATATGCAATTTTGCCAAGGGTGTATATGCAATTTTTCATAACACTAAAGTAAACCTAAAAAACTCTAACCCCACCATTCACTTTTCTTCTCTGCCTTTCACTTTTCTTCTCTCTTCCCCGCCTCCTCGCCCGCCTCATCTCCAGCAATTTGACTGTGTTCCCTGACCTCGAAAAACAAACGGCAAACCAGGAGGCGATTCTCGACGTCCTAGGCTCGTCGACGACGCCAAGTCGTCCCTGTTGCTCCGAGAGAGAGGCTGATCTCCACCAGCTCCACGGGTTTTGCCAACCGATCTCCACCCCAGGACCCCAGAAGGCGATTCTCGACGTGGACCTTGGGCTCGTCGGAGACGACTTGAGGCCGATCTCTACCGGCTTTGATGAGTTGAATTTTAAAATTATTGGAAATTTGTAGAATTTGAAATTGTTGGTCCTGTTGGAATTTGTTGCTAGTTTTTTTGGTTTGTTGTTGCTTTGGTTTGGAATTTGTATGTCAAAAACCTGTTGTTTGTAACTGATCTTGAGCTCCTCCACTCCCTCTCGTTTCGGCTTTTTGGACATTCTCTGGTTAATTTCGATTGGATTTGTGTTGGAATTGTGTTTGTGTTGGTTAATTGGATTTGATTTGTCTTAGATTTGGTCTTCCTTGCAATTTGCTCGTGTTGTTTCTCTACTCTTTCCGCCACGTTGCCTCTTCGGTTTGTACCAATACCATACCATACCATACCAAAATTTCGGTATACCAAACTTTGGTATACCGAAAGTTTGGTATGGTAATGGTATGAATTTCCTAGATATCGTAACATATGGTTGGTATTTGGTTTCTCATATTTGGTACGGTATACCTACCGAACCCACCCCTAAGTAGTGGGTGGGGATATAAATTCCCTTATCAATTCAGGGTTTTGACCAATCAATATTTTACTTTATTGTTAAATTCAATCAAATAAAACCAATTACAAGATCAATATTCAGATAACCAGCTACAGTGTTATACTGTAAAGAAAACTTTGGCGCCCAAAATTCATGGCTAAGAACCCTAACTACTGCATTACACAGAAATAGTTACGATTACTGTCCCAACAATGATTCATAGGACGTCCTCCCGGTGCGCCCAAATGCTAGCAAGATAAGATATACAATGTACATCAGCATGAACTCCTGCTACCGACAAATTTGCAGACATTATTGAGGAGAAAAAAAAACTAACTCGGAAAACCCATCCACCCAGTTTCAAAAACTCACCATTTGGATAATTTTGAGTGTCTAATAAATAAAACATGTGCGAGCTGGTTATAATTACAGCAAACCTCAAGGGGGGCTAAGTGAAAATTTTACCCCAAAAACAAACTAATTCACTCGAAGTAGTCAAGAACTAATCAGTTTGACAATCAAACCAACTCCTCCAAGATACATAAGTCAACATAACATAGTTTGTTATTCTTAAATATAAACCTTTCTTAAATAAAAACATTCACTACTATGAAAACGCTCGGGGACAAGAACTGCAATCCCATCCCGGCCCAAGGCCGATTGGGTAAACTCAGCGATCCTCCAACCCGGGCTAGATAGTTCCAACTCCTGTTGCCCCAACCCGACAGGGATTATTATCAATAAATACTAGAGGATATCCCATACTAGAACACATATATAAGTTATAACAGAACATAAAACCTCATTCCATGATTGACTTCAAAACACATTCATGTAAGTAGCCAAGGGGTTTTTTCTCTGCCGTTCTTCAGTGTCTTTCTCCATCTTCTTCAGTGTTTCATCATGTATTTCATTCAAGCGCTTTTGACCTTCCTTGTTAGGGCATTCTTCCCGATTTTCAGCGGAGTGACTTGCCATAGAACACAACTTGAGATCAGCATAATATTTCACGCACTCTTCATCCTCTTGGTGGGCACCAACCTCGTAGCAGCATTCACAAAAGATTTGAGCTTTAGAGCTAACTTTTTCTCCCCTTGGGATACGTATCCTGTACGGACAAGCTGCAGTCGGATGGTCAGTCTTCTCACAAATCATGCATGAATCTTCTACAGCACAACCTAGAGAAGAAGAAGAGTGTGCACTCTCGTCCTCCATTTCTCCTCCTGTCTTTGTTTCTGCATTATCAACTGAAACATTGCCTTTCTCTGTTGCATTTTCCTTGTGCTCAGTGACAGCAGCTCCTCGAGTGGAAGAGCCTTGAAGATACTGCCCCAATCCCAAAGACGTGAGGTATTCCCTGCGAGCTTCCATTGGCATCTTTCTAAGAGAGGGGAATGAAATATTCTTGGACACTGAGAAAAAACGCAAGAGAATAAGAATTAATGCTGATACCAAGTTGTCTCCAAAAATCACAGTGAATCGAGAAGATATGACAGAAGATATAATTTCGTGAAAGACAATAGCGATCTCTAAAACCTAGAGGCAAAATTAAGTTACAAAATGATGTGGATGAAGTAGCACCTCTCAGAAAGTAATCGATTCATCAGCACAACACACTGTAAGTAAAGAATCGCACATATAGATAAAGGCCTTTTTACAATTCCACTGCTTCGAGTCCAAGCTCAGTAATCATAAAGTTGTTAACCATTCTAATTTCTACAAACAGTCCAATTCGATGAAAGCATACCAATTGAATTTAACTTGGAGAACAACTATAGTGAAGTAACCAAAACAACTTACCAAAGCAAGTGTATTTTCGGATAAAAAAACAGCAACTAGAAGGATACTGAAACAATGAAAACAAAACGTACCAACTATGGGGCACTGAGTGAGCAAGTGGCGGCCAGCCTTACAAATAGAGCATTCCGGCGGGCCAAGATCAGCTGCTTTGATAACTATAACCTCTGGTCCAATCCCCCTTTTAGATAATTCTAGTGCGGCTTCCGCTGTTGAAAAAAGCACAAACCAATCAAGTTGTAAATTTAGGGTCTTGTTTCAATATGAAATAATCGATCAAAATTGAACGAAATCGAAAGGCATAGCAGATGATCAATCTTCAAAAACAAAAAAGGTCAAATCATACCATCAGGTTCGGTGTCGAGCATAACGTATTTGCCCCGACGGGTCTCTGATTTGTTGAGACTGCCCCGCCACAACTGGTCATCCGGCGGTGGCGGTGGCGGTGGCTGTTGACTGAGGTTCGTAATCATGGCTGAGCGTGTGCGACGGATGCGATAAGAGACCTCTCAGAATTCAATCAAATCAGGGCTCGGCGTTTGTGCTTTTTCACTGCTTTCATCCATGCTCGCAAAAATTCCGGCTTTAGGCCGGGTAAAAAAAAAAATTGCAAGAAAAGAACTGATATAGTAAACCATGCACTTGTAGGACCTATATATAGGGTTATATCAGATTAAGTTGCCCCTGGCAGAATTTAGCAATTACGAACAAAAACATGCCGACCCTTCTCTTCAACAAAAAATTTCCTCCAAATCTCCTCCTTTCGCCGCCGTTCGCCATCGCCTTTTCCTTCGAGCGCCTCCTTGGGTCCCGGTCCTCTGATGCCTGATTTGCTGTCGTTCGCCATCGTCTTCGAGCTCCTTCGAGAGCCTCCTCAGGTCCCGGTCATCCGACGCCGATCAGGCAAGCTCGTCCATCGCGCCATCCAATTGGGCTCCGCCGACCAGGTAATGTTTCAAAATCTCGGTGTTCTTACATGAACTTGATGGATTTAAATGTATGCTGAATTGAATTGGGTTTTGTTTGGTTTCAGTTTTTCTACTGAAAGTTATAAGCTTTTGTTCGATTTTCGATTTTGAGATTGTTTATCGGTTGTAGAATTGAATTGAGTTTTGATCCTTTCGAAGCTAATATTTTCCATTTTAATGGTCCGGTGATTTAGGGGCAAAATGATCGCATGGTCTGACCCATAATCCCACTCTTAGCTTCACTTCATCACTCGCTTGCCTATGGGTGCGTTTTTAATCTCACTGTTCTAATTTATCAGTATCTGATCAATGTTTTTGTGTGATTTGATTGTGGACTTTAGTGTTTGATTTTCACCATTATTAGTCAATTTGTGGATGCTCTGTGCATTCTAGTTGCTTGCAAATTTGACTGTTAATTTGTTCATTAAGTCAATGAAGTGTTAAGGTTTTATAGATTTTAATTTCATCTCGTTCATGCTAGCTACTCAGGACTCTACATTGAAGAGAAATCTTCGGTTTTGTTAAGTTGGATTTTCATTCTAGACACACGCACCTTGGTTCTCTTTTTGCTTGGAAGCTTGGATTGAACATGAAAGCATGTTTTGATGCAACTAACATTATGAATTTTGTTGACTACTTTGATCGTAGGTCAGCTGCTCTTGCAATTATATCTCTAAATGGAAGGCATCTGTAAGTATAAATCTTAACATATTCATATGGTTGGCTGTCTTTGTTAGTGCATAATTTGTCTCACAGTTTGTTTGTCTTATTCAGGTTTGGGCAGGCAATCAAAGTTAATTGGGCATATGCAAGTAGCCAGAGAGAGGATACATCAGGTTTGCATAAGGTTCAATTTTCATATGGTGATTTGCTGTTATCAAATATTTGACTTCTTATTCTATGTTATTTTGGCACTTAGGTCATTTTAATATTTTCGTTGGTGATCTTAGCCCTGAGATTACCGATGCGACACTGTTTGCATGCTTTTCTCTTAATTCCAGTGCTCGTAAGCTTATTTCCCTTTGTCTGTTGGATAATATTAGGGCTTCTGTTTACTTCGCTGTTGTAAGATATTTTGACCTTGATTTCTATCACAGAGATGCCAGGGTTATGTGGGATCAGAAAACTGGGCGGTCGAGGGGTTTTGGGTTTGTTTCTTTTAGAAGTCAGCATGTACTAAAATTGTTGAACAAATCCTTCTATAATTTATGTACCTGTAGTTGTTTGCTGGTTTTTTCATTACATGATTGTTTGATTGTTTGTTTTTTCGTTCAGGAAGCCCAAAGTGCGATAAATGACTTAAATGGTAAGATAGTTTTCCTTTCTCTGGGTGAAGGTTATTTGGTAGCCTAACAGCTACATATTACAAATTGGTACAACTATATTATTAAGGAGCATTGGGTTTGTTAGCTCTATAACTGTGTTAAGTGGACATCTCAGGAAAGTGGCCTGGAAGCAGACAGATTCGCTGTAATTGGGCCACAAAGGGTGCCACTTCCGGTGATGCGAGTACTGATTCTGAGAGTATTGTAGAGCTGACAAATGGAACATTAGGTGAGCTGTTGTATCAGTATTGAAGCAAGTTTATAGTAGCCTATGTAGTTGTGGATGCAAAACTATTTCTGTTAGCTTCATTTCTATTTTGGACGTTATTTTTATGAGTGGTGTATGTCATCTTATTGAAGTTTGGTTTGTGTGATCAAGTGTTTTGTTTTATGAGGGTATGTTTTGCTGGATGCTAAGTTTGTTGATCTTACAGCTTGAATCTGTTCAGTTTAGGGCGTGTCTAGAATTTTCTTATTCTCATAAGGAACCATCTTGAAGTAGAATTCTAAATCTATGCATGATGTTGCTGGAGAAATAATCTTCACTTCTATTTTGTTGTACTTTTGCTGGTTATTTTCTATTTAGAGCATCCCAGGACCAGTAATTACCTCATAATATTGCGGTAGGCCTCCTACCGTTGCATGCGTTTCTATTCCTGGTATTCCTGCTATGCAATGCCATGTGACCCAATGTTTGAGTGTGGTCTAGTTTTTTTTTTCTGAAGTGATCTTCTGTGATTATCTTTTTCTTGTCGTTGTCTCGAAAAAACCCCCTAAATGAGCATGTATAGTCTCATCGGTATGATCAATGCGGGAAGATTCTAATCGAACCTGAATGTGCAGGTTACCAAGAATGAGGAAGAGGAGTTTAACACAGGACCACTCTATGTTCTTATGTTGAGTGTCAAGAATAGCACTCAGGTAATTTTTCTTGTAATCTAATAGTTCTGTGCACATGAAGGGTTTGCGAGTGAAGGGCATTTGTTCTTATCTAAATTGGTTCTTTGTTGTGCAAACAGGTGCTCATCAACTGTCGCAACAACAGAAAGCTTCTGGGACGTGTGAAGGCATTTGACAGGCATTGCAACATGGTTTGGAAACTGTTAGGGAGATGTGGACTGAGGTATTTACATTCATTGGTTGTTCTTTTGTGTTTAGATTTCATTAGTCTACCGTATGTTTATAGATCTTCATTTGACTTGGAGACATTTGTGTTTTCTTTTAATTGTCAATGCAGGTGCCGAAAACTGGGAAAGGCAAGAAGAAAGCGCAACCGGTTAACAAAGATAGGTTCATCAGTAAGATGTTTCTTCTTGGGGATTCCGTTATCATTGTCCTCAGGAATCCCAAGCGAGGGGTATTGTAATGCGTAAATACTTGTAAGACGGCGGCTCATGCTGAAGATCTGAGTAGGGTGTTTTGAGTGTGCTCTCTAGAGCTACTTTCCCCAGTTGACTAGTTCTTGTATATCTGACCATTAATCTGGTGTTAAACATGTATGAATCTATGTTCGTGAACTTCTCTTGACAAATATTTGCTGAAATTGAAGTGTATGCTGAAATTGAAGTGCTCTCCGAGCAATGAACATAAATTTTTTTGAGATGGTGTTTGCCAATCAATTTATTGTTGTAATCATGTTGATCAGTTTAAATGTAGACGTGAGAAGTGCAGTTGTAGTGAATATTATGTTCATTTTCAGATATGATATTGTTCATCAGTTATCTGTTGTACCAGTGTCTTCTATAGGGGTGGGTTAGTACAAAATGGATTGTTTGTACTTTGGTTTAAGTTATTGTATGAAATTGATACTTGGTTTAAGTTATGGAATTAATGAGATTTTGAATGTCGGTGACCAAACTTTCTCAAACTTGCATTCTGGGAAATTATAGGTAATCTGGACAATCCCAAGATTATGGCATTCAGATATCATCTAATATAACAAAGATTATGGCTATATAGTGCGTTTTAATTGGATATATTGTTGTTGGATTATATCACAAAAATTGGTACCATTGAATCTCATGCATATCGTACAACGCATTCCATTTATAATCCAATGTTAATAGTCCAGGGACAAAACCATCAAGAGATTTGTGTAACAATAAATTGATGTTGCTTTAAAGTGTTTTCATCAAATTTCTTCTGTCTGAATGGATACGAAAGTTAACATGAATGAACTGCAAGATACTGACGTGTGGTGTGGACAATCACAAGAATTAACAAATTGAAGTGTGTTTTAAAGGGAAAATGAGACAATTTGAGGGAAATTCTAGGCAATCTGGACAATCACAAGATTATGGCATTCAGATATAATCCAATATAACAAAGATTATGGCGATATAGTAAGTTTTAACTGGATATATTGTTGTTGGATTATATCACAAAAATTGGTAACGTTGAATCTCGTGAATAGGATATAACAGATATCCAATTTCCACAACGCATACACTGATACACAAACATCCAGGAATACAAGCTTCTTTCAACAACTTCACTACAAGCTTCATAAATATCGACAATGAACCAGCAGAGGCTTAAAAATATACCACAAGAGACACAAATATATAGTAGGTCCATAAATTTCAACTACATGCCGCTAACCACGCAAATTCCAATAAAAGTTCCAAGACCTCCTTTTCCAGATGTAGCTAAGTCCAACTACGCCAGAACAAAAGAACATAAGATCATGTGAAGTTAAGAATTATAGTAAAAGTAGAGTTTTTGAAGATTTGAATGGCACTTACAACTAGTACCGCCAGAGTACATAGGAAAAATAGAGAATATCCAAATAGGTTCCTTTTCCTTGTGTTGATCTTCGCCTCATGATACGACAATATGATAATCGTTAGAAATGCAAACGGCTAGTATACCAGAGTGAGGACCCTTGCTGGATGATACCTCTGCCATAGCGAAAGAAAAAAAAGGAGGAAATCAGAACCATGAGTAATGCGACAATCCATTGATTTCAAATGCAGCAACTGTCTAGACATATCGTCAACTTGAACTTCACTTCTCTATTTAGAGTCAGTTCTAATAACAATCCTTCATGAGCCACTTCTCCTACTATATCTCATAGTATCCAAATGCAAATCTCATAATATCCAAATCCAAATATTTACCGAGAACAAGTTGACGTAGTAATCTTCAATTGTAAGCATACTGTTCCAAGAGAATAGGCAACCATTTCCAAGTAGCCAACAGATCACCATTGCAGCATACTTTCCCTTCATTCAGAATAAATGCAAATCACAAACTGGCTCAAGAAATCAAAGCTAATCGACTGCAAATGCATTCTGATTAGTTTTATTCAGAAATTGAAACAAAAATAAGTTTACAAACCTCAAGCTTAGGTGGGGATCCATTTACATCAGGAGTTGCCATGACTGCTTCTACTCAACCAGCTCCTCTCTACAACTACAAGTTATGGCAAATTAGCACACACATATAAATCGTATCCCCATTTAACATTTTTTATTTATTTATCAAAGACTTAAGTTCAAATTGATTCTCTCCAGCTGTTGCCTCAGCTATCCACCATTCCAGTATTTCCTCTTAAGTTTGCTGCTCTAGTCACACACATTCTGCTAATCTAATTGTTTAATTTGATGACCTTACTAAATTTAGCCTCTAACTAAAATGCTAGTGTAAATCTGCTACTGAGTGCAATTATTGTACTCATCTCTCCCCTTTTTCAAGGATTTTGATTAAGTATTTCTTCACCACCCTTGAACTCTTTTTTGTGCAGAAGCCAGCAAGTTGTGACGATCGCACTAATAAATTTCTCCTCTAATAGGTTGAGCAAGTGTTGGTCCAGCACTTGTTTACCAAAATTGCAACAAGGCAAAAACTGTTAACTCTTTACATGAAGTTCCATTAATTGTTAGAAACCTACAAAGAACAAATGACATTCCAACCAACTCCAAGGCTCCACCTTGCTACAGAAGCAACAAAAACAATAACCTAAACAAACTCATTACAGATTTCTAAGCTGCATCAAAGAGATGATCACAAAAATCGAATATTTGATTAACTGAGGATAGGTAAAAACTTACTTTTGTTGCAAGAAGAGAGGCTCTTTGGATTCCTCTGAATCCTTCTATCAGAATCTGAATCTTCTCTGTTTTGGTTATGTTTTCGATCATCCACCAATGGGAACTGGGAACAAAACAGAGTGAAAGTCAAATCCTAGGTTTGGTTTAATTTATTGCTATGGTGTCTGATTTGGGTTCTGCAGAATCCGGCTATCTTTATTCACCAAAAAACGTGAGGATTTAGGAATCCAACATCTAAAGTATCGCAACAGAACTAAGCTTTCATTTCAATTTCTGCTCCAACCACTAAAATGGAATATAAATTGGCCTAATTCACACTAAGTCATTTAATCTCAACAATTTCCCAAAAGTTTCTTTATGCTGCCAAACAAAGAACAGAAGTGTACCAGCTGCGAAGAAGAGAAGTCACCGCCGTCATCGCCGACAGCTGGCGTCACCGCCTACAGCCGCTGTCACCCGCCGCTGCTTGAAGAAGCCGCACGCCAGCCGCCGTTACCCGCCGCTGATCGAAGAAGCCGCACGCGAAGGGCGACGCAAAGAAGAATGAAATGTTAAAACACTATGAACAATTGCAAAACAGGAGACGCCAACAAACCCACGAACCCACCACACACACAAAAGCAAAACACAAGACACCACCAAATAGATTCAACAATTGAAA
The DNA here is from genome assembly GCA_033992175.1 of Spiraea crenata. Classification (NCBI taxonomy): domain Eukaryota; kingdom Viridiplantae; phylum Streptophyta; class Magnoliopsida; order Rosales; family Rosaceae; genus Spiraea; species Spiraea crenata. The sequence continues at coordinate 1,384,253 of JAVBHV010000019.1, forward strand.
GCAAATTTCAAAGCGAAAAGGGACTAGAATTTCAATCCACAGTTCATTTTTCCTGGGCTTTCTCAGCAACCAAACAGATTGAAGAATTGAAAGAAAATTTCAAAGCATAAATTAAACCAAATGGTGTATCAGCTGCTGCGACGCATCCTGTGAAGAAAGTCACCGCCCACCGTCACCGCCACCAGACAGATCGGGGTTTCGGGGAAACGAGAGACTCCGAGGCCTGAATCGCAGGAGCAAAGAAATTTGGGGAAAGAAAAAATGAATTCGCCCTAAATCCCAAACTACCCCGAAGCCCTCCAATCTAATCCATTTGTAATGGGATATATGTATTTATAGATCCTAATTCTGAACCCAATTGGGGTTTTAGCGGCTCTAGACCGGCTCGGCCGGTCATTTTCCTTTTAGGCACCTCTACTTCAATCTATGCAGTTGTAGAACACATAAATAGCTCATCACCCTCATAGTACCCTGTCATAATTTCTCTACTGTAGGACATTAACCCCCCCGAAAAATTCATCTTCTCTTCCAATATTTTTTTGCTCCGCCGCATCCTTATCGAAAATCATAGATCTTACTCGAATTTTGTAAAATCAGTCCCTTAATTTAACAAATCACTTCCTTGTGCTATGCAATTGGTGATTTGAATTCCAAATTCGGTTCATCCCTTAAGAGGATAGGAGTGGAGAAACCAGATCCAGTGGGTGACTTTCGGCGGAGCTTCTCCGACAGCAATTCGGCGTCTACTATTGTTTCATGGTTTTCTATGTGCAAAATTTATTGATTTAGTTGGGTTAAGGTGAACATGACTGTTGTTGATCTTTGAATTTTGCAATCTGTGAATAGTAAATTTTTTGGATTGGTGATTTGTGATTTATATTTGATATTGTTAATTGTACATTCAATTTGGGTGAAGGTGAACAGGAGAACACTGTCAAGTTCAGCCGCAACTTGTTGCCTATGCCGACAGATTTCACTGGATTGATCGAATTGAAGATGAAGATGAAGTTGTGGACATCACGAAGTCGTCGCCGTGGTTGAACCGCTTCCTCCATAGGCTGGTGAGCTTTTGATTCTTTTGTGCTCTTGCTTTATATATTGTTCTTTATCAATGACTTGCGTTTTATATATATATATGAATTTGGATTTATGTGAGGTTTTTTTTTGGATATTTGTTTAATTAAGGGTAGTGATTGTCGTGGTGAAGTTGTGATTGGAAATGAGTTAGTTTTCTGTTGTTTCAATTGAGGTTTGATGAAATGTTGGTTCACTTTCTCTTTATTATTCTGGAAGTGATTAAATTTGTGCTGTGGATTTTAGTTTCTGTTTATTGGTTTGAGTTTTCATGAAGTTTAATGGTTGGATTCATAAGAATGTATACATACAAATATGCTCATATTTTTCTTTTTGAATTTGTTCCTATTGTGAATTCATATGAGACCATGTTCAGTGCTATTCTGCTTTGAACCTTAACAAATAGTGGTGAAGTAAACAGAATGATGGTGTTTTGTGTGTAAGAAAGTAAATGTGATTCTTAAGGTGTATGCCTTTTGTTCAGTTGGAGACTAAATCAAGCTCCCTTTCTGCTTCCGCTAGTGAAGACATCTTTTTTTTTTTGTGTGATTTTCTTCTTGTTTCTTTATCTGTATTTGCCTCCAACATAAGGTGGTAGCTGATGATCTGGCCTGGGATAAATATATGAATGTATATTTGAATTGTTGTAGGTTAATATTATATAGAAAACAGATAACATTGCTTGTACCGTACTAAACTTTACTTTGTTATAAGTGCGGGCACATCCTAGCTTTCATATGTACAGAAATAAGATAATGACATATTATTATGGTATGCTCATCATATGTGGAGTGTAGGGTGTCAAATATCATTCGCAATATGGTTCAATCAGACGTTGATAACCAGTTGTGAGCATGGGAGCAGTTCTGCCTTCAACATTGTTTTCAAGTTCAACTCATTCCATTAAACATTAAGATTTCCCGAGCCATTGGTACTTATTGAACCTCTTGACCACTTAGATACTCTGGAGCTGATGGATTTATGGATTTCAGTGTTCCTGTGAATTTTGTCCTCTTTCTGTTTTGCAATTTAAGGCTAAAATAGGGATTCAATTGGTAACAGTTCGTTTTGGTTGTCATAGTCAATTTGTGTTGGATTTGTTTTACCAGATGCTTTGGATCAACGAACATATGTAAAGATCTCAGGAGGAGTGAACGATGAAAAATAAGCACACACTTGGGATGAACAGAGATGAAGAACAAGCATGGGAAGAGCAGATACAATATTTTAGTGTTTTAGTTTAGTTAGGCCTATGTTTTCCTATTTTTGTCAAAGGAACAATATTGTTAGAATTCGGTCTATTATCATCTTTGAATTGCACGTATGATGTAAATGCAGTGTATATGTACACAACAATATATTGAATTCATGATTATTTCAAGAATTTATTGGACAGCAAACCATAATTAAATGTTCATGTGTGAATAACTGCTTTGGGTGTATGTGGGAACATTGAAGCAACTACACAGATTTGCATGGGAACTACCAGGGAACTAAGAGGAACTGTGTGGGAACTACCAGTGAAATAAGCGGAACTACGTGGGAACTAAAAGGGAACTAGGAGGAACTGCAGGGGAACTACCAGGGAACCAAATGGGGACTAATAGGGTACTGCTAAGGAACTAAGCAGCACCAAGGAAGAACTAATACAATAATTCAAACTGGCTAGTAATTGCAAGCAATAAATAGAGGAGTCAATTGGATGCTCGTCATATCACAGTACCCTCATTTAAGGCATTACCCCATAATCTCATCAAATTGCCTTTGTCTACTCATACATTAACTACAATTGCCATAATCAAATGTACATGTGTGAATCACTACTTTGGGTGTATATGGGAACAATGAAACAACTACATAGATCTGCATGGGAACCAACAAGAAATTAGGCGGAATTGTGTGGGAACTATAGGGAACTGATTGGGGACTAAGCCGGTACTGCGTGGGAACTACCAAGGAACCTACCGGAGACTAAAAAGGTACTGCTAGGGAACAATGCAGCACCACGGGGGAACTAATACAATAATAAAGTAATTCAAAGTGGTTAGTAATTTCAAGCAATAAATAGAGGAGTGCTCGTCATATAACAGTACCCTCATTTAAGGCACTAACCCATAATCCCATCAAATTGCCTTTGTCTACTCGTACATTAACTACAGCTGCCACAATTAAATTTACATTTGTGAATCACTGCTTTGGATGAATGTCGGAACAATTAAGGATCTACACAGAACTACGTGGAAACTATAGGGAGTTGGGCGGAAATTTTGTTTCTTGTAAGGAACAATGCAACACTACGGGGGAACTAATTACATGTGGGAACTACTAGGGAACTAGGCAGAATTGCGTGAGAATTACCAAGGAACTAGGAGGAACTGCGTGGGAACTACCAGAAAATCGACTAGGGACTAAAAGGGTACTTCTAGGGAACAATGCAACACTACGGAGGAACTAATACAATAATAGAGTAATTCAAGTGGTTAGTAATATCAAGCAATAAATAGAGGTGTTAATCAGGTGCTCGTCATATAACAGTACCCTCATTTAAGGCACCAGCCCATAATCCCATCAAATTGCCTTTCTCTACTCTTACATCAACTACAGTTGCCATAATTAAATATACATGTGTGAATCACTGCTTTGGGTGTGTGGGAACAATGAAGGAACTACACAGAACTACGTGGGAACTACAGGGAACTGGGAGAAACTCGGTGGGAACTACTAGGGAACTAGGCAGAATTGCGTGAGAACTACGTGGGAACTACCAGGGAATCAATTGGGGACTAAGAGGGTACTGCTAGGGAACTACGCAGCACCACGGAGGCCCATAATCTCATCAAATTGCCTTTGTCTACTCTTACATTGCCTACAACTGCCATAATTAAATGTAAATGTGTGAATCGCTACTTTGGGTGTATGTGGGAACAATGAAGGAACTACGTAGAACTGCATGGGAACTACTAGGAAACTAGGTGGAACTGTGTGGGAACTACCAGGTAACTAATTGGTGACTAAGAGGGTACTGTTAGGGAACTACACAGCACCACGAGGGAACAAAAACTAACCGCATGATAAAGTATAAAATATGTATAGTTCCCCTATAATTCCTTCTTAGTAAATTGATTAGAGGCGCATGAAAAAATATAAAATGTGCATAGTTTCTACGTAGTTCCCATATAGTACCGCATAGTTCCGCCTTAGTTCCCCCTTAGTAAACTGATTAAGCACATGGGCAAAGGAAACTGCATGAAAATGGGCAGAGTTTTGTTTGTTTTAGAGAAAAACTAGACGTTCAACCTGTACAATTTCATCCAAAATATAGGTAGAAACAAACTTCATAAATTTCAGCATAATACGACTCCTTTACCATCACACCTGTTATACCATAATACAACATGAAATCATTACTTTCACCATAATACAAATCCATTACCATTACCCAGTTCAACTCCATTCCCAAAAATAAATTCTGCAAAATATCATCAAATATGGTGATGACAGCTAATAACAATTCAAAGTATTAGTGATTACAATTTCAATCTCGTCTATGCCGATGGGAAGAAGAATAATAACTGAGTGGAATAGAACCTTTGCAACTAGCTCGATTGTGTCCACCCGATCCACATCGAGAGCAATGTTTTTTAATCCTCCCCTCGCCTTGTGAGGGAACACGCTAATTCTTCCGTCTGCCTGGCATTACTTTTGATATGAGCGGTAATACTTCCCTGTTGCGGACTTCTGCAGACACTGAATAGAGGAGTCAATTGGATGCTCGTCATATAACAATATCCTCATTTAAGGCACTAGCCCATAATCCCATCAAATTGCCTTTGTCGACTCTTACATGAACTACACCTGCCATAATTAAATATACATGTGTGAATCACTTCTTTGGGTGTGTGGGAACAATGAAGGAATTACACAGAACTACGTGGAACTACAGGGAATTAGGCGGAACTCGGAGGGTACTGCTAGGGAACTAGGCAGAATTGTGTGGGAATTACCAGGGAACTAGGCGGAACTGCGTGGGAACTACCAGGGAACTGACTGGATACTAAAAGGGTACTGTTAGGGAACTAATACATTAATAGAGTAATTCAAAGTGGTTAGTAATTTCAAGCAATAAATAGAGGAGTCAATTGGATGCTCATCATATAACAGTACCTCATTTATGGCACTAGCCCATAATCCCATCAAATTTCCTTTGTCTACTCTTACATTAACTACAGCTGCCATAATTAAATATACATGTGTGAATCACTACTTTGGGTGTATGTGGGAACTACAGGGAACTCGGTGGGAACTACTAGGGAACTAGGCAGAATTGCGTGGGAATTACCAGGGCACTAGGCTAAACTGCGTGGGAACTACCAGGGAACCAATTGGGAACTAAGAGGGTACTGCTAGGGAACTTCTAAAAGAACGAAAGGAATGGTGCTTTAACTTCTAAAAGAATGAAAGGAATCATCCTGCCAACCAACCTAATACTCTTGAAAAAGAAAATAAACTACTTTGAAACAACAAAGCTAACACTTGTCCTGCACATAACACATGCAGTAATACACAAACATGCATATGAGGTTGAATTAAAAAAATAATCAGAGGAAGTGCTTAGAGTCATTATGTCACCCGCATACATTGCTAATGGATCATTGTTTTTCTCACCTGGATAGATACAAGAAAATGTGAGATTTACAGAAAAAGCATGTAGTGTAATGCAAAATGAAAAGCATGTGGTGTAACCAGCATACCAATCTTATAAGCAGCCGTCGGAGCAGCAGGTGAAATTAGGATATCATGTTCATCCGTGGTGCCTTTAAGCTTTTATGAATTATAGTCCTAACCTAAAACAATAAAGCGATCACTAATTTCTTCTTGAACACCAACACCATAAGCCTGCAGAACTATGAATCTGAAAACATAACCAACAAAGCCTCTAAAAAGAAAAAGAAAAAAGATAACCAAGAAAAATACTCATCTAAGTTTGCATGATATATTATTATACATTAAAGAAACAACTGTAGCACCAATAAAAGCCACCCCAAAACACCATTCATGAGCAGAACTTGTTAACAGAGATCACTGTCCGGTGGGCCTATAATTCATACTTATGCAATATCAAGGCATTTCATTTCTTTGGTATTATTATGTTGGCAACTAGAGAGCAAACACCAAATAGGATTACCAACAATAATCCAGTTTCAAGTTGGCCAAAAGCTTATGGTAAAAGGAAAATGTTTAGCAAGAACATTAAGGTACCTGCTGGGCTCGTTTATAATATGCATCATAATAACCCGCTGAAAGGGCATGTGTTCCAGTTAGAATTCTTCGTTTGACCTAGCCAAAAAACATTACAATCAAGTATATGCTAGATGAAGAGCACTGCAATAATGGCTAGGACATGCAGCAGAACAGGGAACCAGCCACCTGTATATTGACCTAACTCAATATACAATCAGCAATTCATAGCACCATTTCAAAAACACCAATTGAAAAATACATGCTTCTGCAAATTTGCTGCTTAATTCATAATTACAAAATCAATTCTCACTAATTTTCATAACCCAACATAAATAAACAGCCTCAATCAGGATAGAGAAAACAACAATGCTTACCCACTTATGTCGAAAACATGTCGCCGAATTCTCATGATCTAGGTTTGCTTTTGGGGTTTCTTATCTACAGTCTAATTTCGAAACCCAAATTAGATTTGCAGACTATAATTGAGTAATTCGTCAGCCTATAGGAATGAATTTTCCTTTGTTGAAGAAGCTCTGTGATTTACAATGAAGAGCTGTGGTTTGGGCACGGCAGCGTACATTTGTTTGGTCGAGAGAAAATTTTGGGATAATAGAGAAATAGTGATCGGCTATTTATATGTCCTATAGATGAAAGTATTAAAAATTTAGTTCTTTTTAAGTAAAGAACCAATGTAAGTGTGCTATAGCTGCCATTTTTGCTTGAAAAAGAGTTCAATTCCTGCAAATAACCGGCCAAGCCGGTCTATGGCTGCAAATAACCCTTCATGCTTTTATCTCGGCTCGGCTCGTGTAATAATGACCTCAAATATACTACTAATCCACAAACTTATACGCGAGAACATGAAGGAACAGGGTCGCTCTTCACTTTATCTCATTGAAATTTTCACGTTGATAGCTCCATTCTATTGACTTTTTTCTTTGTTTTCTCTCAAATAAAATTTTACAATAATGGAGTTGGCACGTTAGTTAATTGCAGGAAACTGTATATAAAGGAGATTAGGAAGGCAGGGAAGGTTTTATGAGAAACTTTACTTGCAGTTATGTGTGTACATACAAATTACAATGCATAGGCTTATTTATGTTCATGATGTCTCTCCTTTTCTTCAGTGGCATCAAATGCTCATTTCATCATTTACCTTCTTCAACTTCAACATATGGATTCTCTGGAACATACAGCTGACGAGTTCAAAGATAACGACAGTTAAACGGTATATAATCCACATACTAGAACACATATAGAACTTCACATTCTTGAATTTGACAATTCCAAAATTGACACATAAAATCCATCTCGGAGGTTCAAAAACTCACCATCTGGATAATTTCATAAGGATTAAAAAAAAAACAAAGAGGAAAAGAACTGATGTAATCTATGGACATCACACTATGAATTTAGTGTTATGGGAGTATAACCAAATAACAAAGACAATAAGCCAGCCACAACGCACCACCATGACTCATACTAATTATACTGCTATTCCATGGGGACAGGACCCTCTTCTTCTCCAGTGTCATCTTGTAAACTACCCAACATGATTGCTGTCAGCATTAGCTTACCTGCCTCGGAATAATCCTTATGCTGCATCAGTATTGCTTCCACCGATGAAGCCGAATCTTTCATGATCGGGGGCTCAGCGATTTCTTGCCTCAGAGGCAACACTTGGTCAAACCCTCGTCCGAAAGTTTCAGCTTCAGGTCCATAACATCTATTTGAAGCCTGGAAAAGCACGGTGTCTTTCAGATTGTGCAGGGTTTCCTCATCACTCCACCCTTCAGATACTGATGCTTGGTAGAGTTGACTCCAATCATCTTGATCGGCAGCATTTCTCCAGCAATCCTCCAAAAGGTGTGCATGAGTCTCGCGGAAGGAGGAGCTGGTCCATGCAAATATGTCAAAAGCTCGCGATGAGAGCTCTGCGCTTTCACCTTCAAGGCACAGCTTGATAAGATCTTGTGGGTGAAGTAGCTTTTTTTCAAGGCTTTGCTTTGTTTCATCATCAGAAAGGAGATTCATTATTTCTTCCTGCAAGAAATCGGGTGAAGGCTGACAGTGAATAGACAGAGTGGGAACAGATTTAAATTCAAGAGTTAATAGTTATTCAATTACGTGGTCCAAGTGATTTTGCAGGATGCAATCCACAAACTTCTCTATGACATTTCTAAAAGAGGACAACCAGCCAATAGTAACAATAGATGCAATGATTCAAATGAGACCATTTTTTTGCCCAAGCACTGGACTTTATACAAGACAGAGTTGGAATTTGATACAATACAGCTACTCAAAACCAACCTAATCTTAATGTATATGGACAAGTTACCAACAAACTTCGCTGGTATTTCTCTCCTGGAGTTTAGGGGAAAAACCTTTTGATTTTACGTTCCTAAAAGTTATTTTCTCCCTTCAAATTGAGTGGGAAGTGGAAGATACTGTTGAATATGCTGGCACTTTGGATACCCAAATAACGGAAGCACTTAAAAGAATCAAGAAGACCTCTCAACTAAAACGAAAATGGAAATGAAATTTTCCATTGAAACACAACAGACCTGCAACTTTAAAATTTTCAGATCAGCCTCAATGCGCTTCACCTTTGTCTCAGAATCAGCATCCTTATCTACCAGTGAAACAGATAATTACATATCAGTCACATGGAGAATGCAGTGTAAAGATAAACACGCTAAAACTGAAGAGAGAATTATGTAAAGAAACTACTAAGCAAAGCCGAGGAATAAAACAGACCTGCTATTGCAGCTATTTTTGAGAGATTCAAAAGACGCTTTCTATCAGCCAGTTTCGGTACCATAGTCAGATTCCCAGCACCAGTCCCCTCTTCCGCTTCTGAAATTGAACTTTCTTCTTGAGAAAGAGCTAACGCATGAAGAGTTTCAGAAGCTGCGGAAAATTGATGAAGAAACACTTCATGCAGCCACAGAAGATCTTGATGATACTTCAAAAATATGGATAGCTCTTCACGAAACTCTTCCCCAAGCCTTAGAAGCTTGGAAAGTTGTCTCCTCAGGTATAGTTTTTTGAAGACAAAGTAACTGAACCCTCCATTAGGTCCCATGCTGTCATGCTATATATAAAAGGAAAAAAAATCATTTTTCGGAAAATGAACAGCATCAAATAAGGCAAGGCAGCGCAAGAAACAGAAATCTCATTAAAAATATCGTCAAAGCAAATGATCAAGAGGAAAACTCTGTTTTCCATGTCTATATGAAAATATAACAGGAATCCCATTAGATGAACATTTTAAGTAGGACTAGACATTGGAAGTGATGGAAATGGTTACAAACGAAGACATGAGTATTCCACTAAAGAAGATAATTTCAAAGTAAACGTTCAGAATTATGGCACCATAAAAAGGATTGCTTGAAGAAAAAATCAAGAGAGGTTCCTAAGCTTCAAGGGTTTAATGATAAGTCTGTTGAACTGACAATATACACAAGCACATATAGACTTTCCAACAGAGTCATTCCATAAGTTTCAGGAAACACATGAAAATTACCAGGGGACATGATGCCCATGAATTTATAAAAGCCATACCATCAGATTTCTTAGTAGGCCTGAATCATTAAGGTCACAGCAAATTTTCCATAAAGTACTGTAGCATTCATGTCGTTTTGCCATGGGCAGCAAACGTGGCGAAAGCTTCTCCATGATTTCTTCATTTTGATCATAAGTACCTTCATCTAGATTCTGCAAAGGCAACGAGTTCAAGGATCAATACTCACCCAACAGATCACAAGAAGATATTGCTGACCTAGAAAACGAAAACATGAATACCTGATATTTAACTTCCACAGAATCTTTGAGTTGTTGATAAAGTGAGTCTAGGAGGGCATCCCTCCTATTCCAATACTCTTCTAATAAGCCTTTGTGTTCATGTTCTAATTCGATTTTAGCTGTCACAGCACCAGCATATGCCTCGAGGAGAACCTCAGTCAGCTGTTCCAGATGAGTGTATAAAGCTGATTTGGCTGACACGTCAAGTTGAGATGCTTCCTTTAACAGCTGAAGCATGAAGGAAGCAAGGTGCCACATCCCATTGCGTACCACAGCTTGACAATACCAAGGTGTTAAGCTCTCAGGTGGTGGATACCACAAGTGATGCTCATCTCTGTATTCCATGGCTATACGCACGATAGCAACACATGCATTTGACAGTTCACAAGCTCTCTGTACCTGAATCCCGAATGGCTGCTCTGCACTTATTACATACTCCAGTTGTTTGTCTAGGCATTCAAATACTTGTTCAAGATCAGAAACTTTGCTGTAAAATACTTCTGCATTGTCCCTGTCCATCAGCAGAACAGTATTCCTGCGGGCTTTCTCACCAACTACTTGAATAAGATCCCAGAGAGCGCCCGATATTTGATTCTCAGGACTAAGGTGGGAGGAGCTAAGTCCACTAGAGCGATTCTGGCTGATAATGTTCTGCAATTCCCTTAGTTGAATCATTCCGGCAAGTTTTTCACCATGTTCCAAGATAATTTGCAAAGAATGCCCTGCGAGGAAAAAAAAAAATTCTAGGCTTGGTTAGCCTTACCCTACTGAACCCCATATCAATATACTTTATAATAGGCTTTCTATCTCCATGTTACGACACCACAGGAAGTAAGGTCATCTAAACACTAATAAATAGTTGTTGAAGCATCACAAAGAAAAACACAAATCCCCTGATTTTTGATAAATACTGCTCCATTAATTAAATTTAACTTCCTGTTAATATATGACAGCATGAAAGAAAGGAGTTGAAAGAAAGGAGTTGAATATGGTGGATTAGATAAGCAACTATCTGTGTGCTAATTAGTCGACCATTAAATGCATGAACTTCCAGGTTTCAATATATCCATGTCAATTAAAAATATTGGACGTCAACACAATGAATTTAACTGTACTAAGCATGAGAGCATACTCTGTGTAGAACACAGCTCCTCGTGACATTTGGATAAAGCAAGAAACTGGAGAAATTTTGTATGCTTCTGTTGCTTATCCACGAGTTGCGATGATACAACAGCCATTGCCAAAATCTCAGCTCCTCTAGTCGTTGTCCAGTGTTTTGCTAAGGTGTCAACAATTGATTTGCTCAGCCGTGCAAAAACATTTGTCTCTCTATCCCTTTCAAATGCCCCGGAATTTTTTAACTTTTCAAGTGAGGCATCAACCTGCCCAGATAGATGATAATCATGGAAAAGCTGGCTCAGTAAAGATTCCGATTCTTCATCTTGGGCTGTTTGACGTGCAGTGACAGTCATAGCCCTTTGTCTATCTCCAGCATCCCATGCTTCAGAAGTAGCCCGTCTAGGAGCAATGTTGCTCGCAAAGGTGAGGTTCTTTCTCTCTTCTTGTGCAGATCTTTCGTTTGAGCTACCTTTACGTGACAAACTTCGTTCAGGAGGTTCAACTCCACCAAGTATAACAGCCTTCTCAGGTATTGCCCAGATTCCTGCCTTCTCCGTTAGTACAACCCATGCCCCTTCTTCACCATCATCTGTAGAAGGAAGAATTGAAGCATCTAGAACCTTTCCAGCATCATAAGGTAAGTCAAATTTATAGAGCCGTGTAGAGTTTCTAAAATAATGAAATACTGTTGCCGTCCCATCACCCGAAAGTATAACTGTTGATCCTGAAGGCTTGCCCCCTACCCGCAATCTCATGGAAAATAAGAAGTCTTCATCTTCTATTCTTGCTTTTTGGATTATCACTTGGACAGGAACTTTTTTCTCTAAAACCCTTTCATGTCTAGCCTCCATACTCACGTCAGATTTATATTGCATGGTCAAAAGAGAATACTGTGTGTAACTCGAACTACTACCCCGGTCCAAGCAGAAGGTAGCAACCAGAATTGTAGTCTCTTTACCATGATAGTCTACCTGCATATCCAGAGGCCAGATTCGCTTCTGCCCAGCTAAATTTTTCTTAATGCCCTGATCAGCATCTGAGCCAATAATTTCATGAGACCAGAGTTTTGACACAACAAAATCAGCAGAAAGTTCAATATTAAGACATTGAATCTCACTATCTGTCAGAAGAACAAACTGCCGGCTAGGTTGCTGGATAGAGAGATTGGGGAAACACCAGGACAGTGACCTTGGAAAGCCCTTCCTCCCTAAATTTTGACTATTGCCTCCCCCTTGAGAGGAAAGAATTTGATCGCCCCGATACACTCTCTTACGGCTAACACCAGAGGGGCTGCAAAGAAACTGCCATAGCTCTCCATCTGAACTACAGGCAAGCGCAACACACGCATCCCGAGAATCAGGAACAGCAGTAGCAATCAAGGAGTTAAATGTACAAAACCCAGTAAAAGTACCCCTGTGCCTGCTAATTAGCTGCTGCCGCTTTGGGGTAATCTTCCTATCAGTAGGCGAAGAATTCACCTCCAACTCATCAGAAGATGCAACGCTAACAACCGGGGAAGTTCTCCCATCACCGTAAATGTCAGGCCAGTACACAGCAGCTCGAGTTTTCTTATTACACAGCACAATACCAGCAGAGCTACAATGTTTAACAACTTTCTTCGTTCGCGTAGACGTGCTATCCCTATTGACAACACACAGCAGCCAAGAGTTCCCACCACTCCTGCCAACATCCCCACCTTCGAAAACATCCGCAGGGATCTCAAGAGCAATGCAATTCATCGATGCCGCAGGGGACAGATAACTCCACACAAAGAGTCTTTGCCCGCATATAATCCACGCTATCGATGTCCCCCGCTCCATTCCACCTGACACATATGCATCACCTACAAACACACCCAAAAAATTGAGAGTATCCCGGATACACTACTTAAAATCATTCATTTCTTTCAATAACCAAAGCTCATGAATGAAGTAGAAACCCTAACTAACCATGAGCGTGCCTCTGCAGCATATTGGCCTGTTCATCACGGACAGCTTGAGGAAACTCTCCGACAAATACGGGCTTAATCTCATCCCCTTTTTCACTTTGATTCGCTGGTAAAACCCTAATCAAACACCAAACAACACAAACTATTCAAACTCCGCCATCAAATTCAACTACATAATAACTCTAAAACTGCGATTCGAATCAACAATTAACATCAAAATGCACAAGAACTGATGAGACCGAATAACACGGACCTGGCGAGGACCGATAAGCGAGGGGCCCAAGGGGCCGGAGTGCCGGTGGAGGGCCGGTTGGGGACGGAGTTGTCGGAGACGGGGCGGCGGTTCTCGGTGAGAGGGGTGGCCGGAGATCCTCCGTCGCGGCGGAGGTTCGGATTGGGCCGCTTAGTTCCGGGAGAGAACATTGTTTGGATTTTGGGCCGATGAGAAAAAACAAAAACAAAAAAAAAAGAGGGAAAATTTTGGGGGGTTTTGGGGTTTTAGGGATGCACTGTGAACTGATTGATCAACTGAAGAGTTGAGTGAGGAAAGTTGATGGTGCCGTGATCGGGTGTGGTTGAGGTGACTTACGGTGGTCGCTGCATTCACGCTGATTTTTAGCCGTTGGATGGCCGGGTGTCAAAAGTGAGGAATAAATGTGAAGGCTTGATCGAAGGCATGGCAAGCAAGGGCGAAACGAGATTGGAAAGGTATTGAGACTAAATTTGACATTTTCATTTCCGAGTGATCTTATCGAATGAATGAATACCGTTTACATCTTATGGGACAGAATCATTGCACATTTTCTTTGAACTCCCTTACCGTTTATAGTTTCGTGCGTAATTTCACTGACTTAGTGGTGTAAAAATGATGATAATTTGGTGATGAGCAAAAATAAATTCCTTACAAATTGATATAATGCTAAGTATATGTCACATTGGATGCTGAGGTTTGGATTTGATTGAAAGGCCTAGATTTGGTGATCATAGAAATGGAGACTAACTCCAAATGAAGTCCAAGTTTAACGTAAAATTGGTCATCATGAAAGAAACTTATCTTTCGGGAAAAAAAATAAACCACAAATTATTAGAATATAAACTTCCATAGATAATCTTTCTTTGGAGATCGGTTTTCCTTTTGATTGATTATTTTAACATACTTAACTCTTACGATAATTCAATTCGATCAATACATGTTTAAAGGTGCTCTGCTCATAGGTGTTTTGTTAAAGGTGTCCACTTCCGGTTTTTTCCGGAAGGAAAGGTGTGGTTGGTTTGAGTTGGATCTGGCTTTAGAGTTTGGTTCCTTCTTGGGGTTGTTTGGTAGTTTGATTTGTTGTATGCCCCTTAGTGTGGTCTTGTGCTGTACACTTAGTTGTTGGTTGCTCCGCTCTTTGCCTGTCTTCCATACACTTGTTAGTGTTTGCGGCAATGTAGGTAACTTCTCTAGATAGACCTTATTGTTGATCAGTGTCGAGACTTGTCTCGTTGTACTGTTTGATGTTGTATTGGCGTCTGCCAAATTATTCACATCTATATCACAACTATCTTTGACAAAAAAAAAAAAAATACACACTGATTGTGGTCATATGCAGTAGCATAATCGAGATGTGTTATAATCTTTGATAAGAATAAGTTCAATATCGTGAAATAACATAGCAATTGTTTTAAAATAAAATAAAATTTAACATAGCAATTAAAAGAAAATAGAGAAAGTTACACTATATAGTATTTTTTATTTTTCACCTGGCTAGCAAACAAAAGAGGTAATCAACTTACTTAAACTAGTATGATTAACTTTGTGATAAACAATCACTGAAAATGTGTATGGAACAAGATCAAAGATCGAAGGTATTTCAACTAAACACTTAAAAAATTAATGACCAAATTAGCGAGTTATTGGCCTTGTATAGTGTGTGGTCCAGTCCAGTGACAATGATAGCGTAACGTAAGCGACGCTGGTGACACGTGCTGCACATGTTGCTATACACTTTTCTGACATCATCAAACTAGTACTTCAACCGTCCGATCTGATGACCATCTGATTTCATTGACTCTATATATGGTCACGATTCGTCGGTCCAACTTGTCGCCCTTCGTATTCTAGCGTATCGTAAATAATCAAGGTAGGCCGACCCACGTGGGCCCAAAATTTACACTTAACTGAAACTGTTTTAGTAATAATTTTACACGGTCCCAAATAATTAAGACAAAGTTATTACTAAACCTCATTAGGTAGGCCTATTGTTAATGAGTTACCAATTGCTCTATCATTTGCATGCAATGAACCCAACTAGAAGATTGATTTCTTTACCAACCTTCAAACAAATTTATTGAATGAGTAACAAATTCCTAAATTAGGTTATCGGTTCACTTAGTTCATACAATTTCAAGTTTTCCCAATTACAACATTACATTTTTATAGATATTTGTGCAATTGATCCAGAAGAGTGGAGCCACCATTACAGTATTTGTCCCCTAATCAAAAATTGCTATTTTCACCCGTTAGCCATTTAATTGTCACAGAAAATATATTTTATCGCGTGAAATTATGATATTTCATATCTGTAAATAGTTATGTCAAATAGTTATAAAATCATTTCACGTGACAACTTTTGTATTTACCAAAGCACAGTATAGCATTCGATTGCAATAATTTCCAAACTAAAAGAATGGACTTTAACAAGGATTAGAGTGCAATTAGATAAGAATAATGTAACCTAGTTCTTTTATGAAATTTAGCCAAGAAGGAAGATGTGGAAGGAGAGAAATAAAGAGATGATATGAATATGATGGCCCCCATCAATTCCATTAAAAAGACAGGAAAAAAAAAAGAGTGGGCAAGAGGGAAAGCAAAATGAGTCATTCAGCTTCATCAGACTTTCTCCAACTTTCTCTCTCTTGAAGCCCTGAAACAAATGTAGAGAATTTATACCCCAAAAATTCTCACTCACCTTCCGCACGGTAAGTCCCAATCCACCTTTCTCTTACTTTCTGTTTGGTTTCCCGGAAAATACAAATTCACAAAAGAAAATAAAAGAAGAAAAATCGGATCTTGGAAACTGACACTAGTCTCTCAGACCAAGCTGTTTGATTTTTAATTTTTTTTGGTTCATTTTTCATTTTTTGGGAAATTTGATTGTAAAGTTCTTGACTTTTCTGCATCAGCTGTGGAATTCATAGGCTGTTTGGTTTGTGGATGATTGAAGGTGATTAAAAGGGTGTAATGATTAGGGAGATGAGCAAAGAGCAGCCACCAGAGCCTCTTGATTTCTTCATCTGGACTGTTGAGGTGATCAAATTTGCATACCCTTTTGCCCTTTTGATGTCTTTGTTTTGATTACTTTCCATTCAATTATATAGATCTTGTTTTGGTGTATTTGACAATTGTTGTTTAGGGACCTCTGATTTTGAGTCAAATTTTAAATTTTACTGTAGCTGGATTTTGTTTATGCATTTGTGGGATAACAAATGTGTATATTCTTTTTGTTGGGTTTGTGACATGGAACAAAGATCAAAATTTAGGGACCTACTTTATCAATCAAACTTGAGGAGACTTCCATTTAATCTGTTAATCATCTTGGCAAGCTTGGATTTTTTTTCAGATAAGGTATAAGATAGCATGATTTCCCAGCTAGCAGTGAGCCTCTGAAATTCATCACTGTCATGCAAATTCATTTCATACTGTTACTATAGGAAATAACTGCCTTCCTTCACTCATCAATTCTTAATTCTGCAGATATCGGTCTTGTTTAGAATAGACATGATCTTCTTTCTTCCTTTTACTCCTTGTAACTTTGTTATAATTTTTTATAATTATCTTCCTAGAACGCTATAAAACAATAGTTTGCTGTGTTATCTTTTGCTATTCATTGGGTCAGTACCCTCCTCATCTTGCTGTGTGCATTTTGTTATCTGGGAATAATGATGAATGGATTATGTTATTTTAACAACTTATTAGTTATTTTCCTTCACAAGTGACAAACACAACCAAATCCTTGAAATTGGTCTGCGAATTGGAAATTGTGCTAACAATGGTTTCATGTAAGCTTAGAAGTTACTAATAAATATGTTACTGTGGAGATCCTCCTGAGATAAACACATACTATTGGTCTGGGATCTGAGGATTACCTCCTGCCACACATAGGGCAGAAAATAATATATGTGAGAAAATGCAGCCAACTTGCATCGCTTGTTTCTCTTTGCCCTTAATCATGTGGAGTAAGGTCAATCACATGGATAGTGGGATAAGCTCAAAGGAAAGAGTTAAGTTGCTCTAAGTTTATGGTTGTCCTGATTCTCTCAAACATGATTTATGTAAATCGGCTTTTTGTTTAGGAAAAGAGGAGGGGAGGGGAATTATTCTGAGACAGTTAATTGACAGCATCAGTTTATCCTGTGACCTGGTGACTTTTACAAAGATACATGGCTCAGTCACATGCATCCTCATATTTTTCCCCGTGTAACAGGATGTTGGTTTGTGGTTGGAAGAGATAAATCTGGGCAGTTACCGACAAACGTTTAAGGAAAATGGTGTCAATGGAGAATACCTGGAAGGCATGTCAATGTTCACTACTGAGCAGATTCTACGGTTTATAAGACGGTGCCACATGAAATGGGGAGACTTCATAACGCTGTGCAAGGAACTAAGGCGAATTAAAGGTCTGTATTGCTCTCCATTTCTGTGCATTTGTTTCTTTAGAATTTTCCCAAGCAGCATTTCCAACTTTACATGTAGTAGATTTCTCAAAAATGTAAATGCGTTGCTGCTCATCCGTATCTCAAAATATTGGTTTAATTGAATAAGGGTTAGGAGCATCTCTTTCTCGTATTTTCCTATAAACAAGTACATATGACATTTGATTAATAGAGAATACAATTGTTCCAAAAGTTGATCAGACAAACATTTATTGATAGAGTATTTTCGGTGGTGAGATAGGCCGTTGTCCAAGCATGCTTCATTCATATGATGTATTCAAATGTTCTCTTGATTGCATAGCAGAATAATATTACGCGTGTCTCATTCTAAATCATTGCCAAACTCTCTCTTGATATCATTATCTATACTAGCAATTTAAGAATTCAAACCTTTCTGAATAGTACCCCCTTCAGCTGCATATATAAGCCTTAATTTGAATTGCATTTAGATTCCCTTTGTCTGTGTGCTGAAACCAATTTTACGTCCAGTGGCTTGCCTAAAAGGGGAGCAAAAGGTCCGCAGGCCCTGGTGGGCTCCTTCTTGCCTCTCAGTAGTATTCGTCAAGGTGGCAAAGCGTAACAGACAATCACGGGTCGTTTCCTTGAAGCTGGAACCTTAAAGGAAGATCTTCTTATATGTATTTACTTATATTTTCTTTTTTGCTTAGAAAACAGAGTAGGATAAGTACTTTTTTTTTTTTTTTCTTTTGCTTGAATCTGTGAAGTTACTTCTTTGTTCTTCTCTGAAGAACTCTGTTTTATATAGTTTTCAATGTATCTAGCACTGATCTTTTGATCTTTATATGATTGTTTACTTTTGAGAACCACATTGAGGCAAACAAGTGCTTCTTGCAGATTGTCCAGCCCATAATCACAAAGTTGCTGTTTCCGATTAAGCTATTGAAACAGAAGATGGAATTTACTGTGCATAAAAGTTTCAGTAGTGTGTTTCCACCTTCATGTTGGGATCTTGATGTTTGGGTCATTTGTACTGTTGAATTTGAATGAGCACAAACTCCTGGAAATGTGCTTTCACTTCTGAATGTTTAGGATTCTTATTGAACTCCATTATTTATCTCATGTCTGTATATTTAGATTTTCGACTGTCTTAATCCACTAAGAAGCATATAGATGTTGTCAATTTCTTAATCAATGCACCCTCAAGTTTGCCCCTTGTGAGATCTAGGAAATTGGGGGGTGATCAAGGTTCAGAGTATGTATGTACAAAAGGGGAATGCTAGAGGTGATTATGTCATATGAGGAGCAACTGAATTCACCCCAAATGTGGCAGGCAGGTAGGGAAGCTGCTTTTTAATTGTTTAAGCAGTTCTTGGAAGAGATGCGTTCTTGGAAACCCCATTCATAAAGTAAAAGCTTAGATAAGAAACAGGGAAGGCATCCAAATAAAACATGGTTTGAACTTTGATTTGGCTGTCGTTACATAACCCAAAAGTGAAATTTATGCTTTCGTGTGGAGGAGAATCACGGTTGTATTATTCCTTTATATACTTATAACATGAGAGGCATAAATGCAAAAGAGAAATGTGACAAGTAAGTTTTTCTCTAACCATTTGCTCAAAATTGTTATGCAATAGTGTTTTCTTAGGCAAGAGCTTGAAACGAGCTTTTGCATATGGCCTCTTTGACTTGACAGTGGGTGATCAGTCATATGTGATCCACGAACCTCTATGAAATCGGATCTAATCGAATCACCCGAACGAATGTTATGTATGAAACATTGCATGAACCATTGTAGGTGTTGTGTGTGTCGACAGTGATGGTCTACCATAAAACTAGCATTGATAGAACATTGCAAGAAATGAGCCACTATCCAACATGATAAAGCTGTGAACCTTTCTTTTCCAATAGATGATATACAAAACAAACAGATATGACTTTGCGTGGGGGCTTCCCAAACCTATTGGTAAAAAGCACTTCTCAATTGAAAGCACCAAATACGATCCATTTCAAGAATATCATATCATCAATCAAAAGTACGATCCATTTCAAGAATATCATTTCAAGAATATCATATCATCAATCAAAAGTACTTTCACAAAAGCAGGTCGAAACTCTTTGCCAGAATCTCACTTTCATCAGCGGCTAAAAATCACCAAAGCACATTTGGGCATGTTCGTATACTTGCCAACAATTATCTAGGCGTTTGGGCGACTGTCCGTAACCATTTGGATGACAATCAACTTCGTTCAAGCAATATGTACAATGGAAGTACCCAGAGTCAAATTATTTTTGTAGCTCTAGATTCTCAGATAATATATAGACAAGGACCACATTCAAAGGAGTGGGTTAAGCTTGGACATTACTGCTAGGAGCCTAGGATTCCCCTTTGAAAGAATCCAACCAAGGACAGATTCTATAAGATACACAACGTACCTTCCAATCTGGGCCAATGCCTCCAGTCAAAGCAATTTCAAATAATAGAATTCATGTATGTACTGCATTTACAGATAGTGATTAAATGTTGGAATATACCATTTTAAATAGTAAAATGTACTTTTCATAGTTCCACCAACTAGCTATACAGCTTTACAAATTTATAGAAGAAAAAGAATAAATAGACATTAATTTGACAGCAAATGGATGGCGAATAGCTAAAAGATCCAACTGAGAAATCGAAACAGAAAGTTATGCAACAATGCCCTTCTGATACATATCAAATGAATGCAGATACACAAAATTGTTTACGGCTAGACCATTTTAAAGATAACAGATTTGATCCTGCAAAACTCTGGGAAACGAAACAACAACAGCAAGCTCACTCGTCCAACGCGTGCTAACGAAATGAAATCCAAAGTTGAATGCACTCCTATATCTCTCTATCTCTATAATCAGGAAGCCCACATGGGCATGCACTAAAGTGCTGAAGAATGAATATCCGGAACACAATCAACATACCTCATAAGACACAGCTGGAAGACTGCTGGTAATCAAGAAGCATCCGTGGGTCCATTAATGGTTTTGCTAATGACCCCCTTTCCAAAATATTCGGCGATCACAGAAAAACCGTCCTTCGAACTTTTAACTTGCTGAAAGAACCGATCCTGATCTTTGGAGTTCTGTTCTAGACTTCTTTTTGTTTCTAGAACAGATTTGTATTCAGGAGCACATACAGGACATTCTTTCTCATTATCACCTAGGCAACGCTGATGGAAGGAGTGTATACACATAAAATGTACAGCTGGGAGATCAAGGGTGAAGGTACATGCAGTGCACTTGCTGAGCTGAAAGATTCTAGCATTTGTCCTAAGATCCTGAATTTCTTTTCTCATCGCTGTTGTGGCTTCCTGAACAATATAAGGATTGATTAGATAATATGTTGCATACAATCACACATCACACAACCACACTATAGCATGGGTCAAACATAACATGGTGTGAAGTATATCTTTGTGTGCGCACAATAACTTTTTTAGGGTTTAGTGATCGCTCTTTTAGTTTTATTTAGACTGGCCACTTGCTTTGTCTAAGGTATTTGTTATTTCTTTTTCTTTGGATTAGTTTTACCTTTGCTACATAAAATGCCAGTTTCCTTAAGAAAAAGCCCTTTCAAGGGAAAATAAAATGTCAATCAATTCCCAGCAGTTTAGATTTCCAGTTCAGTGACTTGTATATAGAGCATATATGTTACCACCAAGTTTACTGGAGGTGGTTGAAATGAAAGAAAGAGTTATCACAGATAAGTTAACAATAACAGCTCTAGAAAAGCAAGCACTAACCTGATACTTCTCAATAGCTCGACGGTCCTCTTCGATCAGCTTTGATTCTTGTTCAAGCTTTCGAGCAATGTAATCCTTAATGACAGAGAGCGTGAGACATGGATTCCTGGACAGTGTTTGAAGAACAATAATTGGAGGCAAGATGTCATCCCTTTCGATATATGTCAAAACTTCCTTCACTTCTTTGGAACAATCTTCTCCAAGTTCACCGAAGTATTTTAGCAGATCTGCCCAAAGAGTTGGATCCCCACCCTTTTCTGAATCCCCTAGTCGTTTGCAACATGCAATCAAACCCTCATGGTCATGAGCTTGCATATAGCAAGCAATCACCTCTTTATAAAGTTTCATTTTTTCATATATATAGAGAAGGCCTTCCTTAAATGCATTCATTTCACAGAGGATTATGGCAAGATCAACATCATAAAGTGGATGTTCAAGCTCAGTTGGCCATGCACTTTTAAGCAGCCGTAGCCCTTTCTCTTGCTTTTCCACACGGTCCTTTTGCTTATTTGAATCTTTGGCATCAGAAATAACTTTCCCATTGGACATGGCTCTTGATGTTGCAGCTGCACCTGATCTAGCCCTACTATTTAGATCTTCACCATTGCTAGCAAGTGATATTGATGTGAAGGTCAAATCATTTGACAGGTACAACTCCAAGAGTGTGTTATGGATTTCTACTTGAGCAGGAGAGTCCTTCACCTTGTCAGTATATTTTTCAAGAAAATCCATAAGGGACAGCAGATGATGAATGAAGATGTTAAGAAAATCAACAGGAGATGGCAACATACTTAAGTATGCAGCATTAGTGGCTCCTCTCCTGGTTAATTCTCCATCCTCAGTGCACAGCCTCATAAGTATATCGATTGTCTCCACAGGCTTGTGCTCAACGAGAATCTTACCATACTCTTTCACTGTCACTCCAGCTTGACTTGGTTCAAGGCTTGAAATATATTGCAAGGCTTCCTCGTATCGGCCAAGGTCTTCAAGTAAGATCTTTAAATACCATTCGTGCTTCCCTGCCTTTTTAGCAACATACATTGCATGCTCATGGTAGTTGGTAGCACGACAGACTCTTATTGCAGTCTCCACATCAAATTTCTGTTCCCCAACACCATCCTCACTTTTGATGAACACGTCTAGCTTGTCAACGTCTTTCAATTTGGTGTAGCAATTCAGCAGAAGAGTGGTATGATCTTTAGAAGCAAGCCCCTTCTCATGCAAATTTTCCAAGTAATTTGTAAGGTTGTAAATTCGTTGTGCATCTAGAAACTTTTGTATCACATACGAAGGCTCAAGGTGACCAATTGTATGGATATACTGAGCCATTGACTCATCATAGTCTTGCTTGCTATACAGATGATCCCCATACTTTCTTAACACCTCAGCAGTTGCGGCAGCATCTGCTTGCTGACTCTGGACAAGGTTGATGGCAACTGTATACAGATTCTTCTTAAAGAGCATATCTAACTTGCTCTCCATATCCTTCTCCCCAATGCACAAAGCTGATTTGTCAGCCATTATAAGTATTATGTTACCCCATTCACAAAGCATATGAGAAATCTCTTTAACCATTAGGCTGTGGGCAATTAAACGGTTCTTCAGGTCGTAAATGTTGAAAGTGTTGGTGCCATTTCTTTGATCGGCAATAACGCACAGAAGGTATCCACGGAACCAACCTAAAAATTTCTTCTCTCCTTCGAAAGCCCAACAAGGGCCACGCCCATCAACTTCATAAAAATACACGGCCTCAGGACGACCAATTATCAACTCCTGATTACAATGAAGACAAATAAATGGCATGGTACATGTAATGCATTAAATTACACTATATAAGATAAAGGCTAATTTGCATACCAAGCGATCACTCATGGCAACACTGTTGGCATTACTTCCAATCTGATCCAAAGTTTGGCCCCTTGAGGATTGATTCTGCAAGTTAAACAAGCTCACTGAACCAGGAGTCACCGCAAACAACTGAAGTGCCTGACCATCCACTCTGAACCCCAGTCCCGTTATCGAGCACTGGCTCTTGTCAGCACTGTTTTCGACCTGAAGCTTGAACCGGGTGATCCTTTCTCGCGCAATATCACCTTTAATGCAGTAGATGCAACCATTATCTAAACCAATAGCTATAAGCAGTATCGGAGGCACTTCCTCTAGTACTAAAAACGACGTAATCTGCAATAAACAGACAATGCCTAGCTTCAAAAACTCTATTCCTTGGATCAAACATACAGGTTAAAACAAAATTCAATAAGATATCAAAAGGCACTACCTTTGCTTGAGGAAACTGGTTAGTGAATATCCTCAAGATTCCAATGCAATCAGGGCTCGTCGAGCTCGAGCTCGCTCCTTCAGACTGCATTCTATCCAAATCAAAAACCTTGAGGCAAATTGCCTGTTGCTGTGGAGTAATTTGTTCATCTTCTCCAACCGTAACCAAATAGTTTCGTTGCTAATCCAACAACAACCACAACACCAAAAATCAACACACTTTTCTTCCCTCTCATAAACACTTACTAAACAAATTTAAAAATAAAAATAAAAACTAAATCCATAATCAAAATTTTCATTTTCAGTTTCATTTTCTCGAGAACCAAACAGAAAGCTGACCTTGAGCTGCTGGAGGAAGAGGACGGAGGAGGAGTGGGCTTGGAAGCCGTAGCCGAAGTTGAGGCCGCGGTCGAGGAAGCTGACGGCGCCGTCGTCGCAGCCGATCACCACCTTGCCTCTGCCGCTGGAGCAGCACTCGATCCTCCCGTCGACCTCGTCGGGAATCGCGCACTTTCCCGCTAATTTCTCCTCGAAGAACTCGAACTTCCTCCACTGGTACATTTTCGAAGAACTCGAATCTTCTTATTCGGCAAAATCGATGAAGCCTCGCAGATCAGACGGCACTGATTTCGCCAGCTGAGATCAGCGGCGGGCGAAAAAAACCCTAGAAGAGCGGAAACCTTTGGCTCCGACGAGGTTCGTCTTCTCCGTTGTCTTCTCTGGTAATCGGGTCGAGTCGGGTTTTCTACGGCAGTTGCAGGGAGAAAGGAGGATGACAATTCTCGTTTCCTTTGTTTCAGTAGTATCTAAACATGAATGATAGGAACAAAGATGTGGGAAACGACCTCGTTTTCTTTGTTCCGTAAAAGCATGTAATGTGAGTCTTTGTTTAACTTTTACCGCCCAGAGTAAAACTTTGTCGTGATGGATATTGTAAATCTTTGCTAAACGTTTGTGTGTATTTTTATTTTAAAGCCCAATCTCACAGTACCCTTATTATCTATATTCTTTTTTCTTTTTTCTTTTTTCTTTTTTTTGAGAAATTGAGCTTTATTAAGCAGTTAATATTACATAAGTCGATAGTATAGCAACAAGGATGTCAATAAACAAACAGAAAATGCGCATTCATCCGAAGAAGATGCACTGCCTTAGTATTTAAATTGTGTCTAGCTTAAAAGAAACAAATAAATCTTATCGTAAACCGTCTGTGATCGGCTGATCCCCATAATGCATTGCCCTTCACTATCTACACATAGCCTAATAAAAGTCCTCACAACAAAAAAAACACTAAAATATGAGTCCATGGTTAGTTAATTAGTGGGCCAAAACAACTCACTTAATCGAATGCTAAATTTGTTAAATAAAATATAACATTATAGAAGTGATAAATGAGTCGGATAACCGAATATGCACAACAAAATGGAAACATAATAAAATTAAAGGGTTGGTCTTCAGTACATTTTCTTTTTAAAATGTACCGATGCATTTTCTTTCTATTAAATCATGATTATTTATAATTGTAGATTTAATCCAATCTTAGACCCCCAAATTAAATATTGACAATTAGTTTCCTAATTCAACTATGACATCCTAAATGTGAATATTTGAATCGTTCTCAAAGTATCCCAAATTTTGCCGTTCAAAAAACCTTCACCCTTCCCGTCGAATGCTGCTGCCAATTAGTGGTTGTTGTCATCACATCATATAAATCTATTGGCGTTGATGAAACAGTAGTATTAAATCCTCCCGCTCTCCTTTGTGAACAATCAAGTCGTTTGTGCCGTGGTAGTGGTTGAATTGGGCTTGAACTCTTGTAGCGGGCATCATCATCATCGTCATTGATAGTTTGTAGGTTTAGGGTTTAAGTTGCTCAATCATCATCATTGGCAAGGGCTTCAATTTACGTTTCCCACTCATGTTCATCGTGATTGCCGTGGTTTAATATCATTGAAGTATTTCGAATGTCGAACCTCCCAGAAAAAAGATGGACTTGGGGGAAAAAAGTAGAGTAGTCGTAGAAGTCATCAGAGTCGCATAAGCAAAACGTATCCAGAGGTTTCGCCGTCGGAATTTCTGCTGAGTTCTCGGATTGTCCAACCTCCTGTCTTGTATGTTATAACTTCATATTTTACTTAATACCTCAACGTCTCATGTTATATTATATCAATTTTATTATACGTGATGCTGGAAGGTTACAGTTAAGCAGATTTATTATAGGTGGTATTATATTGTTACTAAACGTTTGCACCTCGTCCTTTGCTTGTTTGATGTTTTTCTGTTATATTTTGTCATAAAATGGGATGGTGAAGATTGACCTTAATGTAGCCTAGTAACTAGTGTGATACTGATCAGTTATTACTATCTTGTGTCATTTAATACTATCGTCTTAATCTATCAGTATAGTTAGTAAATTGACTGTTATCACATAATTGTTTTGTTACACCAGGATCAATAGTGTCTCGTAACTTTACTTTGATTTTGACCTTGATGTTGTGTTTGGGTTGTGAAAACAGGTGAGGCACTAGCTGCATGCGATGGCGTCAAGTTGCGAACAAGATATTAACAAAACAACCGCCAATGAGGGGAGAAAAGTTGGGAGAGCTGCTTTTCCAAATTTTTTGTAAGTTGTTTGTTCAATGTGGTCTAGAAACGTCTTGCATGCTAGTGAAGTGATCTTTAACTGTGTTGTGTTTCAGCAAAGTAAGATGTTCTGAGTTCAAAAAAAAAGGGTAAGGGCTTAAGGTGGACTTGGAGGTTTGTCAACTTTTATGATGTTATGTTTAGGGTTTCATCAAATAAAATAGTATGATATTGGTTAAGATGATTGAATTTCGTTTTATTCAGACAAAAAAGAAATGGGGGGCTGAATTTAAGGCTATGGAATACGAGGAGAAAATGAATTTTGCGAAGATGACGTGTGGCATGGAAAATACAAATGAAGAACCAAGTGTGGTTGACCCGGCTTATGGAGGTAAAGGAATAAAAACTCGTTGCAATCCGGAGCGCTTTTCATCTGTCGTTTCTAAATTACCTGAGAAAAAAAAGAGGATGATAACGGAGATGGGTTTTGGAAATCTGTTGATAGCGGCAGGTTGCACTATTCAACGAGCACTATGTGGTGTTTTATTAGATGCATTTAATCCGTTCGATTGTTCCATTGAGTTACATGGAAAGTCATTGCGAATTGAGCTCGAAGATTTTATGAAGATAATAGGGGTGGATGACGGAGGAGTTGACGTTAATATGAGTAGTCCTATGGGTGACGGACGTCTCTTCGAGATCTTTTGTGTGAAGAAGGATGGTAAGGTGTGGAACAGTGATGTTGAAAACATGGTTAAAAGTGAAGAATGTGACAGATGATGTATTTAGGGCTGCATTTGTGTTGTTTGTTATTGGCACTTTGCTTTGCCCAACATCGACATTATATATGAGGCCAAGGATGTTGCACTTGGTAGTTGACATGAGTGCCATTAAGTCCAGAAATTGGGCGAGTTTTGCATTTAATTTTTTCATTGAGTCAACTAAGACCTACAAGGAGAAAAACATACAATATGTCAATGGGTGTGTGGTCTTCCTGCAATTGTTTTACTTGGATGTGATTTCCCATGGACGGAACTATGTGGAAAAGAATGTGCCTGCTTTGGCTGCATGGAGTGACAAGGCATCAAGGAAATTGCTGAAATGGATTGACTCGAAAGGTGGTTTCCGAAGTCTCGACGTTATTGTTGTGCACAGTAGGTTGGCAATGATAGCTGATCAGCCGTTGGAAGGAGTGATACCACTTAAAGTTCTTGAAGATTTGTCAAATTTAAGGGAAAAAATTTCCATACTTGAAGCAGATTTGGAAACTAAGGTGGATGTTGTGATCGAAAACAAAATCAAATCAAAATTGGACAATGGAGATTTGGTGTCGAGAAAGGATTTGTCTGAAATAATGTCAACCATTGACAAGAAGATGGAGGGTGCAATAGAAAAGTCAGTGAAGGCTGAGTTGGTCAGTTTGAAAGCAGACTTACGAAATGAACTTGGATCTTCTGTGCAACAGATTTTGAATGCGCTTCAAAATAATTTTCAGCGTGCACCAAACGTGAATCTGGTTAGTCCTGATAAAAAATCTGTTAGAAGAAATCTTCCTTTTGACTCGAATCAGTTCGTGGAAGATGGCATAGCTTCACATGGGCTACATAATTGCAGTCCTGATTTGTCTGGTCAAGTTCTCAAGAATAATAAACATGCTGAAATTGGGGAAAGTTTGAGGAGTAGTTTTAATGGGCAACAAAGCCCAAAAGTTAGGATGCTCGATACGAGCCCTATTAACAGGAGGAGCATCCCCAATAGATCTTCTGCGACGAAACATAGTCCATTCAATAGGTTCCATAAGGAAGATACATTAAGAAGTTGTGAAGACTGTTTCTTACAGTTTCGCAGCCAGAATCGGTTGGAGGAAGAACTTCTTAAGGCAGTGTTTGGCCCTGAAACAAAACACGATACAGAGTAAGACCATTTTTATTTTGTAGTAGTTTCAGTTTTATATAGAAGTTAATAATTTGGTGATTTCATTGCAGCTTCGTAGTTGTCTCCTTGGATAAAACACACATTACCTGCAAAGAGATTGATTGCCTTCGTCCGGGACATTGGGTTGACTCCATGGTATGTTATACTTTTTACTAGTGTTTTGTATTTCTTATAGGACGTATCACTTATAGTGTTGAGTTGCATTAGGTGTTGTGGGCGGTAGCTGAATGTTGTGAATTTAAAAACAAGGAAGAATGGTATTTGTCAACCTACTTCTCGGTATGTACTTGTCTTCATGGTTTCCTAATAGCACAATGAAATTATAGGTGGTGATACAATGTTGTCATTGATCAGGAAAAAATTATGAGGGAAACCGACTCCATACATAGACGTTTGTATGGTCAGTTCCTTGGTGAATTCATCCCGGTTGATCGTCCACTTAATAAGTGTCGAAACGTAAGTAATTATACTATATTTTGTTGCTTTGGCATTACACAGTTGTCTCACTTGGAGTTTTGGTGGTCAGATATATGTTCCTGTAAATGTGGAAAACAGTCATTGGTACTTAATTATTGTGAGAATGGAGGAAAAGTTGTGCCAAATATGGGACAGTTTATCTGCAAAGGATCCAGAAAATACTAGGATGACAACACTAAAGATTGTAAGTCTAGTTATTACATGATTGACATCATTCAGCTTAATTTTATACCTGGATTGTCTTTTTTTTGTGTGTTTGTTTTGGTGTGTAGTTGAACGCGCTAGATAATGTTTGCATGTGTCATCGTGATGAGGGACTATGTGCTTCGAACTTCGTTCCTAATTTTGAAACCGAATTTCAAATCAATTGGGCGAAAATTCCACCCCAAAATAATGGGGTTGATTGTGGGGTTTATGTGTGTAGGTTCATGGAGTGGGGGCCTGAACTTGCCCAGGAAAAATTGAAGACCATGAAGGTAAAAACACGGTATACTTTGTAAGCAGTACTTTTGGTTTGTGTGTCTTACTTGACAAATCTAGACAAGAGCTCTTACGATGCTATGATAAGCATTATGGGACCATACCATCGGATAATGAGTATGCAGATGATATACAACCAGTTTTCAGTCGTCCATTGGTTGAAGAAAATTTGAAAAAAAGGTCGGTGACTTTTCAACAGGAGCATGAATTCCAAGAAGAATCACAGGATGGTGATGTGGAGGCAATCAGGATCCACATACAATTCAGTGGAGTCGCGCCGTCTTTTCCCCTTTGGTTCGTAAGACGGAAGACCAAACCCAACCTTTTGTTGGTCAGATGACAAAACCAAACGACCCCTCCTTGTCCTGCGTGGGCCTGGTTGGGCATCTGCTCGGTTGTCCACATCTATCAAGAAACAAATTCAAAGACCAATCAACATCACAACTTTATGGACCACTCCATGAATTAACACTCACCCATTATACAAGAAATGTGGCAATCAGACGATTAGTGTATACCCCAAATCAACCGCACGTTTGTGACTTCAAATCAAGCCTTACAATTACCCCCGAAATTCAAACCGAAAACAAACCCCCAATGTCCCAATAAACCAAATTCGGAGTTTCCCCAAACATGCAAGACCATTTTCTAAAATTAGCCAAAATCAATTGAAATCGATGCCTTGAAAACCCGCCTAAATTAACCCCAAATTTGAATCCGACAACAAGCCCTAATGTACCCAAACGCCAATTTCCCCGTTTTCACAACCATGCAAGACCGACCATACTTGGGTAAAATTCAACAATCTAACAAAAAATTTGGGCTACTACTATCGAACCGTACCTGGGTTTAATTCGGAGGTTGATGCAGACATATGGTGAAGAGGACGTCGTGCTTTGGCCGGTCTTTTAAGAACCCTCGAGTAACAATCGAATGATTCTCCAAAATCACAGAGAATCCACAAACAGACCTTAACGACGTCGTGCTTGGCCGGTCTCGAGATGGACTTCACGGTCGGGATTGATTTCAAAACGGACGGATGGTGAAGAGGACGACGGCGAGGTTTCAATAAAGCTCTCGGTTTCAATAGACCTCTCAGTTTATGCTTTTTTGGTAATTTTTTGGCAATTTTTGGTAATTGTGAGCCGACGTTTCACTCTTATGCTTTTTTGGTAATTTGTTTTAAATGAAAGGAGCTTTTTTGGTAATTGTGAGCCGATTTTGAATTCCTATTAAAGTGGAGATAAGCCCAGAAAAAGAAAGAATCCTAGTGGGATACGGATTGCTCGAGTATCATGCCAATCAAACTATGAAAATAATTGTTTTTTTGTCGATGTAGGATATATCAGCAATTGTAGCATCATTTTTCACGGTTACACAGTTCTAAGTTTGGACAACAATCAAAACATGCCCATATAACAGAAACTGGTTATATAATGTGGCTCACTTTTTAAGCACATAGTCTCCATTAAGCACAATTACGAAGACGAAATGGCGTTTGATTTCGACATGTACAATTGCTTCTGTTGGGAATTGTAGATGGTAGTGCTTAGATGACTCCAAAACAATGCGAATGTGATCAACTTGAAAGCTGCCACTCAAGCTTCACAACAACTCACGAGAAATCATGCTATACTCAAATAAGATACTCACTACAAGACATTTACACATTGTATTGAAATCATAAAGAGCAAGTCTCACAAAACTATCAATAAAGCTATCAAAGTTTTAACTTGCATTACTGCATTGTTACATGATTACCTTCTAATAGTACTACTCCTAGTTGGTAGTGTTGGTCAACTTTACAACGTACGCATTTTGAAGTTGTGATATATATGTGAAACATAGCACTACGAGCACGTATATTTCCACCGTACAAGCTATTGTCAATTTTATTTAAATTAACGTATACGGTATAGTATAGTATAATACTGTTTAGGGTTTAGGGTAACGTTACAAAGAACAGATGTGAAGTTATAACTTTAATATATATGTTATACTGTTACAGTGGAATTCTGTAACATACAATGTTACGCTCTATTATACAAATGATGGTATACGAATGGTCTTACTATTTGGGCTATGCATGGCCGGCCCTGTCTTATTTGGGACCCAAACCTAAAAACAAATAAGGGCCCTCTTGGAAGTAGATTTTGCATACATAGGGCAAAAAAACTATTGGGCTTCTATACATAGACCAAAGTGTCTTTTGGGGGTCCTCTCCACCTAGGGGCCCGACTCCAAGGCAATACTAGATTGATTGGGCTTCAATGGATTGGGTTCAATGTATTGGGCTTCAATTGATTGGGTTCAATACATTGATTCGGCTTCAATTGATTGGATTCTATGCAAAAATACTAGATTGCCAATTGAATACCGAAAGATGACAAAGAAATATATAAAAGCAGCAATTGTTATAACAATAATTTGGTCATTGTACTGTCATTTTTTGCTACAACGTCCTTGATTTCACTACAGTAAAACCATGAACAAAAAACAATGATTGGTTATAATCTACTCGTCCCTTGTACTATCGCTTTGATTCATCAACCGACACCAACACCAACACCAACACCAAAAACCCCTTCTCCTTTGATGACATATGAGCAAGATGACGGGGGCAAATGAGGAGCGAAAACAATTTGAAGCAAACGAGCCCTGTCCACCGTTGATGCTGAAGCACCATTGTAGCATATGGATAGGAAAACCCGGGTATTAACACAATTCGCCCAAGACAAGCTTAATGCAGGACAAACACGTCTTCCTCCTGAAAATAAAGTTGGCACATTCCCTATTCTTAACCCATTAACGGAGTTTGGTGATTCTATGTAATCAACCACCTGGTTGGTTATAACAACAGCCAGTCCAAACCTAAAAGCCAACTCTTTCAACCTCCCAGAAATCTTGAAAAACAATGAAGAACGGGCTGTCATATCGGAAGGGGTGCAATTGTATTGGGAGCGAAACAAAGCTGCAAAGGAATCAATCACTATAAGCTTTACCGGCAATCGGCTTCTTGAAGACCTCATGAACGTCTCTACATTATCCAAAACCCTTAGGAGTTGTGTGGCATTTTCACATTCTGTGACATATATGTCATCACATGGGTTGGCCCCTACAAAATCAGCCTCATTATGCTTGATATTGGTGGCTAACTGGTTTAGTCGATGCAACGGGAATGCAAACTCGGTGTTCACATATATAGACGACCCAAGTAACCCACCATAAGTTATCGGTAAGCGAGCAATCAAGGATAGTTGGAGACAAAATTGGGTCTTACCAACACCGCTTTCACCCACTAGCTCTGTAATTGACTGACATGCTATCCCTCCTCTGAGGCGCTTGTCTAATATTGGGCAACGTAAACTCAATTTTGGCGTGGGAATGATCTTTGTCAGCATATTTTCTGGATTCATTCTCTGCAGGTAGATTGTGGATGAAAATATGAAACAAGAACAATTGAATAATTTCAATCGGCAAACACCATAGCCTCTATATGAGTTGACGACTGATCTTTTTTTGATCAAGGAGTTGACGACTGATCTAGGGTTTTAGTTTTCACATGTTCACGCTAGTAAACAATGTACCAATAGGAATGGAAGTCATTGTAGCCCAATAACCACAAGGCCCAGAAAAATGTGGTACAAACAAATGTTGTACAGTAAACAAGAACACGACCCAATGGATGATAGTTTCTATTAAGCACAATTACGAAGACGAAATGGCGTTTGATTTCGACATGTACAATTGCTTCCGTTGGGAATTGTAGATGGTAGTGCTTAGATTACTCCAAAACAATGCGAATGTGATCAACTTGAAAGCTGCCACTCAAGCTTCACAACAACTCACAAAGAAATCATGCTATACTCAAATAAGATACTTACTACAAGACATTTACACATTGTATTGAAATCATAAAGAGTAAGTCTCACAAAACTATCATTAAAGCTATCAAAGTTTTAACTTGCATTACTGCATTGTTACATGATTACCTTCTAATAGTACTACTCCTAGTTGGTAATGTTGGTCAACTTTACAACGAACTCATTTTGAAGTTGTGATATATATGTAAAACAAAGCACTATGAGCAAGTATATATCCAGCGTACAAGCTATTATCACTTTTATTAAAACTAATGTATACGGTATAGTACAGTATAATACTGTTTAGGGTTTAGGGTTTAGGGTAATGCTACGTTAGTACGTAGTTATTGTTATAACCTCAATAATAAAGTTATAACATACAATCTAATTGTATAAGATTAGCGATTGCACTATAATATTCTGTAAGGAATTGTACCATTAGAATAGTATATCATTTTTCATCCACGTACAAGCTGCAACACATCCCATTCAAACATCTACTCCAGTACAAAATGCTATAATCGGATTATCACAAATGTTTGTTACAGATAAACTAAAATAAAAACCAAAACATGCGGACATGATAACTTCAATAACAATGTCATTCACTCGCTCACATCATCCTCAGAACAACCTGTTGAGCTGTACATAGAACGAGATGGATAGTTCACCCCAACTCCTTCATCGCCCACAACGCCTCGTTTGTTACGACAATTGCGTAAATCATGCCCGGTTTGTTTGCAATATGAGCAGCGCCTTGTTCCTCTAGCAGCACGCTTCTTCATTTTCGGCCTTCCTTTTGATCTCACAAACATTGGATCTCTTACGCCACTGTTTCGACCTCTACCTCCAACCACACCATCACTGATACCCTCTTCAATGCACATTTCTCCCAACTTTGCTGCTAATACCTCCAACTCTCGACAAGCAAAGTTAGTCAATGAATCTCTTTCTGAGGCTTACAAGAATATCTTATTCCAACAATTATTTAGAGACCTCTGTTGCGAAATAGTCAAACTTTCTTTAGGAACGTAGGTAATGTTAAAGTCTCGCTCAACTGCACACTTCGCATCCTTCGTTCACCGCCTGATTATTAAAGATTCTGGTATCTGGTCTAGTTCTTCATGTTTAATGACACAAAAAATATGACAACATGGGATACCAACAGATTCGAACAGTTTGCATGTGCACTGAATGCATTCACTAGCACTGAATGGGTCATAAGTAACAAACCACTCATGGTATGAATCTAGATAGGCCGTAATCAAATACACCTTGCTGCAACCATGGTCTTCGGCGTTACGAACAATCATCGACCCTTCCATGTTGATTTGTGTCCGCACCTTTTCAAACATTGTGTGTGTGTAAACCCTTGCGGCATGCTGCTGAATTCGGCGAAGGTTTGTGCCTATAACAGGAGAGGAGTTACGATTGTTGAAGTTGGACAACAATTCTTCGTGGCGTAGCCGTCTCAGTGCTCTTTCAACTTGGTTCACCAACTCAAACATCTTTTCCTCCTTCTTAAGATAACGATTCATATATGCATTCATTCCCTCCACTCGTTGCGTACTACGCATGCCTGCAAAAAATTTCCCCCACAAGTATGCCTCGACCCATCTTGTGCGCTTATTGTACATCTCATTCACCCAAGGCTTTCCTCGGTCACCATACGTATCCAACATTATATTCTATCTGTCCTCAAATTCTTCCACAGTCATAACTGTTTCCGAGAACTCTGTCCACTCTTCCAAACATTCGCCCCGAATATGTTCACTAACATTCTTCCGAATATGCCATGAACAAAGCCGATGATCAGCATCTGGAAGAACTCTCGTGATTCCCAAACGCATGCCTCTATCTCCGTCTGTCACGACTGATATAGGTTCTACACGACCCATTGAATACAAAAATACATTTAGAACCCACTCGTACGTATCTGCTGTCTCATCAGCAAGTAGTGCGAACCCAAATACTGTGCTGGCGAAGTGGTGGTTTACACCTAATATCATAACTAAAGGCTTGCCATACCAATTTGTACTATATGTGCTATCAAATGCTATGACATCCCCAAAGCATTTATAGTCCACCAAGCACTGGGAATCCCTCCAAAATAAATGTTCCAATCTTCCTTCAATGTCTAAGGTGTACTCGAAAAAAAATAAATTAGGATCTGTTTCGTTCTTACCAGTTAAATAGGCAATAGTGCACGCCGCGTCACCACAAGCAACCGTTTTCCGTTGTTCAGCAGCCAATTTATTGTACAAATCTTTCCTTGTAATATCCATATGCTCGTAACCTCCCCAACAGTCAACCAAATACTCCATTATTTGAGTTGGTCTAATCCCAACCCTTCGCATTGACAATGCCTGATTATAATCCCAATATATTCATGATTCGGCTGGACCGAAGAAAACGTGCTTCATGAGCCTTTGCCAATTCATGAGAATGCACATGGTAAAATGATGAGACAATATACACCCCGGTTTTCCTACACATCCTCAAGTGAAATGAAGCGCCACAGTTTTCTCTTGTTAGTGCCCTTTCCCGACATTCCCTATCCTCCCATCTCCGTCGCTTTCGTGATCTTTCACCTTGCTTCCCACAAACCCATTGCTTCATTATCACAATGCCATCCTCTATTTTCCGAGCATCCTTCCTAACAGTGAAACCAACAAATCTAGCATATTTCTTGTAGAATGCATATGCTTCATCCACTGTTTCAAATTGCATCTTAGCAATTTTGTTTGGCTCGTACCAATCATCATTTTCTCCAGACAACCCAGAAATCTCCTCTGCATTTGAAATATCTTCAAGGTTAGAATGTTGTCAGTATTCAAAACACATTATTACATGTATTAGTACAATATAACTCAAATATATAAACTACAACAATGTTTTAATGTTACAACACTTTAAAACTGTATAATACAGTGGTACAGAAACTAAATCCACAATAACAGTGCAAGTGTGGTACCGAACCCTATTGCAAAACCACATTATAACACTAATAAGTTTGATATAATGGAAAATATAAAAATATAATACTTTGTTCAGTGCTATAATTACAATTTTAATTGTACAACTCTACTGTAATGATGTATCGTTGGTAGAGAAATCTAACCTTGATTTCCCTCTTCGTAAGTAGAAAAATCAGTAGCTTGAATATATGAATCATCATCATCATCTTCTGCGAAATCGTGTGCTGAATGAATGTCACCATTATCTTCTGCTAAGTCCTCCGCGTCATTAAGGTTCTCTCCCCAATCCCCTTCATAGTTGTCCTCTAAAGTCTGATCATTAGAACTTTGTGGGGAATTAGATAACCAACAATGCCCATCCTCCACGGGGCTCTTCCCTTGATTGTATTCGACGTCGTCTCTAGAATATGAGATTTCGTCAGACAAGAACGGCTCCCCACTGTCGGACATGATGAACTACAAACCCCCGCCTGAACAAGAAGATGGGGAACACGGCTTCGATCATCAACTTTTTACGAGAATCAAAGGTTCCATCATTACCGTTTTGTGAGATAGAGGTTTTCTTCTGTGATACGGCAACCACAAAAGACGGCCAACAACCCTCTCAACCTTAAAAGACGGCAACCACTATACCTGTACACAAAAATATGTTCAAATCCAACGGTTAAAAGACATCACTAACTTGATCAATGGTCTAATTAATTCAAACTTAATGAATGGTTAAGATATATTAGGTGTAAATCCATGGTCTAAAATATTCAACATATTTAATATAAATAAAATGTATCGGTGCATTTAATTTAGAAAATGCACTGAAGAATTTTCCAAAATTTAAATTAAACAACCAAACTTAAGATTAACAGAAAATAAAACAATGCCTAGCTTCAAAAACTCTATTCCTTGGATCAAACATACAGGTTAAAACAAAATTCAATAAGATATCAAAAGGCACTACCTTTGCTTGAGGAAACTGGTTAGTGAATATCCTCAAGATTCCAATGCAATCGGGGCTCGTCGAGCTCGAGCTCGCTACTTCAGACTGCATTCTATCCAAATCAAAAACCTTGAGGCAAATTGCCTGTTGCTGTGGAGTAATTTGTTCATCTTCTCCAACCGTTACCAAATAGTATCGTTGCTAATCCAACAACAACCAAAACACCAAAAATCAACACACTTTTCTTCCCTCTCATAAACACTTACTAAACAAATTTAAAAATAAAAATAAAAACTAAATCCATAATCAAAATTTTGCAATTAATATCCCGTTAATTCAAAGGCAAGGAATGATTGAGAGGTCTGCTGATAATTCAAAGGTAAGGATTTTGCAATTAATATCCCGTTAATCACACAAAAAGAATCATCGTGGTTCAAATTATTTATGCCATAAGTATTTTCTGGTCAACGTAGGATTTGGTAATTTGATGCATATTCATAAAAGTTGTTACCAAACGTGCTAGGTCCATCACTAGATATTGAATTGCTGCCGCTTGTTTGATGATTACTTCTACATTCCCTTTCCTTTTACACAAGTATGCTAGCTGTGTAATTCTTGTTTTGTGGCAATGCAGGAAATGCTTACATATGATCCAGCCAAGAGAATCATAGCTCATGATGCACTCAAGCACCCATATTTTGAAGGTTTTTAGATCATGTTATGATTTTAGCTCGTGATGCACTCAAGCACCCCTATTTTGAAGGTCGTTAGATGATGTTATGATTCCATTTAGCCTTTTAAGTTTCATTTACAGATGAAAATATTGTGGAATTGGCGGAACATATTGCTTTTTCTCTTAGTATCAGTATAGAACGCCGCTGATTCTAAATAGTATCATTAATGTTTTCTGTTGCTCTCTCCTTTTACTGTGTGAATATGATCGCGATATTCCTTTATACCACCTTACATGTCAAGTTGTGAATATATGGATTCTCTTTTTTTTGACGCGTGCAGATGGTTCGCGAAGTGGAGTAAAAAAGTGGTATCCTCAGGATGATCGACAAATCAAACTCTTTATAACATTTAAAACAACAGTAGAAAAATGTTCATGGTAAACGAGGCATAACTTAGTGCGAAGTCTTCAGAACTACCAACATAAATTAGACTCCTAGGCCAAGCATCATGGTATACTCCTTCTCTTCCCCGCATATTGTATACAGTAGTGGATATTCCACGCGTTTCATGGAACCCCCGCATCTTAGATCCAGACAGAATACAGGAGGCCTGATAATTACATGATTGTGGAATTCTTTGAATATTATGCCATGCTCCCATTCTCCGCAAGCATAAAGAGGACATCCACTGCTAAGTATAGTACAATACTTAAACATCATGAGGTTTACCGAATAGTCAAGCGCCCACTCGTTCTTTCCACGATTTTTCAACACCCAAATATCAACCTTCCTATTTGATGAAGTATCCACGATGGCCATAGATCCTCGGAAAGCAATCAAGTGCAAGAAACACAGTAACCGACTTCCTAGCGTGGGATGGGGATCCCAACGAAACTCTTCTTTCTTGAAGTCGAAGGAAACTAGATGGATCCCGGACTTGGTTTTGTTACCAAAGGTCAACCAGTGCATGTCTCCATACGCACATATACCCTTCTTGCGATGTAAATCACAAGGAGGAACTGAGGAAATCTCTCGCCATGAACTAGCGCCCAAGACGAGAACTTCAGCTACTATGAAACGTTTTTGACGAAAATCTCCATATCGAAGAACATGAACAATCTTGTGGGTGCCGGTTTTATTGTCAAACCCCATACCGTACCATTCATACTTTTGATGGTCAGCGTGGAGAGCTGGACCATACTTTGTTTCTAGAAAGTGAGTTGGGAGCTTCAGAGTAACCCCGCTAGAGCAATCG
The DNA here is from genome assembly GCA_033992175.1 of Spiraea crenata. Taxonomy (NCBI): domain Eukaryota; kingdom Viridiplantae; phylum Streptophyta; class Magnoliopsida; order Rosales; family Rosaceae; genus Spiraea; species Spiraea crenata. The sequence continues at coordinate 1,423,324 of JAVBHV010000019.1, forward strand.
ACTAAGAAGCAACGACCGCGGTCATGCTTATGTTGCAAGAAAATCAGGCAACTGCGGAAAACAAAATGTACCCGGTAGACTTTCTTGAGGTAACGGTCGGATGTAGACAGAAGCTGTGAGAAGTCAAATGCATATTTGGACTTTTGCAAGGCCTCTGAGCCGTCGTATTTCAGGGATTGCAAAGTCATTAACACTTGCGCTCTCTCGGTTGGTAGAACGTCAGTATATGCTCGAACAAGGAGCCATACATTAAGAGCAGCAGTCTCATCATCATTACTGGTAGCGAGCAAACGCATCAAATGTGGAGCACGAAAGTCGCCTCGAATTATGCCAAACAAGGTCTTGGAGACAGATTCAACGCGACACAAGGATTTTACCGGCAGCTTGAGAAAGATGTCGATGAGGATACTAGTAGGAAGGTCCATCAACTCCAAACGTGCTTTGCTGCTGCAGGAATCCATCAAGTTCCAATTCAGAATTGCTTTGCCCTTTAATGATGAATCCACCGACTTGGAATTTGGTTTTCTGCTGGTACATGATGAATCCATCAACTTCCACTTGGACTTGCTGCTACATGATGCATCCATCAACCTCATTCTCTTGCTCCCTTGCATCTTTTGATCCTTGTGAGTCAATCAAAGCAAAACTAACGATCCCCTATTACAGATAAAGCAAGCACGAATCATATACATTGTGCAACGTTAAAATAGACATACGCGCATTAGAAATTCTTCTTCGATTAGGAAACTAGTGAACACCAACCAAATCCTTGTCCTCGTCCTACGTGGAGATGATCATAACAGAAATAGAACCACCAAACTCCCTTTGTTTTCTAGTTTGACTAGTAAAATCTTATTATAACAGTCCACTGGATATCACTTGGAAAATAATAAATATTCTTTTTAAACCCCCTTTCCCTTCTTTTTGGTCCTCTATAGAAATTTTTAAAAAAAATATTACAAAAAGTGCATACCTACAGTTAAACACTAATCATCATTTTGGTTAAGATTCTACTTTAGTTCCTGACTTCACGTTTGAGTTTTAGTATTATTATTCTGACCATCCATGTAATTTGTAATGTACATCGTCTGATTGTTTATTAATAAAGATTTTTCACTACAGTTAAACACTAGTCATCTTTCAACACATTCAGAGACACAATTAAACACATAAATGAATCGAATTGCATCGCAGATACAAATTCAATCAGCAGAGGATAGAAACCCCTAATTCGGTAACCCTAAAGTCTCAAAATCGAACACAATTACAAGGCATCGAACCCTAATTTTGTTTTCTTCGTGAAATCCCAGAGTCAATAGAGGAAAAAAGAGAGGGAGAGAACGCACCAGATCAGAAGAATGAGATTGAGGTGGTCGGCGCGGTCGGACTTGCTTAAAGGTGGCTCCTTTCGTTTTTATTTGGTAGACAAAGTTGTCTCCTTTCACTTTGAGTACTGAATGTAATGTTTGACGAGGTTGCTGTTTTTTTATAGTGGATAGAGAGCAACTGTGCTTTATTATTTTATTTTCAAATTTCAAAAATTTGAGTGGACCTCCTTTTTTGCGCGTGTCAATCAATGGATACAAACTCCAATTACCATTTAAACTCAAAAAGGGAATGAATTTCAGATTGGGGAATCATGCCCTGTGAATTTGTGTCATTAGTCTTTTTGCCCAGCAGAGCCTGGAGAACCCCAATTGGTTTCAGGTGATCAAAAAGGCACTTGCTTTACTGTTTTCGTGTTAGTGTTGGCAACTGGGTTTTGAATTGGGATATTTGGTTTTTGGTTCAGGGACATTAAGAGACTCATGCAGGTATCACCATGGCTGCCTTTCCATAAGGAGAACTGATGACGATTGACAAAGGAGCACGCAATGTTGAGTAAGAATCCTAAAAGGGAGCAACTCAAAGCTATGAAGGTAAAGGATCCACTTTGTAGGTTTTTTACATTATTTTTTGCATTATGCTTCCATTGAATTGTGATATTAGGTGTGTGGTTGATTAGGGAGCTGATTAGGGAGCTAAAGAGATGCCTTACATTGCCAGTATCAGAATCTGTGTGATGAGCAAATGTGTGATGTTGGATCTACTTTAGCGAGCAGTTTCCTAGATCAAATGCTTATGGAAGTGAAGTTTTTCCGTTATTCCAGGTGCCACTTCCATTTCTTTGGGAATAAGTTTTGTTTTTATATAATTTTACTTGTAATGTCTATGTTTCTCCCAATCAAAAGAGGTTTTGTCTTTTGTATGTTCGCTTTGAGGGAATTAGAATGGAATAGTTTTATAACTGTATGGATGGACAGGTCACAAGCTCCTATGCAGTTGAAAATACCCAATTATTCAGAACATTTTGTATGGTTTTGGTTTAAGTAACTTGAGCCGCATGTTAGTATTGTGTCACACATGTTCTAATATCTTTCACTGGAAATTGAACGATTTCTTTCTATTATATTGTCCCAAACTCATTCACTGCTTCATCCCCCCTGCTTCCGTATCTTTAGATACCCAGCACCAGAATACTAATTGCTCAATCTTGGCAGTTTCAACTTATCCTTACTTGGCTCCTAGGGGAATAGTGGCACCACTGAGGCTTTCTGCAATGCAAATTTGGGAATAACAGAAAAACCAGTTTTAGATTTCAGGCGCGTTTTTCTCAGAAATGGGTTTATATATTTCGGGTTCCTTGCATCAGTTGATATATTATGCTGTCAGTCTGATACATATTTTAGATTCCTCCCTAATTGTGAATTTTACATTGGAGCTTTAAAATTGTTTTTCTCCAATCCACACCCAACCTCGCATTTACCTTCATCCAGTTGTGCTTGATGCTAATGGAATGTTTAATAGAGGTAACTTCTTGGTTGAAAAGTTTAGTATGCTGCTAGCTTGCTGCAGATCAATCGACTTTCTGTCGAAAGTTGTCATTGTTCATCAGCGTTTGTTTGAGTTGGATGAATTGTACTGATGGTATATGATAGCCACAGACGAATGATGACAGGAGGTTTCTGGCTGCAAAGAGTAGTGTTCCAAAAAATTGGTACTCAAAAGAATGCTCGCCTTAGGAAAGCTATTTTTGAGATTAAGATCAGACTGGAGACAACTTGAAGATTAGCACATAATCAGCTTAACAAGATTTTCACGCTATTTATCAGTTTGAATCCTCAAATTGATTCTTACTAGTCTTTTCTAACTAACAGAGTACACCTAGTATCTTTATGACATGATTTTCAAAATTTCAACTTTATAACCTCCTTTTGCTCATGTCAGTGGATTTTCAATTTGCGTCTATCTATATAAAAATGAAAATCCAAAACCAAATGTTTAATGGATTTGGCACCGAAGGTTGTTGATTTGGTAAATTTATGGTTTTTCTGGAGGAAAAAGGGGACAACGACAGAATGAGCTCTTTTGTTTATATGCAAATGTTCAATTTTATTGTTTTTCTTGTATAGGTTGTTTGCGATTGTGCTGTCTGTGTATCTTAATTTTGTGTCATACATTGTGTAAATAAATTGATTGAAGCGTGAATCCTTGCTAACTCTATAGAAGATAAAAAGAGAATTACTTTGCATGACAGTATAAAAGATATCCACTTAAGCTTAGACGACTACGACTAAAGTAAAGTAACCAGTATGAAAACGAAGAACAGAAAAAAACAAAAAAACAAAAAAAAAAAAACAAAACAAACAAACAAACAAAAGTTGTATTTTTTTAGGATTGTAGGCATATTATACCTTTTCTTGCCCTTGATATATTTATGAGTTTTTGCATAGAACAATTTGCTATAGGACAGAGTTAAAGCAGAATTAATAAGTTGATAGAACTCTATTCTAGGTATAGACTATAGAGCGTAGCGTGCATAGAATACTTTCATTCCTTTATCTTGTAATTGAGCTGCATTCTTCCATGTTTTATCATCAACCTTGCCATGACTGTTTACCTATTTATTTATTTGTAGGGTTGGATTATCAGGTCATTGATGATCTTCATGTTGTAAATGATGCTGTCTAAGAAAATAAACTTTTACCAAGTCTACATAAGTTGGCATGTTAATGTTTTCGACCTTGTTAAAAATTGAGCAATTGAATGTAAATGAAGAGTTACTTATGTGTTCCAAATTTCCGGTGTTTCTTTCCATAGCAATAACTTAAAGCCTGCCTCTTCCACTGTGTTTGTACATATATTGACAAGTTTCATGCTTTTTTTCCTTTTTCAGCATTAATCAAATGCAGAGGGCTCAGTAGTGATATCCTGGATCAACCATGTTTATTCCATTTTTGTTCCTTTAGAAGTTTCACGGGATGGTGGCCAATCATGACCTCGATTCGCAAAAGGTAACTGCTAGAACGTTGATATTTATTCTGAAATATAAACGGTAAACCACACTGTGCCCTGCATACTTTCATGTGTCATTTTGATGTCCCTTTACATGAAAATATACGATTAGAAAAGGTTGCATAAATTAAACAGTGAATAGGTTCTATGTGTGAATTTTTGAAATATGACCATAGTTGAGTCCAATGCTGTGATCACCAAGAAAATCACAGATTATAGGTTCAGAAAGCAGTCTGGGTTTGACTTGAAGGTGATTGCTTTCTTCTCACTTCTCATGGTATCCTCTAATCTGTCTATTCTACAAGTTTTTGGCTTATTTATGCTTAAAGTCGTTGTTATGTGAATATGGGTGCCCTTTTTCTGGGATAAGGCTGTCATGGTACAACACCATCACCACCAATGTATGTCCCTACCATAAACACATGCAGTCTCATACCGTTAGCAGCTGATCGATGTGGGGGCAAAAAAGAGGTAAGACTCCAATCTGCAGTTTGGGAGCATTATGTGAAGTGAAGGCGAAGGTGGTGCTGATTAGTGGATTGTACGTGATATGGCTTTGAGTGGTGACTGATTTCAACAAAGTAACCTGTTGAATTTGGACCAGTTATGGTCAATTTGTTTTCTTTTACATTAGTTATTATCAAATGTTTGCTATTCATTTATATGTCTATTTATGTCTACCTATTCGTCTTCTTTCTCCACAATGTTAAAGTTTCCATATATCTAGACCCCCCAATATAATTTGTCCATGTTTCCAGACCACAACTTCTCGTTTTGAGCGGCACGGATCTTCTATCCCAAGCCTTTCATTGTGCCCCTCCTCTTGTACAGTGACATGTGGCACTTCATTAAATATTCCACTTATAATGAGTCTCCTTGTGGGAGATTGGAGCCTTACTCCTTAGCCATCTGTTGAAGACAAAGTAGGTGATTGGGCTTTAAAAGTTATGTATTGCTTGTAAGCCCAGTGCTCGAACGGTCCAACTCCATTCTCAGGATCATGTGGCAAACTTTTACTTTCACCCATTTCCTACCCATAAATAAACGCTCCTAGTTATAAATGTTAACTAGATGTATACTCTTCTATCAATGTTTGGTACCCAAAAAAAAAAAAAAAACAAAACCTTTCCGGTGCTTATAGGTCATAAAAGTGTATGTTTCTTCGAGCTTTGTGTTCGAAACTAGGGGTGGAATTTTCAAACTAAAAACCAAAAATCAATCGAATTATACCGATTGATACACTTTGGTTTGGTACAGTTTCGGTAAAATCATTATTCGGTACTGTATGCAATATCATGGTATACCAAATATACCGAAAATATATATACCATATACGATTTTTATAATACTAAAAACTAATTAGTCTCTCCTAGATTCAACCTCTTGGATTGGTGGAAATGTAGTCAATCCAAACACCCAATTCTTTCCAAGACTGCCAAAGATATTTTTGCCATCCCATCTTCAACCGTGGCAAGTGAGAGTGCATTTTCTCTAGGAAAGAGAGTGTTTAATTCTTCTAGGGTTTCATTGAGTCCTAAAATGGTGGAAGCTTTAATGTGCACTAGTGATTGGCCTAGGGCGGAAGGGTTTAACTTGTATCAAGAGCCAATGGAAGATGAGCTTGCATTGTACAAGAATGTGAGGATTTAGAAAGAAGTAAGTATTTAAATTTAAATGAATTATTTGATCCTAATTCATATTTCATATTCTAATGATATCTTTTTCTATGTAGCTATGCAAACAATGGGGCTTTCTTCAATCAACCGGGAAGTTCAAGTCTTCCCGAAAATTCAAGTCAAATCGGAAGTTCAAGTGCATCCTAAGACCTCTTGAGTTGTTTATTGAGATTGAGTTGCATTTGAAGTTGAACTATGAACATTATTATTTGAATGTTGGATTGTAAAACTATTATGCACTTTTAATATTTTAGTAAGTTGAACTTAAATAAATTTCTTGTCTAGAAATTTGTTTTATACCAATACCAAACCACACCATGCCAAAATTTTGGTATGGTAATGGTATGAATTTCGTAAGTATATAGTTGGTACATGGTTTGTCATGTTTGGTATGGTATACCTACAGAACTCACCCATATTCGAAACAACTTTTCGGAACACACTTATGTTTAGATCTGTGAAAACCTGTATGAGCCCAAAGCTAAAAACTTGTGAATGCTTTTTCGTTGAGCCCAAAATTAAAATTCTAGAATACATGGAATTTTATATTGTTGGATTACCATGATTTGTGATTCCTAAATTAATCAAATATAATGATTTAACGGTCTCAATGCTGGCCATGTTATCTATATGGTGAATAAACATCATAGGTTTCATGCCAGTCGGAAAATTATTAATGTTTCACAAAGCTCTAAAAAATAAAAATGAAGGACTAAATTAAATTATCATGAAAGAAGTTAGTTTGTGTGTATGCCCTAAGGGCTTTTCTCTTTAATGAAGCTTTATTTCATCCCAAAAAAAAAAAAAAAAACCATCCTATTTTGTCAAATGACCTTTAAGGACCTATTTAAAGAAGCCAACAACGGCTACCACCCACCCACACTGGTTTGATTAAGAGGTTTAAGCTTCTGTGTTTAAGCTTCAATCAAACAGCACTTTTTGGATGGATAGTTTGATTAAGGAGGAATTAAATGACTCTCCCGAAAGTGGACGCTTGGGAACAAAAGCAAAAGACGCTCCAAAAGAAAAATTGACACCGAAAGTTGAAAATTCGACGACCTCTCCCGATCAGTAGTGGGCAAGAAAGAGAAGAAGGGTTTCGATTTCGAGCGAGGTCAGGTTTCCAATCTCCTTATCCAATGAGATTTTGCTAATCAATTCAGCATTTAGGGATTCGTGTTCAAAAAAAAAACACAAAAAGGGAGAGAAAAAAAAAGAAAAAAAAAAAAAAAAAAAAAAAAAAAGAAAAAAACAAAAAAAAAAAAAAAAAAAAAATAGTGTTTGATGCTCAAACCAATCTAAAGGTTAGTCGTTTCGATGAGCCAACACAGTTTCATGAGGTTGTAAGGTACGTAATACTGCAGTTGATTTTCACATTTTGTTTCATTTTCATTTTTATTTTTTCTTTGGAATTGACTGTAAATGCAAAACTTTGTTACTATATCACACCGTCTAATGCTATGCTACACTACTATTATGCAGGCAGCTAGGCGATCCAGAAAAGGATTGGCCACAAGTCACATCACTGCCGGGCTGGAAAGTCTACCAAACCTGGAAATCAAGAGTCTCCTTAGAGAGAAAAAATGATGTCGGTTCGTCGAGCACTCCTACAAACTTGAAAAAGGTTGCCTCGGATATGGGAGAAGCAGGAAGGGAGCTTTTGTGGGTAAGTGTTATGTAATACTTATACACAGATGGAATTGTCAGGACTAATTTGAAGTCGTCTAAGACTGTCGTTATACCATCTGATGTCCAATCCAACATATATCCATTGCCAATTAATCACACACTGGATTTATGCCAGAGGTATTTTCTAGTCAACATTGGATTTATTAATTTGATGCGTATTTCAAAGAAGTTGTTACCAAATGTGTTAGGTCCATCGCTTGATATTGGATTGTTGCCGTTTGTTTATGATTACTTCCACAATTTTCTTTTTTCACAAGTATGCTAGCTGAATAATTTTTGTTTTGTGACAAACAATGCAGAAAATGCTTACGTATGATCCAGCCAAGAGGATTACAGCTCATGATGCACTCAAGCATCCTTATTTTCAAGGTCTTTAGGTAACGTTATGGTTTCTTACTTACATTTAGCCTTTTAAATTTCATTTGCAGATTGAAATTATTGTGGAATTGGCAGAACTTATTGCTTTCTCTCTTAGTATTATCATTGAATCTAAGCTAGGATCCCATCCCTGTGTATTCCTCTCCCCTTGAAGAACTAGCATGCTTAACATTGGATTCAGATGTGCTGCTTTATGCACAATGTGGCAGTGAAGTTCATCAACGTTTGTCTTTTAGTTTTTTGGGTTCCAAGATCGGGCTTTAATAGAATTTATGTGTGCCATCATGTAGAAGCCCAAAATTTCTTTTTTTGCCTCATATATGCAAAATTTTGTTCCAAAAGGCCTCAAATTTTTCCTTGTTTTGGCCCCAAATTAGACAGGCCGGCCTTGTAAATAATCCAACTTCGCCAATTTTCTCCTCTAAAATTGAAACAAGATCAAGCGACAAGTTTTACGTTTACCCTAAACCCGTGTCCTCTGACCTGGAGTCATGGCTTTTACAGCAGATCAAGAAAGCTCTCTCAACATTAATGTCATTTACGTTTATTTGTAAAGGACATTAATGGATCAACTCTACCAAAATGTTGCTAAACCTTCCAAATTAGAAAACCCCAATCAGTTCGTAGACAACCGTATAATACGGATGTTAATGGATTTTTGAATTGGAATTTCAGAATTATTGGACTTCATGAATGTATTCCAATTCCAATCCAAATTATTATAATTTCAAATATCCGGATTTTTCAAAAATGAATTTTCTCAAAAAAATTTCAAATTGAATTTAGTTGGAATCGAATTTTCCAATCCATATAGCACCCCTAAACCTTCCAAATTAAGAAACTCAAATCAGTTCACAAATTTTTACTTCAAACGACTCATCATTATGTACCATGTCGCATTTCGAGTTGTGTTTCAGTCAACCAACTGCCAAAAGAACAACTTCACAACAGCATCATATAGACCACCATATATCCATATGTTAGTTTAGCCACCGTATTTAGTTATTTTATTCGCGTCAGTGTTCTCATGTTGTGTCGAAAGTGGTCAAAGCAGAGCCGACCACGACCAAATACGTAACAACAAGGCCAAAAAGGATCATTTCCAGCTCAGATAGGAAACCTGAAGGCCAGTCGTGTCCTGATAAGGTTGTCCTCTAAATCCCCAAAGACTGCCACCCAATTACAATCGATATGTTACCAATTGGTGCCATGTCAGCCTGAAGAATCCAAAAACATCAAAATCAGCCCTTATATAAGTTATAGCACATGTAAGTTGTAACACTGTAAATTCAAGACAACAGATCAAGCTGAGTGGAAGGTATACAGATAGACTGATAGTATTAGTAGAAGTTGTTGTCATGAAAATTGTGGGCCAAAGTTGTGGTGCATTCTGCACAACTTTTACCATCCTTTTTGCCTTGTTTGTATTTGTCTAGTTTCCAACCACATGTTGCCTGGAAAAAGCTAGGGATGATTAGTTGAACCCATGTGAAGAAACCATCATTTTTGTGGCTTTTAATTTCTCTTTGAACCTTTTTACCTTCCCCCCTACCTCAACTTTTCGAGGCGAGCGAAGGAAAGTGTTTCAATGGATTAACTTGTTTGGTTTCTTCTTATTACGAGCATTGAAAATCTTTGTTTGTTGATAACTTGATTATCAGAAATTCAAAGTTTGAATCATTTATAAGATTGAATATTGCACAATGTAATATGCAATTTGTCTAGCATGAGTTTGTGAGAATATTTGCTCAACCAGCTCCGCAAAGGAAAGCAGATAAGTTGATATATGTCCACTAACTAAACCAACAAGTAATTAAAGTATATGATATAAGTTGATTATGGTGTTGTCGTGTTCGTATAATTAATTATGTAATTGTGACATTAAGAGTAATAAGTAGTTCTATACTTTAAAAATTGCGATAGCAACGAATTTAAAAGTGTTTGAATGGGTTTTAGATTAGAACAAAAACCAAATAAAGCCAAGAGGATGCCATCTTCACTAATTCATTTAATTATGTTTCGTTGATGATGACAAGGGTGTCGATATCACCTTCCTCAATCATACTGTATGTACATGTACTTATCTTCTTCCTTTAATCAATTAATATATTAGTTATTCTTATTCTTGATAATTTGTTTAGTCAAAACATCTCTAACCTTAGCTTCACCTCACCATATTAAAATGCATCATCATAAGCGTTTTTCTTTTCTTTTCTATCCATGTTATGCATTGGTGTAAGCCTAATCAAAACAATTCAATTGTCTTTGACTCAAGAACAAAAAAAATTAGAAACTGTTAAGCTGTTCAATACCTTGTGATTGGGTGATAACTCAATGTTGGATCAAACTATTAGGATTCATTTTTACTCACCGCCAAAAAGTGGTCGCGAGCATTACCACCACATTATACACCCTTGAATGAGCTTGATAGTGTCACAGATTCCGAAAATCAAGCTCATCTAAAAAGGGATGATGTTGTGGTAATACGCACCACTCACTATTTTTAGGTGTGAGTAAAAATTGCACTCAAAATACTGTACTTGACTACCAATTTGATATAGAAAGCATATAAAAAATAATTATAGTTAACTTTTGGCACATGGAATTTTAACAAATGACTTAGGTGGTGAGAAAAATGCATTCAAACATTGAGCTTGACTACTGATGTTGATATAAAAAGCATATAAAACTGATTATAGTTAACTTTTGGCGCATGAAATTTTAGCAAATAACTCAGCAGATAAACAGTAACAATCATTGAGCCAAACTGCATTTTCATCTGCAAAACGCCGCCGTAGAACAGAAAGCTAGAGTAGCTACTTGAAGTAGCACATGCTATACCATACCTCATGTCCAATAGCCCTGAGCGAATACGACATCACACCTTTGGAATTTTATAAAATACGACTAGTAGTTTTATATTTGCAAATCGTATTGTTGGATAGAAAAACAGGATTTGAAATTTCTATAACCTCATCAGGCGACTTTTTAACAGAAATCTCCCCTTCTAAAGGGGGAAAAATAACCTCCCAAGAATTTCTCCATATGGAATCTTAGATTAGATTCTAAAAAGTGTCATATTTTCTTTTCCTCGCTGACAATATGGTATCCTCCTTTTGAATAGGTCTGTCAACTTTTGATGAGCAAAATGTGTCATTGACTATATTACCCTCAGCCTTTATCATATTCTAGCATTACACTTCCTAAGTGCTCCACATGTTTCTTGTTTGTCAATCATTAGGCTATGATTTATAGTTAGAAACAACAAAGAACAAAGTACAATGCACATCGATACTGAATTTTACTACCGAGAAACTAGCATTTCATATTAAAATCGGAATTTGAATATATAACCAAGGTTGAGTCCAATAGTACACATTTCAAACATAAGCTAAGAGTGACTTAAGAAAAATCTAATTATCGGAGCTATGAAACTCATGTAGCTTAAAATGTATTTCGCATAATTATTTTTGGTTAAATATAGAATACTTACAAAGGGCTCAAATGACCCACAAAGTACGATTGATATCATTGAAAATATCATCAACCTCGGTAACACTAAGAATCGAATTTTACACTTCCACAACTGAAACATTGACCTTATTGAAAACTAAATTTATTTTTATCACCATTATAAGTCGAATCTGAATCATCCTCTATTGAAGTAGAGAGAAAATACAATTAGACCAACTTATCATGAATTAATTAATATAATTCAACTCAATAAATAGAGTAGTGTTTTACATTTCCACAAGAAAAGAAAAGTGAAGTAGAGCCTAAAAATCAACACCAATCATACTAGTTTTTCTCTTTATCCAATAAAATTCTAACATATCTAATTTTACAATTGTTCGATCAAAATGGTATTTTTAATCTAAAAATGATAACGTTAAATTCGATAGAATTATTTACCAAACCATTGTGGTGGATGGGTAGAAAATTCGCCAATCACGCAGAACTCAACTTCAGTCTTCTAAACAGGGTCCCACAACTTGCCGCATAGGATTTGTGGGGAGCGGATGATGACGTAGGTCCCACGTTAAATTAATAATCTAAAGTACAGACCACACATGCGGTTACGATTCAACCATTTATCCATAAACAGCAAACTCCCAAGAAAAAGCCAAACTGGCAAATGGCTGCCTTCCGCCACGTGCCGCGCATGCAGCTGTACGATTAGGTTTTCGGTTCACAAGATTGAATCCACACCGTCCATCGTTTCCGGTGCGGGCCCCGTGATCACTGCATGTCAGCCACCTCGTTTGTAGACAAGACAAGAAGACAGAAACTCAAACTAGAGGTAGTGGTAGTGGGTCCCACGTATATTTGCTCGTAAAACCACATAGGTATTTCCGAAAAATAACTGTATTCATCTTTATTTTTGGTTTTTTCATTTTGTATCTTTGGTTTTTGGAAATAAAACAAAAAAACGAAAAAGAGAAGGAAAAACCGAATGGACCATTTCAAAATAGGCAGAGGGCAGTTCTGGGATTTTGTTTTGGATGCAGTTTCGAAAATCCAGGCTTCGTTTTCCATAAATTCCCGCAAATTTCTTAACCAAATGCACACGCTGTAATTTTTTAAATTCAATTAATCCCAATAAACAACAAGATTTTCTAATTTAAAATTTGAAAAGTCACCAAACAAAACGGGACGGATAAGAGTGACAACAAGCACTAGAGGGAGCGCAGAAACAGAGTGTTCTTTAATATATTGAATTAGTTTTTTTTTTTAAATTTTTTTAAATTCACAACAAACCCAATTAAAATGAGATTGTATATTTTCTGGAAGTTTGTATATATTTATGAGAGTTGTTAACTTGTTAGTGTTGATTTTGAACTAAAGAGACAAGGCGCCCTCACTCTCAAAAAGCTTCATCCTTTCTGTCATTTTGCTTTTGTTAAGAATGTGTGCTTTCTGTTTCAGAGGATTGTTGGAATATAATAGAAGAGGAAGAAGAAGATAAAAATAGCAAAACAACACAAACAAAAACAACAGAGGGTGAGAAAGGAGAGAGAGAGAGAGAGAGAGAGAGAGAGAGAGAGAGAGATTTGAGTGACCAGAATCAACCAATCATGGATGTGGAGGAGTTTGAAGGCTTGGATTGGTGGTTGTTCCTTTGACCTTGTGTTCATCATCTCCAGGCTCTGAGAAGATTTGGTAGGTTTGTCAGATCTTTGCTCCTTAATTTTTCCAAACTTGCATTTCATGCTGTTTTGCTCCATTTTATTGCTTTATTATGGCTAAAGTTCTGTTTTTTTCACTTGGGTAAGGTTTAATGTTTGTGTTCTGTGTTGCTTCAACTTCTTGTGTGGTTTTCTGTTCTTAACTTGTTTTTATGCAGACAAATGTTTGTGTTATGTTTTCTAGAAGTTATGTAGAAATGAGAAAACAAAAAATTCTGCTATTATTTTCTTTATTTTTTGGTGTTCAATTTGTTGATCTTGGGCATGTGTTTCTTCTGGAAAATGTTGTGAGTAAATGGTTGTGTTTGCTAAAAGATGTTTCTCATTCACTTTGGTGCTGGGGTTTTTGCTTGCGTTTATGTAATGATAAAGCTGTTTCAAGAACAAAATTAGAATGGTTTGGTTCCTTGTTACATATTCTAGATTTTATTTGCTCTCAAAATCTTAACATAATTTACAAGCACTGTTTTTTGTCTTATGGTTTTCCAGAAGTTAAAACCATCTCCTTTCTCTTCATTCCATTTAATTTTTACGAATAGGTTAACAAACTTGGTCCAGCGGAAAAATCTACTGGTCGATTTTTACAGCTTTTCTGGTTAATTTGCTGTTCTGTTAATTAGAGGAATAAATTTGTTTTGGCTGCTGATGCTTCTGTCGTGGTGGTAGTGATTTTGATGTGTTACTAAGGGTGAAATGTTGCCTGCAACTTCTTCCCTTTTCAATTGAAGTTTATATTTTCTTTCGTATAAATACCATGGCTATAAATGGTGACTGACTGTGCTGACTGACAATACAGAAGTTTGATGATGAATGAATGCATCCATAATGTTACCTTTTTGGTGGTAGTCTTCCCCCCAAATGTGTTTTTCATTATATGGTACTCTTATTAAGAGGATTATACCAGAAATAGCATTCTGAGTTGCAGCTCAGAGATTACAGTGAATCTACTTACAGACTCGGTTTGTTGGTTCACTAGATCTGTATCATTTTCTGGTCTATGTTTAGAAAGAAATTGATATCTATTTCCACCGGATCAATTATTTTTTGGGACATATCTGGATTAAGTTAACTGGCTTTGCATATGTGTTAGTTTGCATTTCCATTTCCTTCCTTTATAGCTTGTGTATTTTCGATGTACTTGTCTTACAGATTGCTGCTATCCTTATTCATTAATTTTTGTGACATTGTTGGATTGATCATTAGCTTTCCATATGTGCTCATTTGTATTGTTGGTCCTTGTTTTATAATAATCTGTGTACTTTCAATACTTGTATTTTGCAGGGTTACAATCTGAGATGGATTTTTCTGAGTCCACGAAAGCAGTTTACAATAGGATCCAGAAGATAGAGCCCGAAAATGTGTCTAAGATTATTGGATATCTTCTGTTGCAAGACCATGGTGAGCGTGACATGATCCGGCTGGCTTTTAGCCCGGATAATTTGATCCAGTCTTTGATTAACAAAGCAAAAGCTGAGCTTGGATTATGCAAGCAGGCAGTTTCTTCTCCAATCTCACCTTCTCCGGTGAACCAAGTTCTTGTTTCGGAGCTGCCTTTACAATTCACGCCATACAGTCCTAATTTACGATCAATGTCATCTCCTGCAACTCTCGGGGCTGTGAATCCATTTAGGGACTCCCAAATGCCTGGTGATCAGCAACCACTGCAAACTTTAGACTTTGTTCCACCAGGGTACTCCGATTCAGGTATTGAAGATTATTGCCTCCAAAATCAAATGCAGTTTTTGCCGGACCTTCCAAGCAATTATTGTTATCATGAACCTGCATTGAGTGTGAGAACCAGTCGAAGGTCTCCAAGCTTGCCCGAATTTCCTCTTAAGGTTTGCCATTACTTCAATAAGGGTTTCTGTAAGCATGGGAGCAACTGTAGGTACTTTCATGGCCATCCCATGCCAGAAAGCTTTTCTCAGTTTTTCAACCCCAATGCAAATGAACTTTCAAATGATGATCACGTCGTCTCTCCCGGTTCCCTGGAAAAGCTAGAGGTTGAAATAATTGAGCTGTTGAAGTCAAGAAGAGGTTTCCCAATATCAATTGCCTCTTTGCCAATGATGTATTATGAGAAGTATGGGAGGACTCTGCAGGCTGAGGGATACCTTACGGAGAGCCAGAGACATGGTAAAGCTGGCTATAGCCTCACAAAGCTTCTTGCTCGATTGAAGAACAGCATTCGTCTAATTGATAGGTAACTTTATGCTAATTGTGTAGAATTTCTTATGCATCTAATATTGCTTGTTAGAAGAACTGAACTGAAGTTGTTATACAGGCCTCATGGACAGCACTCAGTTATACTGGCAGAAGATATCCCAAAATATTTAGAGTATGCTGGTGAGAAAACTGAACCTGGTGGAATTATTGCTGGCTCTAGACAGATTTATCTTACCTTTCCAGCTGAGAGTAATTTCACGGAGCAAGATGTTTCCAACTACTTTAAGTAAGGATGCGGAAGAGCTTTTTGTTCCTTTCCCTTCATTTGAAATTGCGTTTTGTTTTTCATTTAATTTGACTCTTGGTTTGCAAACTTTTGATGTTCTTTTATCTTTATCTTGTAGCAAATATGGGCCAGTTCAAGATGTACGCATTCCATGTCAACAAAAGAGGATGTTTGGGTTTGTCACCTTTGTTTATGCCGAGACAGTTAGGCATATTTTGTCAAAAGGGAATCCCCATTTTGTATGTGGGGCTCGTGTTTTGGTGAAACCTTACAGGGAAAAGTCCAGGCTTGTTGACAGGTAAAACTTTTCTACCTTTTTCTGTCCAAGTAATCTTGTCATCTGAATCTTTTGAATTGTGACTGTTTATTGTATGGCATTGGCATAAGAAACTTCATATTTGGTAGTGGCATGGGTTACAAGTGACAGTTGGTGCTAGTTGTAGTTCTTGTAATTTCCAACATCATATAATTGGCAGCTGACTTTTCCCCCGTGTTGAAAATGATTGCTTCGATTAGTATTCGTCTGCTTTAGAAAAAAAGTTCAGTCTTCAGTTGTTCTTTCCTCAACCTCTGTGTATAACCGTTATGACTGCATGTTTATGAACTATTATGGTATCATGGAAGTCATATCCGCAAGGACTAGGAGTAATGTGTGAATATTCCTTTCCTAATCTCCTGCTTATGGCTCTTTTGGAACTGTTGTAGTTAACATCCGGGAAAAACTTTAAATAACAGAATTAAACTCTTAAATTCCGTTACTATCCTTTCTCCTTGTGGATTAGGTAGTATATGATTTGAAAATATCTGCTCATGTTTTTCAATCTCCTGTATGGTTCTCAACTGTTAAAACAGGAAGTTTTCAGAGAAGATACACCATTCTATATGCTACAATTCACATTTCGTTGATACAGATTCAGAGTTTCATTCAAGTAAGCAAATCTTCAGACAAATGCACTATCTGTTTCTGCCGTTTTGGGTGCGAAGGCACTTTTGTCTAATATTCTTTTACTCTCTCTTAATATAGTGCCCAAAGTTTGTGAGAATGCAAGATTTCTAAGGAAGCAGTTCATGGAAGAAAATGAGCAAGCACTCGAATTTGAGAGAATGCGTCTCTCGGAGATGCAGTTAGCAGCTAAGCCCTTGTCCCATCATTTCTATTATGGCTGCTCGATGGACGAGTTCAAACATCAAGAAGGTATACAATGCAAATTTCGGGTTTGTCATTCTGTAGAGCTTTTCTTCTTTCCTTTCACCCTTTTCTAACTAATACTTCTACCCCCGGATACATTACTGTAGCCCATGCAGAGCAAGCAGAGTTCCCATCTGCAAAGGAGTTTAATTATTTGCTGGATGTTTTGAATAGCGGTTCGACCAGTGAGGACAAAATCAGGCACGTTAACACTAAATACAATGACCAGGATAGGTACGAACACGGATGCTTGTTCAGGTCCAAGTCATAATACTTTTACTTAATATTTTTTATCTCGATTATTTTTTTAACCTCTCCTTTTTCCTTTTATGCTTGGTTTTTATACCATGCTGCAGCCATGGAATTAACCTTCCGGAAAGCCCATTCGCATCTCCGATAGTGAGTGGCATATCTACAGTTATATAGGGGATTCAAACAAACAGTATTTATAGAGAGGTAGAGCACCGGATTCCTAGAGTAAGACTAATTCATGGATTCCATACAACAAGACCTTCATATTCCATTTTCATTTTCTTTTACCTCAACTTCATCGGTAAGTCAGCTAAGTAGAGAGTTCATACCAAATGAAGAAGAGAGAAACGGTAGATGTTCGGTTCTTCCCCAGAGTGGAGGAGATTGCAAAGAAGAAAGACACAGA
Organism: Spiraea crenata; assembly: GCA_033992175.1. Lineage (NCBI taxonomy): Eukaryota > Viridiplantae > Streptophyta > Magnoliopsida > Rosales > Rosaceae > Spiraea > Spiraea crenata. Next base: position 1,440,887 of record JAVBHV010000019.1, read on the forward strand.
AACTAATATGTGACAGGTTTTTTAAGCCTTTTTTTATGTAATCACAGAGAATGCAACAAGAGAGGCCCTAGAGGGCTGTTGGGTTGTCAGAAGTGAGTGGATATATATAGTTTGGGTTAGTTGAAGAAGAAAGTAATTAGTAGTAGTAGTTGTAATAGTAGCAGTAAAATTATGCAGGGTGTGCGGAGTAAAGAAAAAGGTGTAGAGATTTCTGCAACACTGAGAAACACATATTAATAATTATACAAAGTCTTCTGTTCATACATTTTCAAAATGTTATGCATGTCGATCCTTTATATGTGTAATGCCTTTATCTTTATACTTTAGTTAGTTATTCATATAGAATTAGTTAGGACATATTGGTCCACCAGCCTTGTGCGTTCATCATTCATTTCCAGAAATATTGAAATAAAAAAGGTGGATAAGATGGTATTTTATGCGTAGTGGTTCCTGCATCATTTTGTTTTCCTTCAATTTTGGGATAACTTTTTCATAAAGCAATGGAGTCCTTCGGCTACTAATGTGATCATTAAGATTTTTTTTTCATCTGGGATTTGAATTTAGAAATTGGATGTCCTAAAAGTGAGGGGGTTGTTGATGTTGGTGCTTCTCCCTTTTGCTTTGTTTCTTGCTTGAAGACACAACTGGGTCCTCATTTTGATCTTGCTTAGGATCTGTAGGACCCTTTATGACCCTTCACTTTCACGCTAGGGCTGCAAAAGAGATTGAGCTGTAATTTGAATGCTGGAAAAAGTTTGTATCATACAGCTAAGCTTCCTAAGTATTATCCAAAACTGCTTTTAAGTCCCCATTGAAACATCAATGAAACATGTGTGGTTGCAAATGAACTTCACGTCCAGTTGGGGTAAGTTGCACAATGTAGTCCGAAAAACCCTTGGCTATAATGGCCTCACTGCCACAAGATATAATTAACCCGATGTTGCATGTATCATGCACACCGAAGAGCTTATGGCTTTTCAAAGGTGGTCCATGGCAGAGGGGCTAAATCCAAAATATGGTTCTAGCTGGCTCTGATTGCTTGGCCACATGATAGTGCTAGCTAGAGAGGAAACAATGGCATTGAAACTAACAGACAATGGCATTGAAACTATAAGATTGATAAAAAAAGAAACATGTTACTAAACGAGAAAAGCAGTAACGGCACTTCATCTTCGTTGTACTGTCGATTCTGCTCTGTTTCTCATGTTGTACTCTGTTGTTCCTAAGCTTGTCAATTGGGAAAATCCAGCAGGAAGTTATCCGCACCCCCCTGGTCCTACGTTTAAACCTTAAACAAGTTCAGCAGAAATTTAGACTCGCTGTGCTTTCATGAGAATTAGTCGATCACTGGGGGTAGTGGATACCTAAAGTTTTGGTTTTCATGATATATGATATATTTGACTGTTTGTTGTATGAGTTTAAAACCTGATACATTTCCCATCTTCATGACAACCTGCCAATCTGCATGGGAAATCCTTTTGGATCAACGGATATAGCAGATGAAGTTGGTCCAGTTTTTTTTTTTTTTTAATCTTTTTTTTGCCAAAATCAAGTTGGTCCAGTTCGAACAAGAAGAAAACTATACTGGTCTGGAAACCATAGCGTAAAATGAAGAACTTCCACTAGTTTTTTTTGGGGGCCTGAGTACCTGGGAGCACCAATTGTACTTAATCATGATTCATAAACGGGCTTTCTCGGATGAGCAAACTAGAAGTATGAACACTATTTGAGAAAAAGTATGGTCCAAGCTTGCATATAAATTGATAGACTAAATAGGATAATTAGTATAATGACATTGCATATCTTTGGCATAGGAAACCGGAAAATATTTGTGTTTGAATCTATTCACCAAGACGACAGATAAGATGCTTGTAAATAGTGATTCACACAATATGAGTTGTAGAGAGATCCAGAGAGGATGGAATTCTTAGAAGAGCAAGCTGGCCCAAGCACCTATGAAAGCAAAGCCGCCAAATGGAGCTAATCTAGAGTACTTTCGATCCTCAAGAAATGCCACAGTATAACACCTGCAAATTGACAACATTTGCGCTCAGCATTCCCTTATGATATTATGAATACAGTACCAGCACTTCCATGAATATCGGTTTCCTCAAAGCAAACAACTGGAAAAGGTCTGGTTAGCATGATGCAGGGATTATGTACCCACAAAGTTTTATCCTCATTGTACAGTTCCCCAAGCTTTAAATCACTGGCTGACTAGAATTCATGGAGTCCACGATCAAAGCACACCCTAGAGTTGTCTTGTGCATGGATCTGATTATGATGTTACCATTCCAACAACGATATAAAGACACTTATCAGTCTAGAATTCTAATTACTCATTGAGTAGAGGATTTTGCCATAACAACTAACTCAAATGGTCCTCAACTCTGGCGTTAACCATAGAACAAGATGTGTCTCTCCGTAAACGTTATCCATAAACCTAAAAACATCAGTAGTGATTCTTCTCTCAGAAAAGGAGGCTAGTCATGTGACTTCAAATGCATCCTAGCAGGTAACAAGGAGAGTGCTTGCTTCTACCCAATATGACAAACTCTCAAAGTTCAGAATCAAGGAACTTCATGTTGCAAAGAAACACGAGACCCTATGAATGAATAACACGAAAACATAATGTTTTACAAATGAAACAGAAACTATCTAATCAGGTAAGAAGAGTGGCACTTACGTCCCTGAGAACGCGACAATTCCAGCAGTCAAAAGGCCTCCGAACTGGATTAGCAAAACGAAAACAGCACATAAGAATTCACACACCAGTAACTAATTAACAAACACAATACCATACGAAGCTGAACAAGCATCAAATATACCTTCCAGAACCAAATACTGTTCAGACATTTAGATTATGGTTTGAATCTAACTCATAGTAAATTGATAAAGGTCTTAGCTTTCAACTCACAATGTGGGGATATTTAGTGGTAGGGGCAGCAACCAGAGCTGCTGTGTGAACCAAATGGTATAGAGACGCCGTTTGCCAAACCTACCCATTATTTAAAACTCAATCAAATGCCAGAAACTCATTAATAATAAAAATGCAAAACCAAGAAAGTTTGAGCTAAAATCAAAAGGGCAGAGATTAAAGTTGATAATGAACCTCTTTGTAAGTTGGATTTTGCGGTTTGAAGCCATGGGCGCCATACGTGCCCAACCCAAGAGCAGCAACTCCTGTTTTGTCAAGCAAAATCATCAATTGGGTCTTATTTGCACAAGTTAGATAGAAGTTTAAGATTGATTTAATGATGCAAATCGAGGAGAAAAAACCAGAACAAAACAGTAAAAGCAATTGTAGTATGAGAGACGAAAAAGGGCATTACCAGAGACCGCAGCAACTTTATGCCATAGCAGAGGATTCATTGTCGTCTCTTGTTGTCTGTGTTTTCTTCTCTTTCAAATCCTCTCACTTTCAGGCGTAATAGGGATCGGCGGTGGTTGTACAAAGTAGTTGTTAGAGTCTATGTCCCAATATGCTCTATTACTCAAGTCACGTAATATAATTAGTAACGTGTTATACATATAATATGATTGAACAAGATGACGTTGACACTTTCCTCACTTAATATTATCTCATTGTACTCTATATGGTTATTCAAACATGTTATTATCGAATTGGATTAGGTTACGTTCATGAATTTATAGATTCAGATCATAAAGATATCACATATGATCTCATTGTACTCTATATGGTTATTCAAACATGTTATTATCGAATTAGATTAGGTTACGTTCATGAATTTACAGGTTCATGAATTTACAGATTCAGATCGTAAAGATATCTCATATCCATGTCTTGCTAACTTCAATTTCTGTGTCTTGTACCATTCTGCTCAATGTGGAATTGGGGGAATGGAACCACAAATATACTAATGGCTTTGTATACAAAGCAAGGGCACTAATCTAGAATTCTTAAGCATCTGGGATCTAAAGATTGTAAATCCACATCAGTAACAAGTACTCTTGAGCAAAAACAATGCAGTCTGCGGAACAAACGATGTAAACAGCAGAAAGAGGATTCAGCCATGCAAAAACAATGGCAGGAACTCTGAAGAACAAAAGTAAAAATTGCACCAATGCAACACTGTTGATTTCTCAATCTGTCCTGAATAAGTATTACAACTCTTCCGGATAAGTCACAAGTATGAGGTAAATAAATCATGTAAAACAAGCAGTCCTTAGAATCGAAATTGTGGTCACAAGTTTTACTGGGTAAACCTTAGCACCCCTAAAATCGCACGGGTTAGCATTACGTTGGCCGCTAACCGTGTGACATATTTGTACAGTTAAGCCTACACTTCTCTAAAGAATGCTGAATTGAACTCCCAAGCAACTCTTGCTTGCCTTGCCCTTTCTTTCCTGTTTTGGAGAGCTAGGCTTAAGCCTGGGCTTCCACGGCAGCATGAAGAAGCTCATCTGGAGTTGCAGCAGGATCTAGATCCCAACACTTACCAGGAAGGTTACACTCTTCTCCGTTGAGTAACCATGACGGCACCTGGTGCGAGAAGCGCAACATCTCTCTTCTTGGAATCCATTGAACGGCACCTTTGTCTGTATTACTTTGGTAAACTGTCTTGAATCCTCCCAATTTCACAAGGGGCGACACACAAATACCAAGTTCTTCAGAGTAATCGTCAAGAACCTCCACCATTACATACTGGTGCCTCACTTCGTCTGGAGTTGATCTGTCCCAATTTCTTGACCAGTTTCGGTACAGAGCCCAAATGTCTCCACTTCTGGGATATATTCGAACACAGCCTCCTCTGGCTGCTTTCTCCCGGCTCAAAACATGAGAGAAAATGTTAACTTGCTCAACGACATCAAGATTCCGGGCCCTGAAATTTCCACAGGATTTGGTGAACCCACAATCCAACCAGTTCACGGACCCAAATTCACTATCAGTTTTAGAGTTCAAGTAAGTAATGAGTATCTTAAATGGGTTGACTGAGACCACTTCACGTATCAGACAGTACAAGCGAGGCATACCATCTTCTTCGTCATATAAAGCCCATATTTGCTTTGGCTTGAAGCATTCCTCTGACCTATCTTTGTCAAAATCATGGAAGTCAGGGTCAGGGACAATAATGGAGAGAGGCTCGGTATTCTTCATTTCCAATTGATGTCCTTGAGCTACTCCTGATTGACACACTTCAACCTGTCTTTTTCTCTTCTTAAAAGCACCAGCATCTTCTGAAGCCAACTTAATCTCATCCAATTTCTTCAAAATGTCTGTTCTTGCCTTCTCAATCAACAACTTCTTGGTATCAAATGCTGGTGCCATGGAGCAACGTCTAATGGGAAGTTCCCCTGAAATAGATATTTTCTCATCATACCCAGTACTCCCATTTCCATTGGCTAGTTTTGCTTCTGAAGCAGATTTTGATAATCTTTCATCATGTCCATTCCTAAAACTCGCCCCCACAGTAACTTTCTTTCTTTTATCAGGTCTGTCGTTCTTAAATCCAGGCAGCCCACTACAGCTAGCAGACCCATTTGAATTCATATTAGCCACAGAAGTTGCCATGGAACGCTTTCCATTCACTCTTGATTTAACCTTGGCTCTAGCTTTATTGACATTTCCATTGGCCTGATAAACAGAATCAGAGGCTATAACTGATGACCCGTGAGGACCAACACCAGCAGACGTTCCAGAATATGAGCTCCACTGAAACGACACATTTGAAATATATTCATACCCATGTCCAGAATGAAAATCTGAAACCCCCTTTCCTGGGATAAAGGTACAATTGCTTGGAACATATGTAACGCCATCGAATCCATGGTTCGCATACCCGTTAGTAGGCACAAATGAATGAGGAGTATAAGGAAAAGAACCATTTGCTGGGGCTGCCCCAGTTTCCACAGCAATGAAAACGCCTCTGCAGTTTTTACACGAAAGTCTTTTGTTCACATACTTCCGGAGATACTCATACTGAACCTTGCAAGAAGTGCAGACAGTCCAGAAAGTGTCAAGTCTACCATGAGACGTCGACGAATTGGAATAACTGTTGAGACCTGGAACCCCACCAGTGTGCGCTGAAGAAAAACTTGGCTGGTTAACTCCAGCTGCTAAATGCTTGTTTCTTTGAAGATCATACAAGCTTCTCTTGGTAGTGTCGGACAACACAGTCCATGCTTCAGAAACAAGTTTAAAAGCCCCATCAGCTCCCACACATTTGTTCTTATCAGGGTGGAGCAGCACAGCCATCTTTCTGTACTGCTTCTTTACTGCTTCTTTATTTGCAGAGGGCCTCACTCCGAGAATCGCATAATGATCTATTTCACCATACAATTTTACTTCAGCAGCGACATAGACGTCAAATGTGGCCACCATCTGCGATAGGCCCTCCATCCCCGGGTACAGTGATTTAGCCCTGAGTGCATAACTCTTAGCACCTGCAAAGTCTCTCTCAAAAAATCGCCTCTCTGCGATCTCCTTTGCTACAAGAGCCTCTTCTATGCTAGCTTCCATGTGGTAATACAGATCACTTTCTACCCAAAAAATCTCGAAACAAAATCTATGACAAGCCAAATGTGCTCAGTCGTGCAGATAGCACAATTCTCATGTATGACCACATTTTCATTTCTGCACCAGATAAAGTAACAATCTTTATAAGCGACAATTTTCAGTTTCTCCTAATCAGAATCTGACTGGCTGATTTCACTAATTAAGACAAATTAATAACAATAAACGCAGGAATCATTCATCGAACTTATCAAAATTCAAACTTCAAATCTCAACCAACAATTAATCATAATCAATATAATCCAATCACATAAACAGCCAATCAAAATTATCAGCAAGAAGAATACAATTCAGCTAGAACAAATGCAAAATTTGAAAACCATCAATTTTCCTCTAATTTTCCTCAGCATTTTCTCAGCTACCAAACACTTTCAGCTACCAAAATCAAAACAATCTATCCCTTCAAATCAAGCTCAATTTCGCAAATCCACCCCCAAATTCTCCACTAAATCTCACACCTCAATAAAATGCATAGAGATCGAAACCCAAAGCTACAATATTCTACTCCAAGATTCAAAATTGAGCTCGAAATCGAAATCCACAGTACCGATTAGCACACAAGGAAAAGCTTGAATTTAAAATGACTCACTGGAAACTTGAGCTGACCTCGAGGTGAAGAAGACCCAGATCGCCACGTGGACTTGGGAGCTCGAGCGAAATCGAGCTCAAACTAATCGCAAATCTCACGACACCAAGAGCACTGAGAAAGCTCCATTTTTTATAGTAAAGTTTCCTCCTTTAGGGCTTCGAGCTGCCGAATCGGGTATTCGGGTGTTCGGATTCGGGTCGGGGTGGGGACAGCGGGCGGCGATCGGCGGCGGGGAATTGGGTATTCCGTCGAAATCGGTGTCGGAAATGGGACAAGACTTATTTTAGGTAATAAAATGGTTTGAATTTTTTTTATTTTCAGTGAGAGTAAACAGTGTGTTAATAGTATTTAATGGTGGAGGTTGCTATTGTGCGCTGCCGTGCGTTATGGGCATCGAGGGTTAATTCCACTTTTTTTTTTAATTTTTTTTTTTCCCGTTTGGGATTAGGGGTGTGTTTGGTGGTGAGCAAGAAGTGGACTTTGGATTTAGGGATTGTTTAATCAATGTTATTGGATGAAATTTGGTAATGGCAAACATTACCCTATGAATATGATAAGAGGTATATAATCATCTATGGAAATTGTTTCATGAGTAATGTTACCAGCATCTTAACAAATCTCAAACATTACTCATAGATCCTTAAGTTTTAAGATCCTCCTTTGAAGCTGAAGCATTTACCGCTTAGCTAGTCTTTTTCTCTGAATGCTTGGATTGATTTGGAAAATGTGATTACAAACATAGATCTGTATAACTTGTGTTCTTTCTTGAGATTCTCGACCCTAGGTTTACTTTCTCTTAAGGAATTGTTTACTAATTATGACTATGAATGAAAATATTTAGAGTCATTCTCATTCATATTATGGCACGTTTACTAATTCGGAATCAGAGTGAACAGGAGTCGAAATAAACAAGAATCGGAGTGAGCAGGAATAAGAATGAGTAGGAATCAGAGTCAAGCACTCCCATTGAAGGGTTTACTAATTGTCCATAATCGGAGTGGAAATTAACTTGATTGCCATTAAATTGTTTACTAATTTTCATAATTCGGAATGAAAATCAATTAAATTATTAAAATACCCTTAATATAAAATTTTTGTTTTTTCAACGTAAATGTGAAAATTAAAGTTCAAGTACAAAATTTTGTTATATAAGTAATATAACTGATAATTGTAGCTTAAACATAATTATGATCATACTCTTCATAAGAAAATAATCATGTTCTCCACCAGAAACTCCATGTCAAAACAATTGTAATCTCCATTTAAAAATGGTTCTAACTTCCACATACCTCAACCTACCAATCTTCACCAAAAAGTCATAATCACCATAGAGGAGTACTTGCTATAATATTTTTTTTCGCGGATAATTATCTCTTTTTTTGACGGGTAGAAGTCTTTTTGTGGGTTATTAGATTTTGAAGGATAATTTAGGTATAAAATTTTTGTTCCTGGTGGGATCAATCTCCAGGAATCCCAACACCACCTCAACCCATGGAGTCTCATTCCTTGAAAATCAGGAATTACATTCCTGATTTTGTGGTGGACACCACAAATTTGATTCCCAAATTTTAGTAAACACAGGAACCAACAGGAATCGGAATGACTCCAAATAATTTCATTCTCATTCCAATTCAGTAAACACGCTATTAATTCATGTGTTAACTAAAATTTACGAATCAAAATTATAGTAGGACCTATAATAAAATTAGTAATTTCATTCCTATTTTTCAAGGAAATGGCCTCCTTGAGTTGAGGTGGTAATGAGATTCTTGAAAATTGACTCTACCGAGAATGAAACTTGTATGCCTAAATTATCGCCACAAATTTAATATTGAAAAAAGCTGAATTTTTTTATTAAGAGTATTTTAGTAATGAATTGATTTCCACTATGTAACTAGAAGATTAATAAACAATTTAATGACAGTCAAATTAATTTTCACTCCAATTATGGGAATTAGTAAATGCTTCAATGAGAGTGATTCACTCAAATTACTACTCATTCATATTCATGCTCATTCCAAGTACTGTTGACTCTGACTCATACTCACTGCGACTCTAAGTTAGTAAACGTACCATAATTTGGATTCTCCTAGAAAAAAATGGTGTCTCCGGAGCCTCCAACTATGTTGCATCACTATCCGAGGAGAGGCTAAATGCGTGGAAAAGCCGATACACTTGATATGTATGGTTTTCATTCTCTATTGCGAGGTCGCTGTAATCCTTAATTGGTGATGAATGAGGTTTCATAGTTGAATCATCTATTCATAGATCCCTATGATCATATGCTGAGGCCGAAGACTTATTGCTCTAACTAGTCTTTACCTTGGAGCCAAAATTTTCATAGTTTAATGGGGAAATCAATCGGTTCCAATTATCTTATTACAAGCATTGGTGGATTTTTAAGAGGCAACTGAAAGATTTGGCCTGGGATCCTCAAATTGTGACCTTCTTGTCTCAAATCGAGTGAACTTATTGGGTCCTCCCAAGAAGGAATTGCATTTCCCACTAAGCTTTCATCAGTAGCCAAGCTGAAGTTATGCATTAAAAATTATGATCTCTACCATCTCCTTCTATAACGTGATCGCCGCGATAGTCTCCATGATCCCCTAATCACCTTTTGCTAAGCATATTATAGATTTTTAATTAGTTTCCATTTTTTCCCATGCAACTATTTTGGACCACATTTCGTTCTCGAGTCTTATTGGACTTCAATGTGTCTCCGGTCTGCTCTTTAATTATTTTGCCTGGTTTTGGGCATTCTAACAAAGTTGATTCTGAACCTTTAGAAACCAATGAAATCTATTGGTTCAATTTCTCACATCTACCTCTTCTCAATCTTCACTGTTTAGTTTAGTGACTGGAATATTGGAGGAGATATTCTGTGAGACCAATCACCAATGCTATTATATTTTCACTTTTGTTGCATTGAAGAAATGCGTAACCCCACATTCTATTGTTGGACTTTTATTGCTTATGGATAGCAGATCAGGATGTAAACAAAAAACAAGATAATGCCTTCTTTAACTTCCTTTGTGGTCAAGATTTCCTACAAGATAGTGTTATTCCAAATTTACAAGAACCTTTTGTGGATGTGGCATGTAAAATGCAGTGCAGTTATCCCCATACATAGATGATAGATGGGTGAAATTTGGGATTTATCTAAAATTAAGAATTTTTCACTCTCTTTTTCTTGTGTGCCTTGCGCTGAGGCAAAGGACAAGATTAGTTAATTTACTGAATGCAGCAGAAAAGTGAAGTGAAAGGATGGCTTTTTACAACAAAACCTACATCTAGAGATTATGTGGATAGTTAGATAGGAAAGGACTACACCACAGTTAGTTTGTCTGGTGCATTTTTTTTTCCTGTCATCCAATTGATTTTTTTAGTCTTTTTGCCCGGAAGTTTTGTCATCTATTAAGTTGAAATCTTATAGAATAGATGCCCCAACATTCACTAGCCTATTTCCCAGTAATCCTTAGTTAGGTTAGGTATAATAAGAATTATAATATCATGTTTAGTGTGCGTGAATAATTGACACAGTTGATAGATGGAATGTTGATTAACGGTTCGCATTCACTTCAGCAGGAAAAACCTACAACTTGCTTTAACCAAAACGTTAGAATGGTTGGAACTTCGTAGTGGGAAGGTCGTAAGTGTAACAATCAACATAATGAGTCGATGATCAGCTACTTGTTGGACCATCAAGTAGATTAGGCTTAGTTCAGTCCCAATCAACATTTTGTGGCCCATGTCTCACTTTATATCAGACAGGATAACCAGACAACAACACAGTTGAGACTCTACAAACAATTGAATAGAAATACCTAATTGCTAACTCACAGAATTGGGTCTTCTTGTGGCCTACATTGTGAACATGTTTGTTTTTTTTTTTTTTTTTGTCAACTGTGAACATGATGTTTTCTCAAAGATTGTCTTTGTTCTTTGAGGTCGAAGGGCTTGTGCACTTTCCAGCATCCCATTCCCCAAATGGATCCTTTTTCCTCTTCTACTAGTACTATTGACATTGACGGAGGGAAATACCCCAATCTCTCGAATATAATAATAATGTTCTTAATCATTTAAGCTACAAAGGACAGTCCAGTTAAGAAGATTGAACAGTGAAATCATCTCATGTATATACCAACATGACATCCAATAGTAGCAGATGAAAAAATAAATGACTTCAAAGGGGAATCTCTATGCCAATAGAAACAAAAGGATAAGAGTATCCACTCAACTTTGCACCACCCACCTTGATTGTCAAGGCCTGCTTAGCCACCCAAAGATTCTGAGTTCCAAATGTATTTTTACAAATTAAAAATGGACTTGTGCCAATCTCTTACAACAAATTATCAAAAAAAATCACTAATAAACATAAGAAGTAGGTACTGTGTCAAGTTACAACCTATTCTATTCTATTGTTCCCAATGATAATAATGAAATAATGAATCTCGCAAATTGATATTGTATAATTAAGATACTAAATTAAATAAAGCGATTTACCACCACCGGGACCCACATCAGTCAAAAGTACACAAAAGTCAACGAATTTAGACGTTCACGGTGTTGCAAAGGAACATGAGAGACGAAGCGGACGCGTCTCCGCCACCGCCACCTCCGCTGCCGCCGAGCCGTCCGTTTCTCTCGTAGTAATCTACGCAGAACAAGGAGAGGGAAAGCTGGACCTCGTCCCGAGTCCAGACTCGGCGGACCAATTCCGAGTCGCTGCCGAGTCGACTCAGCACGGGGCGGACGCAGACGCGGTAGAGGCGCTTGTAGCCGCCGAGGGCGACGACGACGGGGCGGACGGAGGAAGGGGGAGGGGAGGATACGTGGCGGAAGCAGAGATGTTCCCAGAGGGAGTCGTTGCGGGCGACGGAGGACCAGAGGCGGCAGACGCAGGCGGCGACGCCGAGGGACGGGCCGTCGAGGCGTTTGAGGATCTCGACGAGGATGTCAATGTGGTCGTTGATGAAGAACTTGTGTCTCTTCTCTTTGTCTTCCGATACGGTGCCGTTTTGATGGTGCATGGTGTTTTTGGCGGTGGTTGTAATAGCAGCGGCGGCGGCGGTGGTGCTAGCTCAAAAACACTTTATAGAGAAATGGTGAAGAGAAAGTAATGGGTGTATATATAGTACTTATTAATAGAAGTTGTGCATGGAAATGTGAGATAAAAGTTTTTGGAGTCCAAAAGTGGGGTTTAGCCGTTTGGAGGGTTTGACTTAGTGCATTTAAATGAAAGAGGGAGAAAGTTACTTTTGGTTTTTGGTTAAGGTGAATGTCTGTTTGGTCGATATGTTCTTATATAATGAAGGCAGAAGTTATATGACATATGGTTACATACCAGTATATGTTATCTGATATTGATCACTTTCTCTAACTATACAATAAGTTTCTCAAATACAAGTAATATTGCAACTGTGAGATTCAAACATAAAATTTTACATGCAATAATTAATACTCTTAATCAATTAAGATACAAAATCTTTGATACATCTTAATCTGATTTAATACTTATTCAGTATATAGGTCATTTGATAAGTACATTATATACTTAGCTACATTGTTTGGTTTGTGAAATTTTGTGAAAGAGAAAGAAAAATGAAGTTTTGGGTCCGTAATAGTGTGTGTTTTGGGGTATCGTGGGAAGAGAGAAGGGGCCAAAGGAAAAGTTCCAAGGCACAAATAACAGGAACCAATGCAGTGTATTGCTCTGCTTTTATAAATATTGTTTTCTGGGGTTAATAAGTAGATTTGTTGTTTGTTGTTTTTGTTGTTTTTATATTTGTTATTGTGTGTGTGCGCACCTGTGAATTCTTCAAGAATTTGGTTTTGAGGCCGTTGTGAAATGAAGTAACCTTTGGACAATTGTGTATACTTTGCGCCGTGCATGCATCGATTTTTGGTTTGTCATCAAGCCTATGTTTATTGCTAGCTGTGCGTGTTTGTATAGATTAAGCTAAAGTTGGACCATATAGTGTAGGTAGTACTATACTGTAGTTCTCTAGCCATAGGGCTTCTGAATTATAAGGACTTCCATTATCATAAGTTGTCAAATGAGCTTAGTTATGTAGAAGTATCCGTTGCCGCATTGAATGGCAATACATAACACGACTAATAATTTCACTTACAGACTCATCGATAATTTAATTAGAGAATATTATTTATATATAGTTTTCACAAAAATAATTGACATGATATTTTGAACTATTCATAGGATTGCAATAGTCAGTGTATCAAATCAGTCAGTAGATTTCACTCTCCTTTCACCAAGTTTTCAATCCAAGTATGATCTCATGAATTACATTGTAGAACCCATGCCCCTTTTTTAGGTGTACTGAACTCAAAATCTAAACGGCTTGTAGTCTTCATATGCAAGCATGTATCTACGAAAGCAACATTGTCTTGTTGTTTCTTATTGATAAATGATGTGACGCTGTTTCTTACTAGTGAGAAATAGTGTGAACCAATATCAAATATGTTAATGTCAAATAAAATTACACTATTTCTTATTGCTAAGAGACGATATTATACCTGCACAATGATTAGGAATTCACAACCAGAAAATACTTTAATGTATGAACTATGAACCGATTTGTAGGATTCCACTCCCACTACAGTGCACTATAATTTGCTCAAATTGTGGATTCAATCAGAAACGTAAAAGAAAAACCCATATGCTGCATCAAATTCAGATTTATGAGTTTCTTTTCTTCTTTCTTCCAAGGAAAACCAAAAAGTCATGCATATATCACATAGGAGATTGTGTGTAATTGCAGCTTCCTCTGCAAAAAGTAATAGCATTGGATGCCAACCAAAGCAATAAAAGACTTTCTAGATGATGATATGGGGCAGCATCTATCTGCTTGTCTTCATCAGGTTGGAATTTGGCCCAGAAAGGAAACCCCCAAGTCCTTTTAGACAGAAAGCATATATCCAAAAAATAAAAACATTTAACCAATAAAAAACAGAGGTTTATTGATTTTTTGAGATTCTTGAGATTTGACATTAGATCTACAAAGACAGCTCAAAGAAAAAACTACCCCACATTGTCATGGGAAGTTGTTTTGTATTGTGTTGGACTTGCTTGTTGGACCCATTTGAATTGAGAGAAGCACTGTTTTGAGTTTTCTATTGTTTTTGCATATTTTTGCAGTGAAAAAGAATTTGATTATTGCAAAACTACAAGCAGATCATCTAACGTGTGAACAGCACATGAAAGAGATTGGAGATCTTTACAGTTTTTTTCACTCACTTCTCTGAGGGACTGTCATGTGTTGTACTATGTTGTTTGTAAAGTATGTGCCATCTAAATAGGTCAACTTGTATACTATTGTTCAGATTGAGTTTTTCATCCCTACCTTCTGATCAAATCATCTATTGGCACTCGGATCAATGGCCTCAAAAAGTTTGATCAATCAATAGGACTATCCATGTGTTTGTCAGCATCTTTTATTTGGATTTTCACCCGTTTATGTAGTTTTTTTTCTTGCATTTTCATCCTTAATAGTTTTATTTGTTAGTTCAATCCGTCAGCTAACGTAAAATTCCTTCCAAATTGAGTCTTTCAAATGAGATGACGTGCACGAGAGAATGGACTAAAGCAAAAACACAACAGAGCTACACGGGTGAAAGTGTGAATCCAAGTAAACTACAACAACTATTCGATCAATCGGGCCTTATTTCTAATGTGGGGGCTTAGGAAAGTCAAGAAGAATAAACTAAGCATATCTTTGATCACAGAGCATTAAAACGCAGATACAGATAAGGACTTGGAAACAATGTGATCCAAACAAATCCACAACCAGAAGATCAGAAAAAGTAGACAGAAGAAGGCTGGGAAAAGAAAACGATGAAATTACAGCTAAGGATTCTAATAAATCAGTGCAATAGATGACATTACTTGGCTAACCGCTCCATTAGCAAGAAGTGAACCACTGGAATCTGTGGGCTGGTGGCTGGGAAATTTAGCCACAAACGCTTGTAGGTTTTCTCTGTGGACTTTTTCTTGGAATTCTTGCCACGGTAACAAGAAAATGAGACCCCCAATTATAATATGTATTCATCAGATGATTAGTTTGAAGAAAGTTGAGGATTTTAATTGCTTGAGACTCAAGTCGGGTCATCTGCATGATTAATTCAACAACCACGAGTAAGTTTTTCTTACTTTTTAACTCTTTTGATCATTAAATGTAGAATGATAACAATTGTTGATATCATCAATTGATTTCATACATTGTTGTATAGTATAGCAAGTAGAAAAATCAATGAATTGAGGTAGATTTTCGAGTTTGTCCAATCAAGGCATAGTCTATGTCATTTTCCGAGCGGGATTTTGTGCTTTACTTTGGTTGAAACATTGCATGTGGAAGTAAAATTAAGAATCCTTGTTGAGAATATGGTGTGATAAAAGTTACACATTGGCTAGTGAATGAACTTTGGTACTATACATAAAGAATTGGATTACTCTCCCTATTGCCAATTGGTTTTGGGGAGAACCTAAATTCTGTTCATGATATTAGAGTAGATTGCTCACATGTTGGCATAACAACCGCACATGCTCTACGTCCCTTGTGTGTGTTGTTCACGTATTGACTTGAGAGTCGTCATGTATGAGGAGGCGTATTAAGAATGTGTTGTGATAAAAGTTTTATATTGGTTAGTGAAGTGAACATGGTGGTATTCCTAAAGGATTAGACTACTCCCCCTATTCCGAAGGTGGAATCTCAATTTCCTTCAATCCTTTGTGCCAAGGTGTTCTGTTTTAGTTTGTCCCGTCTTATTGGCTTTCATGCCTACAAGGTGTTCGGAAAAATGCCCAACTGGAAATAATTTTTTCTAGCCCCTGATAAAACCCCATAATGCATGAAAAGAAATCTTCCAAAAAAAAAAAAGAAGCTACAGCCAAGAAATGCTCAACGAATAACTCGCAATCCCGATTACAAAACTAGGAGGCACTAAAATTTGATAGGATATTCCACAGAAAGAAAGACAAGACAACATCAAAATTATTATACAAGACTATATATATCAGTCCCCTAACAATTCCAGAATACGTACATACCATGACATTCGTATTGAAAGCTCGAATACAAACAGGAAGATAACAAAACGAATACACCTCAGAATGAACCAGACATCATCACTTCTAGAAAACTTAATTTTTGCCACTACAAAAAACATATAAGAAAGATAACAGAACCGATACATGGCCGTACAATGTAATCGACATGATCGATCCGATCAATAACCAGACACATCAAGCAGCAACATGGTAGTACTAAGTTCTGTGCCCCCTCCTGTGCCTCCTTCTGCTAAATGTCTCCACAAACCAGTCATGCTTCTTGTTTGCCGAAGTGTTCCCGGCAACAACTCCAACTATTAGTCCACTTAAAACTCCGGGCAAAACCACATACCAATCAAACTCAAATTGAAATTTGTAGTCTTCGTCATCTTCCAAGATTGATGGTGGTGGTGGCATTGAATTCTCAGGATCTTTACATTTCTTTAACAAAGGCTTTCCACACAAACCTGAGTTTCCTTGGAACGAGTCGTCCTGGAATGTACCAAATTGTTGGCCTTGCGGTATAGGACCCCAAAGATGGTTATGAGATACATTGAAATATGCAAGGAAATTAAGTTTTGCTAAGTTACTCGGGATCTTTCCTGAGAGCTGGTTGTCGGAGAGATCTAACGATTCTAGAGCAGTCAAGTTCCCTAATGATGAAGGGATGGGACCAATGAGAGCGTTGTTCGAAAGACTAAGAAAAATAAGGCCTCTCAGATTCCCAATGATAGCTGCTGGAATCTCTCCTTCGAATCTATTACCTGATAGATCTATCAACTTCAGAAGATTAGGGGTATTTTCATACCTCAACTCAACACCTTTGCCATAAATTATAATCGAGTAAGCATAGTCATAGTATACTTGGTATTGATATGAGCCGACCACCAAAGAGCCTTCGAAATAAGCTGGCTTATTCTTGTCAACATATTTCATGCAATTCCAGTTCTCTAGGTAGTTAGATGGCAACATACCTGAAAAGCCATTGTTAGATAAATCAATTATACACAATTTTGGGAACTCATTCTTCTTTGCAGGCTGCCCAATTACACCATGAAGCCCATTAGACCTCAAAATTAGAGCCCTTAATAGTGGAAGTGCGCCTAACCAAGATGGGAAGGTGTCATTCATCTGATTGTTTCCAGTGTTAAGAACCTCCAACCGAGTGCAATTGGCCACTGATCTCGGAAGCTTCCCTTCAAACTGATTGTAACTGAAGTCAGCCATTCTCAGTAAACTATTCCCTTCTGAGCACATGGAAGGAATATTACCGTCAAAAGAGTTGTTGTGCAGAATCAATATTTCCAAAGCACTTGAGTTTCCCAAACATTGTGGAACCATGCCACTCAGGTTGTTGTTGGACAAGTAAAGAATCTGAAGATAGTTGAAGTTGCAGAACAATGGTGAGATTTCTCCACTGTAATAGTTCTGGTCGGCAGAATACTCTCTGATTGATTGCGGTGGAATTGGCAGTGATCCTCGAAACATGTTTTTTCCTAGCTCCAAATGCTCGATGTTCTGCCATGGAAAATGGCCTGAGTTTCGGACAAATGCTGTTAAGAAGTTATCAAAGAGATCGAGTGCCAGCATCGTCTCTTTACTTGTGTTCCACAACCATTTTGGTACTTGGCCGTGAATACTATTGGAAGAAAGGTCTAGCTCCTGTAATTCATGTTGATATTTTAAGAGTTCTGGAAACTCTGTTAAGTTGCATGAACCCAATGTTAGAATTTCAAGCTGTGGAAAACTCGTAACATTGTTCATCTGTAGAGATAACTCGTTGTCTGATAACCGCAACTCATATAACTTTTTGAGCTTGGAACACTGATCAAACTCAACTAGTCCAGTCAAATTATTGCCAGAAAGGTCAAGAACTTGAAGATTTTTGAGCTGGAAGAGTGCCCTAGGAATTTCTCCTTGAAAATGGTTATAATCCAGGCTTAGAGTAGTTAATCTGGTGAACTTCATAAGCCAAGATGGGAGTTCATCAGTTATTTCATTAGCTCCCAAGTCAAGATTTTCAAGTTGGGTAAGATTAGCCACAAAAGATGGGAACGTTCCCCCTAATTTGACGTTATAAAGTCCCAACACAGAGAGGTTGGTTAGCGTACCAAACCAAGACCAAGAATCAAAAACTTGGCCCGTGGGAACACTGTTTGAATCATCATAAAATTTAGAAATGTCAATGGAGCGGAGCTCCGTAAGGTTTTTGAGTGAGGAGGGAACATGGGGATAGAACTTACAGTAGGAGATGTCCAACGAGTTCAAGGAACGGAGGTTTCCGATAGAAGTAGGCAGCTGGCTAGAGAAACTTGTGCTCCCAACATTCAATTCCTTGAATGCATTGCTGATGTTAAAGTTAGGAAAATGACCGGTTAAGTCCGAGTTGTAGCTCAAATCAAGAATCTCTAAGTTTGGTAGGTGGAAAATGCCTACTGGGAACTCGCCATACATATTACAACCTTGAAGACGGAGGGATGTCAGAGAAGATGCATTCACCAAGGTATCAGGCACAGTCGAGTGTATGTCTACGAAACTCAGATGTAGTTGTTTTAGGTTGGTTAGATTTTGAACTAGGATTCTCAGGTTACCCTTTTTGAGTTTCAAATCGCCATTTGACAGATCAAGGGTAGACAGCTTTGATAGATATGAAATTTCTAACGGAATTTGGCCAGAAAATAGGGAGTTTGAAAGGTTGAGATATGTTAGTCTCACAAGATCATGGCCTAACCTTGATGGTACTTCGGACAAACTGAAATCGTTATCTGAAAGATCAAGCCTCTGCAAGTGAACAAGTTTGAAAAGATGACTGCTGGAGTTGATAGAACCAGAGAGCCAGCTGCTTCTGAGGTCAAGGCCAATTACATGGCCAGACTCCTTTTCGCACTCAACGCCATCACATAAGCAGCAATTACTCCTCCCTCCATGTTTCTTCCTCCAAGAAGAAATCTTTGGAGAGTCCGAAAAATGAACATCAGAAGCAGATTCATCAATCGTAAAGCCTTCCTTGAATTTCCACAAGGCGGAGCACTCATCAGCGCGGCCAACTGCCCCTACTGTCTGTGCCTTCTGCTCAAGTGAAAAACAGCTGATGGCATTGAGTAACAGCCAAATAGAACAGCTCACAGAAATGAACTTGGGCCACTGCGAACACGACTCCATTCCCATGGAAACGTTTTTGATGATATATTATGTATGCTAAATATGGCCCTCCTTAATCAAATGTGGAGAAACTAAACTCCTTCATATTGACATCATTACAAAATAATCCACAAAATGGGATAAGTGGTGATAAATAATCCAAGAAATGATGCAAAAAAACTAAGATTTTAGTGGAGAAGAACCAAAGAAGGTCAACAACGGTGAATGCTTTGATAAAAATCAATGGTGTCGCGAGCTATATTTATAGTGGTGTTAGCGTGTTAGCAAGATCTTATTCTGCTGGAATTTTTTCACTCAGAAATAGTCGGTCCGCATGGAAGTCACCTCTAGCACAAATTCTTGTCTGTGAAATCTTCAAAAACTTTAAAACACGCGTAAATATCGTTGAATATCAGATAGTTTCAATCATATTTATACTAGTACTCACGCTGTTTTGAAACTTGTTTTTATTCTTACTGAAGAATGGAGGGATGAAAACGTGCGCTCCTTAAGAGGCAAGATCTCACGATAACTTCTTTAGATTGCCAATAACAGCCACCAACATTGACTTGAAGCCAAGATATTGAAAGGCAAGTCTAGCTTTGCCCCAGTGAAGACTTCGAACCTTGAACCAAATTACAAGCCAAATCTTAAGACAGGAAGAGTAAACTGGTCAGAACATGTGGATAACAGCATGCGTGCATGGACTCACTTCAAGACTTTGAAGACCGACTTTAAAGTCTTTCTTTCAAAACTAACCTCTTCTGCACTTTTACTACATTCTTCGCAAACGTATTTTCAGGTTCGTAAATCATAAAATGTAGTAATCAACAAACCAGGGTCAGTAGTAGAGCACTGTTTTCTATCCTGCAATTTCATTGAAAAGAACCAGATTTGCTCTGTGCCGGACCATCCGGCACAAAACAAATACCGGACTTCTATTGGGAGCTGTTAGATTAATCTAGTGGCTGTGAACAAAAGTTCAATTATTCATGTGGGACCCAGGTGTAAAACAGACACAGAAGTTCTCCATCCCTAAGCCAACGCGCCTCCTTTTGCTTAACCAAAATTTCATTTCATCTCTTTCTTTGCAAATCCAGTGAAAACAAAATACCCAGATCTCATCAACTCTTCCTCCAATTGTTAGGAAATCTCAGAACTTCTGGGTATTTTGAGTTCTGAGATTTCCTAGCAATTGGAGGAAGAGGTGATGAGATCTGGGTATTTTGTTTTCACTAGATTTGCAAAGAAAGAGATGAAATGAAATTTGGGTTAAGCAAAAGGCGGCGCGTTGGCTTGGGGATGGAGAACTTCTGTGTCTGTTTTACACCTGGGCCTCACATGAATAATTGAACTTTTGTTCACAGCCACTAGATCAATCTAACGGCTCCCAATAGAAGTCCGGTATTTGTTTTGTGCCGGACGGTCCGGCACAGAGCAAATCTGTGAAAAGAACTTGATGATTTCAAAACTACATGCAGATGATACATGTAAACGGCTATTCAACAACGCGTTACTGACATCATATACGATATCACTTAATAAGAAAGGATACATATATCTGAGTTAACTTTGATTGAAAAAATATTAAGCATATCTATGATCATAACCTTAAGATACACATTCTGTTTGGGAACAGTGTGATCCAAACACATCAACAACCAGCAGAGTAAAGATAAACAGAAAAGAACATGGAAACAAACAATCAAATTACAGATAGGGTTCTAATAAAACTGTGCACCTTACATCACAACCAACCAGAACATCATGATATCAGGCTTGAAAGCCAGATACTTATACAGGTAAACACATTCAGCAGCAACATAAACACGGATTAAATAAGGACTAATTTCTGTGTCTCCTCCTCCTTGTGCCTCTCGTCTGTCTTTGGCTAAATGTCTCCAGAAACCACTCATGCTTCTTGTTTGCTAAAGTGTTTCCAGCAACCACTCCCACTATTAGCCCACTTAAAACTCCTGGAAGAACCACGTACCAATCAAACTCCATTTGAAATCCAGAGTGCTCACCTCCTTGAAAGATTGATGGTGATGGCGGTGTTGTGCTGTCAGAATCCTCACATTTCCTTGACAAAGGCTTTCCACACAAACCCCAGTTTCCTTGATATGAATCGTTTTGGAAGGTACCAAATTGCTGCTCTTGCGGTCTAGGACCCTAGAGATGGTTGTTGGACACGTTCAAATATGAAAGGAAATGGAGTTCTGCCATATTAGCGGGGATCATTCCTGATAGCTGGTTTCGCGAGAGATCCAACGATTCAAGAGCAGTGGCGGATCCAGGAATTGTTGAGCAAGGGGGCGGAAATTTGAAGACGAAATATCTAGAAAACAACATTATCACTGTTCAGTACACATTAGCAAAATAATGGATTAACGACAGGAGTTTCAGACTCAAACGTCGACAAAATAAAAACAGATATGAAAACACCATATCTCACAATAGTTTAGAGCAATGATGTAGACACAATAACATATGTTTATACTTTTATATAACATGCGCACAAAATTACTTTTATGTAAAGATGGAGGTTCAGACCATGGGTTTTCCAAAACACTACCAAAACATGGATTTTTAACGACCATTTTTCTCTCGACAACTATTCCAGCAATTATGTAACCACTCTTAAAATCTCTTCAGAAAGACAACAAATGCTTAAACTTTGTTCATCAAATGCTTTATTACTCGTTGAAATTTTTTCTGAAGTTTGGTTAACAAAATAGATTATTATCAAGCCAATATAAATCAGAACTAAAACTGGAGATCTCATTTTCCCCAGCCAACTGGAACACTAGGATGTCCACCCTTTAATTGAGGAGCTTTTATGGACAAAATAGGGAATCGGGCAAGGATGAGGGAAGCAAAGCTATGTTCGGTCAAGGCTGTATATGGGATTCCAGCCAGCTTAACATATACTAGTGTAGTTACAGTTTGCACAACATCCAATTTTGAGAAACACTAGGCCATGACTGTTAAACCCACCCCTCCCAATCTCCCTCTTCTGTTTGTTCGTACTTCAGAAATAAGATAGGGATACATGAGATAAACTACCAATCAGGCAAGGCCGAGACAGTCAATAAATGCACCCTCTGAGACATAAATGGCAATAAGAAATAGGGGTGGATGGAGATGGAAGACTTACCTCGCCTTGCCCTGTTGTCAATGATAAGAGTCTCAGAGTGCATATTTTTACTATTCTTTTGGAGAGTTTTAGGTGTTCTATGAGCTTAACTATATTCATTTCATAGAATAATTGCATTTCATGCTCATCAATTGAAATTAAAGAATTCTTATATTTAATTGTCACTTATTGGGTGAAATTATTTACTGTAGGAATTGGTGAGTAAAACATTAGTGAAAGAGCTTAAAGAGGTGGAGGAAATTGGCTCGAACCAGTGCAAGCCCAAGTGGAGCGGTGATGAAGGATTGAAAGTGGGCTGGCTTAATTGCACAAGTGATGACAAAAATGAATAAAGGAACAAAACAGAAGGTCCAAGCGGTGGTGAAGAAGATAGCAGCCATGCTGCTCATACTCCATCAATTCACAATCAATTCTCATTGCCCACTATCATCTCCAAATCAAAGAAGCTATTGCCGTTTCTGTTTGTCTCATTCAACACCACCATCAATTTCAATTAAGGAAGAAGACAAGCTCCAAAGCTCCACATGCCGCCATCACCAAATCAGTCCAACGGCCTCCCTCAACATGCCAATTACTCCATTCACCTTTGGTCCATTAATTCTCATTTGGTGATCAATTTTCATCAATGCCCACTACTCCACAACATTACTCTCAACCAAAGACTACATTATAAAAGGAGGAGTCCACTCATCTCATGGATCATCTTGGCTTTACTTGAATTTTGATTTTTTGTAAGCTTTTTACATTATGTTTTGTTGCTAAAACTCTAGCTAGGGCTAAAGGGAATATTCTTTGTGTAAGTTTGTGAAGTGTTCTTCAATCCAAGTCTTGGTATGAATTGATAATTTCTTATATCTTTGATGTTCAATGTTATTTGTTCTTTTAATCTAATTGATGTTAAGTTCTTTTGCTTTTCATGAGTTCAATCAAGTTTTTCTCATTGTTAAGAATTGACTTAGCATTCTTTCATGATTAGAGAATTGAATTGTGTACTATCATGTGATGAACATTCATTGATAAAAGATGATATTTGGAAAGTAGAATTGGTTTTAACTTCACTATCTTCCGATTAAAGTTTCTTTATGTAAATTTTAATTGAGTTATAATTAGGTTGAAGAACATGACACTACTTGCTTAAAGAATTGAACCTTGATGCCCTAGCATTTTTCTCATTGATACTTTCTTTTTACATTTGATTTGTCTCATCAAATTCATAAAAACAACTCTTATATTTTGGTACGTTTAACCCTTTTCTTTGTGTTCAGACTTTTTGAATCCGCTCCTTGTGGATACGATACTTGGACTCCCGAGTTGATACTACTTGCGATTACTTGCACTTGAGTAAAACGCAACAAGTTTCATGGCGCCGTTGCCGGGGAGTGGGTAAGCAAAAAGGTGTCACGAAAGAAGGTTACGGTAAAGGTTTACTGTTTTAGCGTTTCAAGCTAATTTGGTAAGGCTTTCCTGCTCACTTCTAGTTATTATTATTATTATCATTTTTTTTTATTTTACTTTTCTTTTGTTTTTCTTATTTGCCTCCATACAAAAAAAAAAAAAAAAAATTAGTGTAGTTAGTTTTTATTTAATTTTGTGTTTCTTTGGTTTATGAGATATCGTGACCGGTTTGGTAGATTTGCAAAGAGACCTCAAGTTGAAACCGAATCTTCACAAATGGCTGACGTGAACAACAATAATGATGAAGATAATAATAGTGTTCATAATGATGAGAATCCACCTATTCGAACATTGCATGATTATTTGCATCCTGCTCGTACTAGTGTTCCATCTTGCATTGTTTATCCTGCTAATGGTCGAAATTTTGATTTTAAACCGGGAATGATACAACTTTTGCCTAAATTTCATGGAATGGAATCCGAAAATCCATATTGGCATATGCGTGAGTTTGAGGAAGTTTGTTATACTTTTCCTACACAAGGGTGTGATGCTGACATGGTTTTGCTTAAGCTTTTCCCATTTTCATTGAAAGAAAAAGCAAAAACATGGTTGTATTCATTAAGGTCAAGGTCAATTCAATCATGGTTGGAAATGCAAACTGAATTTTTCAAGAAATTTTTCCCAATTCAAAAGACTAATTCTTTGAAACGACAAATGACCACATTTTCTCAAAAAGAAACCGAGTCTTTACCTCAAGCTTGGGAAAGATTTAAGGATTTGTTGTTGTCTTGTCCGCACCATGGTTTTGAACGCTGGAGGGTTGTAAGTTATTTTTATGATGGTTTACTCCCAAAAGATAGGCAATTCATTGAGATGATGTGTAATGGAAATTTTATGCATAAAGATCCTGATGATGCTTTTGATTTTCTTGATGAACTTGCAGAGAAGTCTCAGATTTGGACTACTCCCAACACCGTTGAAACCAGTTCTCACAAGGCCAAGTCAAACATTTCTAGTGGCGGTATTTATCATCTCAAGGAAGAAGACAATTTGAAAGCTCAATTGGCGACAATGGCTAGGGAAGTTGAAACTCTTAAATCCAAATTTCCTCAAAGAGTAAATTCAGTTGTTAGTCAAGATCATTATGAGGTTTGTGGAGTTTGTGAGGTCATGGGACATGCAACAAAAGATTGTCCAACAATCCCAGCTTTTAAAGAGATGTTGCATGATCAAGCAAATTCTATAAACCAATTTAAAAAGCAATCTCCTTTTTCTGAAAGTTATAATTCACAATGGAAAAATCATCCAAATTTTAGTTGGAGAAATAATCCTAATGATAGTTCTTATCAAAGAAGGACTAATTTTTCCTCTTATTCTCCACAGATAGAAGGACAATCATCTTCAGCTTCATCATCAAGTTTGGAAGATGTTTTGAAGCAATTCATGCAAGCCCAAACTGTCACAAATCAGAGAAATGCCCAGGACATTGGTGAGATCAAGACCACTCTATCTAAACTTACTTCTACGTTGTCAATCCAAGAAAAGGGTAAGCTTCCTTCTCAAGCTCAACCCAATCCTCATGGGCAGGTAAGTACTTCGTCATCTTCTCTGAATAACACACATGAGCATGTTAAGGCCATTACTACTCTTCGTAGTGGAAAAATAATTGGGCAAGATGATTATGAAAAAGAGAAAGAAATTGAAAAAGAGAAATCAGAAAATAAAGGCAATGAAAATGATGATGTAGAAATTTTGAAGTGTCCATTTCCTATACCATTCCCACAAGCACTTAAGTCTTCAAAGAAGAATCAGACTTCAGAAATATTAGAGGTGTTCAAACAAGTTAAAATCAATATTCCTCTTTTAGATGCCATCAAGCAAATCCCCTCATATGCAAAATTTTTGAAGGATTTATGTACTGTTAAGAGGAAGCATCATGTTGAAAAGATTGCATATTTAACTGAAAATGTAAGTGCTATTCTTCAAGCAAACACTCCACTCAAATACAAAGATCCAGGTTGTCCTACGATTTCATGCATCATAGGAAATTTCAGAATTGAACAAGCTTTGTTGGATTTGGGTGCTAGTGTGAATTTGTTGCCTTACTCTGTTTATGTGCAATTGGGTCTTGGTGAATTAAAACCCACCTCTGTGACATTACAATTAGCTGACCGCTCAGTTAAAATTCCAAGAGGTATGTTGGAGGATGTGTTGGTACAGGTAGACAAATTCTATTATCCTGTTGATTTTATTGTTTTGGATACTCAACCAGTTGGTGATTATAGTTCTCAAATTCCAGTTATTCTTGGTAGGCCTTTTCTTGCTACTTCTAATGCCAACATAAATTGCAGGAGTGGGCTTATGCAATTATCATTTGGAAACATGACATTGGAGGTCAACATATTCAATCTTTGCAAGCAGCCAAGAAGCAATGAAAATTGTGAAGCTATCTACATGATTAGCACAATTGTTCAGGATTACTTTAATTCTTCTTGTTATTCAGATCCTTTGCAAAATTGTTTGATAAATATGGATTGTAATTTTGAACTAAATTCAGAAATTAAACAAATATGTTCTTTGTTGGATTCTGCACAGGTTGAGGAGTCGAATGGCTGTGTACCAAAGTTCGAGGAGCTGCCCATTATAGCAAGCTCACAAGCACTAGTCAAAGAAGCTCCAAAGTGTGAATTGAAGCCTCTTCCCGCTGGACTTAAGTATGCTTTCTTGGGTGATAATGAAACATATCCTGTGGTAATCTCTTCTAAACTTGAATCTCACCAAGAAGGTATGTTACTTAATGTTTTGAGAGAGCATAAAGATGCTATTGGCTGGACTTTGTCTGATATTAAGGGAATTAGCCCATTGGTTTGTAATCATAGAATTTTTCTTGAGGAAAAAGCTGAACCTGTTAGACAAGCTCAACGCAGACTTAACCCTACCATGAAAGAAGTTGTTAAAAAGGAAGTTCTTAAATTCTATGATGCTGGTATCATATATCCAATTTCTAACAGTGATTGGGTGAGTCCTACACAGGTTGTTCCGAAGAAATCAGGTGTGACAGTTGTTGAGAATGAGAATGGTGAAATGGTACCATCTAGGGTTACTACTGGATGGCGCATGTGTATAGATTATAGAAAATTGAATTCAGTAACACGAAAGGATCATTTTCCCTTACCATTTCTTGATCAGATTTTAGAAAGAGTTGCAGGGCACATGTATTATTGTTTTCTTGATGGGTATTCCGGATATTACCAAATTGAAATTTCATTAGAAGACCAAGAGAAAACAACTTTTACTTGTCCATTTGGAACTTTTGCCTTTCGAAAAATGCCATTTGGTCTTTGTAATGCACCTGCTACATTTCAACGTTGCATGCTTAGCATTTTTAGTGACATGGTTGAGAAAATTTTAGAAGTATTCATGGATGATATTTCTGTCTTTGGCGATTCATTTTCTGATTGTTTATCTAACTTGGAGAGTGTTCTTATCAGGTGTAAGGAGAAAAACTTGGTGCTCAATTGGGAGAAATGTCAATTCATGGTCACATCCGGCATAGTTCTTGGTCATGTTGTTTCTCAAAGAGGAATTGAAGTTGATAAATCCAAAATTGATTTAATTTCTAATTTACCTATTCCTATGAATGCTAAAGATGTTAGATCTTTCTTGGGACATGCAGGTTTCTACAGGAGGTTTATTCAAAGTTTTAGTGTCATTGCAAGACCATTAAACAATCTGTTGGAGAAAGATGCAAAATTCGAATGGAATCCAGTGTGTCAAGAAGCTTTCGAGAAATTGAGACAAAAGCTCACATCTGCACCAATCATGCAGCCCCCAGATTGGTCTATACCTTTCGAAATCATGTGTGATGCGAGTGATGGTGCCATTGGTGCTGTGTTAGGCCAAAGAAGGGAGAACAAACCTATTGTGATTTATTATGCTAGCAAAACTTTAAATAGTGCACAAAAGAATTACACTACAACTGAAAAAGAATTGCTTGCAGTAGTATTTGCATTGGAAAAATTCAGATCATATATTTTGGGCTCACCAATTGTTGTTTTCACAGATCATTCGGCATTGAAGTATTTGCTCGCTAAGAAGGAAGCCAAGGCAAGGTTAATTAGATGGATTTTGCTTCTCCAAGAGTTTGATCTTACAATCAAAGACAAGAAAGGAGTGGAGAACGTTGTTGCTGACCATCTTTCAAGAATAAATTTTGAAGAGTCTTCTAAACCTTTGCCTATAAATGACTCATTTCCTGATGAAAATTTGTTTAGTGTTTCGAAAATGCCATGGTTCGCTAATATTGTGAATTATCTTGTGACAGGCATGATTCCATCTCATTATACATCACAAGAGAAAAAGAAATTTATGGTAGAGGTGAGAAATTTCTTTTGGGATGATCCTTATCTCTTCAAATATTGCCCAGATCAGGTAATCCGTAGATGTGTTCCTGATGATGAGATTGCTAGTGTTATTTCTTTTTGTCATTCTGAGGCATGTGGTGGCCACTTTTCTTCTAAAAAGACATCTGCAAAGATTCTTCAATGTGGTTTTTATTGGTCTAGATTACATAAAGATGTGTATGAATTCTGTAAAACTTGTCCAAGTTGCCAAAGGTTGGGAAAAGTTACTCGTAGGAATATGATGCCTCTTAACCCAATTTTAGTCATTGAATTATTTGATTGTTGGGGTATTGATTTCATGGGTCATTTTCCTCCATCTTTTGGTTACTTATATATTTTGGTTGCGGTGGATTATGTGTCAAAATGGATTGAGGCTATACCATGTCGAAAGAATGATCACAAAATTGTTTTGAAATTTTTGAAAGAGAATGTGTTGTCCAGGTTTGGTACTCCTAGAGCGATAATCAGTGATGGAGGGTCTCATTTTTGCAACCGACCATTTGAAGCATTGATGAAGAAATATGGAATTAGCCACAAAGTTTCCACTCCGTACCATCCACAGACAAATGGACAAGCCGAGCTTGCAAATAGAGAGATCAAGCAGATTTTAGAAAAGACGGTGAACCCGAATCGGAAAGATTGGTCCTTGAGACTAACTGATGCATTATGGGCATACCGTACAGCTTACAAATCCCCTTTGGGTATGTCTCCATACAGGTTAGTCTATGGTAAGCCTTGTCATTTACCCGTTGAAATTGAACATAAGGCTATCTGGGCAATCAAAATGTTTAACTTTAGCCTTGGAGATGCTGGTGAATTGAGAAAGCTCCAATTGAATGAACTTGAGGAAATAAGGAATGATGCATATGAGAACTCTAGAATTTACAAAGAACGTGCTAAAGTTTTTCATGATAAAAATATTTTAAGGAAAAGTTTTGAGCCTTCTCAACTTGTTCTTTTGTATAATTCTAGACTTCATTTGTTTCCTGGAAAATTGAGAACTAAATGGTCAGGTCCTTTCATTGTTAAGAGAGTTTTTCCATATGGCACTATTGAAATTGAAGATCCCAAGAATGGAAATGTGTTTAAGGTTAATGGTCAGCAACTTAAACCTTATTTGGGAAGATGCGTTCCTGAAGACGAGTCAATTACCTTAACTGATCCCGTCTACCATGGTTGAAAGAACTTCACTTATCTGGTCTGGCTGAAGACGGGTAAACTTAGCGCTATTGGGAGGCAGCCCAACTGTTTGGTATTTCCTTTTCTTGTGTTAGTTTTGTTTAATTTTGTTTCTTTTTGTATTTTCTCTACTGCTTTGGATTTTCTTGTTTTTGGTGTTTATAGGTAATGTTAGAGCTTATATTTGGTGGTACACTAATGGTGTTTCAACATGGAAGTCATGATGGCTGATTTTTGGGGTTCCAAGGGACAAGTACAGTTGCATTTTCATCGAATATTCACCTGGAATCAACCTGGTGCTAGTTGCAACATCAAGCAGTCAATGGATCATGCTTCAAACACCATAATCTGCAAAAACAGAGAAGCTTTTCATACCTTTCTGTTTTTTCCCTTTCAAATTTCAATTTCGTTTTTGCTTTCTTTTTGGTGTGTTTTAATTCGTCATAGCTTCAAATTTCAGTTTTGGTGCTTTTCACATACATTCTTTTCATCTCCGCTTACTTAATCTTTGTACTTACATATACATTGAGGACAATGTCGATTTTAAGTTGGGGGTGGTGGATGTGTTTAGTTCGTTGTTTCTAGCAGTGTGTAGCATTTCATTTCGTTTTTTTTGTTATCCCTTTTTCTATAATTTTTTTTCCAGTTTCTGTACATTTTCTTCATTCTAAGTTTTTTTCTTTAAAAAAAAAAAATATGAAATTTTTTTGAAAAAAAAAAGTATGTTTCTGTTCTGACGAATGAGGTTAGTCAATTGTGGTGCTTTCATGTTTTTATGATCCGCATGCCTAGAGTCGTCAACTTGAGTGCAATGAACTCTGATTATTTGATATCTCATGAATAACTTTAAGATTGAGAGTTGATAGCTGGCTTGATTGGAATGAGAAAGTGTGATGATATGTGAAGTTCCAACTTACTTGCTTGATATCATATACTTAACGTGGCATATCTGAACTTGAATACAGTAGCCTTTGTTGAGAAAGTGAATGTGAAAATGTCCGGCATGCTAAAATGATTACACCCGCACCTATGTGAGATTTTGAGCCTATATTTATAAAGTGTATGCATCTTTTATACTCTTTTTATTCATGTGTGTGATCTTACATGTTGTCCATCTCTAGAACTTGCTTGAGACCTTTTGAAACAATATGTTAAAGTATGCTTCTCAGAAATGATAATAGGCATTAGGACTTGATCACCATTGCCATATAAGCCTGTTCCTATATAAATTTATCTCTTAGTGAACCCTCTTGAGCCTCAATAAGCTTTTTTTCTTTCATGAAACCACTATATGACTTACCATGAAAGCTTAAACACTTTACCTTGCCCAATTCACTGGTAGAGTACTTTTGTTCTTACGGTTTTGTGTTTGAATTATTCAATTTTGAGGGAGAACTTATGAGTCAGTTGGTGGTTGAAAAAAGAAAAAAAAAATGTTGTTGTTGTATAGAAAAGCAAAAAAAAAAAAAAAAAAAAAAAAAAAAAAAGAGAAGAATTAAGTGTTGAAAAAAAAAAAAAAAAAAAAAAAAAAAAGAAAAAAGAAGCCAAAAACGTTGGTTCATGGAGTTTGAAGGAGATATACCATTTTGGTTGAATTTCAGTGCTTAAGTTCTTATTCCTTGTGTGCCTTTACTTCCTTATTGTACTCTATCCAAACCAGTGAATCTTCGTTATTTCCTTACCCTTTTGTTCTGTTAACCTTTGACCTAAGCCTTCTTACAACCAAATGAAAGACCTATTTGATCTGAGAAGGATGCATCTTAATTTGTGGAAATTGGTCCATATGCAAGCATATGGTAGATACTCATGTAATGATCTTTTCAGAGTGAACATAACCTTAAACACTTGAGTGAAAATTTGAGCGTATATCTTGTGAGATAAGGGTTAAACTGATTTGAAACATGCTGGACTGGATTGCATTTGCTTAGTATTGATTTTGGCTATATTCATAACTAGACTTGCTATAAGGTCTATGCGATCTTGATAGTAAGGCTTGTGAACCAAATGTGTTGTTATACTCTATCATTTTGGTCATGTTTATGCGTAAACTCTCTGTCTTAACATTGTTTATGAGTTGAGAATTTTCGTTGAGTTATTTTCTCTTTTGTTGATGACGATTGGCTGCTGGATATTTTAGTTCTTAGACCATACAGGTTGTGCTTGCCTCATTTCATGATGTTTGTGGGTATCGTCGCTGGAAGCCCTCACGAGACTATACTCGTCCTCTATGGGCCACCTAGGGGTTTAAAGGCTTGTTGCATACGCTCAATGCAATCGAGAGTCCTGCGGAAGTGGTTTTATCTTTCTTTTCATATTTCAGTTTTCTTTTTCTGTTCTTTGTTTTGTCTTTCCCTTTTAGTCACTTCAATTGCTAGAGACTAGCAATAAGCTAGTTGGGGACAACTAAGAAAAACGGATAGTCAACAACGAGCAATATGATCTAAATAGAACAAACTATTTTTCAAGGAAAAAAAAAACACAAAAAACTTTTTTTAAAAAAAAAAAAAAAAAAAAAAATAAAAAACACCCCCCCCCTGATAAAGAAACAGCAGAACAAAAAGCCATAAATTACTGACCCCCTAGTAGCAAATTGCTCACAATCATCCAAAACCAAGATTACTTCATATACATTTCCAAATCTCTCCCCAAAGCGTGGAGGTGGCAAAGAAAAGATATTTGAACTTGCTTTGAAACCATCCAAAAAAGAATTCGCACATGATAGCTCTAAGAAAATTAACATGTCCATTAGCAACATATACAACAGTATATTCCACTGCCTAGACAAGTTCAAATACGCCTCTGCCCAAAAAAAACGACATGCCGCTTGGAGGATGAACACAAACGACGCTGCTCCCCATCAATACCAAACGCACCGTTTCTTTAATCAAAACGTGCGTTTCTTTTATCGAAACGGCACAGTTCACTACTTCTTCTTCCTCACTGCACTGGGCAGAATTGCAAACGGCGAGCGAGCGACGCCGTCCTTCTTCTTCTGCCCGGCTTTGGGCGCGAACAAGGGGGCGGACCTGCTCCCAGTCCAACGATTTTCCGTCCACCAGAGGGGCGGCCGCGTACCTCCGCTCTCACGTGGATCCGCCCCTGTTCAAGAGTAGTCAAGTTCCCTAGTGATGAAGGGATATGACCAGTAAGACTGTTTTTGGAAAGGTCAATAACATGAAGCCCTCTTAGATTCCCAATGATGCTTGCTGGGATCTCTCCTTCAAATCGGTTACTCGAGAGATCAATGAATCTAAGAAGATTAGGGCTCTTCAAATACTTCAACTCAAGACCTTTGCCATAAACCGTCATCGAGTAATCAAAATTGTAGATTGTATGTAAAGCAACCAATAAAGTGTCATGGAAATATGCTTGCTCATCTTCATCAATAGATTTCATGCAATTCCAATTCTCTAGGTAGTTAGAGGGTAATGTACCTGAAAAGCCATTATTGCTTATATGATATATCGATGATGCAAAGTTTTGGGAACTCACGGTTGGTTGCAGAATTCCCAATCATGCCATGAAATTTGCTAGACCGCAGAATGAGAGCCCGTAAAACTGGAAGTGCCCCTAACCAAGTTGGAAACATGTCACTGATCTCATTTCTTCCCAAATTTAGAAACTCTAGCTGACGACAGTTGGACATAGATCTTGGTAGTTTCCCTTGCAGATGATTGTAACTTAAATCCGCCATTTTCAATAAACTATTTATGTTTGGACATATTGGAGGGATGTCACCATGAAGAGAGTTGTTATGCAGCTTTAATATTTCGAATGCATTCGATGTCCCTAAACACGGTGGAAGCATACCACTCAGGTTGTTGTTGGACAGATCAAGGATGCGTAGATCATCCAAGTTGCAGAACCATGATGAAATTTCACCCGTGTACTCATTGTTTGCAACAGAATAGGACCTTATCGATGGTGGTGGACGTGGCAGTGATCCTTGTAACCTGTTGGATTTGAGCTCCATAAGCTGTAGATTGTCCAAGGAAGATCAAATGGATTTTGCTCAAATCCTGTTAAAAAGTTGTGGGAGAGGTTGAGATAAAACAAAGACTCTCTATTTGAGCTCCACATCCATTTCGGTATCTGGCCATGAATATTGTTCTGGGATAGGTCTAACTCCACCAAGTCGCTATTGTTCATTAAGAGTTCTAGAAACTTTTTTAAGTTGCATGAACCCAATGCTAGATTTTCTAAACTTGGAAAAGTAGTACCACTTGTTCTGGGCTTGGTGATACGCATAGACAACTTGTTAAACGATAACTGAAGTAGCACCAACTTCTTAAGCTTGGAAAACTCATATAAGTAAAGTAATCCTCAAATTATTGGAGCAAAGGTCAAGATACCCAAGATTTCGAAGCTGAAAGAGAGACTTAGGAATTGCTCCTTGCAAAGTATTGAACCCCAGGTTAAGGTAATAAAGGCGTTTCAACTTGGTAAGCCAAGATGGGATTCGACCGGCTATTTGATTGTAGCTCAAGTCTAGTCCTTCAAGTCGGGTAAGGTTAGCCACAAATAAAGGAAACTCTCCCTTTAGGTAGGCATATCCAAGGCCCAAACTGGAAAGTTTGGTTCGCTTACCGACCCATGACCAGGATTCAGTAACTTGGCCATTTGAAGCTTCGAAGTAGGTGTAACTGTGGTCGAAAAAAAACGCAAGGAAAAGGCAGTCTAACTGTTTAAGGTTCCCAAGTGAAGTTGAAAGATGGGGATAAAAATTACAGTAGGAAATTTTCAACACATTCAAGGAATGAAGGTTTCCAATTGAAGAAGGTAGATGGCCATAGAAATTGGTGCACTGAACATTCAATTCCTTGAAGGGGCTGCTTGTGTTGAGGGCAGGTAAATAACCGGCTAGGTCTTTATTTGACATCAGTTCAAGAACTTGCAATTTTGGCAGGTGAAAAATTCCTACTGGAAATTCCCCATACAACCGGCAATCCCAAAGGCGAAGAGAAATGAGAGTAGATGCATTTACCAAGATACGAGGAACACTAGAGATTATGTCTACCCCACTAAGATGAAGCTGTTTTATGTCTGTCAAATTTTGAAGTAAATTTCTCAGGTCGGCTTTCTTGAGTTCCAAATAATTATCATAATAAGGAAACTTGGAATTGTCAGACAAATCAAGGGCAGACAAATCAAGGGAAGACAACTTTGAAAGCTTTGACTTTCGGATGGAATTTGATGTGCGAAGTAAGAATATGAAAGGTTGAGATTTGTTAGACTGGTAAGGTGCCCTAACCTTGATGGTATCTCAGAGAAAGCGAAGTTGTTGTCTGAGAGGTCAAGCCGGTTCAAGTGAACAAGCTGAAAGAGGCTGCTGCTGTTGGAATTGATTGAACCATAGAGGCAGCTATTGCGGAGGTCAAGGGCAATGACATGGCCAGTGTCCTCATTGCACTCAACACCGTCCCATGAACAACAATCACTCTCATTCTGTTCATTTCTTCCTAGCCTCCAAGATGCAACCTTTGGATAAGCAAAAGGATCCAACAAAGAAGCACTCTTGTATATAGTAAAGCTTTCCTTGAATTGTAACAAGGCCGAGCGCTCATCACCATGGCAAAGTGTCTCTGTGGGCACAAATGAAAAACAGTGGACATCATTCAGCAATAGGAAGACAATACAATGCAGAGAAGTAAACTTGGAGCACCCAGATTCCATTTTATTGGAAATGTTGTTTTCTGGTTATGGAACCGAGTAAAATGAGGCAAAGAAGGTGAGAAGAAGTGATTGCTTGAGTCTCAAGTGTAGAAAAGTAGGATCATAAATAGAGGAATGTTGACTTTGAGCTAAAACCCCACCTAGTGGGAAAAGGCTTTGTTGTTGTTGTTGTTGTTGTTGTTGTTGACTTTGAGCTAAGAATCTTTGTATCTGTTTGAAAGGCCAAAATATTTATCAGTGGCTGATAAATTGGTCCTAGACTTGGCTTTAAGTGGGACAAGACAGGCTAGATTGGCAATATTAGTGGAAAAAGAGATTGAAAGGGTCTGAGTGGGATTAAAAGTTGTCTCTTTTTCAGTGCCCTGTTCTTTTGTTCAAAGTTCAAACAAACCACTCCACTTGATTTCACCTTTCTGAATATCAGCTGGTGATAAGTTGATAGCCGCGTTTGAACCAATCCCATATTGTAAGGCATTGATCTCCACAAATCTTCTTTTCAATTTATCCATTCAAAGCTTATAGACTGCCCATAAAGTCCATCAGAACTGGTGCGCACTTTCAGAATTGTCATTCCAGTCTCAACACTTCAATTTGCGGTGCACAATCCTTACGACTCTAAAGTCAATTGTAACTCTTGTATACTAAACTGTAACTCAATGAGAATTATACTATTTTATCCTTTCTGTTCCGTGATCACAAGACAAATTTAACCAAGAAAATCCTTCTAAAACCAATTAACCAAACATATTACAAGTTGAAGTAACACAAATAGTTTCAAATGGACTTGTGCAGTTTAAACATGAAGCAGACACTTTCATACAGAATACATAACACAATCTCAAATAGGTATAAAGCAAATCAGGCTCTTAAACATGGATTAAGTTCTGCGTCTTGTCATCCTTCTCCTTGTATCTCTCGGCTTCCTTCTCCGGCTAAACTTCTCAACAAACCATGCATGCTGCTTGTTTGCCAAAGTGTTCCCAGCAACGACTCCAACAACAAGCCCACTAACAAATCCTGGCAGAACCACATACCAATCTAATAAGATTTGGAACCCGGCATCTTTAACTTCTTCGTCCAAGCTTGATGGTGGTGGTGGCCTTGAGGTTTCAGAATCCTCACATTTCTTTGACAAAGGATTTCCACGGAGACCTGAGTTTCCCAGATACGAATCGAGTGGGAATGTACTAAATTGTTTGCCAAATGGTATTGGACCCCAAAGATGGTTGTGTGACACATTGAAATATGCAAGGAAATTGAGTTGTGCAAAATTACTGGGGACTTCCCTGAGAGCTGGTTGTTGGAGAGATCTAACTATTCAAGGGTAGTCAAGTTCCCTAACGATGAAGGGATGGGACCAGTGAGAGCATTGTTTGAAAGACTAAGGAAAATAAGGCCTCTTAGATTCCAATGATACCTGCTGGAATCTCCCCTTCAAATCTGTTACCTGATAGATCTATCAGCTTCAGAAGATTGGGGGTGTTTTGATATTGCAGCTCAACATCTTTGCCAAATGTTGTGATTGAAAGATAGTCATTGCAGTGGCGTAGCCAGGATTAATGGTCAGGGGGTACTTTTACAAGTAAAAAAAATTTGAACAAAGTTACCAAAATATTATAATTTTATACAAACTAACAAGGAGATTTAAAACATAATCTCGAAGTATCTCATACTGATTCATTTTCAATACATTTAGATAGTACTCCTCGACGACCTTTCGTCTTTTGAAATCGTTGCATAATTACCTCATTATCTAAACTATGAAAAATATATTTCTCTATATATGCAACCAAGCAATCATTCATCCATACATCACCAATTCGATTCTGTAACCGAGTCTTCACAATATTCATAGCAGAAAAAACTCGCTCCACACTCGCCATTGCAACAGGTAGTGCTAATGTCAAAAGTAAGTACACCAACGGATAAGTTTGATCTTTTTTTTTTCTCAACCATCTTTTGTGCTAGATCACTATCATGGGTAGGGATTCCAACATATACATATGCATAATACAAATCAAACATGGAAATAAATCAATCAAACAATAAATTAAGTGAAAAAACATAACACTAAAACACAAAATAAAAACAAGAAGAGGAAGATTTGCAAACCTTAAAGTGTTAATCCATTCCAATTGGTTGAATATTTGATTCAATTTTGAGTTAGGGTTTTTGAAGAGGTGAGGAGAGAAGAAAGGGAAAGTTGATGAAAGTGAAGTGGATGAGCGGGAAAGAGAGAGTGAAAAGTATAGGTGGCGGTAAAATTTTGGATAAAATATTTTAGGGGGGTAAAATTTTAGAGAATTATCTTTATAATATATAGTTTTTTTTTCCTTTAAAAATCCAGTGGGGGCCGCCTCTCTCCCTCGTGCCTTCGTGGCTCCGCCGCTGAGTCATTGAATCCTACTGAAGAGTCAAATAAGTTAATGCTCGTAGAGGTCTCATAATAAGTGTGCTTGTTTTCATCAACAATTTCAGGAATTCCAAGTCTCTAAGTACTTAGAAGTCAACATACCTGAAAAATCATTGTTATATAAATCGATAATGGACAGCTTTGGGAACTCATGGTTGGTTGAAGGCTTCCCAATCGTGCCATGAAATTGATTAGACCGCAACATGAGAGCCCGTAACAGTGGAAGTGCCCCTAACCATGATGGGAAGATGTCATGTCACTTATTTGATTGTTCTCAATTTTAAGAAACTTCAACTGCATGCAGTTCGCCAGTGATCTTGGTAGCTTCCCTTGAGACTGGTTGTAACTCATATCAACCGCTTCCAGAACATTCTTATTTGACCATAATAGAGGAATATCACCATGAAAAGAATTAGTATGCAGCATCGCTTCTCCAAAAGCACTAGAGTTCCTCAAGCATTGAGGAAGCTTGCCACTCAAATTATTGTTGGACAAATCAAGATAATACAGATCATTCAAGTTGCAGAAGGATGGTGAAACTTCTCCACTAAAACTATTGTTTCTGGCATTATAAGCTATGATGGACTATGGCGGAATTGGCAGGGATCCTTGACACTTGTTAAACTGGAGAGATAAATACAACAGATTTGTCCACGGAATACTGCTTGGATTTTCCTTAAATCCTGTTACGAAGTTGTTGAGACTGAGATAGACCAAAGTTTCTCTACTTGTGTTCCATATCCATTTCGGTACTTGGACATGAATGTTGTTGTCCAAAAGTTGCAAAAGCTGCAATTCATTTTGAGTATTCAAAAACTTTGGAAACTCTGTTAAGTTGCAGGACCTCAAATCCAGAGTCTGAAGCTATGGAACCTTACCATTCAAATTTGTTTTGAGCTTGAATGACAACTTGTTGTAAGACAGTCGAAGATCTCTCAAGTTTTCGAGCTTGGAAATATCAAATTGTGCTGGTCCACTCAACTCGTTATAAGTCAGGTCAAGATATTCAAGATTTTGGAGCTGGAAGATTGATCTAGGAATTCCACCTTGCAAACTGTTATGCCTGAGGTCTAAATAAGTTAGTTTGGTCCGCTTGGAAAGCCAAGATGGGATTTTGCCAGTTATTCTGGTATGCCCCAAGTGGAGAAATTTCAGTTGTGTCAGGTTGGCCAGAAAAGAAGGGAAATCTGGTCCCAAGCTGGCCTGATCAAGACCTAAACCGAAGAGATTGGTCAGGTTTCCAACCCAAGACCAGGAAAAAGAATCTTGTTGGCTTGTCGAATGATTATTTGAAGGAGATAAAAAGACGACATGTCAAAGTAAGTGAGCTCAGTGAGGTTTCTGAGTGAAGGTGGAAGATAGGGATAGAAGTTACATAGATAGAGACCGAACTTATTTAACGAACGAAGGTTTCGAAGAGAAGTAGGCAGATAGCCAGAGAAATTGGTCATCGAAAGAACCAACTTCTTGAAGGAGTTGCTGGTGATGAAGTTAGGAAGATGACCGTTGAGGTGTGTTTAACCCGCAAGATCATGGCCTAATCTTGTTGGTATTTGAGAGAAATTGAGGTGGTTATCAGAGAGGTCAAGCATCTGCAAGTGAACAAGCTGAAAGAGGCTGCTGTTGGAATTGATAGAACCGTAGAGGTAGCTGCTGCTGAGGTCAAGGCCAATGACATGGCCAGAGTTCTCATCGCACTCAACACCGTCCCATGAACAACAGTTAGTCCGGTTCTGACTTCATTCTCGTGTCCAAGATGCAACCTTTGGATACGTAAAAGGATTTGCAAAAGCGGATCTGTCTAGTGTAAACCTTTCCTTGAATTGCAACTAGGCAGAGCACTCACCTAAATCAGAAAGTGTTTGTATCTTACAGAAAACAAGTCGCACCATGAAGATCCCATTTATGATGCGGCGTACTTTTACAATGTTGTTTTGTTTGTTTCACAATGTTTCTTTCCACTAAAAACGTAATTTCGTATCACTACCTCGTACCAATGAAAAAAAAAAAAAAAAAAAAAAAAAAGAGGGTAACATTTTCCGACAATTACTTAGAAACCCATAGCTTATTCCCTCCATCTGGGTTCCATTGAAAAAACACAAACGACGGTGTAATTGTGAAGCAGAGTCAGAGCTCATCGGCCGCCATTTTTTTCATCCTCAACATCCATCAAGGTTAGTGGGTCTTCGTCACCACTTTCTCCAATGCCCTGTTCTTCGTTCAAATGATTCAATCAGTTGTTGAAAACTTCGTAAGAACCCTCGAAATGATGCAAGAAACTTAAATTCCCCAAGACCCATTTCTATAATCTGTGTGTTTAATAGGAAAGTATGAAGCTTTTCCCATTTCGTCGTTTTTCTCGTGTGCCCAGTTCAATTCCTAAAGAACCCACCTTTACAAACCCCGCAATTTCTCATGAAATTTCTGGGAATTTTGGATTCAGGACTCGGAATCCGATACCTATACCCCACAGAACAATCCCTGAACCCACAGGGCAAGACCTTGATTTTGTTAATGTTGCAAACAGCCATCTAATTCACTCTGATTGGGCTAAGCTTAGTTCCTTAGCCTCTGGTTTAAGTGTTTTTAGAGTGAAGCATATATTGCTGAAGATTAAGCAGGACTATGTGCTTTCCCTTGAGTTTTTCAACTGGGTTTCAGCTCAAAACCCGAATTCGCTTACCCTCGAAACTCATTCCATGATCCTCCACATTCTCACTAAATGCCGGAAGTTCAAATCAGCAGAGTCTATTTTGAAAAAGGTTCTTGTTTCTGGTTCCATAGACTTGCCTGCCAAGTTGTTTGAAGCAATGCTGTATTCGTATCGCTTGTGTGATTCCTCTCCTCGTGTTTTTGATTCGTTGTTCAAGACTTTTGCTCATATGAAGAAGTTTAGAAATGCCACAGACACATTTTGTCAGATGAAGGAGTATGGGTTTTTCCCAACAGTTGAGTCTTGCAATGCGTATCTGAGCTCGTTGCTTGATTTGCATAGAGCTGATGTTGCTTTGGGGTTCTACAGAGAAATGCGGCGTTGTAGGATTTCACCGAATGTATATACTCTTAATATGGTTCTGTCTGCTTACTGTAAATTGGGAAAACTGGAGGATGCTGTTGAGGTCCTTGGGAAGATGGAGAGCATGGGTTTTAGTCCTACTGTTGTGTCGTATAATACGCTGATTGCAGGACACTGTGATAAGGGACTTTTGAGTTCGGCTTTGAAGTTCAGAAACTTGATGGCAAAGAATGGATTGCTTCCGAATGTGATTACTTTTAACACGCTCATTGATGGGTTTTGCAAGGGAGGTAAACTGCAAGAAGCAAATAGAATTTTTAGTGAGATGAAACCCGCAAATGTGGCTCCTAATACAGTAACCTACAATACTTTGATCAATGGGTATGGGCAAGCTGGTAATAGTGAGATGGGCGGTAGGCTTTTTGAGGAGATGTCAAGGAATGGAGTAAACACTGATATCCTGACTTACAATGCCTTGATTTTGGGATTTTGCAATGAGGGTAAGACAAAGAAAGCTGCTTATCTTGTGAAAGAACTCGATAAAAAGAACTTTGTTCCGAATGCCTCAACCTTTTCTGCACTTATTGGTGGACAGTGTGCGAGAAAGAACTCGGATCGTGCCTTTGAGATATATAAAAGCATGGTAAGGAGTGGTTGTCATCCAGATGAGCGTACTTTAAAAATGCTGATAACCAGCTTCTGCAATAACAGGGATTTTGATGGTGCAGTCCAAGTCTTGAAAAAAATGCTTGAGAGATCTATTGCTGTTGATCCTGGCATCTTATCTGAATTATGTTTAGGACTTCACAGATGTGGGAAAGAAAGAATGGTGAAGTTGTTATGGGGTGACTTGGAGTCTAGACGCCTCATGCCGCAAGGTTTTGACATGGCTAAAATTTTCACCTCTGTAGTAGTAGATGCCAACTGAATATTCACAGATAGCTTATAAGGTGTACATTGTTTTTGTGGTAAGTTTTAAAGAAAAGCTTGTATTGTATGCTGATCCCATTATTATTTCTGGAGCAAGAACAGATACAGGTTTTATTAGAAGTAAGAAAGCTGTGTTTTGATTGATTTGAGTTGGAAGAGGCCTTTGTTGATTGTTTCCCCAATGTAGCCTTGGCTGTTTTCGAGTTCCTATGAAAGTTGATCACATTTGTTTTCCAAAAGATATCGTTCTTGTATTCAAACCAACCGACGTTTGGGATGTTACTAGAGTTCCACATCACTTGCATTCCTATTCATTACGTCCTGTTATATAATAGCATATAAGAAATGGCACTAAAGCTCAGATCATTCACTGTCTTGTCTGTTCTCGAAGTCCCGGCCAAGTTAAGCCGGCTTGATACCACTCCAGTATTGGCTTCGGGTGGCACAATAATCAAGTGCAAGTCAAGCATTTGGATTACCATAGCAAACCACAAAGATCCAAGAAAAAGAAACATTTGGAATTCCAAAGTGATACAGCTAGACCATTCTCCTTCTAGCTCTAGATGGAATGAATTCACGACATAATATCAGCAAAAGAAAGACCTGGACGGCAAAAGCTTTCATAATAGCATTCTCTTGAACAGTATTCTGATACTAATTTTGGTAAAATTGGCCACATACAACAAATAAAATGTTGTTATCCTTTGTATAATCTATCTGAATTACAACTTTCATATAGCTAGGACCTGCCTACTCAAATAAATCAGAGATTCTAAATACGTCATGATTCATCTTCACCAGCTTCAGCAGCAGCTATCTGAGAATCCAATGTGTTTATGAGCTGCTCGCTTACAGTTTTTGCCACAGATATCATGTCGAGAATGATGCTTGGATCTAGCCCTGCACCACCCCGTTTGGTCAGCCCACAAATGTGCCCTTGCCTATTGACGGAAATAGAAACAGCCGAGTTCATCTGTGACTCCTCTTCCGAAGTGGCATCTACAATATAGTGCCTACCTACCTGAAAGACATGGGCAGGAATCAATACAAGGCAGTATACATTTGCAGTTTGATGAAGGACATAAGAGAAGGTTAATTAATGTCACCTTTGTTAAGGTAACTATGACAGGGATCTTTGATGTGTCAAATTGCAAAAATTCCTCATCGCTTACATCGACCTCTGGTTGCTCATCGCCTGCTGCACCAGCTGCAACATTTACTCGTGGGATGCCTGTATTGCTCAACGCAGCCTTTGGGAACATCAGTTTCGTTATTCTTTCCTTTCTTTAACTTGATTTGGGAACAAAAACTATTGCACTGATTATTAACTTTTCGTTTTTTCTCACATAAAACTCTCTCCAGAGTTCTTCAACAAAAACTATATCTCCTCGTATTGCATTTCTTTGGCAACATAATCACTAAACATTATCAACAGCCAGAAAACTCTTTTCTTCTCCTTACTTCCAGCAAAGCAAACTACAAAAGCATGCATAAACAGATGAGATATACAAGTACCTTTATAGCAGCACCTAGGGCATCTAGCAGATTGCCATCAGAGCTAACAACAAGGCCATCAATGTAAAGATCCCAACAGATCTTTCCTTCCACAACTACCAGAGAAGAAAGCTCAATTCCAGCACCTAGGAAAAAAAGACCTTAAGTTATTAACAGTTCGATTGGATTAAAATGCTTGTACAACTGAGTTATAAACTGTCAAACGAGAAGGTGTGTATAAAAAACAACAAACTCGTTATGCTCATTTCATTTAATGAGAATACTACCAGCTCCACTTTTACCACCCAAGAGGCAGCGTTGAAGAGCAACTGAAAGTTCTGCTGAGAGCTCCTCACCCCCTCTACCCTGTACAGATGTAACCAAATAACATCTTAAAAAGTAGAATATATACATACGTCCTACAAAGGCAAATAGATGTTCATCGTTTGCAATGGATCAGTAAGTTTGTACACCAAGAGGAAAACTTCAGATTGCCTGATCAGATTGCACAAATAGACACATGAGCAGAAACTGG
Organism: Spiraea crenata; assembly: GCA_033992175.1. Taxonomy (NCBI): domain Eukaryota; kingdom Viridiplantae; phylum Streptophyta; class Magnoliopsida; order Rosales; family Rosaceae; genus Spiraea; species Spiraea crenata. Next base: position 1,484,411 of record JAVBHV010000019.1, read on the forward strand.
CATTTAGTGCCGTTATATTTTACCAGAGAATGCATTCTACAAAATCAATAGATTTATATCTACAGGATCATGAAGAAACCAAACTGCCTATATAGCCTCAAATGACAAAGTACAAAATAAGAAGAAAGAGCATAGTCAAAGTGCTAACCTCAAACATAGGTGCTGCAGTTGGACTGCAGTCCACATTTATAACGACCTTTCCTTTGTCAGGCTGCAATGCACTTGGCCTTCCGAGTTCAGCCTGCACTCGGTCAAAATCACGAGGATATAAGATCTCAAGAACAGCAGGGGATGCTCAAATAATTAGACTAACACAAAACCTAAACTTACAGATGAGATTCCGAAACCACATAAACATACGACATTAAAATGGAAGATCATACGATACCTTTACACTGGCAATGACATCCGTGGCGCCCATCCTGACCCTTGCAGAACCATTTGCCTGCACGAAGGCCATTAACAATCGAGATTACAACGAAATAAGTAAAATCCCATATCAAGATAAAACATATGAGACAACATCGAACCTGGGCAATGACTCCAGTTTCGACATAAATGGGCCGTGTGGTCAATCTTTTTCGGCCATCAGTACGAATGTCTTGAGCAATGCCACCCTGTATGAAATGCTTTTCTCCTATAGATAGTCCCACCATTTCTAAACATACCATACGAAAAAAATTACTTCTGAGCAAAACATTGCATTCTACAGTACGCTAAAATCAGCACAAACAATTGGGTCAAAGTAAAGGCAGTTAATTTTGGATTACCAACACATACAAAACAAAGCTAAGGCAATTTCACCAGATGGGTTTAACCAACAGTTAAACTAGAACATTTACCTACCAAACCCAAACAAATTTAAGTAAAAAATTGTACTTGTAAACCATCAAGGAGGGAAATTTACTAAGCAAGGCGATGCTGACGAAGCCCGTCGGCTACGGCGGCGAAGAGGGCGGAGCGGAAGGGAGACGGAGCGAAACGCCGTGAAGCGACTTCAGGGTTTAGGGATTTTCCAAAAATTGAAATTAGGGCTTTGGACCTCCAATTTTCCCTTTAGCGGGAACAGATAGGTGAATTTGTTCGGTGCGGACGTAACCCCATATTCATTCCCTGGAATTCTATAGCTGACTGCCACGTGGGGTTTGTTTAAATCAACGGACGATACGTGGTCTTAGAAATTCTATTATAAGCCGTCCGATTATGACCTGCTTACGTGGCGGACACACATCGCCCGGGAAGGAGATGGATCCAGCACCCATTCTACCACCACTTCCACGAGCTGGAAATTCCAATCTGCAAATTAGGGTTCGTGATTTTTCTAGGGTTTCTCATTTCCTTCGTTTTTTCCGGCGAAATTCAACAGATGGGTCGGTCCCGAGCAGTTTCGCATGCCGCTGCAGACACCCAAAATCAAAGGTCGGTGCAAATTTGTAAGCTTTATGAGATAATTAAGCCGTTGTAAATCAAATTTCGTAATTTGGATCCGAAAAAGTTTGTTTTTTTTTTTTGGTGAATTTCAGCAGGGGAAAGAGAAAGCGAACAGCTTCGGGTGCAGAGAATGCAGAGAATAGTAACACAGGTCAGAAAAGTTTAACCCAAGAAAGTAACGAACCGAAAGGGGCTCTTTACCATTGCAATTACTGCGACAAAGATATATCTGGTAAAATTCGGATCAAGTGTGTGGTGTGTCCGGATTTTGATGTCTGCATTGAGTGTTTTTCAGTTGGGGCTGAGGTTTCTCCTCACAAATGCGACCACCCGTATCGCGTTATGGTCAGTAGCCTTTATGTTGATGCCATTAGTTGCTGTTGTGATTGTGTAATGCCGAACATGTTTATCGTAGGTATATTCGAGTTGTTAAGGATGTTTGCTAGAAAAAGTGTGGCACTTTCTTCGGTTTAGCTATTGTTTTAATGGCCAGAGATGTTTTGAAGAGGATACGCATTGGAAGATTAGGATGAAGTTAAAGTAATGTGCATTGATAGGCCAAAGATTGAAATTGTTTTTTGAGCGAAATCTGTGGAGATTAGCATGATTTTCTTACTTTGCAAGCAACAGCATGAACCCATTTAACCACCTGTTATCTGTCTGCAAACAGATTTGTTTTCAGAAAAATTTACTACGAGCATTTTCTTTCATTTCGTTTTATATGAAATTTTCAGTTTGAGTGTAAAGTTTAGCTCTTTTTCTACTATGAAATCGTATTGGACATTATGAGGTGTTTTTCAGTATATCATGGACTATTAATTATGCTTCTAATATTTGAGGACTTGTTGTTTTGGCAACAGGACAATTTGTCTTTTCCATTTATATGTCTAGACTGGAATGTGGATGAAGAAATGCTACTGCTTGAGGTATTAAATGTACTGATATCTTTGTTTTTATTAAATGCAAAGATAGACCAGTATCTAAAACCGCTTGCTTTTTGGCCATACTGTTTAGGGTATTGAAATGTATGGATTCGGGAATTGGACTGAGGTTTCTGAACATGTGGGAACAAAAACAAGACAGCAGTGTATTGACCATTATAACGCTACATATATGAACTCCCCCTGCTTTCCTGTCCCAGTAAGACCAGTGTTAATTGATGCATGTCTACCTGTAAACACAATGACATATGCAGATGACCATATGCACATATATTATAATAGAAATAAAAAAATAAGCATCGCTAATCGTTTTTATGATATCCACCCAGGACATGTCTCATGTTATGGGAAAGAGCAGAGATGAGCTTCTTGCCTTAGCTAAGGGATCTGCTGAAATGAAGAAAGGTGAGTTTCCATTCATTCTATTTGTGAGGCTTGAATTTTTGAAAGCAGCTCTGTGTATGACAACCTGCATTGTAGCCAACTATATTGTCTGATATATTATAATGATATATGATGGCCTGATGCTGATAGTTTAGACCAGACCATTCAGTAATGTGTATTATTTACTAAAGTAATGCTTGCTAAATTCGGTGGTCTTCTATGGGGCAGGTATTTTTCAAGTAGAACGTATTATATTCCAATGCTTCTTGTTATCTGTTTTTCACGGATACTGATAACCCTTTGTATGAATGATTTCATGTTTCTTCTTCGAAATCACTTGTTTAATATAATGCTCATTGGTCATTTTAGAAATTCCAATCTTTTATCAAATCTACAACTAATGTTTATTGTCTATTTAGAATGTTTGTTTATCTTTTCCCTTTTTCTCAGCAGAAGAGCCCATGCTTGTGGAAATTACGCTGAGAGAAGTGCCTTCCTTTTCACCAGGAGTCAAGTATGGCTGTTTCTGATAAATTTGTATTTACTTTATGTTCAGCTTCTTGTTCACTATTCTTGTTTTAACAGTCATTTAATTTGCTTGATCAGATGTGAAGAATCAAAAAACAATCCACCTTGTAAATCTTCAGCCCACTCAACTGCTGGTACGACCAACATTAACCAGGCAGTTTTTGCTTCTTGAGCATTGTCATTTGTGGTGATATATGTTTCTGTGTCTCTGTTTATGTATGATGGATGAGTCCTAACTGTCTATTTCATCAGATGTTGCCTCAGGTTTGGTTGCCGGTGCTACAAAAAAGAAGGCATCCAATAAAGTGCAGATTAAGGATGAGACTAAAGTCTTTAAATTGGCAGGTATGCTTTTTAGTGTTATATAACTGATCAACATTATTGGTTTAAAGATGTTCATTTTGATGTGTTATTGTCAGCAGAATATCAGAGTGACCGGAGCATTGGTGAGAAAAAACTGAGGACTGTAGGGGAAGAGGGCCCATCTATGACAGAATTAAGTGGCTATAATTTGAAGAGGGAAGAGTTTGAAATTGAATATGACAATGATGCTGAGCAGATATTGGCAGATATGGAATTTAAGGATACTGACACCGATGCTGACCGTGAATTGAAAATACGAGTTCTGCACGTCTATTCACAGAGGTATTTATATGATTACTTTCATAGATTAAAAGCCGATGGAAAGAATACTAACTGAAGTGATTATCTCCTGTTACATTCAGAGGAGATATCTTTCACCTAGCTCATTAAACAACCTTGTTATACCCAATTTGGGAGTTTTGGCAGGCTAGATGAGAGGAAACGTAGAAAGGAATTCATACTTGAAAGAAATCTGCTTTACCCTGACCCTTTTGAGAAGAGCCTCGCACCCGAAGAAAGAGAAATATATCAGCGCTTGAAGGTTTTCATGAGGTTCCATTCAACTGAGGAGCACAAGGAATTTATTAAGAATATCATTGAGGAACAACAAATTGTCAAGAGGATACTAGATCTTCAGGTCTGATGCATGCCTCACAATTGACTTATGTTTACTTATCTCCTTGTATATCCTGTGGCTTGTTCTAGTCTAGTAAGTAATGCTATGCTAATAAGGCTGAATTAGGTTATTGGAAAACGTTATGTTTGTCACATGCTTTTGCAAGCTCATATGCAGCTAAGTCATCCATGTGGGTTACTTGAGCTCAGATATGCTTCACTCTACCATTTCCACAAACCCAAGTATAGGTTCCCACCCATGAGTGTAGCCATATGTTCATTTTTTACATTCTTTAGGGCTGTATCCTCCAAATTGCTAGTGATCCTCCAAATTGCTAGTGGTCATATTACTTAGCTTCTGCTTATATTTTCTGTCTAAACTGAGCAGGAGGCTCGAACTGCTGGCTGTAGAACAGCTGCTGAGGCTACTAGATATCTTGAGGAGAAGAAGAAGGAAAATGAAGAAAATGCTCTAAGGATTAAGGAAAGCTCTCAGGCTGGTGTAAGTGGCAAAATGTCACAGATCAGCCCTCGGGGATCTTTTAAGGGATCCACAGCTTTCCTTCCTGCCACCAAGGACACATTTTCAACTACGCAAGCTATTTCGAGCTCCTTGGATTATTGGGACATCACTGGCCTTGCTGGGTCTGATTTACTCTCCGAAACGGTGATAACTAAGCTTACTGATTTTTGTTCTTGTGTTTGTACCTATATATATTTGTTCCCTGTAACGAATCAACATTCTCATAAATTCTTGGTGCAATACATGCAGGAGAAAAGACTATGCAGTGAGATCAGAGTCCTACCGTCGCACTATCTAAAAATGTTGCAGACCATGTCCAAAGAAATTCTCAGCGGCAATGTTAAGAACAAATCCGATGCACACAGCCTGTTCAAGGTTGAACCAAGTAAAGTCGATAAGGTTTACGATATGCTTTTGCAAAAGGGAATTAGGCCAGCATAGTTTTGTTTCCAATCCTCTTTTTCTTGTAATCTTATAGTGTCGTTTGTCAAATGAAATGAAAAAGCCCATTCCTTGCATTCATTTTGCAAGAATCAAAATATAATATAATCAAGAGCACTGCCATTGTTCATGTTGATTTGCCCATAAAACTTAACCATTAACCATTTACATGCAGCAAATGGTTCAGTCACATGTTACAATGACTTATACAATGAAATGGTATCTTCAGAATTCCAAATATAAACTCAAATGCATTTTGAATGTCGTCTAACTTTACAAAGATTCAATAGCCCTGCACAATGTATTTATTAACTGCTGCACAATAGTGGAAAAGGCAATGAGAATCCTGCAATTATTCACTGTGGATCTCAAAGCCCCCACTGTTCTAAAAGATTAGTCTTGGTATTTTCTGATTGACCAAACAAACAATAATCCAATAGCATGTCAATATAATAAATACAATAGAAAGCAACTAGTCAGATGACCCCCGGAACCTGAACAAACTTAGTCTAGAGAGACTATTAGAGAGAAAGAAACTTGAAAATTAAAAAGCTCTTACAATAAATCCAAAGAAGCTCATATTTTTGTTGTGTGGGGACTACATTTTCTGAAATTGAATCTTAAACTGTCCTCCTCCACAATTTCTCTGTCTCTTTCACAGATCACATATCTAGAACATCTGATGATCTCACCACCCAAGTCAAAAGTACACTTCTGTCAGTCAACTGTAAACTACCCCCTTGCTTCTCCTCTGATCTGTTTTGTCAGTGTCACGATCTCCCCATACCCTACCATATTAGCCCAATTAATAACCAATTGATCATACACTAATTCAGATTCCAACACTATTTCAAATTTCCAATTTTTCACTTTCGGTATTTAGTAAATACCAAACTATTTTGATTTGCTGACACCAACGACAAGAAGACCGTGTCGTTAAGCACATCAAATAGTTCAATATTTATTAAGAAGCGAGCATCTGATATAAAACTGGAATGGCAATGGCTTTTAATCGGCAGCACCGAAGTCCCATAAATGCAATGTCGTATCACTCGAGCAGGCAGCGACATGTCGTTCGTCGCAAACGAATGCATTGACCTCTCCAATCCTTTCCCCAAAACTATACAGATGCTCCCCTCTCTCAACCTCCCAAACCCTAACCGCCCCACCGGCGCACATTAGCGCGTACCCTTGGTTCACGCACCCCATCACCCGCACGTGCGCCGCCCCGCCCACGCTAAATCTGCACACTTCTTCAAACGTGTCCACCCGGCGCACCCTAGCCAAACCCCTACTTCGCACGATAACATACGCCTCCTGGCTGACGTCAGCCGCGGTCACAATTATCCCCCTCCTGTACTCCTCCTCACCCAATACCACCCCCTGATCCCCCAAATCGAATACTATGACCCGCGAACCTGTCCACGCCACTGCGGAAGCCCGGCCTGTGACCCGGACTCGGCCCACGAACTCGGTCATCTCCATAAGCATGTGCCAACCCATCACCGCCTCCGGATCGGTCAACGTTCCGCCGACGAAGGTCAACTGCTCGGTCAATGCGTCCCATATGTGAAACGCCCGACCCGGAACCCCAGCGTAGAGTCCGACCCAGTGTCTATTGGATCCGGTGAAATCGACCAATACGCCGTCATTTACCACGTTGCCCAAATGGGCCCTGCGGGTGATTTGTGGGCCGTTGATGATCGCCACGTGTATATCCCCGTCCAGTGTCGCGAAAGTTAATGTTGAGTCGGTGATAACAATTCCCGTAACGGCTCGGGAGAATCGGCCTAGTAGGTCGCGGAGGTGTGGCCGGAAGGTGCTGACGTGGAGGTTTGTGGCGAGGTCAAAGAGGCGGACAGCGCCGTCGGCGAATCCGCAGGCCAGGTGGGTGTCGGAGAGGGCGAGGCGGCGGCAGGTGAGGCCGTCCGGGTCGTCCACGTCGGATGGGTGAAAGTGGAGCGTTGTGTGGGCCGATCTCCCGATCCGGAAGTTCCTGGCCGCCCGATGCCAGTAGACGAACTCGTCGCGCCATGTGTCCTGGATGAGGTGGTTCCTGCACCAGATGCTGCGCGTAAGTCGATGCCACAGGAGATCGGAACGCGAGACGGCGTGCCAAGTGGAACAAACCTGCAGAGCCAATAAACAAATGCCACGTAGGTGAGACATGGGCTACAGGTAATTTCATGCATGCACGTTGCAATGTATAATAATATAATATAAAGTTCTTCAAAAATTGATATAATATGGTTCTTGACATAATTTACAAATAATTGTGCACGCATGCGTGATGCATATATGTAGGTTAGGGTTAGGTTGGGGTTATCTGGATAGTTAATGTTGGTGTCAGATTTTCATATGAGGTGGGTGTTTTAACCAGGTAAAGGAATGGAACATCGATTAATTAGACCCAAAAAGCATTAAGTACAAGAATAAAAATACAACACACAACACATGAAGGACCAGATAACTTTGTAACTAAGAGCAAACAATGGGCCCCAGTATATATTGACTTCTGATTTGGAAATGAGGTCGATAATTTCCGACAAGTAAAATGCTATTCAATCTATCTGTGTGTTATAATATAGCTGGAACATGAATTAATTAGTACGTAATAGTGAGAAGGAAATGCGAGAGTTCGATGCCATGCGCGTGAAGGTTGTAGGGATGGTGAGAAGGAGAGGTCGACGATGCGGTGGGGCAGCTAGAGATAGTAGGGGCAGAGTAGTAGAGTTGCAGAAAGTGTACGTAGGAGAAGTAGGGGGAGAAATGATATTTAGGTAGGGAGTGTGTCAGAGAAACAAGACATCAGTCAGAGCAAAGTCTGAATAAAGCAGTGGCAGCTGTGTAGTGTACGTGTACGTATTTCCCCTAAATACGGCATCTTCAAATCCTTCAGATCTGTATGTAATTAAATTCATGTACAAAAGGGCAGGGAAGGGGGACATTTGATCCTTCTATCATGGAGGAGAGACTGGAGACTGACACTGCTAGAAGTCCTACTACCTAGCTCTTTTATTACTTGTTTAGTTATCACTCAATTTAAATACCGTCAAACATCTTATACATATTGTACCACCAAGTACACGACTTTACCCTATTTGCATATCTCACCCTTGTGCATAAATGTCCAGGTGGAATTAAAGAGAAATACTTTTCCTGATTAACACATGTTCAAGACTTAGGATACGTTTAGTTGGAAAATAAATGATTGATAAGGATATAATTATAATTGATAAAAGTAAAATTATCGGAATTAATGGTGGAAATAAAAATAAAACTCATTATATTACTTGATTATGTTATATAAAAATAAAAAAATACTGAAATTAGAATAAATATGTTAATTTTATCATTATAATTTTACTATTTTTCTAGTTGAATAATTTTTAAAGATAAAATAATAAAAATAAGAATTACATTTTATAACAACGGGAATACAAATCCCATCTTCACATGGATCCCACTATTTTTTTCATGGACCCGGAAAGGATTTTTTATCCCTATAGGAAGCTACTCATTTTGCTTCCCAAACATCTCATTCTCACGCCCAAGGAAGCAACTAAACACACCCTAAAACTCTTTTTAGAAAATGTTTGTTCGGGGAAAAGTACAAAGACTAGGACTTAGTGTAGGTGGTCAAGTGTGGTCCATACATGAAACATATACCTACAAACATAAAGTTTTTCCCAAGCCTTGGAACACACATTGGCACATAAGATATGGTCCTTGCACACAAACATAAAACATAGGATTGCAAATTTTTGTGTACTTCCCCACAAATAGTTTCTCTTTCATTTCCAAGAAAGGTGTTTTCGTAGCCAAAGCCTGTCTCGTTAAAAGAAGCGAACCTTTTCCAATCCCTCACTATACACATCTTTGACTCTTTTATCCTACTTGGAAAAAGTTTATCCTTACCCGTGCAACTCCACTTACCTTTTCCTCCTAATTTTCATGCTTGAATTAATTAATAATGTTATCAGTTACCATTCTATCTATATCTACTTTTCTACTTTTAAATATGAGCAAGAGGGGTTTATCTTAACAATTTTATAATCTAAACTATTTTTATATAGCTACGCATCCAAAGCAGTGGTCAACCATTAAGAAGAAGAAAAGGCCAAAGAAAGACAAAAGAGCAAACGGAAAGAAACAAGAAGCAAAGCACATAGAACAAGAGGCAAGCCATAGGGTAGGGGATTGCATGCCAAGTAGAGACAAGCACACCTCTGGAGTTGACAAGTAGAGATGAACTCAGGCATTGGGCACCATGTGCTCCATGGCCTTTGCCACATGCATGCAGGTTTCTTTTACATGCCACTTACAAGTATACAACACACACCCCCATCCACTGTCGGATATACATCTCACGCTCAACCCTCCATGCGGTGCAAAATGTATACGTCATTAATATCACTGTTTCGATGTTTCAATCTAACAATCTTTTTATGTGATTATTACATTTATGATAATATTACTGTTTCGATATTTCACTCTCCATATGCTGAAAAATGTGTATGTGTAATGTCACGTTTTCAGTTTTTCAATCTGATTACATATTGTTACACATTTCCAGACTTTCGAAATTCACACTAATCAACAGTTATCAATCATACATTTCCATTCAAGTACCGTTTTAAATTGTCTCAGTTCGTTTGTTATTCAAAGAGGACATCCCATGATTAGCATTAGCATTAGCATTTTCCTAGTAGTCGGACCGACCCATATAAAAACATTCCAATAGACATCAATATAAAAAGGGAAGATGAACCTTTTGTACGTTTACTATAATGAATTGTTGTACTTTGAATTCCAGTTTAATCTCTTTCCTACCTTCTCAAAAAAAAAAAAAACTGTCTTTCCTAAGTTTAATGAACGTAAAAGAAAAGAGCAAACAATGGCAGTAAAGTTGGGTAAAGAAAGTATTATAACTGAAAAAAAAAAAGAAACGTGAGCTAAAAATAGAAACGGAAGCAGGAAAACAGACCAGACACAGCAATTGTACCAACAGTTCCCTAAATTTTGCTAAATTTTGCTAAACACTGTGAAATGATAAAAACCAATAAAAATTGATATTGAAAGTTGAGAGAAAAAATCTTGAGCTTAAAAGGGTAAAAGAGAAAATCAACCCCAAAAGAGTCCTTTTACATTAGATTTGGAAATGAAAATGATGAAACCGAAATGGACACCACAACTTATTTTTTGGTCGATGTGAAGAAAGAGCCAAAGAAGCCAATAACAAGAAAACCAGAACCTTGTGAAAGGGACATTGTGAAATTAAATTGGATAGAGAAGAATGAGATTGACCCATCAAAGAATTAAAAGCAATTGCTGCTTTCAGAAAAACCAAAATAGTTTCTTCTCTTAGATGCTCTATCGCTAGAGCTAGCTAAGCTATGCCAAATCTAATTTGTTAAAAAATAAAAAGGCAACCAAATATTGTCAATAGGTCAACAACAGCAAACTCACAATTAAATTTGAACCTATCTATTACTATGACTATTGAGGGTGGTGAATTAGAACTCGAGAATAGAAATACAACTCGACTAACAGATTAGTGAAGGAGTTTCTATAGAAGATCCCTGAGATTCGCCCCCATTTTTATACAAACTCTTAATCAAAATTTACTTAACTTCCATGTATGTAAAAATTGTTGACCAGAATAGAAAATGATGAGTGGAATTTTGATTTGTTATTTAATTTGAATAGGGAATGTGTACCTGAAATACATTGGCGAGGGCAGGAGCAGCGGCAAGTCGTCCGATGGAAATAGAGGCGTCAATGGCGACTTGGGCAGCTAGGGCTTCCACAAAGGGCTCCGGCCACACCTCATTTACGGCACGTCGTCTAGAGGAGGATGGGCCTTCAAAATCAGCACCGTCTCTTTGTTGTACATTGCTTGGTCCAGCTGCATTGGTGTCGTTTCCATCTTGGGATGACGATGAGGAAGTTGATGAAGAAGAAGACATGAATAACGGAAGAAGAAAAGGTTGAGAAGAAGAAGAAGAATGTGGTAAAAAGTGGGGAAAGACTTGAGAAAGGAAAACAGGAGGACAAAAAGGTAGGAATGAAGACACAATTTAACTGAGGGACCCCAAAAGAGAGGGTCTTTGGGATTCTTTGGATTATTATATATGCAAAACTCACACTCCTGATTTGTGCTTCATAATTCATAATCACTTGTGAGATTTTGTAATTTAAGTTCACTCATAACTCATAATATGTGGTTGTCCACTATTTCATTGACCCCTTTTTCAAGTGAAATAGTGTAACTGTCTCTGTCAATTTTTTTCGTTTCATATTTCTTTTGTGATAGTAAGTTGACGCAAATATTGTTCTCGCTATTATCTAATGTATTGTTCTGCATTTTTCTTTAAAACGTACATAATACAGTTAAATCTCTATATAATTATAAGGTTAGGATCATATGATTTTTATAACTATAAGAAGGTTATTCTTTAAAAGAGTTATGACTAGCAAAATTAATATTTTACTTAATTTTTTTTTTGTAAGGATTTTCTTACGTAACCTACATTATATGAGTTTTTTTCCTTATTGAGGGAGTAAATCTAGATTATATTACTTGACATCAATTAGTATCGAATTTTTTTTTTTTTTCACTTTTCTTCCTAGAATAGCTGCCATATCACTCAAGTGATCTCTAACTTCATACAACAATGGATAGATATTTAACTTCATCTCAAATTTTTATTGTAGTATCAAGTACTATATTTTTGGTCTTATTGTAATTATGACTATATGGAGCGAAATTTCTAAGAACGGGATTCCCAAAATACATGGAATATGACAATATAGAGGCTATTCCAAAATGTAACTGGTCCCAAGTTGGGACTAAGAAATTTTATGATTATATGGAGGTTTTAAAGTAGTACTTGTATCTCACAATACGCAATGGTCGGCTTTCGAATTTGGTGGTGAAAATTTAATATTGTTTATATTTTTTAGTGACAGTTTCACAGCGTTATTTTTATTTTGAAACGTATATAATACTATTAATACTAGTATGCAATACCAATGATGAAAACTAAACACTTCTTTATCCAAATGACTCCTGCCACTCTATTTCAGTTTCAATTTGCCTCATATAACTCCAGTTATCTCAATTTGCCTCCTGCCACTCTATTTTAATCTCAGTTTTGTCTTGGCAACCCAAATCCGTTATTTCATAGTTAACGGTTGTCACGTGGCAAATTATTATTGGCCCAAAAAATTGGGCCCACAGTAATTGAAGCTGCACAATTTATACATTAAATAATGAATTAATTAATAAATTAAGCTAATTTACCCTAGTAAAAAACCCACACAAATCTGGGCGGGGGAAAACAAATCTGGGGGAGGGAAGTTGCGGGAAAATTGCTCCAAAATCCCTGACATTCATCTTTCCCAGAAGCATAATACCCCAAATTACACCAATTCTTAGTTGTGTGTTGAGAAAAAAAAATGAGAAGAAACAACATGAAAACCCTAATTTCTCGATAAGAGACCAATTCATTCTAACCCTAGATTTGTGTGGGTTTTTACTAGGGTAAATTAGCTTAATTTATTATTTAATTTATTAATTAATGTATAAATTGTGCAGCTTTAATTACTGTGTGCCCCAATTTTTTTTGGGCCAAATAATAATTTGCCATGGGATAGCCGTTAACTATGAATTAACGAATTTGGGTTGCGAAAGCAAACTGAGACTGAAATAGAGTAGCAGGAGGCAAATTGAGACAACTGGAGTTACATGAGACTGAGACTAAAATAGAGTGGCAGGAGGCATTTGGATAAATAAGTGAAAACTAAACATCATTGTTCTCTTAGTTTTATTATTTCACATATCTTTTGTGACAGTTCAAATAACGTAACGTTATTCTCTCTTTATGAGTTATCGTTTTGCAGTTGCTTTTTTAACAAACAATTTCCCCAGTTTTAAAAATCCTCTCCAAGAAACCCTAGGCTCCCCTCTCCAAAAGCCCCAAAACACAAATCCCCCGCCGCCGGCCTCCTGGCTTGCCCAGGGGTCGGCTGGCCACCACACCTTCCTTTTGCGTTAGTCTTTTCCTTTTGCTTGAGTCTTTTCCTTTTGCAGGCTTCCGGCCTCCACCTCCATTCTTTTTTCTACTCCCATGGCTGCTAGTGCCCTTTGTTGCAGGCAAGATGGATCTTTGGTGCTCCGAATCTGTTTTTCCGATTGATGGTGGTGCTGGGTTTGTAGTCAATAAGGATTGCATTTAGTTGATTTTGGTGCTTGGCTAGGCTTTCTTTCGGATCCTTGCATCCATTTCACGTATGGTTTTCTGATTTTTACAGCCCATCTTCATCCTTTCACTAGATTTGAAAGTTTGGAGTTGGGGGGGTCAGAACCCATGCCGGATTTGGCGATTTTCTCTTCAGATTTGTATAGCTCTTGCTTTTGCAAGTAATTGTTGTCAGATCTGGAAGGATTGTTATGCAGGTGTGCAGATCGAAGTCTTCAAGTCATCAATAAAGTTGATTAGTTGAATAGTTGGGTTCTGGTTTGACGAGATCGGCATAAACACCCGATCTTTGTTTTTAGTTTTTTAGTTGTTTGGTTTGTAGTAATAGGTTTTATGGAGCCTGTTTTCTCTCGATTGAGCTGTAATTAGTTGCAGTTAATCGTTGGAAGGTCCTTTTTCAGTTGTAGGAGATTACTCATAGTGAGTATGGTTTATTCTCTGGATTGGATTGTTGAGTATGGGATACTTGTTTTACCAAGAGTCCTTTAATTGTACTCCTGTTTGGTTATCCAAACACTTATCAATATATTTTTCTTGATAAAAAAAAAAAAACAAACAATTTCCCAGTTTCGAAATGGGAGGATAAATACTCAAATTTTGAAAAGTGAAAAATATTCGGGCTTGTTCTTCCATAATGACCAGTTAAGAAGAGGAGCTATTTAGGGGGTGGTTTTAATTTGGCGCGCAGGAAAGACGGCGCTGAGTTTTCTCTTCAGGGTTAAGGGGACCGCAGGGCTTTAGGCTTAGCCCCCCTGGATTTTTCAGGGGATTTTTACAACTACCTACTCTTTGGTCCTTTTGGTGTACTCTACTCTCACTTTTGCAGATTCATTATCAAGAAAATAGGCTTACTAGTTTCCCACAAGCAAAAGTGATAAAAAACACCACCACATTTGGGTCATCTAATCTAATTATTAAAAAATATTCAACCGAATAATTATTATCCTTTTCTGTGTGTTGTCTGTCTTAAGTAGTTTTGGGAAAGTTTTGGTAATTGTGGCTTTGTGGCTCTGAGCACCGGGGATTTTTTTTTTTTTTTTTTTTTTTTTCAATGGAAGCACTTTTGGATTAATTGGTTTCAATATGCAAATGAGATAAAATGCTTTCCGTTTCAAACTTCAATTTGGACCTGACATGTGAGATTACAGCTTACATCATTAAGTCGTCTTTACTAAGAAATTTTAAATTTGACTCAAAAGTTAGCTGTTTTGAGCCTTTGAGATGGTCGTCAAAGGAGCAATGGAACAAGAATTCAGTTTTTTACCTAATGGCCTAGCCTCAAATAAAATTAAGTCATTTTGACTAAAAAGTTATATAACTAAATTTTTATTATTTAAAAAATAATTTTAAAGATCTAAATAATTTCTTAATTTTATTATTTGTAATAATTGAGAGTTCTTGTATGTGGACTTAACAAATTTGGTATGAGCATCACAAAAAAGGAAGTTAAAGAGCTAAAAGTATTCATCCCTTAAGCTCTTTAGCTTTTTTTGTGGCAGTTTATTCCTTTAACTATCACATTAATAAAGATAATTTTTTACAGAATAATAAGGCTAATATTGTTTAAACTATTTCTAAATTTCAATTGCATAAATGATCTCACAAAACGGGGTTGAAACAAGGAAAGGCGTACAGACCCTCAAACGAATGTCGAGACAATTTATGTTAGGTGTGACCTGATATAAGTTGACGAAAAGGGGTACTGTATATTTCATTGTGAACCAATCAATTAGTAGTGTAGTTGACGATTTTAGATTCAATGAACTTGGGGCGTGATGATGCTAGCTTATGCAACAATGAAGTGAAGTGTTAAATATGTCCGGCATTGTCGTACCACCGGGACCGCAACACATGATAGGAGATGATGAACATTGCGCCATGCACACAACACAACTACTTGTTGGCTATTTCTGTGAGCAAATTTGGATAATAAATAGAATTCCAATGATAATGATTTGGTATATGTACTCGAGAAAGGCTCTCATGTACTTATTACATAAATGCATTAATATTTCAAATCAATTAGAAAATGTCACATGTATAAAAATTATCATAAGTCCATCATGTGAGATTGGAATTTATAATTTTTTAAATGTTACAATTTTTCTTTGTGGTATGTTAATTCTTAATTTTTTTTTCGGATGCAATTATTGGTATTCTAAAAAAAAATTATTGTGCATTTCATTTTTAGGATGTAAAAAAATATATAAAATAAAAGAAATGTATAATTATTTTTTAAAAATATAAATAATATTTACTTTTTTCTCCACTAATGCACATGCTAATTTTTTTAAAAATATTTATCTCTTAAAAGAGCGCGTGGTAATTAAGAAGAAGACAGAGAAGGGAGAAGAGGTGCTGGGACCCGCCAGAGGAAGAGAGAAGGGAGGGAAGAAGTGCTTTTTGACTAGAATGGCATGCTCATGTCTAATCAGCTAGACTTGTCTCGATGGAATAATATATATAACTGCAGCAGAAGCATCTCATCTTTTACCAAAGTACAACAGCTCTTATCTTGCAAAAATTTTGCAAGAAAATTTCAAGGGAAAATGGGAAAATAGAGTAGCTAGCTAGGTACCTAGTGAAGTAAATGAACAGTAGGGTGCAAGCTAAGGCTTTCTGGTACACTCAGTCTGTAACTATCATAATAAACCATATATCCTCTCAAAGACACAGGTAGAGCCCATCACTGCTCTACTGCCTGCCTCTCCTTCCTCTGGCCTTCTGCTCTCTTTGCAGCTCTCTTTGCAGCTCTCTCCTTCATGCGGTTGAGAATGTGTTGTGAAAAGTTCTACATTGGATAGTTAAGGGATCTTGGTGGTATTCATAAAGGATTGGGCTACTCCCCTATTGCCAATTGGTAGGGTGGAACCTCAATTTCCTTCATGGTATCAGAGCAAGATTGCTCACGTGTTGGCTTAACAGCCGCACGTGTTCACCGTCCCCGGTGTGTTGTTCATGCGTCTTGAGAGTCGCCACGCGTGAGGGGGCGTGTTGAGAATGTGGTGTGAAAAGTCCCACATTGGCTAGTTAAAGGACCTTGGTGGTATTCATAAAAGATTGGACTACTCCCCCCATTGCCAATTGGTTTTGGGGTGGAACCTCAATTTCCTTCACAGGCTTCACATTTCAGAAAAAGGGAGAGCTGTTAGAGCAAGTGCACCTCGACACCAATTGGTGGGTGCGATTGACGGAAATGACCTCGAGCGAGGTCAATATGCCTTCAGCGTAGCCAAATCGGCCGGCGTGATCAATGGGTCAGGCGAGGGTGAGGGCGACTATTGCCTTCGCTCGCTAATGTCAGCGCACTACTGGTTTTTTTTATAATTTGGACTTTTGATCTAGACCGTTGGATGAAATGAGAAAACAATCTTGGCAGTTGATATTGAGGTTTATTTTGTAAATATTTTCTTTTTTGGGGTTGTTTTGTAATTCTAATTGCTAATTTTGCCAAAATGATCTGGGCCACATTTCTTTTTTATTTTTAAAAATTTTAAAAAAACCCCTAAATTTTATTTTTTTAATTTTAAAAAAACCACATATGTTCCAATTACCTTTGCCTTAAGGCAATTGGTAAAATATGGATGGAAACAACTAAAATTGCCTTCACAATTGCCCCAGGGCAATTTGTACCTTCGGGGTGGAGATGTTCTTAGGTACATTCTATTTTTTTTTTCCTCTAAACACCATGAATTTTTTTATAACATATAATTACATTTGTACTCTTATATAAAATTACACCTAAGAATTTAATTTCTGTACACCTATATAAAATCATGGAAACCCATCTAAGTTTAGAAAAAAAAAAATGTTATTTCCACTATACTATCTCTTGCATCCTACTCTATCTTTATAAACTCTAAATCTCATACAATCTTCTATTTTTGATAAAAGACACAATGAAAAAGGATGAATCCAAATAAGAAAAGATAAGAATTCCCATACAAATCAAGCAAAGTTTCTGCCTCCCATGCTTCAAAACAAATCTAGTGAATTTCCTTGAATATAAATTTGAGTTTTTGGTGAATCCTATAGACCAAACGAGGTAGGGAGAAATGAGTTTAGCAAAATATAATTTTAGATGTCAAAAGAAAAATTGAAAAGTGCTCAAGAAAATTTATCCAATAAACTAAATGATGGGTATATGTGAAAAATTATAATCAAATTTAGGTGTTCGAAGTTGTTTTAAAAAATACAATAGGTGTCCAAAGAAGAGAATGTAGATAATAGTTCTCAAATTTAATCAGACTTTCAATGGTTGCATCGGTACATAATGCGCTTAACTCATATGGTTAATATGCGCATTGATGGGAATTTAAATAGCCATTGCAATTGGTTGGTAGTTCAATGAAGCAACAACAGACGGGTCTACAACAAGTATAGTGAAACGCATTGGGCTAAAACATGTCACAGATTCAAACCACACCGATAGTGTTTCTTAGAGCATTTTGGTTCCATGATGAAAATCAACATAATCATATTCTCCATTGCACAAATATTCGACTTGCATCTCCGTGAATCACGAATGCTATTTCTAATGATTATCAACTACAAAACAGAAGCATTGGTATTTCAGTGTCTGCATTGAAGAGAACCAATGGCTGAAAATGGCAACAAGAATCGGCCGGGCAAAAACTTTTACGAGTCATCATCACCTAGATCTCCCCATCTAACATTGTACTTAGCAGCGAGATAATGAGGTCCTACAGGTCCTCTACTACCATAGGGGTACAGCTCGGGAGCAATCTTCTTCTCTTCGAGCTCCTTCAACAATGGTGTGAATAGTGCCCAAGCAGCATCAAGCTCATCACTTCTAATGAACAACCTTCTTTCCCCTTCAATTGCATCTAACAGTAGCCTCTCATATGCATCTGGTATTTCTCTTGGATACCTTCAAAAACAGAATCAAATTCTTAACAACACCTTCGTTATATATACAGTGCACCGACAGTGCTGCATTCTTACTATGCACAAAAGTTTAGGTTTATTAACATTAGTTCTAATGTCTATGCCATCAGTTGGTAGTGCTGCCTTGAAATTGTATACTGTACTGGCATATTCATATGGAAGAATAGGACTAAAATGGATTCTCTCAAGAAACGAAGCAGTTGACAGACATAAGCTTGTTGCTACTCCTACCAATTTAGGTTCAAGATTAAGAATCTGCAACTATGGTTAGAAGCTACCTTTTTCATTTTTAAAGTGGTCTTAGTAAGTGTTCAAATTCTAGGTTTATTGAAATAGGTGAGATTAAGACCATACCTTGAACTATAAAGCAAATTTAGGACGCTTTGATCTAGTCTCATTCCAAGACCAGGGACTTTGTTGTTGATCTTCAGATATATAGCTTCATCAGGTTGTACACGAATCACAAGCTCATTTGTCGCCTTATCTAGATCAGTTCCAAAGTTCCTCTTGTACAAGTTACCGGGGACATGTCTGAATTGGACTCTGATCTCTGCTCTGGGTAATTATAACGGACAATTTTTTGTCATCAGTTATTGACATCTCACGAAACTTATGAATATTAAAACAAATCATCCTTAATAAAAATGAAACATATAACATACCTTTTAGTATGAAGGGCCTTTCCTGCTTTCATCAAGAAAGGAACCCCATCCCATCTGGCATTATCAATAAAGAGAGCTGCTGCTGCAAATGTAGGGGTGAGACTGCCTTTTGTCACAGTTGGGTCATCTATATAAGCAGGATATAATTTACTTCCTTTGCTGTGGCCCTTATATTGACCAATGACTACATCTTCAAGCAGCAATGGCCTCATTGATCTTAGAACCTTTACCTGAGCTCACACCATCTCCACCAATCAAATACATTAAGATAGGATTGCCATAACATTCTGGGATGAAAATTCCAAAAGCCACAACTTTTACATTAAAGACAAGGAGATGAAGAACTGACAATACCTTTTCATTCCTAATGTCTTCAGCATCTAGGCTGACTGGTGTTTCCATAGCAAACAGTGCTAGTATTTGCAGAAGATGGTTTTGCATTATGTCTCGTATAATTCCGTACTTATCAAAATATCTAGAAGGAAGTTTAACTGCAGTCAGTTGATTGAATGGTTTTATGTCGTACTACATTTTCAAGGAAGAAACTCACCCCCCTCTTCCCTCTGTACCAAAATCTTCAGAAAATATTAGTTGCACATTACGAATGTAGTTTCGGGACCAGATAGGTTCGAAAACAAGATTAGAGAAGCGAAGCACCGACAGATTTTCCACAAGTTCCTTGCCCAAGTAGTGGTCAATCCTGAAAAGTATTCTCTAGAAGTCAAACTTCTTTCGTTAAATCATGTAAATATGAAAATTGGTTAAGCATGAAAGAACGATTTACCTAAATATTTGGTCTTCAGAAAGGTAGTGCTTGAAACATTTCGTTAGCTCCGCAGATGATTCAGCATCACGACCAAATGGCTTTTCAACAATCACCCTCGTCCACCCATTAGCTGAAGAAGCTCTAAGGCTAGCACATCTGACCACATCCACAAATATGTTTGGAGGTATTGACAAGTAAAACAACCTATTTGACTTGCTTCCACCCTGAAAATGAGCACCTCAAAGATATCAAATTGTTGATCAGAATTTGTTAATCTTTGTCAATGTAAATCAACATACTTTAGAGGGCAGCACAAACAAATCTGTCAGCAAAATGGTTCTTCTTACCATCTACTAGACCACCTTTACGTACATTTTCAGATCAGTACTCAGATCAGTACTTCAGACTATTGCACCATCTCTTAAACTTAACTGGTTTTCATAAGTTTCTCACGTTTACACTTGATAGAAGTTAGAAGTTGAGATCCGACCAAAAGAAAAAAGAAGTCAGAAGTTAAGGAAGGAGTTCCTTTTCAAAGATCCGCTTTTCTTGGGGTAATATGCTAATCTGAAGGAAATTAGGAATAGTGTTGACCTTCACTTGAACAGAACCATGAGAATGCAAAAACATAGTCGGTAAGATTGCTAAGGATGCGTGGCACATAAATACATTGCAATAGATGAACTTATGATTTTGTATGTATTCACATCCAAATAATGAGTTTATAATCTTGCTTTGCTGCAAGATGTAAGAATTCTGTCTTATATTTCAACTTATATTAGTTTATCTTGAATTCGATAATTTATCTGCGTTACAACGTATGAAAGAAAGAAATCTAGTTAGCAAATTACCTCCTTCTCTTTCAGCTTTGAGTCCAGTTCTGCAAAATGCTCCTCAGAATCATACTGCCCAGCATGGTAGAAGCATCTTTTCAAGAACTGATCCATTTTGTCTTCACAGTTTTCCCTGCGAAGCCATTGCTGCATATTAACTTATAGATAATGCAAAGATTTCAGGTGATCACAATACACTGTGGCTCAGCATAGCAAAGCACCTCTTGTCTACCCTGCAAGTTAAGGTTGTGCTAATCATGTTCCTTAGTTCTCCATCTGTCATTTTACTTCGAGCATAACCAAACACCATAAAGTCCTACATGAAGATAACCAGTAGTTAGCTTTTTTGATTACAACCGTTTCAAAGTGAAAATTGATCAACAGAGAAGACTAGAACCTCAGGTAGACAGTCTTCATAATAAAGAGCAAAAAGCGCTGGAAAAATCTTCTTCTTGGCAAGGTCTCCGGAAGCACCAACAACTGTTATGCTTAACTTAGATTCTACATCTTCTGAATCTGATATGGTAAAGGATCCCTCTTTTACGTGTGGTTCAGGGTGCTCTTTTCCCAGAGGATTCCCAGCTGAATAGTACCAAATATTGATCCAACATTAAGCGATGATAATCCGAAGATCAAATTAACCAACTACAAATAGACAGTATATTGCAGACAGCTAAATGGAACACTAAGAAATCCAAATCCAAATTCCTTAGTACATACTTCATCTTCCAAAGTAAACTGCTTTACAATCACTCATTGCAATTTATACGGTCAACGTTTTAATCTTGTGGTCCAATTTACTTGGAACTTACAGCAGAAGCAGTAAAAATGGTTGAAATAAAAAATGCAGACAGTCTGAAAATTAAAGAATTCTTCTTGCTAAGTGCTAAGCATGATATGCGAAAGAAAACTACAAGGTGAAATGCCCAATTCGAGGCAATCAATCAATCACGAACTCAGAGTAGAAGCACAATGCGCAAAAACTAGTCATTGAAAGAAATATACAAAAACAAATTAGTCATTCAAAGAATTATACAAAACTATCAAAAGGGTAAGTTAAGAACAAAAGAAGGATCAAGAAACAAACCGTCATTGAAAGAAACGGCATTGAGTGGATGCCCATTTGAGGATTTGAGCTGAAAGTGCTTTCTGGCGGGGATTCTTGGGTTGTGAGAAACCCATTTGCTGGAATGTGGTTCTCTAGGCAAAGTGATGAACTTGCTGAACTGGGGTGTCTCATTCTTGAATGAAGAGGGTTTGAATGAGGTTGAAGAAGATGAACAAGGGCTCAAGTGTGTAGCCATGCAATAGGGTGAAGGCAAAGCTGAACCTCAATTTTTTTTATTTTTTTTATTTTTAATTTATAGCTTGGAGATAATGTTTTGCTAAATGAATGATATGGAGTGAACATATGGACTTTTCTTCATTAACACTCTCACCTATGCCTTACATCCTCTAGATATAATGATCCAAAAGTAGTGTTTCCTTCTTATGAACAACCAATTTGCATCTAAGCCCACTTTCCTTTCTAACTGCCCCAATTTGCATCCAAAAGTAGTCTTGTGGTGATTGATTTTCAGTTTTTGTTCTACTAATGCAAGTTGAAGTAGCATTGTGGCATTGGCCAAGCCGGTCCAAATCCAAAGCGAAAACGATGTAGTAAATTACACATGAAAGCAATTTGTTGATGGTTTTTGGTGCTAATGTTGTGATTATATTGAACTCAATGTTTTAAAATGTTATGGCGTAAAGTGAAAGGCTCACCGAAGCATAAGCCTCGATATTTAGAGGTATAAGTCTCACGGGATACAGTGAGAAGTAAATAGAATACATTATTAAAAATAATATTGTAGATAAATATTATCAAATATCATTTATCCTTACATAATAAACTTCAAGATAACACTACAATTATTCATATCATCCAACAAATAAATCAAATCTAAACTATATCAATACTTCAGAGCATATCCACCCATGAATGTGGAATTACCTTAAGGCAAGGAAATTAGAACAAATTGCCCTAGGGCAAGGGGACAGGCAATTTGCTTGCCCTCTCTGTTTCCACCCATGAAGGGCGAGGGAGAGGGCAATTCATTCCAAATAATATTTTATTATGCATTTTTAAAAAAAAGTTGGTGTATGGATGAATTGATGAACACTATATATAAAATGTAGGAGTAGGAAATAAGCTTGGTGAATGTATGAGAAACGTAGTGGGTATTTATTGGAAAAAAAAAAAAATTTAGGATTCTTTTTCGGATTTAAAAAATTCAAAAAAATGGACGGCCCATATCTGTGGACCGTTTGAAATTTAACGGTACATATCTTATGACCGTTGTAGGTATTAGTGCGTGTTGATATCATGCATGATGTCAGCACACTCGGATTTTTTTTTTTTTTAAAAAAAAGGGTACGGTGCAAGTGGGCTGACATCAGCATGACATCACGGAAATGAAATGGGCCCCAGGCGAATTAGGTGGTGATTTCCGCCTTCGCCTTCGCTTGCCTCATCCGATTGGGCATTTCGCCTAGCTTATTGTTACCCGGGGAAGCAAGAAGATGAAGATGGGGGCGAACTGGGGTCCAATTAGGCATTTTGCCCGTCCGATTTGAACCCGGTGGAAATGCTCTAATAAACTTCAAATAACACCACAATAAACTAAAATAATTTCACCAAGAATTCAAGATTAAGCATCAAAATACAATCTTTTCGATTTTCTGAACCTAAATCATCACACTCAAAACTCTTTGGGGGTTGTTTATTCAATTTCTTTATAATTGACCCTTGTATATTCAACGTATACAAGGGTGTGCCCCTTATGACTAAGGCGTGTGCCCTTTGCCTCGAATCGTGCCCCTTTTCCCCTGGGGGGGAACCCTTTTTAAAAATTTTTAAAAAAAATTTTTTTTTTTTCCCCCCCCCAGAAAAAAAACACCCCCCCCCCCCCGAGAGAGGCGAGGGGGGAAAAAAATAAAAAAAAAAAACGAAGGCCCCCCCCTTTTAAATTTTTTAAAAACAAAAAAAAAAAAAAAAAAAAAAAAAAAAAAAAAAAAAAAAAAAAAAAAAAACACCCGCACAGCGGGCGGCATACATAAAGGGCTCGTTTGGCACCCTTCACTGACCTGGACTGGACTGGACTAATTTTTATTAGTCCAGTGTCCCATGTTTAGTGCAGGCCAAGACTAATTTAAATGGTGCTAAATAGCACCCGCGTTTCCATTTCACCGGCTTATATAGCGAGCTCCAAAAGGAGCTCGCTAAATAGCACGCTCGCGTAGCCCACAGAGACGCCAACGTTAACAAGGACGCCGACGTCGGTTTTGGAATCCGTGCTCGCCGTTGCTGACCCAGACGCGTGCTCGCTGTTGCTCGCCTCGCCGTCGCTCGCCACACCGTCGCTCACCTCGCCTCGCCTCGCCCGCTCGCCGTCCTCGCCGACCCAGATTCGTGCTTGCCGTCGCACGCCCACGTCGCCCACAACGACGCCAGTGACGGACGCCAACTCCCCTCCTCGCTCATCGCCGGCTTAATTGGATTCTTCATTTGGATTTGGATTTTCAATTTTGGATTTCAATTTGGATTTTTTATTTGGATTTGGATTTTGTGTTTGGATTTTGATTTTCAATTTGGGAAATTTTGGTGAATAGTTGGAGATTGGATGAGTTTTTGTGGGTTTGGTGTTGAATTTGGTGAGTCCGGTTTATTAGTCCTAAGTAGCACCAAACGTTGGTTAGGACTTAGGCCAAGCTACGCCAGTCCAGTCCAGTCCGAACTAATCCCAGAATATTGTCCAGTCCTGTCCTGTCCTGCGTGCCAAACGAGCCCAAAGAGTCCAGGAGAAGAGCTTGATTAACATAAGCCGGAACAATGTTCATCAAAATTCAATCAAAATCCGTAGGATGACCTACACTGGCAAAAGCATCCGCTACAAAGTTTGCCTCCCTATGAACATGAAAATAGTTCTTTTTTTTTTTAATAATGAATTACAATATATATATTGATGCAAGGGAAAGTACATGTTCATTTTTATTTAATAATGAATTACAATAGATATATTGATGCAAGGGAAAGTACAAGGAATTGTAGTCACCACTCAATTTCAAGAAAATAGCAACATGCATACTACACTTACAAGTAGTACCTCAACTGAACCAAACACCTAGTCCATCCATCCGATGGTAAATAAAATTAAAAATCTTGCATATGAGAAAAACAACCTTGCCTGTCTTATTCCTGAAGAAACGTTTAGGACTACTCAATCTGAAAGAAACTGGCTCGTTAACTAAGTGAATCGCAAAAGCCTTCTCTACGAGCATTTTGATAGCTATGCGCTTCTTGTTCTTACTCCCTGGAGGACTCCCAGCCTCTTCTTCGCCTTTTCAGCTTCACTCAAGCCAACATAACAAGAACCAACCATTTGTGCTAGAGTTGGTTCCTTTGGAGTACGAGCCTTGTGGAGGATCTTTAGGGCAACCCAGGCTCGCCAAAGCCACACTACCACCCCTATCGGATCACCAAACACAACAGTCTCCTACCCGGCCTCCGGCCCAACAGTACCAGGCCCAAAACCCAGCTCAAATGAAGCCAGATCATGATTTTTTTGACGCGTCTTGAACTTGCTGCAGCCGTCTTGAAGAAGGAGCGTAGAGAAAGTGCCACGGTAGGGCCTACGGACGCAGATCTTCTGTTCCAGTTTCGGTATTGCAGCTTTGTTCCACTCACCGTAGCTCGACACGTGTTCAAATGACATAAAAAAGAGAACTCGTGTTTTAACTCTGGTTACTTTGTTTGCTTCTTCCGCTGCAAGCCACAATTCATCCCCACCCACCCCAAGTCACCATCGAGCTAGAAGACAACGGCGGAGGTGGCGACGGCTGAGGCGGAGACGGCGGAGAAGACCTGCGAGAGATGAAGATATAAGAGAAGTTGAAAATGTTTTTGTTTTCTATTGATTGAAAAATGGAGGAGATTGGGGCTGGCAAAGCCGACATCTCCGCCGCCCAAATCGCCCCACTGCAATCAAAGATTAAAGTTCAACACTCAAGTAAATGATGATTTTCAGTTGAATTGCTATATTGCCTTATCTGGATTTCTTAAAGCAGTTTAGAAACATCAACAATTGCAGCAGAAAACAAAAACAAACTACAAGGGAGCATCAGAGAAATTAAAGATGCAAAATTTATCATCTGGGTTTTGAAAGAATCACGCTTTTACGAAGTGGGTTGATTAGAAATTTTTAAAAAAGTACCTGATCATCTAGGATTTGAAACTTCATCTTCATGGCATGCACAAATATGCTTTGCAGTCTTCAAAGGGACCAACAGAGATGCAGAAGAAGGCTTATCAGATTCGTCCCTAACAAACGCAGGTCTTCTGTTTCAGGTGGTGCCTCCGCCGTTGTCTTCTAGCTCGATGGTGACTTGGGGTTGGTGGGGATGAATTGTGGATCGGAGCGGAAGAAGCAACAAAGTAACCAGAGGTAAAACGCAAGTTCTCTTTTTTATGTTATTTGAACACGTGTCGCGCTATTGTGAGTGGAATAAAACTGCAATACTGAAACTGGAACAGAAGATCTGCGTCCAGGGGCCTACACACACATTAATAGTAAATTTTATAAATTTGAGGGATGAGATTAAACTGGAGAGTATATTATATGTAAACAATTCCAATTAAGTGTTTATGTTCTCTGTGGGACGACTGAACTCAATAAGAAGTAAAAAAGGAAGTTTTGAGTTCAACCGTCTAACGGGAGAACGAAGAGGTTGTGGTTTGGGGTTGATTACATTTAATATATTCTCTAAAGTCAATCACAGTCTTCAAATTATATTTACCGGTGAATTTTTACTTTAAGCCCTTACAATAGACCCTTACCACATCTTTTATGATGTGCGAAAGTTGCTAGGGCAATTCCTGTCATTCTGCGCCGGGCCATAGATCAAACACTCCTAGTTGTCCAAGATTCTTTTAATGAGACTGTAAATTTCTATTATTAATATCAAAGTCACTCTTCCAATTACTGGTGGCATTTTCGATAGTTTTCATTACAAAGAATGTTGCACAACTGCATCCCCTAATTGCACTCTTCATTATCAATGCTTGAATGCTTCATTTTGAGAAAATGGTGGTTGACTATCCAAGGACATATCATGAGGTATGACATAAACTCCTAAATGACTCCTTTAGTAGATTGGAAATTGCGCATAAAGAGGTTGGGATGAGAGGAATGCGTGCGAGTGCATGTGTAATTTGGGTGAGCAAAGTGTAATCTGCGTGCATACCACTTTGCTCATTCTTATGCGAATCGGAATTGACGAGTGCTTATTGAATGCACTTTATAGTCGGAATTGTAATTAGCCAATATGCCAAGTTTCAAGATCTTCCCTTGATTAAAGCTTTTAAATATTACTTGTCTTAGATTACCAAAACAACGAGCAACCTTTACAAATCTCTATTGAGATGTATGGTATAAAATGGAAACAGATCTTCTGTTCCAGAAAATCTATTGTGGTGAGGTGAGGTGGGGCTGCGTGAAAAATTCAATTAAAAAAAAATCCACAAAAGCAGCTTTGCAACAAAATTGGAACAAATTTTCTGGAACAGAGGATCTGTTTCCGTATAAAATGCACTCAAGGCCAACAGAAACTTTATTTAAAATAATCCTTACCAAAAATCATGAGGCGAGACATAAAAAACTTAAAAGACATGGCATGCATAGGAAGCTGTGCATCATACATACTCGGATTACATCGAGCAAAAATTCAGCCAACTTCCTTCCACATCCACTTCTCTTGCAAATACTCCTGCTATCATCAAGTGCCTTCCTAGAAAATTCGACTGTCCAAGCCTGCACATTATGGTAGAATGTGAACGTTCAATTCTATTTTTTTTAATAATGCACATTATGGTAGAATGTGAACACTCATTTCTATTCAAAACTCCTTTAAACGTTTCCACATCACATGGTAAGAAGATTCATTCAGGCTCTGTCAACGTCAGATGTGTACACTTTTGTTGGCTACTTTTACTTTCTAGGCTGATTGACCAGAGGTCAACCCTTATGATGCAACAACTTGACTTGGAAATTTCGAAAGTCATCACCAACGAAGATTAAGGGACTAATATTAGGGAAAAAGGGTGAAACTTTAGGTGCTCAAAAAAAAAAAAATTCACCAACGAAGATTAAGAGACTAATATTAGAGAAAAAGGGTAGAATTTAGGTGCTCAATTTGAGCACCCAACCACAGGGGTAGGCATAAATTTCGATTTTGGTGGACCGTTCAAGACTGTTTTGGTCATGTTTTAGAAAATTATTGGACGAAACATAAATTTTTATCCTGAAACTGGGACAGTATCGGTTTTGTTAGAATATATCATGTCTCGTCCCGTTTGTCCCGTTTCATAGGTGTCTTCTATTTATTGGTTATATTTAGTAAAGTTTACATAAGTATTATTCACTTGCGCACATCAAATACCAAAATCCCAACAAAATCCAACCCCGACCTCTTCTCTCTCTTCTCATTCGATCTTCTTCTTTCTCTGCCGATTTGAACCCATGGGCGTCAACACCGCCATCTTCTCTCTCAACTTCTTAAATCGTTTCTCACCCAGTCTGAACAAAAATCCTCTAATCTCAAATCCCCCAATTCCACCCAAGTACCCTAAACCCCAAATTGGAAAATTCCACTCACTAAATAATCAAATTGATCTTTGAATTGGAAATGGTAAGTATTTTGTTACTAATTTCTGCTTCCATTAACTATAATTAATTATGAAACAATTACATTTTGATACTATTTTAAGAATACAATACCCAAAAACACTACTACACTTTAAACATTACAAAATAGTACTACTTTTGCCATATGTTAATTTTTAATTGGGTTCTACATTTTTTAAACACTTTTATTGACACATGCTACAGTATCTCCCCTACCCACATCTGTACTCACACACGCTACAGTTCTTTCCCCAAAATTTCCCGATAAACAAAGCCGCAAGTTATGGGTAAACACTCTTTTACCCATAACTTTCTCATCTGGACTCCGTTTGACACGAAATCAATTGGGTTGGATTCGTCTCGTCGCCCTCTTTTCCATAGACACCAAGATTGTAACCCCAGACCTACTGTAGAGAGAGAACAGGGCAGCAACGTCTTCATGTTTTCCGGCGAGATTCTCCGATTCCGGCGACAAATGGGACAAACCACCACCCAAAACTTTATCTTCTCATCATTTTAGACAAAGCCCAACCAACATTGAGCCTTAGTTTGCAGCGGATGAGCCTCACATATTGGTTGAAACTTTCCGGTGAATTTCCGGCGAGTTTCCGGCCAATATAAAGCTTTGTTGGGTTGTTTAGATGAAGATTAATATAAAAATCGTGTGAATTGATGATGAATCAACACAGCTATTCTTTCTTCTTCATTTTGAAGGACTTCCTTCAAATTGAAGGAACACCTTTTTCATTTTGAAGGACTTCCTTCAAATTAGGTAGGTAGATCATTCAATTTGAATGATCACATCCTTCAGATTTTGAAGGAGCACTTCCTTCAATTTGAAGGATCGCATCCTTCAATTTGAAGGAAGTGCTCATTCAGATTTGCAGGAAATTGTCCTTCTGATTTTTGAAGGATCACATCCTTTAATTTGAAGGAGCACATCCTTCAATTTGAAGGAAGTACTCCTTCATATCTGCAGGAAACTGTCCTTCAGATTTTTGAAAGAGCACTTCCTTCAATTTGAAGGATCACATCCTTCAATTTGAAGGAGCACATCCTTCAATTTGAAGGAAGTGCTCCTTCATATTTGCAGGAAACTGTCCTTCAAATTTTGAAGGAGCACTTCATTCAATTTGAAGGAAGCGCTCCTTCAGATCTACAAGAACCTGTCCTTCAGATTTTTTAAGGATCACATCTTTCAGATTTTGGAGGACTTCCTTCATTTTGAAGGAACACTTCCTTCATTTTGAAGGAACACTTCCTTCATTTTGAAGGAAGTCCTCATTCCCCACAAACTTCAAAACACTCTTTTACCCATAACTTTCTCATCCGAACTCCGTTTGACACGAAATCAATTGGGTTGGATTCGTCTCGTCGCCTTCTTTCCATAGACACCAAGATTGTAACCCCAGACCCACTGTAGAGAGAGACCGAAGCAGCAACATCTTCACGTTTTTTGGTGAGGAGCGTGAGTCTCACGCTCGCGTGAGCTGTAGTGGGCTTTTAAGTCTATTTTTGGGAAAGTAGTAGTATTTTGTAATAATTTTATTGTGGTAGTGTTTTTGGGCATAATAAAAGTGTGATAGTAGTTTTTGGCTAGAAGCCCATTAATTATTATAATTCATGGAACTCACCAAGTCAAATTCTGCTTCTTCATTCTTTCCGAATTTGTTGATGTTGCTGAATATGTTCTTTTTTTTTATTTTTTTTTATTTTTTATATTTAGGGTTAAATTACAAATGACGAAATTGAAATCTAAAGCTAGTAGTAGGGCTGCCTCATCCTTAGGAATCTTTCCAACACTAACTACTTCTCCATCTTCTACAGCGGCACCACAAACACCACCACTAGTATTACTCAGCAATTGGTGGTGCCGCTCGACAACATGCCAACTGGTGATAACATATACTACGAACCTCCTCTTGGTGGATCTAGAAAGTATATGTCTAAGGTTTGGGAGCATTTTACTAGCTATTGGGGGTATGACTGTTAAGAAAACTAAGACATATGATGATGTACCTGAGTTTAAAGAGAGGACTAAGTGTAAGTATAGTTCTAAGTATATAGGAGATTTTGTAGCTGATAGTGGGCCTAATAGTACAGGTGTATTACTTAAGTATATTCCTCAGAGCATTTCCACCATTTGCCTCAGGGCAAGAGGCAAAGGGCAAGGAATATACCCAAAAGTCAAGCACTATTCACGGTTGGCCCACCATAATAGTAATCGACTTTCATTTTTTGTTCCACCCGCAAAAGTCAAGGGCATGGGCGATTACTATTCATAAATTCATTTTTAAAATTTTTTTATGCAAAAAAGATAGGTTGAATAAATTTGGTGTAAAAATTGGATTGAGTATTTATATGGAAAAAATTCAAATTTTTGTCTTGAATAATCGCAGCCGTTGACTATTCATCAATTCATTTTTTAAATTTTTTTTATGCAAAAAAGATAGGTTGAATAAATTTAGTATTCTGAATAAATTTGGTGTTTGAATAAATTTGGTGTAAAAATTGAATTGAGTATTTATATGGAAAAATTTCAAATTTTTGTCTTGAATAATCGCAGCCGTTGGATCAAAAAGGAAAGCTAGGATTCTGCCATGTGTCCTGGCAACAGTAAAGGGCAAGAGTCAAGCCGAGAGGCAGAAACTTGCCTTTTGCCCTGCCTCTTGCCCTCTCAATCTGTACAGTAAAAGGCGACTTTTGCAAGGGTGGAAACCCAAATTTTTGCAAGGGCAACATTTTCCTCTTGCTTCTTGCCCTTGCCTCTTGCCCTTGCCTCAAGGTTGGAAATGCTCTAAGAGGTGTAAGTATTATCCAGCTAATGCAGACTTAAGAAAACAGTACATCCTAAGTTAGGAAAAGAGTAATTGCAATCAGCATGTTGCTAGGGTTTTAATCAGAAGGATACTATGGAAGATTATGTAGAAATGATAGTGATTGATGAGCTCCCATTTTATTTTGTTATAATCGTATGATAAAATTTTGAAATTTTTTATTTTGTCATAATTTTATGACAAATTTTTAAGAAATTTTAGTTTTGTCATAATTTTTTGACAAATTTTTTTGAAATTTTGATTTTGTGATAATCTTATGACCAAATTTTGATTTTGCTATAACCTAATGACAAATTTTGAAAATTTTTATTTTGTCATAACTTTATAATAAATTTTTATGCAATTTTGGTTTTGTCATAATCCTATGGCGAATTTTTTGAATTTTTTATTTTGTCATAATCTTTAGAAATTTTGATTTTGTCATAATCTTATGATAAAATTTTTGATTTTTTCATAGTTTTATGACACATTTTTAAGAATTTTGGTTTTGTCGTAATCTTATGACAAAATTTTGAAATTTTTGATTTGTCATAACCTAATGACAAATTTTTTTAGTCATAATTTTAGGATAAAATTTAAAATTTTTTATTTTGTCATATCCTTATAACAAAATTTTATGAAATTTTGGTTTTGTCATAACCTTATGAAAAAATTTTAAAATTTTAGATTTTGTCATAAACTAATAACAAAATTTTAAAAAATTTGATTTTGTCATAACCTTATGGCAAATATTTAGAAATTTTGATTTGTCATTATCTTATGGCAAAATTTTGATTTTTTTATTTTATTATAACTTTATGACAAATGATTTTTTCATAATCTTATAACCTTATGACAAAATTTTGAAATTTTTGATTTTGTCATAATCTTATAATGATAAAAATATTTGAATTTTGTCATAACCTTACGACAAAATTTTATGAATTTTTTTATTTTGTTATGATCCTATGACAAAATTTTTGAAGATTTTGATTTTGTCATAACTTTATGACAAAATTTTTAGAAGTTTTGATTTTTTCATAATCCTATTACAAAATTTTGAAAATTTTATTTTGTCATAACTTTATGACAAAGTTTTATGAAATTTTTGTTTTGTCATAATCTTATGACAAAATTTTGAAATTTTTGATTTTGTCATAACCTTGTAACAAAATTTAATGAAATTTTGGTTTTGTCATTACCTTATGAAAAAATTTTGAAATTTTTAATTTTGTACCTTATGACAAAATTTTGAAACTATTCCCATCCGCACCAACCGTAGCCTAATCCCATAACCCTTTAAGAACCCATAGGAAGCATGTGTTGGTGAATCAACTTAACTTTAGTTTCTGAATGAGACCCGCGCTATCCAAAGCAATCAAAAGGCTATCCATCTACTTGTTGGCTAACAAGCATTTCGTCTTTCCTAAATCGACAAGGAAATCTACTGGCAGTCCATTTTATGAAATTTTGGTTTTCTTATAATGTTATGATATAATTTTGAAATTTTTGATTTTTTCATAACCTTACGACAAAATTTAATGGAATTTTGATTTTGTAATAATCTTATGACAATTTTGAAATTTTTTATTTTGCACCTTATGACAAACTTTGAAACTATTATTATCCACGCCGACCATAGCCTAATCCCATAACTCTTTAAGAACCTATAGCAAGCATGTGTTGGTGAGTCAATCTATTTTTAGTCTTCAGAATGAGATCCGAACTACCCAAAGCAATCAAAAGGCTTTCCATTTTCTTGCAGGCTAACAAGTGTTTTATCGTTCCTAAACTGACAAGGGAAACTACAGGCAGCCCATCTCCTTCCCATTAAATTGTTAAGGCTAACTTAAATAAATAAATAGTTTTGATCATGGTATAATATCGTAAAATGAAAAGAGCAAAAGGAATTGAGCCTAGTTGGGTGCTCAACCTTGAACACATACGTTCCTACCTTTATTTAATCCAACCAACTTGTAGATAACAGATCTACTTCATGTAGACAAAGAGATCATTGAACCTTTATATTGGTAGAGCGTCGAAACAGAATGCTACAAGCTGAAAAGATGGATCCTTCCTTATAAAGTGGAAATTCAAATCCAAACCTAAAGTTTTTTGGCCTTAATGAGGTAAATAGTATGCAATGAGACAGCTAAGGGAACCACCAAAATTTTCATTGTGTTTTTAAGAATGACCACTGATTTAAAACCAAGTCTTGGTCTCCAAAAAGAAATGTTAAAGGGGTAGTTGACTGAAGTGGGGTCAATTTTTCTAAAATATACTAGTTTAACACACCAAATTATTACACTCACAATTATGAACTTATATAAACACCCCATTCCCTTCATTCCTTGGCAACATTGTAAACTGCCAACCAAGCTCAATAGCCCTCCTCATTTTCTCCCTCCTTGAACCAAAAACCATGGATTATATCAAGCATTCAAGCTTCCAATCTTTAATCCAATCCAAATTCAGTCAATCCGAAAACCGCAAACAAATGATCACATTCTTCCTCTCGATCTCAGTTTTTTCAATCTTAGTTTCCTACTCTGCTTTGATTTCTTTCCATGTTAAAATTGTTATCCACTCATTTGATAAGAACTACATGTTCTTGCTCTGCAATGGACTTCTGGTGTTCATTGTGAAGAATTCAGGCCTAATCGGGAGCACTCATCTTGAAGATCATGCTGTGAACAGTGCCGAAAACCACCCGAAAACCAAAACAGTGGTTGAATTGGCAGAGAGAAAGGCAGAGGAAGCACATGAAGAAATTATTGATGTCGAAATTGAACACGAAAAAGATGAAAGGCTGGTCACATTAGAAGAAGAAGATTATGAAGGCGGCAGAAACAGCTTGGTTATGGTTGAATTTGAAGATCATGAAGAAATTGGGTTGCTGAGTACAGAGGAGTTGAACAAGAAGTGTGATGATTTTATTAGAAAAATGAAAGAAGGGATTAAACTTGAAGTGCAACAGTCAATGATCATGCATAGATGAGTTTTTGATGTCAGTGAGAAAATTAACTAACAGTACTAGTTTTGTGAATTAAATGGGTGACTTCAGCCTCATGGTTAACCTATCCCTGGTTCGGAATAGAATTCTACTCTATCGGAATTTTATCATGGTACTAATTTCTTATTGGCTTTTTACTTCTTGCTAGCTAGTACGACTTGTTTGAATTGGGTAGAAGTGGCCTCCCACCTCTTTAGCCTCATGTGAATCAAAGATGCAAACTGATCCAACATTTTGCATATAATGGAAACATTTGAAGCGATGTATTGGTTGTATCATTTTACTACTCATCTTCATAGTTAGAGATAAACTTCATTATCACGAGTGTAGTATCATTTTCTCAGTCTCACAAAGAAAAGATAGCACTGCATATAGCACAAAAAAGTATTTCTACAATATAGTAGACGGTGATCGCCAATGTAAGTGGGTTACTACAATCTTAAGTTGCAAAATGCACGATATCGCCAAATCCATGAGTCAGTAAGAATGGAAATAAAATATGATTACTTTATATCCTTGATTTCACCTTTTTCCTTGTATTTTCTATGTTCTCAGGAGATATGTTTGATTCTGTTTCTTGCTTTGTTTATGTTTGTGCAATGTTTATCCACCTCTCCAGAAGATACCAAGCAATTTACTCACTTGACTGACTTCGTGTCTGGTCTTCCGCAACAAGACAAATGTTCTTAACAAACAGTCCAATTCATTAGAGAATTCAAATTTGTCTCATCATATAACTTCAGAAGACGTCGACGTATACTACCAGTCAACAATTTGAGCATAAGAAAATAAATATTATTGCCGCTACAAAGAGAGATTAATGTATGACACAAAGTTCTTGAGTAACTTCAGGGCATTTACGACGTCGGATTATAAATATTTTAGAGATCATATCATATATATATATATTAAGTTATAAAGTAGTCCTTGACCTGTGATTGGATCTTTGGAGATGCTTACATTATCAAATACTGGACGGCATTGATCGTGGTTAATCTTACTGAGCTCATTTGCTTGACAAGTCTAGCAAATAGTACATTATGCATCAACCTACGAATCCGTATTCCCAATCTAAATTGGTAATCATGTTTTGCGCCCTCTATGGGAGACTTGATCCAACAAGCTCTATAGAATTTAAGTGCATGCTCAGCCATATGATTAGCTGTCTTATTCTGTCCAGGTTTAGACCAAGGTGTGCCGATTTTCTATACTTTTTTGGACCTGTTTTTGCAGGCACAAAGGAACCATCCGACCATACTTTTTGGAGCTCTCTAATTAAGCGCACAATGAGATGCAAAGCATTCTCATAAATGAGCATCTAAGTGAGAAGAAAAAGACACAAATTGCAGGACCAAGCAAGTATGCACCACCACCAGCATACATATCAATTTCAGCAAGATTGCCTGGTGGACTCACAACACTACATTAGTTAGCATGTTATGTAATGTTATTGTTATAGCGAAAATTTCTCAAATGATACACGTGAGTGTAAGGCCTTATAAATCTAGTGCTGCACTCTCCCGTGTTATGAATTGAATGAAAAGTGAGGGAAGAAAATATGGAAAGAAAAAAGAAAAGGAGAAAACATAATGAGATTGAGATCACTTTGAGGTTTCCTTGGAGCCAAACACTAACAAATAGTGCAACAGAGTGGTAGAGTGGACGACAAGAATTTGCCCCTGTTATACCTGCCCCCTTTTATATAAATCCCAATCAAACGTTTCCTTATGTGGTGGAGACAAACAAAAACGATCATTATTGAAGAGTCAAAGAAAAGGAAATTCTGCCACACTAAATGGTTAAAAGAATTGATGTAAGCTACAGGTTGCATTTCTGAGTAGTCCATATTGAAGAGTCAAAGGAAAGTATTGCTTTGTCATTTGGAATCTTTGATTAGTGTTGTTTGTGATAATGAAGGACATTGAATTCTATTGAAGGTGACTTGAATTCTATTGAAGGTGACAAAGCCGGGGCCATTGACCCTACTCTATAATGAGTGATGGAACCAGCTGAATTTGGAGCTGTAATTGAAAGATGTTTTTAACTGGAGCATGCATTTTCCACAATCATTTCAGTACAACATGATAGTGAAACAGACATAACTGCATCTAAGTCGGATGCAAGACGCTTCAAGCTGTTAAGAACATTTACATGTGTTGGGACCCCCCTCATTCAATTTCACTTGTATAAAATATAAAATAGTAGAATAACTTAACAACATCAAGATTATGAGAGGAAATTAAAACTGCAGCTTTGCATCCTAATTGTGAATTTACACTAAGAAAGTGAGAAGGGGACTTACTGAAATTGCAACTTTACACTGAATTCCACCAGTTTCTTCTTCCCTTCTTTCCAATATTTGCTGACCCTTGAATAAATACAGTGAAAAAATTACAGCCATCCAGACAAACTGCGCTGGCTTTCCGGGGTTGATAAAAAATCCGTATTCCTGTTTCTCTATCTTGTTTGCTAATACCAAGTGTGAGCTTGTTATTGTTAATGACTACTATTTGATGCCTTCCCACTTTTCCACAGCACTACATTTCATGTTCGAGAGATTCTGAACCTTTTAAACAAAGGTCCGCATCATTATCAACTGCAATTTGCTAAACCAAAGACAACTAACACTCACTGATGTTATTAGCTGCCGCATCATATTCGTCAATTACTGGCATGTTTGTGACATTCTCAAGAAGACTTGTGAACGCGCTATGAACATAACTGAATCTGTTCTTGGAGATTAACGACTCTGCCAATAGAGAAGCAGCAAGATTGTGAAATTCCTGAGCACATTCGTCGCTGCTGATTTGAGCGTTTTGATCATCCAAAGCCACCAATGAACTTACTCGCCGCCAACGGAGCAAAAAATATTTCTCTGGGAGTTGAAAGTAGTTCTTCACTACAAGTACACGAAGGGAATGTCTGCATAGAATCCCAGAATGCTCGAATTCCTTACAAGAACAGTGAATTTGCTCATCATCTGGCATCCAAATAACAAGACACTCTCCATCCAATTTTTTGAAGTGTCGCACAAGATATGATCCATTTGCCATTTCTGTTGCTGCATATTGCACAGACAGAACAATTTCATGCTGTAAGACATTGAAAGCATAAGGTGTAAGAATATTCCGTGCATGCTCTTCAAGAGGCATGCCAGTCTTGATATACATATATTGCATCCCTTCTCTGGTCTGATTCTCAAAGTTGGCAGCAGCACTAACCTTCAAGATCCCAAGACAGAACTTAATGATGCAGTTCCAAATTTGAAGAACACATGTACACAGAAAGATTGAATAAACATTACCTGCTCGAAGAATACTTGCAGACACGTCTGGCCATTCAAAATTATTTTCAAGAATGACTCCAAAGACAGTGAAAACTCATCTGTCAGTGTACGAGCGAGAAAGTAACTTCTAATGTAAGAAAATGCCCAGGATGCTCGATACGAATACAACAAAGCTATATGTTTATCGGATACAAGGCCAAACCGAGCAACCAAAATGTTCCATTGATGTTCAAAATCTTCAACGCTCTCAAGGTGAGACAACATATCAAACTCGGCTTTAAAATTTACATACTCTGATCCAAGAGGCAAAGAGAACCAAGTGGATATTTTGGATAAAACATGCCATCGGCATAAAACATGTTTTGTATGTGGCAATTCCCTAGCTATAGCATCAATGAGCCCTGAATCTATGTCGGTAAGAATAGTCTGTGGATGTGTTCCTCTCATAAAACGCATAAAAGCCTGTTCAAAAGAAGAAAACCATAAGGAAATACAAGAGTGATTGAGGATTGATCAGAAAATTTGCATCTACCAACCTGTATAGCCCAAGCAAATGAATGAGAACTTTCATCTTGTAGTAGCACACACCCTAAGAAAATTGCCTTTCCATGGTTATCAATACCAAACCACACACCAAGGAGCAATCCGTAAGTGACAGAACGATATGTAGTGTCAAAAGCAACTACATCACCAAAAACAGTATACGCACGAATGGAGTCGCTGAATGACCATGCAATATTTTCAAGTTTTTCATTTGCATCTATAGTATAGTCATAGACAAAATCTGGATCCCTCTCACTCATTGCTTTGCAGGCCTCAAGAAGTTCTAGCATATCATTTTCTCTTTTCTCATTGAGCCAAGCATCATTTTCTTGAACAATCTTCTTACAAGTCCGAACAAAATTTCTAACATCTTTCTCTATGAAGGGCAACTGTCCAGGTTGAACACCCTTTTCTAGCTCCAATACCTTCACTATCCGGTTTACAGGAAACCCGGCTTTGGACAATAAAAGAATGCGTTCTTGATCAGCCACTTGTATTTTACGATATGCAGGAAGTAAGCGGACTTGGTCATCTTCCAATAATTCATGATTATGAACGTTACTAAACTGTGAAATATACCACTGCATAGCACCATCAACAATTTCCTTCGTCAAATACAACTTTGCATCGCATCCACATCGCACTGATTTTCGTTCCCTGGGGTGCTCGACGTTTGCCTTTTTTCTTGGTTGATTAAATCCTGACCGGTAACAAACAAAATCTCGTCTGTATACCCCTAAGTTTTGGCTTTCTGTTGAGCGTGCTTTCCTGATTGAAAACCCATTCTTCCGGGCAAAATTGTTGTAGTATTCAAAAGCATCATCATCAGTTTTGAAAATTTGACCAACATAAGGAGTGAAGACAGCTTCTGATGATGACGAAGATGCTGTCTCACTCTTTACAAGCTGAGAGCTTAGGGATGTCAGATTATCTCCTTCATACTTTATGTAACACTTCCAATCTCCACATGGACACTGTTGTCGTCGAATCCAGATGTTATTTGACTGCTTCATTTCCATTTCTAAAGAAACACAAGTCGTCTTCCAGCTTATGCAGTCTTCAGAAAAACAAACTACAAAAGGAAAATCGTGGATTAAAAAGAAAGAAAACTTGGAATGAACATTTGTTTCCATTACAAACTGTCATATATACAAGGAAACAAGGAAAGTAAAGTTCATTACACGGTTGAAATCCGACCAAACCAAAGAAGAAAAGGATACATATGCCCTTAAGAATTTACATCTTCAGATTGACTCTACACATTTCAAATCAAAACACAAAGAATCAACAAAGTATGAAGTTTAACTGAAGATAGTGAAAGCTCAATATTGTCAATGACTCAACTAACAATGAATCACAATACCATAAACCAAGCATTTCATCAGCTACAATTCACCAAAACGAAACGACGAAAAATACAAGAAACCCAACAACAAGCATGAATTCAATTTGCTTAACACCCCTAAAAATTTGATCTTTACACATTGCAAAGGATAAAGCTCCAAACTTTCCATAGTTATTACAAAAGCAAAACTTACCCAGCAAAGAAGGCCCTCAAATGGCTCCTGTTCTTCTGACTTTAGGACAATGTGTTGTTGCAGGGCAACTGCAAGAGTTTAGGTCCCCGGAAGTTAAAAACAGGAAATATTACACAGAATTTTGGGTTTGTTTTCAAAACCCACAATTTAGAATTGTGGTGAAAAGCAAAAGAATTGAACTTCAAAGTTAAACATGGTTTGATCAATTTAAGAGAGAAATTTGCATACCCGTTAAAGAAATGCGAGCGAAAGTATAAACCCTCTGTGTTTTTATTCGCGCTTTGGGTTCTTCATCGGCTCTGCAGAAGAATATTTCAATTGTTTTTAGTAGATTTAAGACGATAAACCTCTACCATATTGTAGAGCTAGTCAAATGGAGGCCCAATTATAGTAATGGGTCTCACTCGGGTATGGCACGAGGCATTGTTAGTTGTGGTGTGGGCTCATAAACAAACTAGCAAACTTGTGCATCTACCATTTCGGGTCTAAAGTCCCTGGATACCGGAAAGTGCTGTCTGGAAGAAAACTGGGATAACTCATGTTCTAAGTGAAGATTAGAAAATTCACAACTTGGAACAACATGCCAATTGGTCATCGTGCACAGAGAACTTTGGTGAAAAACACAACCTATATGGTTATTTAAACAAATAGTTCTGAGATTAACAAATGGTGTAACTAGCATCAGATCAAATTTTGATTGATACAGATGTGTGAACCAAAAATGACAAATTAATGTACAAACAATGCAACATTTATGCTACTATCTTCCCTTAGTAGTCACTAACTATTCAACTACCAGTAATCCCCACAAGAACACTTGCCATCTGCAAAATGATGAAATCTATTTGAATCTCTCAATACGATTTGCCTTCCAACAATCTTCGATATGTACTTGAAGGCGGAGTGGCAATCACCACAAACACGGAGATTTTTCATGATCCTTATAGGCAGCTGCGAGGGTCGAGTAAGGACATATGCAACTGCAAGCTTCTCACTGTGATAGCTCAGGAGTTCTTCCTTGTTCTCCAATTCTAGATCATAGAGTGCAAACTTCGTTTCAGGGACATAGCCAGCATCCCTCATTTTCCGGTTGAGCTCCTTCAGTTTTTCGTATATCAAATCTTTCTCCGGGTGTGACTTGTCCCCAGCTACAAAAACATGAACACCATCCTTCATGGTGACCCAACTACACCCTGCTTCCTTCTTCACTGCTGCCTTCCTCATTGCCAGCCGAGCCTTTGCCACATCTTCCCACTTCCCTCCAGCAGCATACATGTTAGCAAGAAGCACATAGTTTGTAGCGTTTTGGGGTTCCAACTCCAATAGCATTTCAGCAGCCCTCCTACCTAGTTCTGAGTTGCGACCATTAGCTCGTCCGCAAGCCCCTAGGACTGTCCTCCAAACAAGAATATTAGGCTCCATTGGCATTTTGTTGATGAAGTCCTCTATCATATTAAGTTTGCCTGCCCTTCCAAGAAGATCAACCATACATGAAAAGTGCTCCATCCTAGGAGCCAGTCCATGAACTTTAGTCATGGAGTTGAAATGCTGAAACCCATCATCCACCAGCCCTGCATGGCTACAACCTGATAAGACCCCAACAAAAGTAACATGATCTGGCAACTGACCTTGTTGCTTCATTTGCGTGAAAAGCCTCAGAGCTTCATGTCCTTGTCCATTGCGAGCATATCCTGATATCAACGAATTCCAGGAATACGCATTCTTCACAGGCATCAACTCAAAGAACCTTGAAGCATAATCAATCCTTCCACATTTTGAGTACATATCAACTATTGCACTCCCAACTACAACATCAGATTCCAAACAAGCTCTTATCCCACACGCATGAACTTCCATACCGCGTTCTAATGTTGCAACTGAGGCACAAGCACTGAGAACAGTAGCAAAGGTAAAAGAATCCAATCTCTGACCCCTTTGCATCATAAACCAGACCAAATCCACGGCCTTGGGCAAGAGCTCATTGTGGATGTATCCAGAAATCATGGCATTCCAACTTATTTCATCCCTTCTCTCAGACATCCTAGAAAATATCTTCTCACAGTTATCTATTCCTCCACACTTTCCATAGAAAGTAATAAGCGCATTCTCAATAGCACAGTCCTCCGCAGCATTGTATTTTAAGACGACAGCATGAATCTGCTGGCCCAGCTCATGAAATGAGAGAGATGAAACTGCTGCCAGAATGCTCATGAACGTTACTCTAGTAAGTTGCCATCCAGATTGACTCATGGCCAGGAAATAGTTTACAGCTTCTAAAACTGATGCCTCTGAACTGGATAAAGCCCCAATTATGGAATTCCATGATACTTGATCATACTCTGGCATCAAGAAGAAAACATTTCGGCATTCACTAAGATATCCAGTGTCGGAATATAATGCAAGAAGAGCATTTGAAACTGAAACATCCAAGTCAAGTCCCAATTTAAGCGCTTCACAATGTATCTGTCGTCCTGGCATGATCCATCCCAAGCTTCCACATGAACTCAAAGCACTAATTATCGTGAAATTTGAAGGCAATAACTCCGATCTTCTCATTTCACAGAAGTTCATGACTGCATCTTCGTAACACTCATTTTGGTCAAGACCAGAGATCAGAGAGTTCCATGAGATTAAGTCTCTGTCAACCATGTGCCTGAAAACTGAGCAAGCGTCATTAATAGCACCACATTTAGCATACATATTAACCAGCCCATTTCCTATTGCAACCTTTCTATGAATCAAACCAGCCCCAATTACTTGTGCATGAACCTCTCTTCCCTTTCTTTTCCCTTCCTCCAAAACAGAAAATTCAGAAAAAGTACTTAAAAGAACCACAAGCGAATCAAGGTTTATTGCAACCAAGTTTTTCATCTCCATGAAAACTTCAGCAGCTTCTTCTCCTCGCTTTTGCCTCACCAATGCAACCATCAACCCATTCATTGACACCGCATTCCTTACACTCATCTGCTCAAAAATCTTCCTCGAATAATCAATCAACCCAAACCTCGCAAATCCACTTACCAAAGCACTTCCTACATACAAGTCCTGTAGAATTCCAGATTTGTTGATCCTAGTAAGCAATTGCTCGAGCAAACTCAAACCAGAATGTGCCAAAGAACAAGCAGCAGCTATTAAGCTACCAAACGTGTACTCATTAGGTTGCAAACTGATAGCCAACTCTTCCTTTTGCATACTTGAGAAAAGTTTGAAAGCCGAGACTGCATCACCTCTTTGGCAATAAACTGAAATAATCGAATTCCATGATGTTGAGCTTCTAATCTTTATCTCACAAAACACACGGTAAGCATCATCAACAGAACCGAAACCTCTCCCATACATGGACATCAGCACATTAGCTATTACGATATCAGAACCACGATTCGTCTTCGATATCAATCCATGAACTTGCATCCCAAACTTCAGCTTTGCAGAACCGGACTCCTGGCAAGCCCTAAGAACACTCCCCAAAGCATAAGGACTTGGCGAAAACCCACCAGAAACCATCTGTTTAAAGAGCTCACACGCCTCATTTGGCATTCCATTGTGGGTACACCCCGAAATCAAGCAAGCCCAAGTAACCGAGTTCTTCTCAGGCATTTCCTCGAACAGTTTGCCTGCGTCCACCAAATCACCAATTCTAACGTACACATTAATAAGGGTATTGCACAAAAACAAATCTTTAGCGAACCCAAGTTTGCAAATTTGCAAATGCAAGCTCTGTGCTTCATTTCGGGTCCCGGAGTCCCGGTACCGATTAGCAAGAAACCCATATGTTCCATTGTTGGTCTCCTCCAAAAGTGGGGTTTTGAGCTGCGGATGGGATGAATCAATGGAGTGGTTAACGAAACTTTGCACTGGGACTAGAGGGTTTGGAGCTGGGTTTTGAGATTTGAAGAAAAGAGAGGCGTGCGGCGGTGGGTTTGGGACGGCGGCGGCGGAGGAGGAGGCGGTGAATGTGGTGAAAGTGAAAGCAGGGTTTGAATGGTGGTGGGGGAGTCTTCTGTGAGGGTGAAGAGACGGTGTGAACAAGAGAAACCAGCGAAACATAATAGTGTTGTGGCAGTGATGAAGACGATGGTTGTGCTTTGCTTCATGGCTTTTCGCGCGATGTCGAGGAAATGTTGAGACTTTCAAATTCAAATTGGCCAATGTTATCTTGTTTATGACGTGTTTACTTATCAGAGGGAATCGAAAAAAGGAATTGGAAAATATGAATCGGAAAAGGAAATTGGATACCCAACCTCTCTTTATGAATCTAATTTGCTTTCTTTGTAGGATTTTTGTCCATAAATTGGCGTATTCCGTTTGGGAAGTGCTTATCGAGTCTCTCTACTTATTTTTCTAAGTATCTCATTTGGTTGTTCATGTGTGATTTCGGTGAGGTTTGGTAATTATTCTCTGTGATATGTTTCCAATAAGTGCCTTTAACTTAGATCACAAGTCACTCTGGAAGAACCTTTGAAAGTTTTAAATTTTAACCAATGAATCTGACTTTCATCATTGGGTTTGGTTTGCTCATCTCTTCCCTCGGCATCCAACGGCAACTTCTGGTAAAAAATGACGCTTACTTTAATGACTTCTTGTGCCCTTTCTACTTCAGTTCACCTAAGTTGTATATATCGGAACCTTAGCAATCATCAAACAAGTAAATTAAGTTTATTCGTTGAAGTGAGATTGATGTAACTCAGGACAAGGAGAGGATGGATGTTTTCAGTGATTCACTCACACATATGCATTTTACTCGAAATTGTCTTTTTGAGGGTCATTGTTACAAAAAATTGTTACTCAGTCGAGTAAGAATGGATTTACAAAAACTCCTTGGGCGAAAAAGCTGGGACTACCTTCCTCGGGTTAACTGTAAGTTGCAGGGAGAGTTATCTCTGCGTGTGATGTACATAGAGCAGTGGTGTTTATCTACCAATCTGATGGACCATTGGAAATTCTATGAGCACTATAAAGGACGAACTCTTTTCCTCTCTCTGATATTGTACAGTGCCGTTCATGATCTTCACCAGATTCTGGCTCATGTGCAGGCCAAGCCCTTCCTTTGAGGCACCTCGGCTGCTGTGAAACATCTGTTGGATTAAGTCTTCTGGAATTCCTGGTGCAGGTTGAGTAATACTGCAAGGTTAACCAAACAATTCAAAATTAGCATCCATCCCAATTAATTT
Source organism: Spiraea crenata (assembly GCA_033992175.1). Classification (NCBI taxonomy): domain Eukaryota; kingdom Viridiplantae; phylum Streptophyta; class Magnoliopsida; order Rosales; family Rosaceae; genus Spiraea; species Spiraea crenata. Next base: position 1,529,158 of record JAVBHV010000019.1, read on the forward strand.
CTTCAAAAGATGATAATGCAAGCAAGGACTTCGGAGCTAAAGATGGACAATATCAGCCGTGAACATAGACACAGATGAATGAGAATTACCGAAACTCAAGATGAACAATGTGCATTTTCATCCCTATACGCTCCTTCTTCGGAGTCACCTTGAGCACAATAGATGATCCTTCTGACGCAGGGGTGAAATGGAGTGCAGTAGTCAAGAAATCGGACAGAACTTGTTGTAGCCTCAAATTGTCTCCATACAAGAGCATGGATGACACCTCAGCCGGTGAATCATGAATGACCTGCACTTTCCGCTCCTGACTCAAAATCATAACTTGATGTATGACAACTTCCACAGCTTCCCCAAGGTTAAACTCGCTAGAATTTATTTCCGTGTAGCTGCAAGGGGGGGAGTGCAGACAGTCCATCAATAACCAGACAAGCAGCAATCTCATGGGATAGGACTCGGGATAAACAGTTTAAGGAAAACTTATGTCATTATAAACAGAAATTGGATCTTGAGTACTGCAATGAACCATCAAGGTACTTGCTTTGAGAGTACTTGAAGAAAATGAAACTAGTAGAGGCAAAAGGATGAGATTAATCAAATCTGGTCAACGGTGGAATTTACATTAATTTGCTCCTTATTACGCATTTATACAATATCCGCAAATTCAGACAACACTTGAGAAATCTAGTGTGCATTCCTTATGATCATCAAGAATGATACTGAAAAACAAGTTATGAAGTTTCCTTTATTGCAGTTCTGGTATATGAAAATGGGTTCTAATGTGATTGCAAAACAAGAGGACTCACAGGGTGCACGGGGTATGCAAAATAGTACTGGATTTGAAAAAGGAAAATAAAAGCAGAACATACCATTCCTCGATACTTTCAATATCAGTGTCATCAACGATCTTAGCCAATTGTTCCTGACACAATCTTCTCTTCTTAACTAGCTTCTGTTGCTCTTCACTTAAGTCAGAAGACCCCATTAGATTCTGCATCAACATTACCCCACTTAGAGGCTTTTTGATTTCTTGACGAATGTATGCCAGTTTCTTAAGGCTATCAGCTGCAGCATGCTCGGATGCACTCTGCACCTGCATAGCATACTTAAGTTCTGGACTAGCTACATGTAAAAAGCACAAGACCCCAGTTATCCTCCCCTCTGCGTCAATTCTCTTGTTAGCAGAAAGTAATGCTTCAACATAATTACCCTGCTGATCGAAAAACCCGAAAAACAATTTACAAGCATCTTCGCCTGTAATTACTCCATTCAGTAGTATCCTAAGCTTGATTAATGTGTCGTCATCTTTAACCCGACAGCCAAAACTTCTTACTGTGAAAACTTCACCAATGAGCATCCGATCAACTACATCTTCCCTTCTCAAACCAGACAATTTTTGCATAGCGTTATTCCATTCCAAGCAACATAGATTCTCATCAGTCATAAATATAGGAGGAATCAAAGCAGAGGGGCTTCGCACAATTCCATCATAATCACCTAGCAAACGGGTATATTTGTCAGTAACCAACTTTTCTCCTGTAAGATCTTGGCTTATAAAGCAAACCCCAACAACATCTTCTTTTATATCTCGGCTACAACATGCATTGACCACCAAGACTACGACACTGTTATTTGCTTGGCCAAATATCTTCAACTTGATTTCAACATTTTTCTTTTCTGCACCTGCTATTGTACAATCAGATTAGATAGGGAACATTACAAAAGAGAAAGGAAGAATATCAAATAAAATAAAAGACATATTGCACGATGGATTAAGAGAGATGGAATTCAAGAAACCGAAAGGTTAGCATTTATTTAAGGAAAAATGAGAGTCATTACAGAAATATTTTATATAAGCCTTTATAAACTGCAGTGACATTGGTGACGGATAGAATAGAATCAAAACCAGCTTAGTTACTAGTTTCAAAACAAAGGATGTATAGCTGAAATCTATGGTAATCTGGCATGCATGAGACGGCATCAAGAGAATCCAGATGAGTTATATCTGGTCAATTCCAGAGATTAATTATACAAGATGTGTCAATTGGGTATTCATGTAATTGTGTCATAAATTTAGAAGAGTGAGTGTGGGCAGGAAAGGACCCGTAAACCAAATGCAAGCAAAGCTCAGGCAACAGCGCAAATCATTCGCCTGAGCTTTTGTGAGATATTCACAATGTCTGAAGCTGGAGGAACTAGGAATACCAAACTAAACATCCCCAACAAGATGCTCTTAACAATCACTACTCCAAATCCAAAATTAAACTACCATTCACTATTGTCCATTTGATAATATGTTTGTTTATCACCAAATACAGTAAAAGCAGACATCCAAGTCTGAGCATGTCTGAATCACCTATTCTGGTTTATTTCTATTTCATCTAGAGACACATACTCGAAAATCATTCAGAAACTGACATCAAGTTAGCTACTTTTAAGAATACCATAACTTAGAATGGAATTAATATGAAAAGTATAGAAATAAAGGATGAATAGTAGTCTCACCTTGCAATGCAAATGACAGCATGTCCCTCACCACTTCAACTGAATCATCTTCAACAATATCAACTAATGGCATGCCAATAGCTTGCTCAACAGCCAATCCTGTTAGCTCGCATGCTTTCATATTCCACCCATTTATATTACCAGAGGCATCAACAGCAAAAATAGGAACTGCAGCTGTCTCAATAAATCGAACCATTTCATTTGCGACACTGTTCAGTTCATCCACTCTCTGTATCCTGTCATCAACTGATGGACCCTTCACAATCACTTTGGAATCATCCCCGTTCTCCTCTGGTAGTGATCCTCTCAGTATCAGCTGTAAAGAATGGATGACATCCATTTCAGAATCTTCCCAAGGTACGCTTCGCCGCTTAACAACCTCAAGAAAAGCCTTGAATGATGACCTGGGATGCATCTTTCTTTCACTATCCTTGTCATCAGGATCATGTTTTGCACCACCCCACTTGATTTCCTTTGCAGTATGGGACCGGAACCAAAAAAGGAAATCTTTTGAAGTAATCCTAATGGCAGCCATTCCACAGACTTCATCTCCAAGAGCAGACGCGCCTGGATAGCCAGCTTCCAAAAGGCTATCAGTACTTAAGCCTGTGCTCCCGCTATGGTACTTGAGAAGCCATTCACCAATATCCCTGATTTGTGTCTCTGTTGGGGTAACACCAAGCAACCACAACTTCTTCCTGTAATATAATGCAGCCCCATCACACTTAACAAGATCCATCACATTAGGCGATTTAGTAACAATCCCTACTGGGGAATCCCTAAGCAGCATGTCACAAAGCACAGTCTGTATTTTCAATATCTGTTTTTCCCTTAGCTGGGCAGCCAATTCCATTTCTTTGCTGATCTGTACACCAAAAACTTGAATCAAGAACTCACAGGCGTATCTTAAAGGAAATGAAACAAATCTCGGGCTTGTGTGATGACAAACCACTAAACCCCATAATTTTCTTCCCTTCCGCTTATCACCGTCCATCTCATCAACATCATCATTGATTGTGACAGACATCACAAGAGATGCAATAGAACCCATATTTTTCATATACTCGGCATGACAACCATGCGGAGCTCTCAAAGCTGATCCACAAAGATTCAATGGTTGAGCTAACTTCTTGTCTTGAATTACTCTAACTGGACGGGACAAACAATCGCATATCATCCTAACCTTGCTTTTCATGAATAAGAATCTAGAAGCCTGGGGTATATCAGTGGCTGGGAAATGCAAACCCAGATAAGGTTCCAGGTCAGGTCTACTGCACTCAGCGATAACTTCCCCATGTTCATCTTCATGAAACTTATACACCATTATCCGATCATAACCTGTAAGATCACTAACTTCCTTAACTATAACATCACATAACAATGATATATCCCCACTTGGCAAGGCCTGCAACTTTGAGATGGATTTGGCCGCAAGCTTATAAGATTTCAATGCCCCCGCAGCAGTCACTGGAACATCAGCTGGATTTACTGGTTCTAAATCTATTACTAAGCCAGCATCAACTCGATGGAGAATTGCGTAAAAGGGCTTATCCGAGGTTCTGGAATGCACCAATATGGGATTTAGAAGATTAACTTCCCCAAAATGGGCTGCTTTCTGCAATGCAGCAGCACCTGGGGACCGAAAGAGTGTGCGCACATCCACTCCAAAAGTCAAAGCTTCTTGCTGGTCAATATTTGGAACAGCATGAGGGGCCAAGTCCAACATTTCTGGTGCATTTTCACTGTAGGCAATAACAGTGAAGTTTTGCTCATCAACTGCAATGATGCAACCAAATGATTGAATAAGGCCGCCCCTCTGCATATTTCGAAGATAAGCGGATATAGTGCTGGAGGGGACATTGCTAGTGGAAGCTGAGGCATTGCAGTCAACTGAGGTGGAGTAATTGAAAGACCGTTTAGATTCTTGGAAGTCTATGTCAAGCTTTGCATCGATAGGTGTCTGTGCAACTACACGAGCCCCAGCTTTTGCCTGAGTAGAGCTGTGTCGAGAATAACTTGTCTTGTTCAAAGACATAGATGACATCTCTCTAGACTTCTTTCTTCTTCTCCAATTATTCCTTATTCTTTCCCCAACCAGCCAAGTCTAATCAACCCAACCCGTGAACATCAAACAATCTAATGCCACATAACTGAAATTCAATCACCCCTACATCAACGTACAAATTATGAGCTCCCAGCCAAAACATGAAATAGATATCATAGAGTCAAAATCTATATCAAAATCAATTAAAATCAAATCGGAAAACCAAATCCCAATCACCTACTTTTGGTCACCGAAATCTCCCTCATCTAGGAATCATCATGAAAGTGGAAAAGAGAGAAGCCTACCACCATTTCAATACCAAAATAAGCAATTATCTTTCATTTACCATGACACCAACAAAAACTGGGCAAAAAATCAAAACTACATTTTTTTTCATACTCTTCATGATTCCAACCAATCTAAGCCAAATTAAGTTGGCCAGTTCAAATCTCCATATAAGCACATAAAGCAGAACCCAGATAGCAAATCAATCCAAAATTACTGCTTGTTCAAACTTATTCACAAAGTTTCAAGAAACTTAAAAACTGCAATTTTATACTCACCAGTTGACATTCCTATCAGTACCCACAAAGCTCAAATCCGCAAACCAAAATCATACATACAGAATTCAATGAATTAAAAACAAACAAAATATACAAAAAACAACCAAAAAAAACTAATATGCTTATGGAGACGGTGGGGAGAGAGGGATGGGCTGCTGTCACTGACCTTTAAAACTTGCAGGGTATGGATCAAGCAGAGACGTGAAAACCGACCCGAGATGCGGGACTCCGGAGTCACCACCCATGAATCAACGAAGCCAGCGAGTTTCGTACAGAAATTTAGAAAAAGCAGAGACTTTGGCTGCTTCTGCTACTTGTGTTTTGTTCTTTTTTAGAAATGTCGGGTAAAAGTTTACTGTTATCTTCTTGTACTAGCTTTTTGTTGGCTGATAACTGACTAGTCTCGTGTAAATTAAAATGAATATGATGGAGACGGGGAGCGCTTTTTCTTCGGTTCCGATCTGATTTAGAATCAGACCATTCTTTCACCTTGTTACAGGAGAGTCACTGTAGCAGAAGTTACTGTGTAGTTACTGTAGCCAGGCAAAAATTTTGGTGGATTCTAAAGCTCCTCGGAACTGAAAAAAGACTGGACCGGGGGGGTGAATTCGAACATAAGGAATCTAGTGTTATATAAGTCATAAGTTACAGATGTATTTTCAGTCTCATTTGGGTTTAAAATTCGAATATTTATTATTTATTTTGACGAAATAAACTCAAAAATAAATTAAGTGCTGTTGTAGGAATCTTTATTTGGGTATGATTGAGTAAACTAGAAGTAGGAAATCCTGATAAACTTTGTATTAACTGAAGCTCATTCCTATTGGGATTGGTGGAAACTCTAGCTTGTTTCCCTATAAATAAAGGCACTACGAAGGAGGAAAAACACACCTCTATTCTATTCAGTTATTATATTCTCTCTTACGAATGGTTCTCTGTCTCTAAGGCTTAGCAATTCATTATTATGCAACACGTTATCAGCACGAAGTTCTACTGCTCCGCATTTGGAGATTGACAAATCCCCGTTCGAGAGCTCACACAATTAACTGTTCATCCAACCGAATCCAATCACCAAGTAAATATGATTTTATCTTTTGAATTTATGTGAATTCATATATTGATCGTGTTTTGTGAATTATCAAGTTGGATATGGTTGATGTATATGTTGTACAAAGAAGAAAAGGGAAATTAGGGTTTCCACGGCAAGCCGCGCCCTGAAGCCGCGCTGAGCTGTTGAGCCGAGTCTTCAGCCGAGCCTGTGGACTCAAGCCGCGTGTAAAGTCAAGCCGAGCCAAGGTCCTGCAGACCCAGCTATCGAAACGGACCGTTTCGGTCACCACCACGCTCAGAGCGTTGGTCTCGCTCCAGCAGTTTCTTCAATCGGTTTTTCGCCGAGATCTGCAATCGCGTTTCCCGACGCAGTCCCGAAACCCTGCAGCGCCGCCTGAAGCCGCCGCAGCACCGAAACAAGATCAGACCCGAAGTCTGATCGGATCGGGTTTCTTTGTGTCTCGTTCCAGAGCCGCCGCAGTGGGCCCAGCAGGCCACCACAGCGCGAGACGGAGTCGCCGCGCCGAGACCTCTCGGCCCTGCCACTCCACGACGCCGGAACAGCCGCGGAAAGCCATCGGAAAAGGCAAATTCCGATCGGCGTTCACCCCAAAGGTCTGATCGGTCGGGCTAACCCGGGTCAAACCGGACCAGTCCGTGAACCACCTGGACCCGAACCTTGTTGGGCCAGGCTTTCTTTTAATTCCGGACCTGAGCCTTTTGAGCCCCCTTCTTTGTACTACAGTGGGCTTCTAAAGCCCTTGGGCCCAGCAGGCCCACAGTTTTGATACCCGCGGGCCTGCAGCCCGTACGCTCAGTTACGCAGCCCAGCAGGTTGCTTTAGCATATCAAAACGGATCCCGAAAATCCTAGACCATCAGTTGTTTATATTTTCTGTTGAAATATTTGTAGATATATGTGTGTGTGTGTATATGTGCGTATATACAGGATTACATGAACCCGAAGTTCATTAGGAAAACCTCGAACCTGAAGTTTCGATTATATGTGAAATATGAAACCTGAAGTTTCTAGATTCCTAAAAACGTAAGCATACGAATCATTACCCGAAGTTATGAGCTATAACCTGAAGTTATACGCTATGGTAAAACATAACATGTTGTAACCCAAAGTTAGCATGTTATATCCCAGTTATATTATAGAACCTGAAGTTCTTGAATATTACCTTTCGTAGATGCTTTTACCTGAAGTTAATAAGCATTACTAACATACTTGGTCCTGCATATTCACACATTGTTTGTTTATTTGTTTCCGTGCATTTCCTTTCGTATGTTTGTATTCGTTTGAAATTGCAGGTACAATTGAACCTGAAGTTCATATTAAGTCTCGACCCGAAGTTTCGAACCTGAAGTTCCTAAAACATCACCACACAAGTCATAACACGAAGTTATACGCTATGACTGGAAGTTATATGCTGTGAGTCTATGACTCAACGTTACATGTTATAAAACCTGAAGTTTGCATGTTACAACCTGAAACCATGTCATAGAACTTGAAGTTCTTAGTTGTTGACTGTAGATTTTGTCTAAAGCTCTACTAACACAACGTGTTCCCTCCTTACCCGAAGTAAGGACGCTGGAAGCACATATTGATCACCCTGAAGATGATCTACGTACTTGCCTGAAGCAAGACATGATTGGCAAAACTTATGCTCTCATTACTTGAAGTCTATGATTGCGTATAGTTCTAAAGTTTGTGGAATCTGATTTTTCCTTTAGCTTTACAAGGAAGACTTGACCAAGAATGATCTCCTGCAGAAGATCTTGCCTCTAATGTGCTCCTGCAGTAGCAATATAGAGAGCAAAAAGGTTACAAGTCCTTAGATCTGGTTACTACTTTGTTGTTTGCTGAAAAGAACAACATACTCGTATCCACTCGCTCGAAACGCTCCCTTTGCCTGAAGCAAATGCTAAGCAATTTCTGAAGCTCAAAGCGCAATCTTTGGCACATGTCTGACTGGCCGGGCCGACACGGGTTAGACCAAATGCCCTCCCACCATTAGGGGGAGATAAGATCATTCCTGAAGAATAAATAATGGCGTGAGTGGACATTATGGGAAGGCTCAACCTACCCGAAATCAAGATTAGCCAATCATATGCTATCATTATTGTGGTACAATCATTGATCGCGCACCTGTCGTGCCCCCATCAATGTCGTTGATGAGTACCCTTTTGATAGGCAACCAAAGAGACATGGAACGACTCCATTTAGCCGAAACAACTTGAGAGTACTGATTCCCGTTAGAATCTAAGTCCAAGCTTTGGTGTTAGTTTTAGTATGTGAACATCGTTCTCGAATATCAATTAATTGATTCAATTGGAACCTGCAGTTTCCTAAATTATGTGACCGATTTCAATTAATTCACGTTACGGTATGCTTAGTGGGAAGTTAGTAGTCTGGCAGACTGTGCGATCACATATGCACATTATTCTCCATGAATGGAGATACTCCCTGGATGGAGATATATTCCCAGAATGGATATATTTCTAACTTCATACCTAAACAAAGACCTACATTGGCCTTATACTCACATGGTTCCCGACGAATGTTATTGAGTCTTAAGGATATTCGAATGAACGATTACCACACTGAAACCTCTGAAGAGAATGGAAAGGACTATCTTTGCATTAAATCTTTCCTATACGTCAGAAAACGTATATTGGAAAAGTTAGAGCGCCTACCTAATGGATTGTATCGCACAACCATTTGCTCTATGGAAGCACATCTTGTGGGCGGCCTGAAGTCCGTCGAAATTGATGCTTCCTCGCTTTGGCATGACCGTTTGGGATACCCAGGTAACGACATGATGACCCGGATTCTGGAAGAATCACTCGGACATCTCCTAATGTCGAATAAGGTCCAGAACATTAAGACTTTATGCCAAACTTGATCATGGGAATACTCGACCATTCCCTGCAAAGATACTTTATGCACTCCTTCTTTTCTTCAGCGGATTGAAGGGAATATTTGTGGACCATTCCAACCAATACACGGACCATAGAAAGATTTCATGGTTTTGGTTGATGTACCGATTCGTTGGTCACACATCTTTTGTGCACACGAAACGCTGCATTTGCTAAACTCTTGGCCCTGATTGAAGGCTCACCACCCTAGTTATCCGTTGTAGTCTGGAAGACTGGATAACGCCAAAGAGTTTATATCGAAGTCTTTCGATGATTATTGCAGTCCCTTAGGATTGAGATTGAACATGCAGTTCCCTATGTTCATACTCCAAATGGTCTCGCAGAAACACAAGTCAGACTGGCCGGGCAGGCCCGGGTCCGACCATTTCTGCATGGGACTATGCAAGTTTGCATGCAGCTATATTGGTCCGCCTGAGGCCCATCTCCACCCACTCTTGTTAAGCATTACAGTTAGATACTGGGTACGAGCATGATTCACCGTACTTACACAATTTTGGGTGTGCAGTTTTATGTGCCAGTTGCGCCGCCGCAACATACCAATATGGGTCCTCAATTGGGAATGGATTCCCATCTATTATGAGCTTTTACGAGCCATTGACAGACGATCTCTTTCTCGCAACATTTGCGGAAAGTCACTTTGATGAGACAATCTTCCCGCCGTTAGGGGGAGGAAAGAACGTCAACGTTCCTGAAGAATGACATGAATTGACACTTACCCACTCTGTCTCGTCCGGATCCCTGAAAACAAGTGACGAGATCATATATACCAGCTACAAACAAGCCTGCAATGAAGACGTCCCCGTAGGGCGCAAAGTCATCCCTGAAGGATGCAACGTCCCGTATGACATTCCGTTCCTAACGAACGAGGTACCGGCGGCTAGCCAATCCTCTGTCTTCGGCTAGACGCGAGGCAGATTCGGTTCGAAGGATTCACTCCCCAGAAGAGGAGAACTATGGCACAATCGAATCCTATCGCCATCTCAATCAATCCAAACTCATGAATTGCGCAGGATTATGGAAGTGTCCTGGGAGACGTCCCAGGGTGATACCCCAAATCCAAAACTCCCGAGAACCAGAAGATCTATGTCCGGATGAGGTTATGGAATCGAGATGAGATTATCATCGATGATATCTTTGCTTAAAGCAGTGGCCACTGAATCACAAAGTGCGACGATTGATGAAGCACAACGTTGAACTGATTGGTCAAATGGAAAGAAACAATGCATGTTGAATTATGTTCCTTAGTAAAGAGAAAAGTGTTTGGACCTGTAGTTCCCACACTGTCCAATGTGAACCCAGTAGGTTACATGTGGACTTCGTAAGGAAGCGTAATGAGAAGAATGAAACAGTGCAATGTAATGCACGCCTTCTGGTGAAAGGCTTCTCTCATTCGCCCTTACATTGATTACAAGGAAATATATTCCCATGCAAAGGACGTTACACGTTCCACTACCTTATCAGTTTGGTAGTTTCCCAAAGAACTGAATATGCAGCTCATGAATGTGGTTACTACATATCTCTATTGGGATCTTGAGATATACATGGAAGTTCCTGAAGAACTTGAGATAACTCGATGCTACCTCGGCCTGAAGCTCGAGCATCGAATTGATAGCATCATCGTGCATCAATCGAATTACATCCAGAAGATGTTGCGTCGCTTCATTGGAGATAAAGCGATGCCTTTGAGTACACCCATGGTTGTCCGTTCGCTAGATGCCTAGCGTGATCCACACCGTACTATGGAGGATGATGAGCCGATATTGGTGCCCGAAGTCTCATATCAAAGTACAATTGGCGTTTATTGTACGTAGCTCAATGCACTAGGCCGGACATCTCATTTGTGGTGAACGCATTAGCTTGGTTAAGCGATGCGTCTACACGCTACCACTGAATTGGTATTAAAGACATCTTTCACTACCTTAAAGGTACTGCGAATATGGGATCATCTATCCCTACGCATCCCATGATGGATTACCTCTCTTAGATCCACAAAGTGATGCTTGCCTTGTTAGTTATGCTGATGCCGGTTACTTATCAAACCCGCACAAGGCACGTTCCCAAGTTGGTTATCTTTTTACCATAGGGAATACCGCAATATCTTGGAGGTCTATGTAATAGACTCTTGTTGCCACCTCTTCAATCCAGGCCGAGCCTATTACTTTACATGAGGCCACACATGAAGGTATTTGGCTACGATCCGTTATCGAGCACATACGACATACTTGTGTTTTGTCTTCTGTTATTGGAGTCTCCATAATTCTCCATATAGACAATGCCGCTTGTATTGACCATTGAAGAAGGGATTTATCAAAGGCGACAATACTAAGCATATTGCCCTGAAGTTCTACTTCATACAAATCACCAAAAGCATCAGAAGTTTGAAGTCAAACAGATTTGTTCCCGAAGACAACCTCGTGGATATCTTCACCAAATCTTTATCGAAGTCTACCTTTCCAGAATCTTCTTCGAGGTATTGGAGTGCGTTTACTATTTGATTTACAACGTTTGTAGTCTTCAGGGGGAGCATTGTCGAATTCAGGGGGAGTATCCTGAAGTATACTCACTTGACCTTAATGTACTATTTTTCCCCTTAGCAGAGGACAACTTTTTCCCACTGGATTTTGTTGCCTGGCAAGGTTTTTAACGAGGCACCCACATCGGGTTGGTCATACCTCTGTACGCTTTTAGTGTCGACAAATGCATGCTCACTTTTTCCCCTTCGCCTTTGGTTTTTTCCCATTGGGTTTTCCTTTGGTAAGGTTTTAGTGTTAGCATTCTTCCCATGGATTCCCCGTTGACTCATGTTCCTCCGAGTGCCTGCCGCAACGACTTCATCAACCGCCTACGCTATTTGTCCGAAGATCTGATGCGCCTACTTCTTGAGTTCTCCACACTCAAGGGGGAGTGTTGTAGGAATCTTTATTTGGGTATGATTGTGTAAACTAGAAGTAGGAAACCCTGATGGACTTTGTATTACCTAAAGCCCATTCCTATCGGGATTGGTGGAAACCCTAGTTTGTTTCCCTATAAATAAATGCACTATGAAGGAGGACAAACACACCTCTATTCTATTCAGTTATTCCATTCTCTCTTACTAACGATTCTCTGTCTGTAAGGCTTAGCAATTCATTAATACTGCAACAAGTGCCTACATAAGTATTTTTTGTAAAAAAGAAAGATCAAAATTAAAATCCGAAACTAGAAAAATTGATAACTTATGTCTTACTTCAGTGCTCTAGTCGCTATAAATGTTCGTTACTTTCCAATAACAGCCTAACAGGTGGATTTTTTTTTTTTTTCCTTGGGTGGGTGTAGCTCAAGTAAAAACATTGTTGCGTAACTTTGTGTATCATGAGAATTACCGACACAAAAAGAAGTTAATCAGAAATGTCAACTTTTGATGAATATAACATGGGTGTTTTGGCATTTGGTGGATATTTAGTGCGCCAAACGATCATCTACCATTTATGGGGATTCTTGCAAAATACAGTCACTAGGATGATTGATTTAGTTACCCTAATCTTGCGAGTAATATGTGAGGTTTACTGATGACAACCACTAGGCAATAGTATTAAAGAGATGGCCTCTTTAATGATCTCAAGTGGATATGTTAATCCTAAGTGGTTCGAGTTATTTGATCAAACATAAGCCCAATATTTGGCTTGTTAAGCACCTTCAAACTATGAAGACTATGAAGACTATAGATTGCATTCAAAGGGTGCTAGGTATCCTTCTTGAATCCAACTGATCTCGATAGTTTACATTTAATTGAGCGTAAGGTTCTGCATAACCCTCATCAAGAATGTAGAATTTACCATACGCTGATGGGTGTGTATTTTGATTCTTGATAAGGGCTGACTGAGGCGTGTGATGGGAGTGAGGCACATTTAAAATGCATACTTGTCACAATAGAGTCCTTCTATAACACCCTTGTTACTTGGTATGCTTAGACTTAGTGGTTCTTTGCCTTGCATTTGCCTTGCACTCAGTCTACGAGGACATCGGAATACAAAGGCATTGCTGTGCATAGTTGGACGGGAACCAACATGCACTTGAATAATAAGGATGGATTGCTGTGAGAGTATGCAAGCAGTTGCGGAGTGATGCATCGATGCGGTGACGCAGCAACGCAACGATGCACGGTGTAATGATGCAGCGACGCAACGATGCAGAGATGCAGCAGTTGGTTAAGGATTGCTGCATAAGCACGCAGGGAACACTAGATATGCGGAGACAGTTATGCATGCACGCCCAGCGGAAAATCCGGAGTTAGTGGGCGCGAGAAACTCGGAGTTAGTGGGTAGGGTGCGAGCAGAAACTGCAGCAGCAGTTATCGGGCAGTTGCGGATCCAATACTTATCCGAATCGAGTGATTCGAAATGCTGGCAGTTCGTGGAGATAGTGGCTTCATGGATATGCTAAGAGTTCGGAGAAAAATGCGGAGAGTTGCTGCAGAACGTGGGAAAGGCAGCAACTGCACGCTGTGCTGGCGAGTTGCTAGGCCGACACATAATAACCTATGCAGTTGGGTTGTAACTGCTAGTTTAGGCCTATAAATATGTGTGTAAAACGTGCAAAACAGAGGGAGAGAGCAATCAGAGTGAAGTCCCTGAGTTAGCACTTGTGTAAATTTCCTTAGTGTTTGTGAATGAAACAAAGGTTGGGTGTGAGTTCCCGTAAATCGATTTGCCTAGTGTCTATATTCACTTTGAGGGTTCTTGTTGCTGCAATACTATAACTTTGTAGCAATCAAATAGTAAGTACGGTTGAGAAACACGAGTGGAAGAGTGTGCAAGCCTCGCTACTTACTAAGGGAAGGCTGGTTTGGTTTCGTAGAGGAGTTGCGAGATGCTGGGCAGGACGCGGAAAAATTCTAGAGAGGTTCTGGACCCTGTTACACCTTCCATCATGGGTATGGGCACCAAATACATGGCAAGTGCACATGGATCTGACACGTGTCAATCAATGAGAAACGAGGAACCTTCTAATTGAAAGAATCCATGGAATCAAGAACTAAAGAAAACCATAGGAGAAACGAAGGGAGAGCTCGGGAGAGAGTTTTCTAAGAGCATTGGCACCCCTATTGGCAACCCTAAGGGTGAGGGCGAGGGCGAGGGCGTTTGAGGGGGTTTTCGCCCGCGAGCGATGAATAGTATATTACCCTTGCCCTCCGTCAATGTCGCAGCTGGCACCCGCGGAAGGTGAGGGCTAGGACAAAACATATTGTCGAAAGAATAAAAATAGGATTAGGGCTCCAAATCAACGTTCAGAAGCCACTACCGAACACAATAGCGGAGCTAGACATTTATGTAGTGGTGGGCTAAATTTCAATTATTGGGTAATATAAGCTAAGTATTAACAATAATTATATATTTTTTTGGTTAATTAACATAAATAAACATATTAATACTCTAATGTTGGGGTGTGCTTGAGCACAATAGAGCCACCCCCTGGCTCCGCCATTGGCCAAACATGCATTAGGGCTCCAAACCAGCGTTCAGATGCCACTGACATGCATTAGGGCTCCAAATCAACGTTTGGAAGCCACTGCCGAACATGCATTAGGGCTCCAAACCAGCGTTCGGAAGCCACTGCCAAACATGCATAAAAGCTAAAAAAGCAGTGTTCGGCAGCCACTGCCGAACAAGGCAGTACTCCAAACCAGTGTTCGGAGGCTGCCACCAAACGTTGCACCAAAGCCGCGAGCAGCACTAGTGCTCCAACGTCGTCGCCCATCGTCCTCGGCTCGTCGACGGCCACAATTAGAAGAAGAAAGATAAAAAAAAAAAAAAGGGGATCGGGTACGCTGTGACGTCATTTCGCCATTCTCGCCTGCGGGCGAAGGCACGGACAATCCTCGCCCTCGCCCTCGCTGATTTCACCTGCGGATTGCCCACGTTTTTGGGCTGCGGTGGCTGATGCTTTTGGTGCGAGCATGCAATCCCGCGGGATCGCCTGCGGTTTCGCCTTAGTGGTGCCAGTGCTCTAATAATTAGTATTATTCACATTTAATGAATAGTTATATTGTACATGGTATTTTTACTAATTATACAAGCTAATTGTATTGTACTACACTCTAATTGCACTAACTGTACTACCTGTACACTTCACTAATTCTCTAAAAACACTAACACTAGTCCTCTGGTGTGCGAAGTGAAAGTATGTTATTTAATCACTGATTGAGTGAATCTGAGTTTGGAACTTATTTGTGATTATCAGACAAGTAGCAATTGAGCAAGAATTATCGAAAAGCTCACATGCACCCCTTTGCACACAATCAACCATACAGGCTCAACCAGATATTTTGACCAAAAAAAGGACAAAACCTCAACCAGATATGAACTGCTTGAAGTTGAAAGTCATCTAAAAAAATGAAATGCTTAAAAGTATCAGCAAAACAGAGATTGGCAGAAGTATGATGAAAATATGATTTCTCTTGATCAGTATTTTGATTCATTAAGGAACAAATGTGAACATCTGTGAGATAATACAAACATCTAACATCTACTTATGCCATTCGCATTCACTCAACAAAAACGAAATCCGGAGCTTACCAGTTACAACAGGTAGTTAAACAAGATGTTGAAGAAGCACAAATCCTACTTATGAATGATACATCTGAGCAAAACTCATGCACAATTGGTGATCCCTCTTATCGCCCCAGCCTCCCCAACCCTTGAACCCGGCTTTATACCCCGGCTGATTCTCAAAGACTCGCACTTCCCAGTCCGAGTTGATGTTTGCAACCTTGTCTATATCCTCTACTGCAAAGTTAACCATACCATTATCAATGCATGCTTTTGCCTCCCCCTGGCCCTGGTGCAAACCACACTTTCCAAAGTGTACTGCGCTCGTGCGAGGCCCTCGTAACGTGAAAACAGGACTGCCAAATGAGGGATAGACTGTTGCCCACATTGTAATATCCCAATTGTAATCATCAAAGAGGCAAAACTTTGTAGTCTTTTTGTGGATTTTCCTCCAAACAGTTCGGTTAAATGCGTAACCCACATTCCCCATTCTCTCTGCAATCAAACTATCCCAACCTTCTCCTCTTGCATTCACATCACACGGTGCTAAATTTGCCGCATAGCAATGAGGGCACTTCTGAGACTTCAATGCTGTGAGTATCTGTAAGTTTTGATAAGCATTCGGATAAAGATAGTGGTCTTCCTCTATGAAAAGAATATGACCAGGGTCATCCTTGGTCTCCGCCAATCCATCCCACACCGTGTTCATCATCCACCACCAATGATGTTTCAATGACACAATCTTTGGTGACCGGTGGTTTCCATACTGGTCCGGAGTCCCCTTGCAGTGCTTCTTTGCTGCATCATCTTTATCCTTACAGTCTGTTTGTGAAACCCCGGGAAAGCTAGTGGGAAATATATGGGGTGAGTAGGGAGCAAATATCTGTTTCACTTGGCAAAACCTAATACCTTCAACGATCTCATTCATTTCCTTAAAGTATCCATCATGGCTGACAATCAGCAAAGTTTCGTTTATTCCTACGACCCGAGAGAGACTATCAACAGCTACTTTGAGATATTGGGGCCGGTTGTGTACATAGAGAACTATGGTTATATGATCCTTGCCTAGACTCGGATAAAGATCCAAGTTCCTGGGGGGCATTTGATTTCTCTTTTCCAACTGAACTGACAACTCGGTCTGCTTGGGGAGGCTATGTTTTCGTACAACATGCGAATGATTATTATAACTCCCTCTAAACACCTCACCGGATTCATCTCCAGATTCTATGCCAACACTTGAACTCGTATTAATTCTCAAGAGAAACAAAAGCAGGAAAACCCCCAAACATGTAATCGAAACTAATGGCAAGAAACGGCGAAAAGCCGCTTCATCTTTCAGACGATGTCTCTTAGTACTAGCCATAGAAGTTAGAACCAACCGCATAGATTTCATATGAGATTTACAGCAAAACCATTCACAGCTTCACAGAGTTCAAAACCCAGAAACCAAATAGGCAAAAAAAAATTGTCCGAGAACTTCAAAAACAGCAGCAACCCAATTGAGAACAGAGGGAAAATGCAAAAGGGTAAGTGCCAAAAACCTCAGTGGGTGCCGAGATTGAACAATCCAAGCTTGATCTAGTTGACCGCCATGAAAATGAAGCTCAAGCTCCCTGCTGCTGCAAAGCTTGCAAACCCAGAATCAAATCACAAAACCCACATCGGAAAAACTTAAAAACAACCAGGGTTTATCAATAATCAGCTTGATTCTCGAGAAAAATGGAGGAAAAAAGACATGGGTATGATTAAATAATGCAAACTTTGAACACCAGATTGCTCCAAAGTTGAAAGCTTTGAAATAAATAATATGAAATGGCTTAGATATCAACGGTGTTGATTTCGTAGTTGACTGACTTGAAGAAGAGAAGCAGGCAGGAGGGGACTAGAAAGGAAATTACTTGTCTGCATAGATTTGTGGGTTATTGAATTTTGAATCGGTTACTTAGGTTCCGGGTCGCAATCAAAAAGCCGGAGACTTGAAGGCACCGCCTTGACTGCAAATCGCGCACTATATGGTAAAAAAGTGAGGTTACTGTGTTTTATGGGGTTTCATTTGTGCAATATTCTAATTAGGTCATAAATAGCTTTGTCCAATTGATTTTCTCCAATATTCCAACTTGGGTTGTGTCAAGTTCTTTCACCATCATCTGGGAAAGGTATATATGTCTTGGTTCCTATAATTTTTTTTTTTTGGGTTACATTTCCTGTTATTATTTGATAACTTGGAATTCGAAAAGGTATGTCAAATTTCTTTAGAACATCTACAATTAATTTGGGACATTGGAATTACATTACCTATTGAGCAACATCATCTACTCAAATAGAAGTAGCGTTTACCGTAGTTATGGAGTTCATTTGTCGGATGTTCTCCACCATTTTGATATAAGTTGGGCTGTTTCATGTCTTTCATCATTAAATGGAAAAGGTATGTAGAAAGTTCTTAGTAATTAACTTTTATGTCAAATAAATGCAAACAAAAGCTTAGTAACTTAATAAATATATCATAGTGTTATGATACTGTGAGTCGTAACAGCCAAATTTATACATGTCTGTCTTTGAATTCAATATACATACAAGTATTTAGATTTCAATACAAATAATTGGGAGTTAAAGGATTCGAGTAAGAAATTTTTTTCTAACATTGAAAAAAAATACTAAAAAAAATATCGCCATGTGCAGGATAAAACTATACTCTAGTTGTATTATGACATTTTCAGTGAGTTGTTTCAGAGTATGGGGAACAAAGCTTAAATGTAGAGGTGCTGTGTCCGAATCCAAGCCTCCTAATACTACACATAGTAGTGTTGACATGGGTCTTGGGGCACATTGGTCATATGTGGGCTAGATAAGGTTTAGTGTCTCATAAGCAGAGTAGCTGTCTTCACTGTGGCCACATCCATATCCAAAACCAGTGACATATATGTGAAGGTCAAGAGATGGGCAAACAGAGATCTCACTTCTCATAAAAATGGCAGCCAAGTTGGCCCTCTTTTCTCCCACCACAAATTTTCTAACCCCCTCAACTCCTTCACCACTACACCCTCATTCCTTTACTACCATTTCACCAAGGAGGAGGCCGCACAGTTTCAAAGTTCATGCAGAATTAGGTAAAACAATCTTGTCTTTCAGTTCCTATGCCTAGATTTTCTTGTTTATTGCTTGGGTTTTGTACAAATGTTTGTCCACCCCATTTTCAACTGATTATGGGCAAACTTGATCAGTTGAAAATGGGGGAGCGGCCCAACTCTTCAGGTTTCTCAAATTTCTGATGTTCACATCCCCACAATCGTAATGGCTTTAGGTGGTGGAGATGGAGAAGCCAGAAAGGGAGGGAAGAAGAAATTTATAACTAGAGAAGAAGAGCCAGAGCAGTAAGTTTTCAACCCTTCATCAGTAACCAACTCATCTATGGTAATTTGCTTCATAAAAATACATGTCAAGATTAGCAGATGAGAATTTACTGTTTGTAATGTTGCAGGTATTGGCAAACAGCCGGAGAAAGGGAAGGCGAAAACCCCATGATGACCCCGCTTCCTTACATCATCATCTTTGGCATGTCCACCCCTTTTGTAATCTTGGCCATTGCTTTTGCTAATGGTTGGATTAAGGCACCAATTCGATAATTGACACCAGTTGCAGCTTGGGAAGCAGCATCAACAAATGAGCTTTTAGTATTGCTAAGTTTGTTACAACTTAATTTTGCCATTTGAGTTCTTCTCAAATGGTGGTATAGTGTTTTTCACCAATTCTATAGAATTTCTCATATTAATTGCAGTTTTCGGATCATTTCATTATTGTTCTTGATGGCAAACCAGAAAACAGTTGCAAGTATTAATCAAACTGAAGCAAATCAGAAGCTCAGAAAATTGGATATGGCACATCATATCAAAATGAAGCACTTGCAATATACTTGGCAGAGCGTCCAAATTTCACTGTTTTACCTACGATTGCCTGTTTTCTCAACCTACTGAATCATAATAATCCTCCAATCAATGTTCCAAGTTACATCTATAACACATGTTCTATTCACATAAAAAAAATCTACTTACTCACTCTTCTGATTGGCTTGTATAATACCACGGTAACAAACTTTTGACGAAATCTATGTGTAGAGCTGAGTGCGAAAATATTGCTGCCAGTATGGTTCGAAATGTGCAGATGGTTCAGTTGGGAATGATAATGCATGGACAATGGCTGGTCACCATCATTAAAGGATGATGGCTTGTTTAAGAAGGTATCTTTTAGTTGTGGGGGTACTTCTGGCGGAGGTTTACTGAAATCGTCTTCACTTAAGTGTCTGTTATCATAGCTTGAAGGTGGGGATGGGGGAGACTCAAACTTTGCTAAACGCTCTGGAAAATCGGAAACCGATTCCTGCACAATGCATTTTGAGAGTTAGGTTGGTTGAAGCAGCGGTAGATTAACAGATCCACTTAGCAATTGTATAAACTGAGAACATGAATAACTAATGACTAACAAGCACAGTCCAATATACTGCAGAGAAATGTTACACAGATGCATCTGCTAAGTGCAGAAGAAGAGCTACCAACAAGATGGATTGACAATTCACTGAAAAGGCCTAAGTAATTCGATTTGTCAAATATCACGAAAATCATGTATATCTGTCATCATAATTAGTACTAGGAAACGTGGGAGACTCCTAATTCTTATTCATCTTTTGGTCAAGATCATAAGGGCTACTGATGCTATTATGACCAAAAGCATAAGCATGCACTAAGGTAACTCTCAACTAAATTAACCGGTACATACTTTACGCAAAAGGAACTAGAGCAAGAGGCCCCTACAAGGGACAGAAAACTATATGCACTTCTCGAATTATCAGAAGCAATCATATCAGAAGTCATAGTATTACCTTCAAGTCCAAGACATTATATGCACTTCCCGAATTATCATAGTCCCATGGCAAGTCTGGAGCACACCTCAAACATCCATCAACAATGAAGCGGTACTCGTATAGACCTGATGGAAGCAACTTTACGATAATAAATTCATTGCCCATGCTCTGCATTACCTCACTGATAGAAGGAGATGAAAGTTACTCACATTAAATCACAGTGATGTTAAAACCAGAAGATGAAGTTGGAAACTTGATGATGAAACCTAATACACAACTAAGTTAGTACCTGCTCTCCCAATTGTCCCATGATCCTGTGATAGCAACTTGCCTGCCACCATGATTCCATGTGATATTGGCCCGTATCAATTTCTCAATGTCAACATTCCCATTATACACTGCATTTTGCGATAATGCATGAGCTTGAGTCTGTATTGCCTCACCAGATCTTGGTAAAGGGTCC
This sequence comes from Spiraea crenata, assembly GCA_033992175.1. NCBI lineage: Eukaryota > Viridiplantae > Streptophyta > Magnoliopsida > Rosales > Rosaceae > Spiraea > Spiraea crenata. The sequence goes on from JAVBHV010000019.1 coordinate 1,550,104, forward strand.
CTAGGATTCTGAAAGTAGAAATGTAGATTGAATTTATAGTCCCGTGACTGTGTTTATATGTCAATTTTGGACATTTATTAAACAAGTCTGATTGGATTCATTTTTCAAGCTGAAGGTGAAATTTCTAACAAGTATCACATATAACTATTACTAGTTATCCTTTTATAATTGTTCTCAGTCACATTGATTTTACAGCTTCAAAGTTACAAAACTCAGGACAATTACCTGGTGCCACATTCATTGCACAAACTAGCAAACATTTTACTGAGATAAAGCAAACAACTTTCACCCTCTTATTCACGAACTGACACCATGAATCAAAACAAACAGCTAACAGAGATGTCCATTACAACAAGCAAGTTGCAAACTTTTCAAAAAGAAAATTGGAAAAACAGAAAAGAACTCACTTGTGATGTGAAGAAGAGAGAAGGGTGGAATCCTCTGGAGTCATGGGGAGGGGAGTGAGCCATGGATTCTTCTACATCATAGTTCTCCTCAGATTTGTTAACTCCAGAAGTCCCTTCTCCATCCTCTCTACCACTTGCATTCCCCATTACTACAAAAGCAATAGAAACCAAGTTATGCAAGCGGCTCGTAGCTCAGACGGTTAACAACATTTGCTTCTGCAGCCGAGGTCCAAAGTTCCATTCTGGTATAGATAAAAAAAAACTTCAGTTATCATTCAATTCATCTTGACAAAAGCAAAAGAGGACAAACAGAAAAAGAGGAGAAAAGTTCCAATCTTTGATGAAGAATTGAAAAGAGAAAAGAGAAACAGAACAAACCGAAAAACAGAAAAAGCAACCAACACCTACCCATCTCTTCAAACAAATAGCAAAAACACAAGAACCCCAGAAACCAGGAATTGACTGAAGAAAAAAAGGTACCATCTTTCTTCGTTTCAATAAATATTGGCCGGTATTCTATGAGCAAAATTGACAGCACAAGTTGTTCTCTTTGGACTCTGGTGTTGAAAAAGGTAAAACTGTGCACAAAGCAACAGTAGATGAATTCTGATGCTCCAATGAGTTTGGAAGATCCAACGGTGGGCTAATGATGGTCAGCACAAGTTGCTCTCCTCGTAGTTGTTGTTGTTGTTGTTGTGTCATTTTGCGCGCTGTTTCCTCAGTTGTTGTGCCGTCTCTACAACTTTGATGCAGCTGACCAATGTCATGCTGCCAACTCACAGCCAGTGAGGTTGCTACTTGATTTCACTTGATTTTGATATTGGGAGTAGCGTGCGCGTGGTACTACTGGAATAAGACCCTTCCTTACGTACTATATAAATATGGACCCCTAAAATCTTCATTTAAGAGTGAAAAGAGTGAAAGGAGTGCCCAAAATGGCACGTCGTACAGCAAATGCCGCGGAGCTGATTGTCGGTTTGTTCGGTACAATAATTTGGTTTAGCAAATACTACAAATTTGAAAGAGAAGAAAATGAACGGTTATGATATGAGGAAGCAAATATTATTTATTTTTATTTTGCTTCTAGTGAGTTGTGATTCTACAAGTCAAAATGGTTTGAAAAGTGGTGCATTGAGGATGAAAGCGCATTCATTTGATCAAAAGACAAGTAAATTCAGGTACAAAACAACGCTAATAGGAAGAGTAATACTTAAAAGATCATATTTCCACTTTCTTAGACCAAGCTAGTTAGACAGGTTTGTAATTCAATAGCTCATGCATATCATAGGTTATGAGTTCTAATCATTCTTCCTTAATAATGATTTTGCCAAAAAAAAAAAAACACTAGGCTAGGTAAAAGTAAGTCGATTTGGTTATTATTCCTTATTCATTATATCTTATATTTCTATATTTATCTATGTCTTTGAACAAATTTTTGGGTACACATAAGGCTTAGTGTATCCAAGACAAAACAAGTGTTTTCCAATAATTCTCTTAATGAATAAAAGGTAAGCCACCACTTAAGTGAGTGCATTCTAATAATTTTTTATTTTAAAATTCAATTATCTCTACTATTACAAATGAAACGTATTGTATTGTATTCATATTTATATACAATAAGTGAGAATGGAAAGATGTGGAATCATTTCAGTCCATTTCTTTTTATTTGTTTACTTAAGCACTTATGAATGGAAAAAGTTGTGGGTTCCACCACAAATTTAGGAATCATTCCCTTCCAAGGGGGAATTAGGTATCACATTCTCATTACCTATCCTCCTCTGCCCATTTCCATTCTCATTCATATATTGATTCTCTTTGTTAAGTAAACATGCCCTTAATATTACAACACGGAGGAAAAGCATCCATTAAGAATTTTTTCTTTTCTCTTTTGGTTGGTTAGTTTGTTTTAAAATCATAATGTGGGAAATCTATTCTTATGCACTGACATTGACAACGTCCTGCCCGCTGAATTTCAGCACATTTTAGCATCAAAACAAAAACCTAAGATCCTAATTTCTTCAATTAACAAAGTAAAGTCAAATAACAACCCCGATATTTCCTCTCAAGCAAAAGAAAATGAAAAGTTTTCTTCTGAGGTCCAAGTCACATTGTCTTATATAGTTGAGGCCATTTGGAAAACCCCATTAGCACTATTATTTAGTTAATATAGTGATTTACTTTTAACTTGCTTACTCTCCCCTTGGGGCTTCCTTCCCATTGGCTTGATCAACCACTTTTGAGTAAAGCTTTATCTTACATTGCAATTCAACAATACTAGAATGAATATATTTTTTAAGCTATCTCTTAAATTTTATCCCCTTGTTACGTAAGATGATTTAAGATATGGTTGCATATTACTTTTAGTAAATTCAAATCAATGAGTAGTTCTTCACTCTATTGTGAAAAAGACTCTTCCTAGCTGCAAGGATACCCGTATAAAGTTGATTGCATCTCTACATGTGACTTGTTTCTAATTTACCAATGAAATGGAATATGCCCAATGTTGTTAGAACCCAAAGGAAGAACACATGAGAGATGAGAAATGAGAGGAAGTGGGCATCTCTCCTTTTTGTTCATTCCAATCAATTATAACATTATAGTGCAAGAATCTAATGAGAGTGAAGTTTTCCCTCAAACAACCCCTTAGCCAAAATAAAGCAAATTGTAAAAGCTAGACTGAGAGAAAATTGACAACGACATTTTTCTTTTTTAATACAAGTAACATTCAGGCCAGGAGTCAAGGCCGTAAGAGTGGTGAAGGGTGGAAATACATAGCTAGGTTGGTAGTTAAATGTTGGCATCACATAGGGTGGAGATGTGACAGAGGAAGAGAATCTGCTGCCTGGCCGGGTCAGTGTCTATATGGGGCCAATCTTCGACAGCAACGTCAGAAATTGCTTCCTGTGATTGAAATATTTATATGAACTTAATATAAAATTATAAAGTGCTAATGAAAATCAAATATCCTAGAGGTTGCAAATCAACGGTGGAGGGGCCATGAAAATTGTGTGTCCATGAATGTTAGTCGGGGGTGCGCCTGGACCGTTCATCCCTTCATGTCGATATAAAACACTTCTTTTAGTGGGGTACACGAAGATACAGAACTTTATGCATAGTCATATTTGTGATGAACTAGTTGTTGATCGAATGATATTATTCTATAATATTATAAAATGTTTCAGATACGAATCTTCCTACCTCAACAAACTCAGCAAATAATATTTTTTCAAACCAAGGAACGCAATTTTGTTCGAAACATTCAAATTTCGGTAAATTTGGGGGACCGAAAGTTGAATTATGGTACATATCAATATCAGCGAAAAAATACCGAAATTTCGATAGTTTCAGTAAATTTCGGTAAATTTTGGGCTGAAACTCTAAAAAATGTCGAAATTTTGGTAAAATTTCTGTGAAATTTCGATGTTGTCTTTGGTGAATATGTTGCTTTTTGTCATTTCAAGTCAATTCAATCTTTTGTTTTTTGTTACTCTAATTCATTCTTCTAATATCTCACCACCATCTCCAAGTTCTCAATTATATAGCTACCAAAAAATAAAGATATGTATGCATTATACATATATTCTTATTCTGACAATAGGTAAGAATTGTTTTATGTCTTACATAGCTTCTTCCACCACCTACATTTTCAATTATATTGTAATGTTAATGTAAAGGTTAATGTATGTTTCATGAGGCTCACCTTAAGATATTGTGCTAATTAATAGATTAGTGGAATAAAAAACACGAATTATTCTACCTTATGTATATAAAAGTTAATCTATATGGATAATGTTACATAGCTTAAATATTAAATTGCATTATTTGTTGATTTTAGAGCTTATAGAAAGTAGAGATATTAATTTATAGGTTTTCTAGCATGTTTTTCTTCTTCTTCTTCTTCTTCTTCTTCTTCTTTTTTTACCGAAATTTACAGAATTTTCCACCGAAATCAAAACTTTTTCCGAAATTTCCATAAATTTTGGCTACCGAAATTTCTATCGAAACCGAAATTTCTATCGAAACCGAAATTTTAATCCTTGTTTCAAACCCCTCATGGAGATGGTGCATAATTGAGAGACTTTGTACTCAAAGCTTACAAAGTACATATGTCTTAATCATCCCCAAAAGACTGTTAAGGAGAGATTTCGGTGAGCACCATAGGTGTTCTCATAGTTCCATACTCTAATTTTGAATTATTGAGAGGAAAAATACACTACTTCAGTTAATTTGCTTGCACTCAGATCTACCTTTATGCATATATTCTTATTTATACAACTTAAGGTAACTTGACATGTCAACTTGTCCACCCAACCGGTAATCAAAATTAAGATCTAACATTAACTATTCATTTTCACTAATCGCGTCTAACCCCATAAGACTTAACTTGGTCAATAGTCATAGCAAATCTTCCATCTCTCGTCTTAAGCTAACTACATTCTCACACGACAAATTTTTCTTTCTACTGTAGGATCTTTCTCGTTTACTTTCTTAATCTCACCACTTTTGACTTTTGCAAAGCAAATGTAAAAGTAAACTAGTACAAGAGATTTGGGTGAAGCTCTAGATTTAAAGCCAAGATTGTGTTACCCAAAAAACTCTACAATTTCGATGAAACATCCATGGAGCCTTAGATATGGTCCCCCCCCACTCTCACAGCTCAAACATTCCTTTGCTTACACAGATCTCCAACACCAGTCCGGTGAAGACAAAAACTTCTCAAACCCCAAACACATTTTTACTTGAATCAAGCTATTAAGAACACCAAGGTTGTTCTCAATGTCTTGTGGATTGGGAACTAGGGTTTTATGTATTTGATCTCACTACTTTATTGGGCGACAAGTGGCACCATCCTCGTTGCCTTTACCTCCTTTTGCCAGCTGCCGATGGACGATTTGCTTGTTTCCCAAGGAGGACTTTCCTTTGAAGGCTACAGTTCAAAGTGGTCCACATGTGAAATTTCATGAATATCAATAATCGAGGACAAGAAGGAAAGTCTTTTAAGATCATGGACATCAAAGACTAATGAAAGAATTGTGCTCATGGAATTGGGGTAGTCAGATATCAGCATCAAAGTTAGGAAGAGATGAGAGCATGAAGGTGGCTCAATATATACATTAAGTTCAAATTGCTCTTTGCAATTCTTAGACGGCAATGTGGGATTTGAGATTTGTACTTAACACAACATAGTATAAATACTGATGGTGACGAATCACAAGTTTTAAGGCTTGAAAGACCAATTTGATAATTGGGTGTAATGAGATTATAATTCAGTTAATTAAGTGTATTTATTCGCCAATTCTATCATCTCTTGTATCAAAATTTGGTAGGGGGACTACGGCCATTGCATATAAGGAGTGGGGTTGGTAGAGAAACATAGATGGCCCATAAGTTAAAGCACACTTGAACAAAATCATCATTAGCGCAACATCCCAATAAACACAAAAGTATGAACCACGATTATTAACACTTATGAAAGCAACAGACGCATTACCAAATATGTCGAGAAAGATAAATACATATCATTTTGTTGCCAAGAAATTGATTAAGCATACATAAAGTGAAGCAACAATTACTGGTAGAATAGACTAATTTGATGGCATTAAGTCCCCTCTAAAAGAATTTTGGGGTCCAATTGAACGATGTGAAGCTTTCCTCAAAATCTGTAATCTAAGATTTTAGGCCTCGTGCGGTAGTTTAACATGATATCAAAACTTTATTTTCATGAGGTCTTGAGTTTGATCCCCGTTCACCACTTCATTGAGGTATTTCTAAAGTAACATTGAATTCCACAGGTTGTGAGGCTTACTCAATCCTCGTGCTCTATTATGACAAAGTTATGACTGGCTGCACGTACATGTTTGTCTTTAACTATGCATATGTCTCAAAAGCTTAACATTTTGACACTATCGGATATGTAACAGTCCGTTTTCAATTGGGAAGTGCATACCCAACTTTTTCATTTTCTTTTCTCTGTGTATGATTAACTTGACCATGCCTTGTTGCTTTAGTCCCTCGCCGCCCAATTCAGTGAACTTGGTCTTCAAACAATCTGGCATGGGTTTTGTATAGATTGATATTCTGTTACCCTAACATTTGTGATCAATGCATGTCAGCTACTCTTTTGGAGATTGCATGTTACATGTACAGCATTAATGTTATTGCCAAAAAGCAGGCAGCTGAAAGTTGACTGAAATGGTATTTGCAGATTATGGATCTCCAAGACCACCTCTAGATTTCAAAGATGATGATGGCCCAGAAAATGGTGAAAGCAACTTAATTTCTGTAGAAGATTGAGTCTTTTCAGTTAGTTTGAACTTTGAATGCAAAGTTGATGATGAAGAAAAGCAATTCCTCTGAATTTTAGTGTGCTTGTTTAGAGGAGAAATGAGCATTATCTTTTATCAAAGTCAGGTACTTCACTTCTACATTCTGATATTATCCACTAATCTTGGAGTTGATGCATACAAATAAAACGAAGGAGATTAAGAATAAGATTAAACTAACCGTGGTCCTCTGTATTTCATCCGTTAATCTTTCCTTTCTTTTTGCGTTTGTGAAGTTGCCCTGTGGTTAAGTTCAGATGGGTGCACATGGGTTCTCCCTAATTTCCAAGCTCTCTCAGACTGCACACCAGTAGAGAGAAACTAGGTTTTGGGTCTTTCAAGAGAATCAGTTGGAGAGGTAAAACCACCTCATTGGTGGGAGGTGTTAGAAAACAGAAAAAACCCAGTTTTTTAGTTGTAATAGGGAGATTGGGAACTGTGAGTTTTTGATGAGAAAACCAACCCTCCTTGATCAGTACAATTCCACTTTAATAACAGGTTCAAAATAGTATTTCTTCTTCTTCTTCTTCCTCTTACCTTGCTTCTCTCTTTGCAAACCACTATACAGCTTAGATTCATACTGGCTAGTTGCACCTTCCTGTTCTTGCCCTTTTCGTACACCGAAGAGTTAATCTCGTCTAATTTGCTATTCCAATAGAAAACAAAGTGCCTTTTCCATACAACTATTTATATCATTTGCAGTTTTCTTGATAATCAAATCCCCTTAAGCCTTCCCTCCTTCTGGTTTTCTTCAAAATTAGAAATTCGAAGATCCTTCAATTTTTGTGTTATAGATTTTCAACATCTATATTCTTGCTTACTTAGGAGCTGAAAAGAGCACACTACCAGCTTTCTGCTATATAATATTTGTTCCAACATTTACCCTTTGCATTGTTCAGTACATTTCTACCAGCTTATTTACTGTACATGCAATCCAACTAAAGGGAAAGTTTTCTCTCCAGTTAGATTGATTGTTTTTCTTTCAATTTTTTGAAAAACTGATCAGGCTTCAGTAATTCATGGAGTTGAAAAACATACTTGAGGACCAAATGGCTACTCCTTTGTGGTTCTTCAGATTCCCACCACCATGGATGGCCGTTGTTGCTCCATTCCTTATATTGATGGGACTGATGGGATTTGGATTCTTCTCCATCTTTCTCACATCTTTAGTATTGATTCTATCATCTGTATTCTTCACGTTCTCTACCCGAAAACATGTTTGGGTTGAGAAGTTAGTTGAAGAAAAGGTTCCCATCAGGCCTGACGAAAGAGTACTCTCTCCTTGTTTGGCAAACGGATCAAAAGATTTAATAAAGAAGGATGCTCAAGTAGAAGTTGTCGATCCTGCTCACGAAAAGTGCTTGTCCTCCGAAGTGATTATGACTCTTCCAGAATCACTCTCAAACCGCCCCTTAGTAGCATCAGTAAGTTCAGCAGATTTGACATCACAAAGTGAATGCCTTGATCACTTGTCAACCAGTGACGATTCTGAACTAGACTGGTCTTTTGAAGACAATGTGGTTCGGAGTCCAGATTTCTCAGACGGGTCAATCTCAGACGAAGATAGCCTCATTGAAATAGACCTGCCGGGTGGATGCTACGTTGCTCACAAGGAAAAAGAACCGGCCTTTAATCTGCAGCAGAAAATGCCAGGTTTGTCACACCAGTCCATTTTCCAACAGCACACTTTATTGGACCTCTTAGCTGAGATCAATGAGATTAATGAGGAAGAGAACTTGTTCGAAATCGACTTGTCTATGGGATCCATCAAGTGTTCAAGGTTTGAGATTGAAGCTTGAAAATTATACTAATCTTTCGGAGTTCGTCACAATTTTAAGTTTTTGATCCTTCTGGGATTTGGTTGTAAGTTAAAGTTTACAACTTTACATGCTTCTGTGCAGTTTGCTAAATTGCTACTCTGTGTTATAGTGTTGTGCACTGTGAAGCTTCCTGCTTTAGAGTTTTGACAAACTTTGGATACCCACTAAAGCACTTGTAATGTGGCCCTTTTCTTTTCTTTTCTCTACTAATTATGCACATTAATTAAAGTTATTCAAGTAATTAAAAGTTTCAAAGGTCAATAACATCTGATTTTGATGGAATTTCCACTTGCTTTTGCTTTTCTGCTGAATTTCTTTTTGCTGTCTGGTCACCATTTAGATCTCTTTTGTCACTTTGTGGATTCTGGAGGACTATTCAGGGTGCTATGAATATAATAGGTAAATGTGTGATTTGATGGCTGACGTGGTACTTAATCTATCAGTTTGCCTAGTCAGTAAAACAGTGTACTCCAATGGAATAGCCAAATAGTTGGCCCAAATATTATTATATTTACAATTTTTTTTACCATACATATTTACTCTACAAATTACTTTGTTATTTCTGCGGAATTTTGTTTCAAGTGCCTACATGAAATTATCTTATGTATGTGCTTCAAAAGACTTTGTTTCATTAGTGAAGGTTATAAGTGCTAGTTACAATAAGTCGCCAGGTACCATAATATGTCTTTTCTTGATTAGTTTTGCTATCATAGTTTCAGAAAGCCATGCATTGAGACAAATTTAGAAGCCTTTGTTCTAAAAGAAAATAGGATTATAGACATTAGATATGAATACAAAGAAAATAACACTAGCTAGTCCATTCATTGTACTAGATGACAACAATTAGAAGAAGAATCACCAACAATGCTCATAATTTCTCCCTCAGTAGTGAGGGTGAAGAAATAGGGTACAATTTTAAGTTACCATGATAAAAAAATGAACAATTACATTTTTTTATTCAATAAATTGTGTGGGTTCCATTTTTATAGCATATAATATAATCTACAAATATACATATTCTATTAGATTCTATATAATTTGCAGAGTCATTTACAGCATCCATTGAAGAGCTGTTTTGTTGATATGACGCTGCAAATTGAGTTTGTAGAGTCTTTTATAGCATCTCTTGGAGATGCTCTAAGATTCAGACTTAATTAATCAATAAGCTAGATGTTGGCTATTTTCATGTTAATGCACTATCAATAAGTTTCTAAGATCTTACTTCTCTGTCTTTCAAAGATCATAGCAGTGTATTGTTTTCACAGTTAATACTTAAAACTGTAAAGCTGTAAAGATATTCTTTAGCTAAACCGAAGGTTCTCACACTACATAAGAAAAAAATTGGGCAATGGCCATTGATATCTTATCACGGCGACGTTAACACATTGTTTTGTTATCCTATGCATGTGATCTTCCTTGATGGCTTATCAAATTGCTACTCTCAACAACTTTGGCACATGGTGAAGGGACGTGGGTAGCCATATTGCAATTTGCACCTTATCCTGATTGCTATATTCTCTAGGGAGAGCAAAACGGAAGGCAAAGGCGCGGTCTCGCCTTCCGCGGTTCGCGGCACCCGATCGGCGTTGGTTGCGACGACGATGGGCCTTCGAGGTTCGCCTGCGGCTCGTTTCGGTGACGGTCAGATCGTCGGAGGCGGGACGATGATGGGACAGACGTTCGGTGGCGGCCTCCGAACGCTGGTTTGGAGAGCTGCCATGTTCGGCAGGGGCTGCCGAACACTATATTAGGATTGTTTTGTAATTTTTTTTAGAGGAAGGGTTGTTTTGTAATTAATTTTTTATTTTGGGGTTGTTTTGTGCTTAAATTTTGTTTTCTAAATTTCAAAAAAGTACCCTAAATTTTATTTTTCCTATAAATGCCCATAACATTTCCTATAAACACACAAAACAAATATTATTTAGAACATCATTTGACAAAAAAATATAAAAAAATATGTGGATATTGTTTTACCTTCGCCCTCGCCTTTCATGGGTGGAAGCTGTGTTTTCGACGGAAGGCAAGGGCGATCACTATTCATCATCTTAAGGCAAGAAGTGGTCAATTGCCTTTCGATTGCCTGCGCCTACGCCTACGTGGGTGGAAATGCTCTTAGAGTAAAACAATTATACTTTGATAGCTATCAAAAAGTTGAATCTTTTGTTGATTTATTTGATGCAAAGAAACAAAGACATCTAACTAAAGAAACAACAATTTATATTACAAAATAAAAGAAACAACACTATTACTTAGCAACAAAAACAAATATACAAATATAACCATACGCATTTATAACCAAAAAGGTTGGCGTGCTGTGGTAGTTAGAATCAAGGAACTAAATTTCGACCGAAATACCGAAATTTCGGTATTTTTGGAGTCCCGAAAGTTGAATCGGGGTACGTCTTAATATCATCGAAAAAATACCGAAATTTCGGTAATTTCGATAGTTTCGGTAAATTTCGGTAAATTTCGAGCCTTTTAAGCGGAAACTTTCCGAAATTACTGAAATTTCGATGGAAATTTCGGTAAAATTTCGGTCTTCAACTTTCGTTTGAAGTTTTCTTGCTTACCTTCAATAATGCTCATTAAATCTTTCCACAACTTTTTTTTTGTGCATTCACGAACGTTTTTTTGGTGTTTTTTTTTTTGCCTTCAATAATAACTTTCTTTCCGGTCTTTCTCTTTCTCGCCTTCATAATGGTGCATGCCTTCAATAATCTCTTTTGACTGTGGTTCATGCCTTCAATAATTCTTTTGTTGTTTTATATATTTGAATAATATGTGTGTGTAATTATGATGTATTATATTCCTTAAAACTCTTATATTATATTGTAATATTAATGTATGGTTAATGTATGTTTCATGAGCCTCACCTTAAGATATTGTGCTGATTGATAGCTTATTGGAATACAAAACACGAATTCTTCTCCCTTATATATATAAAAGTTAATCCATATGGGTAATGCTATATAGCTTAAATGTTAAATTGCATTATTTGTTACTTTTAAAGCCTAGAGAAAGTAGAAATATTAATTTATAGGGTTTCTAATATGTTTTTAGTCTTTTTTTTTTTTCAAACCGAAATTTTAACCGAAATCGAAATTTTAACCAAAATTTCCATAAACTTTGACTACCGAAATTTCCATCGAAACCGAAATTTTGTTTCTTGGTTAGAATGCAAAGGATAGTGACATGGTTTTAAGCCTTAATGGAGATGCGCCAATTGAGTTCATTTTTTAAGACACCACTTTGTACCAAAAAATAAATTAAACAATACCCCTAAAGTTCAAATTTGGGTGGAGAAGAAGAAACTAAAACATAAATACCACTCTCACTAAACTTTTACTAATAAACAATTAGCATATCTGAGCATGCTTCCGTGTGTGCCAATTTCCTTTTTAATTTTACTGGTGTATGAAATTAAGTTGTAAAAAAATTAATTACTAAAATGCCCTTATTTAAATAGTGGCTTACCTTTTATTCATTAAGGATATTTTTGAAAAAACAAGTATTTCACCTCTTTTATGTGCACCCAAGAATTTACTTAAATATATAAATATAGATATAGTCAATGCTGTTAAATTTTATATTATTACATAATCGCATTTTTTTTTTTAAAAGGGCACTTCTGATCGGGGATCCAAGTCCTGAGTTTCACTTGCCCAATGGAAGGGCATGCCTTGACTCTCACCCATAAAATTGAAACGAATATCATTTTTCAATAAAATGAAGACCAAAAATAGTCATCGAATGAAATGAATACATGGACCATTTTTTTTCCAACTCTCGATTATGTGAATCAAATAAGGTCATGACTTTTTAGATTGGTATATATGTCAACCAATGAAAGAAGAGTTGTACGTATTCATGTATTGAAATCAATAACCGTATATGATGGATCAGTGCTTTGGTTTGTGTTTCTGAAAGGATGAGATTTCAGTTGTGACTTTTCTACAAAGAGTTATCAACACCTATATATAGAGAACCCCAGCATCAGCATTCATGATATAGAACAATTCAATCCATCCAGATTACATTAGTTAGAATTTCATATAGTCTTCTAGTGGTTTTGAGAGAGAGTTCAAACACAATTTGAGTTCGCTTTTTTGAAGATTGATGTGTTACTTCCGCAAGAAGCTGATCGTTGTATCCGGGAAGACGTTTGCCAATGCAAATCCTAAAACACCTGTGAAGAGATGAAACCTCATTCTAAACTCAATCATTAATAAAGTCTCTTTTACATTCTTTTGTTAATTTGATTGTGTAGTTTTGAATGTACTTTTATTTCATAGTACAATAAGTATAGCGATTGTCATTATCGTTCACTTAACAACATCTAGAATTTTAACTAGTCTTGTTTGAGATTGCTAAAGCCATTTCAACGGTTGTACAGATTCTCCAAACGGACCTAAGCTAACGTGTCAATTTGATAGCTGTCGAGATCACATACCCCACGCTCCAATCCAACAACCCAAAACTTCCCACCTAACCCAACACTTATCAAGAAACGAACGTTCCACAACACTCCACGTGTAGCACCCGATGCGTTATTACCCCTCCAGATCCAACGGACCCCAAAACACCTCACTACCTCTCCTCCCGCCTTGCTCCGCCGAAACTTCCGGAAATGGCCGATTCAGACAACGACGAGAGCCACGCGCAGAGCGGGGAGCTGTCGGCGCGTGAGCAGGACCGGTTCTTGCCGATCGCGAACGTTAGCCGGATCATGAAGAAGGCCCTTCCGGCGAACGCCAAGATATCCAAGGACGCGAAGGAGACGGTGCAGGAGTGCGTGTCGGAGTTCATCAGCTTCGTCACCGGCGAGGCCTCCGACAAGTGCCAGCGCGAGAAGCGGAAGACGATCAACGGCGACGATTTGCTTTGGGCCATGACGACGTTGGGGTTCGAGGAGTACGTGGAGCCGCTGAAGGTTTATCTCCAAAAGTATCGGGAGATGGAGGGCGAGAAGAGCGCAGTGGGCGGCGGAGGGAGCGGCGGAAGGGAGAAAGATAGCAGCGGCAGCGGCGGCGGTGGGGCGGCGTCGGGTGGAGGCGGATTAAGCTCTGGGACTAGTGGTGGTGGAGGGTATAATGGGGTGTATGGTGGAATGGTGATGATGGGGCATCATAATCAAGGACACGTGTACGGTTCTGGAGGTGGGTATCAGCAACAGCATGTGGGTATGGGTGGTGGAGGTGGAGGTGGAGGGGTTGGGAAGAGGGGGGGTTCTGGTGGCGGTGTTGGTAAGGGCGGAGCTTCCTTAGTCCGGTGACTCAGGCTTGACAAGAAGTGATTCGGGCCCTTTCAGAATTTGTGCTTGACAGGAAGTGATTTTGACCCTTTCAGAATCACTCGTAGACGACCATTCCTTAAGAATGATGATGATGATGATAAATGACTATTTGCTTGTGTTCTATGTTAGTTTGTGCAAAGTGTATTTGCGGGAAACGAAAGAGTATAGAGCAAAAGTACTAATGTATGTAGCTAAACCAACTTAAGGGAGTGAAGAAGAAGAAACATGAACTGGGTTTGTCTGTAATTGTATCAAAATTCAGCTCTTGGATATTAATTGGTCCCAAGTTCTCATGAATTACTTGTGTCCATTTTTGTATCAGTAGTATCGCTTAACATGTAGTTGTGCTCTGATGAGTGGAGAGATATCATATTGGCAGTTTGTACGATGGAAATCGAACATGGATAAGTGAATGTGTTAACAGGAGAAAAGGCCTTTGTGTTTGTGTTATTTAGACGAAAAGGGTACCTTTTAACCAGGATCTGTTTTTTGTCACATAGAGACAATGGGCAGCCTTTTGTCTACCAGATATATATTTCAAGTCAGTCTGCGCTAGCTTGAACTAGACATATCTTTGTACTTGTTTCCAGATTTAAGTCTTTGATGGCTTTGCACAAAGACAAGGTGTTTCACAAAGACACTGTGTTTCGTTCATAAGTTCACGAAAGAGACAGACACAAGTACGTACTCAGTGATGTATATGGTTGGTTAGTTATGGTTGTGATTAGTCTTTCCACATATTTAGCCATGAAAAGGGATACATATCAAGAAGAAGAAGACATAAGGACCGGGGTCGGGAAATTTCTCACGGTCTTAAGGGGCAAGTTTGATGGATCAAGTTTGCTTGATGAACACAAGCAAAGTAAAAAGGTAGATAACAACGCAATCTATTGTTTCTGCTTCTTTTCTTCTCTTTCACTCTGTCCCCCCAAAATAAAGAAAGAATGGAAAAGCCTTTCTTGCTTTCTCAATTGCTCTGGCTTTTCTTCTTCTCCAAAGTCATTTCAACCAATTGGGCTTGTCAATTACTAGTAACATCCAATGGTGCATCCCCATGCACCAATATTCGAGTCCAACAACTTGTACCTCCACTACTAAACAGGTAAGCCACCCACTTTCCCTTGTTTCTCAGCACAAGTTGATTGACTTTATACATCTAGTTCTACTAGTAATATGTTCAGCTTCGTTTGATAATTATTTCGTTATATTGCAGATGAAATGACAAAGGTATAAGAGAAATGAGAGGGATGAAAGAAGGATTAAGAAAGATTATCACAAAGAGCAGTAATGATTAAAGTTTGCATCATGAGGAATCAGTCACACAAGAAATGGTCCGTTTTAAATGTAAAAGAGAGCACTGGACAATAAAACAAGAACAGCCTGGATCCAAGTAGAGTTTGAAAACAAAATCCCAACCATTCATAATATTTTTGAATGTTTTTTGTATACTTGTATTTTTCTCACAAGGAAATTAGTATATCACCAACCATCGCTGTCCGTTGTAGCATTAGCTGATAAGTCAGTTCAAACAGTCTGGCTTTTCTGGAGTACACTGCTGCCGACACATCTACTTTGCTTAATCAAATTTATATGGTTGTTTGTGCTAATTAATCAAGAGTCCTATAGTTTAATCATCTCATGCTTCAGAATAATTTTGTTTCTTTGGCCATATGCATGAGATTAATTACTAATGATGTTGCCATTACATCTACTTCATATTCAAATTGTCAAATTTCTCTGATTTTGACATCCCTTCTTTTCAAGTGTAGTGACCTAATTGGAAGCAAAAGTCTTTAATGTTAGCTCACTCTCTAGAGATGCTGATGTTAACTCTAATAACCAAATGGTAATTACTCTTTGTAGAAAAGTGCACAAATGTTAGCTCTGATAACTAATTGCTCTATGCATGAGGAATACTACTATTAGTCGTTCGTGCATATTTAAACTGATTATGAACCTCCTACAATGGCCAATCGGGTGCCCTCAATATTCCCTTAGATTCACAATCGTGTAAATGCAAATTATCCCCCAGAAGACCCACCACAATATTATATGCCCTCCTCCCTACCTAAACCAAGCTGGCATAAAACATTGGGGGAACATACACACCACTACAGCACTACGCACAGACCACATCTAATATAAGTTCACGCATTTTTCTTCTCTTCATTCCTTCCCTCTTGCCATTCCTCCACATTTCCACAATGGCAAATCCACCAGTCCTCGACGCCACACTAGCCCTTTCCGCCGTCTTCCTCCTCCTCTTATCCACGGCAACGGAAGCGCACAACATCACTCGCATTCTCGCCAAACACCCCGACCTCTCCACCTTCAACCACTACCTGACCCTCACCCACCTCTCCACCGAGATCAACCGCCGCCAGACCATCACCGTCCTCGCCATCGATAATGCCGCCATGTCATCCCTCATCTCCAAAGGACTATCCGTCTACACCATTAAAAATGTGCTCTCCCTCCATGTCCTGGTTGATTACTTTGGGGCCAAGAAACTTCATCAGATCACCCACGGCACGACATTGGCCAGCAGCATGTTTCAGGCCACCGGCGTGGCTGCGGGGACCACGGGGTATGTGAACATCACCAACCTTAAAGGCGGTAAAGTTGGATTCGGAGCTGAAGACAATAATGGGCAACTTAATTCCTTCTATGTCAAGTCTATACAGGAGATTCCCTACAATATTTCCGTCTTGCAAATCAGTCAGGTACATAAATCTTCTTGTCTTAAAAACTAACCCTAACTTAAACCATTTGGACTACAATTCGTACGAGTAGTGAATTCTAGACCCACAATCTGCTAAAATAATAACATGTTAAATCTATAGTGTGTGCTAAAGTAGACTATGAGCTGTGACAGCATGTGTATGTATGTCCTTTATGCACAAACCAGCTAAGATGAAGTTCCTACCTCATATTTTTATTACATATATTCATGCAAAAGATATGAATTCCTTTTCACAAGATTTAGCAAATTTTCAACATTTCTTGAGAATATGATTTTGAGAAAGGTACAGCTAATTCATAAACAAAAGAGTACAAACAAATTGGCCCAACTTCAAACTACTGTAACTTCAAACTCAATTTATTATAATAGTAATGCATCTATTAGTTTGTTGTTGCTTTCTCGTGTTTATTTAAGAGGGAATGGAATGGACGGAATGATTCTGATTCTGATTATTTCATTTCCCTACGTGTTTATTTCGTCGAATTTGAGGACAACTTTGCCTCATTTCATAGATTGCAAACATAGCCCCATACTTTTCTCAGAAATTCACTTTCTTCCTTACAGTTTAGCTCGAAATAACATAATACCTTCAAATGACTGCGTTCAGGTATTGACATCGGCCGAAGCCGAGGCGCCAACAGCGGGGCCAAGCGACCTGAATCTAACGGCCATCCTCTCAAAGCAAGGCTGCAAAGCCTTCGCCGACTTGCTGATCGCCTCGGGAGCCGACTCGACCTTCGAGAACAGCATCGACGGCGGCTTAACGGTGTTCTGCCCAACAGACGGCGTCATCAACGCCTTCCTCCCAAAGTACAAGAACCTAACGGCGTCCCACAAGGTGTCGTTACTCCTCTACCACGGCGTTCCCGTGTACCAGTCGCTCCAGATGCTCAAGTCCAACAACGGCCTCGTCAACACGCTTGCCACCGACAAGGCCAACAAGTACGACTTCACGGTGCAGAACGACGGCGAGGTCGTCAATCTGGAGACGGACGTCGTCACAGCGAAGATCACGGGGACGTTGAAGGACGAGGAGCCGCTGGTGGTGTACAAGGTGAATAAGGTTCTGCAGCCGACGGAGCTGTTTAAGGCGTCCGCGGCGGCTAAGGCGCCGAAGGAGACGGCGGAGGGGCCGGCTGATGCGCCGTCGTCGGATGATTCGGATGATCAGACGGCCGATAATAAGAGTGGAGTGGCGGGATTGAACGGCGGGAGATTGGGGATGATTGTGTTCAGTTTGTGCATTGCGGTTTTGGGCTTGGCTATGTGATGGGAAAATTGAATTTTTTTTTCTTTTCAAAATTTCATTTTGATTAAAAAGTTCAATACCTTACTGTAAAAATGTCCCATTGTGTATTACGATTAAATTGCATATTATACCACTTGATTATTGTTGTGTGAGGGCTCTTGGAAAATTATGAGTTGGATTACAAAGTATTTCAAAGTTTATTCAGACACATCTCATTTACGTACTTAATTATGTTTAAATGAAAACTCGACCAATTGAAAAGACAAATTTATTGACTATATATGGTACACTATGTTATAAACTCATTAGTCCAACATACACAAATTCATGTCTAGATCTTATTACACCATACTTCCATGCCTAGTAACGTGATATAATTAACACCAGATATAACATACCCATACTTACTTGATCATGCGTCCATCCTTTCCCAAACTAGGAGTGAAGAAGTACATATCACCAAGACGATCATTAGTTGGAGAGTTCCCACCGTACACTAAAAGGCCCTCTTGCCCATCCACCGGCCCGCGGGCGTATGCACACCACCCGCGAGGCCCGGGATGATCGCTCGAGCCCAGCCCATCATTCCAACGCGTCCACTCCATAGTGTACACGTTGAATGCATACACCTCAGCTGCGAATTTTCCAGCTCCCAAATGGCCCAAGTCACTGGGGTCTATTTCCCCACCGTATATGATTATGTATTCTCCCATCACCGCAGTAGAAAATACGCTTCGAGCCGTTGGTTTATCGCCTCTTTGCGCGACTCCGGCCCACTGACCACTGGCTAGATCAAATACGTGTACGTCGTCCACTTCTTCTCCAGCAAAGCCATACACGACCCATATCTTGTTATCGGCCACTACAAGGCCCGGTCCACCTCGTCCCCTAAGATCTGGTCTTGGGTCTGGGTATTTAATCCACTTTTGATCGACAACGTCGTAGGCCCATAGATCATTAAGGCGGCCTTTCACACCGCAACCTCCGAAAATATACACGCGGCAGTGGTCGTCGGAGGTTGCGGAGTGGTAGCTCCGGTGAGGGGGCCCAATGTCCCCGCTGGAAATGAGGGTCCACTTGTTTGTTGATGTGTCAAAGGAATACAGCTCATTGAGCTCAGTATGTTCATAGTCCCTACCACCAAAAGCATATATGGTCTCTCCAACAGATGCCAATGTCACACCAACTCGCGGCGGCGGTACATCACCGGTGCCTTCGATCACGGACCACGTCCGGCTCTTGAGGTCTAATACGTGGAGCTTGTTGTCAACCGGGACACGTGGCGTGAATTCGCCCCCGAAAATGTAGGCCTTTTCTCCCACTAGGGTAATGGCATGTGAACTTCTTGCTCCAGGCCCAGTTCCCTTTTGATCAAGCTGCCACAAACAATGATACATATTTACGTACACAAATAAGAAAATTTGTTGTTAAGTTTGCAATAGACGTTGACCAAAAAGAAAGTTCTTGATCTGGCAATTTAACTAGCAGCTTTTTATAAACAGTAAAGAACGTTTGTGTAACGGTAATTGCCATAGGTATGCAGAAATAGTTTAAGATTAGACTAGGTTTAGAATTCGATTGATTTCTCAATATTATAGTAATTTACCACATATAATACTCCGAAAGGACACAACAATATGACATACTAATAGAGATAAGAAAGAACATAGAGTTACAACTACAAACCAACAAAATAAACATGCTGAGTCACACTCACATGTGACTATCTTATAATCTAGAGGGCATAAATACATAATAGAGCTCGATAAATTGAAATTAACTTGTATCTTATTAGAGAATAGTGAAACGATGAATCCATCTCTATAATTGAATTCGCATTAATTAAAAACTCATACAGTAGAAAAATCCTATATAAGTTTAACCAATCTATTATAACTGATGGCCCAAGTGAAGCTCTCTTCATCAAATCCTGGAAATCTTCAGTATTTCATTTTAAGCACAATGGGCAACATCAGAATGAGCTGAAGATGGAAAACGATTTAAATCTTCTTAAAAAATCAGTAAGGGTAGGCATTCGATTCGATGAAACAGTAATCAGGATTTTCATCAGATGAATTGAGATAAAAATATAAAGAACAGATAGCTTGAAAAGAATTGGAGGGTAGGGTGAACAGACCTTGATCCACTTGCCATGCTGCAGGGCCATGGTTGATGGTTTGAAGAGGAACGGAAAAGAGAGGAAGCTGTGGTGGACTGAGGAAACGGACTTCTGGATAGGTTTCTTTATCACGTACATCTACTTTGTATGCACATATATAGGCATATAAATAGGCTGATTTAGTTCATGAGACAGGTATTTTTACCTTAAATACCAATTTTACCCTCAATATTAAGCAGCAACACTATACCATGGTGTATTTATTTGGTTTGGAGAGGAGAGATTATATCCCCATCCATATTTTATTTTATAATATTTAATCTTCTTTAAACACTCATAATTAATTTTCAGTTAATTTGAATTTTCTTCTTACACTCATTTTATGTTCCAAAAAACCCCTTAATCAAATATTGAATTTTCTCCTTGCATCCTTCACTACTCTAACCTATGCAAATTAACAAGAAAATTAAGAAGAAAATGGATTTAACTCTGTGGATTCATGAACATGACAAGAAAAAGGCTGAACTCATGAAATTTCACGAGATATGAAGGCAACACACTTTGCAAGTTTCGGTGTAGTGGTGGTAACATCATAAGATATGAAGCCAACACATCATTTTAATTAAAAAAAACCCAAATATTAAGCAGTATAATCTGCTTCCAGTGGATTGAATGATAAATATGAGCTCAATTTTAGTACAAATCTTCAATGAGTTCTACCAAAAACACTAATAATAGATACTAAAGAGGATCAAAATAAAATTAATTTAATCATCCAGTACATTCAATCATCATGTTGTCCTTTAGGAACTCGAAATCATCTTCACCTTCACTGGAAATGTACTTGAAGGGTTGTGTAGAACTTTTTCTTTTCGAGAATGCGTTGTGTGAGAGCTTGAAGGGTTGTGTTTGAGATGTTGGGTGTGGTGAGAATATCTTTATTTTATGTTATATCTTTTGGTCTTTAAATGTTGTTTACTTAAGAATAAAAAAAATTAATAATTTATATGAATGATTGGTGTGGCGAAAGAATTGTTAGGTGGAGATAAAAATTTATTTTGCGGAATTGGAGTATGAGAGAAAGAAATCTTTTTCGTTTCAAGTGTTTGATAAGTGCGTTTATTCTCAATAGGTTATTTTTTTTCCTTGGACTCCATTGGTAAACTCCAATTCACGTAAATGGAACCCAAATTTTGAATGCAAAGAATGGACACATTGCTCTAATCGACAAACCAAATTCAAATGTGCCCACCGAGCGACTGAAGGCATGAGATGTGCCTTGCTCATAACATGATCAAGGTGGTTTTGGTCTTTAAATTTCAGGTCTTTTCCGCCCACAGTTTCACTTTCTTTAATATTTGTTTGAAATCAGTCTGTTTTACCTTCCCAGGAAGCATTTGCAGTTCTGCTTTATTATTTGGATAAGAGAATGGTACCCCCCCCAACAAAACCATTTTGATTAACATAAGCCTTGGTCGATGCCACCCAAGGCATGAAGCAGCAAGTTTCAAATCCCATTGGTTGGTGGCAGGTGCTTGAGTCACTTTCATTAAAGTTTATGATGATATTGTAATCTAGAGATAAGAATAACTATTCAAAAACAATAATAAAGTAGTGTTTTGCTTTGTCACACTATATGGCATGCCATTGCCAACTAGTTTATGCCAGCAAACAAATTGGAGTATCGACAAGATTGTTACGTCGGAAAGCATATTATACATATTTTACCGACTAGCTCTCACTGTAGTGATAATTCTCTTTTTAGTTAAGCGATCGGATTTCGAATCACCTCAACATTACATTCATCCCGAACAAAAAAGAAAAGGGAAATCAGAGAAGTGCAAAGATAATATAAAAACTTGTACTTGTTATATATTGAAGCCAGAGAAACGATCATATACAGTTTAAAAAATGCATCAAATGAAGTGTTGAAATCCGATCATATCCCTAGTTTTAACTTTTAACCTCTTACCTTCCTAAAAGGTCATATTATTATTATTTTATTTTTAACTCCTGATGTGGACAAGATATCATTTCAACATGAATAAGCGCTAAAAAACTAGCATGTAAATAAGTCTATATGCGCCTTGATCCAGAAGGTAATTTCCATTTAACTGTAAAGAGAAACATAAATGCAATGAGTTCAATATGTAGAGCAACAATTATTGACAAATAGCTGCTTGTTGCAGAACGGGTATGAAAGTAGTGCAGTAGCGGAAAGTAAATGAGACAAGAATTTACGAGGTTCAAGTGTGCCTAGTCCTCGCGGTAGTACTGGTTTCTCTCATTATATGGAAATACTGGAATGTATCACAGACTCTCACTTACTCCCCTGCTTATCCATAGGCTACTATACTATTCGGTTGTGTTTGGTGTATTGAATGAGAGCATTGCCTCTTCTTATATAGGCAAAGGGCTTGGGGAGGATGACTTCATGGATGAGTGAGCATCATCAAAGAAGCTTCTACAACACTCCCCTTGTAACGATCACATGATGCTTTGATACCCTTGATTGTACTCATTGATTTCTTTCAGGCTGTAATGATGCACTTAAATACTTGATTCACACTCTTCCTTCAGGTTCCTTAGCTTATCATCTTCCTCCTCACGCGTCAGGATCATGTTGTAACTCTCTGAAGTGATTAGGAGAATGTTGAAGTTGAATCTCTGATCTTACTCTCCCTTCTGTTTCAAAGGGCAAGAAGAACTGATGGAATCAATAGATCCAGAGCCAGGAGATACTCTGAGATTGAGAGCATGCCATGAGATGCCTTCTCCAACCTCATGATATGAGATACCTTTGCTTCTTTAGGCATATGAAATGCAAATTGCGCATGAAAGGCTGATGAGTGATCATCTAAAGGAAATTGGGAATGCTAGAGACTTCTTCTACCAAGTGAGAATGCTGAGGATATATACAGCAGATGAGAATAAATGCTGAGATGCGTTTTCTAGTTATCTCAAGAAGGTAAGGAGCACTTCTTGGGATCCGAGACGCTTGAAAATATCTCGTGAGTGATTCAACGTCTGTTGAAATTAGTCACCCTTGACACGTGCGCCAATCATCTGAAATCAGATCCGAAGTTAATGGGATATGATCTTCAATAAAGTAGGTTTACCTGTCGGGTCTCGAAAAGAGAAGATCCATTTTTCTCTACATATCCTCGGTGCAATTCATCTGTGGAAGTCACATCTTTGAAGACTTTCTCTTGCAAACTATCTAGCTTTAGCCCTCCAATTTTCCTAGCATTTCATACCCCCCTTTTTTTTTTTCTTTCCAGTAATGCTTCCTCCTCAACGTTTCTCCTATTTACTCTTCTCCCTCTGGAGATTCGCCCAAGTGTTAGATTTGCGTCCACATTAAATTCCAGCACATGCCCGCTTACTGTCAAGGACTCAGTAATGCGAATGATGGTACTGCATCAATAGTGCCTAAACATCTCGACTCCGGAGGATGAGATATTGTTAGCGGGGCGTTCTGATAAAGAAGCCATGCACGTGCTATGGCTTCATGTGTCAAAGTGCAACACAAGTGTCAAATCTGCCAAACGACTGCGCCCGAAACTATGAGCTAGACGTGCTCAAGAAGGATAACCAATCATTGAGAGAAGAGAACCGACGCTTGCATCCATATCAATCGGTACTAACAGAGATGAAGGACAAACTTGACTGGCTGGATCCAGATCCTCTGTTCTACCGCATAAGGATTCTTGATTGCATCCATTCTGCGATAATATCAATTCCAGGACTTTGTGAAAAACTTTATATTACAAGCTTTGCCGTATGCCTTGTAATCTTGTTTTTCTCATTTTCTTGTAAAAAGACCCACTTGTACCGTCATGGTTCACATTGGGCGGGGTTTGACAGACTGGTCCGAATATATTACAAGAAATTCAAATTTGCCTGAATTGCATATTTCAAACATATCTCTGTATTTAGATCCCCATAGAGATATCTTGCAATCATATCCATAAGCTGCATATTCAGTTTTTCGAAACTACCAAACTGATTAGGTAGTGGAACGTAACAACGTTCATTACGAGAGAATACATCTCATCGTAATCAATGTCAGGGCTAATGAGAGAAGCCTTTTGACAGAAGGCGTGTCTTTCTTTACTCTATTTCATTCTCATCATTATGCTTCCTTACGAAATCCCACATGTAATCTACAGGATTCACATTGGGTAGTATGGGAACTTCAGGCCCAAACACTTTTCGCTAAGGAGTCTAAATTGACCTGCATTGTTTCTTTCCATTTTCACCAATTAGTTCAACGTTGTGCTTAATCAACGGAACGCGGTTCGATATCGTCGCACTTTGTGATTCAGTGGCCATTGCATAAGCAAAGATATCATCGATGATTATCTCATTTTGATTCCATAAACTCATTCGGACCGAGATCTCTTGATCCTCGGGAATTTGGATTTGGGGTATCACCCTGGGACGTCTCCCAGGACACTTCCATAATTCTGCGCAATTTATGAGTTGGATTGGTTGAGATAGCGATAGGATTCAATTGTGTCATAGTTCTCCTCTTCTAGGGAGTGAATCCATCGAACCGAGTCTGTCTCGCTTCTAGCCGAGGGACAGAGTATTGGCTAGCCGCCGATGTACCTCGTTCATCATGAACGGAACATCCTACCGGGATGTCTTGTGCGTCCTACAGGACACCTTCATTACAGGCTACCGGGATGTCTTGTGCGTCCTACAGGACACCTTCATTACAGGCTTGTTTGCAGCTGGTATATGTGATCTCGTCACTTTAGTAAGATCATAGAGGGTGTCTGGCTTATTTACACAACACTCTGAAGATCTAGAATATGTCGCACTTGCTTATCATATTGTGCGATGTGAGGATCAAGATGAGACATAGTGGGTACATCCACGTCAATTCACGTCGTTCTTCAGTCGTTCTTCAGGAACGTTGACGTTCTTTCCTCCCCCTAACGGCGGGAATACTGTCTCATTAAAGTGACTATTCGCAAATTTTGCGACAAAGAGATCGCCTGTCAATGGAAGGGAAATCATAACCAACAAAGATTTCCAAATTGAGGACCCATATTGGTACGTTGCGGCGGCGCAACTGGCACTAAACTGCACACCCAACATTGCGTAAGTACGGTGAATCATGTCCGTACCCAGGTAACCACTGTAACGCTCAACATGAGTGGGTGGAGATGGGTCTTAGGCGGACCAATATAACTGCATGCAAAATTGCATGGTTCCATGCAGAAGCAGAAAACTTGGTGCTGCACTACCAAGGCCTTGCGATGATTTGAAGGCGTTTTATGAGTGTTTCTGCGAGATTTGTGGGAACATAGGGAAAGACATGTTCAACCACAATCCAAAGGAACGTGCAATAATCATCGAAAGCCTTCGATATAAACTCTCTGGTGTTATCTGGTCTTCTAGACTGCCACAGATAACTAGGGTGGTGAGCCCTCAACTTATGCCAGAAGTTTAGCAAATGCAGTATTAATGTGGACAGTAGTCATGTGACCAGTGAGTCGGTATATCAACCAAAACCATAAAATCTTTAAATGGTCCGCGTTTTGGTTGGAATTGTCCATAAAAGAAGGAGTTCATTAAGTATCTTTGCGGGGAAAGGTAGAGCTATACAATATTCCCAACGAGCATGCTTGGCAACGTGTATTTAAAAAACACAAGATCTCTACAAACATAGGGATGCCCGTTGAAGATACAGTGCATCACATCTCTACCTGGATCCCAACCGGTCATGCCAAAGCAAATAAGTGCTCGAGTTGGCTAGCTTCATGTTACATGGCCTCAATCAAGCAAATGGTTGTGCGATACAACTCATTTGGGAGGCATTCCAACTTCTCCAATATATGCTTACAGCCATATAAGTAGGAGGTAATGCA
The DNA here is from genome assembly GCA_033992175.1 of Spiraea crenata. NCBI lineage: Eukaryota > Viridiplantae > Streptophyta > Magnoliopsida > Rosales > Rosaceae > Spiraea > Spiraea crenata. The sequence goes on from JAVBHV010000019.1 coordinate 1,575,940, forward strand.
AAGATTTTCCTTACCATTTTCTTTTAGCGGTATCATCATGGTAATTGTTCAATCGAATATCCTTATAACTCAACAATGTTCTACTAAAATGTGATGAGTATAATGCCTTTGCAGGTCTATATGGAGGTATGAAGTTAGTAATATATCTCCATTCAGGGAGAATATCTTGCGCAGCCGCGCTATCAGCCAGATAACTAACTTCCCAATAGGCATACCTCAACATGGATTAATTGAATCGGTCACATGATAAAGGGGAAACTGCTAGTTCCAATTGATTCAATTAATTGATATTCGTAAACAAAATCCGGATAAGACTGAAACTTAAATCCGGATGAGAGCAAAATCTGCCTCTCAATTAATCTCAATGACTTTCAGTCTGGATTTGATCAAGGAACTTCATGTCTTATCATGAGGATCAAAGACTTCAGGTTCCGAATCTCTTGCATGATATGAAATATCAAATAATTGCAAGACTTTATTGCTTATGATATTGCACTGGCATACAATATCAAATGGGAACTCATAAAATTGTACCATCATCCCACAACCAGAATTTAAATTACTGAAATTAAATGACAGAATTTAAATTTCCGAAGAGTGAAATGACATAATTTAAATTGCTGAAAGTAAGTAGCAGAATTTAAATTGCTTAAATTAAATATGGAGAGGCTGTACAACCGTCCAACGTCCCACATTTGCAGAATTTAAATTGCAGAAACTAAATAGAGGAATTTAAATTGTAGAAAGTAAATCGCGGAATTTAAATTGCTGAAAGTAAATATGGGATGGGGGGAAATCCGCACCATTAACCCACAAAGTTAAAAATGTCAGTTTTAATAGCAGTAACTTCTGGTTTTGAAACTCCAGGTTTCATTCGAAACTTTCAGGTTTTCGAGATATGTTGTGAACATCGGGTTCACTGTACGTGCCAGTACAATATCAGTAACTTCAAGTTCGATTATAATTTCACTTGAAATAATACTGTGGCTAAAAAGCCCACAACCCAGACAAAAGTTTTGGGTACGCTCGAAACTTCGGGTTCGAGGTCTATTGTGAACTTCGGGTTCACTATGGGTCCAATTGACTAAAATTGGGAGCTCTTTAAAAGCCTCAAAACCCATGAAAATCTGGCCCAAAATGAAGAGCCCAGCCCATTCATTTTCAAGGCCCAAATCGGCAGCCCAAAGGCATCAGCCCAGTCACAAGTGCGTTCGGCCACGCTCTCCGAACAAACCATGCGCGCGTTCGGTGGGGGAAACAAAAAAAAACTTTGTTCAAAGAGCCGAAGTCAACGCCGACGATTATCACGGCGTCGTTCTCGGCGAGCTTCCGTACGATCGGATCAAACCCGAATTCGGCTGGTGGAACCACCTCCACGTCCTTGGTCACTATCGGCGATGAAGATCGCGGAGTTCGAGGGGAAGAACGGTGAGGTTAACCCGGTCGAGCTCTGTCCCGGATGCCTCCTGCAGGATTCCGACGACCTCTGGTCCTTTTTCAGTGCAGCGATCACGAGAGCGGAGCTCCCATCTCCACGACGGAGTTGATCGGCAACATGAAGCCGGCGACTCTTACCTGCAAAAATGGAGTGGAAAACTGAACAGCCTAACACAAGAACAAACAAAGCAGACAACATAACACAAGAGCAAGGTTAGATTCATCATCGTCGGATCCTGACGGCTTCGAGTTGCAATTTTGAAACTGATCTGATTTTCTTTGGCTCTGCTGGTTTCCTGTGTGACTTCTGCAACTTATGCGAGAAACAGATTATTAGAGAATAAAGAACAAGGTCCAGCAACTACTCCACTAGGCCGTCTTTATTACAAGATGGATTAGGTGAAGGCAACTTTACAAATTCAAGCATTATAATTTAACTTAGCAAATAGAATTGATTGTAAGAAATCTGTAAGGCTGCCGGTATGATCGAATTCAAAATTCAGAGCGAATTCGTGAGAAGTTAGGTGGGTGGGTTTCTGCCAGAGAAAATTGATGAAGAGTTGATGTGCGGTAGGTGTAAAACAAAGCAACATCAATTCTTTAGTATGTGTCATGTCCACCACTGACAACGGAGCAACTCGTGCTGATAACGTGTTGCAGAACGGGTATGAAAGTAGTGCAGTGGCGGAAAGTAAATGAGACACAGAATTTAACGAGGTTCGGCAAGTGTGCCTAGTCCTCGGGGCGGTAGTACTGGTTTCTCTCATTATATGGAAATACTGGAAATGTATACAGTACAGAGTACTCTCACTTCACTCCCCCTGGCTTATACCCATAGGCTACTATACTATTCGGTTGTGTTCTGGTGTATTGAATGAGAGGCATTGCCTCTTCTTATATAGGCAAAGGGCTTGGGGAGGATGACTTCATGGATGAGTGAAGCATCCATCAAAGAAGCTTCTACAACACTGTTGCAGATGTATACATATATACATATATGTTGTCGAGTTGGGTCAAAGTTTCTAGCCGTTCCAATGATTTTAGAGGCCCTGTTCGAAATTAAAGTTGAGGCCTTTTTTTTTGGGCATAGGGCACTATGCCAAAAAGTGTTATAGACGACACTCAAAAACCGCCGTCCACATACCTCTAAAACCGTCGTAAATGGTCATGTCATCTATTGCAAGTTAATACACGACAGTCTTTAAACCGTCATCTATATAGAAATTAGACTACGCTTTTTCAAACACATGTGTCGTGTAATAATATCAAAATTGTTGAAATTTAGCTAAATTATCGTCTATTATAGCCATGGATGACAATTTCTTTATAATGAGTGTCGTTTATATTGTCAATATACGACATTTATTTTATATTGTCGTACGACACTAAATAACCCTACAATTTATATCTTGACTTTATCAAGGTAATTAGCACAAGAAAACTATGGCATTGTGAAAAGAGTTTATTTATATAATAGAAATGAAACAAATGTTGAGTGCCTCTGCAAGTTTCTAGCAGAAAAAATTAAAAAAAAAAACTAAAATTTGAAGGCATCTGCAAGTTTCTATTGAAAAAAACCAAAAAAGAAGAAAAAAACTAAGGGCCACAAACTACTCCGAAAAACCGAACTCGGGTGGCTTCTAAACAAGAAACGCATCAAAACCAATTAGCTAGTTATTTAGTTTTATTTTACCTTGAATTTTATTATTACTCAAGTATGTGCTGAACAAAATATAATTTGAGGCCCTTTTTGATCGAGGGCCTTGTGCGGTCGAACACCTCGCACACCCCATGGACCGGCTTTCTACTGCTGAGAACCGAGGTTGTTCATGTCCCGGTTGTTGTAGTACAAGTAGCTTCTTTTTCCTGAGGATGTAGCTGAAACCAGTGGAGTGAAACCAGCATAGTCCTTATCTGATTTTTCCAAGCATATTTCTGCTATATAATCAAACATTTTGTTCTTTCGGACAAAAGGCTGATCTGCATAGTCCTGAACCGGCATCCACTGAAAACAATTGTGAAACAAGTACACATTAGAATAGTCTAGGATCATGTTTTTCTCATGAATTCTACATTGAGTGATGCTATGTAAGCATCTTTTATGCCATCCAAGCAGGAACCCTATTGGCTGTTTACAATCTATGACAGATATATTAATTTGTCCACCAGGAATTACCTGGGCTGCCGCAATCTCCAAAGTCTGCTCCTGTATTTCAAAGGATTTTGGTTTTAACATGCAAACGAAGAACAGATCGGATTTTTGAAAAAATGACTTGTGGCTCTGCCTGCAGAGAGAAGATAGTGATGATTCAAAATAAGAAGAGCAGCATTGCGTATTCAATAAAACATCCTGCTACCAAAACTGTAAGTACATAGATCTAGTACTTCTTTAACTGGAAGCAAGTTTCTCACCTAAATGCTAAAATTTCCACAAACTCGGTATCAATCTGTTGCAAAAAAAAAAAAAAAAAAAAAAAAAAAAAGAAGAAGGTATTATATCTTCATTTTCGTAGCTATTTATCGAATACTATATATATATATATATATAACCAACAACAATCACTTACTCCTGTCTCTTCTTTGACTTCTCTAACTGCAGCTTCACATATGTCCTCCCCCTGTGAATGAAATTTTATTTTAATGAGAATATAGTTTTAAGTTTTATTAAGAACTTGCTAGAGTTTTGCTTTTGCATGTCCTCACTTCGTTAACACTCCCAGTAGGCATCTTCCAGACACCTGTACCTCTAAATCTGCCACTAATCTCCTGAACCACAAGCACCTGCGGAACAAGTAATATTACTAGGCAAAAATAGTTTACAGGACAATGCAAGAGAATATTCATTTAGGATAAACCTTTTAAGTATTGAACTACTCGGTTAGAGATTGGAATCCAGACAAGGCGTTTGAGGTTAAATTGCAGTCTGAAGACCAAGTAAAAATGGGAAGTCTAGTCTGGATTCTATTAAGGAAGCTCCTAGGGGTAAATTTTCAACTTGTGAAAGGTAGGTTGGTTCATCTGTCTGTGCCTAACTTCAGCTTCATAAGTTAGTCGGCTCGCCGTAAAGGACAGATTGAATACTAATGATAGAATGGTAAGTTAGGCTTTTAATGGGGGACACTGCCTATGTCAATGTGAAATCCACAGAAACAAAGGCAACGTCTTGTGGTCAGTTTCCTAACAAATGTTGCATTTCCCCCTTCACATATGTTCAATCAACGTATGTGTGGAAACCATGAATTCTGAACTCGGAAGGGCTGTCATTGAAGAGAAAGTGCAAATTTTGGATAGTTTTCCGTGTAAGCTTGCTTATTGTGTATATGATTTCTATGCAGCAGAAAAAAATGCGAGGTGTTTGACTTTCCATTTCAGGTCAAATGAAGCCTTAATCCGGAGAATTGTGCAAGAAAAAGTTTAGACATATTTGAATGTTGATACGTATATGTACATAATCATCTGATCTATAAGCTAGCAACAACCATAGTCCAATAATACACAAAATGATCGACTTGCGTTTAGAAACCCCAATTACAAAAGTAAACCATTTAGAGTTTTAACTTTCTCTGAATGTCAAGTCTAGAACACTAAATTTAAGTGCACAAAAATTACCTCTCTCTTGCTGTTCATGACAAAAGCACCAATGCCCACTCGATGCGAAGCATTTGCAGGAAGAGTATCATCAGTTTCAGGAATCCATTTCACAAGCATCAAGTATTCTGGCTCAGCATGGTGGTACCTAAATCCTTCCTGCACAAGTAGCACAAGAAGCCTGAGTGTTGCGACCTGGAAGATTGAGCAGCTGGATTGCATGTTTACGCACCGATTACCTCTATTTGATTTCTATATGGTCTATCAAGTGGGTTATTGAGAAACAAGACCACTAGACTAGTGATACTTCCAATATCTTCCAATTACTGAAAGCTTTAATCTTTTAATTAACTCAAAAGAGAGCTAGCTAATATAATTGCTTGTACCTTAACTACGGCATCAACAAGATTTGAACGGTCAATCGGCAACTTGATCCAAATACCCTTCTTCCCCTACAAAGTACAATAAAGTAAACAACGTATATTGTCAGAAACTCAGAGGGTGCTACAAACTTCATATCACCAAGTGAACAGCAAAGATACATCTGATGAAATTGAAAAAAGTAACAACTAGAAAGAAAAAGATATACCTTTTGCCTCCATTGTGATATTGAAGCTTTAAGCAAAGAAGCAAAAACCTCAGAATCCATGGGTTCTGCTATCTCCGCAACAACTCCTCCATGCAAATCCTCAACTGCACTGAGCAATTCAATCTTCTCTACTTCATTTTCTACCATGGCGTCCGTAGCAGCAGAGGATGAACTTGTCGAAATAGACATGGCTTGAATCAAGGAATGAGCTTTATGTTTTGGGTCTGAAGAATAATCAAAAGTCATGCATTGCAGCCTTTACTTTAACCAATAACTACAACCAGAAAAAACACAGAAAGAGACTAAACACTCAATGTACAAGTCTTCTTTGAAGGCAACTGATTGTTACTACTAAAGGCAGCTATTCCATTATTTCTCAATTTTCCATATACATTTCCTCCACATCCACATGATGCCAATTCACTTTCAGGAGGCAATTAAGAGTGGACAACCAACTAGGAATTAAATATGACCAAATGGCAAATGGGTGGTCACTACTATAACTTTTAATCTAGAAATATTCTTATTTAAACTAAGTTACAGGAGGGGAAGTGCAAACGTTGTCTAGTCAGCTACGCCCTTCCAATCAACAATAATTTCAGAAAAACTGCATCAATGTAGAACTTAAAGCATACCCTTTTGAAATCCAACCCAGGAGGGTGAAGAAGTTCCAGGACAAGTCCTTTTCTGAAGTGAATGATGAAGGGCGACAAGAGAAGAAGAAACTGGAGAGGTTTTGATTGCAGGAAGGTAGGGGAGAAGCTTGCTGGCGGTGGCTCTAAAACGTTGCGTCAACATGAGCTTATGAGTGATTTTATATGAAAATAAAAGAATCTGAAACAAATGATTGCAGAAATGATCCCACCTGATAAATAAAATTTATACCCTTGGCTTGTTCCGGAGGACATGAATTTTCTAGCTCTCTCTTTGGGTTTTGGAGACTTGTTCAAAGTATCAAGTCTACTGCTCTTTTTGGCACGCTTTCACCCTAGTTTCCAAGAACAAACATATTTAAGTCAGACCCAGAAAATTACATGGCAAATGGCCTGCATCTGCTCCATGGTTTCTTGCACTTGTATTGTAACATGTGAAATTTTGAAATTGTGATTGTTGATCACCATATGGCCTGATGAAGATTGATTAGTAGCAATTCACTTCATTGACCCGTCATCATATATGCGTGTCGGATAGATTGGAAACTTAACAGCATAACATGTCGTATTATTTTTTAATGGAGGAGGCGAAATGCCTCAACACTTGTTATGTTTACTTCCATGACATATTTGCCCAGAAGAGAGACTTCTTTTTCAGCGAGGTGGCGCTGAAAGTTCATGGTAGTTATGCAATTTTCCTTCGGTTTCCAACTGCTTTACAATCAGTCCTTTTTTTGGCCTTGCTACAGTGACTGTACTGTAGCAAAAGGTTACTGTATAGTTACTGTAACAAGACAAAATTTTTGGTGAATTCTAAAATTCCTCGGAACTGAAGAAAGACTGGTAGTTATGTGGTTGGTGCAACTTGCATGCTGTGAGAAGGAAGCAGTTGATGATATTGAATGGGATCAGGAAAATTGGACTAGAGATCAAAGTTTTGTGTCAGAGTCAAAGTCTCGTACAGTCCAAAGAAAATGTCAACTGCTACCAAAAGACAAAAGAAGGGTCAAATTCCTTTGATTAGTCAATACGCCTACTAATATCCAACAAAATGGGTCAAGTTCGCAACTTTCGTGGTTAGTTTCCGAGGGATAAGGCCCAACAGAAGAGACCCATTCAGAGCCCAAACACTTGTAATTTTTTACTAATGAAAATACTATACGCCGGTTGACGAGCACCTTGTAAATATCAATGTCTTTTTTACCCCTTTAAAGATCGCATGCCTTGTTCCTGGCATAGTGTCTTGCTGATATTGCCGTTCTTTGTTGGTTGTGTACTCCGTGTCTTCGCCATTCTAAGGCCACCTCAGTTTCAAGCGGTTTGTGTCTTTTGCATTGTCGCTCTCGCCACCTTCGCTTCTTTTTTCAGCTAAATTTTCACTTCTTTTTCCTCACTTTTCTCTCTTCTCATATATCTGGTTGTTTCAACTTCAGATAAGTTTCTATCCTCTTTTATCTCATTTGCTATATCGTTTTTTTTTTCCTTTTGTTTGGTGGCTTCTGCTTTGCTCTACTTATTGGTTGAGTTTTATGCTTCAATTTTTAGGGGCTTTTTTTTTTCCCTTTTGTCCCAAAATCGTGAATTCGGCTTACAATCTTTCCTCTCATGTATTTACCAGAGGTACAAATGTTCACATTTTTCGTTTGGGTGGTTGTTTTTGTTTTATCAATTAATTTCGCTCACAGTTTGGCTAAATGTTTAAACAAATCTAGAACCTATTATTATTACATGATGTATCCTTTAAATGTAGGTCAAAAGTCAGACTGATCCTTGCAAACTCGACAGATGAAACCAATGCCATAATTATGGAAAGAGTGGCCGAACAGTTATTTGCAACATTCTTCTATGACTTGGTGATTAATAAAGAAATCAGAGACCATGATCCATTCCCAGAAGCCAATATCAAAAATAAGAACGGCAAACTAGAACTTTTCAGCTTCGATTTGGCACAAAGAAAGCTGGTTCCAACTGAAATGATCTTCTATTCACGCAGTCATTGATCAAGGAAGTCCCTCATTTGAATCCATTTATGAACCATCTCAAGGAAAATTGATTGAATATGAGATGAAAGAAGTGGTTGTCCACGCTTCTCCACGCACACCACCATCTCTTTTAGAACAAACTCCATATACACTATTAATCATTTCAGCCAGCACTTCTGCCAAATATGTCCACATTCAATTCAAACAAAAGGCCAGCAGACAATGCCAAAAAAATACTTTTCAAGTCTTCTGAGGAATCGTAAAAAAATTAAAAGGTTAGCATTTGCATAACAATCCAAATTTTCACATCCATATTTACGCATTATTTAAATTTCCTATTATTTTCCCTTCTCTGTCAAAATGCATCTACCTACAACTAGACGGCTGATAAAACTGAAGGTTTCAAGGCTTCAGAACAAGATGTAGCAGAATGTGAAAATCATATTCTTATCTTTTTCAAACAATCAAACAATATTGGCATCAGCCTTTCTCCATCCAAAATGCAGTATGCACTGGTTCCTTCAAATTTCATGTACTTAACATGCACACAAGCTTCTGTCATTATCCACATCAATTATTGTATAGACTGAGAAGAAATATTTGATCTCTTTCATTCACCTCTTGATGCAGGAGCATCTTGCCAACAAAGATTAAAGATCCGAAAGTATCTCAAGGATCACATTTGAAGTATTTGCCTTTTCTATTGTGATTGTTTACTGGTTTAGAAAGATTAATATTTTCCTTTTAATTAGTTACCTTCCTTTTATTTCCTAGGGTTTAGACTCTATATAAGTTTGGCACTGTAATGTATTTTGGTATCTTAAAGTTTATGAAAAAGAATATGTGTTTGCAGCTTTGAGCCGCAGCCCTTTTATGGTGCTTTGTCCTATTTCTCATGTTGAATCAAGTTAAGGCTCTTGTTCGATATTTCCCCCCATCACCTCGTCATGAATATTTGATAACATTGCTACATTTACTCATAAGGAAATAAATGGCTTCGATTTCCCTGCATGGTTATCCGTGTTTAAGGCTCATATACAAACCTACAACTTCTATCCTATTATATATTCTTATATTCTGCTTTCATCAGCTATAAGTATCTATAAATGGCTTCGACTTTCCTACATGGTTTATCTATTACTTCTTACAATCACTGTAAATTTTTTCCTTGCCAATGCAAATATATTCAGTAGACAACTACCTACCTCATGATTTTATTATGCTATGCACATATGAATATATTTTACTCACTCTTGAAAAGACCCTTTATCCCACATTGAAAACCTATCAAATTCAGTCTGTATTGATTCATTTTCATTCCTAATTCAAATTGTAATGTGCAGTAACAAAAAAAGGTCTTTTTAAATGAAGCTGATTATTAGTTTTCATCGAACAAAGTCTCTCATTCTCACTAAACCTTGCATAAAATGTAAGTACACTTTGTTTACCCATAAAATGACTTTCCATACATGTAAAAACAACCCTCTTCCAACAATATACATCTCATAAAAGGCCTACAATCTCCTGACAAATTTTGGAAATTTGTGACAATATTTTGAATTTTTTCTTTTGTCATAAGGTTATAACAAATATTGAATTTCTTTATATTGTCATAAATAGGGATGGCAGAAATACCCAACGGGGTGGGTACCCTGTGGGGACCCGCCCCAAATAGGGGAAAAATCCCCAGTGTAATAGGGAATGGAGATCCCCGTCCCCGAAAATTAAAATTCCCGGGTGGGGATAAAGCGAGGATAGTATTGGCATCTCCATCCCTGAACCACCCGGATATTATATAATAATTTTTAGTAAATGAATATATATTATTTTAAGCTAATAAATAATAATATAAAAAAATAATTTTACTATAACCTAACTACAAAACAAACCCTAATTGGAGGCTTCTTCTATTCCTAGTGTGGCTGCCTATTCTTCTTCAAAATTTCAAAGATTGGGATGATAAAGTTTTTTTTTTGTAGGTTTTGATTTCATGATTGAATAGTATTAAGTTTGCATGTTTCTTTTATTTTGTTAATTTTACTTATACGAAAACAAAAACATGGGGATGGGGACGGGGATGGGAGAGTGATCCCCGGCGGGGACGGGGATGGGGAATCCCCAAATCATACAAATAGGGGATGGGGACGGGGGAGGGAATGGGTATCGGGGACGGGGATGGTATTGTCATTCCCATCCCCAACCCTCCCCATTGCCATCCTTAGTCATAAGAGCATTTGCACCGCGGAGGGTGCAAGGGTGCGGAAAGGCGGTGGGCCGACGGAATCGCCCCTCCAGCAAAAACCGTTTCCACCGCGGAGGGGCAGGGGCGGCTGTTGCAGGGGCGGGTGAGAGTTCGGGGTGGAGGGGCTGCTTTCCGCCCCTCCACTGAGCGGGCGGGGCGCGCGATGGCGGAGCGTGCGGAGGGAGAGGAGCGTGAGGCGCGGGTGAAGCCGAAGGTAGAAGGCGCGTACCGTGAACGCGTCCGCGTCTGCCGTGCGCGCGTCGCGCGTGCGGCGCGTGGAAAGCGCGCTCCGACATTTTTTGAATGCAACGTCTTCTCCTACGTCGCCCTCCTCGTCGCCCCAACGCTACAAACGGGCAAAATTTTTAAATGCGCCACGTGGCACCTTCCTCCGTCGATCTCCAGATCGGACGGCCACGATTAATTGAGCAAAAAAATCATTAAAAAAGGTGAAAAAATGTAGGAAAAAAATTGGAAAAATTGTAAAAAAAATTTCTATAAATACCCAATGATTTTACACTTACCACAACAAATCTTCACAAATTCTCTCTCCCTCATATATCTATCTTTCATTTGTGTGTTTCTTTTAGTTACAAAATGTCCTCATCCGATGCCGCGACTTGGACAAATGAGGAGGACATCCACCTTGAGCTTGGTGGACTTCTAGATCCAATCACCGGCAACAAGATAAAGGTAGATTTATTGTGGAATAAAATCACAGAGGAATTCGATAGGCGAGTCCCACATCGCACCGCCTAGGTTTCAAACTCACTGAAACGTTTGGTCGTAAAGTTCAATGCTTGGCGGTATGCTATTAGACAAGGACGAGCCGTTGTACAACAAATGGTTCAAATCACAAGCTTTGGTATTTTTTTTATCCTTGTTATTTATATATAAATTTTTTCATTTATCTTTATATACTTGTCTAAGTTTGCATGATTTTTTTTTGTGTGTAGGAAGATGCCATACAAGCATTTTACAAATCCAGGGCAAAAACCACAAGGAATTTCACTAACCATGATTTATGGGATATTGTGAAGCATAGTCATCGCTTCAAAATTTTGGAGGATACACCCATCAGTATGCACATCCCAGAAGAAACGCCAGGTGAAGATTCACCAGCTGCGGAGAATTTATCCGATGATGACACCCCCATTCGGATAACAAGGCCTCTAGGGAGAAGAAAGGCCAAGGAAGCAAGAGCGGCAAGGAACAAAACTCCCATTGAGACATCAAGATTCTTTGAGCAAATTGTACAGCAAGGTGCAATTACCATTCAAGAGATCAGGGAAAGAGAAACGGACAGAAAGGCGGAACTCCAACAAAGATTGGATAAACTTGCCGCGGATAATCAAGCTGCGCAAGATTATCAAACTATGTCAATGGATACATCCAAGTTTTCTCCCCTAACTGCCAAATATTGGAAGGCAAAACGTATGGACGTCATGAGGAGAGAATTGTTTCCAGTTGATGATCCCGAGGTAGGTGGAGGGTCAAGCGCGGCGGAAGTCATGAAACCCCGTACTACCCAGAGCAACCTTGGAGGAATGATGTTGAAGAATAAGTTGGATTGTAGCGGTTATTATTTTTGTATTTAATTTTATGTAATGGTTTGTTTGGGATTTTAAATAAAAGTTTATGTATTTTTTTATCGGATGCCGTTTAATTAATTGTTGTATTATTTTTAGTTGACTTGAATTATTTTTTATTTTAATGAATAGTGATCGCCCCATTGCCCCTGCCCCTGTTGGGGTGGAACGAAAAATGAAAAAAAGGTGCAATTCGGGTGGGCCCTACATAAATAGTACCCACCTTTGGGGTTGCACCCTTGCCCTTTGCACCCTTGCACCCGCCCCTTGGGGTGCAAATGCTCTAAACTTATGACAAAATTTTGAATTTTTTTTTATTTTGTAATAAAGTATGGCAAAATTTTGATTTTTTATTTTGAGATTATGACAAAATTTTATTTTTTGTCATAAAATTATTACAAAATTTTGAAGAAAATGGATAATTTTTATTTTTTTTTTATCATAAGGTGATTATGACAGAATTTTAAAATTTTATTTCCTATCATAAGGTGGTTATGACAAAATTTTATTTTTTATGATTTTGTCATAAAATTCTGATAAAATTTTGAATTTTTTATCATAGGGTTGCGACAAAATTTTAAATTTCTTTATCTGTCATAATCCTTGAATTTTTTTGATTTTATAATAAGGTTATATGACAAAATTTAGAATTTTTTTGATTTTGTCATAAGGTTATGGCAAAATTAAAATTTGTTTTATTTTGTCATAAAATTATGACAAAACTTTGAATTTTTTTAATTTTGTCATAAGATTATGACAAAATTTTGAATTTAGTCTTTGTGTTATGTTCACTAATGAACTAATGTGTAATATGCTTGATGTTTTCTTCATTTTGGATGTGGTTGGCTAGATGTGTAGTCAAGTGTGATGCCTTTTAAATGCTCTTGTTGAGTGACTCTCATGTCTCATTAATCATCTACCACATGTCATAATGATCAGAGCCGTAACTGAGAATTTGGGGGCCTGGTTCCAAAATTTTACCGAGGCCCTTCAACCTATCTTCTAAAAAATCATACCAACTTTTTTTACACACAATGTACTAGCAAAAAGCAAATTCGAAACTAGAATAATAATAAATTTAGAAAAGATTATTGAATTCACAAGTGTATTACGAATAATTTATTAATAGCAAAAAAAAAAAAGATAACAAAGCAACAAAATTAAAATATTCAACAACCTAATTATATGTGACAATGAACCAATCAATCGACAAGAAACTCAACCTAGAAATTCAATTGCACCTCAATCACAAGATTTTGAATAAACTATTTGATAGAGCTTAACCTCAAAGAAAATTAGTATTAAACAAATTTGTATAAAAAATTATTGAGAAACCCTAATCTAATTATGTAATTCAATCAACAATAAGTTTGTATGTATAGAAAGGTTTCGAAATTTAACTTACATAATTGACTGAAACATCAAACTAACCTTTGAAATTTGACATATGGAGACGCAAGTTGATTGGAGTTTGCAGGGTTTGAGAGCCACGAAGACAACGTCGGGAGGCAAGGTTACACAATACAGAAGAAACAGTGTTTTAAATATAAATAAATATAAATATTTAATAGAAAGAATATCTAAAAAGTATTAGATTAGAGTCTTAATATCTAAAAAGTAAAACATTTTATTATAATATCCAAATAGTCAAAATCGTCAATGTGTCAGAATTTTATTGGTCAACTTTGATTTAGTTAAAACAAACGACATAACAACCCATTTTTTTTTCTCTCTCCTATTTTCCATTATTTTGTTTCTCTAAATTAATCATAACTTTTGATATAGAAGTCGTAATGAATATTCGTTTTCATCGATAGATTCGTATAAGTGAGATCTACATTTTAAGATCCATATTGAGCATGTTTTTCATAGAAAATATTCCGTAAGTTTTGAATGCAAAGACAATCATGTGTCTTTGCAAAGACACTTGATTGTCTCTGCAGAGACACCAAATTCAAGTGTCTCTGCAGAGACACACGACTATCTCTGCAGGGACAGATGACTGTCTCTATAGAGACACTTGACTGTCTTTGCAGAGACAATTAAGTGTCTCTACAAAGACACTTGACTATAACTGTGTCTGTAGAGACACATGACTGTCTCTGCAGAGACTCGTGATTGTCTCTTTAGAAACACATGATTATCACTGTAGAGACACTTGAATGTCTTTGCAGAGACACTCGATTGTCTTTGCATAGACACTTGACTATCTCTTGAGAGACACTTGACTATCTCTTGAGAGACACTTAACTGTCTCAACATTCAAAACTTAAGAAATTTTTTCTACGAAAACCATATTCAATATGGATCTTAAAATGAAGATCTCAATTCTACAAATCCATTGGTGAAAACGAATTTTCATTATGACTTCTATATCAAAAGTTATTATCAATTTAGTGAAACAAAAAAATTGAAAAAATAAGAAAGATGAGAGAGAAAGATGACATCGGAGTTAGTTACTTTTGCTGAGTTGGCATCAATTTTAAATTGGTTTTGAAGCTATATAGATATTTAATATCTTTTATGTCTTTTTTAGATATTTAGAGTTTTATTTTGCACCCCTAAGATATTAGCCCTATTTAATATATTAGAAATTTAAAAAATTATTGGGGGCCCAGTTCCATCGGGCCGACGGCCGTGGCTCTCATAATGATTGTCTGTTTTCATGAGAGCCTTACCTCTGAGTATGTCCCCGATTAACAACTTACAATCTAATGTTACATAAAGAAAAGTTTACTTATTTACGTTGTCAAAGAATTTTATGCTTATTTCCTCGTTTTGAACACGACTGTTGGTCAATGTGATTGTTAAGGAGACATGAATCAAACTTAGCCCTAGAATGATTGGTGACTATTATGATTTGCTTCTTCTTGATGATGATAACTACTCAGCTTGTTTGACAAAATCTCATTATTTCATCATGGTTGAATGTGTTCATAATGCCTTAGCAATTGGGAGAGCATTTTGTCCAATCTGTAAGAATGAACAAACACTTCAAATATATAGCTTGATGTTGTTGTGATGCACAATATCATTACGATGCTCAATCATTAACATAATTAGCCATTTTCATGTCCACATTAGAGGCTGCTCAGTTGATCCTTAGTATGACAATCATTTTCCTGTCCTTCTTGGCCTTATCATCATTGATTTTATCAAATCCTAAGATTGTACGAGACAAAATGACACTTTGGTTGCCTCCGGTGCCACTCGAACCTGTGAATAACAAACTATCAGCCACACAGAATCCGCAAAATGACACTTATTCTATGCAAGACTTACAAACTAAATTGCGACACCAAATAAGATTGTTTCTTGCTGGGTAATCAACATTATTTCTTAAAAAGAAAAAAAAAACGTAAGAAACATGAGTAAGATTTACAAATTAAATAGTGAAACCAAATATAACATTGATAATATTTCTTACCGGTAAAAAACAGTGGATGGTTTACAAATCAAATTGTGACAACAATAATATTATGGAACAATGACTCCTAAGGACAAAAAATACGCTAACTCTATGTTAGGACAAATATTTTCAATATTCTCCTATTCATACGAATACAGAAACAGTTTATGCGAACACAGAAATATTTTGTAAAAACAAAAACAGCACCAAATAGTACTAAAAATAGGCCAAAATAATCAAGATATATGCAGCAAAACAAACACAATATTTAATTAAGATCCATTACCATTTAAAAAAATCAAGATGAAAGGAGAAACAAACACAATACTTATTAATCGTTTCTGTGTTTATACAAGTACTAACTATTTCTATATATCATTACATGTTTATGTGTTTTATTAACTGTTTTTGTATTTTATGAACTGTTTATGTGTTTTATTAACTGTTTATGTCTGTCATTATCTATTTTTCTGTTGGCACAAATTGTTTATGTGCATATTGGGTTCATGCATGCTACTGTTCATCTGCATTACTGTTCATGCGAGTGGGCTTTGTAAAGTGAAATTATTATTTTTATTATATTAATTATTATTTTGTCCTTGTAGGAGAACATTTAAAAATTATATCGTACAATAGAAAAATAAGTTTTTCTATGTCCTTGTGAGTCATTAAATCCTAATATATATTATTTCTTACTAGTAGTAAACTATAATAATATTTGTAAAGAGAAAAGAAATATGCCAAGTTGCCTATATCTTGATACGTAATATGAAAAGTCTGAGCTTACAGAGCTGGCATACAAGCATGATATCGTATTGACATATGTTGCAGTCAAATGACTCATCATGCTTATGCCTCCTTAATTTTCTATTATTCGAGTTCTCTAATGCTCTAGATATTCCCCTACAGTCCTACTTCAGTTGTCTCACATATTCTACCACTTACTACTAGACAAAACAAACTGTTGGAACGGGGATTTAGGTTTTAATGTTGGCTCATGATCGTCTATTTTTGCAAAAGCTATTTCAAGAGCAGTAAGAAATACTTTAGTAGTCCTAAATACTTGTGCAGTTACCTCAGGCCAAAGAATAAATTTCCATAAATCCTCTATCTACTTCTCTAATAATAATTCTAATAACCAAGCAAGACAAGACATTATCAATATTCTAGATATTCAACATAAGACAACTATAGGAAAAGTATATAGGTATCCACAACATTATTTCTTGGAAAGATCTAGCAAATACTAATGATTTGATTCTTCGCATCAAGAATAAGTTGGCAAGTTGGAAATCTCTATCTAGGGCCAGCAAGCTCACCTTGATAAAGTCCAATCTGTAGGGTATGCCTAATCATATTATGGCATGTTTTAAATGTCTGCTTAAAATTACAAAGCATCTAGATGATCAACGTAGACATTTTTCCTGGGGTGCTAATAGAAAAAACCCCCTAGTTGCTTAGAAGGAAGTTTGTAAACCAAAAAGTAGTGGAGGTTTGGGAATCCTGAAGGCTCAAGACTATAACCAGGCCGCCTTAGCTGAGCTTGGCTGAATTTTTTTGACGGAAGATGACAATTGGTGGGTGCAGCTAATTAGAGCTAAATATTTAAGGAGAAAGTCCTTCTTCATAGTCAAACCTACCTTTGTTGCTTCTCTGGCTTGAAAAGGAATCCTTCAAGCAAGATGTGTGATTACAAAATGGTTACGATGGATTATAGGGAATGACCAAAGTATAAAATTTTGGACCTTTAACTGAGTTTTGAATTCCCTTTAATCCATCTTATACCTGCAGCTCAACACCCATTGTTAGACACCAGTTTTTTGGCAAGTGAATTAATTTTGATAAATGTTTGATCGTAATAAGCTTCTCAGCTTGCTAGATCTGTCTACAGTTAATAAAATTTGCAACATATATCTTCCTTTAAGTCCTATTGCTGATGAGTTTATCTAGGGGTTTACTGCTAGTGGAAAGTTCTCTGTTAAATCAGTGACTTGGTGCCAAATTGTTGATCAGGGTCACCCTAGAAGTAGAATCATGAGAAAAATGTGGAATTTGAATATTCCACAAAAGTAAATATTTTCAACTAGTTGCTGGTAAGAGGCAGATTGCAGACCAAACACAGATTAAGCAGATCCTACTACACTTATTCTAATCCTACTTGTCAACTCTGTTCTAATAGGTCATCTTTTCTTTGATTGTAGTTTGCTAAAACTATTTGGACAGCTGCCGGATATCCCTTGGCCTGATTCCAACACCCACATCATGTTTCATGACTCGCTAGCACAAATTTTTTATAATCACTCTTTTACTATTTAGAATTCTCCTCATTTGTTGACATATTTGGGCTACAAGAAATAAATTAATCTTTCAGAACAAAATTCCTCATACAACTCGTGTTATCCTTCTTGCACTCTCTGCTGAAAAATATTTCCGAGAAGCAAATATGAGATCATACACTCCTTAGTCCTCTCAAGATCAGAATAACAAGTGGAATCCATCTGACCCTCACACCATCAAGATGAATGTTGATGACTCGGTCAATACTACAAGAGCGGCGGCAGGTTTTGTCATTAGGATCAAAGGCGAAACTCCTCTCATTGCTGGAGCTAGGCGTGTTGGTTTAGTCACTGTTCCAACTGCGGAAGCGTTAGCACTTCGTGATGCCCTCCTTTTTGCACAAAAGAACTATTCTCGTCTTTCCATTGAAGGAGATTCCAAACTTAACATTGACTGTGTTTGCAATAACTGCCTTACACCTTGGACTCAAGACCATAATTCAAGAGATTCGACATTTGGCTACCCTTTTTAAAACTATTACTTGGAAGTATATTTTCAAATAAGTCAATTTTATTGCTGATACGATTGCCAACCATAGTCATGGTTTGAATAATATATATGTTTGGCAGAATCTCATTCCTCGTCTACTAGAAATGCTTATTTTATTCGATGTTATAAATTCAGGTTGGTTTAGAAGCTTTTCTCTTTAATATTTATTTTTTCAATAAAAAAAAGAGGAGTTAGGTAAAGGCAGGCCACGAGGAGTTAGGTTAGTACAACATATTGAATAGAAGTAAAACTGATGATTGGTCTCCAACACACATGAATATCATGATTTATACAAATTGAGACCAGCAGCAAATTTAATGGGTGTTTCAACATCTAAAGTTTTGTATCCCAGTACCAAGAAGCCAATGTCTCCCAGTTATCTTCCTTCTGGATCTACAACTCCACAACAAACAACAATTTAACACTACTATGAGCAGAGTGACATTCAAGTCACTTTTTAAAAAGATTTTATGAGTAGAAACTTCATGAACGAAATATGTTGATTTAACATTATTCAAGTTTAGTAGTACATACGGCCTACCTATAATTAGTCTATGAAATAATTCTCTTTACAAAGGTATCTAGAGTATAATTTATTTATTTATACAACTTGTTAATTTTGTGATAAAAAAATAAAAATTTATAGTTCCGGATTGAATCACTGTATCATTATTAGTGAATCTAGTCAGAGCATTAACATTACTCCTATTGCTTTTGAGTACTTCCACATGAATAAACCAAAATCCTTACACTCTATAAAAAGATTCTCCTGGAAATTTCCCTTGTACAGTGACCAAGTGAGAGCAGAGCCAATCAGCAATTACCTGTGGGAGAAACATCCACGCCAGGCATGAGTGGCCAAATGTTAGGAACTCCAACACGTACCAAGCAACTACTGAATGGCTCCAGTTGAGTTGAACATCCCCATTTTCCCAGTTTTGTCCTTAACCGCCATTGTCCCAACCAAACCAGTGCCTTCGACGCCTACAATTGGAAATTTTTACACGCCAAGTCACCTCACTCCACGTTTTTTGTTGCTCTATTCTTGTTAACAGCCAGGCCTCCAATTCCTCTTCCTCCTCACTCCAATTTTTAAAAATAATCATTTGTTTATTGGTTTCGGCTTTTGGCCAAAACCCCAACCCATTAAATATTGCTCCTCAAGTACTGGTCTTTCTGTGCTGAAATTGTCAACAGTGGTGAAAGTTTGGAGCTTTGGCCAGATTCGTTGTCACCCAGTAAGTGTTTTCTGATGCTTTCATCTGGGTTCTGTTTGGTTTCCTGGAAAATTATTGAGGAAATGAACGAATCAGTTGGCTTTAATAGGATTCTTATCAATTTTTAAGAACAGTAGCTACGGGAGATACAAAGATTCAAAACTTACCTTTCTATTTGTTGTTTTGGCACCCTTGATTCTTCGAAACCAGAACATAGATGATTGGAACATTTGTTGCTTTATGTTGCTGTTTCGTTTGCAGTAATCACATTAAGCCGGTTACTATCTAATGCTTTTTCAAGGTTGATTGGATTCAAGTTCAACTATTGATATGATGAAGTCTTTTTTAGGACCTTCTTCATCATACTGGATTTTCTTGAGACTCAAGTTTTAGTGTTTTTCTGTTGATATTGTTTTGTTTTAAAGTATAATCGGGGTCTTTCTGCTTTAATTCATTGGTTGGTTGATGTTTCTTGAATCATTGTATGCGGCAGGTATCTGCAATCATATATGGCTGCAGTACTGGCTACAAACAGTTGCTATTGGCAAAATGTGGAGTTGACAAATCATGGAAAAGCGGCAGACAGTCTTAGTTTCTCAAGCTCTATTTCAGTTCACGAATTTGATAAGTCTGGGAGACCAACAAGTTCAACATGTATTACTGATCAATCTTTTCGGTTTCAAGTGCAAAGCAAACAAGCTGAACCATCTTCGAAATTCGGTGTCAATGGACGATCTGTGAACATGGTACCAGCTAGTGAGCTAGTCAAAAGAACTACACAGCCAACTAAGAAGGTTGAGACGGTGAATGGCACAAAACAGGCAGTTAATGGAGCAAGTCTAGTCAGAAGAAATCCTACTGCTGCCTTGGTTAAGACACAAAAACCAAGTGTAGGACTTCCTCCAATGGAGGAGCTAAAGGTCTTGCCCTCCGATGAGGGATTCAGTTGGGCCAATGAAAATTACAATTCTTGGCAAAGGAGTGCAGATGTATGGTCATTCGTTCTCTCATTAAGAGTGCGCGTTTTGTTTGACAACGCAAAATGGGCATATATTGGAGGTTTTACAGAAGAGAAGCAGGTGGGTTGGGACCTTTCCACAGCTACTTTTTCACTGCTATGTTGACTCCTAGTCATGTTTAGAATACAAGAATCTATTTTGCCTGCCACTTATGTTATTCCAGACCAAGTCTTCCTTCAGTTTGTTGGTTTGTAGACTACTTGTTTCTTTTCTTCTGAGTTAAATTTTCTGAAAAATCTCTCATGCAGATAAACAGAAGGCGAAAGACTGCCTCATGGCTCCGAGAGCGCGTACTGCAGCTTGGTCCAACTTTTATCAAACTTGGACAGTTGTCTTCAACAAGATCAGATCTGTTTCCTCGTGAGTTTGTGGATGAGCTGGCCAAGTTACAGGTACTTATTCTTGTTACAGTATATGTAAATAGGCATTCCCCTACAACCATTAGACCTTATATTAATTTAGGCTCTCAAGAACTTATGTAAATCGTCTTCTTAATATTGTTGCTGAGTTTTTGTTTTGTAAGTCATGTGGTTTTCATGTAATGAATGCAGGACAGGGTGCCAGCCTTCTCACCAGCAAAAGCAAGAGGCTTTATTGAGACTGAACTTGGAGCTCCTATCAATGTATTGTTTAAGGAGTTTGAGGACCGGCCAATTGCTGCTGCTAGTCTCGGTCAGGTGTTTAGTTCATAACTATTTTTAAATCTAGTGATCAAACAATATGCAGTGTTTATTATGAAATTTTTTACCCTATAGGAAATATTGGTGTTGTCCTTGTCTGCACTTGTATGAACTCTTTTCACTTGAAATAACATTTTACTTGTCTGAATATTGATTATTTTTATCTTTAGGTACATCGGGCTATCCTGCATAATGGAGAGAAAGTGGTCGTGAAAGTCCAAAGACCTGGTCTCAAGAAGCTTTTTGACATTGATTTGCGTATGTACATGCATCATATCAATCCTTACCCGATTGTTTCTTACTAAGTACTACAACAATTTTCTTTTTCTTTTCCACCATTCTGTTTTCTTTTATTCTTTTTGTTTTGTGCATTTCTCTGCGGATGTGTGATGTTTTGTGATATTTTAGATATAGCTAGCTTTAAGGCTTCTTATATTCCTGATCTATTCTTGGATATCGTTAATTTGAATTCAGTAGTCTTAGTTATCTTTCTAACTTATTGCTCCTTACTTACAGGAAATTTGAAGCTAATTGCAGAGTATTTTCAGAAAAGTGAAACCCTTGGTGGTCCAACAAGAGACTGGATTGGTATTTATGAAGAATGTGCAACGTATGTGATAAGCACCTCTTTGTTGCTAGATAAACTAATTATTGATAAATAATGGAACTGTTAGTTTAAGCATGAAAACAATGAAAAGAATATATATGCCCACAACAACTTGTGTCATCATGCAGCAGACCTTTCATTAATGCACATGTTTGGTCTGTAAATTATATATTATAGTAGTTTTTGTACAGTTTTACTATTTTGTTTGGCAATAATTATTCCTAAAAGTTGTAACTGAGAATTTGAGGATTGTTGGTAGAAGTCTGGAGAACGTGCTTCATGTCATCTCTACATATAATTCAAGTCCTGATGCTTCCTGTATGTTTGCCCTTTTTGGATTTCAGGATATTGTACCAAGAAATTGATTACATAAATGAAGGGAAGAATGCGGACAGGTTTCGCAGAGACTTTCGCAATATAAAGTGGGTTCGAGTACCTGTATGTTTCTTGCTACAGAGCTACAAAATATGATTTACTTATGATTCTGTCAGAGATAATCTTTATACTTTCTTGCTGAGTTATATGTTGATGACATGTCCCCTTTGTAGAATGTCTTTTGGGATTATACTGCCATGAAGGTGTTGACATTGGAGTATGTGCCAGGTTTCACTCTATACCAATGTTTTCTCTTTTTTCCAAATCTTGTGTTTTGCAAAAATATCATGCAGTAGTATTCATGCGGTCCAGCATTTTTTTTTTTTGGTTGGTTACTGCTGATAAAATGTCTTTCTGCGTTGCCAGGCATTAAGATAAATCGGCTAGATATGCTGGATTCACAAGGTTTTGATCGTGCTCGAATTTCATCACGCGCTATTGAAGCATACTTGATTCAGGTCAGGAAACTTTTCTTCTCTAAACCAATTCATATAACTGCTCATCTTGACATTGAATATGATGTCTATTTGTACTGAAAGAATGCATCTATTCCTTTACTGCATTTGTTTTGTTGTTTACCATAATTAGCAATTAGCAATCTTATATCAGTACGTGATTAGCTGGACTTTGCTATGCATGCAGATACTCAGAACTGGTTTCTTCCATGCTGATCCTCATCCAGGAAATCTTGCCATTGATGTGGATGAAACTTTGATATATTATGATTTTGGTATGATGGGAGATATTAAGTCTTTCACCCGGGAGAGACTGCTTGAACTTTTCTATTCTGTATATGAGAAAGATGCAAAAAAGGTCTGCTTTTTATCTTATAATTCTGTTATGCTTCCCCCACCCCCAAAAGACAGTTGACTTTTCATAAATATAAAGGAACCTAGTTAGAATATAAGCATTAATCATCTTTTATTTTCACAGAAACTGTTATTTCTTTTTTCCTCTTTGCTCATCTAAGCATTACCATGATAGAATCTGCACTTCAGCTCATCAGGAACATTTAAAATATGTCACTCCTGGCCTTATTGCAAAGGTTTCATCTGACAAGGCCACTTGCAGGTTATTCAATGCCTCATAAATCTTGGAGCACTTCAGCCCACTGGAGATTTGTCATCAGTAAGGAGATCTGTTCAATACTTTTTGGACAACTTGTTAAGCCAGACACCAGATCAGTCGCAGACTTTTTCGGCAATTGGGGAGGTATGCATATTTTGGTACTAACCTAAATACATTAGACATCGCTAAGTGGAACTCGGTGTTAACTGCCAGTTTACAGAAGATGACCAGTAACTCCACAGCTAACCAAACTGCCAGATTTAGCTGTAGAGGAGAAAAAAACACCTAACACAGGTTCTACACCACATAATTCACTGCAAATTAGTTACGAAAATGATGACTCGGTTACTTGTGTCACTGCGCTGATGAAGATATTGGCTCATTTTACCTTCTTATTCTTAGAACCCATTTATGATCAAAGGCTGGTGTTTCTTAATGGCAGGATTTATTTGCAATAGCACAAGATCAGCCCTTCCGGTTTCCATCCACATTTACGTTTGTCCTGAGGGCATTTTCAACCCTGGAAGGTGCTGTATCTAACATCTCTTCTTGTCTCAACAATTTTAGATTTTGGGTAGCATCGTCCTAAGCATCTTCAACATTTTATGGTAGATTCAGAGGAAGTTTCAAGATGTAGATGTGTTTTTTCAATTAGAATGATCCTTATTTTCTACAAGTAGAGCTCTCCTAATTCAGTGAAACAATACTAGAATATCTGAATGTTGGTTATATGTTCTCCTAGATAAAATGGATTTTCATTCATTGCAAAGATGATCTGATAAGCATGTTTATATCTTGATGTTTCTGCTCTATTCTCACTGGAAATCTCTGTTTCAGGTATAGGCTATACTCTTGATAAAGATTTTTCCTTCGTCAAGATTGCTGCACCTTATGCCCAGGTCCTGATATATATTCCTCGCAATTAGTATAACATTTTTGTGCGTAACAATCTTGTTTTTTTCTTGCCAATGGTTTGGTAGTATATTGCTAATATTATACACTGTATGCAGGAACTCTTAGATTTAAGACAGAAACGACGTACTGGGACACAACTTGTAAATGAAATAAGGAAGCAAGCCGATGATGTACTGCAAATAAACCCCCTTTCCGTGCTTTGGTTTCAAATTCTTGTTTCCATGAAGGAAATAAGCTCGCATAGTTGGGTTTCCAATTCAAGGGAATTGCCAACTAGAGCAGTGCATTTGACAAATGTATACATTAGTATTGGCATTGACTTTGCTTGTGTATGTACTTCTAGGCCAGAAGCTATACCATGTCCATGCCATACCGAGTTCAGCGAATAGAGGAGTTCGTGAAAGACCTTGAGTCAGGGGATCTGAAACTCCGAGTCCGGGTGCTTGAGGTATTAAGCTTCTTTTTATTAATTACTATTGTATTCTCGGATCTGTATCACTGCAAATATTCCCATCCTCTAATATACAAAAAACAAGTTTACTTTATAATGAAAAAAACCACATTTGACAGTCAGAAAGAGCTGCTCGAAAAGCCACGATACTCCAAATGGCGACAATGTATACAGTGTTAGGAGGTACCCTGCTAAACCTCGGGGTAACTTTGAGCTGTCAAGGCAGTTCAGCTATGGCAAATGGATCATTCATCGGTGCAGGTGGCCATTCAACTCGGAAAACTTTGACATAAAGATATTTTCTGCTTCATTTCATTGCAATATTCATCAAACCTGTTGTCTTTGTGATGCAGGAGTCTTTCTCACACTGCTTGCTAGGTCTATGCGAAGGGTACAAAAACTTGACAAATTTGAGAAGATGATATGATTTCGAAAACCCAGAAAACCCCATTTGGGTTATATCCACTTCACTATTCAGTTGTATAATTTTCCATCAGGTTATAGTCTAATTCTTTACATGCATACACAAGAATTGTATGCATACCTTGTATACACATATATACACACAACCAGATTAAAACTTGCCTCAGAAAATTGAGACCCATCTATGTACGGTATGCATTGTACACTGTGCAAAGAGGTAGTAATATAATGACATTAAAAAAAAAACATTCAAGGAGAACGATGACTTGAGCAACGTTGAGATATTGCAGCACCGCAGGTTTGGTAGAGCCCGGCATTATATTGTTAGCAAATACTTGAATAGTGCAGCATAACTATGGAACAAGGCAACCTAAAAATCAATTGCATAGATGAAGGGTTGGGTTATATGCTACTTAGATTACTAGTCTAACACATTGATGTCGGCTATTTTACAGTCACTATATAAAGACGACAAGTGAAATTTTGTGGTGATACATCCAAAATTCCAACAATTTACAGTGTTGAAGTGATCCAACATGTTGAAGTGAACTTATTACATTAGTCATTAAACCAACAAAATCAACTTCTAGTGTTAAGTTGAGTTGTCAATATTGCCTACCAAAATTTACCAACGTAGATACCCCAATTGGAAAAACGTCTTGTAAGGTAGTCAATTGTTAATTGTAATGCGGGAGTCTTCAATGTGGAAAACTTCCTATTGTTCTATGTGCCACTAGGCTGACTTGAAGGTGAATATAGCTTTCAACAGTGATATAAGTGCTGGCCAGATGACAAGGTTCCTACAGGTGCAGTGGCGGATTTAGAAAATCAACTCAGCGGGGGCACTTTTAATGTAACAAGATAAAAAAAAATTAATCTAATAGCACAAATTTTGTTTTGTCATAAAAACCACATAAAGACCATATAAATACCCATAAAGCAAAGCATGATTAAAATGATATTGATTAAAGACTGCGTTTGGTCTTATAAATACCCATAAAGCAAAGCATGATTAAAATGATATTGATTAAACGATTGCGTTTGGTCTTAAATTAGAAGTAAGGGGGTCATCTTCTTCCTGCGTATGCCACCGTTAATGGTGGCAAGGCAGAAATCAATCAAATTGGCTCTTAGAAGAAGAATTTTCCGAGAATCAAAGGTGTGCCAGTGATTTGAGGGGATCCTCATCTTAAACCTTAGTATATATTTTAAGGAAAACTCAACCAGCAAACTATCTAAATGAAGGAGGCAACAAATTGAGGGGGGGCACGTGCCCCTCCTGGTCCCAAGGTGCATCCGCCACTACAGGTGTCGCATCTTGGACATGATTTTGCAGCTGCCATTCTTGCAGATTGCTCGAAAGCTTCTATGGTAATTAACGGTACCTTTACTTAGTGTATGGTTTAGGGTTTAGGGAGCCATATTAACAATTTATCTTTGTGGTGCAGCAGGAAGCCACAACTTAAATTTGTGGCTGGAGAGGTACTCCTTTGGCATTGCCGGGGTACTTCTCCAGTAGCAAATCTTGAAGAAGAAAGCAAAGAAGAAGACAGTGGCAAAACAGCAACAGGTTTCGGAGAAAATTTGGTATGGTGCGGATGAGGGAATTGAAAATATTCTTCTTCCTTTTCCCTTCCCTTACACCATGCCACATCATTGTGTATCATTTTTTTGTACACAATTTGTATGTCTCTAACATTGCTCTTTGGAAAGTGAGTCCACGGAGGCAAAAAAAGAGAGGGTAAAAATGTTAATGGAGGATGAGGAAATGGTAAAGAAACTATCACATGCTCAGATTAATAATATACAAAGATGTGATCTATTTTATGAAGTCATTATCGTTATTAGAAGACATGTTAGATTTTGTGGTGGGACATTCAAAATTTTAATAATTTACACCTACAAGGGTGATCTTCAAAACTGTTGAACTACTGCCCATGTTTCATGATTTTGTTAATATAAATGTGGACACGTGATTTTTGTTTAGTTTTGAGATTAACAGTCATATTTCTGTTGATATAAATGAGAAAATTGAGCATTGCAAAAGACAACAATGCTGGTTTAAGGAGCAAAAAAGGACAAAGGACTATTGAAGTCAACAAAAGGCTAGTCTTCAAAAGGTTGTCTCATGTATAATAATGCAACAATGGGATGGTTGGTGAACTTATGACTCAAAATTCCATGATCCACGAAGTTCTTATATAAAGATTCATCATAGTGATGCTCATTTATTGTTGACTTCACACATCCTATGTTATCAGAATTAAAATTCAATTTGTTTGTTTGCTTGATTTTGTTTATATATTCAAACATGATTATCAGGTCCTCAATCCCAACATCATACAAAAACTCTTTAAATATAACAAAATTATCTTCAATAAGATTCAATACTTATTGTTTCATCGATGAAAATTACCTATAATTTGGTAGGCATGGTGCACTCAAGAGGTGGACGCATGTCTTGTTATGCAACTATTATGTTAAATTTGAGCATCCATTTCACATTGAAGGAAACTTGTCTAATCTTTGAGGTTGAAGAAAATGTGTATATGTGATCAAATCAAAGGCAAAAAAAAAAAAAAAAAAAAAGGTCATATCTCACAACATTCTAATGGTTAACAAAAGAAAATACATAGTCACATATGAGTTTGTCGAGCTGTATGAAAGAGTATTCAACACAACCGTGAGTACGTTGGAAGCTACTAGTGTAAGCACATAATGGTTTTTTCTTGAGAGACAAGTGCCGGTCAACCATAAGCACCATAGTGAAATATAAATTGTCATATGCATGAGTAGTAGTTATTGTGCTCCACGTGAATGCATTGTACTTTGTTATAATTTTTTTTAATGCAATTATTGAATAAAAAAGTGGCAGGCCGCCAAACAAAAAGAGTACAAAGAAAGTAATTAAAACAATATATATCATGAAATTAAAAACCTCGCAGTGTACGAATGAAAGAGTGTCAGGTACACATAAATTAAATAAAAGCATTCATAAAAAATAGAGTTGAATATATTACATATACTGAAACCAACTACCTTTTCCTACGGCAAAGCCATCAAGAAAAGAAAACGGGAACTTAGTCAACCTTCATATGGCCTAACCATCCGAAGGAATTATGTCGATACAAAACTCTATATTGATTTAGGGTTACCCATTGATTTAACACCTATTTTCCTGACATAAACTCCTACATGATTTAATATTGATTTTGGGTTATTCATATTTTGAATTGTTAAGCCAAAATTAGGGTGGATTGAGCCATCTAAGTGCGGAGCGTAGTAGAGTAAAATTTGGCTATAACCTACACATCCTAATTATGAAGGTTACTAAAAAAAAAGGAGAAAGAAAGTGTTAAAATCGTTAGTCAGAGACGATGGTAAGTTGAAATTAGTAAAGCAAACACTAGTTGACTGCATTTCATCACTAAGCAGAACAAAAAGTGTGCAGCTGCTAAAGTTATACCAACTCTATGATTGGTAAACGTTTTGAGCCTAACGAAACAAAATTCCGTACCATAAAATGGAGAATATTTTGTGTGAATTTATAGGCAAGCATATCATGATAAATTACTACTATTTCGTATCAATATCGAAATAGCATTTATAATTTCAAAATTTACCTCGTATAATATGTGTCACATTGCTAGCAATGTTTAATATGCAATTCCCAAACAACCACATAACACTGACTTGTATAGTTTTTACCATCTAGCCTCCAACTTAAACCAACCCAAGGAATATATTCTCAACCAATTTAAATACATAGAACCAAATCTGAGGTTTCAAATTATATTCCGGTCGAAATCCCTGAGTTCAATGCTCCCTCCGCCCTATACTATCATTTCACTTGCATAAATCTGATTTGAGGTCCTTTTGGCCACTTGCTTCAGCAAAATATGGAGCTGCCCTTAGTTGACCATTTGGACTTCCCACCACCAAGATAGAACAACACAACACTGCCTTACACTCTTGGCTATTGTTTATTCCCCCGTCTCATCTAATTTTCTTTGTCAAACTTGACGCCTATGCACCCTTGAAATGGACCATATCCCATTACTTTATTGATATTTGGTAGGTACCTCCACAATTGTTATTCAATACCACCATTGTGCAACACGAAAAAAAAATTTGAAAGTGACCCTTTTTTTATGCTCTCCAACTGAAACTATTCAGGTCAGTAAGAATTCTTCTTTGAGTAAGAGCATTTCCACCGCAAAGGGCAAGGGCAAGGGCAATAAGGGGGCCTTTTGCCCGCGGGTGATGAATAGTATATTGTCCTCACCCTCCGTTGATTTCGTAGCTGGCATCCACGGAAGGCGAGGGCAAGGGCGATCCAGTATATTTGATATAAAAAATTTGTCAAATAAATTTTATTTGTGCTTAATATTTTTTTTTTGTCAAAAACATGGAGGGCAAAATGCTACATTTGATCTAATAAATTTTATTTATGCATAAAATTAAAGATTACATAATAAAAAAATTTGATAGGAATTTTTTTTTTTTTTAGATGTTCGCTCCACTGCCGAACATCAGGACTCCAAACAGCGTTCGGAGGATGCTACCGAACACGCCAACTCACACCAAACAAAGTTCGGAGGACGCCACCGAACAAGCCACCACGCCTCACCCTCGACGCCGCCGCCGATACCACCAATCCAAGGCCAATCGCCGATCGTCGCCGTCAGCCGCCGCCCACAACCTACGTCAACCACAATTGGAAGAAGAAAGATTAAAATGGGTTGGAGTGCGCTGTGTCGTCAGATCGCACTCGCCTCTCACGGCGAGGCGCGGCATCCCGCCTCTCCGCCTTCGCCCACCGCCGGATCGCCCCTCGATTGCGGCTGGTTTTTCCTCCCGCCGCCCGCCCAACTTCGTCCCGAAGGGCACCAGGATCGCCTCATTAAAGCATCTCCATGAGACTAGTCTAATTTTAGCTAATTTAATAAAAAAAATTCACTTTCTTCTAACTACATAACAAAAGCTAAATATAAAAAAATAATAAAAACTATTTCTCTCATCTCTTCACATGTGTAACTTTAGGAAAAAATGAGCTCACGTTGTCAGTTTAGGAGGAAAAAATAGTAAAATATTTTAATGTCAGTTAAAATCAAGGAACAAAATTTCCATCGAAACATCGAAATTTAGGAAATTTTAGAGGTTCAAAACTATCGAAATTTATAGAAATTTACCAAAATTTCCATAGAAATTTCCATGGAAACTGAAATTTTAATCCTTGGTTAAAATAATTAGTGTTGTTTTTTATTCATTTTCAGGTTAAAATAATCAAAATTTAACTAGTGTTGTTGGAGTTACTCTTAACATCTCAAGATTTACATCATGTTACTCCACTAAATGATGCATAGATCAATATCACATCAATTCTTTCTTAAAGTCCAAATTCATATATGAACATAACTTTGGCTGGAGAAATTTTCTCAACAAGTAACCAAGTGATTGCGAATTTGGTAGAGTGTTAGGAAAGATGAAAAGGCCACAAGTGGAAAAAGACTTATATGCACTAAATATTCACACTTTCGGCCAATTGAGATATCGCCATGTGGCAATTGATGCTTATGTGGCAATATTAGAATGATTGAAAATATAAATAGTTATTGCATACAAGTATTTCTCAAGTGAATCTCCAGGGGCATTTACGTAAACTAGCAGCCTACCATAGGGGGCCTCCTCGTCCTTGAGCTCGCCCCGTATAAATACCACTCACGCTTTGCATTTCTAGCTGACCAAACACCAAATTCCAACTTCAAACTCAGTGTTCTGTCTCGCTACCAACACCCGGACACAAAGGTATCAAATTCGCTCTTCTCTGATTCTTCGATTTCCAATTGATCTCGAAAAGCTCAAACTTTCGCGCACTTTCTCGCTGATTTTTCCGAAAAGTTTTCATCTTTACACTCTTTTGATTCGAATTCATCAACGTTGTCATGTCCGGAACTGTTGTTATTTTGGCTGCATTTTGCTCATTTTTGGCTTTCTGTATTAAGATCTGTCAGTAGTTGATAATTTCAAGAAAAATGTGATTGGTTTGATGTTTATCTATGGTGGTGGATGATTGTTTGTTTGCTAGTGATAGATCTACCTGTAATTTCCAAGAAAAAAAAACACTAGTTTCTGTTTGGTTGATCAGAAAATGAACTGGGTTCTCCTCTAGTAGATGCGAAAGTGAATTATACATTAGCCAAACAAAGTTGACTTCTTTGGTAATGGAGGAGGGTACAGTTGTTAATGATTGTCACTTGTAAGTGTGATGGCATGATTTGTTGAGATTTGTAGTTTTGGTGGTTTTCATGGGGTAATTAGATTAGACATGATCTGTTTTACTAACTGAACACCTTCTGCATGTTGCAGACTTCCATCTAGTTGTGTCAATGGCTCCAGTAGCAGGAGAAGCATGTTCTGATTCGATAAAGCCCAGAGGTATTCCATTTGATCTGTTTAGACATGTTTTTCTAGATTCCTGGTGTTTTTTTTTTTCTGTTAATTGGTGTAGTTCAAGGTCCTGCAGTAGAAACTGGAGCCATCATACTAAATGTTATTTGGAATCATGCCATCGGTGTTGTTGTGTGCTTGTGTCTGTATATCTGTTTACATTTTCCACTTTTATGTACTTGTTACCCATGCCTGTCTATTTTCAATCACATGCATGATTACTAATCTCTGAAATTAATGTGTATTTGGAAGACTCTGTGTTTTAAGTTTCAAACAGTCATTCAATATCTATATTGGTTTTAATGCAGATGTTTACATCGTTGGGGTTGCTCGAACACCAATGGGTGCATTTCTTGGTGCACTTTCATCTATACCCGCCACCAAGCTTGGATCTATTGTTATTGAGGGTAAGTACATTTCCTCCTACTTCCTTAGTTGGGTAATATTTCACAT
The DNA here is from genome assembly GCA_033992175.1 of Spiraea crenata. NCBI lineage: Eukaryota > Viridiplantae > Streptophyta > Magnoliopsida > Rosales > Rosaceae > Spiraea > Spiraea crenata. The sequence continues at coordinate 1,607,913 of JAVBHV010000019.1, forward strand.
GTTTGCGTTTTTTATTTTTATAAGTTGCCTCTTCTGATGTTGTGTATTCTCTTATGTCAATCTGCAGCTGCTCTTAAGAGGGCAAATGTTGATCCATCACTAGTAGAAGAAGTTTTCTTCGGGAATGTTCTCAGTGCAAATTTGGGGCAAGCTCCTGCTAGGCAAGCTGCATTAGGTGCAGGAATAGCTAATTCAGTGATCTGTACCACTGTTAACAAAGTTTGCGCATCTGGGATGAAAGGTACAACAAGCATAGTTTTTTTTTTCCTAGTAGTTTTCGTTGAACAGCAGTGTTTATGGTTTGGAAGGAAAAATGATATTGGCATAACAGAAATTTAATTTCTATGATTGCAGCTACCATGCTCGCTGCACAAAGCATCCAGTTGGGCATCAATGATATTGTTGTAGCTGGTGGCATGGAAAGCATGTCTAATGTGCCCAAATATATCACGGAAGCAAGGTCAGTATTTTGTCTGGAAGCAAGGTTAGACTCACTAATGAATATTTGACACTGATTTAATACATAAATGCAGGAAGGGATCTCGGCTTGGACACGATACTCTTGTTGATGGAATGATGAAAGATGGTCTGTGGGATGTCTATAATGATTATGGCATGGGAGTGTGCGCTGAACTATGCGCTGATCAGCATGCAGTAACAAGGGATGACCAGGATAACTTTGCTGTTCAGAGCTTTGAACGCGGTATTGCTGCCCAAGGAAATTCTGCCTTTTCATGGGAAATTGTGCCCGTAAGTTTCTGTTTATCATTAAATGATACGATCCTTGTATTTACCTTAGAGTCTATGTTCTAAGATGCAAAACAATGCAGGTTGAAGTTTCTGGAGGAAGGGGAAGACCATCGACAATTGTGGACAAAGATGAAGGTTTAGGCAAGGTAAATAAATCATTGCTTCAGCTCATCACATTTCAAATGTTCTCATTGCTTCAGCTCATCACATTTCAAATGTCCTTATTGCTGCTTTATCGTGATGCCAGTTTGATGCTGCCAAATTACGGAAGCTGAGACCAAGTTTTAAGGAGAGTGGAGGTTCTGTTACCGCTGGAAATGCTTCTAGTATAAGGTTACTAATTTATATAATTTCATTTGAATGGTCGAATTTAATTGCCATTTTCCGATAACTTTTCTAGTCTGATATTTCGTTATATGACCGTCTTTGAGTTTCTTGCAATCCCTTTTACATTTTTACTGAAATGAGCAAAATTGTGTCACTTCAAGTGGTCTTCATCTCTGGTTTCATTAGTCCTTAAAACGCATGACCCAAGTTTTGCTGAAATTTGATTTCCTTTTATCAACAGTGACGGTGCTGCAGCATTAGTTTTAGTGAGTGGAGAAAAAGTACTAAAGCTTGGGCTACAAGTGATAGCAAAGATCAGTGGATACGCTGATGCTGCTCAGGTACTATACATGTTTCAGTGTACAAGATTTAGAGCTGAGGATCCCTTTTGTTTTGTATTATTCATATTACTATGCTTACGTGAGATCGACTGCACAGGCACCAGAATTGTTTACGACAGCTCCTGCCCTTGCGATTCCCAAAGCTATTTCAAATGCTGGCTTGGAAGCTTCACAAATTGACTTCTACGAGATTAATGAAGCCTTTGCTGTTGTGGCTCTTGCAAATCAGAAACTGCTTGGACTTAACCCAGTATGTTGTTAAACCTCTTCCTCTATGTGTGCAAATTTACACACCAAGAGCACATCAGCTCATACTTTTTGCCCTGTGCACTTGCTTCCATTTTCAATTACATGCATCTGTGTGCAATATGAGCTCTCATTCGCTCACGTCAGCGTGTAGTTACTGAATGCTTAGAATGTGTCAAGTCCAATCTTTTGTTTACTTATGCAGTTCCAATGTGTTTCATCTGTCTTATACTAGCGTGCAAAGCCAGGATTGTTCTTATAGTTTTATTTAACACCTTTAATTTTCTGGTTTCAGGAAAAAGTTAATGTGCACGGTGGAGCTGTAGCATTGGGACATCCTCTAGGTTGCAGTGGTGCTCGTGTCTTGGTCACCCTTTTGGGGGTACTGAAGCAGAAGAATGGGAAATTCGGTGCCGCTGGTATCTGCAACGGTGGAGGTGGTGCATCTGCCCTTGTTCTAGAGCTTTTGTAAGCCGTCTGATAGGTTTTGGACTTTGTCGTGTGAGATGAACTACCAAAATTCCATGTGCAATTCGTTTGTCCATTTCTTTGTATTTGGTTTCCGCCCAATAAATTGCAAAGCTTTTTAGCCTTTAGCCGAAATATATTTCCAATACAGTTCACCAATGATCGATCGCTCTCTGTCCATTTCTCTGTATCAATTGCGTTACATTTGATATTATGTTGGGTGGGATGTACGGTACTAAAGTCTGAACCAGTAACGCGGAGCTAAGGGCACATTTATTTACCAAAGAGTATCATAATCGGAATGGGAATCTGAATGAAAAAAGGGGGAATGAGAATGGGAATAGAATACTCAAGTGTGACTTGGGTATCAAATTCCTCCATTTGAAAGGGAATCATTCCCAAATTTGTGGTGAGACTCACATATTTTTCATTCCCAAGTGTTAAAGTAAACAAAGGAAACATAATGAATGAGAATGATTCCCCCTCATTCCATTCCCATTCCTTCTATGTAAACAAAGCCTAAATTCAAAAAAGAGAAAACTTGCTTGGTTTCAAAGAGGTTATTTACCAAAATTTCCCACTCAAAAAGTAAGATAAGATACACAACTTGTGGGGTTGTTTATGAGTAGTAACGTTGGAATACCTGATAAGGCAATTTTTTATTTGATGCGAATAAAATTTGATGTGAATAACTAATATATCGAGAGTAAAAACAAATATGAACAAACAAAACATTGTTTATATCAGTTAGGAACAAATGAAAACACCACATTCCACGATTACTTGAAGGAATCAATTGTGAGATTTGCTTGTTTGACTTCATTATGAATACTTGCTTTGCTGGGAAAATTTAACGTTCCTAGTGAATCTGAACAAAAACAAATGAAACTAAGTCACGTCGGATTGAGAGAAGAGAACAACCCAGCATTCCATGTTAACATTTTCCTTTGACTTTTGAATATCGACTAAAGTAACATTTTCTTATGTAACGCTCACAATGAATCTAGACATAAACAACAAAACAAACACCACCGCATCAACATGCCAACATCTGAAGGAACAAAGCACGTGAAAGAATGGGACTAAACTTCTTCTCGAGTCAATGACTCAAACGACTAAAAAACATGGAGAAACACACAGACAAAACTTTATGGTGCAATTTAGCTGGAACCACCACCAAACATTCGTCGAATTGGTTCAAATAGTGGGCCCCCACAAAAGCCCATTGCATTCCCCATATGGGCCCGTTGTCCCCACACAGACACATCATACAACAAACCCATCACCTGAGAAAAAAGCATCATCTGCACCGAACCAGCTGAAAAATCCCAAAAGCATCGAAAGGAGTCGCCTTTTTTAGTGGGGTTTTCTCAAAAATCTCAAAGCGGAAGCCATGGGGGTAAAGCTTCAAAGCTACCAAGTTCTCTGATTTATTTATTGGGTTTGCAAATTTCTATGTATATTTTTACATATGATGCTGTGTTTGATCTGAAAGTCCGAGTCTTTTGTGGAGCGATTTGTTTCAGTTTTAGTTTTGTGGGTGTTTTTGCAAATGATTCCATGCTGTCGGTTTCCTTCCCATTTTTTTGGTTTCTAATTTAGAACTGAAATACTAAAGTCATGATGAATATGATGTTTCTAATTTGGTCGTACTAGGTCTGTAATTTTTGTTTTCAGTTACAGTTTCTACTTTTAGCTGCTTGTTGCTTTATATCAAACTGAGTAGCTGGGGATGAAGTTTGGCATTGTATGTGCACGTATTGGGATTGACAAGCATATCTGATTGTGTATCTATCTGTTTGTATGCAAACAATGCTGTGAGTTTGTTGTGTTGATTGTTTATCTATCGGTTATTACATTGCTTCCTCCTCTACCAGCAGGGCTAAGGCGTATAAATCGAACCCTCGTCGAAACTTGAAATGTTCAGAACTTAGACCGCAGGACTGCCCTTTAGAATTGTGGTTTCCTTCTTTGGTTGTAAATTCATTCAATCTAATGGTTATAGGCATTTAGAAAAATAATTGACAGCAGATCTCTTACAAGTTTTGTCTAATTTTAAACCTCTTCTTTTGGGAATGCCTTCATAGTAATGAACGATTAAAGGCATCAATCAACGATTCAATACATATGACTTCCTCCCTATATCTTAATGTTATGTTCTTAATATGTTTTGGATGAAAAATGCAGTATTATTGATTAGCCGTTGTGATGCATGGGAGGCAACTTTCACCTTCTTCTTAGTCATTTTATAAGTATTAAGATTTCGTTTGCCTTTACTTTTTCATGCAAGCATCTGAAGATTTGAGCTTGGCACATTATAAGATTGTCGTATCTTTACATATCAACTCAGTATGCTTTTACTTTAGATGATTGATTCCCTTTTTCATGCAAGCATCTGAAGATTTGAGCTTGGCACATTATAAGATTGTCGTATCTTTACATATCAACTCAGTATGCTTTTACTTTAGATGATTGATTCCCTCTGGTGGAACTATGTAAATCCACAGGAAAAGGGTGTACCATTACCAAAATTTGGTGAATGGGACGTCAATGATCCAGCATCAGCTGAGGGGTTCACTGTAATCTTCAATAAAGCTAGGACTGAGAGAAAGACAGGTGGCAGGCCTGACTCACCATCAAAGGATGACCGTGCATTTAAGCATGGAGCAGTTCTTGGAAAGCCTCCATCTGTAAGTTGGACTCAAATACTCTATGTGAAACACAACAAGTACTATACAGAGTTTTCATGAATCTTATTAATGAACTACGAATTACCTAAATGACTTTACAATGCCATAATCCAAGTGTAGGGCTGGTTGTAATTCTTTCCTATACCATGTCCCTCTATGTACTGCGCTATTCTTTGCTAAATTGCCTCCGCACTTTTTCTTTTCCCTGTCTCTTTGGTTTCTTTTGTTTGAAATTTCCACTCTCTTTTCCAATTTTGTTTCTTTTCAATCAACATTCCACACTGGAAAAGAGTGCTGAGGAAAATAAATGTTTCATCTTTTGGCTTTCCAGATTCTAACATCCTTATTTTTGTAAACTGGTCATCTTCCTAGTTGAATGATGCCCAACTCATTTAGAACTTGGAACCAAAGAGGAAAGACAGAAAATTGAAAAGGAATGATATCAGTAGGTTTCAGAGCCACCTTGTGCGATATAACTGGCCCCCTCTCCCGTACCAAAGAAAGAAGATAGTCGCTTTGTAGTGATTTGATAATTGGAGTTTTTATGCTTTTCGTGCTTTGATTTATAGAAAAAATGGTTTTGCTGCTTGCGTGCGGAATCGTGAGGAGGTACCTGCCATGTCATAAATCTTACAGGAGAGGTCAATATGTATTTATGCCCAAATGTCAATGTATATTCCAGAAGACTGGAGCTGTGTTCAGAAGCCATGATCGGTCCTGCTGGAGTCTGTTGGAGTCTGTTTGCTGTCTTCATGAACATTGGTAGAATTATGGGCTTATTTGGGGGAAGGATGTTGGATTATGTTTATGTGTGTACTGGTGAACAATATTTGCATACAGTTTTCTCTTCTTATATCAATCCTTGATTTTGAGTTTATGCTATCTCTTGTGACTGTCTGTTCTGTTGGGTTTACATTAAGTTTATTCGGCGTTTGACTGCAGTATTTGTGCCTGGTGAAGCTTTCGTTTTTCTCTTGCAAGAAATAGTTTCCCCCCAATAAACTGTGTCTACTTGTGAAGATGCAAGCTTTCTTGATGCGACTGATGTGCTAATTGATGGGTTGGGTTAAAGGAGAAAATTGCTCCTTCAGTGAATGAGTGATCATTGTATTGGGTGGCGGAGTTGCTATAATTTTAACGTAAACAAACCTAACCTTCTCTCATACCTCCTTCAATAGTACTATCAATTAGCATCTGGAAAGTTACCACTAATCGTGTTGTTAACTCCAGTTTTTTAACCACTGCGTACTCATGTTTGGAAGCAATTCAAAAAGAACAATAAGCAAAAGAACATCTTCAAAACATTAAACTCCTGTGGATGGTACAGTTTCTGTTTTGTAATAATTCAAAACATAAGCTTGTTTCCAATAACGGTAAGAAAGTAACCAACATATCTAAACTCTAGATGATCCAAGCTTGCGTTCGAACAATCGTTTCAAAAGAAAAACTTGTAGAAAGCTAGTTGCGACAAGCAAAGCTGATTCCAATAGTGCCTTGTGAGTTGCCCTGGTGCTCATTGCTTCATTCACTGCAAGTTAGTTATAACAGAATCAGCACATTTCAAAAATTAAGGGACTTTGCCCAGATAAAGCTTTTGCTTATCACCCTACTCCACGCGTGTGGCATGCCTATGCATGTGCACAAATGAAGAACTTCTGAAAGATCATACTTGATAACCAGAATAGTTTATGAAACCGAAGCGTGCATGGAATTCCTGCCGATGTTCAGGAAACTATGTGAAAATTTGAGGTAAAAAGACAGTTCTTCAAACAATACCTATTGCCTGGCGGTCAGTCTCAGCCTCTAACCAATGTTGTTCAAATTGGATGTTGTAAAGGGCTTCCTCCAACTTTTGAATCTGCTCCAGCAAGGGTGCGAAATGCTCTATATACATTAGCACAACATCAGTGGTCAATCTTCAGCTATAAAGATAATTTAAGTAGAAAAGGGCGTGGGAAAAATCGAATAACAAGTAATGGCTTCTCACCATCTTTAGCATGTTGGTCATAGTATGTAAAGTGAGCAGCATGGACATCGAAGTCAATCGTCTCATGGTAAGGAGACTTGTTAATGAAGCAGAACTTGTGAACACCTTGGTTCTGAACCACAAACTCATACTTCTCGCTCGTCTTGTCACGTATGTCATGAACTTGTTCACCATTAGGTCCCTTAATCTGAAAGCAACAAAATCCCAAGGTAAATGACAGTTTATCAAAACTGACACCAATTGCTACTCAACAACATCCTGATTGAAAAACCAACCGGGTCCTATAACATTTTGCTAATCCCTCATCATACCAACCCACCAACATAATCAAAATTGTAATTTCTACCTCGTCTCCCATTTCCATAAACAAATTCACAATCTTTACATACCAATGATAGCACACAAAATTCAAGTAAAAATATAACCCATCAAAATCCATTGAGACTTGCCCAACAACAATAAGATTTAACCAATCAATTGGGAATTGACCAAATTTCCAGACCAAAACAAGGCATCAAAACAAAACGTCATACCACAAGATCGACACCATCATCGGTGTAGTGCCAAGTCGAATCGGTCTTGATGACAACGAAAGAGACATGAATGGTGTCTCCTTGGTACTTGGCATCGTGAGAGAAGCACTCTTCTCTATCAATCACAAACCTCAACCCAACTGACCCTTTCAATTGGCACAAAACCAGCAAACCCACCACCACCGAACTCATCGCCGCCGCCTTCCCTCCGCCGAACAACTCCATCTTCGTCCCCTGTTTATGCACAATTTTCAGCACACAAAAATCAACAACCACAATAAAAGTTCCAAACAATCAAAACCCACAAAGATTATATACAAGTAAATAAGTATAGATCAAGAAGAACAAGGGGAATTTACCTCGGAAATTTTACAAGGTTAGAAAAAGCAGGATTTGGGTTTCGGTTTCGTATTTGTAAAGGTTTGAACTTTGGGATTGTTTTGTTAGAACTGAGATTTGGGAGCTTCCGAACTCAAAGTAAAAGCTGTCGGACCAACGCCTGTTCTTGTTGGACCAGCGAAATAGATTCAGTTCTGCACGCCGTCGTTTTGTTGACTTCTTGGACTATGCCATCGTGGCAGGGTGTGAGTCAATAAGTCGACGCATTAACCAATCGGAATCCCCCACGTCGCATAGTTGCCAGGTGGATAAATTAATTTGCTTAATTCTATTTTTGTGATTAATTACCGCCAACAGTCCGTTCTTTTTATCAAGAAATTTGGGTTTTATGATTTGAATAATTTTTCATTTCATTCCTTCAAAATTGTTGACGGAATTCAATGATGTTCGTACAACAGATTCGATTCGAGTTTGTGTTAATACAGGCGTGCTAGAGGATGTTTTCATTTCTAATTATCAGCAGAAGCAAATAATTCCTATGGAAGTTGAAAAATTTTATACACTACAGAATGTACAGGAAACATTAAGCTACATGTGCCTACGATTCAGGTGAGCACATATTTTTCTTCATATCAAAGCGTGAAGCACATCAAATGTACCTTGACTCAGCCCGCACTGATATGGGAGGTCAAAAGAAGTGTGTAATTTTCTTGTGGCAGTTAGTTTTCGTGGTTTCCATGAACGGGCTATATCAAGTATGATAGCCTTCATTCATCACAGCTAAAGCTAGCATGTGTGCAAAACTTCCTAAGATTATTCACATTGGAACTACAGCTTTGAGCATTCACCTCTACACCGGTTTGGGTATCTCCAAGAGCCTTCCCTCTTCAATAACCAACCTTTGGTGAAGCTGACACAGATGATCTACAAATTTCCCAGCCAAATCCTTTAGCTTCTTAGCCATCTCGTACTCTTTAGTCCCAGAAATGACAACCTTCAGTTCATTGCAAGTTCCAGTTCTTCTATGCGATACTTTCTGCAATATAAAAAAGGATAGTAACGTTAGAGGAACTCAATGCTTGTACTAGTTAGCTTAGATTCTATCAGGTTTTGGCTTTGCGTTTTCCTCTCTTTCTCTGGAGGGTGTAAAAACATACTCTGTTAGGAAATTTTGTGTAAGTTGCTGTTTGCAATGGCCGTGCTGTAGGATGTTGCAGTTGTTTGGTTGGTATAAGCCAGGAGGGAGGAATGAGGACAGACAAAAATCACAAGAATCTACCATACAAATTGGTAGGGTGGTTGTCTACAAATAGCCCACATCTACATTGTAACATGGAATGAGATCATTGGGCTTGGCCACCAGACACAGTGTTGAACCTAGGTGTTTTAACTTAGAGAGATATCACCACTAGGTCAGAATGAATAGTGGGTACATTGCGCAGAGGAACTATCTGGAACCTGAGGTTAAGAGTCGTCTTAGAGACCCAAACCACCGCATTTTCTCTAACAAAGACCAGTGAAAGTCACCCTTATTATTCATTAGCTACAAAAAGAGGAAGAATTCTAGAAAACTAACCTGAGATGTAAGCATGAATGTTTCAATCAATCCCCTCAGTGTGTCAGGTACCGGTGTTGTTTCTGTCATCAACCAGGGCCTGCAGAGAAATGAAAATTCATGATAAACACAAAACTGGGAATAGATAAAGGTACATAGTTTAGTAAATACGAACAAATTTGATAACTTATAAGTTATAATGACTGAAAACACACATCGGACTTATATACCTTCCGCTTGAGGAAACTACAATGTGATCTGGATTCTCCAAAAAGGCAGATAACTTGTCCAACTTCCTTTTGCTGTCCAAGAGAATGGCAGCTCGGGTGTACGTCTCCAACAACTTGCTTGGTGAAACAAATGCTTGACATGAAAGTGAAAGTTGTTGGTGAATGAATTCCATTATTGTTAGTGGTGATATCCTCTTCTCAAGATTCTCAATGATTACCATATGCGGAACCCCTCCAATATCTATGTCATCTCCTGCTTGTTCAGCACCTACCAGAACAATATCAGTATGAACACAAAACATGCAAAATATAGAAGAAAATATGAAAACCTCATAAGAATATGCAAGGCCAAGATCCATAAGGTGAGTACTAAATCAACAATATTAAAACTCATGTCGTAAGTGAGCAGCTAGTCCAGGTATCAACTCGATAAAGTTCACCATCCCAGCGCACGACTCCAAAATAGGGAGAAAACCTTTTGGCATTTGAAGTGACCCCCCGCAGCAATAATCCCACTATTTTTCCAGGTCCATAAATCAGGTAAATGTAACAGGCCAAATACAGTGTTCTAAAACACAGCAGTTGCTGCTTTCCTGCTTTCCCATTAATTTTGTTTTTTCCATTGAACCAAAAAAAGGAGCAGTTTTATGTTCTAGTTTTTATAGGATCATCCTTTAATTAATGGAGAGTCCTATGAGCAAGTACTTCAATGCCATAATTCCTTGCCCAGCTTTTAGTTGATCATCTATTCAAAATTAATTGCTCATAGGTTTAGAGTGGCCAAACTTCTCTGCCTTTTCAAAATAGCAAAAGATCAAGAAACGAAATGCATCTTGGAAAAGCTCAAGGATCCCAGTGCAAACCTTATTAAATGACTTGAAGACCGCCTACCAAACCTTGTTTCCTGCAAACAAGCAGAAGAGATAAAAAAGTGTTACCAGAAGCCGAACATAGATCATCCAAACCATATACCGGAAGTATTCAACTAATATGAAAAGACAAGAGGGATCAAAGAACATTACTGTTAAACTCCAAAACCCTAAGATGCCCAACAAACTTGTCAACATCCATGAACAAGGGGGACCAAAAATCTCACTACCACCCAAGCAATTACAAGAATTTCTCACAACTCTCAACGTCATCACCAGAGCCCCAACCTCCGCAAGCTCTCAAGTCTCTAAAGTTTCACTCTTCTTCCTCTTACCATATTCAACATTACTATACAGAATTCACAGTATACACAGCTTAGCAGTCTTTATGGTTTATACACAAAGAAGACATAACCAGCAAAATTTCCAACAATCAATAAGAATCTATCCAAAACAGGCAACTACAAACACAACATGCATTATAATTCTTCCAAGTCAAAACTTGAACATCTTTATACAATACACACAAACTAAAACAAGCTTGCCTGTTGCAACTTGCCGGCATTGTTGATCCTACAAGTTTTCGATCCAGAGGAACCATCACGAGAGCTCGAATCGCCCGAAACCCTAGTGCCTTGACCACTTCCCCTTGCCGAATTCAGAAAAGACATGAGCTTCGGATCCAATTGTTCATCAGCAGCCGGAGGCTCAACAACTCTACAAATGTTCTCAAGCGCCACATCAGTCAAAAGCCCTACATTCGGACCGTGTTTCCATGCCAGTATAAACCTACATGCACATTGCTCTTCTCCATTTTCAACCTTGTGTTCACTACGCACAACCTAAATCATAGTCATCAACTCAATTAATCAGCTAATTAATTCAAGATTTCACCAAAATCAAATTCACACGAAAAGAGATGAGCTCACCGAGTCGACGACGGCGTCGAAGAAGCGGCGGTCGTCAGGGCAGACAGATTGGGCGGCGCAGACGACCATTCCGCCGTGGACCTGACCGCACTCCGAGTCCTGAAGCTGAGCCGAGATAGCTCGGAACCGGGACCTCACGGCGGCGACGTCTTCCGGCGACCGCAAGTCCTTGCCGTCGAGGAACTCGTCGTGGTCGTCGTCGAAGCCGGCGAACCGGACCCGGAGCCTCCGGCCGTCGTCGCCGTTGCTCTGCGTCTCTATGCGGACGTCGTACCAGGCGTCGTCTTTGTAGGACCTGAACTCCATCGCCATCGCCATCGCCACAGCCCACGGGTCGTCGTTTCAGCGGCGCCAACGCATTTCTGACGAGAATTGGAGGTTTCGGTTCAGAAATTTGTTGGCGCTTTGCTTTTGGCGCTTGGTTTGTTGGATTTGTCGTTTCTTGGGGGAACGAGCACTTCGCGAGTGTGAAGAAGCTCTTTCGTTTTTTACTGCTTTGGTTTTGTGGATAGCGGTAAAAGGAAAGTCGTTTCTGCATGTACCATTTTTTACTTAGGGTAAAATTATTGCTTGTAGAGTTGTGTATGCTTTACAAAGTCATGAATTTCGACTCCAGTTGAATTCAACAAAGAAAAACCATTATTGAAATAACTAGAGTTGCCTACAAGAACTTGTACAAAAGTATGGAAGGCGTTAAAATAACTGAAGTGTCAATGCCCTATAACCACGAGTTGACAACTACTTAAGGATGCACTTTCTTATCAACAAAGTCCTTTCCACTCCTCCGTTGAAATAATTGCTTTATAGTCCAATATATGCTCTAATTCCCTCATATAGAATACGAAATTCAAATTCTCTTATTCAAGAACAAAAAGATAAACAATAAACATATAATGGCTATGTTATATGGTCCAACATTTTCTTCTTCATGCCTTATTTTCCCTCAAATGTGACTTTTCCTTATACATATCCCCTTCTCCTTCTTTCTCTCTTTTTCACTCAAAATCCCTCTAAATTCATATATTTCTCCATAGACCTCTGTTTTCCATTAAGTTTGTTGTTATAGATTTGAAGGCGAGTTGTACACTCTGAGGTATGTGCTGGATTCTGCAGCATTCAATTTCATGATTTATTGATATTTTTAGAAAGATGAGCGAGCAAAGAAATAAGAAGAAATGGGATTTTGGGTTTTAGGACCTGGGTTCGATGGGTTTAGGAACTGGGTTTAGTATGGGTCATGATATTTTGCCGGGTTTCAATAGCAGACCTTGGTGGTAGAATTTTGTTTGGGTGTGATGAAATTTGGTTTGGGTATGATGAAATTTGGTTTGATGTGATGAAATTTGGAGGGAAGTTGAGGTATGTCGGTGTTGAGTGTTGATAAAAAATAGAGAAAATTGATGTTTAGAGGTTGAAAGATGAAAATTTGAGATTATGTCATGAACTATTTTTTGTTGATGTGAACTATTTATGTGTCGACACAAACTATTTTGTATTTGCACAAATTGTTTATGTGTTGGTACAAACTGTTTATGTGCTCATGATTTTTGAGAAGGGGGTCATATGCGCGATGACTATTTTTTATAAGCGTATGTTTTATTTGACTATTAGAAATTATCTTCATTTTTATCCTTAAAAATGAAAATTCAAAAATTATACTCTACCATAATATTGGAGACTCTATTTTATCCTTACGGACTCCCTTACCATAACATTGTTAGGAAACATCATCAATTTTTTACCAAATGTTAATTTGATTTGACATTGGTTTCAATGTGAGAAATAAATGAATACTGCGTCCCTTAATTTTTCCGAGGAAACTAGTGCACATTAGTTGAGATTGAAAACACATGGGTATGCAAATCGCACCAGGTTGTGAACGTGGTGAATAAATAGAGTATGCAAATCGCACTAGGATGTGAACGTGATGAACAGGGGCGGAGCTACATGAGGGCTGACCCGGGCTGAAGCCCGGGTTAAAATTTGAACTCCGAAAAAATTATTAGTAGTGGCCAGTCGGTGAATTTGGACGAAACAAGAAATTGAGGAAAGAAATATCATGGGGTTAAAGCAATGCTAGTTTGGTGATGGTTTCAAATTGAAAATTAAAGCTTGGAGGCATGAATTGTCTTCTGGATCGACGAAGGCCATGGCCGCGCACTGTGTTCATTGTTGTTGAAACTTTGAAAAGGTAAGGTTGATGGAGGTTAATGGTGAAGACAATCCCACCGCCCAAATTAATATTCTATTTAATGAATTGTTTTTTACTTGGAAGACGAAAGGAAAGGTAAGACAACTGTACACGCACTAGAAAAATATTAAAGGGATACCCAGAATCAATGCACAGTATTCAATACACCTTCATCTAACTAAAACGGCTCACTTCTTGGCAAAAAAAAAAAAACAGCTCCCTTGCTTCTTCTTTGATTATAAACATAATTATTAAAACTAGTTATATTTTCTTTATAGAGACTGAAATGTACTAAGATTAATATCAGATTCGTGTACCCATGGGAACAAAATTCAAAATTGGAGAACAGCAGGAATTTCACACTAGAATTAGGTTGGTTCTCTCACCATCTGGAACATCCACTCCAGTTGAAATACATCTAATTAGAAACATGAATCGGGGATGAGAATCGAAAATCGAAGAGTAGGATCCATTAAATTTTGTTTTCTAAGTGGATTAGTAAACGCAACCAAGATAACAGAATAATTCTTAATGATTCTCATTTTTTCACTACACCCGATAGCAACAATCCTGAAAAATTCTCCTCCGACTCATTATTCCCGACTCAACCCTCCTCTAGGAAGCCCATAAGTCCTACATGCCACCACAGCAACCTACACTGTAGACCTTGATTATTTACATAGACCTTCTACTTAGTGACTCTCATCATGAAAATATTCGTGTACTTTTGCTATTATCTGTTTCACATAGGAATTTGTTGATGGTATTGATTCAGATTCGATAGTTGATGATTTTATAGCTGTGAAGAATCGTAGGGTATCATTTGAATAATTTAAGTATGGTATCATTTAAACAGTTTAATTTTGTATTGCATTTGTAATTCGTGTTTGGATTTTGTTAACTTGTTATTTTGTAATGCATAACTATGCATATTTTGGGGTAAGACTCACTACATTCCCCCTGATTAGTTGCTTCAAGAAAAAATTATAAATTTAGTCAATTTATGCAAGCATAATAAATTTGAGTACAAGAAAAAATCTGAAGCTTGAATTTTAGCCCGGGTGAAGTTCCAATCCTAGCTCCGCCACTGGTGATGAACAGAGTATGCAATCGCACTCGTTTACTTACAATAGGGAATCAGAAATAAAATTCGGGAATGAGAATCGGATACCCAAGTCCCCCTTGAGAATCCGATTCTCATTTCTTGGGGTGTTTTTGCTCCTAAATTGGAGTAGAGTCCACTAAATTTTGATTCACAGTGGGTTAGTAAATGTAGGACAACTAAGGAATCAGAATGATTCCCAGCGATTCTCATTCCTCCCATTCCCATTCTCATTCCCTGTAAATAAACGAGCCCATTGTATATCCAAAAGGGAACTGTTATTTCCACTCACCACTCCTCTCTTCCCATCCACCAATTTTAATTAACTCAAATATAATTATGTTATCTCATGTGAAAATTATGTATATGTACAAATTTCTTTTCCCATTCCTCCATCCCCAAATCACTCGCTTCTTGCCTCCACTGCCAGCACTATCAGCGCCGCCAAATACGTCATTCCGCCCATTCTCGAGCACATCGCCCATGCCATCGCCACCATGTACAAAACGGCCACCAAATCCTCCCTATTCTCAATAAAAGTCGGCGCGCCCATCAATCTTAACAACCCCTTTCTCTAAATAAATCCCAACAATCAACACGAACCCAAATTCTCAAGTTTCTACTTTTCTCTAAAAGAACCCTAAACCAATCAAGAAAAACCATTAATCATTGATACCCAAATAGTTCAATTACACGATTCGAACTCAAACATGAGATACACGCTATTTGAAATTAATTTAGCCTGAAGCTTGAAGCGCACATGTGGAATGGGTGATTGCATGGGCAATGTAGTTGGGAATTGACAAAAAAACGTAGGTGGCGGCAGTTTTGGGGGCATATGTGGAGGTAGTGGCTAGAAGCGAGTGGTTCGAGAGGATGGTGGAATGGTGGGTAGAGGATGGGTACATGTGTAATTTCTACATAAATAAGATAATTTTATTTGAATGAATTAAAATTGGTGGGTGGAAATAACAGTCCCCATCCAAAATAGAAAGCATGGACATCCTCAAATTGATTATATGAAAAAATAAACAAAAAGGCCCTTTCGGCCAGGGAGAAAAGCTTACATTTGCGATGTATCCCTTCTGTCCCCACGACCTCTCATTTTTTACATTACTTTCCTTATAAAAGTACAAATAGAGAAGGCAATTTCGTTGAATATCCTGAACCACACCACTATCAATTTCACCCTGTGGTGGAAAAACTTAAACTTAAACCCTGGTGGATTTCTGTTAGCAATTCACACCCTAACTTGGATTCAGTTAGTTTTTGCGTCCAAAAGGTGGGCAGAATTGTCTTTTTATATGAAAAGAAAACATGGATTTTATTTTCTAGGTAGCAGTTCTGAACTTTCTTCTTTCTTCCTTCATGCTTTGTACACAGTCACGAATCCAAACAGAGGTTCGGCCCCGACCCCAATCATTATTTGATTCGAAATTATCGTCAACGCCATTGGAGAGTTATAAAGATACAGATATTAGAGATTCTTGAATACGAATCAATTAGAATTGGAATTGAAATTTGGGATTATGGATTTTGGAAATCGGGTGATTTGGAGTGGGTTTTGAATAGCGACACTGAGCACCACAATCAATGCAAAACAAAGCACCACCACCCATGAATTTTAGTTTTTTGAATCAATTAATTCTAGTGTTCCACAATGCAATGCAAAAACAGAGCACCACCGCCCGTGGATTCAAATACCCATCTTAATTTGTACCAAATCCACCAACCTAATTTATGAGATTTCGTCGACGGTGGAGAGGTACTCGACGGCCTCCTCCGGCGACTCCTCCTCCTAAGGGATCGAGTTTCTATGAGCTTCGGAGTTCGATTAACACCAGAATATTACCTTCTTTGCATCCTCGAACCAGTCGCTCACTCTTCGTCGCTAATCAAATCGGTGATAATGTATAAACGGTTGTCGAAGCTCAAGAATATCAGGAGCATGTCCTTGCGGACCACCTTGGGGTGTTGAGGCTCTTCGGCGGCGGCTGCAGCTGGATATACAAGAAGAAATAAAAAGGAGCTAAAATTTTGGGGAAAAAAAATATTAAAATGACAGCCCAATTAGAAAGACAATTTTGCCCTCTTTTTGGACGGAAAAACTAACTGAATCCAAGATAGGGTGTGAATTGCTAACGGAAATCCACCACAGGGGTTTAAATGAAAGTTTTTTTACCATAGGGGTGAAATTGATAGTGCATGTCCACCACAGGGATATTCAACGATAATTGGCCAATAGAGAGTGTATTTGATAATGTCCTTTGCTAATCAAAATGCTAAATCTTCTATATCCTGACTCAGTTCATCTAGATCCGTGGGGGTCAAAAGTGTAACATTTGCTTGTCAAAAATTAGCTTTTCATGGAGTATGACTTCTAGGATATCTCAACTGTGAAAACTTTCACTGCAGCTGGTATATTTGTACAGCACAACAACCCAAGCTCAATAAAGCAGGCCTCAAAAACATTCACCTCCTTCAAACTGGATCATAGAGCTTACGAATCTTAGCCTCTTCGAGAAGTAACCTCCGGTGAAGGCGGCATTGACTATTGGCAAATTCCCAAAACAAGTCCTTCAGGAGCTTAGCTTTCTTGTATTCTTCAGTTCCAGAATGTACCATTTTCAATTCATTGCTAGGTAAAAGTTTTCTACTGCGTAATATCTTCTGCAAAGCCAATAAGAGTAGTAGGTTGAGTGGAAAGTAGATGAATTATACCAGTGGTTTAAAGATAGAAACCAACCTGAGATATAAGCATGTAGTCCTTTATCGATGCCCTTAGTGTCTCAAGCACTGGATTCTTCTCAGTCATTACCCAAGGCCTGCATAAGATTGAAAATAATGTTCAGTCTAACAATCTAGTTTGCATAAACAGCGATTGGATCGCAAAAGCTAGCAGGTAGGAAATAGCTCGACAATGTATGAAAAGCTAACACCCACCCTCATATGCAGCTCCCTTACTTATGAAGAAGCAGAGAAAATGTAGAGAAAAAGGGTCATATTATTGCACACACACACAATATCCTGCAAACCAAGACTATATACCATATGGCACACTCTTTCCAATTAAGCTTTAATTTGGAAAATGTAGTCAAGCTAATTGACCTCTATAATAAAGAAGAGGAGGTATTATACCTTCCGCTAGCAGAAGTGATAATGTGATCGGGACTCTCCAAAAATTCAGATAACTTATCAGTATCCTTTTTGCTGTCCAACAGGATGCTTCCTTGTGTATGCCACTCATACGACTTACTAGGCGAAACAAATGCTTGACAAGAGATTGAAACTTGTTGATGCACGAACTGCACAATTCTTAATGGTGATAACCCCTTCTCAAGATTTCCAATGATTATCATATGGGGAACCTCTTGTTTATCCATGCCAGGTCCAGTCCTTTGAGAAGGATTGTCAACCCCTTCTGCATTCAAAGAATCGCAAAATAACTAAAAAGCTGATGCATTTGGGAAAAGGTCCAAGGAAATCTGTACAAACCTTTAAAATATGAGATATTCCTTGAGGATCGCCTTGAAGTTCTTGTATCCTACAAGCAGGTTGACTAGCATTAACAACAGAGTTTTAAAAAGTCCTAGATAAATGAAGTAAACAGTAAAAACAAAACAAAGAAAGTGAATATATGACAGAATTAGCTAGCTTGGCAAACTTGTCTAAGTGGATAAGAAAGATGGTTGAAAATTCATTGGCAAGTATAATTACAAGTAAGCCCAATCTCAGAACTATAATGCAAAATACACCTTTGCCATAAAAGCTCTCCCTCTCCACTCTTGTTATACGTAAGCAATGGGAGGAAAAGCCCAGGATGTTATGATGCCAAAGATGTCGAGGTGCAAGACAATCATATGTTGTAATGCACATGCCAACGTGAGAACACAAAAGGTGCATGTTGTCATGACACTCGTGTTATCAACACACTCATTTATGTGTGGAATGACTTGAGCTAACCACATTGAATTGGAGTATCCAACACAATACTAAATTGGCAATGAGTAGATAACTGCCTGACCTTATATATGTCAACACAAGGCTTAACATTATACTTGTGAGTTTATTAAGGGAAGAGATTTCACTCCCTTTTCACTTCTAGCACAATGTTCTTTAATCATATATGTTGATTTCCATTCAATCATTCTATCCAACTGTCAATATTTAAGAGGTGTGTTAGAGGTGAAAATGGTGTGCCAACATCACTTCCCATTAAGAATAGTTTCCCAACTAACCTTAAGAAAACTCTAATAAGAAGACTTAAGACAATGAGACACTTTGCAGTAATCTATTAAATACACGAAACCCAAGTAGGAAAGCTTCACAGAACAAACTTGCCTGCTCTAGACGTTGAGAAACGCTTAGATTTTGAGTAGAGTTGGGGCTACAAGTTTTTGCGTCATAAGCAGCTTCAGAAGGAGTTGTGCAAATATTACAAAGAGTGATTTCAATTTTCTCTCTGGCTGTTTGAAGAAAAGAAGTCAGAAATGGATGCATGTTTTTTGGACATGGCTGGACTCTGCAAATGCTTTCAAGAGGTTGCTTAGTTAACGACCCAGCTTTTGGACCGTGTCTCCAAAACAGGATGAAGCTGCATGAGCATTCTTCTTCTCCGTTCACAAACCGATGCTCCTTATGCACCACCTAAGGATCACAACCAATTTTGGGGAAGTGTTAGAACACTTCCTGCCGCTTTTTGGAGAAAAGCGCTAATATGTGTTTCCTCCACAAACCAAGAACTTGAATTCTTAGAAAACTTTAGTTGTGCTTATAAGCACCTCCAGTTAATGCTTTTTAGTATAGTATGAAGGATGGACCATATAACCCAACCAATTGTGAGAACGTGGAAAGATCCAAGACCTCTTAAAAAACTGCCAAAGGCACTTTGGGGTATTTTGTCGAATAGTTGGTGGGCATTTCTCATATGGCAACCAAGCTTCCAATGGTCAATTCAATCACTTCTATGGTGAATTTCTGACCTTCAAGGGGTCATGTGACCACATTGCCCAATCTCACCAATGCTTAAACCACATGAACATTGTTCCAAAGTTTGATGAAGGAAGTTGATGTTTCATCCCAAAACCAACTAGCAATGAAAGGAGTAGAACAACTCCTTATAAACATATGCAAGATCTCTCAACAAGCCAATACGAGACAATACCCAACAATGTGAATACGTGGGAATATTAGGGCTATCACATAAACATTATGCTCCAATTGTCATCTCTCAGCTAGTCAAATACGGGACAATACCCTAGCAATGTGAACATGTGGGAATATTGGGACTATCACATGAACATTACGATCCAAGTGTCCAGGTTTCCTCAAACATTGGCATTAAAGCACAACCTCCATTCTAACCAAAATGGAGGTTGTGCTTGGATGAAGTTTCACATATTCTTTTTCACCTATAACACATTATTATTTATTTATACTCGTTAATTTCGATTTAAATCATTTAATTCAATTTGGAAGATTAAAGAAATGTGCTAAAGGTTAAAAGAGTGCCAAAATTAGCTCCCTTATCAAAAAGTTCAAGGGATTCTTACAAAAGCACTTGGAAGGCACATTACCACTTAATGTAGTGGAAAATTTTCTTCCAAACATCGAAAGAAGTCCAAAGTTCTTATTTTCCACCTCAGAGAATTAATTTTGGCATACCATTTTTCTGTTCCTACATACCCTTATCTATTTTCGTCTATTAGATTGAATGATGGATAGAGAACCTATGATTAAACAAGTGTGTATATAAAATGAAAAATGTATGTGAAATCACTTCCTTATGAAAAGAAGGCCATCAAAAGTAGTTTAGAAGCACATACTCTTCGCAATGGTTTCGTAACTTTGTTTGGGTACGGTGAAATTGCCTAGGCAAGGCCTTTTGGACTCACCATGTAGCATAAAACCACAGGAACTCAGAGTCACAAATTCCCACTTAAATCTTATGATATGTTTACTTACTCACGTGAATTAGATCAACTAATTGTGATCGATCGTATAAGAAAGATTTGAACTTGGAATCTCTTCCAACATCATAAAAGAGAATGAGAGATAAAAACACATTTTCTTTAGATTTAAATTTCCATATATATTGTAACAAAAAATAATCTACACAATATTAATGATTTTAGCATTGGGACAAGGACAAAATAGACCTCTTAATTCTATGAAATCTCAAACAAAGTTACGAAACCATTGTGAAGAGTGTGCCTCCACACATTTTTCACACACACTTGTTTAAACATAGGTTCTCATTCCATCATTCAATTTAATTGCTGAAAATAAATAAGAGTGTGTAGGAGGAGAAAAATAGTATGCCAAAAATCTTTTTTATGAAATTATTGTCAAAACATACAGGAGACAAAACCCCTTTTAACAAATGGCTAGAGACAAAAAGGGGGACGAGGAAAAAGATCTGACCGTGTTGACGACAGCGTCGTAGAAGCGGCGGTCATCCGGGCCAGTCGAAAGGGCGGCGCAAACGAGCATCCCTTTCACTACCGCCGAGCACTCCGAGTCCTGAACCTGTACGGACGCCGGCCGAAACCTCTGCCGGAAATCATCAATGTCTTTGAAGGCAGTCAAGTCCTCGGTGCGAGCGACCTCGTCTTGGTCATCCGAGAACCCGCAGAACTTGATTCTCAAAAGACCGTAGCCGCCCCTTACTACTTCGGCATCGTACCAGGCGTCGTCTCCGGCGGACCTGAACTCCAACTTCATCCCCACCACCACCAATTTTGCTACCGCCTGTCACCTCCAAAATGATCAAAATTAGCAATAGTGATGGCCAATCTTTTGCATGCTCTTCCTCTTGGATTGAAATTTATCATCATATAATCAACAAATTTGTCATTGACATTCTAAATGAGTTATTTTTCACTAACTCAATCTTTATAGAGGAAAGGAGGAGAATTAGAGTGAACATTTATATTTTTTTTAAGAATAAAAATAATAATAGATGTTTCTAGATTTTAAATAAGATGAAAAGTCCTTTAACTCATGTGAAGTGGATGGTTCTAGAATTTTAAAAAGATGAAAAAATTCATACTTTATGTGGATAAGGTAGTGAATATAAATAAATTAAATTTAAATTTCACAATAAAAAACAAATCAAAACAAAAAAGCAAGATAATAAATAAATTCGGCAATATATCACTTGTTTATTCTAATCTTTATAGAAAATTAACTCTTTCTTCTAGTCTCAAGATTGACCAGTATTTAATACTAAAAGTAAAATAAATGTAATAGATCATTAATGATATAGGACAAATGTCATGAATGATGTATAATTTATGGTTGCTCACATCATTAATGATGCAAGAGAGATTAAGTGTTTTAGAGTAGGTGAAATAATACCTATTATCCTCCTCTATAAAAGAAGATCTCTCATATATTGTAATGGTATCAATCCTTTTTACATGAGTGAAAGATTTCCTCCCTTATTCTCTTCTTTTCTTATTTGTTTTCACTTAATTTCACAACATGTTATCAACACGAGGCCCTAACCAGTTGAAACTCCAACTTCCAAACTCTAGAAATCAGGTAAACTCCACACACTATATACACATTTGGACTTCTATTATTAATGTCTTCTTGAGAAAATTCCAAATTTTAAATTTCATGTTTTGTGGGATGATGATGCGGTTCTACCGCCCTCTCCATATGCACACTTGCTATTATCATTCCGTTTTGTGGGATGATGGTGCAGTTTTACCGCATTCTTCATATTTATATTGCTTACATAAATAAGTGAAGGTTGGTAATGAGGGGGGTATTTTAAAATTAATTCCCTTTTGTTTTAACAAACAACACAAACAGATCACACAGATAACCAGTCACAGTGTGATGAACTTTAACAGATTAAGTACTTGATGGATATTATTTGTGGATGCATATGATTTGATCAACAACACTCATATGCAATGCCAACTTAGGTCCTCAACGAAATCAGTGAGTTTGATATTCGTGAGCTATCCACAACTACAACTATATCAAACCAGCGTTTCTAATGCGCAGTTAAGATGACCACGAGGCAGAATTATCCAGTTTGCATGTTAAGTGAACTTGTCCAAAATTAAATCTAATTTTAGTTAAGTCGAATGTTTAACAGTACACAGAGATGGACACAGAGTTTTGGTACCCGGAAAAATCCACAAAGGGATAAAAAACCGGGGGTCTATCAGAAGACCGGCCTTCCACTATGAAATGGCAAAAGATGCCCAGACAAGGTTCAGACCAAGCTCAATATCTAGTTACCTAACTTAGATGCAGCAGTCCCTCGTGTGGCTTCTTCTCAATCACTTCACTTCCAGCGGATCCTCGCTTGGTCAACACGCTACAAGGACATACACAAGTATTCCTCTAACGTGGCACCTAAAATGTATGCTGTGATGATTTATGACCAGTCACAGATTTATTTCCAGAAAGTAGTAAACTTGCAGGAAATAAAACCGTGGCTGTGTTTGATGCTTGCAGCTATAAACTGGGCAGCAAATCTACTAAGGTCAGAGACCTCTAATACTCAACAAAGTCTACAAACATGTATGAACATGGGAGACAAATTTTGCACACTCCTAACTCGACTCAAAGTATGGAAACTTTAAAACAAGCCGAACTAGGAAAGATGAACCTTCTTTCAAAGTTAGCTTAATGTGATTTCAATGGAAAACAACTTTGAAAACAAGATTCAATTACTAGCTGTCCTCACTTTCTCATAAAGCTTCTATATAAGTGATCTAGGCACTCAAGAAGACAAGTAAGAACCGGAGAGGAAAAATGCAGCTAGTCAAGAGAGTTTTTCAGAAAATATGAATGAAGTTTAGCTTGAAAACCCTAGCCGTAATAGAGGATGAGGTTGTGTTTATATAGACACAAAAGGATAAGAGATGAACGGCTAAGATTAAACTTTAAACTCTCCTTTTTTAAATTAACCTAGGCAGATCCGAGTGAGTGGGGTGCAGTTGACTGACTAGCGGTTAATAGCATGGGCTGTTTAATCAATCTGTCAGATAAAGCAGTCAACTCCACGTGCAGGAAGAAGATGACTAGTCACAGAAAAACTAAAGTCCTTATTCTTGTAGGAACAAGTGAAAAACCTTAAAGTGTTTTGGAAATGTTTTGACTGGAAAACATAAGAACCAGTTTTTGACACAAAATATTAATGCAAATGAACACTAAATGTGAATGCATCTTCAATCATCATCTATCTTCACAACTTCCAAGCTTCTTCAAAATTCCTAACATCTAGAAATAAAACCTAAAGACTAATTGAGCTTGTTACATTCTTTACAATGTTTTTGTGACAAGGATAGCCAATCATAAAATAACCTACAATAAGTATAAATAAATTGAAGCATAGTGAACCTGAAGTTCACAATAGAACTCAAACCCAAAGTTTCGAATGAAACCCGAAGTTTCAAAATCAGAAGTTAATAACCACACCAAGCATGCTAAACCTGAAATTTTTCATGCCTCAAATCCAACCCATGTCTTAGAACTAGAAGTTCATAATTTGTCCAAAAGTAGATGCTATTACCCAAAGTTATAACACTTTGTTCCATCTTTATCAGCATGTCGAACCTCAGCAAGATTGAGTTCAATGCTTTGGATGTATCTGGAAGAAACTACATACGATGGGCACAAGATATAAAGACACACCTAACTGAAAAGAAGCTCCATTTTACTATTATGGAAGGAAAAGATTCAGGAGATGGCGATAAAGCATCTGCTATGATTTTCATTCGCAAACACATGCCTGAAGCATTGCAAGTAGAATATCTTGGTGAAGAAGATCCCTTGACTCTTTGGAAATCTCTACCTGAACGATATGATCACCAGCAGTTGATCCACTTGCTTGAAGCAAAGAATGATTGGCAAAACCTACAATTCCAGGATTTTAAGTCTGCGAATGAGTACAACTCTAACGTTAGTAGGATCCAATCTATCCTTAAATTTTGTAAGGAAGACTTGACTGATGATGTTCTCATGGAGAAGACATTCTCAACTTTTCATGCCTCTAGTGTGCTCCTGCAGCAGGAATATAGAGAGAGGATGTTTACCAAGTACTCAGATCTAATCACTACATTGTTGCTCGCTGAAAAGAACAACAGCATGCTGATGAAGAATCATCACTTGCGCCTTATTGGTTATGAAGTCCTCCCTTTGCTAGAAGCAAACGCTAACACTACTCAGAACTACCAAAGTAGGAATAAGGGTCGTGGCAAAGGTTGCAAGCCCAAGCACGCAAACAATGGTAGTCGAACTGTGGTCCAAAAAACCACAATGCTCGGAAAGCCTTGGCACCCAAGGGCCCAAACTTCAAGAATTCGTGGAAAGCTGAAACTTCCCACAATAAAAAAAGGCTACATGTGCTATTGATGTGGGAGTACCTAGCATTGGTCTCGCACCTACCTTCCGCCAACCAATGTTGTGAATGAGTTCCATTCCAGCCGCCAGCCTGAAAAGACAAATTTCGCTCAAAATGATGACCTCATGGACATCGATTTGGAGACATCTGACTTCCAGGTTATGGAAGAATAAGATTTAGACATGGACGACCTTGTTGGCCCAAATAGCTCATCATTTTTGATCTTGCTTTCTAGTTTGGATTTGAGTACTTTAAATAATGGTGATTCGTTTTATGTATTTTTGATTGCTGTATAATGTTTCATTCGGATATCAATTAATGAAATCAAGTTCTTATATGTGTGACCAATTTCAGTCAATTATGTTTAGGTATGTCTAGTGGGGAAGTTAGTTGTCTGGTTGATAGTGCAACAATGTACACCATACTCCGTGAGCGGAGATATTTTTCTAACTTTATACCTAAACAAAGCCCTCTGACAATTTTATCAGGCCCATCCAACCTGATTGAAGGCCATGGCATGGGTCACCTTATGTTGTCCAATGGTACTGAGTTTACCATCAAAGAGGCATTATACTCATCTCGTTCCGGAAGAACGCTCTTGAATTTTAAGGATATTCGAGCAAACAATTACCATGTTGAAACCATTGGAGAAAATTTTAAGGAATATCTTTGCATTATGTCCTACTTATACGGCTATAAGCATATATTGGAGAAGTTGGAACGCCTCCCTAGTGGATTGTATTATACAACCATTCGGTCAATAGAGGCACACCATATAGCTAGTCAGAAGCTACCTGATTCGAGCACTTATTTGCTTTGGCATGACCGTTTGGGACATTCTGGTCGCAATTTGATGTGTCGTATCCTCAAATCATCACATGGGCATCCCTTTACTACTAAGGATCTTGTATACTTCGATACACACTGCCAAGCATGCTCGTTGGCAAACTTGATCATTAGACCCTCTCTCGCAAAGATAATTACAGACCCTCATTCTTTTCTTCAGTGGATTCAAGGAGATATTTGTGGACCGATCCAACCAACATGCGAACCATTCAGATACTTTATGATTTTGGTTGATGCATCAACTCGCTAGTCACATGTATACCTGTTGTCCACAAGAAATGTTGCATTCACTAAAAACCTGACCCATATCATTAAGTTATGGGTTCACCACCCTGATTATCCCATATTAGACTGGACAATGTTGGAGAGTTTACATCAAAAACTTTTGATGATTATTGCATGTCCCTTGGGATTGAGGTTGAACAAGAGCATCAGAAGATTAATGTCAAGCAAATTCGTTCCCAAGACAACTTCGCAATTCTTTTCACCAAGTCGCTTCCGAAGTGCATCTTCCAGAAGCTAGTTCAAGGTATGGGTTTACGAAAGTTATCTGATTTGCAACATAAAAAGTCTTCAAGGGGAGCATTGTCGAATTCAGAGGGAGTATCCTGTCGTATACTCACTTGACCTTAATGTACTCTTTTTCCCTTAGCTCAAGTCACTTTTCCCATTGGGTTTTTGTGTTGCCTAGCAAGTTTTTTAACGAGGCACCCACATCGGGTTGGTCATACCTCTGTGCGTTTTACGCATCCTGAAGATGCTTAGTGTTGACGTTTGCGTGCTCATTTTTATTTTTTTTGCCTGTTGGTTTTTCCCACTGGGTTTTTCATGGCAAAGTTTTTGTGTTAGCATTTCCCTGAATGGATTCCCCATGGACTTTCATTTTTCTTGTGTGCCTGACGTGACGACTACTGGTCAATACATATGAGCATCCAAGGGGGAGTGTACTAAACCATTAATAATATAGGATAAATGATGCACCCCGTCCCCAAAAAGTGGGCCCGGGATGTACGGTCATCACCCAGAGGGTGACGAAGCCTAAACCCACACACACAGACGATAAAACCACAGATATAAAATCAGAAAAGACACACTGGGCCCATAACAATCACACAATACAAACACAACAACATCAGAGCATCTACAACAGCAGAGAACCAACGGAAGCAACTAACAACCTGAACTAAACAGGTGATGTCCCTACACTCTCGGGACGGATGCAGAGCCTTCGAACTGCCTCTCCTCGCTTCTCTGGTCAACTCAGCTACTAATCCCTGAGGGGGAGCAAAACCAAAGGGTGAGTGGATGGAAAAACAAATAAGCTTTCGAAAACATTTCTGAAATTAGATAATAACCCCTGCTGTAAAATCCGTAATAATAAGCATATGCAAACCTGTGTATCTTGTACACCTTTGGTCAAGCACATACGACACCCTCGGTAATCCGCAGGGTGAAGTTGTGTACGTATACATAAAATACCCAAAGTACCTACGATCACGTGAAAGCTGAATGGTGTCACCTACAATACCCTGGATAGACATCAGGGCACGCTGTGCACCGGAAATGATAGCTAACAAGTGGGGTCTTCGGTGCTGGTGCACAATCACGTGAAAGCTGTGTCCTACGGCCATAGTCCGGGTACTAAAAATATATGTAAAGTACTGTGTGCGACTAGGTGTACTAGGTATTACTAAAAATTTGATACTTATATACGTATATACTACTATATACAGAAACAATCATTCAAAATCAATAATTTTATGAAAACAAACCCATCCACTCACAGTGATACTAGGTTGTCGAACTCTTCTATCTGAATTGTCTGACTGTAGCATCCAACTGGAACTCTGGTACCTAATAAGTTCCCAAAGCCTGGCCGTTAGATTCCATACTTTAAAACAATCACAAAACCCTAATCCCTCATGTTTTGCTCAATCAGGGTTTAACCATATCTCGGATGGTGAAACGGAGTTCACCATTGGATCCGGAACATCGTTTCCACTAGGAAAAGTGGCCGGTCAATGGTGCTGACGTCAGCACCATGATGCTGACGTGGCACTGACACCGGGCTGACGTGGCAACCATGTGGCGATGACATGGTAGCCACGTGTTACTGACGCGGCACCACGTGGCACTGATTGTGCGCAGACATGGTGCTGATGTCAGCACACCGTCACTGACATCATCGTCGCTGCACTGTCGCCGGAGCCGCCACACAGGCGCTGTGAAACTCATCGAAATCTGGAAAATTTCCGTCGCCGGAATTTCCTAGAATTCGGTGACTATTCTGGCTGATTTTCCAAAACTCCTAACTTCCTCATTTCTTCACCAAATTCAACGATCTTTATATGGAAGTTCATCTACTCAACGCCAAGAATTCAATGGAACTAATTTCAAAACTCACCTTGGCTTGTACTCGCCGGAATCACGCCAGAAAATGCACGGTTTCCGTTCGCTCGTCGCCAGCGTTTTGCTGGGTTTCCGTCAATGGTACTTGGTGCTCCGAACTCGTGGCGTTGAGGCAAACATGATGGTGGTGGTCGGAGGTCACGTACGTTGCCAGCATGTGTGAATCGACGATGAGGGTCGACGGGGTTTTGTGGGCTGGTTCGGGTTTCCTCTTTTGGAAACTTGGGCCGGTTTCCTTTTTAAAGTCCAGTTCGGGCTTTCCAAAAAAGTCCCAAACCTTCCTGCCAATCCGCACGCGCCACGTGGCACTCCCTTCAACCCCACAAAATTATTTTTCAACCGTAACTTCTTCGCTATAACTCAAAATCCAATTCCGTCTTCGCAGTCGCATTCGTATCATCGAGCTCTTCGCATAGAGTCCAATATTGAATATGTAATTTCCCACTGTTCAAAAGTCAATATTTGACTCGCAAGGGCATTTTCATCATTTCACTCAAAATTCAGGGACAAGTCGTAACAATAAATCTCATGAATGATGTATAATTTATGATTGCTCACATCATTGATGATGTAAGGAAGAGTAAGTGTTTTAGGGTATGTGAAATAGTACCTATGATCCTCCTCTATAACAGGAGATCTTTCATAAGTTGTAATGGTATCAATTCTTCTTACAAGAGTGAAAGATTTCCTCCTTTATTCTTCTCTTTTCTTCTTTGTTTTTACTTAATTTCACAACAATAAAGACTTTGTAAATAATCAATTGGTAGCTCCATTGTTTTTTTTTTTTTTATCAAAAGAATAGTAATTTTATTGATAAGGTTTTGGCCAGAAAAACCAAATAAGGAGTACATACATATACAAATCCGCACCGGAGCCTTGTTAAAAACCTTGCAATGTACAAGGAAAAGAGTGCCCTATACTTTTGAGAATAAACATAGCATCCAAACAAAGAGTACAAAAAAGAACCACAAACATCGAGCTCCATATTCCTACACGGACGATTACATTCATGTTAACAATTCCAGCCCAAAAAAGCCCAACATTAAAACAACACCAAACAGGTCCAAACCCAAAATGAGTGGAGTTGCTGCAGAACCATATTAGACCGGAACAATCAGATCAGAATCGAACAGATGCAGCGATGATGACGGTGACCACAAAGCACCTGATAACGAATCTGACGGAGAACGCATGCATCACAACAAACCGGACCCAAATTGGATCGGTGAGCGTCAACAGGCAAAGCATAGGCGGTGGTGAAACTGAAGTCTCTACTTAAATAATTGCTTTAATGTGAACCTTTGACAATCAGTTGGTTGAACAATTCATGCACGGTCTTGAAATAGAAATGCACGTGTACCTCTCTGGCTTTGTATCATATACTGGCAAGATATTACATGGTTGCAGCAAAACTTCACCCGTTACCTAAAACATATTTAGACTTAACACAGATTTGAGTATGAAGAGCTGGTGTTGTGCCTAAACACAGAGAGAATTTCTACCAACTCTTGGTGGAAAATTGATAAATTCAATTAATTGATGGGAAAGTAAAAGAATGTATTTTCTTTCCTTTGCACAAATTAAGATGCGTTTGTTTATTTGAAATCAAAGAAGTCAATAATCATTCCCTTATGGCACGTTTACTAATAATTCGAAGTGAGTAGAAGTCGGAGTGAGTATGAATCGGAATGAATATGAATCATAGTGAAACACTCCTATTAAAGGGTCTACTAATTGTCTAAAATAATAGCGAAAATTAAGTTATTTGTCATTAAATTGTTCACTAAATTTCAAAAATCAGAGTGGAAATCAATTACAGTACTAAAATGCCCTCAAGACAAAATTTCAGCTTTTTTCAACAGCAAATCTATGGGAATAATTTAGACATAAAAATTTCATTCTTGGTGGAGTCAATTTTTAGGAATTTCAATACCACCTCAACCCAATGAGTCTCATTGCTTGAAAATTAGGAATGTGATTGTTGATTTTGTTATAGGTTCCGCCACAAATTTAATTTTTCAAATTTTAGAAAACACATAAATCACCTAAATTGAGAATGACTAATAACATTTTTATGGGACAATTACCTCTAAGGAACACAATAAACCCCATAATTCTATAGTAGGACAATAATTTTGAATGTTCACCTCCAAGGACCAAAGGGACCACTTTTAACAACAAACCAAACCCTCGCGCACATAAACAGTTAGTGATACAGAAATAGTTCATGACATATAAAAAATTTATGTCATACAGAAATAGTCTATGCCAACATAGAGACAATTTATGTCAACACAGAAAAATTTCATGCCAAAACAAATGCACGCAATTCATGCTAACACTTATGCTAACACAAAAGCACTTCATATCAACACAGAAACAGTTCATGCCAGCATAGAAGCAGTTCATACCAACACAGAAGTAGTTCATGTCAACACAAAAATAGTTGTGGCAACACATCATTGTGGTTCAATGGTGGTTTACAAAAACTCAATTACAACCTCACTTGACCTTGGGTGTGGTCGAATTTGACCGGAATTGATCGAATTTTCCGGAAACGTCAAAAAATTGATATCTCATTTTCCTTTTATACTAGTTTTCAGGTTGTGATCTTAATATTAATAGAAAATAGAGATTGATATGAGTCTAACGCAACTAACATTGCATCAATTTGACTCTGAATGAAATAGTTATGATTAAAACAAATTTGTGGATGGTTTAGAAGAAACACAGGAAGGAGGCTACACGTGAAGGAGAAAAAAAGTTGTGGCCAGTATAATTGTGCCACATATCTTTTTGTCCTTATATGAGAAGATTTAAATTTCATAAGAGAGATTATTGTATGAACTACGGGGTCATTAATCCTATTTTTATTCACATTTTTGGTTAGTAAAAAGGCCATAATTTCCCTATTTTAGTGAGTAACGCTCGATCTGCTCAACCATATTCTTCTTTTTTTGGTCAAAGAGGGGCGCAAAGCCCAACACAAGGACAACAAAAACGTAAAGTATGAAAGAACAAATACTTGGCACTAGTAGAAATTTGGGCAATAGTAACCTTTTTTTAGTAACCAATAAAAAAATGGTTACTAATACCACTAATAATTACCCTTTAGTAACCAATATAGGTTACTAATACCCGTTAGTAACCAAAACGAAGGGGTTACTAAAGCCATTAGTAACCCCTCTCTAGGTTACCAACACCTTATTGGTTACTAAGGGGTATTAGTAACCAATATTTTGGTTACTAAGGGTATTAGTCACCAATATTTTTCAATATTGGTTACTAATGACAATAGTAACCCCTCTATTAGTTACCAAGAATTGGTTACTAATTGGTTACTATTGGCCAAATTTTTACTAGTGTGGCAGAGCCATCTAAACACATGATACTCAACTCTTTTGTTTTCTAGGACTCACCAAATTGCAACAATACGTGATACAGAAAAGCAAGGGAGGGATCGAAGAATGTGTCCATCAAACGGCACCTCCATTGCCGATTACTAGTGAAACCAAAGTCCCTACATGCATAAATGGTTCACACTCAATATTATCCAAATCAATCGGATGCGTACTCTCTTCCTTTGGATTATCAGCGTGGTAGTAAAATGCCTTGTGATGTTATGAGTAAAAAGTACAATAACGCGTTTCTTTGTACAAGTCCAGTCTCAAATCGGCAGAGATCAACTCATTATGAATCTCAATACTGTGTATCTAATAGCATTACTCAGTAAAGGCTTGATCTCTGAGAGCATATATTCATGTATCCGATGTCAAATAAAATGCAAATAGACCACAAGTCTATAACCTGCAATGATTGCGAGGCGATGATTCTTACTGGATAGAATTAGTAATAATGCACGATGATATTTCCTGGATGGGCTGCGCATAACGGAGTAAGGAATTATGAGGGGGCTAAAGCTGTTGCAGTTGGGGTCAATATTGGCTATATGGTTACAATGCTTCTGAACAAAATAAGAATCGGAGATTAAAGCACGCCATGGCTTCCATACACACTGAAGTTGTACTAAAGATACTGCTGGTAGCCTCGACAGGATCTCAATGATGATGTCATCTTTGAGATTGTTGAAGCTGCTGCTTCTTGCGGTAGGGGAGGAGGATGTCCAACATGTTAATGTCTCTTCCTAAACCCTGAATGCCCCATTTATAAGTTATATATAAGCACAAACAAAAAGGTAGCTCCTGTAGACCCAGAAGGACCCAATACATACAAGACCTTAGTAGGTAATTAAAGAAATGCGATTTCTTGCAGAACAAGTTATTGGCTCCAATCAAAGTCTTGCACAAGTATAGGGTAGCAAGGTATTGCACATTAGTATTACTTATTAATTTGAGGGCTACTCATGATTTCATACACAACTTAATTGATTAAGTCAGAGACGAACATTTTCAGTTAAACCTACTAATACAAGGGAGATGTGGAGAATCAATACATGGGTATATACTATTAGTCATCCAATATGTACAAGCATATCTTTGACTTTCTGCAACATTGTGCATTTTTGTAGTGCAAGTTGGTTGAGATAAGTCTTACCATAGCAATTCTCAAAAGAAAATAGTGGAGTATGCACTGTAATGTATTTGTGACTTTTCCAATTGCGGAACCAAAACTTGTGCTGAAGACCAAATTCACAATTCGTTAACATCTGACGCATATTATTCTGATTGAGGTAGATTGAATACAGATACAACTGGGTACATAAGCAAATACAATATCAGATTCTCAGCCAGCCGATTTCATGTCTCCGCAGTCAGAACAAGTATAGATTGTGATCTCCCTAAGCTCTGACTTACAAGGAAATGTTTTTACCAAAAAGTCCCGCTATTCCCTTCTCTGGGTCATTTTGTTTCACAATTGACTCTCCTACTAAAACCGCTTTAACGCCGGCTTCTTGTACATAGGCAATATCATCAGGTGTGAACAGGCCAGATTCCCCTACCACGATTATGTCTCTTTCACGAATCAGTTCTCCTCGCTTACCTTCAAGAAGCTTCTTTGTGTTACTAATATCAACCTCGAACGTTTCTGCAGGCAAGCAAAAATGTGCTTATTGATCATATCGCAAATAAAGTTTACAACAATATGCAGGCTACACAGCCCTCATTGAGAGTTAACGACAGGTAGCAAATGTAGCATAAGGCTATTTGCATGACTTAGAATTTTACCAAGATTTCGGTTGTTGATGCCAATAAACTCAATCCCTTCAATGCCAAGCACACGGTTCATTTCCCTCTCATCGTGCACCTGCAACAATGTAAGATAGGAGCTGTTTAGGGGATTGGATTTCATTGCACTCAATCCCTACATTACGAGAAATGTTGAAAAAGTAATCATGGATAAAGAAGTACAACTCAAACCTCAACAAGTGTTGCCATGCCAAGCATCTTGCAAATCTTTGACATGTATTGGATGTCTAGGTCAGGCAAAACAGCAGCAATCAAAAGAAT
This sequence comes from Spiraea crenata, assembly GCA_033992175.1. Lineage (NCBI taxonomy): Eukaryota > Viridiplantae > Streptophyta > Magnoliopsida > Rosales > Rosaceae > Spiraea > Spiraea crenata. The sequence continues at coordinate 1,641,562 of JAVBHV010000019.1, forward strand.
TGCATCTGCACCTTTGGCTCGAGCATAGTAGATTTGCCAAGCCTCAATGATAAACTCTTTGCACAAAAGAGGACACTGCATGTTTTTCCAGTGTTAAAAGACAAACTTATACCAATAGTAATGTGCGTAATGCTAGAACTGAGGAATATAATTGAACTAACCTTTACTCCAGCATTCCTTATTGCCAAGATATTTTCATAGCTTCCCTACATTGATTCAACCAAACAAAGTGAGAAAAAGCTAATACTGTTACCTTTAAAATCCATGTGTTCTAAATAAAATCAGCTGCAGCCTTGTAAGAGTATCAAAACAGATCAAACTGATTTATTCACCTGAAAAAACTTTTCATCTGCCAAAACACTAAGACAAGCTGCTCCCCCTTTTTCATAAGCTTGGGCAATCTCAACCTGTCATAAGAAATTATTAGAAGAATTCAAACGTTGTAACCATAGGAGAAGCAACCAGAAAACAAAAAATTCTACAGATTTATGCATTTAAGAGAAGGTCAATAGATTTTTTGTGCTTTGTGTACGTGAATGATGCTTCCATTTCATTTCCAATGGCAACACTACCTCTAGCGATACTGAACTTTGCACCACCAAGCAGCAATAGACACAACACTACCAAATACAACAACATCAGGATTATATGGACACGTACTGGATCAAAGTTTTCTCTCAAAACTCCTCTACTTGGAGAAGCCTTCTTCACCTCAGCTATCAAACCAGGCAACCCAGTTCGCAAATTCGCTGCCCTAAGAGCCCCGACAAAATCCCTAACAGGAGGAGCATTCTCAAGAGCTTTCTTCAATGAATACAAAGGTTGCCTCTCCTTCAACTGAAAAACCAGTACCCAATTCATCAACACCATAACCAACACTCAAAACTAACAACACACCTAACCAGCAAAACTTAATCAAAATTACTCTACTTTTTTTCCAGTTGAGCCTTCAAAGTTCAAATCCACCATTTTTTTCTTTCAATCTTTTCCTCACAACCCAAATCACCAAAAACCATAAAGTTTGCAACTTTACCTGCGAAACCTCGGTGTCCTTGTGCCATATGATCTCTTCCAAGATGTTGCGGGGAGTGTTGCCCTCGTTCTCCAACCGAAACTCGAAAGGTCCAACGTAGTGCTTAGGTGGTCCGGTCGGTGGCCTCCTCCGGATTTTGATACCCTGAGTCGCGGCCACTTCGTTGTGGTACATCCCCACCTCCCATTCCTTGATTTTCAGCTCGACCTTCTCCGGCGGCGATTCGATCTCCGCCGCAATTGTCGTCGGAACATCATTAGACTCCATCTAAACACCCAAAAAGACAATCAATTTCCACATAAATTCAAAAACCCATTTCAATGCAGTTGATTCTAAACACAAATTTACAATCAGATTGAGAACTTAGGAAAAAAAAAAAATCAGAGACCTGTTGAGCTCGAACAATGGCGGAAGACGAAGACGGAAGAGAGAGGGAGTTTGGTCTTCGCGGGTCGAAATTGGTGGCGGGTATGGGCCTTCTGGGCTGGGTAGTGAAAGAAGGGACTGCTCGGAACGAAGCTAAGCCCTCCATTTCTTGGATTGAGGATTTGCAGAGGTAATGAGAAAGAAGGCCTCTTTGGGTTTTTGCTTGTGTGGCGATTTGGCGCTCTGTGGGTGCGGTGGCTGAGTGGTTGGGGGAAGTCAAATTAGCGCACAATTACCACTAGTGCAGTAAACAAAAGATTAACCTTATTAGGATTAAGATTAGGTTAGGCTGGGAGTAATTAGGGATTTGGGAGTAATTAGGGATTTAAGAGTAATTGGGAATTTAGGATATGGTGATGTCGAGTTGGGTTGGTGCAATCTCTTGATTTTGATGTTCAATGTAGTGTGTAATTCCCTTCCATTTGGAGTTAGATTTCTCATTTCTGTCTTTGGTTTTTTCCCTTCTATTTTCGGATTTCCATTTCTTCTTTGTATTCAAACCTTTTGTGGGTGAATTTCTTCTATGAAGCACCGAAACTCCGACCACTTAGTGTTTCGTGTTTCGGGAACGAAACATGGCCGAAACTTCTCGAAACTCCATGTAGGGAAAAATTTTGGCAAGGTGTTTTGGGTTATTAGCTAATTTCATACTTTAACATTTACATTTCTCTCAAATTTGAACTTTAACTTTTAGTATTTCATTTGGATTTCAATTTTTTCTCTGTCATGAAAGTTTAGAATACTAATTTATATAAATTTAAATTGATTTTAATTAATATTTCCATAACGTTTCGTATAAAGATTTTTTGAGATACGAGGAATCACCGTTTCGTATTGTATTGTATCGTTTCGCCATTCCCGTTTCCATTTTTGTTCTTCGTAGAATTTCTTTATGATTTGAGGAGCTTTTTGTATTTTTTTTTTCATAGACAGAATTAGGGTTTTTGAGAGACTGGGTTACTAGATTCATAAATGACATTTGGATCCTTAATTTCACTAAAGTGGTAACATGAAGTCGGGACTTGGGTAACAATGACTTGTGAATCTGGATGGTACACAATTGGACTCTTTTGTTTAATTCCGATCAGCATTACTATGTATTATCACTAGTTATGATCTTGTATTTCCCATAGTTCTTTGTATTAACTGATCATCTTTTGCAATCCTACTTTTGATTGCTTAAAGAAATGGTCAACTTTGAAACTTACAAAACTAAGTACTATGAAGGTTGGACGTTAGTTCAAGACACTTCCACTGAGTACAGTATACTATGATCAAATTAATCACAAAACTTCAAGTAAGTCGATGTTCTTTTTTTTTTGGTAGTACACTCATGGCCTTAAATCTTTTGGACCCAGAACTTCTTTGTCCAAATGACAGATGCATTGATAAGCTTGTAACTGATTTGCCTGAAGTCACATAAGAATGCCAATGGATGCAACGAGCTATGGAGCTCATCAGAAATGGCTTAGACCTGCAAACAGAGAGTCACGTGACATTTCGAGCTCTTGTCACTTAAAAAACTTTCTGAAGCCGTTGAAGATTGTAAGAGCTCGCAGTTCACCCCTTCTCATATCCCTCAATTGTCTTCTGAGTATCTGAAACGCGGCATATCATAGATAAGCTAAAATTAAGCAGAGTATATTATAAAGCACAATCGCAATGCATAAGGTTCATCAAGTATCAGTTCTATCATTTAGTTTCCTAATTTCAGGAAACATCTAAATCTCCAATTTGAGTACTAACAAAATCTCAAACTTTTCAGGAAAATAATGCTTCCATGTCAGAACTTAGTCTAAAAGGCATACTATGAACGAAGCTTCAGGACGTGGATGAATAATGGTTACATGAACCAAACACAACCAGCTTCACACTGCTTTTCAAATATCGATATACAATAGCAAAAGAGGTGTGTTTCTTACATATTGAGCACGAAATAGGATTCTCCGCTCACTAGTACTCAAGTCTACCGCAAGCTGTTTCAGAAAGAGTCTTCGGTTGAGTTGCTTTGGAGATGTCACATCCAAATCCATTGATCCACTTGCCTACGAGCATGAGATTAATGTGATTTAATTGTTACATAGCATTGTGCTGTTACTGACAAGTGTAGAAATGTCTACTCCTTTACCTGCAAGAACTTGTTAAACTTTGATATACTAACTTCACAACTATCCAATATAAACTGTAGCGCTTCTTCTTCTATTTCACTGTATCTTAACTCCTTATTGGTAGTAGAGTTGTTAGATGCTGCAGCGGCCATCTGCAATGGAGATATTTCAGATAGGGTTCTACATATTGAAACTTTGAACAAAATGGGAAGCTAGACTATCGCACCTCTTCAAATTGTCCGATCATACTTGGAGGACTGACAGCTAAATAAGCATATGCCATTAGCTCCAATGGCCAACCAGTGACTTGTATAGGATAGCATTGAGATCTGCTTGAAAAAAATACAGTTTCGTACCCAAAATTAAAATTGAACAACATCAGGGAGGACATAAATTTATCAATCATCTGTGAAGATTCAACTGAACGACAGAATGTGAAAGGAATGTAAAGAACATCATCTCATGTCTGCTTGCCGTTACCAGGAGATAGAAACTGACTAGTAAGTAAGCAGACTTTCACACCAATTACCACAAATTTGACACAGATTATGACATTATGATGAGCAAGAAAAGCTTAAATTATGACTAAAAGCTGGATATGATTTGTCTCAGGCACTTACGCTGATAGTCCATGCTTTCGCAAAGCTTCCGATTTCTCCTTATAGCATTTGTCAGATTTTGAAATGGAAAGTGATAACTCAACAGAATCTCTGGGGTTGGTACCCTCCCTTGGGACAAACCCATAGGACAACAATAGCTCTCCATTAGATTTCTTGCCATAGGAAATAAAAACCTGCATTAAGGGATGAAAGATGCAACGGATTAATGATCAACCTGCATAGAAATCGAAATAGCTATTCAAGAATTGACTTTTTTAAGTGTTTATCTAAACATCTCCAATATTTGATTTAGACCTAGTTGCGAGAAAAAATGTTTCATGGTTTACCTGCTCACCTGGCTCATATGACTCATCTGTTGAAAATACAACTCCCTTTGATGATTTATCATAATCCAAAAATGCGTCTACCTGCACCAGTCGAATTAAGATGCACATAGTGAGTAAGAATCATGCAGGTCGTACTTGGAATCATGTATCAGAACAGACTCGTCCACCAACCTTACAACTATGATTCAGCATGTCCGCCCAAGGAACCAAGGCAACCTTCCCACCCAACGAGGGTAGCCGAACCTGTGGTTAAGAGAAAATTGTTAAGTTCATATGTACTTCAAATCAATTCTACCACTCAACATGTATAGGAAATATCCAACATCAAACTCTGAGACTGTTATAAGGACAAAAGTGGAAGACTTTCTGATGGTTCTTGTACAACACAGCACATCATTTAAGTTACATTTTCTCAACAACATTTGAAGTATACCTATTTCATATCAGATTTTAAGACCCGCCATATTTTAGGAAAGGAAAGTTCTCAAGTAATTTTCAAGATTCAGCGTACATGCATTAACAGAGATACATGAGACGGAGAAAATAGTAGTGTCCAAACCATCCCCAACCGTAAGGTCAAACACCTAGTACATGTTGGAACTAATTCGAGTATTCTACAGATGCAGAAACAAACTGACTTATGGTATTATCATTATCAACGAAGTAATTCACTTACCAGTCGTGAGAAGAGAATGCCAAACGACCATTTGAAGGTCTCTATGTTGAATACCTGTAATAAAAGAAGGAGCAAAGCCAAACAATCACAAATAGAGCAAGACCAAAGAAGAGCAGTTATAACTCGAAAGTATCAAAGCATTCATGCATTGAAGTTTAGAATTTGTACATCACACAACATCAATTTTGATATATGTAACTGGCCTTAGTTGCCACATAAGTTTAATACCTCTTCAGGAAATAAATCAGGATACTTGGAAAATATCCTAAGCCTTAAATCATTGTATCTGCAGCACAAGTAGCCAACTCATTAACTATCAAATTTCTTATGAAGGAACAGTTGATCTTTGAAGACACTTATAATAGCAAATACAAGGCCATACGTTCCAACGACATTAGTAACCCTTTCAATTGCCCGCTGTCTAATCTGCGATGCTTCTAAATATCGATCAAGTTCTTCACGAGTCCTGAAATGACATATAAAAGCTGTAGAACAAAACTGAGCGAGTAGACTCTTAAAATATCAAATGATAGACTCATTAATGCTCCACCATTGGAACAAATCATGGAAATGAGGGACTTACTACATACCAATATAGAAGTGAATAAGGCTGTCTTGGCAACGCAGAAATATAGTTGCTCCACCTTGAAGATTGAAGGTAACTTGCTTCACTAATCAGATAAGTTGCCAGGAATGGCCAATCAGGTACACCATTTTGCTTCAACACTTTACCAGCCTCTCCACAAGTCCATTCCTAACAATTGAAAACACACAAACATCATAAACATTAAATGTTTGATATAACCGATTTGGCATGCACTTTCATATCCTTATTCTTAGATTCTTGTGACAAAGACCTGACTTAACCTATCCTTCATCAATAACATGTCAATATCATTCTCAATAACAAAATGTACCACGTTTTAATTAAAAACCGGACACTATGTATGGATAAATACTGTGTATATATCCACTCCGGGCATGTTTACATAAGAGGAAATGGAATGGACGGAAGATTCCTTCCTTTCCCTACATTTATTAAAGAATTTAGAAATCAAAATTTAGTCGGCCTTACTCCAATTTAGGAACAAAAACCCCTCATGGTTTCCGATTCCCATTCCTGATTCCTGTTTCCAATTCCCGCTAGTAAGTAAACATGCCCTTCCTTCATGTGCACATAGGTAGTGGCAACCAAATCACTAAACAAAACTAAAACAAAGAGTACTTACTGAGTCTGCAGTGATAAACAGAGAGGGAGGCACAAACAGCAGCTTCTCCCCTTTCCTTATGTTCTTCAAAGCAACAAGTCCTCTCTCCCCAACGTCCACTTTCTGTAAGGCCATCTTCTGCGGCGGAAGCCCCGACTCCGTCAGCCACTTCTGCAGAGCAGAAGCGTTCTCGAGGGAGTCACTGTCGCATCCCCACGGGATCTTCTGGGTTGCCGTGGCGGCTGCGGCGGCGGCTCTGGTGCCGCTGAGGTCACTGGTGGAGACTGATGACGAGCAATGAATTGGGTTGATTCTGCGGAAGTTCAAAGGGAGGGAGTGGAATGTGTGAGTTTTGTGTTGGGGATGGAAACTTGGGATGAGCGTGGTTTGCAGAACTCTCGAAGCTTCAGCCATGGCTGTGCAGTTCACAGTGAGGATGCAGAGGAAAAGAAATGTTGCTGCCTTATCTCTGAGATTACAGAGAGTTACTCTTTCTGGTTTGTGGTCGTTTTTGCGGTTATGTCACCCGCCTTTTCTTACCTTTCTTGTACGGTTCTTCCTTTTTTAATGAGGTCCTTTCTTGGGGTCTCTATCCGGTTCAATACGGGTTTTGAACCCCACTGAATTTTCACCTCGCTACAGTTTTTTTAAATATTTTTTTTTATTGGCATTGTGCACTTGCATGTGAAACTAGTTCAAAACTAGTTCGGAATCGAAAAAATTTCCCTTTCCTCATCTTGTAATAAGTCTCAAAAATGTGTTTTACTCGATAAAATAGTATGGAATGTTGTTGCATCATCTTTCAAACATTCTCCTTTGTACAAGAAGTTTTAGGAAATGTGTTGCTTGATAGCTTTTTTATGTAATGGTTATCAATCAAACATCTTTGGCAAATAATCAACTAAATCACAAATTATTTTAGCGATTTAATCAATATGCTTATCATTTTCTTGAAATTTTTTATCAACATAGTTTTCAATGATGAAAGACTATTTTTTCCCATATATAACAAGTGATTTTTCATTTGGTTCATTTTTTAGTAGCCAAAAAATAGACTATTTTCATCAAAAATCATCCTCAAGTAACTTTGTCGAATGATAAAAAGAACACTGTTCGGTTTGGCCCCGGTTCTAGCAAAACCGTCTACAAACCAGTTCGAGTTGGTTTGTATGGACTGAGCTCGAAGTCAAAAAGGCAGGAGCTTGAACAGGAATATCCAAACTCTATAATCTTTTCACTCTTCCAAACATGTTGGTTAATGCCAACCTCATCTGCTGCAACTTCTCCACCTTCCCATTCCTTCCACTCAAAAACCCAACACTCAGAACTTCCCTCCAAACCCAAAACCTCATTCCCAGAATTCCACATTCCAAAACAACCTCAAAAGTTTCAATCTTTTCTGGAACCCACAGTGGTAAAGCTTCAATCTTTACTTCCCACAAGGGTTCTCTTCAGATTTGCCAGAGTACCTTAAAAAGTGAGCAACCAGAAGACCCGGTTCTGAATGAAGGTGAAAATGGTGAAACTGGAAACAACTGGACAACCTCAATTCTGCTGTTTGTGTTGTGGGGTGCACTCATGTTCTATGTGTTCACTCTTTCTCCAAACCAGACACCGGTATATTGCAGATTAATGTTTTACACAAGTGAACTGATTTCGTTTCATTCGATGTTCTTAATGAGGCGGAAAGAATTCAATTTTGAAGTAGCTGTAGTTGATTGCTAGGAGCAAAGACATTTTTTTATTGCAATATATCGTACTGGTATTCATTTGCTTTTGTTGAGAGAAAAGAATGATCCAAACTGAGATGATTTCTTAAGAGTACTAGTGAAACTAAGGATGTTTTTTTTAGGATTTCTTCGTTTATCTGAGGATGCCTGTTGTTCGATTAGTCTTTTGCAACTCTAGCATAATAGGCTTATTTATCATCCCACGTTTCTTATTCTTGATTTATCATCCCACCTTTCATATTCTGAATATAAGATTTTGTGAACTTTTTCAGTCACAGGACATGTATTTCTTAAAGAAACTCTTGATGTTGAAGGGAGACGACGGTTTTAGAATGAATGAAGTGCTTGTATCTGTCTGGTACATAATGGGGTTGTGGCCTTTGGTGTATAGCATGTTGCTGCTTCCAACAGGGAGAAGGTAATGCTCTTTTTTCTGATTTTGATGTTCTGTACTTAATGATCCCCATTTTTCCTGGATTTTTTTGTGTACTGTATTTGAGATTTGGAACAGACATTTTTTGCAATTCTTCTCTCCATACCCCCGATTTTCCTTTTGTTCTGTGATTAGGATTTTATTTGTGGCGTATCAGAGATGATATTTGACTTTCCCATTCTTCATATTTATTAGTTTTTTTAGGGTAAAACTACAGGACTTTTCATTCAACTTAGTGCAAATTGTTACAATCCTCTAGCAAGAGGTCAACAAGAAAACCAGGGGGATCTAAATCCCAACTATATAATTCAGTGTCGGAGGCTGCAAAATGAGCTAGTCTGTAAGCTGCCTTGTTTGCTATTCTAGAAACTGGTTTGAGCTGCATATGGGGACAAAGATCCAAAAGATAGCGGATATCATCCAGGATAGGATCCGTTACCACACAAGAAATTGTAAGGTCCAAGACCTGCCGTATAAGAGCAATGGAGTTACCACACAAGAAATTGTAAGGTCCAAGACCTGCCGTATAAGAGCAATGGAATCACATCCAAGGATAATGGGGGTATGCCAACCATTACTGAAAATGTGTTGAGCACCTTTAACTGCAATCGCTTGCAAAACATTGGGAGCTGTAGCACCTACCACTTGGGTACCATATTCCGTCTGAAATTGACCCTGGTCATCCCGAATAATCAAACTACGGCCCTAGGTAGTTGCATCATTATCCCTCCAACACAAAGCATTGGCTTTCAGAAAACCTGCCGGTGGAGCTTGCCAAGTGGGTTGTGGCCCCTGACGTACTGAGGGTTGGCAATGAACCTCTTGATAATCCTTAATCCATGTCATAACCGTGGCTGCAGAAGTGGCGGGTGGGCTACTTTTATGATTCCAGACGATGTCATTCCTGGATTTCCATACTCCCCAAATTGCTCCAAAACAAGTGGGTCGTGAAGAGAGGGACAAAGTGCCCATGAGGGAGTGAAACCAGGTGCCAGGAGATGGGAGTGGACCCTCACTGGGGGGAAGAACCAGGAGTGGATGAAATATCATTGTGTCAAATAGCTTTCTCCTTGAGAGCTTCTTACATACTAGACTTGATGCTGTCTGTAAGCTACCTGATCAGCATTCTTCTTTCATCTGAACTATCCATCATTCTTTTATGTGCAGCTCAAAAAGCAAAGTTCCTGTCTGGCCTTTCTTGATACTCTCATGCTTTGGCGGGGCGTATGCTCTCCTTCCCTATTTTGTACTTTGGAGACCACCACCACCTCCTGTTGATGAAAGCGAGCTCACAAGATGGCCTCTCAACTTTCTTGAATCTAAATTAACTGCTTGGGTAAGAAACTTTTCTCCTTTTTCTTACGCTCTTAGGTTGTTTTTTATACACCGAAAGAATGATCGCCTTCATTCATTTCATTTTACACAGTTTACTGGTTGATATTTGTGAACATTTCTGTTTTGGTTATTGTTGCTTTACTAATGATAGCTGAAATCTGGCTGCATTTATAATTGAGTTTTCAAATAGTATTGAAATTGCAATTAACTTTATTGGCCATTAGGTAACACTTGCTGCAGGACTAGGCATAGTCATCTATGCAGGTCTAGCTAGTGGAGCTGACTGGAAGGAATATTACCAGTACTTCAATGAAAGTAGATTTGTAAGTCCCTCAACCATTAACACGTGCAAACTTGTAGGACCTTCATAATTAGGCGCATTTAGAGCATGAATTTTGAAAGAAACATACATTATGCAGATCCATGTGATGAGCCTCGATTTCACTCTGCTATCTGCATTTGCTCCATTCTGGGTGTACAACGATATGTCTTCCCGGAAATGGTGATTGTTTTGCTGCTGATGTTATATTTCTCCGAAGTTCAAGATGGCACAATGCTGAAAAACTTTCTATTTTGCAGGTTTGACAAAGGTTCCTGGCTTTTGTTCCTATCACTGGTGCCACTCATAGGTCCTTCTTTGTATCTCGTCTTACGGCCATCGCTGTCAACAGAACCTATTTCACTGAGCCCTACCGAGCCAAAATAGGATTAACCTTTGTGGTCGTATAGTTTGCGTAGCACCATGACCAAGATGCATGTATTTCTGTACACATAAAGAACGACACCCTAAACCATCCTTCAGAAAACAACGCACCTTTTTATGTGTTCTTGAGGAACAAACTAACTATACATACCATTGTTGGCTGTACAACGAACACAACTCCACACTCTTTATTCTAATAAAAATTGGATGCTCGAAGCTTTGACGGCGTTTCGGAGGATCAGGATTCGACTTTTGCACACTATTTTAGATGCATGTTGTAATCGCAGTTTTCTTGTGTTTTGGAACATTTGTGCTATAGCATTGTGCTTCCCAACTATCATATAAGATTTCATCACATTAACGAATTTCATCACATAAACGAACATCAGACTACAAATTTGCAACAGAAATATTGAATTACTCGTATATATGGAAGAATACGGACAAACAAATATCTATCAAGAGTAATATAGCACAAAAGTGGAAAACAAAACGCTCATTCTTGTTCAGGCATACAACTTGTGAAGCTCATCTCTAAACTTGGACTTTATCTGTTCCCTCTTAATCTTCATTGCAGCAGTGACCAACCCGGACTCAGGAGTCCATGGCTCGGGCAGCAACTGAATCTTTGCGGGAAGTTCAAACTTGTCCAATTTTGCTTCTTTTGCAACCTGCACATAAATTTTAAAGTTAGATGGAGTTAATAGGCTCTCAACTCAGAAATCATCTAGTAGACAACTAAGGCAAAGAATGAATGAACCTTGACCAGGGACTGCTGAACCTCTTTGACTGCTTCAGCTATTTCACACAACTCAGAGAAATCCTTATATTTGATGTCAGCTTCCTGGGCCCACTTCTCAAGGGCCTGACGTGCAGGGACAACGAGGGCTACACAGTAGTTGCGCGATGGATCTGCATATGCCATGATATTTTCCACGTAATTACTTGACTGTAATGCTGCCTCAACCTGCAGCAAAGGCAGTATAAATGTGATTAGCATCCCAGAATATATTATCCATCTTTGAAAAAATTTATTAGAAATAGCATGTAAAATTCTGAAGTCACCTTTCCGAGCGAGATATACTCTCCGTGTTGGAGTTTGACAATATCCTTCTTCCTATCTATAATTTCAAGGCATCCATCAGGATGAAACCTTCCAATGTCACCGGTATAAAACCAGCGCATGCCCTTCTCATCAACCTGTAGTATGTAACAAGCCATATTTAGAGACGCAGAGAAATTAAGATCACGATGAACACATGTACATACTCTCAGGGAATCAGAGGCTCGTTAAGACATTCACCTTATACACCTCGTCAGTCTTCTCTTGACTCTTAAAGTAACCAGCAGTAACACTGTGTCCCCCGACTACTATCTCACCACGAGGCATGGGCTTGTCAGATGACAAATATCCTCCTTCTTTCCATGAAATAAGCTGCATATATAAGAGATAATTTCATTGTTGGAATGTTAAAATCCTACATGGGAACATGGACATCTTATATACATATGTACCATATTGTCATGTCTTTTCTTTGCTCAGAAAAACTGGCAGAAATTAATTATTAGAGTTGGGATATAGACTTCATGTTGATACTCAATGGGAGTAGTCAATGAGGATATTTCAGCCGAAAATAAAAAAGGATAACAGTCCTCTAAGAACAAAAGCTGGAATAACCAGAAAATGTACTGGGCATGACACTTATCTCTTCCAACTAAAACATCCTCCTCTTGTTGTACACTATCGCTCAATTTCTTATTGTCAGAAGCTCAGTAATAGAACATACCTTAACGTAGCAACAAGGAAGGGGTGGGCCTACACGACCTACTGTTATGTCATCTGCCTCAGAAAATGTAGCTCCAGCAAACGTTTCTGTCAAGCCATATCCTTGACCAATTGGAGCCCTGTTTGAAAAACAATGACAACCAATAGTAACAACATTTTATACTTGATGAGCATCAACATCCCCTTTGTGAAAATATTGGTCTGTATAATGACAAACAGATAGGTGCAGATACTAATCTTAACAGAGTAGGAAGATCAACATGGATTTTACTGTTGAAAACAAAGGGAGGCTGATCTATCATCTACCCGACATATGGAGCTTTTATAAATTACCAGTGTTATACCCAATAGAACATTCTCCACCTTGAAAATGCATTTGCCATAACCAGATAGAGGGCTCAATTCGATTAATGGCATTGATGCTAATGAATAACACAAATAGAGGTTACTTATTCAACTCAATGGTACTCTCAAGATGAGAAAGCAATTACCCCATGCAAATATTGATGAAACGCTGTGAATCAGCAGACAAAGGAGCACCACCACACAGCATAAAGCGAATGCGTCCTCCCAGTATTGAGCGTATTTTGTTGAAGACAATGGCATCCCACAACATCCTCTCAAGGCCCCAAGCCCCAAACCAGCTACCTTCTACAGCTGCCAGCCGCCGTTTAAATCCAGTATTAAAAAGCTTACTTGCTAGCCCCCCTTTCTCCTCAACCTATAATACAGCATAGTGGTTAATGTAGAGCCTATTTGAGTGGATAAGAAATGCTCTACAACCACGTACAAGATGAATAGTATCTACTTTACCTTTTTCAGAACTCCTTCACGAACACGATCTAAAATTGCAGGGACTGCTGTCATGATGGTTGGCTTTAACATGGTCGCATCACCCTTGGTTCCTTTCTTGATTTTATTTGAAGTGTCTGTGAAAGTCAGTGCTGAACCGTAACCAATTGAACAACCTGCAGCAATCATCACAGACTGGAAAACCACAACATTAGTACAATTTTGCATATACACAGCGGTACTACAAATATTTTAACAAGTGTACCTCAGCTGCCAGTTCGAAAACGTGAGCTAGGGGCAAGTACGCCAAGTATACATCAGTGCTACCCAGACTTGGGACCACTGTCATAACAGCTGCAGTAGTAGCTACAATGTTTCCATGAGTTATCATGACTCCCTACATCATTACATGCCAAAAAATGTTAAAGAATAAACATTGGTAATTAATTATAATTCAATTCCCTTATTTGACTGTAACTATACGAGATTAGGCAGATGGTGAGATAGATCAGACCTTCTGAGTACTAGAGTATGATTTGCATACAAGCTATGACAACGGAATCCTTATTTATTTGTCATAATCCGAAATCAAGTTTCTAAACTATAATGTATTTCTGAATCTAAAAGCCAAAAGAAAACATAATACGAATATACTATCTTCAGCAGAAGGCAAAATGGAAAGTTTACTGCTCAAATAGCAAAGCAAACAACATATTTTCTGAATCAACTTTACTACATTCAATACTAGAAAAATAGATTTCAATAAGTGGCATGAAGGTAGCGAGATTAACCTTTGGTAAACCTGTGCTACCACTTGTATACATGACAACAGCAACATCATTCTTGGAAGGTAACCTTGGAGGAACAGGATCCTCTTCTCCAAGCTTCTCAACTTCAGAAAAGGATGCAACGTTCCAATTGCCCATACTTGCAGATATGTCTGAGCTTCCCTCATCTTCAAAATAAATAACATTCTCAACAGTGTTAAGGCTTGAGCTTATTGCAGCCAGCTTTTTCAACTGCTTGGCATCACAGATCAATGTTGATACCTGGGTCTGTCAAAATATAAAAGCTCCACATGAGGACTATCTTTGTTCTCTGTTTCTAACCAGTATAGACATAAGAGTATAATGTGCATAACGTAAATCATTCACATGCTATCAGGTTGAAAAAACTCAATAACAATAGAAAGCAGTGATTTTGCCACCCACCTCATTCAGGGAGTGAATTAGGGCATCATCTCCTAGCGAAGCGTAAATAGTAACAACAGTAATGTTCTGCCGGAAGCATCCCTGGTCCAACACAATCTATCTCAGCACTAGTCCTTAAACAAAAATCAAAGAAACAACCAAGAATAACAGCAGACACAAAAGGCTGATATATAAATAAAGGCTACCTGAAAGGCTATCAACCACTCTGCACGAGTTTCCGAAAAAATTGCTGCACGGGTATCCACAGGATGACCAAATGTAATAAGGCCAGATGCAAAGTTGCAAGCACGATCAAACGCTTTTCCATACGTTTGCCATTCATATTCTCCCAAGTGAAGCTTCTCAAACTTCCTTCCATCACTAGCTGTGACAAATTCCCTTCCAATAAACTTCCTTGTTCCCAGAAATTGATTGTGTAAATACTTTTTACAAGATTGCTCAAACAGGGCTGCCATGGTTGTGGCTCCTTTCTGAGGAACTTCAATCAACTCAGCCAGTTGTGCATTGCGCATCGCGTAACCTTCCTCGCCACCAACTTCTGTTGGAACTCCTCTTTGCTTCCCCCTCTTCTTTCCAGGGAATATTGTGGACAAAAATACAGGTACAAGTATTGCAAGAACAACAGCACCAACAATGCCATATGTTCCATAGCCTTTTGTAACTGACACTCGATCACCAGCAACGAAATTGTCTTGCATTGGTGTGTTAAGCAAAACTTCCTCAGCATCCTCCATAATTGAAAGCTTATACTGAATTTACTCCTTCCAGAAAAGAACAAATAGCTACATAAATAGATGACATCGATTAGTAATATTATGAATACTTCAATATATTACTTCAACCTGCAAGCAGTTAAAGAAGCAAAATAAAATATAACGAGAAAGAACTGATCTACATTAGCGAAAAACAAAAATCACAATGCCTGAGTTAGTACTACTACAGTTCTGTGTAGAACTAGCATATCCACATACACACCAAAATCACGTTCCATAAGAAGGTTTTAATCTGACTAACATAGAATTCCCACAAGTAGAAATGCAACATCACCAACGAGGAAATGTTATAACTTTTCTAGAACGGAAGACATCAACAACTTCAAACTTGCAACACACTTTGTCCCTGTGACATCTTTTAATGTAATTTTTCTCCAGTTCGTTAATTCCTAAATGCTAAGAAACCAAACAAAAACATATGACCAAACACTAATCATAATCAAAACTGCACGATAAGATAGTATTTACAGAAAACCCAGATGTCAGACCATCCACAATGTTCTTGCTCCATTATCAAAACCACTAATCACCCATCATGTCAAACTGCTGAATTCGATCAAGAACTCACTCGACCAAGATCAAGAACCACCACCTTACTATACTAGCCAACACAAGCAACAGATTACAACGTAGAAAACTACAAAAGCATGACTCATCAACAAGAAAGAATCGACCTTGATGTGAAGCAAATCTTGAAAGAAAGCAGCACAGATCAAAACACATCAAAAAAGAAAGGTGGGTTTGAAATAAAAACATCAAATTTGCAGAGAAAAGTTCACCTGCGGGCTCGAACGATGGGATGATACGAGAAAGTTTCAATCTTTGAGCTCGAAAAATCAAGAGCAGTATATATGAAGGTGGCAGTAGGACGACGGTTTGGACAGACTTGACTTTCCTGCCCTCACTTTTATAATCATATTATGACAACGACGTCGCTGAAATTATGGAACTTTGGAATGATGACCAGTCTTGCTGGAGGGCTAGTTTCGGTATGTTGAACTTTATTTGGTTCAAAGTTATAAAAATTTCCAGATTCGAATACTCACGAGAATTAACAATAGAAAAGTAAGTTTCCAGAAAGGAACAAATGACACGTGGCACAAGGATAGCGAGAGGTCACGTGCAAGATAGACACACGGCGTATATCCACTGACGTCTTTGAGGAGAACGGCACGTGAGCGATTACGTCCTCTGTGATTTTTCAGTCATTTGACTTTGGTTTTCCTTCGTTTTGTTTTCATTTTTTTATTTTTGGGATTTTCATCCACAATTTATTGATTTATTATTATTTACACGTTTCGTCATCAACTTTCGATTTTCGGATTGGATGGTGGGATCGAGGGCCTACGGCAATGGAGGGACCGTACGTCCATTTTGGCTTTTTTTTGCCGACTAGTTAAAAATATGCATGGTTAATATTTCCACAAATAAGATTGGTTAGACATTGAAACAAAGCCATTGCAAAAGACTGGCATTTCAAAACCATAGATGATTAACAGCAATAATATTGAGTTCCAAGCGTGGCTTTGTCATCGTAATCCTACAATGGACAAAATACAAAGGTCGTGCAATGCATTCATGGTTCGAGAAGAAATCTCTACATCAGAAGATGAGAAAGGTAAGGGGCCAGTCAAGAACAGTGACATTAGTCGACAACTAGGATATTCGAATCATAAATTACTACATCTAATTGTGTTGCCTGATAAATTCTGTTCACGGAGCACACCAGCTGAACATTGGACTAACGAGCTGACTGATCAGATGGACTGAATCAGGCAATTTTATCAAAACATGTTGTAGTCCTGATCGACAGTCTTATAAAGCCAATGTGTATAACAAGACAATAAAACTAACTTAAATATCTCTCTGGTTCACACTCCGATGCAATGAACCAGAAATACAGGCACACGAAACCCACAACTAGATTGATACTTAGAATACGCTATCATACAACAGCAAGTGTCTAACTTCCGATAAATGAGGATACAAACCACACAAAAGATGCCTAACTAGAATCATATGGCAATAATTGACAAAGTCTCTAAATTAGTCATAATCTAGCTTTAATTGTCCATGCGAACGAGAAACTAATGGCTCGTCTGATCTTCTAGCTTAGTGCCTCTTGCAGTAGTGCCTATGGAACCTGCATGCAACTTCTATGGGAAAGCTTAAGCATGTCTCTACCTTCCGTAGGGATGGTAACGACTAGTGCCACCGTAACCTGCTCTACCACCATACAAGCCTCGAGGTCCACCATAACTGGAACCAGGGCCAGAATCATAACCATCACCAGAACCTGAACCACTGTAACCATAGCCCCTAGCTTCGCGTCCATATGGACCTATCCCATTACCACCATATCCCCCACCCAACCCTCCTCCTCCACTATAGGAACCATAGCGACTAGAATAGCCAAGGGGTGGCTCTCCACGATAGCCGGGATAAGCACCACCACCAAAACCATAACCACCTCCAAAATCATTACCATCTGGATATCCACCATAATCACCAAACCTACTGCCGTAACCAAGTGACCTATAAGAAGCAGGACCGTAACCACCAGGACCATAACCACCTGGACCGTAACCACTCATGGAGTCGCCAAATCCACTGAAACTATCATTGTAAGGGGGTGCCCTAGGGTCACTACCAAATGCAGGAACATGTGCTGGGTTTGAGGCCTTCTTTGGTTCAGCCTTCTTGATCTCAACCTACAATAAAGAATTCAGTTAACCTAGGGCTTTACTTAACAATGTTTTTGACAGACCTGGATTTAGGTAGAGAGACAACCCTGCATTCAAGTCCACAAATGATAAAATATGGAACAAAGTCGTAATTTGACTGAAACTATGACAAAAATGTACAAACTTCTTAAAATTCTGTGGATACTTAAGGAAAAACCTTCAAACATTCTCTGATACATAAGACCTTTATATACACTCAATACCAATGACCATTTCCAATGACTCACCTGTGTACCAGCCATATCAATCCTATTTCCGTTTGCGAGGACACTATCAACTACTTTTTCATTGTCAAATACTACAAATCCAAAGCCACGAGAGCGCTTAGTGACATGATCACGTATGATCTCATGCTCCACCACCTTTCCAAATTTTGAAAAGAAACTTTTGAACTCATCTGATGTTCAAATGGCAATAGAAGAAAACACATCATCAGTTTGGAGCAACAACAGACCTATCAGAAAACATCCAACAGAGAGAGAGAAGAAACCAAACCTTCAGTAACTGTAGTTGGAATCCCGCCAACAAAAATCTTCTTTGTTTTGAAGTCAGTTCCCTGTTGGGCGCCTTTGGGAATGGTTCTCTTAATCTCAACCTGGTTAAAAGTTTATGCCACCCATCGCAATCAAATCAGGGGCACAAAATAATGTCAAAAACCAATATCAAAACATCTTAAAAGAATAGGAGAAACATCCAAGGTGCTACAAACAATAGGAGCCTTACAGCAGATAGAATCGAGATAAAATTTAGCAGAGAAAGATTAAAAAATCTTAATAAAACGAAAACTCAATGAATGTATAAACGCTCGACATCAACTGTCACCACTTAATAGCAATAACCAAAACACCTATGCATTAAGCATATCATACTCATTCTGGTCTAATTCAAGTAAATAACAGAATTAATCCAATAGAGTAAGCCTAGGAAGATAATGATTTTACCTGCTTATCATTGATTATATGAGTCTCTTCAATAACTTGGTCAACAACAGCAGGATCAGCATAGGTGATGAACCCAAAACCCCTAGGTCGACCGGTTTGCCGGTCCTTCATGATCACAGAGTCGATTATCTCCCCATACTTCCCAAAGTACTCAACAAAGGTCTCTGTAAAAGAATAAAACACCAAAAGCATTGTACCCATATGAGCAAATTGAACAAAAACCCATCAAAATCACACTAGTAAAGCTCTTAGCAAAGTTTTCATACAAATTCACAATCAAAATTTGTCAAAACACAGTTTTGAAGCAAAAAGATCAAAACTTTTAAGAATTCAAAAGCACCCATCAAACAATCATGCTGTAAACTATTCAAAAAACCTAAAAATTTGCGAAATCAAAGAGTACCCATCAAAGTTAACACATAAATCTTACCCAAGCTGGTGTCTTTAGCTAATCCACCGATGAAAATCTTTCTGCAATCAAAGAAAACCCACAAAAAAACAAAAACCCATTAGCTAATCATCAAATTTATAGATAAGATTACAACTTTAAGCGAGAAAGAGATAAGAGATAGAGGACGAACCCGGGGCTAGCGCCATCGCCGGAGTGAGGGTTGTGATTGCTCTTCTTCGAAGCCATGGCGGTTTGATTTGATTGGATTTGATTTGAGTTGTGTAGAATCTGGAGAATTATCAGCGATTTGGGGTTTGAAGCCAAACAAGCGATAAACTGAACCAATAGTGTTTGCTTCCCTTCGTATAGACGAACAAGGAGAAGGTGAGTTTGATGACGGTGGAAAAGCTAGGGTTGGGCCTTGGCCCTTGGTGAATATATATATTTTCAACGTTTGGGCCTTGGTCCTTGGTGAATATGTTTGGGACCCATTACATTTTGGGAAATTGTCTAAAATGACCCAAGTAGCAAAATTGTATTCCAAATTGTTTTGGTCAGCATAATTCATTCCAAATTGTCAAAAATATTGTCTATTTACACAACAAGCCCCTCATGCTATTTACACTGGAAGCCCCTCCATCTCCATCGCTCCCCTCCCGCCGCACGCTCAACTTCACCCTCTCTGGCCACAGGACCTCCATCACCGGTGCCGCCGGCTTCACCCACGTCTCTGTCGTTGCCATCACAGCCCACGTTCTCATCGGTAACATTAGCCGGCTCGCCACCGTCAGCGAACCCGACCCGTGAAAAGTGAAGTTCATCGGTCCAGATCTCCACTGTCAACCATCTTCTTCTCGGCTAGCAGTGAACCCGACCGCTCAGAAGTCGCGTCGCCAAGGTCTCGTTGTTCATCTCGTTCGTCTTCGTGGTCTCCACCGCCAAATTGCCAAATTGCCCAGTGACGGTCTCGTTAGATTTGAGTAATTTGGGCTGAATTTTGGAAATTGAAATTGATTGTGAAATGGGTTTGTTCTTTATGTTCATTTTCAAGTTGCTTGCCGGATTGTGTTGCAAGTTCGTTGGGATTTGTTCTTTATGTTCATTTTCAAGTTGCTGGCCGGATTGTGTTGCGGTTCATTGGGGTTTGTTTTAATGTTCATTTTCAAGGTGCTGGCCGGATTGTTTGCCGGATTGAAAGTTGGGTAATTGTGTTGAAGTTTGGAATTCAAGCTGATTGTGAATTTGGGGTTGGTGTTGTTTTGATGAGAAGAGAAGAATGCCGTGAAATTGTCGGAAAAAATGGCTGAAGTTACCGAGTTAGCCTATGGTCGCACTATAGTCGGACTATGAGGAACTATGGTCGCACTATGAGGAACTATGGTCTCACTATGGACGCACTATGAGGGACTATGAACATGTGGATGAATTACAACTAATCTGTACTAGAAAGACTATGAAGGACTATGAGGGACTATAAGGAACTATGATCGCACTATGAGGGACTATGATGAATTACAACTAATTTATACTCGAAAGACTATGAGTGACTATGAGGGACTATAGTTGCACTATGGCCGCACTATATACCGAGGGATTCAATTGCAAAGTGTAATAGTATTTTACCTACTGTTGAATTGCCCGCTGCCCGTTGGGCCATTTTAGAACAGAGTTTGGCCTCTTGGGCCATTTTAGACAATTTCCCTTACATTTTCACCCAATTCACTTTTTTACCATCTTGTATTCGTATCGAGAGTCAGATAGAGATAGATTACTCTAGTCCATAAATCATAACTTTCTCGTGTTAAGTAAATAGACGTATTATTAGTCATCAGTGATACATACTTACCACTATAGGTGGGCAACCAAATCGAGAAATTACAAAATCAACTAAATCAAACTGCTTTTAGACATGCATCTTGCAGAATCACACCGCACCACTTGTAATGGAGCGACTCGTAGTTCTCAAATGTTCAAAATTGCAGTTCATTACACTGCACCTTAATATTAATAAATAATTTAATTTATATATCTTGATATTTTCCCTACTGAGATTTTATTTTGTATCTTGGTAGTGATGATTAAGAACCATGAGACTATTGCCTATAGTTTAAAATAAGGGCAAATTACAATTTCGTACTATGTGGTTTGGGTCGAATTTCAAAATGATACCCATGTTTTTTTTTTTTTGTGCATTTTCGTACTCTATGCTTTTGAAACGTTGCAAATGTGTTTCACCGTTAGAAAAAAAAGTTAATGTTGCTGTTAAATGCTGACGTGGCTTATGTGGGGTCCACCAAAATTGACCGACTGTTAATTATTTTCCACCAAATTAACTGTACACTAACATTCTTCTTTTTTTTTGCCAATATAGTAACTTTCTTCCGTCGACCATCCGCAGCCTCCTCCCTCGTCCAAACTCTCCGGCAGCCGGAGTTCATCTCCATCCATTCATTTCCATCTGCCGCAAGCAGCAAAAGCTCTAGCAGCAGCAGCAACAACAATGGCGGCGCCAATGATCTCAAACCTCACTCAATTCGGGCCGGAATCCCCAAAATTCAATCTCGCTCAATTCTCGACCAATTTCAACAAAATTGATATGTAAATCTATCTACGGAATGCCAGGGATTCAAAAATCAGGTTTTCAAGACTCTCCTCACATTGTGCTGGCCGGAATCACGTGGGAGAGCTCGCGGATTC
Organism: Spiraea crenata; assembly: GCA_033992175.1. NCBI lineage: Eukaryota > Viridiplantae > Streptophyta > Magnoliopsida > Rosales > Rosaceae > Spiraea > Spiraea crenata. Next base: position 1,663,495 of record JAVBHV010000019.1, read on the forward strand.
CGTCGAGCTTGTTGTCGGCATTCTGGTGCGCCTCTGAGGCCGATTCTTGGTGCTCTGAGATCGTGAGGATGAGAGGATCGTGTTTTTGGGGTCGGTTTCTCCGATTGGTGGTTGCTGACGAGTCAATGGTGATGGCGAGCTTCATGCAATTTTGGGATTGGGCGCGTGTTTGGTGGTGAATCCACGGCTAGCGTTGGTGGGTTTGGGTTCACGATGTCGAGAGGAGCTGCTGCGGATGATCAGCGGCGTGACCTATGGCCGGCAGAGCGAAAACGGCGTTGGGGCTCCAAGGGCGTGCACGAGTTTTCCGTTTTGGGAAAACTCTGCGCGTGCGTTCGGTTGCAAGAAAGATACTGTGCTGGCAAAAAAAAAGAAGAAGAAAGTTACTGTACAGTTAATTTGGTGGAAGAAAATTAACGGTTGGTTAATTTTGGTGGACCCCACATAAGCCACGTCAGCATTTAACAGCAGCATTAACATTTTTTCTAACGGTGGAACACATTTGCAACGTTTCGAAAGCATAGGGTACGAAAATGCAAAAAACAAAAGCATGTGTATCATTTTGAAATTCGTCCCAAACCACAGGGTACGAAATTGTAATTTGCCCTTAAAATAACAAGTTTCGGTGATGAATTTTGATCTTGAAATATATTTTGAATTACTTATAATATGTATTAATTATGTAATTTGGAAAATGTATACAAAAGTCAAATCAAACCGCATCAAACCGCTAATTGCAATTAGCCGCACCACTTGAAGTTGCCAGTGAGTGGTTTGACTTTGGTTTGAAATTTTGTTAAACAACGTAGGTTAGTGTTTTTTGTGATTTTACCCTAAAACCGCACTAAACCACACCTCATCCAGCCCTACTTATCGCGTTAATGAAGAGATAGGGTGAAAGGCAATGGCTAACCTTAATCCGTACTTCCTCCTTGTATCACTATTTCTTATTCATCACACAAATAATTTTTGTCCTCCCGTTTTGGCTTGAATCAAAGATTGGCTTGGAACTAAGCGGTTTGTCCTAAATCAAGAACGAAATAAAAAAATCATGGACAATACAAATCAAATAAGGCTGGTCAAGCCAAAAATCTACCCAACTAATCACAAAGTTCAAACAAAGTAAACCAAAAAGTCGGGCCATTATTGCATAAATTAGGACCTTTTTTGGTAGTAAGGTAATATTTTTAAATATGCTCACTACCTTTGAACAGGTATATCCGAATTATCCTTGGTGATGAGATCAATAATTCATCTTTGAACTATGCAAAAGTACTTATGGTGGGTCGAATAATGTATGGGTAGATTAGGGTATGATAATGTAACCTTGATTGTTTAATTGCATATTAATGTGGTAGGGAATGGGGATGACCATGTAATATGACAAGGCATATGTATCCATATAATGCAGACTTTGATTCTTCATATAAGGTAAGAAGTGGTTAATGAAGACTATTTATGGCATACGAAGGTGGTCGTACCATGAGTCTTGGATCTTTTTCAACAACTGAACTTCTTGTTCTTGGATCTGAAAGTTAAGTAGTCTATGATTGAGCTAGGGATCGCACCCATTGAGAAAAGTGCACAGTGCATGCACAAGAATGATTCCCACTTGATCCGTACATCAAAGCTACTTTGCTGACTAGGCCATAGCAAAAAATATCCAACAGAAAATGCACAAGTGTTGAACACATAGCAATACCCAATTGTAGCTGCAAGAACAACAAACACCCCATTTAGGAAATGGAATCAAATTACAAAATACAAGAGAGGAAAAACTAAAAACAATGAAGAAAAATTGTAAATAAAAGAAAAAAACAAGGCAAATAAATCAAAGAGCCCTACACTCCAAAACACTTTCATTTAGCTCCCTCTCCCCCCAATCCCTTTCTCCCCACTTCTTCTCTCTTCTTGTTCTTCATTTATGTCTGTCTAGTTGTCACAGATCAATTCAAATACCCATACAAAAGCTTCATTCTTTTTTCTTCATTTTTAATTTTAGATTTTAGTCCTTCTTCATTAAGTCTTCTCCACCCCAATCCTCTCCTCCCACCAATCCATTCCCTCCACTCTCTTTCCCTTGTCCTAATTTCCACATTCAACAAACTCAAAGTCTGTGTCTTTTTGGCTTTGTTGGGTTTTTTTTTGGCAAAGATGAGTGGTGGTGGGCTTAGGGTTTCAATCCCAAACAGTGTGAAGAAGACGATCCAGGACATCAAAGAGATCACTGGGAATCACAGTGAGGAGGAAATCTATGCAATGCTAAAGGAATGCAACATGGATCCCAACGAGACCACCCAGAAGCTTCTTGTTCAGGGTAACCCCAAATTTGGTTTTTTTCTTCTGTTCATCTAATTTTATTATCTGGGTTTGATTGCTTTTGGTGATTTGGCGTGATCCGTGTGGTAAAGTTTTGATTTTTTTATTGTGGGCAGTGTTGGGTTGATGATGTTTTATGTGGGTTTGATTTGGTTTTTTTATTTTGGGAGAAGTGAAACTTGAGTTGGGTTTTTGATTTGCTATAATGAGTTTTTACTGTTTGTGTGCTTTTTTTTCTACAAATTGTGCTCATTTTACAGAGTGACTACACCGACACGAGATGCATTTATGTTAGGTTAGACGAGTAGACTTTGATTTTACATGTAACTTGTTGTCATTTTGTGGTTCCAGAAGTAAACTACATATTTCACTCATTTTGTTTGCAATCAAAGTTGCATACATTGTTTTTGGAACTAGTTCTTCATCTGGTAGGTTAGGAAGAAGCTAAAATGGGAAACAAGTTTAGGATTCAGCGCCATCTTGGATCAAATTTCGAATGCTATAGATTCTTGCATTGTTGCAGTAGGCACAGTGAAGTCATGAGTTCCCAAAAAGATGGAAGTCAAAATTTGCTATTCCTATGTTTACATTGTGAGCATTGTATACTTAGGACTTACTCTTTTCCTAGGATTGAGTAGGAGGCTGCTGTACAAGCTGGTTCTTAGTCTAGTCTTGTCTTGGAGTAGTGTATGCTCTAAATGAGGCAGTGAAGGTTTATGATCGATGTCTGTGGGCGTGTTTCTTGTCCACGGTTTCTATTATGAGGTAAAGATGGCTTATGATGCATGCATGCACATGTGAAACCTTAACAGTCTAATAGATCCATCAAGTAAGATAGCTGTTTCCCTTTGATGATGAATGAAACTGGTCAGATCATATTTGTATGAATATGTATGTGTGTGTGTGTGGTGTTGGGCTATATGTCTCTTTTCCGGTTAATTTCGACCTGCAGTGTCCATGCAGGATTTAATTGTTCATTTTTGTTAGACTAGGGAGTCTTGGAACAACACAATACCTCTTGAATGCTCATCTTGCGGTGCCTATCTATATGTGTCCATTTCTATTTCTCTCTTTTTTCTCTATCTTTCTCTCATGCACACACACACACACACACACACACACACACACACACACATTTAACAAACCTGCACTTGTCATCTTATCATGCAAATAGTCATTCAACTAGATCCTTGTATTCCTGGTTGTCTGTACCAGTGCTGTTTCAACATAAGCTTTTTACTGACTATGATTAGTTGTATTTGTGTCTATCTGTACGGTTCGAATGGCTATTTTCATTTAATGTTTTTGCTGTTCTTTTTAGTTGTTTTTCTCTAATCGAAATAAGATATCATGTATTCATCTTCAGATCCATTTCATGAGGTCAAACGGAAACGTGACAAGAGAAAAGAGGTAAGAAATTCTAATTAGAGTTGATTCTTTCCATCAGACAAGTCAATTGATTTGGGAGACTGGTGGCTGAATAAGTGGATTTTGATATGTTAATTATGAAGCAGCTCTTTCCTTTTTAGAAAACAGATTTTGTTGTGTGGTTTCTTACAAGTATGTGGAGTTTTGGAACCTATTATTTTCGTGATTCATTTTTATGGTCATATTACTGAAACTAGTCAGTTGTCTCATATCTTGCAGAATTTAAACAATAAAGAGTCTGCAGAGTCTCGGGGGAGGCCTGGAATGCAGGGACGAGGAAGTAGAGGTGGTCGGTTGAATTTCACACCTCGCCATGTCCCACATGGTAAGTGACTCAAATTAAAACTTGTTTGAGGATTGCTATTGCTTGCATTTTCTTTTTACCTTGATAAAATCCTGGGTTCAGTTAAATGACTTTTTCTCTATTTGTTCATTAAGACAAAAAGCTATGTTGTTGTCTGCTGAGTATAACTGTAGCTACTATTCTCTCCAAATACTATTGCCAATTTAACTAGCACTTCTTGTAAAAGGTTCCCTACTCGTGTTAGCTACAAGCCTTCACCTTTTCTTTTCTTGGGATCCCTAGCCTTGTATGGAAATGAGGGCATATCACTGTAGTTAATAGATTTAAAAATGGTTTGTTACATGCTACTCGACTGTTGTAACCTTTTGAGATTATTGTGCCACTACTGCCACCCATACCAGGCAAGCTAATATTCTTCTGTATACTTGTCAGATACTGGAAGTGGCAGAAATTCTGGTCCTAGAGCCGAGAATGGGTCCAGTCAAGCTGCAGAGAAAGGTCTTGCTTCCTCTTTGCTACCTTCTCGTGAGACAAAAAATAAAGAGAGAAGTTCGGTAACAAGGTGGCTAGTCTTAAACCCACATATTTATACATTCCCTGGTGATTAGTCCTTAATGTAGTTCATATATGATTAGTTCACAAACTTATGTGTTGAAATATGATTTCAGCTCGATACCGATCATTGTAGACGATCCTATAATCGTGGCTTCTGGAAGTACTAGTGTTGTGCATCCATCTCATTCATCTGCTGCAAGTGGTCCTGAAGTAAGTTTGCCATTGGCTGGGGATAATTTGGGAAGTTCGGTCCCCTTGGTGGATTCGAATAAAAAACTCAGTATATCATTTGGAAATGAGGACTTGTATCAGCCGCCTGCACCAAGCTCCTGTAATAGTTCGGGGTTGCCAACCCCAGCATCTACAATGGCCGTCTGTTTCTCATCTTCAGACCCTGTACTTGTGCCATCTAATGAGTCACGGCTCCCAGGTTCTGTAGGCACAATTAAGCGTGAAGTAGGGAGCCATCATCCTCCTGGTGAGTCAAATCGTACTACTAAGATAAGTTCATCTCTAATCGTAATTTTGGGAAATCTATTTAGTTTGGGAGGCTACCCCCCTCCCGTGGTGAGGATTGAGATGTTGGTTATAACTTTTCTAAGCATATATCAGCTTCAGAGATTGGTAGCTCTCCTGCACAAGGAAAACTGGCTAGTAAATCACAAGGAGTTGGGAAGACTCAGCTCTCTGATCATTCACAGCTTTCATCTGCTTCAACTCATGGTGGTTCGGGTAGTCGGCCATCATCTAATTACAGTAATCGGTCACAACAGTTGATTAGCACTCAAAAAGGTATAGTAATGATGGTTTATTTGTGCGTGCCTGTGCATATACTCCTGTATATTTATTTTTGGTCTCTAATGATTGTATTGTCTACTTTGAAGTTACCAAGAGTCCTATGTGTCTCCCTGAGACATTAGAGGTTCTCCCTAAAAAATGAGGAAGGAAAGAGAGGAAAATGTGATTACCTGCCCTTTCGGTTTTCTATCCCATATATGTGTTTTTAAATTAAGCTTATATAGTTAGAATGGTTGACTGGCATTCTTATCAAACGTAAAATATGGCTTGCTGCTTGAAAAATAGAGCTCTTATTCCCCATTTTGGTCTTTATTGCTTAGTTCGCTTTTAGATGCTTTGTTTATCCTTTGGAAAGAAAGAAATTAGAATACATAATTCCACTTTGAGAAAATTGAGGATAATTGGTATTCTATTGTACGTGGTCATTTCCTGGTTAATAAAAAAGTAGGTATTACATAACATACATAGTCTCTAAGCTGGTGTACAAGCTTTCTCAAGGAAAAATACACTTGATGACTTGATGTTCATGATTTGCTGGAATATCAATGATATTTGTTTGGTTTGCATAAGATGTGTAATTAATGATCTCTGTCTTCAACAGTTGGTACCAACAAGGAGTGGAAACCAAAACCAATTAATTCTGCCGTTGGTCAAGGTCTGGGAACAGCTACTGCTGTCCAATCTGAGGTTCCTGATTCTGTAGAGACTCCTTCCCCGTCACAGCCTGTTTCAAGTGTCCTTGATTCAGAAGAAGCAACTTCAAAACTGCAGAGGAAGTTAGAGGAATTACAACTCCCCCAGCGTAAACTAGTTATTCTACCAAATCATATCCATGTTCCTGAATCCGAAAGAACCAAGTTGAGTTTTGGAAGTTTTGGGGCTAGCTTTGGTGTAACTACTGCCTATGTGAGTGGTCCTGAGACTGATAAGAGCTCAACGCCTCGGTCTGAAACTTCCCAGGTTATTGAAGAATCCGTGGAGGAACAATCCTCAAGGTTTGTATAGATAATTATTACTTTTATCATGATGCCGTCCATAAGTGTTTGCCTAGGGCTAAGGACATTTCTTTTTACCTCTCTTTTTTGGTAAATTGTCCACATTTCTCCTTTGGTGCATAGATACTAAACAGTAGTAGGGGGCAAATCATTCTGTGGAGCACTAATTAACAGACCTAATAGTAGATCATTTGCAAGAAACTTTGTGGCTGTAGAATATTGAATCATCGCCCCAGATTGTCGGAGCAGAGCATGTTGTCTGACTAATGAAGTTTCAATTGTCTTAGTGTTTCACCTAGATTGATATAAATTGTTGTCAAGTGTTTGGTTTAAAATAATTGTGGAACCACATCCTAACTGATTAAGTTTTTGGGGCTAGTTGTAAACTATAACAACTTTGTTAGAGCCTAATCATGCAGCAAAGCCCATTTTGAAGAAACCCCTTGCCCCCTTTCCATTCTTCCTCATTTCCATCTTGGTGTAGTAAATTCTATGTATTGTTTTTCCTTAATCAACTTGTGTTGATGTTATCTTATTATTGTTATTTCATGATATCTTGAATCCAGCAGTCAAAATGCATTTGCAACTGCTGATGAGGGTGATTATCCTGATCGTCCACAATCACCACCTCATGTGGAAATTATATCATCTGGCGAGGGTGATGTGTCATCCAGTGCAACAGGAGAACCGAATGAATCCAAGCAGGAAAGTACATTGCCATCTGGAGGCCATCAGTTCTCAGTGGCTCAAGCATCTCCGAACTACAGTTATGGGTTTGTGCCCCCAATTTTAGGAAGCCAGCTTCCGCCATTTGAAAACTCTGAGTCTCAACCGCGTGATATTTCTCGCCTTCCAAGCTTTGTGGTGAGTTATCAAACCCAAGCTTCCTAATTTATCAGATCTAGCCATATCAACTGACTATATTTAATCCATTGCTATGATTTCTTGTCCCCACTAGCCAATTTACTTACCCTTCATCCCAATTGTAATTGGTGTGCAAGTTAGAATGTTCTGTGACTTTCAAATCTCACATACTGAGTGATGCGTGAAATGTTTACTGACTGGTTTGTTGTGAAACTTTGATGTTATATGTTGCTTCCTGGTGGACTTTACTATGATTTGCAATATATTGATAGTAGTAATACATGTGTCTCCGCAGGTCCAACAACCCTTTGACCCTACAAATTATTACGCTCAATATTATCGATCTGCTGCTGATAGTGATGGTCGTCTTTCTCCATTTCCTTCTCCTGGAGTTTCCACCAAGTACAATGGGAATGTTGCAGTATTGCCTCCAAGTTCTCAGTCGCCCCAAGAGGTTTGCACTAATATCACTTTAGTTTTCATGTCAAGCTAACAGACATGTGGGTTTTGTTATGTAACATATTGGTGTAGTAACCGCTTAGCCTGTAGGATCCATAGATGCATGCCATTGCATGCTCAAAGTCAAGCACCTTCATTTTGATCTTGATAAAAGTAGTCCACTACATTCTGGTATGAAAAATTGTAGTGGTTAGAATATACTAGTGGAAATGTCTATTTGTTTAGGTTTCCTTTCAATTAGGCAGGACTAATAATTCATTTTTTCACACTGATGGGAATTTGTTTCTTGGATATTGTAAAGTTGGGTCATTTTATATCTAAAGCTGATCGCTGATTGACATAATTGTCTCTGTTTCTCTTCTACGATCGTATGTGAGCACAAGTTGGTTTTCAGATTCTTCGTATATTTGATGCTATTATATACCCATTGGTAGGGAGGGATTTTATCTACAGCTGGCCCAACACCAATGGTGACACAGGCTTCTGGGCTTATGCAGAACCCTATAGGTGTAACTCAGCAGTCAGTTCCTGTCTTTCGACCTCCAGCTGGAATGCACATATCTCATTATCCTCCTAATTACATTCCCTACAGTCACTACTTTTCCCCATACTTTGTTCCACCTCCAGCCATCCACCAATTTTTGGGCAATGGTGCATTTCCTCAGCAACCTCAAGCAGGTGGTGTGTACCCAACTCCACCAGCAGCAGCTGCCACAGGAGTTAAATACTCACTACCACAATACAAACCAGGGAGTAATACTGGGAACTCTCCTCATATGGGAATAGCAAGTGGTTATGGACCATATGGCTCCTCCCCAGCCGGTTATAATCCCAGTTCCACCACAACAGTAGGAAACTCTACTGCTAATGAAGATCCTGGTAACTCTCAGTACAAGGAAAGTAATGTATACATCACAGGACAGCAGGTTGGTGCTTATCTATTCCCTACTGGTTTTTGGTGTATTCTTCTTTAAGTGAGACTATAGTAATTAGCCGTGGAGAGTGTTGGGTTTTAAAATCAACATCAACATCTCGTGTTTCTTAGTGCATAAAATATTTCCATTTCCCATTTCAATACCTTTGTGTGATATTTACAAATTGCTTTCTACAGAGTGAAGGATCTTCTGTCTGGGTTGCTGCACCTGGCCGAGACATGTCCAGCTTACCAAGTTCGTTTTACAACCTTCCTCCACAGGGTCAGCATGTGACCTTCACCCCAACCCAGGGTGGCCATGCGACCTTTGCTGGTATCTACCACCCCGCTGCACAAGCAGTTACAGCAGCTGCTGTTCATCCGCTTCTGCAACAGTCACAAACCATGGGTGGGGCTGTTGACATGGTTGGACCAGGGGGGAGTGTTTATCAGCAGCCTCAACATGCACAGATCAACTGGCCGAGTAACTACTGAAACACAAGTGGAGTTTTTGTAAACAAGAATTGCAAGTTCAATCATAGAAATTGTTTTGGAGGTTTCCAACTAGTTTGGAAGGGGAGACATCAAGAAGATATAAAGTTGGCCTTGGTTGAGTGTAAATCTGTAAAAGGAGGCTGAAAAAAAGGATTGCCAATAGGATCTTCTTATTGTTTGGGTTGAGGACATAAACTGATTTTGACCAGTTTAGTTAGTCAAGGTAAGCATGGCAGGTCTCTTTCTTTCGTTGCTTTATGGTGTTACCATTATTCCCTTTTCATAGTTTCAAGTTCTTTCTACTTTTCCCTTTCTGAAGTTTTTGAACTTAGAATTTACTCTTGAGTGGTGAGAATCTCTCTTTAGTGGGGAGAATCTCTTTCATTCTTTTACTCTTTGATATTTGAGGTCTTATATAGGTTTCAGAAGGTAAGATATAGGCTGGTGAAGAATTTGTCCGATTGATTATTCTCGTCTTTCTGCTGTCTTACCTGTAAAGCGAATTTTGATGGCAAGAGAAATCTGTACTGAACTGTTGTATTGGTATAACAAGATCAAAGCATGTCAATTTTATTAGCTGATCCAAGTGTCATTGATGCTTCTCATAGTTTGAAGCGTTTGAAGCTGATTCATTTGTGTATTCGAAGGAAAAATGTAGTAGGGATACTGATACCTGTACAAGAATATGCCATTTCTGCCCTCTTCATTGTTTATTATAATATCCAGATGCATTTCTCAAGCTTTGGTTTGGTACGATCCAACGGTGCTAGGGGATTAGTAGGCGAAGTTCGACACTATTTGATCACCAAGTTTGAGCAAATGAGTACAAGCAGTGCGATTAGTTTGATGTGGTCTGGCCTGACCACTACCAAATGTGTGCCAATTTAGAAATGTCAACTCTTTGTGACATGCCTGCCTTTATAAACAACCTGCCGGCCAATGCTTTGTTTTGATGTGAGAAGAAATTTATGCTGCAGCCACAGGTTACAAACAAAGCCGAAAATCAAACACGGTTTCTCCATCGCTATCCTGCCTAGATTTTATCCTTTACTATTTGAACTTTGTTAACCTTAACACGACCCAATCGGAAGGCAGGTCCGAAAGAAACATGAATTGTTTCTTCTTGTGTTCATCGATCTGCATTATGTTATAAGAGGAAGCAAAGTGTTTTCTGTGCTGGAACAATAGGTCTAACTGCAGAACACAGCTGAGTCAACAACCATGCTCCATAAGTTGCTCAGCGTCCACAAGCTCAAACCGTTCTCTCGGAGTGCGCTGCCTAAGCAAGCCTCGGTAGCACAGCCACAGGAGAGCGGTTGCACTTCGATCCTGAAGATTGTCCACGCAGGTGGACATGTTGAAAGCTACTACATGGCCATCCCTGCAGCCACAATACTAAAGAAGTACCCTTCTTTCTTGCTGGCCCGGCCTGAGGTCTTCATCCGCCCGTGGGATTCAGTAGTAAGGGCGGATGAGATTCTCACTCCCGGTGAGAAACTTCTCCTTGTCCCTCACCGGACTGTGAGGAAGCTCCGGCGCAAAATCAGAAGACCACTCAAAGAATTCTCTATCAATTCTGACAACTCTTTCGTGTCACAATCTTCTGTTGATGTCTCGGCCGCAGAAACAATTTCACAGCGCAAACAAGGCGCTGCGGTTTCTGGTGAGATCAGTGGTTCTTCCATTTGTAGCATCATTAGAAGAAAGACAAGCGTGGTGTGTAAGAAACATGTGACATTCAGTGGCATTGATGTCAGGCATAAGTACAAAAGTAGTGATCAAATTGAGCATTCGAGTGAAACCTCAACTTCCTTTCAAGCTCGTAGAGGCAAAACTCTAACAAAGAGGAGGGTGAGAAGAGCCATGACACGGCAGCCGTCGCTTACGGCGATCACAGAAGCTCAGAGGAGTGATCATGTTTTGAAACCATGACTGTCGTTTCTATAGTTTGATCCCAAATCATAAACTCTTGAATCTATTCATTTCATTCAATCTTTAAAACAGATGAACTACATACATGTTGTTTGTTTCTATTTTGAAATTGTGAGGTAGAATATATATACAAGTATGTCTTTTGCTGAGAAGTTCATTGAGTTCAATATCTAATCAATCCCAATCCAGATGAATCATTTTTCAAATGTTATCTTATCTCTTGATATAACATTAACTATATGACAACAGAAAATGGTCTATAAATCTTTCTCAAAGACAAGACAGTGGAAATTTTAGTCAGAAAGACGGCATGGGTACTGCAATTATGTCTTTATATCATGAACTTGTTGCAAAATACAATTATAGAGTACAAAGACTATATGACAAATAGATCTTCTAAAAGAAAACATGTTATGAATTATGTTTAAACCTTCCCCTCTGCCATTTTGTTGTGGTTTTCTCTAAGTAGAAAGAATCATTCCCCCATCAAATTAGATAGAATACAATCGTTATCATCCGTTGTAACTTATATATGATCATGTATCTATCTCTCTCATCACGTGACTAATTAAGTGACTAGAAAGATTGACAAGGATCAAATACTACTAAATAGTAATACGTTTATCTCTCTGAATAGTAACAAGAGAGATAAACTCCATATGCAAGTTGCAGACGGTGACCTCCGACAGATAACAAGGCATATAAGGTGTTTTTGAGCCTAGTGTGAACCAGGTGAGACATAGAACCTATAAGTTCATTATGTCTTTCACATATCTTGTTTTTGTAGCATCGAAATGGTATTGACTGCGATAGTTTATAGCGACCGATGTTTTCATCAAAAAAAGCCATAACAAGGAAAAAAGTTACTGTTCTGTAGACACAGTATGGTCCTACTTTGCTGTCATGAGTCAAGCTCAACGTTATGGTCAGTGAACTTTGTTTAGATTTCATGAAAATGAAAAATGGGACAAATAATATTCCAAATGAATTCTGTACATAAATAAGTGGAAAAGTTATATCTTTTGTTTTGAATATTTTTTAAAGACCTAGAATTGTAGGTATTTCTTTGGTGGGTGTAATTTTGGCCGTTGTGATTGTCCTCACTTGGGTGTTCTTGGTGGGTGTAATTTTGGCCGTGGTGATTGTCCTCACTTGGGTGTTTTGTCTCCTCTAAAAATTCTTGTGACCGCATAATATTTAGTAGACCACCATCTCATGTTTATGTAATCTTGCTTGCCATGCCTGAATTAACTACTCAGAAAATTCTATTATAGAATTACCTCTTTTGTACTAGCACAGATAATTTTGGACGACGTCAACACTTATATATAGTATGCTGCTGAGCTTGTAAACCTACATTCCCTATCACAAGACAAATGACAGTACATATTCACCCTTAAAAAACCAACTATATGATGGCTTTCATGCTACTGAATTATTACAAATTTTAACTCATTCGCAATTTCACTAGCGAAGTTAGGTATTGAAGTGTAGTTTGATTGAGACACCACAAGACAAGGTATTATTGGCAGTTGGTATGAAAATTGGTGTGAATATATCCATGTATTTTTTGAATAAGAATCTGATAACAGTCTAGTCTATTTTACATACACATGAACAAATAATGTCAACTAATGAATTAGGAAAAGTATTGTATTGTAAGCGAACTTTTTCAACTTTGGGTTGCATATAATTTCGACTTTAAGCCACTTGGTTTTCATTTTGTAATAAACAATCTTGAGCATATTTGCCATAAAGGGCAGCACCCATTGACTACTTTAATGATATTTTTCATTTTTTTTTATTGATAAGTATTATGATCGGAATTGTTCATTTTATTGATTAAATTGATAAGATCATCTCTATAATAAATCACTCAAATATGAGATTGTGTTATTATTTAACTTTGTGAAACATGTAGGCGGCTTGTTTGACGTCTAATTGTATCGTTCATATATTTCTCAAAGTTGCATAATCAAATGATCTCGATTTGAGTGATTTTTTTTACAGGGATGACCTAATATGTATCATCAACAAAATGAACGGTTCCTATCACAGTACTCATCAACCAAAATAATTAAAATATCATCAAAGTAGCCAAGGGCTATTCTAGCTAGAGCAGGCAAATATAACCCTTTACTTATTAAGGAAGATAATTGAATGAATGAGAATCATTGAAAATCGTTTCGTTTTTTTGGTTCCCTTATGTTTACTCACTTAAAATCATTTCATTTTTTTGTTCTATTACATTCACCAACTCACTTAGAAATCAAAGTTTAATAGAGCTTAGTCCAACTTAAAGATAAAAGCCTCTAAAAAAAAAGGGCCTGATTTCTGTTTTCGATTACCAGCAAAATCCAAAACTACAATTTAAGAAGAAAGGAAAATGAAAAGAGATAAATAAACGTGAAAAAAGCTCCTCTTTTTATTCTAAGCAATAGAGGGGACAGAGAAATACAAAGGGAAATGGGGCAGGAGGAACAAAGCTCAGTAGCGGTGGAGGAAGAAGACGAAGAAGAAGCCACAGAATTTGCAGACAAGTTGGATTTGGGGGCATGGAACCAGAAGAAGCAAACCCAAATACTCGAAATCTCCTCCAAGCTCATCAATGGCGATTTGGAGGCCAAGATTGAAGCCGCCAGAGAAATCAGAAACTTGGTCAGAAAGTCTTCGTCTTCGTCTTCGTCGTCGTCGTCGTCTTCCAAGACCCGATCGAAGCTCGGCGCGGCGGGCGTGATTCCGCCGCTGGTGCTGATGCTGTGCTCGCCGGACCCCGATGCCCGGCAAGTCTCCCTGCTCGCCTTGCTTAATCTCGCCGTCCGAAACGAAAGGTATGGCCTTTTTCTCTGGTTTTTGGCCGTCGGATTTGGTTGTGTTTTTGTTCAGTTTTGAGGTGTGAAATAGTAATTTCTGCTGATTTTGGTAATGGGTTTTGCTTATTTAGTTGATTTGATTGTAGATGAAGAGGAAAGATTGAAACTTTTTTTTTTTGTGTGTTTTGGGATTGTCTTTTGTTTTGTTGGAGATGAATTCTGTGGATATTGACATGGGATTTCAGTTTTGTGGAACATGGTGTTGCTTTGGTTCAGAAGAAGGATTGCTCACATTTCCTAGCAACCAAATGGCTTTTAATGGTGGTTGGTATTTTATTGATTGAGCTTCTGGATTCAATGAGATTTGTGTTTGTCCCTTATTTTGCTAGCTTAGGAAGAATGACCTGCAGAAGAGGAAGTAGAGGATAGTGAATTTTTCCTATGTTTGGTTACTGAGGAAGTTGGAGCTGGCCAATGAATTGATACCAAAAAGATTGTTACTTGAGTGAAGAATTAGGTCCTTTAATCCAATTTAGTGAAAATTCTGCCTTGAGGTCTAGTTTTACTTAGCCGCTGGAAGACCAACCGGGTCTTGATTCGTAGTCTTTATTGTAGAGGATTTGATGCTTTTTGCTGCAGATGAGGTGGAATACGTAGTCTTGATTGTTCTTGGCATAGCCAGGATAAATTATCTGATTGGAGGATGTCCGGTCTGTGAGGCAATCAAGTTCAACTTTCATTCTAATTTATTATTGTTTTCTTTCAAGTATCAAGATAATCTCTATATGGTGGTTAATCGAGATGAATTGCAACCCAAAGTTGAATTATTTTAAGCTTTAAGGGATCAGGTAGCTGATTTTGGGCATACTATATTCTCTCTCACTTACTGCCGCACAAGAATTCTGATACCAAAAAGTCATCCCCCTGTTTTTTTGTCCCTTAACAGTGAGGATAACTGTAAATCATGTGATTCTGCAGTGTGATAGGTTTGGTTGCATTATTGTATGTGAATTTTAAGTGCTGACTAGTTTTGCAACTTTTTGCTCCGTGGTCATTATCCTCGGATTAGATTATGGCTTTTACTAGTATAGTATTCAATTGTTTGGTAGATGTTTGATTGGTTTCTTGTATGCTTGTCAGAAACAAGGTCAAGATTGTGACGGTTGGAGCAGTCCCTCCTCTTGTTGAGCTCCTCAAGTTCCAAAATGGTAATTTAAGGGATTTAGCCACTGCTGCAATCTTAACACTCTCAGCTGCTGCGCCAAACAAGCTAATTATTGCAGATTCCGGAGCTGCACCTCTCCTGGTTCAGATCCTCAGCTCTGGAAGTGTTCAAGGAAAAGTTGATGCCGTAACTGCCTTGCACAATCTTTCTATGTGCAAAGAAAACTCAACTCCTATTCTGGATGCTACAGCCGTTCCTCCTCTTATCAACCTCCTCAAAGAATGCAAAAAGTACTCCAAGTTAGCTGGAAAAACTACTGCCCTTCTTGAAATCCTATCCAACTCCGAAGAAGGGCGTATTGCAATCACAAACTCAGATGGTGGAATATTAACCTTGGTCGAGACGGTTGAAGATGGATCCCTAGTCAGCACCGAACATGCAGTTGGAGCTTTGCTCTCTATGTGTCAGAGCTGCCGAGATAAATACCGGGAACTCATTCTTAACGAAGGTGCAGTCCCAGGACTTCTTCGATTGACTGTAGATGGCACAGCTGAAGCTCGGGAGAGAGCTCATACACTGCTAGACTTGCTTAGAGACTCTCCCCAGCAAAAGCAATTGGCTTCCTCAGTTTTGGAAAGAATCGTATATGACATTGCCACGAGGGTTGATGGAGCTGACAAAGCTGCTGAAACTGCAAAGAGGTTACTGGAAGACATGGTTAAAAGGAGCATGGAACATAGCATGAGCCGCATCCAAAAGAGGGCTTCATCCTGTACACCTTCAATTACTCACTCTAAATAGTTTTATCTTTTTGGCTGTAGGATCACTCGGGTGGTAAGAGTTTTTATCTGAATCTATGTATTTGTTTGGCCAGTTAAAACTCTGCACCCTACTAGAATCACTCTCCGGAACTAGTTAGTGTTCACTGGAGTTGAAATGTTGTCAAGTTGAATTGTGGGTCCATTGTATATCTCAACTTTGTTCATGTATATATAGAAAGATCAACTTGTGCTATTTCAAGCAAATTTCTTCACATCACAAGTGAAATACAGGCAGTGACTCGGTGGGTGGTACATCATATGTGCATAATTTGATTAAATACCAATGAGAATTAGTGTCTCTACGCACATTATGAGAGATACATATGAACGGTTGCATGCATCAGTGTATCTAGTTACTTAATGAAAGATACAGACGGTGAATGGAGCTTTCCAAATTTGGATTGTGCTCCTGGTACCTGGCTCATATGGCAGGCTGGAATCCATTCTGCAGTTTTGTTCGAAGGCCCCATTTCATGTTGAGTCCGACTAGACATTTTCATTTCATTTAGTACCACATGAGCCTTATCCAGTATCACCTTAAAAGAGTGAAGCAGCAACCTTAACATGTGAAATCCATCTCCAATTCATGAAAAGGGTCTCCTATGCTTTCATTCAAGGCAGCAGGTCAGACAACGTGACACCGATTTTAATTATCTTGTTGACAAAATTGATGACCTGTTCGGTTGACACGAATGGAGCTAAAAATAAATCATCCATTATTAATTCCTTTGAATGGCAGATAGCAGGTGAGAGTGTTTCATTACATTACCAAATGTGTAATATTATTATTATCTAGAAACGTAATGTAAAACGTTAGGCTTTCCACAGTTTGATAGAAGGAACTTAGGTGGCTTGAGTTTGATGTTTGTAATAATTTTCTTGCAGAAGAACTCATGAGTTTGAATATCACACTTATGATGTCCAAAAATGAACATCACAAATAGAACTCATGAGTTTGAATATCATATTTTCTAATTAAGTGTGGAAGAGTGATATTCAAAAATGAATTTGAACATCACATTTTCCGGCCTACTGTGGAAAGCCTTGTTGATGTGGATATGGACAATGATATTTGTCTAATATTGATTCATCAAAATTAATAAAATAAATTACATTTTTGCCCTTGTCGGTGTGTCTGTAGTTGTTAAGTAAACACCTTCCCCTTGAATAAGAAAAAGAATAAACACTTAAACTGGCTTAACCCAAACAATCATTATCTTAGCACAAAATGGTCCCCCAATTGATTCATCTGTATTGACTATGCCACAAGTTACAAACTTTGAGAAATCTAGCAGCTGCCCACAGCTCACACTCCCCCACTCGACACCCACAGGCGCCGAGAAGTTGATACAGAAGACGCAAATGGTGATGAAAATGTCTTGATTGCTTCTTCTCCGTTTGAACCACAAGGTACTGTTGGCTTAATCGGCTTCAAGTTCATGCATTTCTTCGATTTGGTAGATTTGGGTTTCAAGATCTGAAAACAAATAAGTCAAATCCAATAAAAAAACTTCACCTTTTTGAGGCCCGACATCAAAACCCAGAAGTTAATATCTCAAGTAGTTGACATTTTCTTCATTGTTAGGAGTTTTTGTTATCTGGGTACTTTTGTTTTGTGCTGGAAATTTGAGTTGAGTGGTTGCGGAATAAGCTTCTGGTTCCAAAAAATGTTGGGTGGATCCTCATTTTCCAGGAATGGAAGCTTTAGGAATTGGGGCCCTAATGCCCTTGTCGTGATTAGAAACTTGGGCTTCACTCTTTTTGTGATTGGAGTGGTAATCTTCACAGTAATCGCCGCCACCTACCAACCAGAAGACCCATTGTTTCACCCATCATCCAAGATTGACACAATCCTCACTTCCAAGACCAATGCCACTTTTCAATCAGATAACTCTGTGGCCACCACTGGTGAGAGGTTCATTACTCCTGATGAAACCGAAAATGCAAAGTTTATCAATATGACTGATGTTGCTAAGTTAACGGAGGGTGATAATCCGGTCACTGACGAAACTGCAGCTCCTAGTTGTGAGGGTGCTATAGATTGCCGGGACCCGGAAGTGTTCCATTTGATGGTGCAGACTACAATGCAAAAGTTTAAGGATATTCATTTCTATCGGTTTGGGAAGGCGGTGAGGGGGTCCGATGATAATACTTGTGATATGGCTTGGCGATTTAGGCCTAAGGAAGGGAAGACAGCTTCCTTTTACAAGGATTATAGGAGGTTTAGTATTTTGAAGTCTGAAAATTGTACTCTCAGTGTAGGTGAGATTGGAGAATACCACAGTGGGGTCAATGCCAGGAAGAGGAAGAAGAAGGCTGGGCTTCAGAAAGGTGGAATGACTGAGGTAAACTCTTTGCCAGTTGTTGGGGAGATTGTGAATGATACCCTTCCAGTGGTTGAGTCTGAAGGTTCGTTTAGTCGTGGTAAGTACTTAGTTTATATGGGTGGTGGAGATAGGTGCAAGAGTATGAACCATTATTTGTGGAGTTTCTTGTGTGCTTTAGGGGAAGCTGAGTACCTGAACCGAACTTTGGTCATGGAGTTGAGTATTTGCCTATCTTCGATTTACACTTCGTCGAATCACGATGAAGAAGGGAAGGATTTCCGGTTTTACTTTGACTTTGAGCATCTACGGGAATCTGCATCTGTACTAGATGCAAAGCAGTTTTGGACAGACTGGGAAAAATGGCAAAGGAAAGATTTGCTGAATCTTCATCTTGTGGAGGATTTTAGAGTCACTCCTATGAAACTTAAGGATGTCAAGGATACTTTGATTATGAGAAAGTTTGGGTCTGTGGAGCCAGACAATTATGGGTATAGGGTGTGTGAAGGGGAGACAGAGTCTGTTATTCAACGTCCATGGCATTTGTTATGGAAATCGAGAAGGTTAATGGATATAGTGTCTGCAATCTCATCAAGGTTGAACTGGGATTACGACTCTGTGCATATCGAAAGAGGGGAGAAGGCACAGAACAAGGAGCTTTGGCCTAACCTTGATGCAGATACTTCACCTAATGCGCTTCTCTCAACCCTGCCAACCAAAATTGAAGATGGAAGGAACCTCTACATTGCAACAAATGAACCAGACACATCTTTCTTTGATCCTTTGAAAGACAAGTACACCACACATTTCCTTGACGAGTACAAGGATCTTTGGGATGAAAACAGTGAGTGGTACTTTGAAACCACAAGGCTCAATAACGGAATTCCAGTTGAATTTGATGGTTACATGAGGGTGTCAGTTGATACAGAAGTGTTCTTGAGAGGCAAAAAGCAGATAGAAACATTCAATGATCTCACCAATGATTGCAAGGATGGTATCAACACTTGCAACACTGCGAGCAGCTAATCCCTACAAATTAGGTTTGAGACTTTTCCCTTTGCTACTTTGCCAATATCCACGTGTACTCTTTAGCTTTCCTTATGTGTTGCAGTTGAGGAGTTGTAAGCCTTAACTGATGATAGTTTTAGCATTGAGTAGCTTTGTTATGAGCTCTGTTCTTGTAGAAAAGCAACTATTGATATTTCATCACTTGGAATTTTGTAAGTCTGAAGTCGAACTTCACTTTGGGTTGATATTAGTCTCTATGTATTGAATCATGTGATCACTTGTTTAGCGTGGGGTTGTCTTCCAGATTTCATGTTTGTGCTGTTTTGGGTTGTTTCTTGATTTTTTGTTTGGCTCTAATCATCTTCGATAACATAGCCATCTTTTGTTGTTCTGGATTATCAATTTCTCTCTGATGCCAACAGAAATTTGAGTATTCTATGCAAAAATTACAAGCAGAGAATGTAAAACACCAACTTTCCATTCTCTCTTCCTCTATGCAAACATTACAACCTTTACCTTGATGGGGAACATACAAGCAGAGACCAAGACGGGTGTTCTGCATTTCTTCTTTGGGTAAGACAAGTGTTCCGATTAATAGGATTCTAAATCCGGGTATACCCACTGCGCATTTGCAACCTACAGAAAAATCGTGTGGGATGACTTGAATTGAATGAATACAACACCTGTAACTTGGGTGACAATGGTGCTTGAAACAGTAAGGAACAAACTAATATGACAATATATCTGTTGCTTACTGAAATTGCTATTAGGTATTATTAAAGAAAACAAATAGTTCCTGGTAACAAAAACTACTAGCCTACCATTACTAATTAAAAACAATGTGAACAAAGTAGTTGTGAAGTCCGAATTTGCAAATTACAGGCTATTATCAACAAAATGCCTTCATGTAAGAAAGGTCAATGATAACCTTCTCTTCTCCTTTATCTACATCCTCTTCTGATATAATAACTTCAAAGGAATCATAACGAAATTTCTCGTCAGTATACAGAACAAATACACATTGATCGGGCAAATATCATTTTCTGGTGGTCTTCCACTTCTTGATTGGAAACAAGGTCACCTTTCCGCCAGGAGTGGTAGTTCTCCTTTCGGCGGGTCGCAACATTGGAATGGTTACTTGCTGCTGATCTTTGTGTGCCTTTTCATCTGTAAATGGTTTCACTTCAAATGCACCTCTAGTGAAACCCCTAGCAACCTGAAGGATTACACTTCTATCAATGAATATCAATGCCAATGACGATAAAGCATCAAAAAGTCAATCCATCAACCAGTCGCATGAATCAGCTAAAAGCACCTTGAATTTTAAATTAATTGTTTATTTCCATAACAAAAGAGCAAGTTTAAACAGTTATTTTTATTTCTGCACTTTGAATATCATGCCACCATAATTCATGTACAGAAACTCAGATATTGAACAACCAAGAATACTCCATGATCACACGTACCTTTAGTAGAATCCAAACTTTGAGGGAACTACTCAAGAATGCAAGTTTTGTCTTTTTCCCAGAAGTTAAGTATTCACACATATTATGGTCAACTCTCAGAATAAACTTTGGCCAGGATTTGGGGTTCTCTGGGTCCGGTCTCTGTTCCATCATCGCCTGATAAAAGTTTGTAATATGTATTTTTGTCTAAGACATTGAACATTGAAATAACTGTAATTGCTGGAATTACTAGTAGGTAATGTACAATGGTTCTAAAGCCTGGAATTAGACTTTCAACTTTTGCAAGAAATGAATTTCCTCCATTTGAATTAATAAATACAAGAGAAGGTTTTTGTTTCTTTCTATCATGTTATATGTACACGATGCAATGCAAGTCTAGTAGTCTGAAACTTCACTTACCAGTGATCTAATAATTTCTTGTTCAATTTTAGAGAAGGAGGTCTCTAATGCTTCTACTCTCCCAGTGGCATGACAGCAAGTGCATGGTTCACTAATCATAAATGTCACACTAGGTCGTACCTGCCAACACATGTCATCATTTATCAGATTTACAATTAAAGAATGATTAAGATTGTGGATCACACTGATGCAACATACTCTCTTTCTTGTTATTTCCATGAGCCCATGCCTAGACAGTTCGGAGACCTTAACCATTGATCTGTCTCTCTCAACAGCCTTCTTAGCTTCTTCATAGACCAATCTCTTATTCGCTGAAAATAAGTATGTGCGAAAGGAAATTCATAAAATTTTTTTTGAAGTTCTCACAATAAAATCATAAGAAATTATTTGAAAAGAGTTTATAAAAATGCCTGCTTCCATTTCCTCATACAAAGTTACAAAACGCTGAGGATATCTAGACTTCTTTATATTCTAAAGGACATATACCATTCATCAGAATTTTGCTAAAAAGATATTAGGGGATCTTAACATTATATTCCTTAATATGTAGCAATTCTAGTTTGGATATGTGTGTTATAAGTTACAACCTCAAACCTACATTACTACCGGAGTGGCAAGATCTATCCTTACTTCTATACCTTATAGCTTAAGGCCATTCTATTTATGACTTTTGCTAGGTAGGTGCTATGTTGATTCTCTGCAAGTTAACATGAACAGCTATGGTATCAATCATAAATGGAACACATATATGCTGAAATATTAGCCTGTGAAGTCTCAAACCATTGCAAACAAATCACTCTGATGGGACATGCCCAAATATATCAATCACGCACATTTCACACAAGACGAGAGGAGAGACTTAAACTTACATTCATCACCCATATCAATAAAATCTACCACAATTATGCCACCAATATCTCTCAGTCGTAACTCCCTTGCAATCTGAAACACATTATTTTCAATCAAACAAGCACTACTAGGCTTCAAGACTTAGATGGAAAAACATGATAATCTTATCATAAACCTTGGAAAGAAAAGTACAGCATTTTTTGAACGCGCAAATGTGTCAAGAGTCATATCCTCAAAAAGGATATTAATAGGTATACATGCAATTGATTGGAAGATAATGGAGGACCAGCTTCTGTGATTTGTAGTTTAGACTTACCAACCATATAACTGACACTTCCTTTTCATTGCCCTTACAAACTTCCTCTTTTGTATCAGTTTGATAGTTTGATTTTATTTATAATAGGGTAATCAAATGATATGCAAGGACTCCAGTTATCTAACTCTACAAAATATCCACCTCAACCCAGTATGAAAAAATCAATTTCTGAAGTTGGTCAAATTTTGAAATACACACTGATAGCATAGTTCTATATCGGCTGGGTATTTGCAATGGGTTTAGTGCACCACAAAGGATGGGCCAGAATTTTTCCCTTTCCTTCATGGATGGAAAGAGCTGTGTGACTCCTATTATGGTATTGAGAGGGAAGCATAACACATCCCTACATCACTTGTATGTGGTATGAGTATACACATGGGCAACCTATCCGTCCAAGTTAATCTATCCATGTGTTTAATATGGTAGCATAGCACGTTACCGTGTTATAAGTTGACATAGAAGAAAACCAAAAAGGGGTAACAAATCAGTGAGCTATGTTACCTAACAGGAGAAATATAAATTGCTTATCCAGTCGTACTTGAAGTTTAGCATATAACATACCTGTTTGGCCGCTGCAAGGTTGACTTCTAAAATAGCTTTCTCCTGTGAAGTTCCTTGACCAAACATCCCATGTCCTCCATTCACATCAATAGAGACTAATGCCTCAGTTTGCTCTATCACTAACGAACCTCCTTTAGCAAGTGGAACTCTGTAAGTCGAGAGATGTGAACATCAACTCAACTAATTCTTCTCTTGAGAACCAGACCAAAAATAACAGAAAATGTAAAATATTAAATAAAAAGGAAATGGAGAATCAACTTTTAGTTCAGAACAATTGTCCTTGTAGCCAGAAGTACCTGAGAAACAGTTCAAATTCGTCCACAACTATTTTTCTATTGAGCCAAAGATAATGACATTGAACCTTCTGGCTACAAGGAACAAGCTCTAATAGGTGGCATCTAAGGTAACAAACACTAACATGTGGCTTAAGTGACAACTGAAAACTTTAAGTTATGTGACAATTGACAACTTTAAGTGATATCACCTGCCCCTCACCTTTTACTGAGCATGTTGTTGATCTCTTCTTCGATGTTAAATTCATCAAAAAGAGGAGTTCTTTTCTTATATAATTCAACTCGATCACAAAGATCAGGGGCCATCTCCTGAAGGTAGTTACTAACCTGGAAATATGGTAAGAGTTAACCCTTTAGTATTTCGTAGAAAATTATGAAACTAAAGTGCAGATTATCTCAGAAACCTAGTGACTAGTCCGCTACAATAAAGAAGCATAAATCATCAGAGATGCGCGGCAGTCAAATGTATGTCCAAAACCATGTTGCCAACTCCCCAACATAATGGATGGAAGAATTACAACATTCCTTTAGTATGACCCATTAGAAAAAGAAACAAAAATTCAATGCACTCACGCGCATTCCTCCCACCCCAAAAAATTTATGCATATTTAAGAAAAACTACTAAAGTAGTCATCTCGGAGTTTATGTCATACCTCATGATACGTCCTTGGAGAGTCAACTACCATTTTCTCAACCTGAAGCATGAACGACAAAGAGCATAATCAGGAAATACAACTGAGCAACATTCTTAGTAAAAAAAATTAAAAAAAACCATAAAAAATGCCACAAGCAATTAGAAGAATGACTTTAATATAAATAATAGAAATTCACCGTTTCATTGAAATAATCCTGGACAACTGAAAGCGTTTGACCCATTGCTCGATGCAAAATAACAGGAATGGCCCCTTCCACACCTTCATCTGCAGCAAGAGCTGCAGATTTAGCATGTTCTGTAATATCTTTCCACGTGGAAACTAGGCCTTCCAAATCCTTTTGCAGTTCCTCTAAAGAATGACCAGCAGCAACCGTCCTCACAGTCAGACCAAAACCTGGAGGCTGCAAAGTTTTGGCTATGACTTTTAATCGTGTACGCTCTACACCAATGATTTTTTTGGAGATTCCAATTCTATTGCAACGAGTTAATAATATCTGCAAGCCAAGGGACTCATAGGTGTTTATATATTCATAAAAAACAGATTAAAGAGCAATTAAAGCCTAAGGAGGCCAAGGTTGAATGTCAACATACCCAGAATCTGCTTTTTAATTTTGGATAAGCCGTCAGTGTGGGGCCTTTTGAACCCAACCCCTCTTTGACAACTTGTACAATAACTTTAGTGCCTTTCTGAACTACAGCCCACTTGTTCTCATTAGTTCCAACATTTGCATCGTTCTTCTTGTTTTGGAGGTGAGACACCTGAGAATTGCTAAAGCCATTTGTGGCAACGGGAATGGCACTAGCATTACCTCCTATATGATCAGCTTCTACTTCACCATAATGGAGTATACTACCATTCATGCTTTCCTTAACATCCGAAACATCAAATTCGTCTTCAATTTCATGATCATCATCATCTTCATCATCTTCATTGTGCATTGATTTTACAAAATCATCATGAGAGTTGATTTCAATGATGTCATCAGTCACTTCATAATCAACCGAAATCCGTTCATTTTCATGGGCATTCATGTGCTCATTGAACATATGGCTTTCAGCTTCTGTTTTCTTTGTCCTACGAAATGGCGGGAATGCAAATGGCTCTCTGTTTTGTTTGATGTCCATCAACGATGGTCTAGAATTCCCAATACTAACAAATGCACCGCCCATATGGGGGACAAGTTTCGAAACCACCCCTAGATACACGCTATCACACTGCACTGCACTTTTAACTGGTTCCAAAAGTAGCTCAACCAATTTCCCATATTCGAGTAGAGCTATCCTTTGCATGGTACATATGGAAGAATTAATCAGTATGATGGTAGAAACAGGCTCCTTCAAAATCAGATTATCCTTTTCTTCGGGCAACAAGTTTCCTGCATCTTCCAAATTTTCCACCTCATCTTGTATACTCTCATCCTTTTCTGACACATCAGATCCCATCCTATCCTCAGGCACAAGAGAGAAGAGAGGTGATTGGATTAACCAAGGTTCCTCAACAGGATGATGCCTTTCAGTTGAAGAACTATCAGAAACTGAGCTCTTTTGACTGATATTATTCACTGCACGGTCGCCATCATTGTAAAGATTATCCTCCATAGGTTCAATAAAGAACGAGTCCAACTCTAGTATATCAATATCAGAAATTAAGCCTGTGTCAGTAGCACTTGTAGTAAGTTTGCTATCAGAGCATAACTTGCTCTTCTCCGTAGGAAGATTTAAGACTGGATTTGATTCCATTTTGAGGTATTTCATAATCTCATCTTCATCTGTCAAATCACTGGAAGCATTTGAGTGTTCAGAAACATTTCAAGGAAGGAGATTGTATATACCAAAGCCTTAAGATGGATATTTACCTCTAGCTGGAGCTGAGAATGAAGGTTGTATTGGAAGATATGACTCCTCTATCCATGACCCCCATGAATTGATTGGGGATCTTGTGGTATCAGTCCTCATCCATGAATCCCTCACTATAACTTTTCCACGTTGTTTGACAGATTGGGGTACCGATAGAGAATATTCAGGTCCAGGTCTCCAAATGATATCACATGAAGGCCACGTTTCTCTCCTTATAAAGTAGTTATACTTAAAATTTACACCACCAGCAATCTGTCAAGCAGGACAGGATGGATAAAGGGGCACCATACCAAAAAAACAAAACAAAACAAAGAAATAGTGGAAAAGCATCTTTCTAACTATCTTTCACTGTGTCTCTTTATTCGTTTCCATTGAAAAGGAATTCTTCAACTACAAATCCTATCATATTACACCAACATTTGTGTGGGTGTTGTTGTTTGTTTTCATTTTTATAAGTTTCCAATTGAAACAAGTAAAACCAACATAATTATGTGCTCACGTGAGCAGCTATTTAAAACTACCTTGACTTCAGCCTTCCATAAGTTCCTGTGTTCCATAGGAGACATCAGTATAGCAATCTCCGGTTCCCAGCAGCCAAGAGCAGTAGGGTCCCCAGTTATGTACAGAAACTCACCAGGTACTAGGTCAGCCTCTACAGTCCACACTATCTTTCGCAATCCTTTAAGAACAGCATTTGAATTTCCTGAAAGGATGATGTGAAACATTAATGACTAACTAAGATTGCCTATCATTGAAAGCAACATTTGAGATTAGAAATGCTATTGTTCAGAACAGTGAAGCATATTGCATGCCAATTACATCTCTTACTGATTTTAACTTCTTCACATTCTTATAGTTGTCAGTGCGAGCATATATGAGGATGTTAAGTAAAATCTGTAGAAAAAATACAAAGAAATATGCATGTTATTTTACTCTGGGGAGATGGGAGATGGGGTAGGGGGAAGTCTTCATTGGAACAAATGCCTACAGAGAGGGAAACTAATAGGTTAAGATTACAATGAACTGAAACCAAATAAGGAACCGTAATCCAAATGTATTAATGTAAAAGCAAGAAAATAGATGCAGCCAATCTTGACGGTAAGGTCCGCATCAGCAGACAAAGAACATGAATAAGGTAACTTCCTGATGGTTTCTTAAAGGATTAAAGCCACAGAGTAACATTTGAGTCCCTATACTTCTATGTTTCAGTTTTCATTTTGATTTGAGTAAAAGTAATAGAGACAACATTACATATTGTATTCGAAAGATACAACTTCATAACAAGAGGTTCAAAAACAGGATTTTACCTTTCTCCAAGGACATCATAGGAGAGCTTAGGAAAGAACTATGCTTCGCCACACACAGAGTGAATCTGAAAGCATTTCCGAGGGGTACGTGGTGGCAAATGTACCTGATTTGATACACCAAATTATTATATCTTCCCACAGAAAAATAGAGATGGAATTTTAAGTAAATTAACATAAGTATCATTTGCGGCATTTCATCTTCTCCTGAGACACATACACACACTGAAGTTTTTAATAGCATGTGCTAATAGGAGTGGATGAGCTACTACCATTGGTTTTTAATTTGGTAAGCCAAAATTCATCTTCTGATAAGATTTCATCTACCAAAAGAAGCATGCACAAACAGGTCAGATCAACTACTACCACTGAAATTTCTAAGTGGAACCAATGCCTAGCACTTGATCGGAGCGGTACACAACCGAAAATCACATTTTTCCAAGTTCCTTCTTTTTTAGTTTCTATGTACAGAGAGGGAGTTTGGCACATTATCTACAACCCATCCTTTCCATTTTGTTACATGTAATGTAAACCATCAGTTATGCTAATCGTCTGTCGTATGCTTTCTGGTCATTCAATTAACAAAAGTACACGAAAGTAATAGCACTGGATGATGAGTAAGTCAATTAGTGATAAAACTCGTTTAAAATTATATCACACACAATTCCTCATCAACTCATTGTGATTTCTAAGAGTCTATTGAAACTAGACTTTCGACCGCGTACAATATGGGACAAGCATTGCAAGTTTATCAATGCCGAAAATTTAAATGACTCAACTGCTTCACTCGGGTCTGCAGCAATTAACAAGTCGGTTTCAGAACAGCTAGAACACATAAGTGCAAGAAGCATAAGCACTTCATATTCAACAAAGACAGCAACTTTCCATTTTCAATCACAATTCACTCGAAACCAATCAAAACCCAGCAAAACTGAGAAGCACAAAAACAACTAAAAACAAACTTGAATAGAAAATGTGTGCTAATGTGTATGAAACTTACGGCGACAGAAACCTCAGGCTAACGGAGCGAACAAGCCAAGAGGAGAAGTGGGTTTGCTGGCCGAGAAGGCGGTGGTGCTGCCGCGGCCGAGCCCGAACTTCCGGGAAGTCCATGAGCCGCCGGAACTCCAGTGCAGCTTCAGTGGAGCAGGGACAGTGAAAAGCCACGCAGGGCGGTTCTGGGTTGGTAAATTCGGACTGGCCAAAGGGGCAGTTCCGTCATTTGTTGGGTGTTCGAGAGCTTCAAAGCTGAAGGCTTTTGAGACTGCGGAAACTGGATAGAATGAAACTTTTCGGCTTTGTGAGTTGCGGGGAAGAAGAAGAAGAAGAAGAAGAAGAAGAAGATAGAATACGATATGGGCTTGGCGCCTTTGGTTCCCACGTGTGAATGAGACTCTGGATGATTTGGCTTTGCTTTTTTGGGTTTCTTTTGTGTGTTGTTTTCAAAGGTTTTTATCCTTGAATTTGTTGATTTGTGTGGGTTCAATGGAGGCTTGGGTGATCGATTTGGATATGGAAAATGGGTTTGATGTTTTCTTGTTAAATGTATGTGCCATTTGATGTTGTAAGCTTATCCTATTACATAATTCCGATTCACTGAATTCGAATTGACAATCTGACAACATAACATGTTAAACTATCTGATAACATAATATTAACTTCGAAAGATAACCATGAGACGTTTGAAGTTTCAACCCTACTTTCTCAAAGATAAGCCTTCTTCCTCGGGAAAAAGGGCATTATATGTTCTAAGTTTGAATCCTAGTAAGATAAGTGTCAAGTTTCAAGTCTCAAGTTTGAACCCTCCTTTCTCAAATACAAGCTTGTTTTCTTGAGAGAAATGGGCATTATTTGTTCCAAGTTTCAACCCTAGTGACCTACTTACCTCAAAGTGTTTATCTTTTTATTTGTTGATCTGTAGGCTAAATGGAAGTCGGGTGATTGGCTCCGAAAATAGCTAAAGGTTTTCCTCTCCAACGTATGTTATATTTTTAAATTATCAATGCACACTATTTAAAATTCAATATATTAAATTTTTTTACGGTCTATAACATGTCAGATTGTCTCTTTAAAAAAAAATTTATAAGTAATAACCATAGTATATTTCGACCTTACTTCCTCAAGGAGCCTAATATACCTCTTTTGAGAATTGACTTTTTAACAAACGAACTTCTAGTCCATGGAGGTTTATTACTTCTCAAGAGATAGTTGGGAAGCTTGGGGATAAGCTGTCTTTTGGCATGTGCATGAAATAATTGGCACCTCTGATTAGGTTTGAGAAAGACCTTCGAAATCAAACAGTCAAACTCCTTCGAGTACGGGGAACACCAACCAGCAAAGTTGGACTTGGTTCTACTCCTTCCTTTGGCAGTTAGTTTGAGGCAAGACTTCACATGAATGATCTTAGATTGGACAAAAGGGCCAAGCCTAATGATGGCTGCTATTAATGTTGAAACTGCTGCCATTTGGAGGAGACTCATTCACTTTATGTAAAGTTTGTCGAAAGCATAAGAACATGGCATAAGATGGGAGTACTCAAGGTGCTTTTTATGGCCATTATCAGTTTCCATTGGCTAGGACAATTCTTTTCTTCGTGATCAACTTCTCCTAAACCCAGAGTAGAATTTGGCAACTATAACCAATTTTTCTGCCTACATTTATTGTGCAATAAGGACTGCAACTCGCACGGACATCGCAAATTAGAAAGCCGACACCTCTTAGTCTACTGAACTTATCTTTCTAATGTCGCAGTTGGTCCCCAAGTTCGAATTTTTCATTTTCCATGTAACCCTTCAGCCATCCAACTTCAAATCTGCCCTGATATTATTGATCCCTCTGGCATGTTCCTTTCACCCCCATCAACTCTTTCGGCAGTTACGATGGAATTTACTGCATTTGAATGTGCTTGAAAGGAAACGACTTTATTACTATTTTTATCACTTTCTTTTGTCTCAGAAAAGCACAAGAGAAGAGCAAGGACCACAATGATAACGTTATTTCAAAGGGGGGGTCCTCTCTTTCATCAACCCACATTTCTACATGCTTTGTGTTGTCTTGTAGTTATTTCTCTCCAAGGTTCTGATTGAGTACTCAATTGAATTGATGCTTCATTAGTTCTTGCT
This sequence comes from Spiraea crenata, assembly GCA_033992175.1. Taxonomy (NCBI): domain Eukaryota; kingdom Viridiplantae; phylum Streptophyta; class Magnoliopsida; order Rosales; family Rosaceae; genus Spiraea; species Spiraea crenata. Next base: position 1,693,510 of record JAVBHV010000019.1, read on the forward strand.
TTGTTTCCTCTCTTTGATAAACCTCCCTCTAGTTTCACTTTGCTTGATGTTAACGGAAGAGAATTGAATTCCGGGCTCTTTGTGAGTGATTTTGGAATCTTCAGTTGGAGATTAGGATGCCCTTCATTAAGAGAGAAGCAAACTTCACATCTCTAGACAAACAAACACTGCCCTCCCAAAGTGACATAACTTATGCGTTAAAATCTCAAACAGTCCACCTAATAATATCGATTCATTACATTTTCCCAGACTAATTTAGTCATTTAAGCCAACTAAGCATGATCTCAAAACTCAGCGATTCCAGAGACTCCAAGCATAAGGATGATTCGGCTACATACACTTCATTTAACAACATTCGAAGTAAATCATGGCACAAATCGAACTCAAAAGGTGAAAGTAGATATGTAAACTTCAGTAATCTCTTAATATGTACAGCAGTAAAAAATTTGGTCTATGAGACTCATCCCCAACACATTATCGCGGATTAACTCGCACGTAACATAGGTAAACAACACTCTGACCAGCCGTTGCATTCTTGTAAAATACCTGTACACTAAACGCTGTACATGAAATCTCCTGGATTTTCATGCTTGTAAATGCTCACCAAAAGCAGGGTGTTTCCTCCCCAGGCACTAGAGGAGTCCTACAGAGAGGGCATGTGATGTTCCAGTAATTCAGCCACTTCTCCAAGCATGCGTTATGAAAAATATGGCCACAGGACAAGTGATTTATCTTTGATTCGGGCTCGAACTGAGTTAGGCAAACTGAGCATTCCTGTTCCGGCTGCTTGGAGCAACACACAGCGTCAAATCGAAGTGCTGGCATACGGCTCCTGATGTCCTCAATGTAATTAGGTGACGGACTCACACGAAAGTCGAAAGATTCTGAGAAGTCTTCTGTAGAGTCTACTGATGGGGACGAAGAAGATGGTGAGAGACGAATACCAACTATCTGCAGGATTGATCGGATTATGCCTTTGACAATGGAGATTGATAAGGCTGTGTTCACTAAAAGCACACACAGAACTCCTTCTGAGGGAGCTGGGAGACTTGAGAGACCCATTTTATCGAAACAGATCTTCTGAGGGGATCAGATTTACAAGGATGAATGTGTTTCAAACACTGGTCGGTCCAAATTCAGCTAAATATATGTCAAAAATGTCAATCCAATCATGTAAAGATGAAATGTCACCGAAATCTGCTTGGTATCCAACCTGGAATACAACAAAGAGAAGACATTAGAGTCCTATATAGCGAAGAAGGGATGCTGAATCTCATTAAGCATAAAGCTCAAACTTTCCACTGTATAATTGGTATTCAACATAAAATCAAATCCGATAAAGTGAAAACAATCTTTACAAAGAGTCAAAACCAAACCAGATCTCTGGCAAACCTACAAACTACAGGGACTCAAAAAGCGTATGACCCTCACAAAAGCTAAAATTCAATTTCTTAAACTTCCTTATTCCCCTAGTGCTACCACAATGTGTGAACATGCAACTGAGATAACCAAGTGTTCAAAAGGGTCATTAATATCTATGAAGAGCAGAACCAACATCCCCCAACCCAACACAGTCATTAAACTTCTTTGATTTAGAGAAGAGCTTCTTTCATCATCAAGATCTATCAAAAGATCAAAACAGAAGAACAATAACCCAATCAAACATAATCCAGATAAAGCAATCAACTTGATCTCAACACACAACCCAATTTCCAAACCCCAAAACAGCACTTACCCAAATGCATCACAAAATGACTTGAGATCTATAAATTTTCACACAATCCCTCACAAAACCATTAGAATCCCATCATTCTATTGCCAGAAGCGAAAAGGAGCACTTTTGAAAAGAACCCACAGATTGATGATCAAATACACAGAAAACAAACTCCATAGCTTGAATTGTGGTTAAAGAAAACATCATCAGAACTTACCAGCAAAGCTTGCTTGTTTGGAGCTCAAGCTCAGAGGAAGCTGAAGAATAATCTCAAAATTCTTGGGATTTTAGGTAGCAGTCACAACAACACAAACATAAAAATATACATAGTTTTGTTTGACAATGGCTGCTCTGCTTGAGCTGTGTCCTTCTCTCTATATATATATAGCGAAAGGCAGCTGCCTAGCTAACCCATGTTTCATAATCATGGTTAGTCTTCCGTCTTTCCCGGACTCCAATTTCACTTAACCATGGTTACTTTATATCGACATCACTTGTTTACAGACTTTTTATCCTGCTTTTTTCCATTTTCATACCTCAACTTACATGTCTTTTTTGGCTAATTTGATCATATATTTACATGACGCTCCTTTTTTTTTCCTTTACAGTAAGCCAGCATCATAATTGGTGCAATGGAAATTGTACAACATTCATGCTCATGCGAATGTCATCGTACGTTCACTAAGGTGAAGTGGATTACGTGGAGAAATAGGACTAAGACACAAAATTCATGCCGAATGATTATATATGTTGTGTTTTAACTTAACGTGTACACTAACTTTTGACTTGTAACTCTTATTTCTGAAAGCAGAAAGAAGTTTCATGCCATAAGTTTCTATATTTATATAAGTAATCTCATTTAACCTAAGTTATGATGATTCGAATGTGAATGCATATTCTCATTTAACCTAAGTTATGATGATTCGAATGTGAATGCATATAATAAAGTATAATTACATTAATACTTAGGATAAGTCTGTATTTGTCAAAATTTCCGCTTCAAAAGAATATAAAAAATTATCACTTTTTGTTTCAGCAAAAATACTCAGAAAGACTTGCGTACTCTTGAATAAACAATTGTAGAAGTTTAGATATATAGACTTTTCATTCAGGGGCGTGAGATGATATTATTATATCCCAGCTCGACTATGATGGAGCTTACAAACTACGGTCGAGCTTACAAGTGGTAAAATAACACCAATATTGGTGTGGACCATTTGATCATGTTACTCCATGGGTGGGTAGAATGTGTAATATTCCAGCTTTCTCATATCTTCATTGATACATGGACAAGTGTCATTGGATTTCTGTGATTACATGTCCTATATTCACCGATGTGTCCCCATTTGTACAATCTCAGTCTATGTGTCTACACATATCTTGGTGTGCTTGCAAAACTCAGCCCTCTTATTGAAAGCTGGTTCTTGCCAACGTGTCGTTTTTCCTAAGGAGATCCAGCAAAAAGACATGGTATAGTGGGCCAATGGAGTGCCCCCAATGATCAGCGCCACTGCCCACGTGGCAGCAAATGGTATGTGAATTCGCCATGGACCATGTGATACAAAGCTTTTGGAAAGTTTGGATGAAGATGAACCCGCTTTTTAGTGGGTAACTTTCACATCTCATGGATTCTTCTTTTCCCAATTTGATACCTTAGGGGAGGGAGTGTCTTGTAAGTTACATTTTGTGCATTTAGGGTGATGGAATCTTGAATTGATACCAGCATAATGAGAAAATATTGTCACTTTGTTTGGTAAATGGGAACTATGGAGTGGGTTATCTAGGCACGCAAAGCAAAAGACCAAACGCGCTATAGTGAAGATATGAGAAAGATGGAATGTCATCATGTTTGGTTTGTCCACATGTAAGAAATATGGTTTGTTTCTAGTTATAACATTATGCCTTATTTATAATGTAATTCAAAAGACAGAAGATTATTTGATTAAATCTTATAAACAACGTTATTATGCAATATAAATAGAAATGCAATTGAATTTATTTTGGGTAAACATGTGCGCAAGTTCCAAAAATTCAATTAGATTATTGACTAAATTACATTTTACCCCACAAGATTTGGAGATCAACATCATTTTAAACAAAAAGGTTTTGGGTTCATCAACCCACCATCGTCCCTTCTACTGAGTCATCTTCCCGTGACCACCGCCACCGTAACTTGGCTAAATTCGCGATTCATTTTCCATAAACAGTATGTCTGTTCCGCCCTATTATGATTCAAGCCCACTCAGTTTCGTCTCCCGCAACCTCCCTTTGCCTCTCGACCTGTTCAATGTTGTTTCGTCCATGTATGGTGACGATGACGAGGGTTTAGTATAGTTTCGTCTGACTCCATTTTGATTTTGAGTTTCTGGTAGGGGTGGGCGTTTTAAACCAAGAACCGATCCAATCCGAACCGAAAAAATCCGAGGTGACTAAAAAAGTCAACATCCAAGATCCAAACCGCACCGATCCAAATTTTAATGGATAAATTCATGGATTTTACTTCATAAAATCCGATCCGATCCGAACCGATCCGAAATAATATTAATATATATTTTATTTTATTAATTTACACATGTCATAATATTATTGGTGTATATTTTATTAAATTACACATGGTTTATTCAATCATGTAAATTATTATGGTAGGAAAGAAAGCTTATGAATCATGTGTAGAGGAGAATATTTTCTATTACATGATTTCATTGTCTTAGGAAGGTAATTTCTTTCTGTTTGTGTGCCTTTACTTATAATAAATTGTTTTTAAAGTAGGATGACCCAACACCGCACCTTCCAACTCAACTATTGTAGTCTTGATGGTGGTATATTTATTTGAATTACGAAACTTGAATTGTACGATTCGAAAATTTGAATTCGAACCGTGATCCAAACCGAATTAGTTGGATTTGGATGATGTTGGATCAAATTATTTTTATCTCTAAATCTGATCCGATTTGATCCAATAAATATTTATGGTTTGGTTCTTGGTTTTTAGTCAAATCCAATCCAATCCGATTCATGCCCACCCCTAGTTTCTGGTTTTGGGTTTTGATGGGTTGTATAGTTGTAAAGTTTGATTCTTTGGTTGCTTTTGATACTTGAGTTCTTGTCAATTTGAGTTTTTATTTTTATTTTTTATGATGATATTTAAATTGATACCATATGAAAAAATAGTTATCTAAATTAATGAGATCAAAGCCTTGTGATTTAAATTGACGTTGACTCCCAAATTTTATAATCAACAGTAATAAGTTAGATTACAAAATAATGGATGTTTTGAAGTACAATAATGTGTAAGAGATATCAACGGCTCAGTGTGTGTGACGAGTCCACATTCCAACGTACAAATCACAATTTCTGTTAAGTTAATATATGCCTGATATCATACAGTAGTCCATAAAATACCTTGGTAAAATCCTTTGGTCAAGTAATGCTAATGCTATAATGTCTTAAGAATATTCGATGTGTGAAAACACTGAGAATATTAACTTCAAGAAAATGGAGGTGGACTAGACTAGATTGGTGACTCGAACTAATGGCTGTTAGCTGGTGCGCATATAGAAACGGACATGGACCTGCACATGCAGAGTTTAATTTGAATATATAACCTGAAAAATATGCCTGAGAAGTTCAGAAGCTTGTAGATCAAAATGATCAATAATACACACATATTTCCGACATGCATGAAGCACATATTTTATATAAAATATTTTTCAGCCGATAAACTTTGTCTCCATGTCGTGGATAGAGTGGAGACCCGAGATTCTGGTTGTCTCATTCTACACCAAGCTATACTTTCCTAATTACATATGCATTACATGAACGATGACAAATGCAATATATGCATATCGGCACCTTATTCGCATATACTTCGATCTGTCATGCGAGGATGGAAGATTGTTCCACGTCGGAAAGTAGAAAATCTTTGCAAGACGCATAATTGGTTGAATTAATACTTTTATTATCAATGGATTCTAATTAAACTCAATTTTCTTAATTAAAATATCAGAGTGAGGTTTTTTAGGTGTGCGCTCAATGGTCACAAGTAATCCTTTCGTCACAAAATGTGGGAATGTCTCACTTTATACGGTCCAAAGGTTGTGATGTGAAAATTTGAAGAGTGGCATGAAACATATGAGTACAACTTCTCTAGGGAAAAAAGAGGTGATGACCAATGAGTGATGAGAGGCTTGTGTAGTGGCAAGTTCATTGAACTTTAGCTAGGTGATAGGGAAAAGCCTGAAAATGATATGGTATCAGGTGATTTTCACGTGCTCATCCATCTCTTATCTGCAAATTTTGTCTATTACCCATTTTGCAATTTTGCAAAGCCCACGCCTGTTTGTGACCATCTTGGCTGCGTGAGAGTACTCTTTGGTATACTCTTTGTTATAGTGTGTTCATTGTCGTTTTTTGCGACATATACCCGAACCATTTGGGGAGGTGGTGGGGCGACTTCCATAAAGAGTAAGATATTATTTAATTTGTATGCTTAGAACACGTTTTCATTGGTCATTAAAAAAGGCTATAACTGTGTTTTTTTTTTTTTTTTTTTTTGAGGAGAAACGATGAAGGCTATAACTTAGTTGGCTTGGCTCCAGTTTTTCTCTTTATCCACATATACCCGAACCATTCAAAGAGATGATATGCCGAGTTATGTAAAGAGAAAGATTCAATTTAATTTGTATGCTAAAAACACGCCTTCTATGGTCATTAGAAAGGATATAACTTAGTTGGTAATAATTTTTCTCTCTACCGTTAAAACATGTCATTGTTTCACAACACTTGGATTTGATCATGTGCTTGTGAGAGAAGAGACAATTTTATTTGTGGGTCCACTGCAAAACGAGAGAGATATGAGAGAATCAGAAGCCCGCGCCAATGAAGACGGCGAGAACTAGTCCTCTTCTGAATTGTCGTTGTCGATCGCAAGACCTCCCTCTTTGACAATCGCCTCGCCAAGGCACTCTTCAACGCCTGACATTTCAATTTGAAGTACCAACTCAAGTTCAGGCTGTGGCCGTCAAACACGTCAGAATCTCCATCGCGGCCTTTGATTTCCAATCTAAAATGGTCGTCGACACCTCCAAGAGTGAGTGTTTGGAACACATACAGGGGTGTATTCAATTAAGATTGTAAAAGATTGATACGACCTGTTCCGAAAATTTCCCAAAACTTTGTGAAATGACCAAAATACCCTTATGGGTCAAATGGTTGACTTGGATTAGTACGAAAATCCCCTATCCAATATTATATTCTATGCGAAGAGCTCGACGATACAAATGCGTCCGAAGAGACGGAATTGAAATCCGAGTAGTAACGAACAAGTTATGAACGAAAAACGAATATGCGATGTAGTGGGTTGTGACACGTGGCGGGCCAGGATTGGCCAATGCCACAGTGTCAGCCCATTATTGGCGGTTACTGTTTTGCGGTTATAAAACCCGGACCAAACCCGTGGGTTTCCCAAAACCGCCGACGCAAATCGCCACCATCGACCACCTTCCGGCCACGAATCGGAGAAAAGGAGCTCGGATTCTTCTTCCCCTCACCGAGACGAACTCGGAACACCAAAGATCGGAGCCAGAAGCCGTCGGAATCGCCGGCAACGAGCTCGACGGAATCAGCGAGCTTTCCGGTGTGATTCCGGCCAGCACAGTGAAAGGTAAGTTCTGAAACCAAGATTTTTGGATTCCTTGGATTCCGTAGATGCGTTTTGATATAAAGATCGTTGAAATTGGTTGAGAAATGAAGAAGTTATGGTTTTTGGATCTCACCGGAATAGTGCCGTTGGAATCTGGAAAATTCCGGCGACTGTAGCGGCGGCGGCACAACGGAGCAGATGAACTCACCGGAATCTGGAATTCTCCAGATTCCGATGAGTTTTTCCGCGCCGGCACGGCGGCGATGACGTGAGTTGCCACTACAGTGCCACGTGGTTGCCACGTCAACACCGGAGTGCTGACGTCAACAAACATTGACCGGCGTTGACTGGCCGTTGACCGGCATTGACCAACCACTTTTCTGAGTGGAAATGACGTTCCGGATCCAATGGCGAACTCCGTTTTGCCATCGGAGATACGGTTTTACCCCATTTGAGTAAAGTGTGGAGAATTAGGGTTTTAACGATTATTATTATTGTTTCGCGTGTTAATGGTTATTTATTGGGATTGTTAGGTGATCAGTTCCCGAGGAACCGGCGTAATCAACCCGAGCCAACAAATGACGACGACGACGATCGCCCGGCCTTTCTGTGAGTGGACGAGTTTTGGTTTTAAAGTATTGTTTGAGCATGCTTTTTATTCATGCTTGCGTATATATGTATATACGATATGATTGATGTGTTTGTTGAACCTATGCGGGTGGGTTGATGCTGTATGGTTTGTGGTGCATGCTATATACGTATATGCTTATTTGGTGGTTATGCTGGTTATTGTTGGTTAGGGTATGCGTATTACCTGATACTGTTAGTATGGTCCTCTTACCCTTGCCAATTGGTAGTGTGTAGGGGTGGCAAAAAAACCCGACAAACCCGATCCGACCCGATGCCCAACCCGTGTCCATACCCGATTTTGCCCAACCCGATTTAGTCCCTACCCGAAAAGTCGGGTTTTTTGCCCAACCCGATAATTATAGGGTTCGGGTTCGGGCTTGAAAGTTGAAACCCGACGGGTACCCGACCCGACCCGATATAATTTATATATATATATGGTTTAATTTTATAAGGTATAATACATTTCCTTCCGCCCGCCTCCAGTCCTCAACCCAACCCGACGCTCGCCTCCGTTCGTCGATTGTCGCCCTCCTCAAGTCCCTGACTCCGCCTCCGTCTGTCTATTGCCTGCCTCCAGTCGTCGACCCAACCCGACGCCGGCCTCCAGTCGACCAACCCGTGCCTCTGTTCGTCGATTCCCGCCGGCCTCTAGTCCCCAGACTCAGCGCCGAACGAATTCGTTCTTCCCAGACTCCGCGCCGAACTAATTCGTTCTTCCCAGACTCCGCGCCGAACTAATTCGTTCTTCCCAGACTCCGCGCCGTCGTTCTGATTGTGTTGGGGTTTTTGATTTTGTTGGGGTTGATGACGTTTTTGTTGGGGTTCTTGATTTGGTTGGGGTTCTTGATTTGATTTTGTTGGGGTTGTTCCGGATTTGAACGTGTTTTCTTTGATTGTATTTGTTCTGGTTTTGCTCTTTGATAGATCCACGGAGTTTGTTCAGAATGGCGTCGGGTTTAGCTCTCCCAACCCGACCCGACTCGGATCGGGTCGGGGTACCCGACCTCTGTCGGGCTTGGGCTTGGGCTGTAAATGGAGAACCCGATCCTTCTCGGGTCGGGACTCGGGTTGAGTGTTTTCAGGTCGGGTCCCAACCCGATTCCACCCCTAGTAGTGTGAATACAGTCTCCTTGCCAATTGGTAGTACCCTGTACATTGGTATTGTGAATATAGTCTCCTTGCAAATGTTCTCTTACCCTTGCAATTGGTAGTGTGAATACACTCGCCTTGCCAATTGGTAGTACCCTTTACATTGGTAGTGTGAATACAGTCTCCTTGCCAATGTGGATCACGACCGTAGATTCTATTTGTTTGTAACGGGTAAAGTTATCTGTGTGATTGTTTATTGTCCCCAATCGTGTGGAGGATTGGGTTGTGCTGTATGGTTGTTTTGGTATAGCTGTTATTATGTTTTATAAATGTTTTACACTGATGTTTATTTTCCCTGTCCACTCACCCTTGTTTTGTGCCCCCTCTGGACTTGATACTGTTGAGCACCACAGAGACGAGCGGCAGGACTCAGGATAGCTCTGCTCAGTGTCACAAAGAGTGGGAGTCTCTTTGTCGTCTGTGGTTGTCAGACTTGCGTATGTCGTTTGTTGTATTATTCCACCTTTGGGCTACTGCTGTATAAACTTGTTTCTTCCGATGTATATAAGCTCTGATATTGTGTTTACTGTTAAGTTGCCGGGCTACGACCCTTTGTTTACTTTTGTCGTTTATTTTGGCGTTTTGTTGTCTTCTTTTGGGGTTTCAAGCTTCGTCACTTTTTGGGGGTGATGGCCGCACCTCCCGAGCCCACATTTTGGGTCGGGGTGTGTCAAATATTTTTAAAGAGTTACAAAGTCTTGCGGATTTTTAGGATTTTATATTTTTAGGACTTTTATTTGTGGATTTTTAAGAATCATGATGTAAGAATTTTTCATCAATCTTGTATAGGATTTTAACGGATTTTAAGGACTTAAAATGTGGCACGTCTTCTTCTTCCCTTTGCTGCTCTCTTTTGGTCTGCACAACATCACCGATGTTGTCATCATACTCAATATCCCAAAAAGTCACCATCAGAGGTCGTCGGTAATCACCCCAAAGCCTTAAGTGAGGAATCCCGAGATGATCAGCAAGTTGAAAATTGATAGTGAAAGTTTTGACAAAAGGGCAAGTTTGTCACAATTAGTAGAGGAGGGAGATGATGGTGGCGGAGCTTATGGTAGTGGTGACAAGTGTGGGGGGGCTCCTGGTGGTGGTGGTGGTGATTAAAACTGGTAGTAGTGGTGATGTTGGTGGTGGTGACAAGTTTGGTGGGGGGCTTATGGTGGTGGCAGTGGTGATAGAGGATGGTAGTGGTGGTGAAAAGTGTGGTAAGGGACTCATGGTGATGGCAGTGGTGGTAGAGGACGATGTGGTGACAAGTGTGGGGGGGGGGGGGGGGGGGGGGAGGGTGGTGATAGAGGATGGTGGTGAAAAGTGTGGTGGAGGGCTCATGGTGGTGGCGGTGGTGATAGAGGACAATGGTGGTGGTGAAAAATCCTTCAAAATCTTAGAGAGAATGGAAAGATTGTTTACAGCACAAAATACCCTTTAAAGTCCTTCAAAATCCTTAATTTTATAAAATGATTTGAAATCCGTTAGTTTTCGAATACAACTAAACTTTTAAAACTTGTAAAAAAGTCATTATGGAACACCCTCATATTTTAAGGGACTCTTTAGAAGTCTATCAAAGACTAAGTTGAATATCTCTAGACTTTATATGCTCTTATAAAGTTCTTATTCAATACCTATGAACTTTTTAACTTCTTAAAAATGCTTTAAAATCTGAATCCAATACAGCCCTGATAGAGGAAGCAGAAGACGTCATGGAGGATGATGAGGCCAAAGACAAAGTGGGCGATGGCGAAGCGAGGTTCTAGCTCTTACCCGCACCGCACCCGCACCCGGGTTGATCAAATTATGCATCATCTTCAACCACTCCTTTTTGGATTTTGTCATGACGAAAACAGTGTCACAATCCTCGTTTCTTCCCTATCTTGTTTTGTAGTGGATCCCATAAAGAAAAGGGCTGTGCATCAGGGATCGATTTTAACAACCGGATTGACCTGTAGAGAGAAAAATTATACTTGACTAATCGGTCCGGTAGAGAAAAAAAGTGTACTTGCCTAATTATTTATGTTTGCACTTACGACTAGGCAAGGCAATAATATGATACAAGTGTTCAAATTCTCAAATTTTTAGCTCTTTCACATTTATCTTTTACTTTCAAAATATACGACATGTGTGAGAACAATTCTAAAAGAGTTTGACAACATTCTATAAAAATCGAATATGTTTACATAACAACATAAATTGGTGGCGGGGAGGGTGGTGGTGGTGGTGGCAGCAGTGACGGTGGTAGTGATGATGATATTGGTAAGGTTTGGTTGGTAGTGATCATAGGTTTGTTTTGAATTGTATTCTTGAAAATTATTGGAGGTAACAATTTGATATTTTGTAAAATATAGGCATAATGTTGCATTCAATATTTTCCATAATTTGAATACATAATTTAAAAATATGCTCTCCAAAACATTTTCTACTTGTTTTTGTCATCGTCCCAAATGAAAAACTATTTTACAAAATATTACCAAACAACACCTCATCATTTCGTTATTTCATAAATAACAACATTTGAGAGTCAATAGGTGCTGATGGTCAATATAAAACATGTTTTGGGGAAGTACATGCCATGCGATCCACTCAGGGCTTGTTTGGTTCACGGAATAGAATTGATGGGAATGAGAATGTGATTGATGAGAATATGATTACTGGGAATAAAGAGTGGAATGGAAAAAAAGAAATTTATTACCTTGTTTGGTTAGAGCATCTCCACCGCTCGCCCGCGGGCGAGGTTGAAGGCGCAGGCGAAAGTGGGCTTTTCGCCCATCCAATTTTTCAGGAAATTCAACAGAGCTTGTTGTTTCCACCGCAAATTGGAAGGGCGAGGGCGATTTTGGCTGCCAAAGGCGAAGAAAACAAGGCGCAGGAAGACGAGAAAGGCGAAGTAACCGAGGAAAAGCAAATTGCCCGCAAGCGCGTCCGAAGGCAATCTACGCCTTCGCCTGCGCCTTCGACCTCAAACCCGCGATCGCCCGTCCGAAAAGCCAGCGGTGGAAGCCCGTTTTGTTGGCCTCGTCCGATTTCGCGTCTGATCGACTCAATCGGACGTCCGATTGAGTCTGCGGTGGAGATGCTCATATGTTGGGTGGGAATGAGAAAATGAGTAGGAATGTGTATTGGAATAAATATATTAATTTTATCATTATATCCTTACTTTTGTTTAATATGAATAATTTTTTAGGGAAAAATAGTAATATGGGTAAAATTTTATTTCCGTGAGCCCGGGAATACAAAACCCACCTCCTAAGGTGGGAATCACATTCACCTCCAATTCCCATGGGTCCCACCATTTTTTCCGTGGGCCCCGAAATTAGTTTTTGATTTCCACTCCCTACTTTCCTTTCCCAAACATGGTAATGGGAATAGCTTTCCAATTCCCCTCCCTAAACCCCCCAACCAAACGTGCTCTCAAAGTTTTCGAAAAACTTCACTTATAATAAATAAATAAAAGCATTTTTGTAAGAAGCACTTAAGAGTTAAAAGCAATTTTGGTGATATTGTGAAGTGAGAAAAATAGTTTTGGGTTTTTGGTAAAAGAAAAACCCCCGCTAAACCTAGCACGGCCATACGCTCCTTGCAGCCCAACCCGCCAGCTAAAACCCTAGGGCTCTGTCTCCGTTCCTCTCCTCAGCTCCCAGTTTTCATCCATTGCCCTAATCCTCCTGAAAACTCTGCAATTAGTCCACAAACTCAACCAATTCGAATTCTTTCTCATTCGCAGCAGCCGAAAGTTTGGACCTTTGATTTGGTTTGGACCTCAAAAAGCCATGGCGGAAGAAACCCATATGGCAGAAGCACCAAAGGAACCAAGGAAGAGGAAGATTGGGAAGAGCTCCAAGTCGAAGAAGAAGGCAAGGATGCAACATCAGTCACCAGAAGGCATGAGAGGCATGAAGCCCAAGAAGATTGACAAGAAAATGAAGAAACTTTATCGGAAACGAGCCCGAAACTACCATTCCGACGACGACGAAGAACCCAAAAACAAGGATTCGAGGCCTCTGGGCAACAATGAGAAGGAGATGGATTATGGGTTTTCTTCAAGAGATGAAGTAGAGAAGAGTGGTGGAGATGATGGGTTGCCGGATGATGATGAGGCCGGGGAGATTCTTCCAGGAATCATGAAGTTTTCGGAGGGTTCGAACGCGTTTAAGTTGGCATTCACGAGTATAATCAATAAGTCTGTGCCTGAGGATGTATTGGTGAGTAATGGGATTGGGATTTTTGTGCGTATTGTTTAGTTTTTGTGGAATTTTTGTATTGAAGTGACTAATTTTGATTGATTGGATTTGCAGGGGCCGGTGTTATCGGTGCACAAGAAGCTCATTGCAGAGAAGCTTGCTGAAGAGGAGAGCGAGCGAAATGCCAAGGGTGTAGCTAAGAAGGAAAAGCAATTGGTAATTCATTTGTTCAATTAAGTTTTGAGTGTAAGTGTGTGTAAAACTGTTAGGAGGTTGTGCTTATTGTTTAGTGCCTTGTGATTGATTAGGTGATAGAAAAAGGGCATGTGATACCTGCGAATTACTTGAGCGCGCATGAAAAGTTTCTAATCGGTGTTGCCACGAAAGGAGGTGCCTGAATTTCCCCACCTGGTTATGATATATGTGATTAAGGGTTATATCTCTTATTGGCTTTGGAATATTTCTTTCCTGTACTGACTTAATACGCATTTACCATGTGCAATGCTGGATTTTCAGTTGTCAAGCTGTTCAATGCTGTAAGTTGCTTTATGAGAATCCAATTTGTTTGTTTTCAATCTTACAACTTTTTCTCTGTTCTGTGTTGTTGGATCATGAGCTCTTCTTGATATCTAATGCAGGTCAGCAAGGCACAGAATGCCCAGAAAGGACTGAATCCTTCCAAGTTTAAAGATGCAAAAGGTTTGCTTTTAGTACTGCAGCTATTATTTGGGAGCCCACGTTATTCTGCCAATTTGTGTTTAAAAGTTTTGGATATCAACTTTACATTTGAGTTGGTGTTGAATTTCTAAACGGAAATTGAAAGTAAATGCTGGTTTTTGAGATTGGAAGCATGCCTATCTGTCAATATGAATTTTGCTGCAGTTGTCTGCCCACCCCGGTTTGACTTCTGAATGCTAAGTCACATTAACCTCTGTAAATAATCCATATCGTGGCAAGTTCTTTTCGCTTATTTGTGGCAGATGCTTCTCGCTCAGTCATCATATGCATTTGCTGCCACTCGCTAACTTGCCTCGCCTAAACTTAAAATAAGAATTGCAATGCCATGTCATTCATTACCACATTATCGATGCTCAGGGTTTTGTTCTTAGATAGTTATTATGCTTATTAAAACTTGGTCAACACAAATCCAGCTTTTCATCATTTACAAAGCTGATGAGTCCAATATGTGTTTGGTGAGACTCAGAACATATTTGTCTGGTTTCGGTAATGTCGTTTAACTTTAAAGGTGTGGAACCTCTGCTCAGTTTGCATGCTTATTCTAGTTCTCTGTATGTTTTCAGTAATAAGAAAGCGGAGGAAAGAAGCCTTCTTTTCAGAGTTGGGCAAAACCCCCTCCCAAACAGCAAAGGTTTGTTACTCTTTCCATGCAGCCACAGCTTTATAGCATCTCACTGTTGCTTACTGATTGGAGGAATGGCTATAGACAATCTTGGCTTTACGTTCAAGGATTTTGAGAATCATATGCCATTACTTCAACGTTTGATTGGAGGAATGTATATCTCTTGTTGAAGTTACTTTTGATATATAGCTGTCTTCCTACCACCTGGTTCCATGAAACTGTGGAGGTAGAAACAAACTAAGATAGGCATTGAGGGTAGTGCAGATTTTCCAATGTATTTTGTCTGTAATTATCTTTCTGGTGGTCTTATATGTGAGAATGACTACACATGCAGGCTCATACATCTAAAGGCCAAGAAGAAGGCGACGGGCCTGCCTGGGCTCCACTACGAGATAATTACATGCTCACCAACCCCAAGTTGAAGGACTGGGATAAGATGCCGGTAAGGATCTTTATACGCGTCACATTTAAATTTTACAGTTAGCGACGACTATTTTCTCACGTACACATGCACCTCTTCCAGTTGTGGTTTCTAATAATATTTGTTCTGCCATCTGCATACAGGATACTGCTGTGGAAGATGACATGGGAAGGATGTCTGAAGATAGTTCTGATGATGATTAATAATGTGGAAATGCAAAGATTATGTGCTCATTGTTAGCATATGCCAGCAACGTCTTGTCTTGCTGCTACTGCATCGGAAATTTTGTATTCTACTTCTAGTAATTGTTATAAACCAATGCCTAAATTTGTATATGATCGCTTCTCCTGAATCTAGTTTATTTTTTAATTCTTGTTTTTGCAAATGGGTTCTTGATCCTGTAGAAGATTTTGGACAAACAGTTTTACAAGAATGGTTTATCAATACATGCCTTTTCCATTTTCGAATTTGCTTGACTTCAATACAGTTGATTGTATGCCCGGCCTTTGCATACAATACAAGTGAGATATTGAGGATTCGACTTCGGGACTTCTATTTCAATGGTAAATACGAGTGCAAAGCTTTGTAAGGAAACAATTGTATCTGCTCCGTAGCTTCGAAATGAAAAGAAAAGAAAAGAAAAGAAAAGAAAAGAAATACAACTAGCATTCCAATCAAAATAATTAAAGTTTAGCAACTAAATTACAAGGTGAACTGTATTCCAATTAAGATCCTTTTACAATATGACAACTAGAACAAATAGCATCCCCCTCTCCTACTATAAAGACTGCAAACTACTCTGCGCTAACTGCATTTGAAGCCATCCTGATCCTGTCTACCCAGGTCCACAAAAAAGAAGGTGAAATTTACATATCCAAGTAACTCCGACCCTACAACGGCCTAGGTCAGATCTCATAACACTCTCAACTGTAACGAACAAAAAAGAGAAAAACGAAGAGAAAAAAGAACGATTGCAGGCTATTCTACTGCCTACCAAGATGCCAAGGAAGCTACTTTTTGTGGTGGTCTTCAGAGCAGGAGGACAAAAATATACTAACTGGAGTAATCAACACGGAGAATATTACGGCTGGAAGACCAATATGAATCTTCCGTGGAGAATGTGTGAACAGATGAACTTTGCCCAGAGAAACATCAAGGGAAAGAAAATTCATAGCATAAGGCCAAAGCAGGTGTGCGATCTGGACTATGTTTTTATCCATCAATCTGTCATGGTGATTTAGAATCAGAAATCTGCTCCTCCACTTTATTAGTAAAGGCATCAGAGCCCGGTTTTTTCGCATCAAACCTCTTCTCTTGATGAACCAAAGGCCCAGTGATACAATCATACAGCTTGTCACTGCACAAGGAAACAATGCATTAGTTTCATTGTTGTTAGGTAAAACTAAGTGACACTTTTAAGTGGGACTTTCCGATCAAGTAGCACGTGTTTCTTGCAATTTATAAAACATGGTTAAGAACTGTACTCAGTAGCTTCTGGTTCTGGCTTGGTTCAAGGGGTCATAATCATAAGCTTCACCAGCTTTGATAAAGCGGCCTTTCACACGCTTTCTTACATCAGCCCTTGCTTTGCGAGAAGCATACCTCACTCTTTTCTCAAACCTATTAAAAAGATAACAGTTAGAATATAGATGTTCATAGACAGAAGAGCGGGAGAAAGTATCTCATAGCCAAATAAAGAGTTCAGTGAAGTTGTGATAGAAGACAATGCTACTGGCTTAACAAATGAATGAAGAATCATCCACAAACACCAAGCAGTGGGTAGGATATGTGCATGCTTGCAATTATATATACTTAACATTCTAGCACACTTACTTGCGTGCCTTCTTTTTTTCCTTGTAGCGCATGACAGCATTACTACGGTTAGCTGATTGCATGGAACTCTCAGGGCATGGAGGACACCATGGCGGCTCTCCCATGAGAAGCATTGAGGAAGCCCCGCAATCTTGACAATCTCCAGCACTACTCTCTCCAGTGATTCCCGAAAAAGAAAGGTTTGACTGTGCTTGTTTTGTCGGAAAACAGATAATTGGATCAGTTTTTGAACTCATTACTGAATCAGCAGATGCCGCGTTACTGCATGCAGGCTGCAAGGCATTTGCCAGTCCAGCTGAAGACCCCTGAAAAATTAGAATGATAGTTGGACCAAATGTACATTTCATAAACTTAACTGTACACAAGATTTACTAATAACCTTAGGAAATTCAAGAATTGTTTAGTATGGCCGCTTGACAAAACTGCCAAATCAGTTGTTTTATGATGAAATAATCTCCAACAGTATTTAAGTAAAGCGACAATAGTTTGAAAAGATAATCTCAACTCATCAATGCACTTTTTAGTTCATCGGAAACCAACTTCAAAGTTTTCTAGAGTGTGGGCTCCTATCTGGGCATACATAACGAAGCTCCCACAATAGTTAGAACTATTCATTAATTCCATCAATAAGGAGTTAACTCATTACTTTGGGTTCAAGGAATGAATCTAACTTAATTCTTTAGTTGATTAATTCAAATTCATACAGGTATTTACATTTGTAGCTACCTAAAGAGAACAATTTCTAGTTAAACAGTAGAACAATTCAATACAAGAGCCCATCTGAAAAACACAAACATGCATTAAACAGGAAAATAGAAGATCAAATTACCTCAGCAATTATGCCCTGACGATTGGAACCAGCCCTGGACAGATTCTTTGTCCCAAACAAACTATCTATCCCAGCATTCTTGAAAAGCTCTTCAGGGTCATTGAGAGATACACCAAATAGTTCTTCATAATTTTCAAGATTCAAATCCATTTCATCCATATCAAAATCGTCATAAAAGTCATCACCTTCAGAGGGTCCAAGACCTTTGTTCCCATGGTTGCTTAACTGTATTTTAATAACATGAAATATCAAAGGTCATTCGTGAGGAAGCTACTAAACTTAAAACAAATCACTCTCAGATCTCAAGAAAAGGAAAATTGCAACCAATCTTGCATAAAGATAATAACTTTGAAAATCATAATTACCTTGGGCAATGTTGAATTTGCAGATCCGGCAATCTGGCCAACAAGATGAGGAGCAGGGTTAAGTTGAGGCACTGAAGAGGAACCAACCATGACATCAGACTTATCCATGGGCCGCATACCATTCCCTTCAACTGTACCTGATGCATTTTGTTTGCTGTTATTTTCTGGAGTGCTCCAAGCTTTTCCAGTGCTGTTCTCAGCGATGCTCATCAGTCCCATTTCCTGCTCGCAAGCAGATTCGCCTCCGGCAGGTAAATCTAATACAAATGACCAGATAGAAGACAGTTCAGCAGCTGATGGACAGCCTGAGTAACAATTAAGCGTTTGCCTCTTATGCCCTGCAGCTGAGGTAGATGTGCCATGACCCATCCAATCACAGTTCTGACAAAGAGAGACACTCTCTTCTGCACATCTTACTAATGCAGGTTGTGAATTGCATCTTTCACAAAGAAGTGTTCTCGAGTGACGCCTAGACAGTGCATTCGCAGAATGAACATTTCGGTCGCATGACAAACATAAGCACGCCGCATCAGACCGGCAATACACCATAGACCTTTGTTCCCCACAGTAATCGCATATGTAACCCATCTTCCCACTGACTCTTTCTCTTCTTTGCTAATCGAAACTCGTCCAATTCTAGCCAAACTATATATGAGTCTAACTGAAACTAGCTGCTTAGAAAGACCACAGATCTGCTGAGCCTATTTTACTACCACCTTCAAAAAACGTCACAAAAAGATTTTCAGTAACTTTGCTACCAAAAGATCTTAGATGAAGAATCAGTTTTCGCAGAAAATGAAATCTAAACAACAAGAGGGTTTTACTTCTCTCTTATTCTCTTGCTGAATCAAATAGAATTTTTTCTTTCCCAATCTACTCTAATTGCTGTGCAGAAAATTTTTCAGTACTAATCTCAAAACATGAAACAACAAAAGAAGATTCTGTGCTCTTCAAATGAAGAAAACACATGATGAACACTGAAACTCCAAAATGATTTGAGCTTCAAATTATCAAATTTCAGCTACAAAGAAACTGATAGCAAGATTTCAAACAACACCTTCACAAACTAATTTTGCAAAAAGACCAAAACTTTCATAATCAAACAAAGTTTTTCAGATACAAAATCAAAAGTAAACAAAAATAAAAAACACTTCATCGCCCTAAGAAACAAAAGATTCAAGCTTTTTGATGAACATCTGAGAAAGACTTGAGCACTATATATAGCAAACAGAGGTGAAGGAGTAAATCACAAAGATTAGGCTTGATACTTATCCTAAAAACAAAAAGGAAAGAAAGGGTATTTCAAGGACCAATTTCATACCATTTCTAGGATAAAATCAGACCCACAAACATAGGAGAAAACATAAAGCATATCTATTACAGCATAATCCAGAAAAGCTTTGAACTAGAAAAAAGCCTGGAAAGTAGTAACAGAAAATTCAACAAGACAAGAGTGCATTCCGGAAACTTTACCGTGTATGCAAGAGAGGATGATAAGATCGGTGGACAGCTTCTGATTTTTTTATTTTTTTTGGGTAACTAGTTACAAATAAAATCTTGGGTATTGATAAAAATCAACAGGGGAGAGGAACCCTAACAGAAAGATGTGAACTTTTTTTTTTTCTTCCCTTTTTTCTGCAAAATTTCCAAATTTTCTATGGTTTAGATGGAAAAGATAGGAAGATTGGATATGGGTTTGGGGTTGTGAAGAGGGGTGGGTGTGAGCAGCATAAGCATAATGTAAAGATGGTGACTTCAGCAAAGTTGATAAAAAGTGCATTACTTGTGTGGGTCCATGTCCTTTTCCCAGCGAAAGGAAAAGTTAGGCCTTTACCTTTTCATGCACCTGTTGCATACAACTCTAGCACCTTCCATCGTGCAACTTACATGTTTCACTTTCCCATCAGTTACCATAGTCAACTCTAGCATTACAAGCGTAATGTTAAGTGTACCATTCATCTTTCTACATTTGGCTTCAAAATCATCTCTATGTCATTTAGATTACAATAAATCATTGCAGGTATGGAAGAAAGAATTTTTCAAATTTAATCATGCGATGAATGAGATAGATATCAAATTTAAAATCAGAAAAGAAATTTTCAAATCTAATCATCCGATGAGTTGGATAGATATCAAATGCAAAATTACTCTCATATTTTTTTTTTCCTTAATAAGTCATGTGTGTGATTCTATGTTTTTCTTTCCATGGCCTATTTATTTCCATTTGGGAACATAAATCAGGTGAAAGCTGCTAACTTAATCTAAAGCCTAATTCCTCATTAAAGACAAACAATCTATGGCCTAATTCCCTTAAAGACAGATCTATTGCCTAATCCCACATTATGGGGATATACCAAATGTCCTAATCTTTCACACCACCCTTAGTTCTTCTGTTTTCGGTTTGAATATCTTGTTTATATTGGTGTTTTCTTGTTCCTCTTTCTCACTATAATTATATTTAATTTCATTTGATTTTGATGCCTTAGGCGGCCATCCAATCCAAAATCAAAAGTTTCTTTTGTACTCTCTTTGTTCTAGATCCCACAGTTTGATCCTTAAAAGCTATAGAAGCCTCATGAGTGCAGACAAGGTGACTTGGGATCAACAAGACGACTGAGAAAAGTGCAAATAAAGTGTATGGATATATAAATTAGTTAACCTACTATTCAACAATAATAGGCGGATAATGATTGTTATCAATCTGTCATAACTCCATGACATATTATGAACCCACTGCTAGCCGTACCATAACTCTAGACTAGCATATTACACATGCTAATCATAGGATAAGTTTTAGGATAACTAAAACCATACATGTAGTGTACCCAATGGAATAAATAGTTACTTTCGTTGAATAAGATTATAAGTGTTTTTTTTTCTTTTCTTGAAATGATTATATGCTTATTGCAACATCAAATGAGGGAAAAAAACTCGCCTTAAATAGATTGATGAGGCAATTGTTTTTATACCCATCATTTTATAGAACAGTTTCTTGCCATTCAAAAGTAATTACTTATTCTCTAGAATGAAGAATGACAATGACTTTTTAAAGGAAAAAATTGACACGTGGTAAGTTTTGTACAAACAAATGTATCAGCATTGAATCATATCGCAAGGAACATAAAGATGGGCATGGAAGACAGCACGGTTCCATGATTAGTTATCTTGTGTTTCATGTCTCAGATCTCATAACAGGCTAAATCCCACAAAGTTGGAAGCATCCGAAAAGGGAGTATATGAGATGAGCTCAAATATAATGTAGGAATGTAATCCTAGTGGAGAATATGGAGGAGATACGAAGGGAGGGAGTGCGCAGCTTTGTGCACACAGCACCACAGCACCACAGCACACACTCACTATTTGTACAGATAAGGCAGATTGTGTACAGTATGCAATCAAAAAGCCCACTCGAATAGACAAAGAAAAGACATGTCAGATTCAACCCCACCTTCGCAAAAAGTGCTACCCTTTTTCCTATTTTAATACTATGTTAGATGTTTTACCAAACTCACCTTTTCTTCCCCACTCAGGACACGTGGCCCCAATAATATCGTTCTTTCCTCTCCAAATGCCAGTGATACAAAGGTGAGAAGACCAAATAAGCCAGCATGGCGTTCAAGTCCAACAGAAAAGGAAACAGCTGACCTTTTTTTAAGTTCACATACCAGAACTCCCTAGGGTTTCGCAGCATTCTTTTATCATTACCTACTACCTACTTATCTTTGGAAATCCGAGCAACTGAGTCAGTTTAGTAGATCGGCTTTTTTAAACTTCTATTGCCATAATATTCTCATTGTGGTCACCGCCGAACCCTAGAAGTAAATGGAGACATCATAATTCAAATCAATTTGGGGTAAATGGTCCAGCGAGGCAACTACAAGATATGAAACGGGGTAGAGAACCATTGACCATTCAACTTAGATATTTCCACGATGCACCAAGAAAATATCTTGTAGATTACAAACCAAACAGAGCTTCTGGTAGCCTGCCAAGACAGATCAACTGTCAATTTGTATGGGATTCCAAATTTTCAGAAAAATCTGGCTTGACATTTATTGTATTAAGCGACATTCTGATAGAGGAAATGTAGCAAACATCTCTTTCCCTTTCATACACCTATAACAATTTCATACACCTATAACAATGCACGTCATCAGTCTGATAAGAGAATATTATCCACTTTACAAATGAACTTTGTGACAAACAAAAATGAGAATTATAGAATTGCTGCTCAAAATCGTTGAATTTACAACAAAAAGAAGAATGTATCCCTCTATATCTTGCTCAAGTTCACCAGGTTCAGAATCTTTGTGACCTTGTATTGTATGGATTGAGCAAGAGAATTATATTACAATAGAGTCCTTACATGATTCTGGTGAAAAGCCCTAGTTATCAAACTATCTTCAGCTACTATACAAGGGCAAGTAGGGTCACCTCACAAAATATCTAAATAGAACACAACAAATGATGCCTAGATATGCAACTAACAAAAATCAAATGATGTATTGGAGCCACCTTTCACCGTCTTTGGGAATATTCATGAGTCAAGTTGCACCAGATGCGAAATGCACTTACAGAGCCTGATTATCCTCGTATATCCAGATTCAAGCCTCTCAACTGCAGCTGTTATTTTTGATAAAAGTGACTGAGGCATTACCTCTCCTGATGCAGATTCAGAAGCCTGTATCTGATGCGGAAGGATCTCTGAAGGATAAATCCCCCTGTCCAGAACGATCAATAAGTCAATATTTATTGAAAACATTGGAAGGCATACAGCTACAAATACAGAGCCATAAGGTACGAATGGCATAAAGAATGCTGACAGACTCAAAACAAGTAAAATGCAGGCACAAGGCAACAATAAACATCGTTCTGATTGTAAGTAGTTCTACAATTATTTCAGAAAAAAGTGAAGTGTTTCCAACATATGGAGTGATGTAGGGGGTACAAAGTAGATATACAGCATTCAGGAGACCTTCCAGGCAGCAGTAAGACAAAGAGGGTGGTCTCAAAGTGCATTATTCAATGTTCTATGATATAGCCTTGTTAAGTAGACACATGATCATTGTCACGTGAAAAGGTAAACTACAAGAAGCACAACAGAGTGGCTTGTAGAATTTCAATGCCTTTGTTGGTCCAATTACCATCATCATCAAACGTATACATGTGAAGATTTTGTGCCTAAATCCTAAAAGGGCAATACAACTTGCAGCAGAGGCATACACTAGTTTTTATATGCACCATTGCCCAATCACGATATCAAGCCAATCAATATGGCATACGTTACCAAATTGATTAACGAAAAAGATAATCAATGAAATGGGAAAAACTGTACCTGTTCAAACATGTCATGTCAAGAGTCAGGGTAACTTTTCTACTGTTCTTCAGGTCAAGAAAGCAAATCTGCAGATCAAGCTGCTCAGCTACAAATGAGGAGACATGCCAAAATATTAGTATTTACAATCGGCATGACTAATTCAAAGAGGCATGATGAAAGTTCAGACAACAGAATAGATAATATAATAACATATTGATTACCAGATGGAGTTCGAAACCTTGTCTGAATCAAATTATACATCTCAATACGAGCCAGGTTCACTTCCTCAACCACATCTAGCAGATTAGATAACAATGAACCAGTTACCTGCATTGCAGAATACACCAAAGTGAAAGAGTCATGTAGTGCACAACCCATAGGAATGAAATGTAATATCACAATCTCCTATTGATTAGTGCCCCGTACCACTTAAACATACCTGTGTTTCTTGAGCCAAACATCTTGAATAAACACTTTTCTTGGTGGCCCCACCATGTAGCACAAAAGCGAATGCAACTTGAGCATCCATGTTTGGGAAGTCCTGATGTACAAAAAAA
The DNA here is from genome assembly GCA_033992175.1 of Spiraea crenata. NCBI lineage: Eukaryota > Viridiplantae > Streptophyta > Magnoliopsida > Rosales > Rosaceae > Spiraea > Spiraea crenata. The sequence continues at coordinate 1,717,504 of JAVBHV010000019.1, forward strand.
ATTAAACCATTAAGAAAATATATAACTAGTAAAGCAAACTTATTCAGTTCAGTACCTTTGTGATTTTTGTATCATTCAAATGGCATGCACTGACTATGTCCGACGGGGGTCCCACAGTAACTGTAAATCTGTATATTATGGAAACACATGTAATACTTGAACTTGGGAAATAGAAAATACGAAAATTAACTTAGCCTCATCAAGCATGGATATGATAAGAGTAAAGAAAAGAAACGCCATAGTATAGAAGAAAGTTAAACCTCTGGTTGATGTAACCATTATAGCTGAGAAGAATGTTGTCATGAGCATTTTTAATCTCAAAACGATCAATATTCCATGTCTGTTGAAATCATATGTGTCTCTTAGTACGCAAGAAATTTATTTCGTGTCACAAGACAATCATAGCCTGAGTAAGACATACCTGCAAATCCTGACATATAAATCTACAACATGTTCTAATGTTGAGATGACGATGGACTAAAGAAATAGTATCAGCACAACTTGGTTCTCCTTTCAGCTTGCAAAAGGTGTGAAACAAATTGCATAATATTTTTATTTCTTTATCTAAACGTCTAAGCTCCTGCCTCTTTGTGCTCACGGCCTGACAAATAAAAGATACACAAAAATTCATCACCAGAAAGTTACTAGGTTATCTTTATAGATAATCATACAATCACTTCCAAATACCTAGATGTTGTTGCAGTGGTTATTTGACAAAAGCAAAGGAACAAAAAGAAGGAAAAACAGATTCCTATGCATAATCTTAGAATTGATCGTTACCTCTAGCGCACTCTCATAGTTAACTACAGAAGACTGGAGATGGCTATCATCAGAACTAGTCTTCTGTTTACCAGGTTCTGACTGACACTGAATACTATTCAACTTCAACGTTTGACATTTTTCAGTTGCATAGCTTAGGAGCTGTACATTACTCTGCAAGCAAGTATAAGGCCAGGTGACAAACTGTAGGCAAATCTAAAGATGAAAAACAAAAATTGCTAACTAACCTGTAATTTATAACGCTTCACATGCATTAACTGCAATTTTGCCTTTTGATACACTATCTTATAAAGCAACAATCTTGCTTCAGCGACCCTACAAAGGTTAATGCCGATGATTACTATGTTCAATCACATACCTGGACAGGTAAGAACCCAAACTGCATAGTCATAACACTCATGAATAAAAAACACCACCTTTTATGTGCAACACTTGTGGAATTCACCTTCTGGACAGAGATAAATAATCAGCATTAGCAGAAAAAATGGTAATTGCAGATGACTAGATGTAGAATTAAGCTTGAAGGATGCATTTTCGTGTGAGTATAACAGTAAATATGTTCATAACACAAACTCAGTTATCATATTCTTTTTTCAGCAAACCTGAGACTGGAATTCAGAGCAAAGCGTCTCATATGTTTTAGCCTTCAAGAGGTGAACCAACATATCTTCTAGCCCACCAATCTACATGATAATAATACAACAGTGTGACTACCACAAAGAAAATGAACTAGAGCATACGGTGGTTAATTCAACACATTTCTCGGAAGTACGGAGGATAAAAACACATACCGCTCTTAAATTTAGTTTGCTTGTTAATGGAGAAAGCAAATGTTCTGTATTGCCGGAGAATTTTACCAAAATCTGCAAGACGAACTCGTAAATCAAACAAATGAAACTATTTGCAGGCTCAGCCAGAAAACCTGGCTATTCAAGTAGATTAACACAAATCAGGAAATAGTACACACACATCAGTCCAGCACTTCCATGTTGTATCATCCCCAAATTTTCCTCTGCCATTCTGATCTTTATTTGACTGACACACCGTAGAATCTGCTTCGTAGTTCCCATTTCTCTGAACTTTCGGACTTCTCTGGATACTGGGGATCCTATCGGTACAGTCTCCATCCTCAGAAATTGTTCCCGGGTTTCTTCGTTTTCTCCCAACAGAAGTCTCTGTTTCTTCTTTAGAAAATGGAATCTGTAAAATCTGTATTCCCTGATAGCCATCATCGTAATGAAGTCCATTTGAATTGGACAAATGGGATACTAGGTCTTCCTTAACCAACGGTTGCAAGTTCTGTGTGTCTGCTGTATGAAATGAATCCACCTTGAAGGGGCTCTGTGTTGGCTCTTTTCTTGAGGGACTTCGACTTGACCATTTCGCAAAGAGACCACGATTTGCCCTTGTGATCACAAAGGGACTTTGAACTGGTTCTTTTCCCGGATTCTGAGCGTGCTCTTTCCTGGAAGGACTCTGAGGATGCTCTTTCCTGAAAGGAGTCTGAAGTTGCTCTTTACTAGAAGGACTATGAGTCGGTTCATTCCTAATAAAGGGTTGGATCTTCTCAGTGGCTGCTGCATAAGATGAATCCAGCATGAACGGGCTCTGCATTGGCTCTTTTCCAGAGGGACTCTTAGTGACCTCTGTCCCGGAGGTAGGACGACTTGCCTCTCTTGCGATGGGACTTCCAACTGCCTTCATGAAGGGACTCTGAATTGGTTCTTTCCCAGGATTATGAGTCTGCTCTTTTCTGGAAGGACTCTGAGTTTGTTCTTTTCTGAAGAGACTCTTAGTTGCCTTCCTCTGGGGAGGACTTGGACTTGGATTTTCCTGGTTTCGAATCTGAGTTGACTCTTTTGAAGGGAAGTTCCAACATGATTTTCTACTAGAAGGGCTCTACATTGACCAGTTACCAAAAAAATGAAAATATCTAATCAAAAACTGAACAAAAGAATACAAAAAATTGTAGTACTTAACTGCAGCCAACTGATGCATTGGAAAGTGTAAGATAGCTGCATCTTAAGTTTGAATAAACCTTAGCCCATCACCCAGCCTACTAGATTTAAATTGCATGGAATGCCTCACATGACCAGCCCATGCAAAACCCCCGAACAAAACTCTGTGGTATAGATTCTAATTTCAAATGTCTGCTAAAAAAGAGCATTATACAGAGACTGACCTGAAGGGATGGCTCTGTTGGACTTCTGCAGACATATGGCTTACATTGTAGTGGTTCTGGACCAACTTGGAAATTTTCATCTGGGTTTCCCATGGTAACTGCACCCTGTGGAGGGGATTGGAAGTTCTTCTCAGATTCAATTTCCACATGGGGCAGATCATCTTCTTGCTTATCTGCCAATAAGGAATCAGTTACAGAAGAAACCAATGTTCCTTCCACGGGGTTTTCTGACATCAAGAGACCCTGTGTCATTTTACTTCCTGATGATGACAACTGAGACAGTGAAGACGTTGCTCCAGTTGGCTTACCAAAGTTGTCCAACGAAACAGTATCAGTAAGCATGTTATGCAGAGACTCTTCATCTTTTGCAAGATCTGTGATCTCTCTACTATGGCCCAACATACTGATGATAACTGGGCTCCCGTTTTCATTGCCATCTAAGTTAACCAACCTTTTCTGTCCATTGGTCAGATCAGGTATAGCTAATGGCTTTTCGGAAAAAGCAGGAGGATAATTGAAAAATTTGGACTGAAGATCTTTCTTAATTTCAGCCAGAACGGTTTTTGAGGGAGCATTCTTCGATGAATAACTCGATAACCTACTTTTTATACTGTCAATTCCCTCTTTGAGACTAGAAGCATGGGGTGAATTCTCAGGAATCGTGAACCTGGAAATGCTTTTCTGAATCGAAGAAACCCACTCATGATGTTTCGAATGTTCCTTGCTTAAAAGAGAACCCGGTTGTTTTGAGGAAGGAGTCACCAACCCTGCATGTTTTGCTAAATCAGGAGTATTCAAGACCGGTTGCTGCCGTCTAGCAGATAACAAGAATATTGAGCCCTCCACAGGTGATCCATGTTGTTGGTCATAATGGTGCTCACTGTTGAACTTATATCTATTGTCCTTAGCAGAATGTTCTTGTAATGAGCTTTGACTTGAATGTTGATTATCCCGTTCATGTCGGGCAAACACATCAAACTCAAGTGCTTTGCTGTTGAAATTTAGTAGGGCATTGCCATTAACACCAGTCAACTCCAATTTTTCTTCACCCCCCCGGAATGCATCTTCAGGTAATTCCTTATTCACCTGAAATCAAAGCAGAGGTTCAATTCACTACTAAAAACCTCACAATTACTTTTTTATTTTTAGCACCAATGTATGTAACCTTCTAGATTCAGTACTAACTCATTGAATTCTCTCTTCTAACAACAGTACAATGACAATCCTCTCGAAACCAACAAGGCATGCATCACCATGTCTACCACTTTAAAATAGATTGATGATATTGCAACTCAGAGGCAATAGTGCTATCAGAATCTAAGTTTCAAGAGAAAACCTTACTTTGTTTACCTGACTCGGAGTGTGGATTTGGCTGTTAACAGTGTTACTAGCAGCTGGATCATGACCTCTGTTCGATGAGATGTTACTAGGATTCTGATGAAGATCACTACCATTTACCTCATTCAACTTGAGACGAGAAACAGAATCTGACCCAGTGAACATATCATGATTATTAAAATTGCCCAATTCGGTAATTCTACCGTTTCTTGGATCTATTTGACCAACCCCGTTTTCGTCTAATGCAGAAACCTCTCCCCCCTTTGATGAAATTGATTTGGAGGGGACAGTCACTGAGTCAGCATGCATATCCTTGCTGCCTGCTGCCAAAATTGCATCTAATGTGGGAGACAATCTTCCATAATCATACTTATGTGGGTTTTCTCCTATAATGCTCATGTCATTTGAGTCTTCACCGCTTCTGACCTTAACAACAGACGGTGAAGACTGAAGAATAAGCATCTTTGGTTTCGTTAGAGACATGAGGCTTCCAGAATCAGTTGGGTTTGTGTTCCTGGTAGGCGTCTTCTCTTCAGAGGCAAGGCTACCTGACGTTGGGGTTCTGAAATCCCCTCCAGAATCTGACCTTGCTAGACTTCGATAATGCATTGAAAATGCGGTAGTATCCAATGTAGCTTCATGCATATCTTCCGAGGCCGCTGAATCCGATAGCCCTCCCGGTCTAATGAAATCCGCCGATACAGGCCCAAAGAAGCTATCTTCTGCAACAATAAAACAGACATCATATAAAGAGCAAGAAAATTTCAGCTTGGACACATGAAACATTCACATTCAAGGACACAATAGAAAACAACTAAAGTGTTGCTAGTACAGTGTAGATCATTAGTCATGCATATATCATCAAGCACCACATAAACAATTAATCTACAAATTGAAAAGCTTTTCATTTGGGTAATCACCTATATCAGTGAAATTACTACATACGCAAACAACAAGCTCACCGATACCGCTATCAAATCAATATACATATACCCTATTTTGAGTCAATTACAGATAAATTAAGCAATAATAATCAAGATTTCGAAAATGAGAAACAATGTATAGCTCACCCTCATTGGATGTAGCAGAGCCCGGAGCACTACTTCCAGGAGAGGGCGTTCCAATGGGCATAAAGAACGACTTCCGCTGATCATCTTCTTCATCCTCCTCGTCATCGTCGGAATCTTTCAAATCGCTGCCATCGGCGCCCAATTCCCTGAAGAACCCGAAGACCGGGTCCTCGGCGGAGGCGGCGGGTTTGGGTTTGGGGTCGGGAGGAGTGTCGTAGTCGTCGTCGCGCCTGAAGACGTGGACGGAGGTGACCTCGGTGTCGGCGAAGCTCACGCGGCGCGAGCGCTTCTCCTTGATTCTTAGGGCGACGGTTTCCGGCGAGTTCTCGGAGTTGCAGGGGTCGTCGGCGACCTTGCCGGACATCGGAAATGGCGGGATTGAAGGTGGGGTTTTGGGGGATTTGGCGAATTAGGGTTTGCAGAAGGGAGGAGTGGGGGTGACAGTCATTGGGCGGGAGATGGAAGAGAGAGAGAGTGGAGGGAAATTATTTTCAATATGGACTTTTAAAAGTGTTTTATTTATCAACGACGGGTCGTTTTTGTTTTGAACTTAAAACACTTTCGTCATAATTTGTGTGGAAATTTTTATGAATTTTGAGTAAAATCTTTTCTTCTTTTTTTTTCGGTCGAGATATTTTAGAGTAAAATTCACTCACGTAAGTCTAACAACAATTACACGTGCTATACATTACTCTTTGAAGTGTATATTGCCTTAGGCTTAAAATTTTGCCACATGAGCAACATTGAAATTGCAACTAATGCGAGTCTCGAACTAAAAAAAGTGCTGTAATTGGACTTTAATTTTTTTTTATTACACTTATGAAATGTTTACTTATGAAAGAATTATATTTTGATACTACTTCAAGAACAAAATACCCAAAAACACTACTACACTTTATACATTACAATATAGTACTACTTTGACACATGATATTTTTTATTGGCTTGTATATTGTTAATAGTAATTTTCTATCCACGCGCTCAAATACTGCACAGCGCCATAAATGTAACAAAAAATTTTTGCGCGGATTCGTCTTTTTCATTTTTGTTAACCCCACAAACTTCAAAACACTTTTTTACCAATAACTTTTTCATCCGGACTCCGTTTGACACGAAATCAATTGGGTTGGATTCGTCTTGTCGCCCTCTTTCCATAGACACCAAAATTCCTAGACCCACTGTAGAGAGAGATCGGAACCGCAACATCTTCACGTTTTCCGGCGAGATTATCCGATTCCGGCGACAAAACCACCACCCAAAACCTCATCCTCTCATCATTCTAAACACAGCCCAACCAATATTGAGCCTTAGTTTGTAGCGGATCATCGCCGGTAAGCCTCACATATTGGTTGAAACTTTCCGGTGAGTTTCCGGCGAGTTTCCGGCCAAGGTAGTCTTTGAAACTAGTCTAGAAAGCTTTGTTGGGTTGTTTAGATGAAGATTGATATAAAAATCGTATGACTTGATGGTGAATCAACACAACTATTCTTTCTCTTTCATTAAGAAGGACTTCCTTCAATTTGAAGAAAGTGCTCCTTCAGATCTGCAGGAAATTGTCCTTCAAATTTTTTAAGGAGCACTTCCTTCAATTTGAAGGATCACATCATTCAATTTGAAAAATCACATCCTTCAGATTTTGAAGGAGCACTTTCTTCAATTTGAAAGAGCACATCCTTCAATTTGAAGGACTTCCTTCATTCTGTCCTTCATTTTGAAGGAAGTGTTCCTTCAAATTGAAGGAAGTCCTCCTTCACTTTGAAGGAACACTTCCTTCATTTGGACTTCCTTCATTTAGAAGGAAGTCCTCACTCGCCATAAACTTCAAAACACTCTTTTACCCATAACTTTCTCATCTGAACTTCGTTTGACACGATATCAATTGGGTTGGATTCGTCTCGTCACCCTCTTTCCATAGACACCAAGATTGTAACCCCAGATCCACTGTAGAGAGAGAACATGGCAGTCCTTCTTCCCCACAAACATCAAAACACTCTTTTACCCATAACTTTCTCATCCAGACTCTGTTTGACACGAAATCAATTGAGTTGATTCGTCTCGTCGCCCTCTTTCCATAGACACCAAGATTGTAACCCCAGACCCACTGTAGAGAGAGATCAGAACCGCAATATCTTCACGTTTTCCGGCGAGATTCTCCGATTTCGGCGACAAATGGGACGAACCACCACCCAAAACGTCATCCTCTCATCATTCTAGACACAGCCCAACCAATATTGAGCCTTAGTTTGCAGCGGATCATCACCGGAGAGCCTCACATATTGGTTGAAACACAAAGACGGAGGCGAAGATGTGGTGAGGTGCGTGAGTCTCACGCTCACGTGAGCTGTAGTGGGCTTTTTAATGTATTTTTGGGAAAGTAGTAGTATTTTGTAATAATGTTATTGTGGTAGTGTTTTTGGGCATAATAAAAGTGTGGTAGTGTTTGGGTAGAAGCCCTTTACTTATAAGAGGGAACCAAAAAAAGAAATCGAAAATGAGAATTGGGAATGAGTTTGGGTATTCGATTCTTATTTCTTGGGGTTTTTGTTCCTAAATTGGAGTATGATCCATCAAATTTTGATTCTTAAGTACTTTAGTAAATGTAGGGAACTGAAAGAATCAAAATATTTCCATTTTGTTTATTCCCTTTTCTCTTAAGTAAATATATCCTTAAATTGTATGTATGAAGTAAAAAGATTGGAATGCCAATAACATTTTGCTGAAAATTGCTCAGTCAAATTTGGATGGTAAGAGAAGCATTGTGTGGGAGCAAAAGATTACTCCTCAATAAACTAACCACTAGCACCCTAAACTTGGGGAAGTGGAGAAACAACTAGCTACATGTTTTCTCATTTCCTATCCATGATTATACATGAGTGACATTATGGGATTAGTGGGACTAATGGTGAAGGCCTATCAAGGCAAAACATGTTGTGTGCCTCAAGTGCAACCATGTTGACGCCACATGGCAAGACCCCATCACCCACTACCATGCTTATGGTGGAGCAAGTGTGGATCATGGAGAGAGTTGTGGAACATGGAGGAAATTGAGGTAAGTTGGACTTGGAGTCCAAGACTTGGAAGCCTATATAAAGGCCAATCAATCTATTGGAAAGAGGGGAGAAAGGTATGAGATTACTCCTAACAACTTAGACAAACACTGACTTGAGCGTCGGGAGTGTTTTCTTGAAGGTACCCCCCCTTTGTTCCTCATTGGTAGCAAGCGAAGATAGTGTCCAAGTTTCTCAACAAGGAGAATGAGAAATCTGTTTAGAGAGGGAAGACTCCGAATTTTTCAGCTCCAACAGTTGGTGCCATCTGTGGGAATCTGACAAAAAGTCACATTGAGAAGAACATGCACATTCATCTTCCAAGCTACAATGGGGGCACGGGCTGATGAGTAAGTTCATTTATTCAACGATTCAGTTGTGTGGCACTCTCTGTCCAATGAATTTGATGGCATCTAGTAGCATGAATTGAAATTCTAAATAGGGAGGGATTTCTCAACTCTATCTTTTATATCTTCTACCGTAAATGGTATGCTCCTCGAGTGATGATCGAAGTGATGGTGCCCTCCATACTCGGCCGAGTGCATCATCTTTGCCTTGGTTGCCCCCCAACTCTTGATATTGTTGGCCATTTAGGCCGAAACAATGTCAAGAGTACATGGCGTTGATCTTCGTTGGCTAACGGATAGCGGGGGCGGTTTTTTTAGTTCCAACGTTGACTTCATCGTGTGAATCTTGGGCCTCTAACTAACTATCTTTGGGTTTGGCAAGATCTGGATGTAGGCCGACCATGATAACAATTTCTCCAGAATCATCTTTGTTGGTGATGAGTCGATGTATGACGAGAAAGTCAATCTTGTATGGCCGATTTGAGTATTTTGTCTTGAGTAGTAGTTGCCAGCTCCAACTCATCTCCTTGTAACCCATTAGGTTTGGCTTGGGGGATTTTGAACTCAACAAGAAATACTATGGCCATGTTGATTTCCATATGCTCAGGTTTACGACCATCTTCTTTAGTGTTAGGCTGAGAGTCAAAGTCCAAGACTTCTTCACCATCTCTGTGTAAGTCTTGGAGAATGGTGGGTCTTGGCCGCTAAGTATTTTGATATGTGGATCCTTGTCTTTATGCCTGAGCAGAATCTTGGAATCTTGACCAACTTTGGCAGTTATGGCATCAATAATTTTAGTGGCCTCATCTCTAGTCATCTTTGCCGTGGCCACTTCTTTGATCATATGAGGTTTGGCCGCTTCTCTAGCCATTTCTGGCCTCGCCACCTCTTTGGTTATCTCAGAGTTGGCCGTTTCTCCAGCCATCTCGGGTTTGGCCTTTTGCTCTTTCTTGGTCACAGGCTTCCAAATGCTTTTAACTCTTGGACTTGAGATGACTCTTTCTCATTCCCTTCTATCTATTCTTTGCTTCTCGCTGGCGAACTTCACAAGGTAGGTGGCTCTAGCCTTTCGTTGCTGTCGTCGCCTAAGGGTTTTGTAGTTTCTGATGTTAGCTTCTTGATTGGACGAGTCACGCTGATACCATTTTTCATTAGGTGAACAAAAAAGTATCGTATTTTCAGCCCACTGAGTGGAGATGGTTCTCTTTGTCATACGACGGTCGGCCATACGATGGTCGTTTCTTCATCCAAATTTGTGTTCCTCTATGTGGATCATCAAATCTTTTGATCAATCGAGCCGAATTAGTCTTACCTTGGAGTCTGCAATCACATGACCACTCAACATCTCTTTTCTTATTCAATACTTTTTCCTTCTCAGCAGCAGGCGTGTCCATATGATTTTTGCATCTTAAACACCTCGGTCGGCCATGACTCATGTTCCTTTTGTCTTCCCTTGTATATCCATATCTTTTGTTGGCCAAGTCCACCTTGTGGTGAGAGCTTTTGCTTTGCTTTAGCTCATAGGCTCCAAATGTGCTAGCTAGAGTTGTTGGGAACGATTTGACCTCCTTATCCACATTACGTTGTTCTTGGTTTGCATGGTGCCGCGCCTTTACTATCCTTTGACACTCGGCGTGTTGGTGATTTTGTTCAAGATATTGTTCTCTTACTTGGCGGCAATCTTGGACTTGCCTGCGATCTCTAACTTTGGCCAACTGTTTGGCTTCAACATGGGCCAACCATTTGGTTTCAACATCCGCCAATTGCTTGTTTCAACATTGGCCGACTTTTGAGCTTCCACTTCGGCCAACTGCTGCTTAGCTAACGATTGATCGGTCGACCGTTTGGCTAATTGTTGCTTGGCTAGTAGCTGCTCGGTCGGTCGCTGGGCCAATTGTTGATTGGCCAATCCTTGATTGGCTATCTGTTGGGCTTCGCTTTGGCGACGCTTTTCAACTTGGTGGTGTTCTTTGGCCTGCTTGCGAGCTTCAACTTGAGCCAATTGTGCGGTTTTAACATTGGCCGAACGGCTGGTTTCAACTGTTGCCAACCATTGAGCTTTCGCTTCGGGCAACTGTTGCTTGGCCAATAATTGATTGGCCGATTGCGTGGCCAATTGTTTCTCATCCAACAGATGCTTAGTTTCAGCCAATTACTTGTCCAATTGTTGCTCGGCCAGCAATTGATTGGCCGATTATATGGCCAATTGTTGCTTGATCGATTGCAGGGCCAATCATTGATCGGCCAATTGTTGCTCGGCCAGTAATTGATCGGCCGATTGGGTGGCCAATTGTTGCTCGGCCAGCAATTGATTGGCCGATTGTGTGGCCAATTCTTTGGCTTCACTCTGGCGAAGCTTTTCAATTTGGTAGCGATCTTTGACCATCTTACGAGCTTTGGCCAATTGTTGGTCTTCGTCTATTTGGCCTAACTTTTCATTTGAAATGGAGATCTCGTCTTCTAGGTGGCACAACTTGTCATCTAAACAACATAACCTTCCATCTATTCTTCGTCTCTCCTCTGCCTGATAACGAGTTTTAGCTTGTCCATACTCGTTATATGTCAACAACATCTGTTGATACTCATTGTATGCCAAATCACATGCTATTTTAATGTCAAACTGGTGGAACAGCTCCAATTCGCGCAAAGTATCATAGTAATGAAGAGGATAACTTGGACTTGTGGCCGATGACATCGTCTTGACTGATGAGCCCATCTTTAAGAAAATTGTCTTCATCTGTTGGAAGAAGGTTGCTTGGTCCTTGAAGATGTCGTTGTTGGCGGCTGTATCCCGGCCGCTCGTACATGGTTTTGGATCCAGCCACGTGTTGCTACTTGTTGCGGCTGATGCTGGTACAATGTATGATGAGATTGATTCCTCCATAGGTTTGCACACGAGCGAAAATTGTCCCACTGGGCGTGCCAAAAATGTTGGCTGAAAATAGGGTAAAAGACACGTGGCTCGCAGGTCGTAAATAAAGCCCTATTCTAACAACTACGTCCTTCGGGAATGTGGTGATGCGGGGGCGTGCCAGTACGTGGCCGATTAGCCAAGCGTTACAAGTGATGGGGGTGTTGCGCGATCTTAACTTCAAACCAAATGACTGCGGCCGAGGAAGGAACAGTTCCCGGCCGTTCAAGTTCAATACCTTGGCTGGTGTGCTTTCAAGTGAAGTCAACGTAACCCGGGTTGTCAGCGGGGGACTCCGGAACAATGATGGTCTGGGTGAAGACGAATGTGCGGGCGATCACCCGCACGTGGATGAGCTTTGATGTGGTTGTGAACAGTAAAAATCATGGAACGGCCAACAATATTACTATTGTAAACCGACCCCTCGAACTCCTACGGCTGGCCGATAGGAATTGGTTGGGACTTCTCCGGCCGGAACCTTGGTGAGATTCTCAGGGACTCTCCGGCCCGTACTCCGGGAATACCTCCGGGACTTTTCCAAACGAGCTTCGTTGGTGAACGAAAGGACTTTCGGGTAAAACTCTAGGTAGAGAGATGCTCTGGGGCGTTTAGGGTTTGTGTGTGTTGGTTTTCTCTTTCCCTCCCCAAAGGTGACCTTATATAGTGGAGAAAACCCTAGGAGCCTAGGGTTTTGGCCGAAACCCCAACCCAATTGGGCCGTTGAAATTCCTATCTAGTTGGCCGAAAACCGTATCTTTCTTTGGGCGGAAACAACGTTCTTTTGCTTCGGCTTAAAGTCAGCCGATTCTCCTAGTTGGTCAAGGACTCGAACTCCTTGATGGCCAAATAGACCAAGAATCCTTTGTTTGCTAGGGAACTTAGCCACTTTAATGGCTGATAAGACTTTTTCGTGAGAAAACCTCAAATGATGAAACATAATGGATTAGAAATTTCTTCATCCAAACATAGCATCAATGAATTTAAAATTCAAGAGCCATCCAGCAAACAGTCCCAATTCAAGTTTGCGTTTTTTTTTCATATTATTCAGATCTGGATAGCCAAATCCATACCCTTCTAACACCACCGCCTCCCACAATGACCTTCACAACACCACCTAACAAGTATGAATTGTGATTGAATAATAAAAGTATTCACCCAACTCTCTTTCTTTCTTGTTAAATTCTCCCTTTCTCAAAAGCATTGTATTAATGGCGGTGCTTATCTATGGTGATTATACTATGATGCCGATCACAAAACCCCCTCTCTTGAGTCACAAAAGTGACATCTGTATTCACTTTCAAAGTTCCAATGGGTAGAAGACATCAATGGTCATGGGCATAGCCATCTACAATGGCAACTACACCTAAATCAATTAATAAAGGTCCGAAAAATTGGTTTTCACGGTTAAAAGTAATCTCAAAAGACAATTGTGTCCCTAATTTAACGGCAGATTGACAAAAATTGGATGGAGACACCATTTCGTCTTGTTTTTGTAAGTATGAGTACCAAATTGATCACTTTTAAAGTTGAAGTACCATGAAGTCCGGTCATTGAAAATTCAGACACCACTCATGATAAAAACCCTAAATTGTATGATAGTGTGCCACTTTCGATTAGAAAATACTCAAAAGTCAAATTTGATGGCTCTTTTTCTTTCTCATGACAAAAAGAAGCATTGTTTTTTCTTGGAATAGTGGAGCATAGAAGCTACTCACTCTCATCAATCATGAAACTTTAATTTCTTTAATTAATTTTTTCATCGGCACTGCAAGTCATCATCACTGCGTAGGTCGTTTGGAAGTCTCATGCACGTCCTTCCGTCATCTTCGTCACACCACTATTCTATATGTTACAAATATAAACTAGGGCTGGGATCGGGCCAAGCTGGGTTTTGAGAGGGACCGAAAAAAGCCCAGAAGTCATCGGGCCTTGCAAAATAAGGCCCGTTCACAAGCTCAAAGAGATCAGGTTAGGGTCGAGCCAGGTATAACCTGACAAATTCCAAAACCCAGAAATCTGACAAATTCTGAAACCCAAAAATTTGCATGGACGCAGCCGACGATGGCGACGACGGAGATCTGGCGACGAAGAAGATTGGATGACGTCGCAGGACGATGGTGACAACATTGGAAGATGACGACGGCAACGCTGGACGCGGGACGATCTCGAAGATGATGACGATGCGATGACTCAAAGCCAAACAAGACAACGACGATGCGAAGCTGAACTAGGGGAGGCGACGACGAGGAGATGACGATGTTGCGACGATCTCGAAGATGACGGACGATGATGACGGCTACTATGAAGGAGGAAGGCAGCGGATGCGGATCTGAATCGCGAATTTGCTTACAGTTACTCACAGCCGTCCGATCTCTCAAGGATTGATCATAACTGTCCGATTTCAGAAGTTATTTGGTGTGTAGGTTCTATTTTGGCAATAGTGCTACTCTTGTTTAAGCCAATAATAAACTGACACATGTAAAATATATATATATATTTTTGGGTTATTTCGGTCCGGGTCGGGTTTTGAAAAATTGGGCTCGACTTTTTCAGGCTAGGTCTAGCCTTTTTGGTTTTAGGCCAGGTTTGCAATTTAGGACCGGCCCTTTAGGGTATTTTGGGCCAAGTTCGAGCTGGGCTCCAAATTTTGGCCCGGTTTTCCCACCCCTAATATAAACACATGTTTTTCCCGTCTAAAAACCTAACTCAAAAGCCAGATAACACAAATTTGTAACACCTAATTTTGCAAGAACACCTGACTTTTTATTGATAAGAGCATCATCATGAGTTCACAAAATTATGCTGTAAACTGCTTCGGATGGGCTGCAACAGATGAATCTGGAGTTCTTTCGCCTTGGGAGTTTATGTTGGAAACAATTTAATGAATATGAACATGCATAAGGATCACCCAATCAACATAAATGCAAAGCATATATTATGATACATACCACTTGTGTTAAGAATGCTTGAAACCATGTTGAATTTATGAACGCTGAACAGCTTCAAGATGAATGTTGGCTATGTGGTGGCCAGCTCATAGGTCTTCTATAATCCACTACACTTAGCTCTCTCTATGGGGGGGAGGATGAATACAATTCGTAGTGGTTATAGGGACTTATGATATGGCCTTTATATATAGGTAGGTTAACTAAGATCTCCCATAAAGATTCCTAATCCAACCTTAACTCTATTTAAGGTTTGTATACCAAGATCAGGTAAAAACCTTAACCTAATTGAATGGAAATCCTTGTATTAACAGTTTGCTTATCATACAAGTTACATTAGAGTCCAATATTAATCCCATGTTTAATCATGAAGTATGATCATATTGTTGAGTCCTAATATAATATGGTTAAGTCCATATTCTAACAATCTCTCATTTGGACTAACTATTATTCAACAATAAGATCAAGGATCGATTAAGCATACTGAATTTCTGGAATATGGATTAACATTAACCTTGATTCCATTCAATCTCACCGCTTACACTCTCTAGAGTAGAACTGCACAAAGTGAACTGTCCATGAGTGACAAGACCTTGTACAATTACCAAAACTAGATTACATAAGCCATAAAGATCACTTGGATATACTCTGAAACACATGCTTGCACTGAAAAGTAGCCATGAATTTGCAAACATGCTAGTCCTACTGAAGTGGTTCTGTTACACAGAATCCTTCTAAGTATGAAAACTGAACCATACTTGGAACTAAATATGAACTTTCAAACATGTAAAAACAAAAACCACGCTTGACAATGTAATGGGAAACTTTTAGAAATTGAAACTGAATAATGTCTAACATTGAAGCATGAACTGAATGTTGATTCAAAAGATCAACCCAAAAAATTTTATCATAAATTGTTTACACTTTACTAAAATGAATATAACCTGATAAAATCATAATTGAATAAGCTGTGCTTTAAGAACCATACTGAGTGAACCTCACAGCTTCATATAACTTGAAAATCAACTTAAGTTTTACAGAAAATCAAAATCATACATAATCTGTAAACAACTTAACTGAAAACATTGAATTAAAGTACTTTACTGAAAATTAAGGTATCACAACAACTCCCACTGAACCCTACACATCTAAACTAGGCAGAATGCCTAAACTAGGTAAGTGACCTTGAAAACTTTCAATAGTTAGAGCTTTAGTGAACGGATCAGCAAGTTGCTTCTTTGTTCCAATCTTCAAAATTGCAATCTCCTCTCTCTTAGCTCTTTCTCTAACAAAATAGTACTTCAAGTCTATGTGTTTGGAATTCGTTGACCTCTTATTGTTCTTAGTAAAGAACACTGCAACTTCATTATCACAGAACACCTTCATGACTTCTTCATTTAGAGAATCAACTAAACCTATTTGGATCAAGAAATTCTTGGTCCAAATGGCATGACAAACACCTTCATATAATGCAATGTATTCTGAAAGCATTGTTGAAGTTGTAATCAGTGATTGCTTGTGCGCCTCCTACTAATGTAAACACATAACCAGAAATAGGCTTCTTGGTGCTAGGATAGTCAAAAGCCATATCGGAATCAGTGTAGCCTACAACTTCTAACTTCTCAACTCTTCTGTATACTAAAAGATGACTTTTAGTATTTTTTCAAGTACTTGAGTACTTTCTTGGGTAGCAATCCAGTGAGGTTCTCCTGGATTTGACTGAAAACAGGATAAAATGCCAAGAGCATGTGCTATGTCAGGTCTTGTACAAACATGTGCATACATCAGACTACCTATGAGTTTCAGGGCAATCTTTCTAATGCATATTGTCACCTCTTTTCATTGGGGCACAACTACCTCTGGCTCCTTCTAAAGCAAACCACTTAAGCATCTTGTTGACGTAATTCTCTTGGGAAAGTCCTAAAGTGAAGTTTTTCCTATTTCTTTTGATCTCAATGCTTAGGACTTTGACAATAAGGATTTTGTTTGATGTAAGAGATCAATGCTGCTGCTTGCCAAAAGAATATCATCCACATATAGGATGAGAAAAAATGAACTGTTGTTTCTGCTTCTTAAGATAGATGCACTCATCAACAAGGTTATCTTCAAAACCAAGTTCTCTAATGACTCTATCAAACTTTAAGTACCACTGCCTCGATGCTTGCTTTAATCCATAAATGGATTCTTTAAGTTGTAAATCAAATGTTCTGACCAGGTTCTGCAAATCCTTCAGGTTGTTTCATGTAGATCTCCTCTTTGAGTTCACCATTCAGGAAGGTTGTCTTAACGTCCATCTGATGTAGCTCCAGGTCAAAATGGGCAACCAAAGCCATAATCATTCTAAAAGAGTCCTTTGTTGAAACTGGGGAGAAGGTTTCATAAAAATCGATGCCCTCTTGTTGTGTATAACCCTTTGCTACTAGCCTAGCCTTAAATCCTTCAACAGTGCCATCTGCATTCCTCTTAGTCATGAAAACCCACTTTGATCCTATTGGTTTGTGATCTATTACAGCCTCTACCAGATCCCAAACATCATTATCAACCATGGGTTGAAGTTCAGCTTGCATAGCTTCAATCCATAATTGAGAATGGTCACTTGAATAGGCTTGGGAATAGTTTACAGGATCATATTCTTCTAAATAATCACTAGTTTCCATTAATTTGATGTAAACATGGTAACCTGATCCTATGGCAGGTTTTCTTGGCCTTGTTGAATGTCTTAGTGGCTGAGGGTCAGGTTCAGGGCCTTGGATATCTAGAGCTTCAGATTCTGGACCTTGACCTTCAACTACATATTGGTTTTGAACAGGATCTTGATGATTTCCATCAAATGCATCCTGCATTGGCTCATCTGCTTTTGGAATTTCTTCAATAGTGGCATGAGGTAATGCAGTAGAAAGAAGGTTGGTATTTTGAAACTGTGAATTATGGCCCTCAATGAATTTAGCCTTACTTGTTTCAACTATTCGAGTTGTATGGTGAGGACAATAGAATCTATATCCTCTGAATTTTTTAGATAACCAATAAGGTGACAACTTATTGTTTTAGGGTCTAACTTCTTCTCCTGAGTATCATAAATCCTTGCTTCAGTTTACATTCCCAAATATGAAGATGCATTAACATTGGAGGTTTGTCATTCCATAGTTCATAAGATGTCTTCCCCACTGATTTGCTTGGTGATCTATTGCACAAGTAATTTGATGCCCTCAACACTTCCCCCCAAAGAAAAGTATGGTAGACCACTAGTGCTTAGCATACTCCTAATCATTTCTATCAAGGTTTTGTTCTTCCTTTCTGAAACACCATTCTGCTCAGGTGTTCCAGGGGTTGTATACTGTGCTTTAATCCCACATTCTTGCAAAAATAGGGCAAAAGGACCTTTGTTTTGCCCTACTTCTGTGTGCTTTCCATAGTACTCGCCTCCTCTGTCAAATCTCACTGCCTTAATCTGCTTCCCTTTCTCTTTTTCTACCTCAGCTTTGAATATCTTAAAGGCCTCAAGAGATTTAGATATCTCTGAGATAAGATATATATGGGAATATCTTGTGTAGTCATCTATGAAGGTTATGAAATAGGAGTTACCACAAATGGTTTTGACAGGAAGAGGACCACAGATGTCAGTATGAATGAGAGCTAAAGGTTCTTTAGTTCTCTCTGACTTGAATTCTCTAGAGTTAGTCATTTTACCCTTAATGCACTAGACATAGGTATCAAGTTCTGAAAGATCAACACTAGGTATACGTTTAGACTTAATAAGAATTTTCATTCTATCTTTAGAGATGTGACCTAAATGTTTTTGCCAAAGTTTTGCTGAATTTTCATCTAACATGACACGTTTAACCCCCACAGAATTTTCAATGCTAAGAACTTCAGTAGAAAAGGTACTAAGAAGTTTCCAATGACCACGAAAAAAAGTAGCAATGCCAATAAGTTTTGAATGGCAATAAACTTTTATTCCTTGATTGTCAACAGAAAATGTACAACTAGTTTTAACTAAACTCTGAGACAGAAATTAAGTTTCTGTGCATGGAAGGGATACAATAGACTTTAGGTAAACTAAGAATGAAATTTGGCCATATACTAGACTCTAATTGCAGCTTCACTTGGCCAATAGCTTGAACTGCAACTCCCATCCCATTGCCTACGTAGACTTTAGACTCTTCTCTACTTGGGGTTCTCTTTCTTGTTAAACCCTGCAGTGTATTAGAAATGTGAATTGGTGAGCCAGTGTCTAACCACCAAGTGCTTCAAAGGTCTGAATTATTAACTAAATCAATTTCTATGGGAGAGATAACCCTAGATATTGCCATACCTTTCTTTGCCATCCATTCTTTCCAACCATGTCATTCCTTCTCACATGCCCTAGTTTTTGACAATAGAAAGCACCTCATATTAGCATACTTCGTCACTTTGAGGGCTGGAGGTGTTGGTTTAGGGTTTTGGGGTTTCCGAGAGGCATCAAACTTAGATGCATTGGTAGAAGGATTACTGGATTGACCAGTTTTCTTGAACTTATATGTATTGGGAGGTTTATGAGAGTTAGGCTTCAATGCAAAATTGACAGCAACCTCCTTTCCCTTCTTCTTCATGTGTCTCTTTTCTTCACTGACACATAATGTAATGAGACTATTAATGTCCCAATCCTCCTTCTAAGCTCCAAAGATGGCCTTAACTCCATCAAACTCACTATGCATTGAGTTTAAAGCACTGTGGATGACAAGTCATCCACAGGGAACTTTAAATCATTGAGAGCTCTACATAAGTCTACTGCTTTCAGAATATGTAGGCGCACTCCACCAACTCCCTTATACTTGAGGTTTCTCAGCTCATCTAGCAGTTTTCCAGTGGTGACCTTGTCAGATTCCTTAAATCTAGCACATACACCTTCTAAAAATTCATTTGCAGTCTTAGCTTCTTCAGCAGGTGAGCAACCCTTGGCCTCATCGGTGATGGTCTTCTTCATGATCATCAAGGACATCCTATCAGCATAGTCCCATTCTTTCTGAGCTTCAACGACCTCTTTACTACTACCCTTAGGTACTGCAGGCCTAGGTTCTCTAAGACAGATATCAAATCAGGTGAAGGCTAGGTGGTAATCAAGATCTGATTTCCACCTTTTGAAGTTGGAACCATTTAAAGGTTCCACAGCGATGTTGTTGGATTGAACTGAAAACAAAAACCAAAAGAATTAAGTTTTATAGGGTAGTTTGTTGGTTTTAATTGCATATCATAAGATTGCAATTCTGAATTCCCCATAAACATGCTTGAGCACACCATCAGTGGCAAGAGTTGAAGCATATGAATTAATTGTACAACTAAGTGGGAAGTGTTACATGGTGTTATCAAGTTCCTATCATCTCAGGATGATATTTGCAACTTGGAACCTGATTATGCAACCCATGGCTCATTGCACACTATGTACACACTTTAAAACCTCAGTAAAGTACTTAATTCTTCTTAGGAGGACCTTGACTGAGATTCTAGAATGTATAGCACAAGTTATGATTTCTTAACTAAATGACATCTGAGAAAGAGCTATAGTGAATCCAATCAATTGGATTGAACTACAGGTTCCTCAGTATCCGAAGTCATTGAGTTGGAAAATATGCTTATCAGCAATTAACAAGCGATGTATAGGGAGCTCTGAATTGCTCGTTTAATCACAGACAAACATAAGCACACAATAACACAATTAACATGTTGGAATCACATACAATTTCAAATCAGTCCTACCTATCCAGCCAGACAATTGGTTCCAACATGATACAGGTATCATAACATCACACATAAATGAACCAATCGAGATTAAATGCATACGAACTGAATATTACTATCAACAATCTCAATCCATCAATTATATGCATGACAATATCAATTGAAATTCTAGTTGAGAGTTTGCACGAAAACTTACATAGAATCGCATCGAAATTTTGGTACAATCATGTAATTGCGGAAGCGAATATGTATGCAGATACCCAAAATGATGCAATATGAACAAATTTCTAATCGCATTGAACCCAAAAATGAGCATCAATCAATGAAATTCGGTTTCCCCTTGTGTAAGAACCCTAAATCCCCAAAATTGAATTTTTAATGTTTTGCGGGTGTGACGTTGTTACTGAATACGTACTCGTACTTGAAAAAAGGTTTTGGGCTTCACAAAACAGAAAACAATTTGGGCTTGAAACTGAACTGTCGGAATTTTATTTTTTTGTTAGTTCTTTACACAATTTTGCATACAATGAAAACCGAACATGAATTTCAATTGAAAATGTTTCGGTCTATGTATCAGTGAACAGAAGCTCTGATACCAATTGTTGGAAACAATTTAATGAATATGAACATGCATAAGGATCACCCAATGAACATAAACACAAAACATATATTATGATACATACCACTTGTGTTGAGAATGCTTGAAACCATGTTGAATGTATGAACGATGAACAACTTCAAGATGAACGTTGGCCGGCTCTTAGTTCTTCTATAATCCACTACACTCTTTCTATGGGGCGAGGATGAATGCAATTCGTAGTGGTTATAGGGACTTATGATATGGCCTTTATA
This sequence comes from Spiraea crenata, assembly GCA_033992175.1. Lineage (NCBI taxonomy): Eukaryota > Viridiplantae > Streptophyta > Magnoliopsida > Rosales > Rosaceae > Spiraea > Spiraea crenata. The sequence continues at coordinate 1,738,691 of JAVBHV010000019.1, forward strand.
TATAGGTAGGTTAACTAAACCTTAACTCTATTTAAAGTTTGTATACCAAGATCAGGTAAAAACCTTAACCTAATTGAATGACAATCCTTGTATGAACATGTTACTTGTCATTCAAGTTACATTGACTTAGAGTCCAATATTAATCCCATGTTTAATCATGAAGTATAATCACATTGTTGAGTCCTAGTATAATATAGTTAATTCCATATTCTAACAGTTTAGTCGAAGGTATGCATAATGACTATTCTGGGGAGACATGAACAATTTTTTGTACTTACATTATGTTTGGGGCTGAGACTTTGACCTAATTCTTTTAAGGAGAAAGTTTCCCTACTCTAAATGGAGTAGGATGTTCCTACTCTATTTCTTTGATTCTCCTATTTTTACGATGTTATACAATGATCGGAACCGTTCATTTTGTAAATTTTCAAGTAAAGATCATTTCCTCAAAAAAATCAATTCAATTGGAGATCATTTAGTTATCTAACCGCGTAAAACAATTGAACGGTATAATTAGATGACCAAATACGCCGTCTATACATTTTAGTATAGTTAAATAATCAAACGATCTCCGATTTGATTGATTTTTTTAGGAAATGATCTTTACTAGAGAAGTTATAAAATGAACGGTTCCAATCATTGTATAACATCGTAAATATAGGAAAATCAAAGAAATAGAGTAGGAACTTCCTACTCAATTTAGAGTAGGGAAACTTTTTCCTTCTTTTAAAGTGGTAATGAAGTTTTGGAATTGGGAACAAAAGGAAGGTTCTTATTCTTTGTTTCCTGTGGAAATTTACTATTCAACACTCCCAGATCTGAGAAATCAAATTGGGCAGGATCACAATTTGCAAGCGGTTTGGCCACAATCTTAGACAAGCTTATAGGCCGGTAAAGGCAAGTCTTTTGAGGACCAGTAATTTAAGGAATTAAAGCTGTGTAATATGTTGTGTTGACACCACTGATAATTCCCTTCACCATATGATTCCAGTATTTAAAGTAAAATAATCCAGAAAAACTATCTGGACCCAGGGCTTTCAATCTCCCGAATTGGAGATCAGGGAAATGTGCACTCTTGCATTCGTGCACTCGCATGAATTTCTGAATTGGCAAAACAAGATCAATGCAGAACAAAATTGATCACGAACAATTTCGTAGGTTACAGAGTTTTCAACCAAACAACAGTTGTCTTGTATTTGTTACGTTAATATCGATCAAAGGACAAAGGTACAAGGGAATGTACTCCTAGAAGCTAGGACATCTACACAAATTTACTCTTTCTACTGTACGGCTTCTAGATGTATCAAAACTCGTCCTTGTAAGCACTTTCTTCTCTCATGAGCTCTTCGAGGGAGACCTCATCCTCGGGAAAATGTCCATCTTCACCATCCCACGGTTCAGTCATCACAATGTTGAGGCTGGCCTTCAGTTGCTTGAATCCCACTCCACGCCCAGATACCTTAACAAATTCTCTTGAGAACAAAAAGGTTGAGTTATACATAATTGGTTTCATCCATCGTATGGGTCAAGGGTGGTTTAGATGAGGTGGAGACAAAAAACGTACATAATGTGATCGAGGTCATATGGCCCTATAAATGCGGCATGGCCTAATTCCTCATTTAAGGCTGCCAATGCTGGAAATCCATAACCACCTACACCTACAAGATCCTCAAGGTTTTTCTGTTTACCAGCCTCTACCCAGAGAAAGCTGCAACGTAATACAGTGAAGCTGATTTATGCATTATTAGAGATATTTTCACTGTACATGAGGGGTATGCATTTCTGCAGGCATACAGGTACTTCGGTATGCACACACAAAAGTTGTGTAGTTCACCCAAAACATAAGGAAGAGTTAGAGAACTCTCCAAAACTTGCCTGTAGGGACTCTGTTTAAACTCCTCTGCAACGGACAGTAATTGCTGTATGTATTTGTTTCTCCCTTCTGCCTTGGAATCCAAGATTGTAGGAAGGAAAGCTACAAAACAGGTTTCAGCTGAAGCACATTTCTCTTCCATGACATCCTACAAGGGAAGTTCATCAGTGTATAGCTTAGCTTTAGTCCCCAAGGTTATTCACAATTTCACAGAGCTTATGTATTGGTACGAAGGTAAGAACTTACAGGGCTAGTTAGCTCAGTCACTTCAGGAGGCGTAACATCTGTTTCGAATTGTTGGAGAGCAAAAGATTCAATGGCTGAAGCAGTTCTTGCACCCTCATATGGTAGGGGGCTATGTTTGTCAGCTCCAAATACCAAAATGGTTGGGAACGTGTCAACACTGAACCTCCTCATCAGAGACTGACAATGACACCTCATTAGAACTATATAAATACAAGAAACAAAAACATGAAGATTCATTGCATTGTAAAGAAAACAAAAGCTAATTACAATCTTCCAGGTTGATGACTGAATCAAAGTTACCTTGTCTGCATCACAATCGACGTGTCCCAACATCACCTTGTCCTGCAATCTTCTGGCAGTCTTCTCCCACTCAGGTGCTAACTTTTTGCACTGCCCAGACCTTCAAAAGGCGAATTGAAAGTCAAACTTGCTACAACAAATGCAACATATTATGAACATAAAGCCGTATAATCAACTGAAGTGGCAGTTCACAGTAACAATAACTTACAAGAGCATCATACCCATGGGTAGAACTTACCATGGTACAAAGAACTCCACAATCCAGAGTTTTTTACTTTTAAATATCAGCTGTTTAAAATTGTGGGAATTTAATTCTACTGAAGCATTACTGGAACGATCATTCACCAGCGCCAAAATCTGTACAAGACCAATGAAATGGTCACATATACTAATACTCAAAGGGGTTTTAAGCAACAAGATTCTGTGACCGAGTTAGAAAAATGATTATCGTCACCTACCCACCTAATGAAAAATTACTAAAACAAGATCAGACAGTACAAGGAATTCCTGAATGTGAATTGCAATGTGTGTTCTTACATAAAAGCATGATAATTTTACTTCAACCAATATTACGAACATAGTAATAAACCAACAAAACAAGAGATTATGTCAAACCTGTCTAAGTGCAAGCAACGCAATGTCTGACACCGACACACTCATTGCCTCCTGATAATCAACCGGAGCCTTTCCAGGTACAAACACCTTTATTCTTGGAAACTCTCTAATCCCATATTCCTACATAGTATACAACAATCAAGAACCCGCACCCCAGCACAAAAAAACTTAACAATTAGTCCATACATATATTGCAAAATCTTGATGATACAAGGGAACCCGCACCCCAGCACAAAAAAACTTAAAAATTAGTTCATACATATATTGCAAAATCTTGATACAAGGGTAATGATTTATCATGCAAGATTAACAAATAAAGACCTGAGCAAGGGACTTGTGGACTTCGACATCAAGAGCCGCTACAGTAGCCGCACCCTTTAAGACGAAAGCTGCTTTCATCCACAAAGCTCGACACTTTCTGCACCAGGGTGAAAAGAATCCAACTACAACAACACTATTCGAGTCTACAACCTGAGATTAGTCCAAAAATCCAGTTAAGGGCAATACTTGCCAGATTGTTCAGTGATCCAATGATTCATTTATTGCCTAAGATGATCACAAACTAAAACTACATTCAAAGAATTTTCTTAGGCTGCATCTAATCCTAAAAGCTTTAAGATTTACCTCCGACTTGAAGTTTGAAGGATTTAGCTTTAAAAATGGCAATGTTGAATCAAGTTTCCTACTTGCTTTTCCAACCGCACGATCTTTCACCATCAACATTATCTGTACAATACCAATGAAATGGTTATATAGCATCACCTACCTGTCCCATTGAAAAGCATTAAAGCAAGTCTTTAGCCAAAAAAATAATTCTGACAAGAGATTATGGCAAACCTGTTTGAATGCAACTTCTATTATGGGTTCCTCTCCCTGATACTCAAAGGGAGGTTTTCCGGGTACAAAGATCATTTTTGTTGGAAATCTTCTAATCTTGTATTTCTACATAAAAATCAACACACAAAATTCGAACACAAGTTAACATACATTACTAGATAATTGGGCCAACATAAACTAGAAATCTAACAAATCAATCTTAGAAACTTAGTAAATCAATCATATGGTTTTTCTTTATTTAAAAAAATAAAAATAAAGATTCATATAATTGATTTGTATAAGATGATCCAATACAAAAACAAAAAGGCAATCCATCAGCCGCTTGTCGAAATTTGGCGGGACTGCAGTTGAATCGGGTAACTGTCACCACCTGGCATGACCTGAGTGGACAATAATACACTTGGTAATCTTCAAAGGGTGAACAAGGTAAACCCCTTTGGTAATCTTCTCTTAGCAAACTGTCAATGCTACTGCATTGGACAAGCACACAAGGTTTATTGGCATACCAGCTGTGATTGCATGGATGCAAATAACTGACTTAGAAAGTGCCAGCCCTTCGGGATCTCAACAACAAATAGGTAATCAGTAATTGTGGTATGTCCTAATACGTCCATCTGAGCCGGCGGTGGCGATCACAAGGCCCCACATGTTAGAAGAACCAGACATGCTCTGACAAGCACTCTTCAAAAACTTGTAGTCGGATTTACACATTGTTGGGGATACGGGGACTGGACTTGAGCTTGCAAGTTTCTCTTCAGGCCAAGTTGGAGTACTCCTCGGCAAGGACTCCAGCAAAAACCCGGCAAGGACTCCAGCAAAAACCCGGGTACCAAGGAGGGAGCATTTTCTGTTCTACTTTCTCATCTAGCTGATTATCAAAGCTACTTCTTGTCTGCATCTCCCCAATGAATCTAGGAGATGGAAGTGGTCCTGGCACTGTTCATACCATTCCATGGAATAGCAATCATTGAGTTGCGGGACACAAAACCCTCACAAGACCATATGTTCTTCGGTCTTGAAGAGGTCATGTCCTGATTGTAGTTCCAGATGTGGCCACTTGAATCCTCACTGGCTGAGACAATGTGCTTTCCATCTGAGGTAAACGATGCAGACATCTGGTTTCCCCCATTTCGAAGACCCCTAAATTTGCAGACGATATCAACCCCAGAAATTACACGGACTACTGAATCAGCAGAAGTCACCATAACTTTTCTTGGGTTGCTCGAAGAAAACTGAAAGCCAGTTATCCGTTTTCCAGGTGACTTCTTTTTGGCCTGTATGCAAATGTGAGCAGCCAATTGGAGATGATTATCTATGATGTTAAAGAGGCAGCAGTTTCCAGTCGTGAAACCAACAACTCCTCCCTTTCCATCCGGACGATAAGATACAGCAGTCACTATCTCGCGAACATCAATTTAGTCAACAACCAGGCAACGAATAATTTCCCAGATGCGAACCTTTCCATCTATTGAACCGCTGACGAAGTAATTATCATCCAGAGGGTTGAAACTAATGCATGTCACATAGTTACTATGAGAGAAAACTCTCAGGCATCATCCAACTTGCCATAGACGAACTGCCTTATCAACAGAGGATGAAAGCAGAAACCCTTTGTTTGACCATGAGATATCTAAGACCTCCCCTTTGTGCCCCAAAAACTCATGAGGAGGCTTCTCCAATAAACGGAATATCTTTGGAAGGAAAATGACTAAAGCTGAGTCGGGTGATCTTCTCAATCCCTGAGCCTTATTATGGTTGTCCATATCCACTTTTGCAGTGTTTAACTTAGAGAACGGGTTTGTTTTGAAGTGTAGAGAAGCAGGATCACCAGCAATATCAAATTTATTTGACTCTCTCATCCACAATCACCTTCTACACACGCACGATACCATTTTCACCAGCACTTGCCAAGTATTTACAATCAAGGCTGAACTTCATGTAAATAATAGACCCTTTATGAGCAGAAAAATCTTGTACAGAATAAAGTGAAGACAGTTCTTTGTTCCTCTTTTTATTTGGATTAACTCGTATTCTACGCATCCCTGTCTCTGATGCAGATTTAAGACTGATGGGAGTCAAAGCAGCTTCATGCTCAAGCAGCTTCATGCTTATCAAAAACACACATCCCAATTCCTAACTTTCTTAACCATCCCCTTTTAACTTTCTTTTTTGTATCAAGATAGAACTTAGCATTTTCAACTTCTCTCTGCAGCAACTCTTCAATCGAAGATGATACCGGTGCATGGTTGGTATAAATCTTCTCAACACTAAGCAATTGATTTAATCCCACTTGACCTAATCTATGATTCCTGCCATCCTGACCCCTTTCATTTACAACGACATTCATTCTACGATTCAAATTCACCATTGCTCATCCAAAAGTCTCTTCCAAAGCACCATTTCCTAGCGACTCCCAAGATACATTTGACACAGTGGACTGACTTGAGCAATACGCCTCTTCCAATCCCGAAGTTCTCAAAACCACCCCATTATCGTCTATAATTCTATCAATTCCCATGACAACTTTTTCAATGGAGACATCTCCTGATTCTTCTGCCATCATCAAATTTCGGTCTAAATCCACACCCATCCATTTCATGAACTTATGGCGGCGCTCATGAACACTATCCAGATTCTTAGCCCAAACTTCTTCATGCCTCAAGAAACCTGAAGTACTAGAACTCAATTCCTCACCACAATCTGAACCCCAATCCGAAACAGAAGACAAGTCCTCACGGCTATAAAAAAAAGATCCTCACTCCCTTCACTACAACATGAAAACAGGAGGAGAACAGAGTGGAAGGTGCTTTGCGCTGTGCTGTGTCTTTTTTTCTCTTTAGTTTTCTCTCAAGCATATGGCTCAATCAAATACGTTTAAGCTATAAAGAGTGAAATTTTTGTTTTCCAAGTATGACAGAAACATTAGATAATATTAATCATGATTATTCATGTTCACAAGTAGAGCTGCTACTATACGTACACGCAAAAAGCGAACTTCTACAATCTCAAGTTCAACCTTTTCTATGTCCTAGATAATTTAACAGTATATCGTGGCAGCTAAATCAAAAGAGATGGTTCTTTGATTTAATTCTAAACAAATTTGCTCTTACCTGAGCAAGAGACACTTGGGCATCAGAATCAACAGCTGCCACGGTAGCCAAACCCTTCAAGATTTCAGCCACATTCTCCCATGTAGATTTGTCAGCTGAAGAAGCATAAAAATCCACCAAAGCGACTCGGTCCGAGTCCAAAATCTATGACTCAGTTAGCGGAGTTGCTAGTCAGGCTCCAATAAACAAACCAAAAACACATCATTTCTGACAAATCAAGACTGACCTTATGTTTGAAATTGGAACTAGTGAGCTGAAGAACCGGAGATGGTCTTCTGCTACTGAGCACCCCCCAAACGAATAAGAAAACGATGATCGAGGTTGAGCGAGCCTCCATCATAATTGAAAAACTCTCGAGAGCTTCTTTTGCTAAGATGTTTATCTGGTGGTGGTGCAAAATCGGCAGGCAGCTCCCTTAAACGGCCGGATGTTAACTTGTGAAATCTAAAGAATCGAAAGGAAGGAAGATATCTGAGGGAGATGACGAAGGCGGCGGCACCGGTGAAAGTGAAAATTATATCGATTCCTGAAGCATGGCGCCGAAGCCAAGTCGCCGGTGGCGGCGGCGGCGGCAGTACTAGTACTCCACAACCCCAACAACAGCCACCCACAGGAATCTCATTGATTCCAACTACCAGTACTACTACTTCTCCGGCGGGCCTGCAGATCAAAGGACCACCACCGGTGATCTCCTCCGCCTCTTTTGGCGGCAAGTGCAACGTTAACCCCTGCTTTGATTTATGTATTCACTCTTTTTTTTAGTCAAGAATTTATGTATTCACTCGGCGGAGCGCAAAGAAGAAGAAGGACAAGTCAGACTTCAACGAGCTGGGCTGCCTATCTCGTGAATATTTCAGCCAGCTGCTAATTTTAGCAACCAATCAACTATTACATTTCTCAATGAGCATTGGGAGGCGAGATTTTTCTATGGTGTGATACTGTACTTTCTATATTAAATGATATTTTTTAGAAAAGGTCCTTGTTTTTGTCTTTTTTGCATGTCATAAAATCCTTAGTAGTCAAAATCAGTCCTCCTCCATCACGTAAAGTTCTCACTTAATACATAATCACGTGATGTAAACAAGACAAGTCATATGAACTAGGGATTACAAAAAGACCCGACAAACTCAACCCGACGCCCAACCCGTTTCTGATCTCGATTTTATCCGACCTGATTTAAATTCGGCTTGAAAAGTTGAGTTTTTTGCTTAACCCGATTATTATAGGGTTTGGGTTGAATTTTGAAACCCGATCGGGTACCCCACCTGACCCGACCTATTTTTTTATTTTATTTTTTACATATAAATATACGAATTTCTTTTCTTTTTTTTACCATTTTTTCTTTTCTTCTTCTGTTCTTCACCGAGACCCAATCCCATTTTCCTCTTCTTCTTCACCGAGACCCAATCCCAAATTCCAACCCATTTTTTCCTCTTCTTCTTCACCCAAACCCGATCCCTTTTTTCTTCTTCTTCACCCAACCTGCACGGCAACCACGATGAGCAACCACAACTCATTTTGCTTTAAAGAACATAGACCCTTAAGAGAGGGATGAGGCGGCGATCGTTGAGCTCGCAGTAATCGACGATGCGGTCGACCTCTTTTAAGGCGCTCCAACCTTTGGCTATCAACTCCATGGCCTTCCTGAACCTGCTGTGAAATTCTCTCTGCAAAAATCAGAGAAAAAAACAAAGAGGAAAGGGATCGGGTTTGGGTTAGATCTGATGGGGTTTTGTTGATTTTTTGATTTGTATGCAATTGAGATTTGGATGCTGTTTACTTCATTTGTAATAGTGGTCATGAATTTCAATTTTTTGTTCTAACTGGTTTGGATTTGGATTTGGATTTGTTTGCTGCAGTCGAGATCGGCTTGTGCTAGCAATTGGTTTGGATTTGTTTGCTATGAACGATGACAAATTCATGGGCATGTTTGTCGTAGCTGGTGCGATTGATGTACTGCAGAACGAGAGGCAATCACTTCAGAAGCATCAAAAGATACTCCAATCTGTTCACTGTCGGGATTTCACCCACCCGACCCGAAAATACCCAACGGGGTCGGGGTACCCGATCATTAGTATCCGACGCCTATCGGGGTTGGGATCGAGGTGGAAAATGCGAGCCCGAGGGGGTGTCGGGTCGGGAGTCGGGGTGGTGTTTTGGTAAGTGGATTGTGTATCTGCATCAAAAATCATGGTGTCAAAACTACTTAAGACCGGATTCGCCAATGACTTGAAGCTACTTAATGTACTTTTAACACCCGTTGTAGACCACAGATGACAGAGAATAGTGAACATGTGGGCTCCACAGCTCCCACATCATCACTGAATATAAAAAAATTGGCGAAGTCGACGACCACCTTCAGACGCACCCGCGGGCGACCGACAAGATGAAGTCAGCCACCTTCTGCGCGCAATTTTTTTATTCTTTTTTTAATTCTGAGTGCGCTGATGTTAGCGATGATGTCAGCAAACACTACTCGTTGGGCAACTATCACAAGATCTGAACCGTTGGATTTCAAACGGTCAAAAAATCTGGGCCGTCCACTTTTTCACCGTTTGAACTTTTTTTGTGTGTTAAAAATCCCGAAAAAACACTAATTTTTAACCCACAATAAAATATGGGTTGTTTACCCACAAATTGCCCTTTTGGGGTGGAAGCAACAAAGGCAATTTAGGAGCCTTCCAAATTATCTTAGGGCAATTTGTTCAAATTGCCTTTGCCTTAAAGTAATTTCATTTTTTTGGGTAGAGATGCTCTTAGGATGCTTCAAATTGTTTGTAAAGTTAGGTTGATTCGAAATTGGGCATTTGCTATAATAACTTTATAGGCACCTTCGTTGTGGTTAACCAATTTTACGGGCAACAGTCACCACCTTCTCCTAAAAGGGGAATGCTAAGTGAATTGTCAAAGGATGATTACCTGTACTTGGATCTCTCTCCCATTGACGTGTGTGACACTATCAAAGCAAGTCCTGCTTACTGAGTACTGACAAAGTAAGCAATTTTGTTTAGCATGATTGAACGTGCTACTAGCTAGATATCTTGAAACAATCACACAAATTTTCTCAATTTGCTTTGTCATCCTTTCTTGACAAAGAGGATATCTGATGGAGATCTTTGCATTAATTATGACTAAAACTCATGAACTCAAAAAAATTATAAAAAAATAATTGATTGTTTTTTCCATGTGCTCTTAGGGCTGGGAATAGGTTGAAACCCGACCTGTATTGCTAATAAATCGACCCAACATATATTGATAATAACTCAACCCAACCCATAATGAATGGACCCGACTATATATGAGTTGGTTATTGCACCCGACCCAACTATTATGGGTTGGTTATAGACCCGACCCATCAAACCCATCTTTTTTGGACTTTTTTTTCCTAGTTTTGAATTATGTATTTAATCATGTACAATTGAGCTGCTCATACCAAAAAAATATCAAATATTTCAAAATGCAACATAACAAATTTCAAGTACAATTCAAATACAAAATACCAAATTACAAACTAAACAAATTACAAGTTGTTATAGCACCTGCAACTCATTTTTAGTCACATTCAACACCTTTAACTTGAAATTGTCATATTTTGACACCTTAAACTCAATTTTTGTTCATAGTTAGCAATTCCATTTTTCTGTTAAATAGGCTGATATGGCATTTAGGTGGGTCCCACTTTGCTGACGTGGACTCCCACATATTAAAAGTGAGCCCATCCCATCGTCTTCTTCCTCTTCTCCGTGTTCTCTCTTCTGTCTTCCCCTGAGAGCGACTCATCGCTATCGAACAGCGAAGCAAAAGACAACGATGGAGTCGAGGGACAGAGACCAAACGACGCCGCACTATCAGCCTCTTCTCAGCAACTTCGTCGTGCGCCCGTCCACCATCGACGGCGGCGGAGGAGGCGGGGGTGTCCCTGGCAGCGATTACGAGACCGGCGAGCTTCGCCGTGAGCCTCCTCCGTACTCTTGCTCCGATCCTTTCGCCGATGAACCTGGTTCGTTTCTCTAATCTTCACCTCGGTTTCCCTTGATTTTCTCTATTATTTGATCTCTGCTCAAATCGCGTCGACGAATTGCTTCTTCTTTATGATTTCTTTGCTGAATCGGCCCACGACATACTGATTGAAATGAAATTGATATGATGACTTTGATGGTTTCTGTATGGATGATGCATTTCGTGGCTTCGAATTTCGTTACCAAATGTACTTGGTCATTGTCAGTTGTTTAAAACTTTAAAAAGGTAATTAGCTCTGTAAACTAAATGTTGCATGAAATGATTGCCAATGGGTTTTTGGAATCATTGAATAAAATTTGCTATTGTGTGTTAGAGCTCTGAATGTGCCTGCAAGAACATGAATCTTGAAGAAGGCATGTTGGGTGGGTGGGGAATGGACAGATGAGGAAGAAGATGGGGGCGGGGGGAAAAGAAGAGGAAGAAGACAGAAAAGGAAGAAGATCGGGGCGGGGGAAAAGAAGAGAAAGAATACGGGGGGAGGACAGAAGAGAAAGAAGACGGAGAAGAGGAAGAAGATGATGGGATGGGCCCACTTTTAATATGTGGGAGTCCACGTCAGCAAAGTGGGACCCACCTAAATGCCATGTCAGCCTATTTAACAGAAAAATAATGGAATGGCTAACTATGAACAAAAATGGAGTTTAAAGTGTCAAAATATGGCAATTTCAAGTTAGAGGTGTTAAATGTGATTAAAAATGAGTTGCAGGTGCCATTTGAAGTATTAAGCGTAAAAGAATCCTCTCATAGCACACACAAAAAAGCCTCTTGGAACTTCAACGCTAAAGGAGGTAACTTGTTTATGCATTAGTGGAACCTTGGAAGGAAGAAGTGGTCTCTCGACTCACTTCAAAGTGATCACCACTTGTTGAATTCGGTGGAAATAATGATGTTGATGGAACTTGAGGGTTAAGTTGCATTGTTATCACCTTTACAAATCCAAATGAATAACAAATCAAGAAGCATTTAGCAAGGTTAAAATCAGACATTCACATAATAAATATACAATAAAATGTAAAAGACTTACTATTCTCAATGTCCTCTAAGGTAGAATAAAGATCTAATTCCTCTTTGGTTGGCTCCTTGTAAAAGCTAAATCCATCCATTTTGGGCCAATCATTCGTGCATATTAAAGCCTCTACCATCTTAGGAGTCAAGCAACTCCAAAAAGAATCCACAACCCTTGATCTCAAACTAAATGCGCATTCGGAAGCCACACTTGAAACCGGCATTGCAAATATGTCCTTTGCAATCCTACTCAAAATTGGAAATCTTAATGACTCCATTTGCCAAAATTGCAAAAGCTTAAACTTCTTACTCGGTTTAATTGTATGCTCTTGCAAGTATCTATCAACCTCATCACTTAAGGAAACAACTTCATTTTCCTTTAAAGATTGACGATATCTTTCACGATTATCACTCTCATCTTCATCTTCACTATTATTATCCTCATTAATTTGAAGATCCATTTCATCATCATTCTCATCACTATAAGCATCACTTGTAACATTTTTTCTAGGCATCAACTCCACATACTCTTTAAACAAATCCAAAAGTAAGTTCTTTATGGCCATATGTAACTTTTGAATCAAATCTTTATCCATGCCTGCATCGGTAAGAATAAACCCCACATATGACAACTTCAATCTTTGATCAAGGACAACCGCAAGATAAAGAAAGTAGTTGACATTCTCCCGCTTCCCCCACTATTTTTTAAACTTGATCATCATGCTTGCTGCCACTTTATGCAAGACATCATCACTTGGCTACTTCATGGCCTTATCTAACAATACTTGAATCTTCAACCATTTATAGAAGCTATGTGTGAAAGCCGGTCTTTTTGAAGCACTAAGTTTGATGGTGGCATCATAAAACATTTTCTGAAGCCACATTTTTTGTTTTCAAATCCATTATTTCCTATACAAAATAGTAATTTTTAATGAATAATTACCAAAATACCCTTAAAAGATAGGTAAGATGGGTTTGACAAATTTATAGTTATAATCGACCCGCACCCGACCCGCAACTGACCTACACCAGACTCATTAATAAATTCACTCGACCCGCACCTGACCCATCGACTATGGATCGGTAGATGGGTTAAACCCATTTAAAAAAATGAGTTGGTTATGGGTCAACTATGGGTTGACCAGACCATGTCCCAGTCCTACTCACAGTTAAAGGTGCCAATGCAAACAAACACATTTCTAGTTTGTATTGTTGACGAGGATTCATCACCTTCCTAATTGATAGAAAAACAGCTTTCCCCGGTTTGAAGAAATACATGAATAGCTCTTATATAATATCCATCAATCAAGATGAAATTTGATGCCTACACAAGAATGGAGCTCAAATTTCCTCCAACAACAACAAAAACCACCATACCAAGCTAAGAGCAAGAGGCAAAGGGCAAGGAATATTCCCAAAAGGTGGGCACTATTCACAGTTGGCCCACCATAATAGTAATCGCCTTTCGTTTTTGGTTCCACCCGTAAATGGCAAGGCAAAGGGCAATTACTATTCATGAATTTATTTTTATGCAAAAAAGATAACTTGGTATTTATACTAATCGAATATTATAAGTGAGTGACAAAGAATTTATGATGTTTTGAAGTGGGAAATAAAAATTGATTTGGGTATTTATAAAAAAATTAATTTTCTATCCGAATTATTTGTAGTCGTCGGATTAAAAATAGAGGACTCACTGGAAACTTAAGTGCATTTCAACGGATCTAATTGGGTATTTATTAAAAAATTAGAATTTTTTTACATTTTTTTGGTGTATTTTTTACCTACAAATAGTCTCAAATTTTGGTACTTAGTACTAATATGTATACAGCAAATTTTATTTAAAAGCTCAACCAAAATATTACATAATTTTTTAACCTTTTTTTCATAATTTTTTGAATTTTTTTTCGCATTTTCCTTTTCTTTTTTTTTTTTTGCAATTTTTCAGAATTTTTTCTCATTTTTTACATAAATTTTTTTTTTAAAAAAAAGTTGGCTGGAATTTGCTTCCAAAGATCCGACATTACGTTTTGCTTCACCGGCGGCAAACCACGGGGAGTTTGGAGTTGAAACTTAATGGGAGTGTGCTTTGGGATGTATGGAAACTAGTCCAGATGGTGGTGCACGGAAAAGGTGGCCGGAAAAAGAGCGACTGCGGCGAGAAGTCCAATGGCTCTGTTTTGCGTTTAGTTTCACCGGCGGCGTTTCATGCCGTTTTTTACTCCAAAACTTTGGGGATATATTCTTGAGGTCGAGAGGGAACTTTTTGTAGTTGGAGTCGTCGTCAATCGGTGACTGGAAAAGGTAGAACGGAGGCAGGTTTGTCGGACGATTTTTGGCAAAAAACAGATCAAAACGTTTTTGTTCGCCGGCGGCAAACTGCTTGGGATTTGGGGTTGAAACTTCGTGGGAGTGTACTCGGGGATGTTGGGAAGCTAGTCCAAGTTTTTCGAACGGAGAAAATGGTCAGAAAAAGAGCGACGACGGCGAGAAGTCCGGTGGCTCCGTTTTGCATTTGGTTTCATCGGCGGCGTTTCACGTTGTCTTTGGCTCTGAAATTTTGGGGATATATTGGTTGATAGGGAACTTTTTGTAGTTGGGTTCGTCGTCGATCTATGGTCGGAAAAGGGAGAACGGCGGCGACATTTCAAATGCGGTTGCCCATTCGACATTTCAAACGCGCTTGCCGATTGCTCGCCCGAATAAAAAAATAAAAGGGGCTGTTTTGAGTGCGCTAACGTCACTGCCTTGAGGTAAGGAGGCAGGCAGATTTCTGCCATTTTGCCTGCCTCTTGCCCGGCCAATCTCCACAGTACCGGGCAAGATTTGCACCGGTGGAAACACTCTTTTCACCAAAGGCAATTTTTTGTCCTTTGAATTGCCTTTGCCCCTTGCCTGCCAGCATCCGGTGGAAATGCTCTAAACCACACAATTAACAATCAAAATAACTACATGGACATGGATCAACGGAAAGATTGTGATCAAAGCGAGGAATTTGTGACGGCAACTCAACATTATATTGGGAGCACTCAATATTAGAATGTAAGCCTATGCAGTTTCATACGACCCATCCCTACTTAATCTTGAAAATCAATTACTTGTTTCTAATTTGATTTTGAAGAGGTTCTGACAGTCACAATGCGAAATCATTAGCAACAAACTATGGCCCTCTTCAGTTTTGTTCTACAATCGTTTCTGCCATCCCAAACACTTGCTCACACCTTTTACAATTTCAACATCATTTCCGTCAGGGTAATGCAAACTATGGGGATTTTGCATATTCTCTGTGATTTTCTTACCATCCAAACAAAATAATTAGGATGGAACTTAAGTACCTGAATAGTGTGTCCAAAGCTTGAGCTGCGTAGCACCAGAGAGAGACAGAGATTGATGCTCGAAGAGCTTTGGTCGGACTGTCCGAAGCGTAGATCAAATTGAAGGAGGAGACAGAGTGAATTGAAGGAGGAGGTGGAGTTAACAAGTTAAAACTAACGGATGTTAAGCTTGGGTGGGATTGTGTACATCACAGCCTTTGGATCTCCTTTTTTACTATTTATTTCAATCCAACGGTGGCCGGACCGTGGACGCTGATAATAAGCGCTGACGTGGGCGCTGATAATAAGCGCTGACGTTAAGCCCGGACCCTAGCATGATTCAAGAACGAATTACAAACAATCAAGTTAGCAATTCCAACCCAAATAAGCCCAACAACAGATTAACACTAAATAGGCCCAAATCCAAATAAGTGAAGATGCAAACCAGATTGGGAGTGGAACATCTCCGTAGGAACGGAGAAGTCAGATCGAAGTCGAGAAGCCCATTACGACAGCGAAGATGAAATCAAATCCAAGGGAGACGAGCGACGACGATGGGCAAACACGAGGCTGTTGAAGACGAATATGATAGTAGTCGCTTCCATCACCGAAATCTCGATCCAGATCAAATAGATGTGACATAGCCAAGATCATATCGGAGGGCAGCGACAGAGGCAGAGCTTAGGCGGTGCTGGACAATGAATTGAAGCCTTTGGGATGCAGCTCCACCATCCCAATCAAGCACCAAACAAAATAAAACTCAAAAGTAAAATCCGTCAGAAGGTCGCGGGTGAAGCCGAGGCTACCATGGATAGAAAACAAAGCTCCCATGGTGGGGAAGGAGAAACTCTCACAGAGGAGAGAGAAACATGACTATCACAAAGGAGAGAAAAAGATTTCACCATGTGAGGGAAGAAGCAGTGCAATGGGGAAGAGGAGGGAAGATTATGTGAAGTGGCCGGCCGATGTTGTGAAAATATTGTTCTCTTAGTTTTACGCACTCACAAGTGTAAGAATCGTGAAATAGTATAGCTTTGCAAGCACGGATTATTGATCCCACATAGATTAAACATTTTAATTATTTAACTAATTAATTTTAGTGCTAATGCATACACAAAAGTGTAGGACTAGCAAGAATGATTTGTTGTGAATTCTTAGACTTAAAACAATAATTAAAGACAATAAACAAACAACCAAGCAAGCTGCAAACTAAAGACACACGGCAAGATAAAGATTAATTCAAGAATAAGAAAACCTAGGGCAAAGACTGCACCACAATCTATCCTACTTGTCTTTAGATTTAGTTCTATCAAACTTATTGTTCCATGCCGATGATTAAGGATCCCAATTGTATAAAGCATCTATGGTGTCTAGCTTACTTTGTATCTTTTTATATGCTAACAGTCTATGGTGTCCACCCAGTTAAACATGTAAAAAGTCATTAAGTTCTCGGTCCTTTTTGTTAACCACATAAACCCAAGTGCATGTTGTCTACCTCATGAAATTTATGACATCAAATTGTAAGAAGCTATACTCGAGTTAAACATGGCGTCTACTCTAACTAGCATCACATTAATTCAAAATAAGATGGTGATCAGACATCTAATTCAAATCATCAATAAATAAAGCAATTTGACAATCAACATGAAGCAAGTATGATAAAACCAAAATCTAAATCCAGGTATTCATGATCGGGCTACATCTAGCCATAGCAAAGAAATTAGCTACACATGTTCATAGGTAAAATCAAAATAATAAACATAAAAAGTTAAAGAATCTCCCAAATGCCAAAGCTCCAAGTTCGCTCGCCTCGGCTTCGAAAGGAATTAAGGTTAAAAGATATAGAAGATGCGGCAGCCAAGTGTGCTACCCCCACTTATATAGGGACTCCAAAATAAATCCTAAACAAACACTAATTCTAATCCAAAAAGATAATTAATTCAATCACAATTCCTGATGGACCGAGGAGACTTGACAGCAGGTTTCTTGACTGATTTGGGCCTCCAAATGGGCCTGCGAAAATCCACCAAAAATTGGGCTTAAAGATCTTTGTCTTTCGTTTTAAGTACTCGCGGGCTTCTAACAAAACTTGGAAAAGGCTTCAACGATCCAATCCTTCACAGCTGCGCAAATCTGCACAATTTGGCCAACTTGTAAATTCAATATCAAATAAATGGTCCAAAAGAAAAATCTGAAAATTTGGGGAATCGATCTTCAACGTCTCGGCTTTCACTAGTAATATTTCCAAATGCAAATTCGTCCAAATAGCACATCTTTTGACTGGAAATGCGCCAACTGTACCTGTAGACAGATTGTGTGCAAAACAAAGCAATAAGTCATTTTTATATTAAATTCATGGCATAAAGATAATCAATTAATAGGTAAAATATATGCTAAATAAACACCCAATAGCCGATCCCAAGCAAAAGTAAGGGCTGGCGGCATCTCAGATCTGGTTTTGGGGTGGGTTGTAGAGAGAGGCGAGAGAGAGGCTTTTCTTAGGGTTTTGTATACAAGTGTTTCCCTGTGGATTTCAAGTTATTCTTTTGTTTTTAATTAATTAAGAGCAAATTTTTTTGTTCTGAGAAGCAAATTTGAAAACATAAGTTTACCGCGGGTTAGATTTCTATACTTACCTAATTGTAATTGATTATTACAAATATTTAAACTAGAGTCAAATTTTCTACACTTTCTCTAATAAGGCCTATTGTATATAATTTTTTTGTATATTGATTGTAGGGATTCATGTACAATAAATTCGGGAAGGGACCGTTCAACTGGGGATTTTTTTCCAAAATAGAATTGGAGACTTCTATCCCAAGCAAATTATCAGGATCCTAGCCTTATAAATACTACCATACATGGCCCGTACATATACATCGATCTGACAACGCACTCTAAACCTATATACCTTCATTCGATCGATCAGTAGGAAGAGGGTTGCTTTTCATTTTGTTTGTACAGCTGCCATGGTTTACTTCATGTTTATCATGGCGATAGCCGCATCCAGCGTTCTGCAAGATCAAGAGCAGAATTCATTGAGCACTAACAATGTTTCTCAAGTATTTGATGATTGGATACACAAGCACAAACTTGTGTACTCAACCGAAGAAGAGAAAGACATGCGTTTTGCCATCTTCCAAAGCAACTACAAATTGGTGGAAGATTTGACGAAGAAAAACAAAGGAAAATTGTACACGGTAGGGCTCAACAAATTTGCTGATATGACCGAAGAGGAATTGGCCGTTCACCATACTTGCACGTTGGATGAGTCCACAGGTACTTCGAATGTCTCAAACTCGTTCCTTCGCACTGAATATTTTGATGATGTTGAGGCATGTGAGAGCGTTGACTGGGCCCAACGTGGAGTAATGTTCCCCGTACGAACTCAAGGGAAGTGTGGCTCTTGTTGGGCAATGGCAGCCGTCTCAACCGTGGAAGCAATTTATAAAATCAATAATAGAATAGATGTGAGGCCGCTGTCCGTGCAACAGATTGTTGACTGCGACCAACATAGTAACGGATGCAATGGTGGCAGCGCAGCAAAAGCCTATAAGTACATAATTGAAAATCGAGGGATCACTTCGGAGAAGGATTACTCGTATAATATGAAGTCCAGGACAGCAGGGGAATGCGACCTTTTCGCGCAATTAAGCTTATATGTGCGTACAATTAAGGCTTATTCCAACGTTTATCCTACAACGGAGGACGCACTAGCCAAGGCAGTGTGCAGACAACCAGTGAGTGTCCGGCTTCAAGCAAACACCACTGATTTTACATACTATGAAGATGGGATATTTCATGGGGATTGTTCGGAGGAGTACAGCCACTCTGTTGTAGTTATTGGGTTTGGGACGGATAAATATGGTGTCAAGTATTGGAAAATACAGAATTCATGGGGTCCTGACTGGGGGGAAGGCGGTTATATGAGAATCATTAGAGACGATGGTAGCCAAGAAGGCCATTGTGGCATAGCTACGGATCCAAATTATCCGATTCTTTAGCTTGTTAGAAAAGAGTAGAGTATAGAAGATATTATTACTATGTTATACAAAATGACTACAATAAAAAATATGCAATAAAAAAAATATTTTTCTATAGTTATCTTGAGAAATGTTATTCCCACTCCATTAGCACTCCCTTCTGCTTTTTTTAAGTTGCATTTTCTTTTCTTTGTTTTGGGGTTTTTAGTTTTTTCTTTTGGTGTTGTTAGTTTTTTAGGTTTTCTTTAGAGCATCTCCACCGCAGACGCTTTTGGTTGGTGTGATCGACCAAATCGACCGAGGGCGACGTCGATCTGCCTCTAGCGCGATCGAATCGGCAATGGCGATCGGGAGCTCAGGTGCGGGCGAGGGCGAAAATCGACCTCGCCTTCACCTGCAGTTTCACCCTTGCTTTTCCTCAGCCTTACTTTTCCTCGTCTTCCCGCCTTTCTCGTGTCCTCCTCTTTTCAGCCAAATCGCCCTTGCTATCGCCCCCACCTTCCAATATGCGGAGGAAATCGATTGGGCGATTGAATTGCCCACACAATGGGCGGAGCAAAACGCCCCTTTCGCCCTCACTTTCGACCGATTTTGCGTGTTTGTGGTGGAGATGCTCTGAGGTAAGTTTGCGTGTTCTAGCTATTTTCCGTTTGTTTTTTTTGTGCAGTTTATGAGGTTACCAACTTTCTGAAGTTGTGGGATTACTATGTGACTTTCTACTATGTGACTTTCTGAAGTTGTGGGATTACTATGTGAAGCTGTCACTACTTCTTATATGTTTACGGAAGTTCGGGAAGCTGTGATGGGTGACGGCTTGAATGAAGATTTGTTGTTTGATCTTGGTATTTGGTTTATTTTACCTTGTCTCAAGCCTAGCCTTTTTTTTTAATTTTTAATTTTTAATTTTTAAGTTGTTCTCCCCGTGATTGGCAGGTAGGAGATCTTTATTTATAAGATCCTACTTTAGTTTCTGAGTTCACGTTTAGGTTTTAGTTTGGTTACTCTGACCATGCATGTAATTTGTTATGTACTTTCAATTGTCTTTATTAATAAAGAACTTTTACAGCAAAAAAATAAAAAATAAAATAACAATTCCCATTCTTTTAATCACCGATGTTGAGATTCCTGTAAAAGTTAAGCAGCCAACGGTGTTGGTGGCCATGCGGCGGATGCCTGGAGTAGAATTATCTATGCCAAGAGAATTGCAATTCTACCTCTGAAAGTTCAGAAAACATTTTGAAAGTTGTGCATTCTTCCAACTCATGTCAGTTTTCATGTTCAAGGTTCTCGCGAGCCATGAAGATTTCCGACTAAGGAATTCCTAAGAAAAAATTATTGAAAAATTACAACTAAGGAAAAATTAGCTTCCAATCCTTTATTTTATTAAAAAACAAAGAACATATTTGATTTCATAAATTACAACTGTAGGAAAAATTAGCTTCCAATCCTTTTTTTTTGGTCAAAGATAGACTGTTTAGAATTTATAACCATATACAAAGAGTGTATAGCTTACCCATAAAAGGCTCTAATGGCCCACAATATAATATCGACTTTACTGAAAATATCCACGATCTCGCCACAACTGTGAGTCGAATTTGTGACTTCTACAACTAAAGGATCGACCTCACTGAAAATATTAGAAGTGTAAATGAGCCGAGCACCAAGGTGCTCAAGCTCGGCTCACACAAAATTTCTAAAGCTCAAGCTCAGCTCAAGCTCGCATAAACTTCACAGATGAAAGCTCAAGCTCCGCTCTATAAAAAATTACGAGCTCAAGCTTAGCTCGGCTCGGCTCATTTATGATGCGACCTCAAACGAGCCGAGTTTTTGATTGAGCCCTCAGCTAGGCGCGTTGGACTCATTTGTAAAAATAGTAATTAAAAGAAACAATTGGAAATTGAAAATAAGTACAAATTACAACAAAAATTAAACCTCACATAACAAATCTTAAGAAATGTTTTTTAGGGCGGGAACCCAGTTGGAGGCTAGGCTCTCGCGCCTTTGTCCAAAATAAAAAAAACAAACATATCATACTTCTAAGATAAATCTAAAATACAAAACACTAAATCTGCATAAAGCGACTTGGAGCAGTTTGCAGGTTGTTTGATGGACTGGACTCTTACTTTAATTTAATAATTATAATATTGAAATATTAATCTACTTACGAACAAAATAATAGAGTCCGATTTTGCTCACTCCCTTAAACATGGTGAAACTTTACTTCCCAGCCCCCTCTCTCAAATCTTGCCACATATTTTCTAACTAACCAATGATTAACTTTTTATATTTAATCAATTTGATAAATCAATTAATAAATTTAAATATTAACATACCTTTTTAATTGATATGATTATCTCTAAGCATATCAAACTCATTTTTTTTTCCTAATCAAACTCTCCCCTCAAACCGTTAAACTCATCAAACGACAAAATCTGTTGCCATTGCCAATAAACCGTTAAACTCATCAAACAAAAATCTGTTGTCATTGCCAATAAATCGTTAAACTCATCAAACAACAAAATCTGTTGTCATTGCCAATAGTTATTTTGGTGAAAGTATATTTGATTGGACATGCATCATATCGTCTTAGTCAATCATTCAAAGAGGGTTGCTGCTTTTCATTTAAGAAACTTTCGATTAAGTTTAGATGGGCTCCTTAGTTAAGGCCAATCGCTTAAAGCAACAGTATGAATGGACCTGATGCAATAGTATGAATGGACCTATTCTGTTGTTGTAATACTTGCATATGTTTAGATTAGGAAAAAAAGATTGAGTTTGATATGTTTAGAGAAAATGATATCAATTAAAAAGGTATGTATGTAATTAAATTTATCAATTGGTTTATCAAATTGATTTAATACAAGAAGTTAATCATGGGTTAATTAGAAAACATGTGGCAAGATTTGAGGAGGGGGGTAAAGTTTCACTATGGTTTAAGGGGGGGTGAGCAAAATCGGACTCCAAAATAATATCATTAATTTATACGTATTAAATTACGAGCCAAATCGAGCTTTAATGAACCAGCCGAGCAAGCCGAGCTTGAGCTGGCTCATAAATATACGAGCTTCTCATGAACTTTATGAGCCGAGCATGCCAAAGCTCAAGATCAGCTCACTTTTTAAATGAGCCTAAAAATAAACTCAAGCTCAACTCGAGCCAATTTACAGCCCTAGAAATTATATAGCTTCCAATCCTTCATCACTACTATTTTTCAATTAAAACTTTGTGAATCTTCAAAATTAGATTGAAGGACAAAACCTAGTCCATAACAGCAACTTACCACAAATGTAATACATGTCAACTAGTTTTAATTTTGAAACCCTATCCATAACTACTATTTTGCCATTTCAACCACTATATGTATCGTTTTTGGTAAGTTCTTACCAATAATTAATTTACTGCATATTAATTGTGTTGGTCGTTTATTTTTTTTAATTTTTAAATCGTATGGAGTTTTGCATTATATATATGTTAGATCTTGCTGGGTCTGCAACATTTTCGTACTTCATCTATGGTGTATGTAATATAGTTTGCTATGTTTAAATGTCTTAATTTTTTTCTTTCCAAATTATATATTTTTTTTTTGCCAAATTCATCTAGCCAGTTATCATTTTCTTGATTCGATTTTTTGCAATATGCACCCATTGGTACATTCTCCAAGTTTTTTAAATCTACTCGCAGGCCTTGTACCCATTCCTTATTGTTTGAAATTTGTACCCATGAATGAGATTGAGAATGAAGCCATGAGCCCATATCTATCAACATGAATTCATTTGTACAATTTAAAGAAGAAGGTAAAAATAAATCAATATACACCAATGAAGCCGAGAATGTACCCAAAATCTATGTAACAATGAAGCCAAAAATGTACCCATAATCTATTAGTACCAACTAAACCAGATTGTACCCATGAGTCCATATGTACCAACTAAACCAGAATGTACCCATGAACTAGAGAATGTACCCATAAGTCCATGACATGAATCCATTTATACCATTTAAAGAAGAATGTATCCATGAATCTGTATGTACCAATGACCCCGAGAATGTACCCTCGAGTTTATACGTTCCAACCAATTGAGAATGTACCCATGAATCAATACGTACCAATAAATTCAAGAAAGTACCCCCAAATTTATACCAGTTAAATGAGAATGTACCCATAAATTTATGACAAAGAAGAAAACAAGCATGCTCCAGGAAGTAATCAAAGCACAAAATTCTACAACAAAGTTATCTTGAGTTAATTTCGAACAGCTTCTCCATCATATGGGTACAAATTAAAAAGATTCCAATGAATTAAAAGATAATTTAATCATAAACTTAATCACCATCGCCGCTTGAAACTTCTTATGCATATCTCCACATTGGTGTGTTTCATTGGTACTCGGAGCTTGTCAGAGATTGGAAAAGAATTCTAGGAACATTCTTGGGAGAGAATTTTTGGGAAGGTTTTAATGTCAAAAGGTGTGCTAATTGGTGACTATGTGGCAGCAAGGGATCTCTATTGTCCTTCAATTGAAACTTTTAAAATCACAATGTGTTAATCTAAGTAAAAAGGTGAATAGTTGAATAGTTGAGTTCGGAAAAGGTGGGATCGACATAAACACCCGATTGTTGTTTTTATTTTGTAGTTGGTCTGTTGTAATGGGTTCCACGAAGCCTGATTTCTCTCGGTTGAGCTGTAGTCAGTTATAATTAACTGTTTGAAGATCCTTATTAGTTGTAGGAGTTTACTCAGTCTTGTGAGTGAGTATGGTTCTCTTGATAGGATTGTCTACACCTGCTGTGTTGCAGAGTTTCATGGGTTTTACTCTCTAGGAGTATGAGATACTCGCTTTGTCGAGAGCCTGGTTCATTGTACCCTTTTGTTTGGTGAGCCAAACACATTAATATATCATTTTCTTGATAAAAAAAGAGTAAAAAGCATAACAGGGACCGAACACTATGAATCCCAAATCTTCATGGACTAAAACCTGGTACACGAGAAGGGAGCTATTATTAGCTGGCAAAGAGTCGTTGGGGAAAATAAATGCTGAGTTAACAGTTGTGACAAAATTAGGAAAGAAGTCTATGCCATGGTAGTAAACTGAGTCCAAATTGGAATGGCTTTGGTTTGGAGTAATATGTTGAAAGTGAGTTGTACAATCCACCTACCGCTTTTACACTCTGATATTTCTTCAGGAAAAAGCTTTGCACTTGGGAATTGAGTAAGCATAGACATGTGGAAAGCCAAGTCGAATACAAATAGGGACCTCACATCTGGTTGGTCACGAAGTAAGAATTGGGTTGGCGCTCTCGGAGATTTTGGTTAGATTAGATGAGGATTCTACGACTTGAAGACCAAGTAATTGGATTTCGAAATCTAAGACCTCACACTGATCTCAAATCACTAATTAATTAGTAAAATATCTCTAAATTCATATTGTTGAGACCGTAACAATTTTATGAATTTATGAAGTTTCTTCCTTTATGAAGATATAATCATAAAAATTAAGGAAAAATTGCACAAATACCACCTGAATTTTCCACTTTTGTGCATTTACCACCCAAACTATATTTTTTTACAATTCACCACCTGAACTCTTGTGACATTTACAAAACACTACCTTCGTTCGTTTGTCATCCAATCTGCCGTTAAATTCGGCATGTGAGAGGTACATGGTCCACTATTTGAGGTTATATTTGTGCAATCGGTGCCCGGAAAAGGTAGAACAGAGAGAGGTTTGTCGGAAGGTTTTTGGCAAAAAACATATCAAAACGTTTTCGTTTGCCGGCGGCAAACCGCTTGGGATTTGAGGTTGAAACTTTGTGGGAGTGTACTCGGGGATGTTGGGAAGCTAGTACAGGTGGTTCCGAACGGAGAAAGTGGCCAGAAAATTATCGACGGAGGTGAGAACTCCGGCGGCTCAGTTTTGCGTTTGGTTTCACCGACGGCTTTTCATGCCCTTTTTTACTCCGAAACTTTGGAGATATATTCTTGAGGTCGAGAGGGAACTTTTTGTAGTTGGAGTCGTCGTCAATCGGTGACCGGAAAAGGCAGATTGGATGACAAATCAGATGGAGGTGGTGTTTTGTAAATGTCACAAGAGTTCAAGTGGTGAATTGTAAAAAAAATTTAATCTGGGTGGTAAATGCACAAAAATGGAAAAATTCAGGTGGTATTTGTGCAATTTTCCCAAAAATTAATTGACGAGTTAGTCTAATAAACATATTTGACAAGAGGTAAACATTTTGGCTTCAACAAATCTGTGTTGACAAATTATTACATATCCAAACGCTCAAAAAAGTGACAAGACTCTATAAAAATTAAATTATTACACTGGATTTGTAGCGGTTCCCCATATCTTAACTTGAATGCAGACCTCTATTAGCTTACGGGCTGTCATCAGTCTTTCTTCAGTTCCGAGGAGCTTTAAAATCCACCAAAATGTTTGCCTTGCTACAGTAATGCTACAGTAACCTTTTGATACAGTAATTCTACTGTAGCAAGGTCGAAAATGGTCTGAATCTAGAGCCCCTCGAAACCGAAGAAAAATTGTGTGTTTTGTCCCTAGTTCTTTTGTGTTCCAGCAGGGTCATAAAATCAGCAGTTTGCCCCATTTTACACAATCACATTTAGTGATTGTTTTTCTTTCAGCCATTTTTCTTCAGTTCCGAGGAGCTTTAGAATCCACCATTTTTTTTTCCTTGCTACAGTAACTTTAGTGTAGCAAAAGTTACTGTAGTGTCACTGTAGCAAGGCAAAAATTTTGGTGGATTCTAAAACTCCTCGGAACCGAAGAAAGAGTCTTCTTTCAGTGGGTCTTTACCTCTTGCTACTTTCCTTGTTGCAACCTTAATAGCTGCACGATTAACGACTAGCGGACCTTTCATGGCGATGGGACTTGTGCCGCTTGTGAGAGTGCTCATCCCTATACTAGAGCTCTGTTTGTCGCTTGTCCCTATCCCTAGAGCTCCTCTTGTGAGAGTGCTCTGATCTGTCAACAGAGCTCCGATTGTGATAGTGGTCTTCTGTCTCAACAGAGCTCCTTTTGGATGCACGGTCCTCTGGGTCCATAGATCTTCTGTCAAATCTTTCTTCCTTGTCCCCCAGGACTGCTGTTGCACATGCTCACTGCTCCCCTCTCCATGGACCTTTTAAAAATGCCTGTCGATGAAGTTCCTTTTCCTTCCAGGTGGGAATGAGACCTACAAAAATAATTAAGAAAACAAAGACATTGAATTAGAAGTGACATGAGTAGAGGTCTATAATGCTCCAATGCTAATGATCTAAACTGCTTTGTACTGTAGACTACACATCCGGGAATTGTTATTACCACTTCAAATTTTTCCAACTACACATCTTTTTATTTTTTCTAATTTTTGGTAACTCACTTTTTACTACACTTCCTATTATACGCATCCCACAAACAACATACTTCTCTCACTCCTCTCTGGAAATGCCAAATAACCTCTCACAAACAAATCCGATTCCATCTTTCAAAAAAAAAAAAAAAAAACCGATTCCCTCTGCTCCCAAATTTTCGTCCGAAAAAACATTCCGTGCTCAACGACTTCGGCGAGTTGCAAAATCACATCGCTCGCCGCCTATAAATCCTCAATGTCCTCCTCAAAATACAAGGCCACAAGGTAATTCACGAAGGTTCACTATTTTCCCCGAAAGTTGGAAGCTTTCCTACACAACAGCCCCAACAAACAAGCCCAGAAGCCTCTTGGCCGTGAAATTCCACCAAAATGGCACAATCTCCACCGGCACCTTCGACTGCACAATTGGAATTTTGGATTACAACACCTTCCTTTTCGAGCTCAATTCAACCGATTTTCTCGATTTCGAAACGCAACCTCAGGTCCCAAAGTTCGCGCAAATTCAAATCCAAGGTTTTAGCTTTCGAATTCGAAAAAAAAGCCCCAAATTTCGAGTTGGAGAGGGCGAATCGAAAACGGCCCGCTTGCTCCTGGAACCAATCAGACCCGACCCATTTGAGCAATTCGAGAGCTTTTACTTCTGCTTCTCGACCCTCTCGTGCTGGGCTCGGAGATTTCCACCGTTGTCTTCGATCCGGCCTTAGAGGCGGAGGCCTTAAAAGTTGAGGCCGTCGTGAGCCTCCTTGGCCCAGGAGAGGAGTATGGCGTCGTTTCGTACTCCATAATCGCCTCGGGCTTGACCCGCCGGAACGCATTGATAATGCGGTAGAAGTGGAAGGACGGCGATTCGGTTACGGTGGCGGTTAGCAGTGTGGAGGGGATTGAAGGCTGGGTTACCGCTGAAAATAACAGATAATCATTAACACTACCGTCAAAAGTCAAAACCATAACACAATTTTCCACTAGATAAATATAAAAGATTAACAACTTGTTTTTATGAAGTTAAAACCACTGATTATCCACCCCTGATTACGCTTTAAGCAAGCCTTGCTTGGTAAGGTAACTAACAGTTAGTGCTCCAATGACTTTCCACTGAAAGGGAAGAGAACCAAAATTGAGAATCTTGGAGCACGAACTTTGAAAACTCCAGAGACTCCCCAGTTGATTTGGCAAGTACAGATGAGTGAGTTGATTGGCATGAAGAGGCATGAACAAGGTAAAGATGAGTGAGTTGATTGGCATGAAGAGGCATGAACAAGGTTTAACCATACGCAGAAACCTGTCTATGTAAAAATCTGTTGAAGCTGTAAACCTGAGCACAGGAATTCCTGGTGAATAGCTTCACTCATGCCACCTCTTACATATTTAAGTGCAAACTAATTTATGCGTGCCTAGCTAGAAATGACTATACAATATACCAGTAATCAGAAGTGTATCTTTTCACTTCCCAATTCCTGGTTCCTGTAAGGATTTTAGTAGAACAAGGTAATGGCAAGTCTGGAACCGTTTTTCTTCTTTTCAACTAAAGGAGGCATCACGACTCTGTGTCGAGAAAAACAAGATAGAGAGTAATGACCATAACAACTAAATCACTACAATTTCATATAATATGTTAAAGAAGAGGAGGAGGATATGCATACAGGGGAGCTCGAAATGGTCTTTCACGTCCTCCAAAACAAACTTGTCCAGACTCCTTACCACCAAGACTCCCTCCTGGTGAAAACAAGAAATAAAACCATCAATTTAATTTATGGAGGCACAAAAAAATTGTAAGTAAAACACTTCACTGGCCTAATCTTCTTGGGATCCGCCCTGGCATCAACTATGTCTGTCATATGAACCATAACTTGAGAATCATCAATAAAGGAATGATGAGCTTCCTGCAACCAAGCAACTAACTTGAACTCAGCATAGACGTGTTATGCCATTGAAAACATACGTGGTTATTCATCACTAGATTACAGAAATAGTGATTGCATGAGAGGACAAAATTGTGGCGGCGCATTAAGAAACATCTAGCACTTCTGGGAATACAAACAAATTACAGATTAGGGAATGACGGAATATTATTCACTCCGGAAACAGCACAGGTCTCATTATAGGACTTCACAGTCGCCATTCGTTAACCTTTCAAGACTGTTTTCTGTTAAACCTTCTAGAAGTTCCATTTTCACACTCGACTTAAACCATACTAGAAAGTGATATTAGCGTTATTCAAAGAAGCGAGGCACCATCAGCAGTGTTCATTTGGTAAACAAGTGGTATATATCTTATACAAATAGTTAGACATCGAGCAGCTATCAGTTGAAATGATACGGCACGGGAAAAATTTAATTAAATCACCAACCTAGCAAATTGATGAAATAAATGCACAGTAGAATATTTCCAATCGTGTCCCCTATTTTTCTTGTCCGCAAGCACCACGCTTTCCTCATCTTTCAGCATAACGTTTAATATCATGAGATGTACGAATTTGATTATTGAACCAGACAACAGTGATATATATACCCACTTTACCACAACACTTGCAAGCACAGATTTACTATTCTTTCCTGAGCGAAAGACATGTATTCATATGCTTCATGCAAATGTCATCAACAGAAACTAGTGTTGTTTGAGCCCGTTTTGTGCAAAACTTATTCTAACGCGGGCTTGGATGGGTTTTACGCCAAACAGTGGCTGATTTCCCTTCCATCCTATTGCTTATCGTGGTGATCTTATTACTTGATATTAGAGGAGTATTCGGGCATGGAAAAGGAATGTAATTAATATTGGGCTTCTTCACCATAAAAGCCAAACCGTGGCCTAAGTGATTAGAATGGAGATTGGCTTGTTTTTTACTACAAGTCACGTGCGTTCAAAAGGTGGCAGAGCTTCATTAAGTAATAAAGAATTTGGGTGCTTGCCAGTATCAAGGCCAAGTGTACAAGCTAAAGCCTTTCTATGGCTTATCTCAAAGAATCAAGGTCAATGTGGTCTTCAATGCAAGTCAATTGCAATATTCTTTAAAGGCTAGGCAGTGGCCTAATTAAATATTAAGAGCCAAGCGGTGGCTTTAATTGAAGTGGATATCTTGATTGAATTATACAAAGAGAGGGAATCTACGCAAGTCATAAATATCAAGGTCTTATCCGAGCAGGAAATAAAGTAGATCAGGACAAAGATTTCAAGAGCCAAGTATGGGGAAAGATTCAGAGAAGTAATCAAGATTGGATTCGGAATTAAGCAGTTCTACATCAATTAGGAATCAACTTTCCTTACTTGCGCCCAAGTCAAAGCCCAGTTCGTGGAAGCACCACTATATAAGAGAGGGTTTCTCTTCAAGTTAAGGATCCCCGATCCCCTCAACACAAATCCCTAAAAAGATTTAGCCGCAAGGCACCAGATTTCGCCGAAAGGCACCGACGCAGCCGATCACGAGTATCGAGCTTTACGAAGACGGTCACGAGCGCCTCACTTACGAAGACGGTCACGAGCACCGCATCTACGACGACAACACAGAGACTAGGCCGATCTAGTTCTCTCCTATCCGCAGCCGACGCGCATCCCGGTTGTATTTATCTTACTTTTATTGCTCCGTTGTTAAATTTCAATAAGGATTCGCTCCTTAACTATTATTGTAGCACTTATAAATTTATTGAAGTCCTTTATCGCCCAAAGGCAAAAAAGAACCTTCGTCTAGACTTACTCTTTACATGTCCCATGTCTAGCACAATCATTTGGTAAGAGGTCAAAGACGCGCATTCATCCAACTACAAGTCCAATAGATCGCAACGGTGCTATTGGTGGCACGCCCGCGCACACAAGTAAAGTAAGATTTTCTTACGTGGAAATTAGGTTCAACAAGTGTATAAAATTAGAATTCCCCAATGCCTATATAAATGAACTCAAAGTGAAAGCAAAGTTTAGAACCTTTACCAATGTGCCTGACCAATAGTAAGTCCTTCACCAGCCCATACTTGCTCATAGCCTGAAATGAAAACATAATTCGTTCAAATCTGATTCAATTTTCACTACATTGGCCCTTTTCCGATCCCCAATTGAACAATTTTCTATCTCTTTCTGAGCAACCAAGCAGATATAAACAGAAACGAACCTTGCCAAGAGTGCGCACGGTGGTAGTGAGAAAGGTCCAGGTTTTGTGGGAAATATTATTTGGGCCCATTTTATATCAAACCCATGTGTTTGACTCCAACGGCCCAAAAAAAAATAGTGGCAAATTCCAACCCGAGTGAAGAGAAGAATGCTACAGGTACAG
This sequence comes from Spiraea crenata, assembly GCA_033992175.1. Classification (NCBI taxonomy): domain Eukaryota; kingdom Viridiplantae; phylum Streptophyta; class Magnoliopsida; order Rosales; family Rosaceae; genus Spiraea; species Spiraea crenata. The sequence continues at coordinate 1,769,620 of JAVBHV010000019.1, forward strand.
ATGCCTCTTACCTCTCCATGGTCTGCTCCTACCAAACAGAGCTCAATTATTTACCAGTGGATGTATATAGAGTTATTTTGGCTCCATCATAATTTTCGGCAAATGTACTCCCTTAACCTTTCGATAGCTTGAACTATAACCAACCACTCACATGGTCGTCTAACAAGAGAATAACATTATTGGTATTTGCAATCTAGTTGAACATGACGTTTCTGCCCATGAAACATTCATGAGTGATGGAATTGCTCTCATAGATGTGCAAACCTGTCTTCGTAATTGTGAGTGAAGGTGCATACCAGATTAGAAAAACACAATATGGCCGACATGACTCAGTACCAGCAAGCTGTTTCTCAACCAACAAGGCACAAAATCAACGATCTCAGAGTGCAATACATCATTCAATGTTCTATCACATAGCCTTGTAAACTAGTACACATGATCCAGGCCGCAAGTCTGTCGTATATAGACACATGATGATCTAGACATGTAAACAACTCTATGTAAATCTGAACTTGAGCCAGGTGCACTTTTCAACCACGTCTAACAGCTAATAAGCCTAAACTACTAAAAAGCCTAACAAAAATCACGAAATATACATACGTACATCAGGATTTGCAGGTATATCTTGAGCAATGACAGAACAATAATGAATATAGAATAGCCTAGTACTTAAGTGCAGCTAACTGTTTCATCAGACAACTTAGACATCTTAAATTTGAGTAACCCCTCAACAACCAGATTGCATCACCATGTCTACTGTTTTAAAATAAAAACTGGATGAATTCATACCTCAGTGGCAACAATCATATCGGAACCTTAGCCAAAAGAGATACAAGAAGGCCGACTCATTATGATTTTTCTTCAATGCACATGCATAGAAAAACAAGAAACTGATCAAATCAATAATTTGAACATGCACTCAAACGTAATGTACTGACCAGATATCAAGATGATACTTGACTTGTGTCTGGTTTTCTAATGCAAGAAGAAGCATCTTTGATTGGCAAAAGAGGTACTTAATTAGTGGTTAGTGCCCAAATGAAGCAGATGTGAGTATAAATGCAACCATGCCTGCTACAATGGGCACTAATTTTCCAGATATGTAACGCATCTGAAGAGGATTCTTGACTATTTCTGTCTGGTCATCATACATAGGTACAAAAAATGGAAATGCAGAACATTTAGCCAAGTAATCTACTTGATCAGATAAAGAACAAGTAAAACATTTATGCAAATAATCTACTTATCAGATAAAGAATAAGTAAAACATTTATGCAAGACAAGGAGATAAGTCTGCAGAGCATATGTTATAATTTAGTTAGAACACTTTCCAAATCATAATAATCCATTATAAACCAAAAAATTATCCTATCAATGTTCCCAAAACCACTAAAGGACAAACTAACTCTAATTGTTGCCGTCGAATGCAGGTCACACCAAAGATTTAGCCAGACATGTTACTCTCCTAGCCTGCTCAAAGGTATTTCCCTGAAAAATAAATTTAAATTAATTAAAACATGATCAATTTAAAAATCAGGTAGAATATTTACTGTACATGGTTTACCTCTGCTGCTTTCTTAAGAGGCTTGGCTGCCTTCTCCAATAATATCGTGTTGAAATCACTATAAGAGAACCGAGCACAGTCAAGAGACCAATTCCAATACATATTTTCTCACCGGAGAAAGGGGTTTTATTAGAGGGGCGTGTTCCCCTTTTTTCCCCACAAAGACCCCCAATTTTTCTACCCCCCAAAAAAACCTATGTGTGGAAGGATAAAAAAAAAAAAAAAAAATTTAAAAAATCAAAAGAAAAAACAAAAAAAAAAAAAAAAAAAATATCTCCTTATTATAACTATAGACGACAACAAAGGAGACCACACTAAATGCAACCCATGGTTTCTAGCTTATTTAGAGCATTTTTGCAGATTAGTATCTAAAGGAACTTCTTGTTTGCATACTGAAGGAAAAAGATAACAAATAACTGGACAGTTACTAAAGTAAATGGATTCCTTGTTTACCTTGCTCAATAACCTCGAAGATCTCTATCCTTTTGCCCCACCCCCCCCCCCCCCCCCCTGTAAGAAATCTTCTTTATGTGAGTATTAGATGATTAACATGTAATTCTATTGGACTAGGTATATTGGAGTCTTAATGGGCCGATTAACTCTTTGTGGACTTATCTTTTAATAAGTCGTTAGTTTACTTGTTGTGCAAGGACTGTAAAGGCCTGTATAAGAATTAGGTAAGAATGTAATAGGTCAGATACGCCCTTTTGCCCACTACTTATATAGAGGTTGTCCCTATTCTCGTACAATCACTTCTATTTGTGCCAACCCTATTCATGGCTTAAGTATATCGGCTAAAAGAGCGTAGATGACATCCTTCCTTGGCTTCCTTTACGTTTTCATCAAGATGATCTCTTCACTACGTTCTACACAAGCAATCCGGTTGGTATGTCTATTGACAATGCGAGGTAATGATATGATATTCGTATTATGTATTTATTGTGATCTTATGTGTTGATTAACAATTAGTTATGTAAGCTTGTTCTTACATGTCTACCTCTACTGTTACACGCGTAAGGTTCGATTTTGTTTGTGACAAACTACAAGATAGCATAGTTTCGATCCTGTGGTTTGAAGTTTCTGATTCGTTAGATGTTTAACGATTTTGCTATGATCTCGTCATGAGTTTCGTGTCTAAATTGATACAGGGCGTATTGGGATTAGTTTGGCAAAGGGATTTGGGGTTAATTTGATTAAAAGGTTACGCAAAGGTGCCGCAACTCTCACACACCCACGGCCCATTCCTTTAATTTATTTTGAAGCCCAAATTGTTTTTGGACACCCTTTGGTCTCATGTAGGAGGACTGGCCTATGGTGTCATGACCAGTCAATCGATCAAAACAAATTAGGGGCAGTTTTGGGGGAGAAATTTGGAAATTAGGGTTCTATTCAAAATCTAAAATAAATTCGAATCTCAAGTGTTTTGGGAAGAATTCTTTGGTGTTTTCAATTCTAAACCAATTTCGTGTGTCTCTCTAAGAATCAAATCCTGTTGGAAATTCGTTTTGTGCGGTTCTTATGCGAAATTTGGCATAGAGGTTGATTCCTTGATGCCATTTTCTTCCGAATTGAGTTGTGCGATTTTGGTTCGAATTCTTGTATTTTGTTCATAATTTCGGGATCTTTTGTTTGTTATCTCCCACTTCGATCAATTGGCATGTTGTTGTTTCAAATTTGCTTGAGAATTTTGTTGGGCATGATGGTTTGAGTGTTTATGTTTTTCCACTAACCATTCTTTGCAACAGTGGGAGTCATTGAGATAAGTTTCCTCAATTCTCCATATATTTGATGTTGTTTTCGATTACTCTATTGTTTTCGGGAATTAACTTTGGCTGATATATGGGCTTTTTCTGTGCATGTAACTGGGATATTGTATTTGATTGTGTTTATGGCGATGGAGTTGGATATGAGTTCTTCTCCGATGCAATCAAGCTACTAATACAGAATCATGCTACTGCTAAAGAGATAAGTCAAATTGATATTTCGGTTCTCTATATTTTAGCCTCGTATAGAAAATCATCTCAAATTGGACTGCCCCTATTGATAACTAAATGAATTGCACTATCGAGATTATGCACTTTTGCATTTAGTTTGCTGCCCTTTTTGTTAGAAGTGCAGATTTGGGCATGTCGAGAATATTGTGATTTTGAGCTCCCTTATGCGTTAAGCATGTTCTTGATAATTTTGCTTGAAAAGTGATTTCGGTCCTCTATTGTGCTGTGAATACCTGCTACTATTTTGATTTTCTGGAAATATGAATGCTCCCTTAATGCTAGACCAATTTTGGCTATCTTCCAGAAACTTCTAATTGGGTTTTGAATATTGCCAAGCACATATAATATGTAATTGAGTTAATTGTGCTATTTGCTAAGAGGAACTTGATCATAAGGAATTTTGTAAAATTAGGATTCGACAACAATGGTGGATGTGTTCTTTATTCTCATAATTGATCTGGAAAATAAGGCAACCTATGTTGTTTTTGATTCATCCTAGTTTCCTTGTTGTTTTCTGCTGCATGAAATTGAAACTCATCTTTCGTTCTAATCTTGCTGTTGACGGTTGCTATCACACTTGCATATCAAATAACCAGAGTTTATACATCGGTTTAGAGCACCCAGTAAGAAAGCCTTTATTTCTGCTCTATTGACACTTCTAAACTATGCTTCTGCAATTTGTACTGTTGTAGCATGTTACAATCTTTATGAGCTTTGAGTTTTCTTTAGAAAAATTGTTGTATTGCTTTCATTATTGTAACATTTGGTCTTCTATTGTGCACCGTGACTCTTGATTATCACAGTGCATTTACCTAAAGAAACTAACATGCAGGTGCTTATATTGATCCTTTGGTCAATACTTTTGGAATTATATACTACTTACATGATTATGATGTTCAAAGCAATGATGAATTCATCGCATGTATATGAATTTGTAAGTTTGTAATAGTGGTTTGTATCAATTGCTGATTATGTCTGCCGTACAGGCGTTACTTTTGTGATATGGCAATTGGTCATTATGTAGACCACACTAATAATGCTTAAACCTGTTACTATTGAAATTTATCAACCTTGTTATGATGAATTTAACAGACTTTAAGTAGTGGGCTATGTCAGCTGGTAAATAGAAGGTCTATCTGTCACAAAGATGTTAGATCTGCTTTACCAGTCGATTATTTTGTAGACCACAAATAGTGAACTTGTGTGCTATGATGAATATGATTATCTGCCACTAAGGTGTTAATACATATTCAGTCTAACATGGGTCAGTGTATGGGGAGTATAAGGAGTCATCTCACATGGTTTCATCTGCCACTTCAGGTGTTGTTACTATAATTGATTTCTTATATTTTGCCGTGCAAAACCTAGCTATATCTGTTTCTGTCACTAAGATGTTTCGGGATATATGCACTTTTGTGAAAGCTTAATGTTTTCAATCCTATCGTGGGGTACATAATGAATGAGTATTAGCTCATGCTATGCTCAGTACCATACTGACTTCCATAAGTTTAACAACACATGTGATTATGGAAGGAACCATCTTCAAGGTTCAAAATCTTTTCGTATAGCTTTTGGTTTCCATCTAATGGGAATACTATACACTTTTGTTGTAATAGAAAACATACCGTTACAGTTTTCTATTGATCTATGTATCATAAGATATTCTCATCTCTTCCCTTTTTCTGTCTTGAGGTTCTGCTGCAGTTTGTGTTTTCGTTGATTCAAGATAAAGGTGAATTTATATATAGCTTGAATCAAATTTATGATTTTCCTTGAGTTTTCAAGTATTTCTGATTTGATAAGCATAGATTGTTCTGTTTGGTCCAGTTTCAAATCGATATTGAATTGGATTCATCGATAATCACATTATTTGCCATCATGTGTTTGTGGTTACTCTATTTAGCTGATTTGGACTCCTTCTGTTATGATGTCTATTAGGATGGTGTTCTGTTGCAAATTATTTCTTGAGAAATTCTATACCAAATTAGACTCTCTAACGTTTCTTTGTGCATCAATTTTACCAAAATATATTGAGTATTGCATTTTGGTAAATCCATTAAATTGACAAGAAATTCGCAGGAATTTTCCTGTCAGATTTATACCTTTGTTAAACAATGCATGAACAACTTACCTACAAAGCTCCAAATAACCTGAATTTTTGATATGTTGTGCACGTATGTGTCTTCTAACTTTCTACAAATTTTCGTGGCTATTGGTTTTGTTTTGGAATTTTGGGGTATTTATTCCTAACCTGTGTTCGGGATTATTTTGGTGCTGACACTTTTTGTCAGATGTATGTTATACCCCCTTTAGTCTATCGCATGGTTCTACATTGACTCCATACTTTTGGTACATGAAGTTCTTTAGCTTATTATGTACTTTTGGGTCAATAAAGCTGCTAAACTAATTGTAGTGTTCTCTTAAGTTCGTGCATGTTCTTTACCGAGTCGTTTTGACTAGTTTTGTGCTTATTTTTGTGGACCTTTTGACCTTATGGACTACTAGAGTGATATATTTGGAACATACTAAGTTTTCACCTTATCATTTGTTATTGGTTGTTACGTTTAAAGTGTTCACAACTAGATGAAATTTTGTTTTGTTGAATTCTTTTAAGTAAGAATGAGTAATTGCCCAAGTGGGAGAATTATATTGTTCCAATATTTTGTGGGCTTCACACTCATTGTCTTGTTGCATGAATATGTTATTTTGTCTCAACATAAGTTTGATACATGCTAACACTTAAAAGGTTTTGGTGGACTCATTTTGTTTTGGGATTGCAGCAGATCAGTGGGAGTTTTACTTTGGGTATTGCTCCAGTCTTTTGATGTCTGGTTTTATTTCTCTTACGTTTGCTTCTTTGGCTCCTTAAGCGTTTGTAGTCATTAAAGTGTTTTGAGGTGACCAGTCAGATTGTCTTGAGTCAGTTATTTTCACTCGTTTGGTTTCTTAAAACTTGATGCTTTCAATTGAAGTTTTTTTGCATATTTTGGGTTTACTGCAATATTTCCTTCTTGTGAATAGATAGTCAATGTCAGACTTAGTTACTGACGTTACTATCTTGTGCATTATGCTTTAGCACCTATTGATATTCACTAAAAGGAATTGTGATCTGGTTTACAGATTACACTAACGGCAGTAGGCAAATTTTGCAATATGATAAACTTCTTTTACTTGTTTTAGACACTCATTTGTTTTGAGGGAAGAATTTTGTTGAAAGTGTTTGTTTTCTATCTAAGGTATTTTTAGGAATTTCAGTGAACTTGTTCACAGCTGAAACTTAATGTTTATTCTGCATTAGTTTTAGAGCATGCGATTTCTAAATCATTTGGAAAGACATACAGCTTTCTTTGCAATATTATAGTAGTTCTTTATTTCAACTATTTACGAGACATTTGATTAATGAGTTTTGAAAGTGAAAAGCTATTATGCATCCTGTTTTCATTTGGTCGTTAATTATGTCTATTTGAGAATATATTGAAACCTTATGATTTTGCCAATCAGTGGGAGTAAGCTTGAATTTCACTTGCTATGTGGTTCTTCCCTATTTGAAGCTGGTTGGGTAATGCATATCAGTCGGTTTGGGAATGATTTGTTTCTCGGGGTTGAGTAGCTACACCCTAAATCATCGACATAATGGATATGTATTATACAGTTCTTTTGACACTTACTGTATATATGTGGAAATTGCCTTTTGATGTGCAGTTTACTTGTGTTATAAAGATTCATTAATCCTCATTCCTAGGAAGAGGACTACCTTAAATGGTTGTCGAATTCTTTCGACCTTTTGTGGGAGGTTTGTGTTTTGTCTCCCCTGATGCCAGCTGAATTGTATTACTAGACTAGGTATACGTGATTATAGGGCATGAATGCTGCAAAAATGCAATAGCATTTAGTTGTTCTATAGTTCTATGCTTAGCTTTGGTTTTGCTTTTGCTACGAGTAAATTGGTTATTATGCTCCTTATGAAGACTTAGTGATCACCCTTATACTAGTTAAAATTACATGTATTTCGGATCATCAAACACTCAAGTGGGAGAATGTAAGAAATCTTCTTTATGTGAGTATTAGATGATTAACATGTAATTCTATTGGACTAGGTATATTGGAGTCTTAATGGGCCGATTAACTCTTTGTGGACTTATCTTTTAATAAGTCGTTAGTTTACTTGTTGTGCAAGGACTGTAAAGGCCCTGTATAAGTAATTAGGTGGGTCAGATCTGTAATAGGTCAGATATGCCCTTTTGCCCTACTACTTATATAGAGGTTGTCCCTATTCTCGTAGCAATCACTTCTATTTGTGCCAACCCTATTCATGGCTTAAGTATATCGGCTAAAAGAGCGTAGATGACATCCTTCCTTGGCTTCCTTTACGTTTTCATCAAGATGATCTCTTCACTACGTTCTACACAAGCAATCCGGTTGGTATGTCTATTGACAATGCGAGGTAATGATATGATATTCGTATTATGTATTTATTGTGATCTTATGTGTTGATTAACAATTAGTTATGTAAGCTTGTTCTTACAGGCTGACCTTGTAAAATTCATCTGGAACTTGACGAATTTCAAGAGAAAGAACTGATGGATCTCCGTAAGTGCTGTGGAAGCATATGGAGACAGATCCGTCACGTACGGAAATGAGTGTTTCGGCAAATATTTTACATCGGAAGTTCATCCAGCCGGGAAGTAGCGAAGCAATCTTAGTTCCTTGGACAGTAACATTGAATACAACGTCATGGTCAAGCCCGAAAAAGATCCTCACATTGTAATGCCCACGGGGGATACTTGTCAATTTGTAACATCCTCCAGGTAGAGGAAAAGTACGGACTGTAAAAAGTGGAGGCATGAAATCTGTTTGGAGGCTGGTCATATTCATAGGTATTCCCCCTAAATACCCAAAGTCAGCCAACCATAGTATTCGAGTTCTCTGATCAATCAAGTCATGCGTGGCTCCACAGCTTATACGGAGATAAAATGTGGCTGAAATAGACAGAGATAGGCAACACATTGAAAAATTAAACTACAAAAACTCAAATCATATGGGATACGTTTCGAATATTTAGAAGAAATGCTGATGGTCTTATGAAGACAAAAAGTAATAACAAAACTAATGTCCAGTGCAAATGCTTTACAAGCAAACCAGGAGAAGTAATAGAATCGAATGGGACGTATGCGATGTAGATTGGGTCATACCAACTAATAGCAAGCAGTACCAAAGTACAACTATAATCATGTCAAGAACATAAAACAAGATACACTAATTTATCTTATCAGAGAAATAATGTCATATAAATTTACACTAACTAGTAACTAGTAATTGACTCTTCTTTTTGTATCTGTTTGAACCAAAACTAGTACGTGAAGTTCTAAAGGGCAACTTATACCGAAATGTTATCTGGACATCGTGCAACGTCACCACTTCAATTCACACCAAAAAAGAATATATATGAAATAAGATAAAAAATTAAAAACTCAAATTCCACTCATAGTTAAGCTACTAGTATCTGATGAAGCAGATCCATTGCTTCTAAGAAATTAAATGAATGTAGTTAGAAATTCAGCAGCTTCAGACATATTCATGCGAAGAAAATCAATAAGTAAAATTAAGACCCTAAAACCTCAAGAAGTAAATTAAGCTCGATCAATTGCCTTATATGAGCAGAACAGAACTCACAAGGTTTTTGTGGCCCAGGATGATCACTCCGACCAGCAGATGCCAACGATACCACCGAGAAGAGCATTACCATGTTCAGGAGAAGTTGCATTTTGCTGCTGTTAATTTCGGCGGATGGCTGATGGCTGAGGTGTAATTCTGTGAGAAATTGGGGGGACTTCGAAAGGATGGACTGGTAGTGTTCATGTAAGAGTGGAGAGGAAGCTCTGAGAAGAAACCTGGCTAGAGCATTATTGCTTCTATTCAGTTTCCGAAGTGTTTGCCTGTTATTCAAATTGTCAGAGGTTTCAAGGGGGAAGATATTAAAAAGGCGCCTATTTCTGGCAAATGTGGCTGAAATACCAAAACACTCCTATAGATGGCATCCAAAGTGAGGCCTGGATGGTCATTGAACATTTAAATCTTAGTGGGTCTTGGTCAAAATTTCTTTTGACTGATTTTGTACAATGTAGAAAAGAGAGAGATTTGCCCAGAATGATGATTTCATTGATACAAAGAGATTACATATACACGAGGTTCCCTTACTCTACAAGATAACCTATTAACTAGGCAATACAGCTAAGGTAACAAATCAAAGCCAAGTATACTTTCCTAACTATACAAGAAAACTTTCAACACCCCCCCTCAAGTTGGAGAGTGAATGTTAAGAACTCCAGGGCCGGCCCTGAGGGAGTGCACATGGTGCAACCGTACAGGGCCTCCGACTTTGAAGGGCCCAAAAAAATTTCATATGTACATGTATTATATATATATATCTCTGTCATAAATAATCAACAATGTCTTCATTGGTTCAGTGGTTAGAGGCTCAAGTATTTGTGGGAGCTGGGTTCAAGCCCCCACAATAGCATTTTTATGCGTTTTTTTAATTTTCTAGTTCTTTAATATTTTTTTTCATTAATACTTAGATAAAAAAAAACTTAAACCTAAATAAATCCTTCAATACCTTAATCAACCCCCAAACATCATAATCTAGGCTACCCATTCTTCTTCTTTATTCAATGATTGAAATTGAAGTAGGAATTCACATTATAATATTTAGTTTGTCATTTATTTGTACATTAATTCATTTTCTTACTGCTAAATGATATTACAATTTATATATTTTGATGATCTATTCACATATGCCTTGTTGCTAATTACATTTGATATGTCACATAGAGAGAGGATTTTCGTGATAAGAGACTAGTATTTTCAAAGAATCTCGACAGAGTATTTTGTTCTTGTTGCATGTTGTATAAGAAAATTCAATATTGAAGTCTATTAGCTTATGAAGGTTATAAAGATTGGATAGGAGAAAAGTCTTGATTATATCACTCACATGAGTACTAATTGATTTTCAGTTTAGATTGTTCAAGGTAAAAAATAAATAAATTGGTATCTCATATTCTGAGCATATAAGACCTCATTTTACAATTCGTACAGGGTCCTTAAAATTTCAGGACCAGCCCTGAAGAACTCCCAACTTGCGAAGTAAAGTCGAGAACTTGTTTGTCCCAAGTGGTTTAGTGAAGAGATCGGCGAGTTGCTCAGAGGAGCCAACATGCCGAGTAGCTATAGTACCATCCATCACTTTATCTCGAATACAATGGCAATCAATCTCAATATGCCAGGTACGCTCATGTAAACCTGGATTTGCCGCAATATGCAATGCAGCCTGGTTATCACAAAACATCACTGTCGGAGCCTTGTGTGACAAGTGTAGATCATCAATTAGAAATCGTAACCATGTAACTTCACATGACGTACCTGCCATTGACCTATACTCAGCTTCAGCTGAGGATCGAGAGACTATTTTCTGTCGTTTTGTCCTCCACGAAATCAGGGATGTTCCCAGAAAAACACAATATCCTGTGGTTGACCGCCGCGTAACAGGACCACCACCCAAATCTGAATCACAATAGGCAACCATGCGTAGCTCATTCTTGGCCGAATAGAATAAACCTTGACCAGTGGCATTTTTCAAGTATCTCACCACTCTTAAAGCAGCATCCATATGCGGTTGTCTTGGCTGATGCATGAAGCGACTCAACACATGCACTGAATAGGTAATGTCGGGCCTAGTGATGGTCAAATAAATCAACCTGCCCACCAACCTCCGATATTTAGCTAGATCCTTAAGAGCATCGCCTTTATCAGAAAGCTTTTCTTCCTCCGTAGGGAAGTCAACAGGACGAGCACCAAGATAACCACTATTCTTAATAATATCAAGCGCATATTTGCGCTGAGAGATGTTTATACGTTTCCTTGATCGGGAAACCTCAATGCCTAAGAAGTACTTCAAATTTCCAAGATCCTTAAGGCGGAAGTGAGTGTGCATAAACTTCTTAAGCGAATCAATAGCAACCATGCCATTGCCCATGATCAGAAAATCATCAACATAAATTAACAAGGCAGTAAAGGATGTACCCTCCTTACGAGTGAACAAGGAATAATCGGCCTTAGACTGAGTAAAACCTGCTGCCATAATGGCTTTTGTGAACTTCGCAAACCATTGTCGGGATGCTTGTTTGAGCCCATACAATTACTTGTGAAGGTGACACACAATGTTCTCCCCCTGTCTCCGCAAACCGGGAGGAGGAGTCAGATAAATTTCTTCATCTAAATCCCCATGTAAGAAGGCATTATGCACATCCATTTGATGAATAAACCAATCCTGACTAGCAGCAACAGCCAAAAGACACCTGACAATAATCATTTTTGCAGTGGGGGAAAAGTTTCATGATAATCGATACCTTCAGCCTAGGTGAAGCCCTTAGCCACCAATCGGGCTTTGTAACACTCAACAGAGCCATTAGCATGTCGCTTAATCTTGTACACCCATTTGCAGTCAATGGGACGTTTGCCAGGAGGAAGTGTGGTCAAAGTCCAAGTATTATTAAGTGCAAGGGCTGCAAGTTTATTATCCATCGCGGAAGTAACAAGTTTACACAAGTCTGTCTAACAACAGAAAACAAAGAGGTTCCACTCTTCGTGACACAGAACAGAGCTATCCAGACCCTTGCCGCTCGTCTCAGTGGTGCTCAACAGTATTAGGTCCTGAGGGGGCGTAAAAACAAGGGTGAGTGGACAGAGAAAATAAACGTCAGTTTAAAACAGTTTAAAACATTTATAATAACCCCCACAGTTAAAACAGTAAAAGTACAACCATACCACAATAGCATGTAGCTACAATACCGCACATAATCACAACTCAGTCAACATAACCCACTGGGACTCCATACCCAATGAGCCACAAATCTAACAACATAACTCACTGGGACTCCATACCCAATGAGCCACAACCAACAATATCCACAACTAACAATCACCATACTCAACAAAACCATCCCAGTAATTATATACAAACAGGATCTATGGCCATGATCTAAAAGGTACGGGGACTTCACCCCAACCACAATGAGCATGCAGCAACAACCCAACTCACAGCGACAATAAACAATCACACTGATACTTATGCACTTTACATATAAATAGAATCTACGACCGTGATCAAATTTGGCAAGGAGACTGTATTCACATGCCATCATAAAGGATGAGGGTTGGCAAGGAGACTGTATTCACATGCCAACGGTTGGCAAGGAGACTGTATTCACATGCCAACGTAAATGATATATTGGCAAGGAGACTGTATTCACATGCCAAGGGTTGCCAAGGAGACTGTATTCACATGCCAACGTAAAGGATAACTTGGCAAGGAGATTGTATTCACATGCCAAGGTACCTGCTTCCCCTGCACAGTACACTCCATCTAATACCACAGTAACGTACAACAACCAACAACAACCAACAACAACCAGCAACAACCAGCAACATAAACCCACATAACCAGCATAACGAACTTATATGCATATACATATATCACATGCTCCGCAAACCATACAGCATCAACCAACCAACATATCATCATTGCATACAGATACGTAAACATAATATAAAGCATACTCAAACAATACTTAAAACCAAAACTCGTCCACTCACAGTGACATCGGGCGGTCGTCGTCTTCCTCCTCGCCTGTCAGAGTGGTTCGGCTACGCTGATACCGAGAAACCTGCTCACCTTCAACTGTGCTGGCCGGAATCTTGCCGGAAAGCTCGCGGATTCCGTACGTCTCTTTGCCGGCGATTCCGTGGGTTTCCATCGACGATCATTGGTGCTCCGAGCTTGTGAGGATGAGGGGAAGCTGATGCCAGTGGTCGTCGGCCCGATCCGTCGCCGGCGGAAGGTTTCGACTGTTTTGGGCGCGTTCAGGTTTTCCTTTTTGGGAAACCTGGGCTGGTTAGGGTGTTAAAACTCGGTTCCACCGACTTCCCAAAATATCAGCCCAACAACCACACAAACGCTGCCATGTGGCAACCCACTCACAACCCATAACCATTCTTCGTCCGTTACGGTTCCGCACAGCTCGGAATTCTATTCCGTCTTCGCGGACGTGTTCGTATCGTCGAGCTCTTCGCACAGAGTCCAATATCGAATATGAAATTCCTGACTATTCAAAAGTCAATTGTTTGACCATTCAAGGGCATTTTGGTCATTTCACTGTTTTTGGGAGATTTTTCGGAACGGGTCATATCATTTGTGCACTTGGTGGCGAGGACGACAATTTCGTGTGTGGAGGCAGAATCACCTGCGAGCAAACATAGTCCTTATAACGGACATTAGGGAACGTTTCGCGTTGAGAACGACGAAGTGGAGGCGGAGAAGGAGGGAGATTGTCAGGTGGAGAACCAAAAGTTGGAGATTGAGAAGGTGGAGACAATGGGTTAGAGAAAGTGGAGCTTGGTGAGGAGTCATCTGCTGTAGAAGTCAAAGGAGGACTAGGGCCAGAGGAGATTGGGTCAGGTGACAGGTCAACTGCGGAAGAGGGTGGTGCTGGCAGGTCTTCACTGTCTGGTGCTGGTGGGTTTGTAGCAATGGAAGGGCCAAGGTCTGCTGTGTCACTGTCAAAAATTATAGGAACTGGTGTGGGCTGTGAAGAGTTTGAAAGACTTTTGTGAGACTGATCCAAGAAAAGAAAAATATCCTCATGAAAAATGACATCTCGATTTGTAAAAATTTTATTTGTATCAAAATCATACAATTTGTAAGCCTTTTGACCCGGTGGATACCCAACAAAGATGCATTTATGTGCACGTGGGGAAAATTTGGAAGGAGGGTTAATAGAGGTAGCATATGCTAAACAGCCAAATACACGCATATGATCATATGTGGGTGACTTTTGATGAAGAATGTCAAATGGGGTCTGTTTAGAGAGAAGTGGCATGGGTAATCTATTGATAAGATAAACAGCTATAAGAATGCATTCACCCCAAAACTTAATTGGCAAATGAGATTGAAAGCGTAATGCACGAGCTACCTCAAGGATATGGCGATGTTTGTGCTCTGCAACACCATTTTGTTGTGGTGTATAGACGCACGAATGCTGAAATATTACCCATGAGTATTAAAAAATTCTCGAAGAGAGAGAAATTCTCCACCATTGTCACTATGAAATTGTTGAACCCTGACATGAAATTGTGTTTCAACATAGGCAAAAAAGGATTTGAGGATGGATTGAGTCTCATGTTTATGACGCATTAAGAAAACCCATGTGAAACGAGAGTAATCATCAACGATTGTTAAGAAATAATGTGCACCAGTAAGTGATGGAGTTTTGTGAGGACCCCAAATATCACAATGTAAAAGGGGAAAACAATGTGAAGTTGAAATAGAGCTAATACCGAAAGGTTGGCTAGTTTGTTTCGCCAATGGACAAACATGACAATCATGACTTGACGGGAAAGAAATGTCTAAAGAATTCTGACCAATGTATTGAAGACGGGCAAAAGAGGGATGTCCTAGGCGATGATGCCACAAATCCGGAGAGATGGAAACAATATGGCAAGACGGTTGACGAGAAGTAGAATGGGCGGTTGTCAACGCTGTGAGGTAATATAGATCCCCTTGTCGCATACCCACACCAATCGTCGTCTTCGAAACCAAGTCCTGCAAAATGCACCATGAAGGAAAAAAGGTTACTGAACAATTTAATCCATCAGCAATTTTACTCACAGATAAAAGATCTACTTTAAAAGTAGGCACACACAACACATCTTTGAACTTTATGTTAGAACTCAAATTAAGGGTGCCAGATGAAATAATTGGAGCCTTTTCTCCGCTGGGCAAGGACACCAGCGGTAAGGAAGGATTATGAACAATATCGGTCAGTAACTTAGTTGATGAAGTGATATGGTCCGTTGCTCCACTATCGATAATCCATTGACCCGGAGCGAGTGGCGAAAAACCGAAAGAGAAAGTGCTAGAGCAAGCTGCGTAGGCTAGGGGGCTAGCATTGGGAAAATTGGACTCAAGTCCTTTCAGGTTCGGCTGGGCTTCCCGAACAGTCAAATGATGTGCTATCCAGTTCGGCTAGGTTTGCCGAACATTAGAATTCTGGAAATTTTCTGTGTTCGGCTGGGTCTGCCGAACACACTGCATAAATCTCTCCCGAGCCACCGACAGGCAGAGTGGTTCGCCGGTGCTGTTTGGCTGACTACGAATAGTCATGGGCGCCGATCGATCATCCAATGTTACTGTCCCAAACTCACGTCACCTGAGGAAGCTGCATCGATGTTTGCGGAAGATGAAATCGCAATTGCGATGGGTCTTGTTGCGACGATCAAAGGGATCAGATTTGACGCCTCCACTGCTCCTCCTGTTGCGGTAGGCACATATACGGCTGAATCCTTTGGGCTGGAGGGAGAGATAAGGATCGGCGGCAGATTTGCCGATCGATAGACTCTGGTCGCCGTCGGTACCCATGTGGGAAGATGACGACTTCCCTTGTTTCTTTTTTTTCTTTTTTTTTTAATGAAAAATAAAGGATCTTTTTCTGCTCTGAGGCCATGTAGAAAAGAGAGATTTGCCCAGAATGATGATTTCATTGATACAAAGAGATTACATATACACGAGGTTCCGTTACTCTACAAGAAAACCTATTAACTAGGCAATACAGCTAAGGTAACAAATCAAAGCCAAATATACTTTCCTAACTGTACAAGAAAACTTTCGACATACAAGGGGTCTATTAAAAAATTTCTAAACCATATATATATATATATATATATATATATATATATAGATATATATATATATAGGGTCCGGATCAAGGGACACTCTTTTTTAGGTAGACATCATTTCTCATCCATTGATTTTGCAAATTTTTGTGGGACCCATCCGATCCAACAGACAAGAAAGGATGTTTGCGTGGGGAAAAAAGATGTCCCTTGAACCAAACCCATATATATATATATGTGAACTCAACTTAAGACCCAGCTACGTATAGCGGTATGTATACATAAAGCGGTATAATAAGCCACCTAAACTTATATGAACACATCAGCTAGATCGATCAATTGCCAACCAGTTACTTGTCCTTAATTCATCTGCACTGGATGTCAAATACCTAACATCAAATTCAAATTTAAATCATCATCATCGCCTCATTTTCCATCAAAGCAAATTCTGTCAAGGCTAGGAACTTTTTGAAAGGAAAATAGATTAGATAGATGCCCCTCGGGGCAACGAACGTTCGTACAATAAAAAAGCCAGACATTCCTGATTGAAGGAGGGACCGATTTAGACCAAATATGCAAATTATCTAAAGAATAACCATTAACAATGGCATCCGCTACAAAATAATTTTACGAAACACTTGTTTACATAAAACAACCGAATTTTGGGCAACAAAGAAGCGAGTTTCATCCAACACCGATTTAAGAAACCAAGGAGGCGTGCATCTCTCAATTACACAGTCAATGAGGAGCTTTGAGTCATCCTCCACCACGATATTTGAAAGGTTGTGATGCAAGTAAACTGAAGCATCGCAAAGAGCAAGAGCTTCAGTTAATGGGACTGTGATCAGGCCAATGCTGCGAGCACCAGCTAAAATAGGAATTCCATCGCAATAAATTTGTAACTTGTAAGAGTGACACTATATTTAATTAATAAATATTGGGAGAGCCTAGCTCACTCTTCTTGTTTTCATTGCCTTGCATTATGCCACATCATTCTATATTAGCCTTGTGTACTAAATTTGTGAGTCTCTAATATTAGTTCTACGTAGTTGACACGATGAATCAATATTGCTTATAGATATGCATGTTTGATGTTTATGTAAATTTCGTTTGGACACACAAAATGAGTTCCATAGTATAAACATAATATTATCTGTTGAAAAATACAAAATATTATCATCTATCGATACCAATACCAAAGCTAGATGTAGTTTCACATTGGTGACAAGAGCAAAATGGTACCAGAAATACTAAAAGAAAAGGCCTCATGAGATAAATACACATATATCTATAGGTTATAGTTACGCCTAAACAGAATCCATCCTATGGAATACTAAGTAGTTGAAAATTAGTTAAAGACAGATACTCTTGGGAAATAACATAGATAGAAAATTGAGACCGATCATAGACCATTGCTGCCATGACCATATCAACCGTGGCCATTTTTAGCAAAATTTCCAGTCAGTAGCCTTAATAGTGGGGTCACGGTGCCGCTGTGGCCTTTTCCTATCTAAATATAGGGACTTTGTGATGCCTTGCGACAACACCACCCATATATTAAGGTTATTACCAGTCAAGATCATGTTGACTGGAAATAGAGTAGGAGTTCATACTATAAATACTCTATTTATTTGATTCTCCCAATTTTATAATGTTATACTATGATCGGAATCGTTCATCTCGTAAATAAATTAGGAAAGACCATTTCCTCAAAAATTCATCCAAACCAAAGATCATTTGGTTATCTAACTATACCAAAACATATAAATGGCTCGTTTGGTCATGTAATTGTACCATTCAATTGTTTTACACAGCTAAATAACTAAACGAGCTCTGATTTAATTGATTTTTTTGAGGAAATAATTCATACTAGATAAATTATAAAATAAACGGTTACTATGATGGTGTAACATTGTAAGATGGAAGAAACTAAAAAAATTAGAGTAGAAGCTCCTACTCTATTTAGAGTAAGCAAGCTTCATCCGGTTTGTATTGTAGCATACAACAAAAGTGTGTTGCGGCCGAGAAGAAATCAATAGGGTTAAAACTTTTTTTTTTTCTTAATGACAGTATCCCTACAAGGATTAATGACTCATAAGGACATAAAAGAGCCCATCTTTCTATTGTAGGACATGGTTTTTAAATTTTCTCATAGAAGGACAAAATACTAAAATATATATTAAAAAATATAAAGTGAGGTTTATACTCCCACGCGCTCGAAGGTCGCGCAACAATCAGGCGCTTCCTTCCTCAGCGGCATCTCCTTGCCGGACCTTAGGTGGCAAATCAGGCCCTTAATTTGCCACCCGTAGGAGTCATCCAACGCCACCATCTAGATCGGCGACACGTCAACGCCACCCTCTCGATCGAGGATTTGGGGACCTAATGACCGGTTGGGGAAGGAACCGCCGCACCTCGAAGCATGCCGGCGTTAACGCCACTGGAGTTAGGCCTTCACATCGGTCATGGCTGTATCTGTATGGTCCTCTGCCATTTCTTTTGATTCTTTCGAGAAGATAAAGTTCAAAGTTACCGTCTTTTCTTTCTGGGTTTTGATTGGTAAAGTTCACTATGGTGGAAAAAGTTCACAAGTACAAGGTGACAAGGGCTTTTGCGGTTGTTAAATATCTGAGAGTTTGGTGTTTTGATAATTTTAGTGGGAAACTTCATCATAATCAAGAAAGTTCAAATTTTTTTGTTTATTCTTTCAAGGTGTTTCGACTATGAGAATAACTCTTGGAGGAGCACCGCCTTGTCTTGTGTGTAGATAACACTAGTGCATCACCACCTTTATATATCAGAGTTTAGAGATTGTGGTCCAAAGTTGCAAAAAGTCTGGTTGTTCTGGTCTTTTGAAGCATCATTGATTGAACGGCATTGGATTGAAGAGTTGAGTTTTTTTATTTTTTTTTTTTTTTTTATGGTATTGGTGTAATGGAAATAAATTGTTTTTGTGTATGATATGAACTATTTTTGTATGACATGAATTATTTCTGTGTGTGATATGAATTGTTTCTATTTTGGTAGGAACTACTTATGTGTTCGCATGAACTGTTTTTGTGTTGGCATGAATTGCTTCTGTGTTAATATGAACTATTCTATATTAGCATGAACTGTTTCTGTGTTGGCACAAATTGTTTCTGTGTTAGCAAAAACTGTTTCTGTGTTGGCACAAACTGTTTCTGTGTTGACACGAACTGTTTCTGTGCAAGTATAAACTGTTTCTGTGTTAGCAAAAACTGTTTCTGTGTTGGCATAAACTGTTTCTGTGTGGACACGAACTGTTTCTGTGCAAGTATAAACTGTTTATGTGTTAGCAAAAATTGTTTATGTGTTGACACGAACTGTTTCTGTGCAGGTATAAACTATTTCTGTGTTAGCAAAAACTATTTCTGTGCAGGCACGAACTGTTTCTGTGCAGGTACGAACTATTTCTGTGTTTGCATGAACTGTTTCTGTGTTGGCACAAATTGTTTCTGTGTAGGTATGATTGTTTTTATATTAGCAAAAACTGTTTCTATATTAGCAAAAATTGTTTTTGTGTTGGCATAAATTGTTTTTATTTTGATAAAGGGGTACTGCCCGTGGGTTTTATTTTGGCTATCATGGGTGATTTTCAATTTGTTATCCGTAGAAATGAATATTTAAAATTGATATTCTACATAAAATTAGAGAGCATATTTTATTGGGAAATTTTGTTTACACCCCAATTTGTAGTGAATGCAACCCCCTTTTAATTCACCCCATATTTATTAATTAAGATTTATTAATATACCTAAATCTTACCAAAATTACCCTTAAACAATAAACTATCAACGTCAGCCTCAAAGCAATTCTCTTTCTCCTCCTTAACACCGTCTCTGAAGCCTCACAACCACCGTCAGAAGCCACCAGCATGCCGCCGATGCAGCCATTAAAAGCTGATCAAGTAGACCGTGGTGACGAAAGAAAAGCGAAGAACGCGAATTCAAAATGAACATCGGAATGTGGGTGAAGGTGTCGCCATAACATGTTGAGTACCAATTCAATATGAACAGCCAAGTACCAATTCGCTATTGAAAACTTCGAAATCAACCTATTGATCAAGAATCAGCCTTTAAAAGATGTCCTGGAAAGGCTGTTGTGTTCATATTGAAATCCCCTAAAATATCTACAAGATTGGTTAAAAGTCCTTGTCTTTAGCGAAGTCTGTTCATTTGACCTTTATATTTTTTTAATCCTTTTTGGCCGGAGCCCCTTTCATTGGAAGTTCTTGAATATAAGCTTTGCTGCACATTGGTTATTGGCAGAAAATTCAAACATACACCCACATTCCGGCTATAGCGCTTGATGGTTTTCCTTTTGAATTCGTGTTCTCCGATTCTCTTTCGTCACCACGATCTGCCTTATCAGCTTTTAATGGCAGCAGCGGGCATGCTGGTGGTTCTGACGGTGGTTGTGAGGCTTCGGAGACGAAGTGTTAAGGAGGAGAAAGAGAAGTGCTTGGAGGCTGATGTTAATAGTTTATTTTCTAAGGGTAGTTTGGGTAAGATTTAAGTATATTAATAGATTTTAATTAATAAATATAGGGTGAATTAATAAGGGGTGCATTCACTAAAAATTGGGGTGCAAATAAAATTTCCCTATTTTATTTCAAAATTCTTACTCTTAAGTTTTGTGTTTGAAACAACTGAATGAATGAATGATGATGAGTAGGCACCCATCAACATACTTTAAAAAAATGATAATCACATTAGTAAAAAAATTTCTATCATATGCTACTGGACAAATACCTCTAGCTTTTTAATATTAGAAAGTTACTTTTAGCATGGTGATTGGGCAGACTTGTATAAGCATTTGTAGGTCAATGTTCAACTCCAGATGGGCCCAGCGCATAGCTATGCCTCTTTTGCTGGTCAGTGTTCAACTTTCGATGGGCCAGCTGCAGGTTGGCAATGAGGGGGGAATTAAAAAACAAATCCCTTTTATTAAAAAAAAAAAAAAAAAAAAAAACAACAGAGGCCCACACAGTGTGATGAACTTTACAGATTAACTAGATTAAGTTCTTTATAGATATTACTTGTGGATGCTTGTGATTTGATCAACAACACTCAGATGCAATGCCAACTTAGGTCCTCAACGAAATCAGTGAGTTTGATATTCGTGAGCTATCCACAACTACAACTATATCAAACCAGCGTTTCTAATGCAGCAGTTAAGATGACTAGTCGGGCAGAATTATCCAGTTTGCATGTTAAGTGATTTGGTGCAAAATTAAATCCAATTTTAATTAAGCCGAATGTTTAACGATACACAAAGATGGACACAGAGTTTTGGTACCCGGAAAAATCCACAAAGGGATAAAAAACCGGGGGTCTATCAGAAGACCGGTCTTCCACTATGAAATGGCAAAAGATGCCCAATACAAGGTTCAGACCAAGCTCAATATCTAGTTACCTAACTTAGATGCAGGAGTCCCTCGTGCGGCTTCTTCTCAATCACTTCACTTCCAGTAGATCCTTGTTTGGTCAACACGCTACAAAGACATACACAAGTATTCCTCTAACGTGGCACCGAAAATGTATGCTGTGGTGATTTATGACCAGTCACAGATTTATTTCCAGAAAGCAGTAAATTTGCAGGAAATAAAACGGTGACTGTGTTTGCTGCTTGCAGCTACAAACTGGGCAGCAAACCAACTTAGGTCAAAGACCTCTAACACTCAACAAAGTCTACAAACATGCATGAACATGAGAGACTAGTTTTGCACATCCTAACTCGACTCAAAGTATGGAAACTTTAAAAACAAGCCGAACTAGGAAAGATGAACCTTATTTCAAAGTAAGCTTAATGTGTTTTCTATGAAAAACAACTTTGAAAATAAGATTCAAAAGCTAGCAAACCTCACAATCTTATGGAGCTTCTATATAAGTGAACTAGGCACTCAAGAAGACAAGTAAGAACCGGAGAGGAAAAATTCAGCTAGACAAAGAGAGTTTTTCAGAAAATGCAAAAGATGTTTAGCTTGAAAACCCTAGCCGTTATTGAAGATGAAGTTGTGTTTATATAGACACAAAGGGAATAAGAGATAAACTGCCAAGATTAAACCTTAAACTCTCTTTTTAAAATAACCTAGGCAGATCCGAGTGAGTGGGGCGCAATTGACTGACCGCTGGATAAAAGCATACACTGTCTAATCAACTCTGTCAGTAAAGCAGTCAACCTTCACGTGCATGAAATAGATGACTAGTCACAGAGGATCTGCAATCCTTATTTTTGTGAAAACAAGTACAAAACCTTAAAGCGATTTAAAAACGTTTTGATTGGAAACATTAAGACCTATGTTTTGACACAAAATATATATGCAAATGAACACTAAATATGAATGCATCTTCAACCATCATCTATCTTCAATCTTCCAAGCTTCTTCAATTTTCCTAATGATCTAGAAATAAAACTTATAGACTAATTGAGCTTGTTACATTCTTTACAATGTTTTTGTGACAATGATAGTCAATCATAAAATAACCTACACCAGCGCATACCTATGTTTTTTCCCCTGCTGGCGTGGCTTTTGTGCGCGCGATGCGCGTGGGATTCGGCATTAGGCCTCCGCTCCTGAATAATTATTTGTGTAATTAAATATTTAATTGTGCTTATAAGTGAACTTTTGAAATTTTGTCCTACTATAGAATTAGTATATTTATTTTGTCTTTTGGGGTTATTGTCCCTTTATACAATTACCTCAAGTAATCAATTTGAATTCAAATTAGTGGGAGACAACTGGTACAATTACTAACAAATTGAAACGGATGTACCTCCAGCATTTTCCAAATTTTATACCAAATGGCAAATATGTTTCATATTATACTAAATTTTATATTTTTATATTATCTTAAATGTTGACTTGGATTAACAAGGACTGAACATGAAAGATGTGTTATCAATTGGGTTATAATCAGAAAGTCCCTTTTTTAATTCTTTCTTTCTTGGAACAAATCACTATGAGAAATTTTATTTACACCCCAATTTTTAATTAATGCACCCCATTATTAATTCACCACATATTAATTTTTTTTGTTATACAAAATATCTTAATGTACCCCAAATGTTACTAAGAGCCTAATTTCTTTGTATTCTTTTGTCTATCAATATATTTTCTTTGATCGAAAAAAAGGAGGAAGTTGAATGCCATGAGAATGTAAACTCATAAACAATTTTTAAAAATACAAAAATATTTTGTCCTGATTGGTAATTTTAGATAAGGTTAAAATAATATTTTCTCATTAAAAATTAGACTGGAGTTTATTCACTAAAAATAAGGGGTATAAATAAAATTACCCAATCACTATATATATATATATAGTTTTATATGGTATAGTCCTTAATGTTATGGATATGATGTGGCGTTGGTCAATTGGCAGAGTACTAAGATCCTATTGGCTAGTGCCGCGCCATATATGATACATCTCTTGTGGGATATTGATTGCCTTCTCTCCTAATCAATTCATCTAGACTAATAATTTTTTTTTTTTGGGAAAATTGCACAAATATCACCTGAATTTTTCCACTTTTGTCCATTTACCACCCAGATTAAATTTTTTTACAATTCACCACCTGAACTCTTGTGACATTTACAAAACACCACCTCCGTCTGATTTGTCATTCAATCTGCCTTTTCCGGTCACCGATTGACGACGACTCCAACTACAAAAAGTTCCCTCTCAACCTCAAGAATATATCCCCAAAGTTTTGGAGTAAAAAACGGCGTGAAAAGCCGCCGGTGAAACCAAACGCAAAACTGAGTTGCCGGAGTTCTCACCGCTGTCGCTAATTTTCCGGCCACTTTCTCCATTCGGAACCACCTAGACTAGCTTCCCAACATCCCCGAGTACAGTCCCACAAAGTTTCAACCCCAAATCCCAAGCGGTTTGCCGCCGGCGAACGAAAACGTTTTGATCTGTTTTTTACCAAAAACCGTCCGACAAACCTCCCTCCGTTCTACCTTTTCCGGTCACCGATTGCACAAATATAACCTCAAATAGTGGACCATGTGCCTCTCACATGCCGAGTTTAACGGCAGATTGGATGACAAACGGATGAGGTGGTATTTTGTAAATGTCACAAGAGTTCAAGTGGTGAATTGTAAAAAAATTTAGTCTGGGTGGTAAATGCACAAAAGTGAAAAAGTTCAGGTGGTATTTGTACAATTTTCCTTTTTTTTTTTTTTTGTAACGGAAGTATATTATAAAAGCATTTAGCAAGCCAAACAAAGGAGTACAAATCAGATATCGATGAACAAGGAATGCCCTAATACTCCTACAAGACCAATAACTTCCCTTCAACTAGGCAGCAGGAAGCAAGCCAACTAGTTAGAGAAGGCATCAGTACAACCGGAAAAGATCAATTTGACCGATTAACCACAACTATTACAGACAACTGAAAATAACAACTATAAAGAACCAACTATAAAGAAATCCAATTATGCAACTAAACCATCTGCAAACTGGAACATCAGCACGGGGCGCCACAGCCAACAATTCTTATTCCAAAGCAACCGAAAACAAACACCAAACAAGCAAATACCGAAACAGACAAAGCAGGCCAAGCCAGGCAGAATCGAAACCCGAAGCACATCAAGCAATCCGAATATGAAAACTGCACCAGCCGCCACTGGATCGGATCGAAACAGACAAATCGGCCAAGCATGACAAAAACTGATTCTCGAAGCCCATCAAGCAATCTGAATCTGATAACTGCACAAGCTGCCAATAGCTCGTATTAAGTAGACAAATCGGCCAAGCATGTCAGAACCGAAAACCTGAAACCCACCAAGCGAGTGGAATCAGAAATCTACACTAGTCGCCACTAGATCTGTTGAGATCTGAACCCACTGAACCCGAGACCTAAAAGACACTAGCCAAGCAAGGCAGAATCAAGACCCGACGCCCATCAAGCAATCGGAAATAGAAAATTACACCAACTGTCTTTATTCATGACTTAGATTTGCACACCTCTAAACATGGAAGTGGAGGCTGGAATCGGGAAACCTAAAAAACATGAAAGCAAAAATAGGAAAACAAAGGGAGAAGGTCATCGGTGCTAGAGAGGGGAGGAAGGGTGGCCGACCGACCCCAACCAGGGTTGAGAGAGAGCGGCTAGGGTTTAGACTAATAATATTTTAAGTGAAAACACATTCGAATAGTGTTGGAATGAACTCGCAAAGACTCCAACCAGCGGGCGTTTCTTGTGCCTTAATGGGCTGTATTTATTCCTAATAGTCCCCATTGTTTATCAAGTTCCAATTCCTCCTTGATAACTAGCAAGGAGTTGGATACGGGCGCTGTAAATATGGGAGGCCTGGGGGTAGGATTTGAGTTTTTACTTTATTAATTACTAGTTAATATTGGAAGTGTGTTACATGTCAGGTGGCCACATAAATTGTTATCATCAAGCTAATACTAAGAGCAAATGCACTGTAAAACCGTGGGCGAGGTCGAATGCGAAGGCGAAAGTACGCTTCCGCCCGATCGATTGTGCAAGCAATCGAACAGCCCAATGTGTTTCCACCGCAAATTGGAAGGCGAGGGCAATAGTGAGGGCAATTTAGGTTGAGAAAGGCGAAGAAAATGAGGAAAGTGAGTGCGCGACGTCATCGCCCCTGCCGATAGCTCAGTCGAAGACGAAGGCGAAAATCGCCATCGCCCTCGCCTTGCCCTCGCCTAACCTCCCTTTTGCGCCGACCAAAATTGCAGCGCTGGAGGCCGCTTGCCTTCGCCCTCGGTAGGTTTGGTCGATCGACCCCTTCGATTTAGCCTGCGGTGGAGATGCTCTAACAAACGAAGTTAGTGCATGTAGCATTATAGAATAAAAAAGAAAGGGTTATTATCATGAATGGTGCCTGAACTTTCATTAACAAGACTTCATGGTGCCTGAACTTTAAAAGTGATCAATTTGGTACCCAGACTTTTAAAAACCGGACCTCATAGTGCCTGAACTTTAAAAGTGATCAATTTGGTACCCAGACTTTAAAAAAGAGGACTATGTGGTACCCAGACTTTCAAAAAGAGGACTATGTGGTATCTTAGTCATTTTTTTAATCAAATTCCGTTAAAATGAAGGATAAAATGGTCTTTTAACATTAATTTTTATGTAAAATATTTTTTTTACCTCTCAACTTCTATAAATATGTTTTATGGTGTTTTGAAAAAAATGAAAATGTCATATAGCTATTTTAGATAAATAAACAAATTGATTAATGAAAATATAGTTGAACGGTAGATTTTTTCTATCTCTTAATTTCTATTAGAAATAATTTTTAATGTTCGAGTATATTTTTATTTATCAATTTATCAATTATTTTTCAATAGTCATATGCACAAATGTTTTTTGAAACACTGTAAAACATATTTATATAGTGGTTGAGAAGTAAAAAAAAACTATTTTATGGTGTTTTGAAAAAATGAAAAATGTGCATATAGCTATTTTAGAATAATAAATTAATTAATTAACGAAAATATACTTGAACCGTAGACTTTTTCTAGTACTCAATTTCTATTAGAAATCATTTTTAATGTTCGGATATATTTTTATTTATCAATTTATCTATTATTTTGCAATAGTTATATGCATAATTTTTTTTTGAAACATCATAAATCATATTTATGTAGAGGTTGAGAGGTATAATATTTTACATGAAAATTAATATAAAAAAAGGATTTTTAAATATGATTTATGATGTTTCAAAAAAAACATTTATGCATATAACTATTGCAAAATAATAGATAAATTGATAAATAAAAATATACTCGAACATTAAAAATTATTTCTAATAGAAATTAAGAGATAGAAAAAATCTACCGTTCAACTATATTTTCATTAATCAATTTGTTTATTTATCTAAAATAGCTATATGACATTTTCATTTTTTTCAAGACACCATAAAACATATTTATAGAAGTTGAGAGGTAAAAAAAATATTTTACATAAAAATTAATGTTAAAAGACCATTTTAACGGAATTTGATTAAAAAAATTGACTAAGATACCACATAGTCCTCTTTTTGAAAGTTTGGGTACCACATAGTCCTCTCTTTTAAAGTCTGGGTACCAAATTGATCACTTTTAAAATTCAGGCACTATGAAGTCCGGTTTTTAAAAGTCTGGGTACCAAATTGATCACTTTTAAAGTTCAGGCACTATGAAGTCCGGTTTTTAAAAGTCTGGGTACCAAATTGATCACTTTTAAAGTTCAGGCACCATGAAGTCCTGTTAATGAAAGTTCAGGCACCCTTCATGATAATAACCCAAAAAGAAATCACTTCTAAAATCTAAATCAATGATTTTCTCAAAAAACTAACAAGCTATAGAATCGGATGATTTGCGTACGCACTATCCACAATGACCTTCTTCTCCATCGCCTCTATGTTCTTATATAAGCGCCTTCCCCCCAGCCAGGACCCATGAATTCTGTATTTTCCAATACTTGACACCATATTTATCCGTCCCAAACCCAGTACTACGACAGAGTGGCTCAATTCCTCTGAACAATCCCCATGAAATATCCCACCTTCATAGTTTTTAAAATCAGTGGTGTTTCCTTCAAGCTGGACACTCATTGGTTGTAAGCCTTGGCTAGCATGTCCTCCCTCGTTGGATATACATTGGAATAAGCCTTAATTGTATGCACATATACGCTTAATTGCGCGAAATAGTCCCATTCCCCTGCTGTCTTGGACTTCATTTTATACGAATAATCCCTCTCCGAAGTGATCCCTCGATTTTCAATTATGTACCGGTAGGCTTTTCCTGGGTCGCCACCATGCATCCGTTACTACGTTGGTCGCAATCCACAATCTGTTCACACGGCCACATCTATTCTATTATTGATTACATGAATTCTTCACGGTTGAGACCTGCCATTGCCCAACAAGAGCCCACTCCCCTTGTTTCGACATAATTCTACGTTGGGCCCAGTCAACACTCGTACATGTCTCAACATTATCGAAATAATCAGTGCGAAGGAACGAGTTTGAAATATTTGAAGTACATATGGGCTCATCCAACGTGCAAGTATGGTGAACCCAATTCCTCTTCGGTCTTATCAGCAAATTTGTTGAGTCCTACCGTGTACAATTTTCCTTTGCTTTGCATCTTCAAATCTTCCACCAATTTGAAGTTTTTTTGGAAGATGGCAAAACGCATGTCCTTCTCCTCTTCGGTTGAGTACACACGTTTGAGCTTGTCTATCCAATCCTCAAATACTTGAGAAACATTGTTCTCAAGTATTTGTGAACTGGCATTAGTGCTCAATTGACTTCTCCCTTGATGCAGCACAAGGGTTGAGACTGTAGCCAGGAAAAACATACCACTAGCAGAAAGAATATCAAAAGCGACCATCCTCATATTGATCAAGTAGTGATCACAGAGTATATTCGAGTAAAGGTATAGGTTACAAGTGTTTTCAGAGCAACAGGGCTTCTATCTCAATGTATGAACATAGGCCAGTACAAATTTTATACAGAACATTAACTGAGTACATGATTCTTTCATGCATGTAAAGTTTACCAGGTAATGGTACAGTTAATTAGTCGGTAAAGTTAGCAGGTAAAGTTTAGCTAGGGATCTAGCAAAGTAGTCATCTTGCATGCACTTAAACAAACACGATTTGTGGCTACAGAAAATGCAGGGTACTCTGTGTGATGAATTAATTAATCAATCAGCAAAGAAATATAAGTTCAAGTTTGTCGTACAACCAAAGAAAGACTCTTGAGTATTCAGAATAGTTTTGTTTGGGGGGTAGTTGCAGGGTTGGTTCAAGACATTCCTGTCCATTTCTAATTTCAGTATTTTATTCTATATATATTCATTGTTTGTTCTGTTTTTGGTGAGGAGTTTGACATTTTGTTTGGTAAATGGTCAGTGCAGAGCCCTTCTAGTGAAGAAATCATGCTATAGGAACTCCCTACAATAGGGCCAACTCAGACTTCAAGTCTTCTCTAGAGAAAACCTACTTCCCTAGAGAAAGGCCACGCTGAGCGTTTCCATCTCAAGAAAGATCCAAAGCAGACTCCATACAGGAAAGAGCCAACTGAAATTCCTTTCTCGATTGTCAAACAAACTAAACATAAGCGCGGTATGTGATTTCATTTGCATGACTTCAATTTCAAAGCACCATTTTCCCTATATATATGGCTTCTTGTAGCCTATTATATATACTATATTATCTTGTATTTTATCATGTAGATCCACCTCTATATATAGGTCTACCTCTATATTGAAAGCTGGAACATATGATATACGCTTTCGTTTTAAGTCAGTCTCAGGTTGGCTGAAAAAATTGATAATTGAATTTCTGCAATGAATATGCTTACCTATTGCAGAATATCCACACTTTCCGTTTTCTGATAACGCTCTTATATATATCTGTGGACAGAAGGTGAAATGCTCAATTGTTCCACATAAAAGGTGATCTCTGGTACTCATGACCATTATGACTATGTAGTTTGGGTTCTCAATTACCTGACCCGCAATGTAGTTGAATATCTTAAGCATCGGCCTGAACCTTTTCAGGATAGATAAAACGAGATTACTGCTTCGTACCATAGTAGGAAAAGGTAATGTTGCTGATATATGGTGTAAGATAGTAGAAAAGCCAAAGTTTCTTACAGTTTGTCACCTGGCCTTATACTTGCCTGCACAGTAGCGTACTGCTCTTAAATTTCTGCAATTGAGAAGTACCCATACACTGATCAAGTGGAAGTGCATCCCAGTGTCACTAAGAACATGGTACACAGGAGCCTTCTGCTTACTATAGTCATCTACATGCCTCTTTAGTAAATGGTGAAGATGCCTAAGAATCTGTTATCCGTTCTTTTTGTTTTCCTTGCTTTTGTCAAACAATCAGGTCAACTTATTGATGTTCTAACATAGTCAATACGAATCTGTCAAACAATATTCTCTACGCCAGTGAACATGTAAAACTATTTAACGTTTACAGACAATGTTATTGTTGAGAAACAGCTTGTTGGTAGTGAGTTTCTGTGCTAGTCTATATCAATGTTCTTTTTATTCCGTGCAGTGTGTTAAATCATCAGTAACTTGGTCTTCCTATTTCTGAACAGTGGGACTTATCCTTCAGAGCTCCTTGCAGGCTTCTGAATCTGTAGCAGAAGAGGCGACTCCACGGTAAGTTTGTAAGAAATAAGCGCTGCAGCTAAGAATCTTGAAATTGGATATACGAAAAATAGGGATGCTATATTCATAAGAGCATCTCCACCGGTGTCGTTATCACGCGTTTCGTCAATCGCCTGCAAAATCGGACGAGGCCGAGAAAGGGAGCTTCCACTGCTGCCAAAACGAACCGGCGATTCAGCGCTGGCAAGGGCGAGGTCGCGGCGATGTCGTCGCCTTCGACGAGTCGCCTTCGACGCCTTCCGCAAAACCACGGTGCTGATGAGCTCTCAATTTTTCCTTTAAAAAATTGTGGTCATGCACGTCAGCACCACCATCTGCCGTTGGATCGATTTGCCACAGATCTGGCCGTTGATTTGGGGTCATTTTGTAATTGTTTTATTTTTTGAGTTTGTTTTGTAAATCTGATTTGGGGTCATTTTATAATTTTTGAGGCTGTTCTGCAATTATTTTTTGGGGTTGCTTTGTAATTATTTTTTTTAAAAAAATTCAGAAAAATACCCTAAATTTTATTTTTTCCTATAAATACCACAATATTTATAATATATTATAATAAAAAATTAAACATTGCAAGGAAAAATTTAACACATAAACGAAATGCAATTCCTTACCCTCCAAATTGCCCTCCAAATTGCCTTTGTTGGGTGAAAACAACAAAGACAATTTAGAAGGCAAAAATTGCCTTAGGGGAGATGCTCTAAGTGTGAATCTCCAGTGTGGTGCCCCTTCACCCACATAAGTTCGTACGTTGGATTAAAATAAGCTAATATGTGCAATGCAAAGGCTCTGTATCTGAGGTTGAATTACTAATGCACACTTGGCTAGATAAGTCAAGAAAGTTCTAGAATTATCTAGCAACTAAACATGTTTAGCCATGTTCTAGAAATAACTAGTGATTAAGTAAGAAGTTAAGTGTAGAAGTATCTAGCAAATGTTTAAGTGAAGGTTCTAGAAATAGCTAGTAAGAAATCAAGTCTAGAAGTATCTAGCAAAATTACTAGCAAATATTACAAGAATGTTCTAGATGTAGCTAGTGAGTAGGCAAGTTTGTCTATAAATAGGCCTTGAGGTCTTTGTATTGTGTAACTAAGAAACCAACAACATCTTGTACTCCTCCAATCTACAATAAAATCCTTGTTTTTTAAAACACTCCAAAACCTCCTTCTAAACACTCCTAAACACTACAGTACCTCTCTATCCTAAACACTTTACCTTCTATCTTCATCCACATTCTAACAATGTGGTACCAAAGCCCCATTCGATCAAGTTTGGGCGTTGGGTTCAATCAATTATTCCTCCACAATGTCTACTCCAAATCAAAGCTCAATCTCTCTTCCTATCTTCGCCGGTGAAAACTAGCTACGATTTTTGGAGCATCAAGATGAAGACATGATTGATAAAGGAGTCTCTACTCCAGAAAATCCAACAATGGAGCAAATCCGGCAAACAAAGAAGGAAGAACAGAAAGATGCTAAGGCCCTTTTTGCAATACAGCAAGCCTTGGACGACACAATTTTTCCGAGGCTCATGGGAGCCACAACAGCAAAGCAAGCGTGGGATACGCTACAGGAGGAATTCAGAGGCAATGCCAAGGTACATTCCATGAAGCTACAAACTCTAAAAAGAGATCTAGAAAATATCAAGATGCAAGATTCTGAGACCACGCAAGACTATTATGCTAAAATAAAAGAGCTTGTGAATCAATTAAGAGCTTATGGTGAAAAAGTTGAGGATTCTAAAGTTGTGGAGAATATACTTACAGCCTCACTGATAAGTATGATCCTATAGTTACTGCCATTGAACAATCAAACGATATTTCGACTATGTCAGTGACAAAACTAATAGACTCTCTTGAAGCTTATGAGAAAAGGCTACGTAGGCAAAATGAAAGTCCAGTAGAAAGCGCCTTCCAGTCAAAAACAAATTTTAGGTCGCAGAAATCAAAAGGAGGAGAAAATAGAAATGGAGGAGGATATAAATTCAAAAGAGGTTGGGATAATAAGGAAAAGAAGACTTATCCCCTGGAACTTGCAAAAAATCTTCTCATCTAGAGAAAGATTGTTGGTTCCGTGGAAAGCCCAAATGTCGAAATTGTAGTACATGGGGGCATATAGAGAAAGATTGTAGGCTCAAGAAGAATCATCAAGCCAATTTCACATCAGATAATGAGAAGGACGAGTATGTCTTCTATGCTCGTCAAACATCGTCTGGAAGAACAAACAAAAAGTGGTACGTAGACAGCGGCTTCAACCACATGACAGACGATGAAAGCATTTTCTCCAACATTGATACATCAAAAAAGTCTTGAGTAAGGATGGGAAATGGCGCACTGGTGGAGACAAAAGGCAAAGGTACGATCTCTATCCGAACTAAGTCATGAACTAAATGCATCAAAGATGTTTTATTAGTTCCTAGTCTGGAGCAAAATCTTTTAAGTGTTGGGCAAATGATGAAAAATGGCTACTCTCTATACTATATATGACAAACATGATAAAAACGAATCTTAATGGTAGTAAGGATGGAAAACAGAAGCTTTCCCATCCAATGGGAATATTTTAAAGAAATAGTCATGAAAGTAGATGTTGAAATACATGGCTATGGAATAAAAGATTTGGTCACTTTAACTTTCATGCACTAAGCATTCTTTATAAGAAAAATATGATGAGAGATCTCCGAAGTATACAAGAAATCCACGATATCTGTGAAAATTGCCAACTTGGCAAACAACATCGACAAGTTTTTCCATCAGGAAAAGCTTGGAGAGCTAAAGCCTTGTTGGAGCTTGTTCATACAAATGTATGTGGACCAATGAGAACACCATCTCTTGACCAAAGCAGGTATTTTATCCTGTTTATTGATGATTATACTAGAATGACATGGGTTTATTTTCTACGAGAAAGATCAGAAGTATTTAAAATCTTCAAGAAGTTCAAGACCCATGTTGAGAAACAAAGTGACCATTATATAAAACTCTCATGAGTGATAGAGGTACCGAGTATACCTTAAGAGAATTCCACAAGTTCTGTGAAGAAGGAGTGGAACGCCAATTAACAGTTGGCTATGCTCCTGAGCAAAATGGAGTCTCAGAAAGAAAAAATAGAATAGTTATGGGGATGGCTAGAACCATGCTATTTGAAAAGGGACTTCCTAAAAAATTCTGGGCAGAAGCTATAAATACAGCTGTATATTTGCTCAACAAATGTCCTACAAAAGCTCTGCAAAACAAAACTCGTATTGAAGCATGGAGTAATCTAAAGCCCTCTGTGAAACATTTCAAAGTCTTCGGAAGTATATGCTATGTTCATATTCCGAAGGAGAAAAGGCACAAACTAGAAGAAAAATTTGAAGTTGGGAAATTCTTGGGATATAGTTCCCAATCCAAAGGCTTTAGAATATATAATCCCAGAACCAAAAAGTTCATGATCAGCCGAGATGTGGAGTTTGATGAATCGGCATTATGGAACTGGGAAGAAGAAAAAGTGCAAAGGAAAAGCACTGATACAACTCAACAAAGTAGAGAGGAAGCTGAGGAATATTTTGCTCCAGAACCTTCAAGTACTCCTCCACCAACAACATCATTGACTCCTCCGGTGCAAGAAGAAGCCTCTTCAGAATCAGAGTCAAGGAGAACCAGATCACTCCAAGATATATATATATATATATATATATATATATATATATATATATATATATATATATATATATATACAACCTGTAACTTTGTAACTTTAGAACCAGAAAGTTAACGAAGTTGCAGCTAAAACAGGATGTCTGGAAGAAGGCTATGGAAGAATAAATCAAAATGATTCAGTAAAATAAAACGTGGGAGCTTGTTGATCACCCACAAGACAAAGAAATCATTGGGGTTAAATGGGTCTATAAGACCAAATTTAATCCTGATGGTTCAATCCAGAAGCATAAGGCAAGGCTAGTAGCTAAAGGCTACTCACAATAGCCAGGCATCAACTATAACGAGATATTCGCTTTAGTTGCAAGACTCGATACTGTACGAGCTCTTGTAGCGTTGGCAGCACAAAAAAGATGGAAGATCTATCAGCTTGATGCAAAGTCAGCATTCCTAAATGGAGAGCTCGAAGAAGAAATCTACGTGGAGCAACCACAAGGATTCATACAACAAGGAGGAGAAAGTAAAGTGCTCAGAATGAAGAAAGCCTTGTACGGGCTTAAGCAAGCTCCACGAGCCTGGAATAGCCCCATTGACAAATACTTCATAGATGTTGCATTCAAGAGAAGCAAGAGTGAGCCGACAGACACTCTACACCCAAATTCAAGGTAATTCCAGTATATTAATTATTTCTCTATATGTGGATGATCTAATATATACTGGAAATGATGAGAAAATGATCCAAGATTTCAAAGAAGACATGATGAAGACATTTGAGATAAGTGATCTTGGATTGATGCACTACTTTCTTGGCATTGAGACTAGCCAAGAAGAAGAAGGAATTTTCATATGTAAAAAGAAATACACAGAGAATCTTTTGAAGAAGTTCAACATGTATGACCGTGGCAACTCCGCTCATCACCAATGAAAAGCTAAGAAAAAAAG
Source organism: Spiraea crenata (assembly GCA_033992175.1). Classification (NCBI taxonomy): domain Eukaryota; kingdom Viridiplantae; phylum Streptophyta; class Magnoliopsida; order Rosales; family Rosaceae; genus Spiraea; species Spiraea crenata. The sequence continues at coordinate 1,804,645 of JAVBHV010000019.1, forward strand.
ATGGTGCAAAGAAGGCAGATGCGTCAAGATACAGAAGTCTCATTGGGAGCCTACTCTATCTAGCAGCAACAAGACCTGACATTATGTACGCAACAAGCCTATTATCAAGGTTCATGCAGGATCCAAGCCAGCTACACTATGGAGCAGCAAAGATAATATTGAGATATCTGCAAGGTACAATCGACTATGGCATTTGGTACAAGCCTATGTCAGACTCAAAGCTATTTGGTTTCACCGACAGTGATTGGGCATGATCTGTTGATGACATGAAAAACACATCAGGCTATGCAGTCACAATCGGGTCAGGCATATTCTTATGGTCATCAAAGAAGCAAGAGACAGTTGCTCAATCTTCAGCAGAAGCGGAATATGTGGCAGCTGCAAGTACAACAAGTCAAGCTATATGGCTCAGAAGAATATTTGAGGACATGAACGATTGCCAAAGTGAAGCCACCAGAGTGCTCTGTAATAACAAATCAGCTATAGCGATGGCAAAAAAATCTTGTGTTTCATAGCAGGACAAAACACATTGCCATCAAGCATCACTTCTTGCGAGAAGCCTCTGCAAATAAGGAATTTGAACTGAAGTACTATAGGACAGAGGAGAAAATAGCAGATATCTTCACAAAGGCACTTCCCAGACCAAGATTCCAACTGCTGCGGAGTATGCTCGGAGTAAGCCAAATGTGCATTAAGGAGAAGTGTTAAAATACTAATGCACACTTGGCTAGATAAGTCAAGAAAGTTCTAGAATTATCTAGCAACTAAACATGTTTAGCCATGTTCTAGAAATAACTAGTGATTAAGTAAGAAGTTAAGTGTAGAAGTATCTAGCAAATGTTTAAGTGAAGGTTCTAGAAATAGCTAGTAAGAAATCAAGTCTAGAAGTATCTAGCAAAATTACTAGCAAATATTACAAGAATGTTCTAGATGTAGCTAGTAAGTAGGCAAGTTTGCCTATAAATAGGCCTTAAGGTCTTTGTATTGTGTAACTAAGAAACCAACAACATCTTGTACTCCTCCAATCTATAATAAAAGTCTTGTTTTCCAAAACACTCCAAAACATTTCTAACCTCCTTCTAAACACTCCTAAACACTACACTACCTCTCTATCCTAAACACCTTACCTTCTATCTTCATCCACATTCTAACATCCCTTTTGTTTATATCATTATCAAGTATCTACAAACCTTTTCTTTTCTGTTCCAAATTACAAAAACCTGATCTAGTACACTTTAAATGTTCAGGACAGACTGTTTATCAGTGGCATATGGAGCAGCAGAGGAAATGTCCATTTCGGATTAACAGAAGTAACAGATTCCGAGGACAAAATTTTTTGAATCATCACCTGCTGTCATATGTTTTTGTGGCAGAACAAGGAGGTTTTGAGATCCGAGAACTTTAGTTCATCACAGTATAAAGACCTTCGATATCAGAATATGCAAGTAAGTCTTATTCATGCTACTATCGTCTTGCGAAACAAAACAGGTGTCTTGTGTCACTAAGAGACCTCTAATATGGCATCCTCATATCCGATCTGGTTTACACCTTCCCACACAATTACGGGGACAGTTTATATTAGAGTACTTTACATTTTTCTCTTGTAAGTTGCACAACTATGAGCACCAATTCAATCATTCCTGAATGTTCTTCTTTGGCAGAAACGTTATGTGTTCAACTAAATTGCAAAAAGAGGACCTTAGGTAAGCGGAACTGCACACTGGTACTTTCTGCAATGCAGGTAACTCTTCCATACTGATATGCTATTCCTATTAGCAGAAATTAAATTAATCATGATCGAGCCAAATAACTGTATATAGACAATAATGCCAGCACAAAATAAAGATCCGGCGATAAACAAATTTAACAATAAAACTTAAATGTTTATTACACGCAAGGAAAAATTAATATTAATTAGAAAGCACCTGGCATCAAACGACCACCGAATTGTATGTCAGTTAATTTGTGAGCCGATAGAGCGCAATGTCATAGCACCACTATAACAAGGCAAATCTTCATGGACAGATACTTGGTACTCGAGGAGGAGGGGGGAGGGGGGGGAGCTATTAATCGCCGTAATGACAAGCTTATAATTATCTCCATTGACCATCTGGCAGTGGCCCCGAACCACGTTTCGCGATACCAAGTGATTAGACGATTGTGATTGTTGCTGCTGCTGCTTGCTGTACTCAAATGGCAAACGTTAGGATGACCATGTTTTTGTAAATCATATCTCTTAAACCACCTTATGTGGCTAGTGATGATTGAATTTTATTTTAATAGTTCTCTTATTAAATATTGAATTGTTAGATCAATTGCCACATCAAATAGTTTAAAAGTTGATTTAAAATTAAAACAATATGGTCATTCTAGCATTACTCATTTGCTTTTGATATGAATTGGTCGACTTTTGATTGCACAATTGAGTTTTGGCAGCAACACGGACAAAAGAAAACTTTTGATATGGTTGCATATATATGTCGGCTTCTTTGGTTTGAACAAAGTATAGCGCTTCATGGAGAAGCAGTTTTGAAGTCGAAGGAGATTCTTGATAAAGCCAACCGAATAAAAATGGACTATGAGTTGTCGACGACGGCTCAAGACGCTAGACCCACTCTAGTGCCGGGTCGATGGACACCTCGTGTGCACAGAATTTGTTTGAAATTAGATGTATATGGTGCGGCAGAGCTATACTTGGAAATAGACGTGGGCTGGGGCTTGTTTTACGTGATGAATATGGTAGGATGAAATCAATCAATGTGACAATGTGACCCGTGTCCAAAACTGAATCGGATTATAGAACTTGGATTAGGGAAGTTAAATCCTAAGCATATTAGGGCAGATTCTGACCTTATCAAATAGGATTATCACCATACGTTGCTTATATCGCAGATTTCAATACCTATGTACCTACCTTGTAATTCATTCTCTAACTTCTTCATCAATTACTATGAAGCTTACTCATGATTTTGCTTGCGCTGCTGCTGCTATCGTCTTCACCGTATTATTGGCGGCCACAACCAGATATCTTATGCCGTATCAAGAAGAAAAGTCACCATTAACTAATGCTTGCACATCCGACGAGCCAAAGAGTACTGCAAGTATTTCAATTCCGCCCCTTCGCACCACTGGTTTTTTTAATAATTTTGTTATAACATGTGATAGCATTGACTGGTCAGAACATGGAGTTATGAGCCCCGTCAGAGACCAAGGATTGTGTGGTAAGAGTTGCAATTTTTCCCATTACTATTCCTTGTTCTGTCTTTCGATTTATTTATTTATTTTTTAAAACGACATGAAGTGTTATTACTGAAATTGGAAAACACAATGATACATGAGTTAAGAACAAGCCAGCCTCACATACACGAACAGCAATTTACCGAATTTGTGTATATATATATATATATATATATATATATATATATATATACAGGCTCTTCATGGGCAATGGCGGCGGTCTCAACCGTGGAAGCAATTCACCGAATCAAAAAGGGAAACAACTCTGTGAAGCCACTGTCCGTACAACAGATTGTGGATTGCGATGCAGGTAATCACGGCTGCAATAGTGGCAACGCGTGGAAAGCGTATCGCTACATTGTTGAAAATGGAGGGATCACACCAGAGGAGGACTACCCATATAACAAGAATTCGAAGACGGCCGGGGAATGCGACCAGTTCGCGCAATTGAGCCTAGGTGTACGGACAATTGATAGTTATGATTATGTTGCTCCTCATACCGAGGAGGCGCTGGCCAATGCGGTGTGCAAGCGACCGGTGGCGGCCATGATCAAAGCCAGCTCTGCATTCAGAGAGTACAAGGGCGGAGTGTTTCGAGGGGAGTGCGGAGATAGCTTTAGCAACTTCGTGACGATTGTCGGGTTTGGTACAGATGAGAACGGCGTGAAATATTGGAAAATACAGAATTCATGGGGCGAAAAGTGGGGGGAAGGAGGGTATATGAGAATAGTTAAGGATATTGGGGAGCTAGGAGGTCATTGTGGCATTGCTGTTGATGCCTTCTATCCGATATTATTTTAATTTGATATCACAATTTTTTATAGTTTTATGTGCCTCTGTTTTGTGATGGTCTATTGGTATTGCGATTTCCCTCTGTTTAATACTGCAAGAGTAGACGTAGTAGATAATCTAATTTTACTAGATGTAGGCCTAAGAGCAACTTTCGGTGCAAGCATGTTAAATTGAGAATGTAAAAGGACTTTTTAAAATATTCTTGTTGCAAAGTATCAAATATATTATTTACTAGATTTCAGTTTATGATTTGGTTGAGGGTTAGGAAAGTAGATAGCTTTACCTTTTCTATTACCGTGTGACGTCTCCAAGCCACGCCGGAGGTGCAAAAGCAGAGGCGTCGTCCTGATTTGTGGCTTGCCCGGGAACACGCCTCTCATCATTACCAATTCGTTCACGCAGCTTTTCCATAAGAGCATACTTGTGCAGCCTCAACTTAAGGAATAAATCCTTAATACCCAGCAATACATCTTCAGAGAGAAAAGAACTTGAAAACATTGAAATTGCAAGTAGATACAGTCGAAATTAAAAGCAAAGTTTGAAGCTTTCACATAACATCGAAACCTTAGTCCTTCAAAAGGATAGAATATGTGTTTGGCTTTGTAATTCAACAGTCCAAGCTCACAGACCTTAAGACGACTTAAGATCAACACCTGCAAAGGAAATTCCTCGCTCAATTCCGATATGATTTTGAGATAGATAACATAAAAAACAAATGATCACAATGAAAGATGCAGCAAGAAATTTAATTTCCATCCACAACACACTTATTAATAAAAAGCCCAAATATTAGAAAAAAAATTGACTTACTGCTTGAGACGATCCTGCACTGGGAGGACACGGAAATTAGGCTCGGAGCTGAGGAATTGGCCATGAAAATGGCCACGAAGCCGATGGAAAAAGAAAGCAACGACTGGGAAGAGGAGAGCAAGAGACCACTGCAGTACTACGCAGGCGGCGTTGTCCATTAAGCTTCGTACGTCTCGTGAATCGAAGGCGATTGGGAGCATAATAGCTCGCCGCATCGGCACTGGAATCCGGTCAACCGGACCTTCTGCCGGCAGCTGAACACCGGTTGACCACTCGGCGATTCGTCCGATCCCGCGATCTCCGTAGCCGTCATCTTCCGATCTCGTGCTCTCCATAGCCGTCGTCTTCTGGCTGGTCTTGGCCATGTCGAGGCGATCGGTGAGATGGGACTTGGCGAGGCGAAGGCGAAAGTGCAACAGCTCGCGCAAAAAATAAAATTATAATAAATAAATTTTTTTTCTTCTGATTTGTATATATGTGGGGCCCATAATTGCTGACGTGGCAAAGTTAACAGTTTCTATTAACTTAACTGAAAAGGGGATAAAAATTTCCAAAAAAAGAGTTGCAGGGGACAGATGAGATACAAATAGAGTTGTAGGGGGCAAAATGTCTCTCAAAGTGAGTTACAGGGGGCAAAAGAGGTAATAAGTATTTTTTATACCATATGTTTCCCACTAACCCAGCCACCGTGTATGTTTCTGGGAACAACTCCTCTGCACACCCACTGTCTGTAGAGCCGGCCAAACAGACCCCTTTTCCTGTGGTGAACAGTAATCTGAGCTGTTCAGTTTGTAACTAATCTAGCAAAGATCATCTTCACAAAAAATGAATTAATTCTGACATCGTTTGATTACCTAATTGTGTGAAACATATACGAAACAAATGAACGGTCCAATTGAGTGACTATACTAGCCGTCCATATATTTGGTGTTTGTTTCGCACAATTAGGTAACCAAACGATGTCTGAATTTATTCATTTTTTGTGGAGATGATCTTTGTTAGATTACTTACAAATTGAACGGCTCGGATTACTGTTCACTACAGGAAAATGGGTCCGTTTGGCCGGATCTACCGGCTCTGCAGACAGTGGGTCTGCAGAGGAGCCGGACCCTATGGTTTCTGATCTTCATTGTCATTGTTTATTATAAAACAATACACCTTACCACCCACCCCTCTTCCCTTCCCATTTCCAATCAGAAACCCTTTTATAAGAAAATGTGACTTTAGCCCTCCAAAATTGACACTTTTAGTAAAAGCCCAGCTATTTATAGCAAAACCCCAAAAATTTAATTTTGCTCTATTGAATTCTTTTGACCATAAATCCACCTCAACAAATTTCCCTTTTTATTTGAGTTTATACCAATTTTGCCCTTTTGCCATTTCGTCGCTGGTTATAAAGCATAGAGCTGTCAGTTATGGTAGTATTCATTTGAGAGCTTTTGTAATTGGTCTTTACCATAAGTAGTTATTGAAGGGATGACTTTTGTTCTTTTTGTTGACTATTTTCATTTTACCTCATACTTAGGTAAGAAAAATATCCCAATTTACTAAGTAGGACTCTAGTGACATTTATCCTTCTTTATTTCCTTAGTTTCTCCGATCACTGCACCACCTTATTTTCCTCTCCAATAGATATGATATTACCTTAACGTTTCCTTCTTCAAATCTAATAAGAGCTACAGAGGATGACAAGAACCCAGAAACAGATCAAAAGTTCAAACAGATCACAACCCAAATTAAAGGGATTGTTTTCCCATTCATTTAATCACAAAGGTAAATTTCTTTATTAAATACCTGATAATTAGGCAAGAAAAACTTTCCAATTCCAAGTTACCTCACAATTAGGTGACAAATAACCAACTAGAACAGTTTGAAGTAGCTAACATTTACCCATCTCCAGAAATTTTATGTTTTCATCCTACCCCTAAATCATAGTCTCTCTTCAAAGAGAGGTGGAAGTGACAGCATCATTGCTGACTGCCTTATACGAGTAGTTGGCTCTCAAATCCTATATCAATAAATTCATTCTTCATCTTGCTCCACGTTCAATAATATTCAGATTTTAATGTTGAAATTTTTGAGGTGGGATTGAAGGAAAGAATAGGAATTAAAAAATCACCCCCACCCCCTGCATATTACTTGTCAAAGAGGAATGAGCAAATCAGTCTTGCAAAAACAAGAATTAGAATAGAAGTTACCTGTCAAACAGGTAGGGAAAAAGGTACTTCAAAAATCAACCTATTATTTATAAAATAATTCGATGGAATATCTACCTAATGATGAGGTCTGAAATTATTCGAAATCAACCTATTGATCAGGAAGCTACCTGATGAAAAGGTATTAAAAAAAAAGGAATAACCTTATGGTAAAAAATCTACCCCGACAATGAGGTATGAATACCACTGACATCAACCTATTGATCAGGAATCTACTTGATGATGAGGTATGCAAATCGCTTTTGACTCCCTTTTCACCACCTTCACCAGCCGTGAACCTCTCTATTAGGTAGACAAACCCCCCTCCACCACCCCCTTCTCCCATCCCGTGAACCTCTGTATTAGCTAGGCAAACCACCCCCACTCCCCCTCTTTCTGGCATCCACCACATTACACTCACATCATATTTATAGAAACTATTTTGAATTCCAACAAATTGAAATGGTCGGTGATAAATTTTTTTGGGAAGTGGCAATACTTGTAATTGTTTTGAAAAACAATGGGCTAAAATATACGGACATGGATAATCTTTCACTTTTCCTTACTGCTTAATAGAATTTATATTTATTATTATACAAAGTGGGTTAAACATGAAAGTTATTTTGACCTATGGGCTAAAATCTAAAAGCCCCTTTTTTTATACAATCAACTCCCCACACACACCCCCACACGTCTTTCCTCACCATTGCCAATCACAAATCAATTTTTTTTATCCAATAAATTCCCCACCCACACTTACCCGTCTTCCTAACCATTCCCAACCCCATCAGCTTCCTCTAACACCTCTGCAATTCTTATTTTTTCCAGTAGCTTGCAACATAGAAATATGGCTCTCCCCAAATCGAATCATCACAAACCATAAACCAGAAACTCATGATATTCTTTCAAGACAAATAGATATTGAAGGCTAACCTCAGATTTGAAGTCCAACAGTAAAAACGGAGTGCGCTCTCTTCTCTACTATGGGTTCGCACTCTTCTCTGCTATAGGTCTTGCTAATTGAGTTTTGATTGAGTTTTATTAGAACACGAAGAATGCTTTGGCGCCCAAAAGATGTTTCCCGCTATTGAAAACGAGATTTCCCCGCTTGTGTCAATTGAGATTTTCTTACCCAAGAGGCGGAAATTTAAAGCGGAAAAATGACTCCCAAAATTCCCCCCAATTTTCCCGCACTTCAATTTTGATTTCCCGATCTTTAGTTGCCAAACACGGTAATTTAGGATTCTCAATCTCTTTTCCTGAGTTTTAGGCAAATCCCAAGTTATTTTCCCGCATCCAAACACACGGTTAAGTAAATATATCCTTAAATTGTATGTATGAAGTAAAAAAATTAAAATGCTGATAACATTTTGCTTAAAAATTACTCAGTCAAATTTGTATGATAAGAGAAGCATTGTTTTTCTTGGAGATGGAAGTCATAGTAATTAAGAATGATTTTTTTTTTTAATTAGATTATCCATTTAACCTGAATGGGACAAGACCATAAGACTTTCGAGGTAAATTTCAATTTTCTATTTTTTATTTTTTATTTTTTATTTTTTATTTTTTATTTTTCTGGGTACGGGGAAAGGTTTATTTTTCGGGTACTGGGAAAGGGTCCGACATTGCAAGTATTCATCATTGCGTGCGTGTGGATCGTTTGTAAGTTTGACGCATGTCCTTCCGTCATCCTCGTCGGCCCTCTCTTCACATATTCCATATAAATACATATGTTGTTCCCCTGCCTAACCCCAACGGACAACCCCAGAGCACAATTTACAACACATCTTTATATAAACAATCATCATGAGTTCACAAAGTGCAGCTGCTAACTGCTTGGGATGGGCTGCAACAGATGAATCTGGAGTTCTTTCGCGTTACGAGTTTAGCCGAAGGTATGTAATTAATGCATAATGACTAATTTGGAGTGCCAGAAATCGCAATGTCTCGTGCGATGGTTGGGGCTGGAAATTTTGCACAGGTCTTTCAAAGTAATATTGGAAACTTGCGAATTGGGAATAACTAAGAGGGCCTTTTCTTATTCTTTGGTGCGATATAAAGTCTGAAATGCTACTAGATCACTACTGGCATCTAGTAGATTTACCAGTGAAGATCTCAACTTGTGATGATTAATTCATGACAGTTTTAATACCGTCTTTGAGCAAATTGATTCAGGGATCTTCAAGATGATGATGTTTCTCTGAAGATCACACACTGCGGAATCTGTTATGCTGATGTGCTTTTTCCAAGGAACTCTCATGGAAATGCAAAGTACCCTATGGTGCCAGGGTATGTCTAGTGATTACTATGTCGTCTATGATAAACTCTTGCATTCCCTTCAACTGACCTATTTACAATCGATTGTGCAACAACAGACACGAAATTGCTGGCATTGTGCGAGCGGTTGGTCCTAATGTGAAGCGCTTCAAAGTCGGCGACCATGTTGGAGTGGGAACTTATGTGAATTCATGTAGAGATTGTGACTACTGTGGTGATGGCATGGAAGTTTTCTGTGAAAAGGGAGCAGTTTTCACTTACAGCGGTGTTGATTTTGATGGCACGATCACGCAAGGAGGCTTCTCCAGTAACATTGTTGCTCATGAAAGGTTAGTTTACCATGTTGATTTCGCGCTAAGTGCTCGAGAAATTTGGCCAAAGTTCTGTCACATATGAAGATGTCAACTAGTTTTGTTATTGAATTTGTATAGGTACTGCTACCGGATACCAGAAGGCTACCCGTTGGCCTTAGCAGCACCTCTGCTTTGTGCTGGCATTACTGTCTATACCCCCATGATCCGACACAAGATGAACCAGCCCGGTAAATCACTAGGCGTGATTGGCCTTGGTGGTCTTGGTCACTTGGCAGTGAAGTTTGGGAAGGCGTTTGGACTAAATGTGACAGTTTTCAGCACAAGTACATCAAAGAAAGAGGAAGCTCTGACTCTGCTTGGTGCAGACAATTTTGTGATCTCATCTGACCAAGAGCAGATGACGGTAAGAATGCATAAGCTTTTCCAACATTGTGTAACCTAAGCATGTTCGAATTGGCAATCCATCGTCTTAACTTTTGAAAAAATGCAGGCCCTGGCTAAGTCACTAGACTTTATAATTGACACAGCATCTGGTGATCATCCATTTGATGTGTACACGTCACTGCTGAAGACTTATGGTGTTCTTGTGGTGGTGGGAGCCCCAAGTGAGATCAAACTGAGTCCGTTAAGCTTAATTATGGGTAATTTTAACAATTTCGATAATCACATTTGAGCACTAAAGTTTTTTATTGCTTGGCTAAAGCACTACTGGCATATTGATGACTAGATGCAATATTGTTCTTAATTTTGTTAGGTGGAAAGACGATTTCTGGGAGTGCAGTAGGCGGTACAAAGCAGACGCAGGAAATGCTAGACTTCTGTGCTGCTCACAAGATCTATCCAAACATAGAGATAGTTCCGATTCAGAATGTAAACGAAGCTCTTGAGAGGCTGGTCAAGAGGGATGTGAAGTACCGTTTTGTGATTGATATCGAAAACTCCCTGAAATGAGTAGATCTAGAAGAAGTGAGATGAAGCAGGCATTGAACTATACGCTGCAAGTGAAGGGTATACATATAGATTTTCATATTGTTATAGGCTTAATTGATCGTTTTTGAGTGAAAGTAATTGATTTCTCCAGTATGTTGTGTTTCAGCTACATGTTAAGATAATGAATAAAAGAACCAGACTTTGTTAATAAAGATAGTGAATAAACACTTAATTCTGAATTCTTTTCCTCCTTTCAAAAAAGAAGATGTGTTACGATTGTAAAATTTACAATTATCTCAGGATGGAGTAGCTCAGTAAATTCACACACGTGTGAAGTCTAACGAATGACACGTGCTCCACATTACTCTCTTAAGTCCACATTGCCTTAGGCTCAAAATTTTCACACGATGAGGTATATGTGCAGTTGTGATTAATTAGCTCACTCAAGCCTTTCACAAGGGTGACGGTGAGTGTGATGCTAAGTGGAATTCAAATTATTTGAGTTTTATTTGTATAGCGCTCGTCACATGAGTTCTATACTTATATAGTCAAATTCTCTTAAGTTTATATAATTGCTTTAATTAGCAGGTTTCATATACTCTTCAATATTATTTACCTCCATTACTATGACCATCATATTCAAAAATTTCATGTATGAAAACTCACAAATTAAATTCATGAATATAACACTTAAATTTTCCAATCGACCGTGTAAATGTGATATTCATACCTAACTTTAACTCTCAAATTTGTTGACTCACCATAGAACCCCCCCCCCCCCAACCCCCCAAAAAAAAATTTTTTTATTTTTTCCCCTTTTCAAATAAAAAATAATTAATCAAATTTGGAGAGAAAAAATCATATCTCTTCTTTCTCCTCACAAAAAAAAAAACATTTTTTTTCTTGGAACAGTGGAGCATACCAGCAGCCCCCGGCCGCGCCCCCCCCCCCCCACCCCCTCTCCCCCCCCCCCCCCCCCCCTAAAAATTCCTACCTCCTCACAAACAATACTACCCCCCTTCTATTAATCCACCCACATAAAAAAAAAAAACAAACAAAAAAAAAAAAAACATAGTTTGATAACCCCCCCCCCCCCCCCCCCCCCCCCACCTCCCCCCTCAAACTCACAAGGTTCAAAAATTTCGGCCGAAACACCGAAATTTCGGTAATTTTGGAGTACCGAAATTTGAATCGGGGTACGTCTCAATATCATCAGAAAAAACCGAAATTTCGCCGAAATTTCGGAAATTTCGGTAATTTCGGTTTCGATTTCGGTGAAATTTCGGAAATATGTTGGAAATTTCGGTAAATTTCGGTGAAATTTCGGCAAATTTCGGTAAATTTCGGTACAATTTCAGTGAAACTTTGATGTAGGCTTTAGTGAAGATGTTTTATTTACATAACTTCTCTCTACTACTTCCACCATCAATTATCAAGCTAACAAACAAACAATAGGCGTATTACTTTATGCTTTACTTCTCTCTACCTTCATCATCTATCATACAAACAAACAATAGGGTTCGTACTTTATGATTTACTTCTCCCTACCACCTCCACTCCTCCGTCAATTATCAAGCTCAAAACAATAGGTATGCTTTACATAGATAGATCTTTTGGCTTTCTTACATGCATGTTGAATATTACATTCACTCCGCCTGCTACCAAATTTCATGGGAGCAATATTACCAGTTCCAAGATAATATATCAAGAAGTAAAGATGAGCCTCATCGTAATAGTTTTATAGTATGTGTAATTCTAATGTATTATATTCCTTACAACTCTTATGATATATTGTAGTGTTAATGTAATGATTATTGTATGTTTCATGAGACTCACCTTAAGTATTCCACAATAACATTTAAGATATTATGTTAATTGACAGCTTAGTAGAATGCAAAACACGCATTCTTCTCCCTTATGTATATAAAAGTTAATCCATATGGACAATGTTGCATAGCTTAAGTGTTAAATTGCATTATTTGTTGATTTTAGAGCCTATAGAAAGTAGAGATATCAATTTATAGGTGTTCTAGCATGTTTTTCGTCTTTTTTTTTTTTTTTACCGAAATTTCCATCGAAATCGAAACTTTTTCCGAAATTTCCATAAATTTTGGCGACCGAAATTTCAACCGAAACCGAAACTTTGAACCTTGATTACAGGTTGAGCTATCAATCCAACTAGAAAGGATGCCCGCGCGGCGCCGGGGGAAAAAAACCGCGGTAAAAAAAAAAATTTTTTATTTCCTAAAAAAGAAAAAGTTTTTAAAAAAAATTTTCAAAATAAAAGTAAAAGATATATTTTGTTTTGTTTCCCACACTTTATAAAAATAAAAATAGTGCTGGCGTTATTAAAATATTGAAGAATAATAACAACACCACCACCACCAAAAAAAAAATAACAACAACAAGAAGAGGGGGGGGAGGTTCCTTCCCCCCAGCTACATTTTTCTTTTTTTTTTTTTTATCAACATATTGCTTCCTTTTTTAAAAAAATAATGAACATTACAACCACCACACAAAAATAAATAACAATATTAAAAAGTGGGGGTGCTTGTTGTGCGCCCCCTCCGCTGTTTTTTAAAAATTGCGGAAAAATATTGTTGCTTCTGGCTGCCAGCTTGGTTTGAACCAGTTTTCAGCTACTGCTGCTCTTGTTTTGGTGTCTTCAATCTGGTGGGAAATAGATAAAAAAAAAAAGGTGGAATGGAATTATATAGGAGCTGGAGAACAGCAGTGCGAAGATCAGAAAGCAGGATTGAAATATATGTATTGTTGTATTGGAGAACCAGAATTAATGTAATGTACAACTGGTATGATGCACTGAAATAAAATGCTGTGGATGAAGGATAATTAAGTATAGTCAATCACAGATAAATCCATTAAAGGGAAAATGGATGTTGAAGTATACAAATAGTGATAATACAGTTAAGCTATCAGCAAGTTAGCAAAAATAGAATAGCAAACAGAACATTAAAAAAATGTAACAGCAGATAGAACATGTTAGAAAAGTATGGGAAAAATAGGAGATGGCCTACTGTAGTCATAATGAATTGGTTAGGTAATTACTGATTACATTTGAATAATCATTTGAGAAATTATTTCATGGCTGAAGAATGAGTTTGTGCAAGCAGGTAAAAAACACTAAGTCAGTATTGTTTCCATGCTTTGCAAATGATCAACAGAAATTGCATAATTTAGTAATTGGCTGATAGATTCTGAGTTTCAAACGGAGCAAGTAAAGATTAGGTTAAGATATGAAAATGAAAAGAGTACCAAGTACAGAAAATGTAAAACACTACAGAAGCTGTTGTTAGTGGTTAGATGGAAAAAAAGACATTAATTCAGTAGGGCAGATGTTTAGCAAACAAAATGTTAGTTATAGTTAACTAAGATACAGATTGTAGATAGCATATTCTTAATAGTGAGATAAAAAAAAGGGAATTAGTATTGTCACCATGTTTTGCACATCATAAACAAAAGGTAAATGATTTAGTGATTGCGTAAGACATTCTTTGTGCCAAACAAAGGAGGTAAAGATTTTTTGAAGATATTAAAATGAAAGGCCTGCCAACGGCACCAGCTGTAAAACAGTATAGAAGTAGTTTTTTTCAGTGATTCAATACTATGAGTTATAGGTTAATTTTTTATTGCAGGAAATGGCAGTGGCAATAAGAAAGTGGGCCTAAAATAGATGCGATAGGTGATCATAATTAGGGTGGTAAACCAGAGTTGTGAATGGTAGCGAATCAATATTTAGATATATAATAAATGTGTGTATAACTATATGAATATATCCGAAGGCAGAGAAAAAATATAATCAAAGGTAGAAAGGGTATAAAATGTTGATGGGTACTTAGTTTGATAAGGAATGGACTATGCCTAGTAATATTTATCTTGGATTGATAGAAATGTAGATTATAATGCTAATTTTGTAAGAATTATCAATTGAAAAGAGCCTATTAGAAAATTGTAAATTCAAGTATTACAGAGTGACAAATATAAGTGAATATATAGATGCAAATATTGTATGTATGGTTAAAACAGCAGATGAAAATGGTCTATAATGATGTAAAAGCATTAATCAGCAGGTGATTAGGTCTAAAACAATTTTGGGAGGACGTAGGTTACACACCAGTTCATCAACCAAAATACACTCTTAAGCCGTTACATTGCAGTTGTGGTCTGTAAATCCGGGGCCTCCACATGCGGCAAATTCTTGCTTTAACTGTGATGTCCATCTGTGCAGGTAGCAAGCTGTGCAGTGGAGTGGATGTCATTGTATTAGAATGCTGCAACAAAAATAATCAGAACTGGTTTTATTATATGCAATGAAATCTGGCAAACAATAGTATGTTTTATTTTGCATGAGTGGAAGCAATTGTATTCAGTAAACCATGCAGTTGATCATGTATAATAGAAACCATTGTAGATTGTTGGGGAAAAAGACTTAGGGTATAGGGGTAAGGACTAAGGATTTAAGATTCATGCAATAGCCGTGGCAATAAGGTTAACGATAATGAAAGGAGAGCAAGCTAAAAAACCAACATATGAACAATTAGGAGAAGGCAATTGACAAATGAAAATACTTATTGGAATATAGTGCTTAAAATCAATGATAAAAATACATACCACTGTTTTAGTACATTCACTGGGAATAATCCAGACGCAATGGGTCACAGGAGAGCAAGCCGTTATCAAAAAGCAAGAAAATCACACAGAATTAAGAAAGGAGATGACAAAGTAGCAAAATGATGCAGCAAAAAACGAATTCAGGAATAGAGAACAAAAATAGTATAAGTGCATTCAAGCCAAAAATAGAGGGGAAAGTTGGTTTTTGAGATTAGCAGATATAAAATAAGTATCCACAATACAAAATGACTCAATAAATGCTGCTGCGGAAGACTGATCACCCAGAAAATAAAGCTCAATTAATAGCAATTACAACATTGGTAATTTATGAGCAGAACCCCTTAAAGACTAGGTGCAATCAACATTATAGTACTTTTTGTTAATTAAAATCTAATAGAATATTGTCAAAAATAAACTATGAACTAAAAGACCAAAGCTCACGCCTAAATGAATTTATAAATAAAAACTAACACCATTTATACAGACCAATTGAAAAAAGAACTAAAAGGGGACTGGAGAATCTGGATACCAATCAGCAATGACTAATCATCTCTATTATATATGTACACCAAATACCACTTCATAAACCAAGAAATGGACATCTATATGCAGATTATTAACACTGAAAACCAAAAGTAATCGCGCTAAACCAATGACGATAGCCACGAAATCATAATGACCACTTCCAAATCACAATCATTTATACATTTGTGAGTAGCTTTTCTTGTAGTAGATCTCTCTTCTTTAGATTGAAAATTGTCACTTTGTAGTTGAATTCAGCTCACGAAAACAAAAAATGGAATAAAACACCAAAGTTTCTAATGCTAAAGAAAAGGGGCTGACCAAACAGCCAAAAACCAAAGTATACTACAAATCAGTACAATACTACTATTAAGGCAATAAATGCCACAATTTCTACAACTTCAACTAATTGAGTAGAAAAGCTGAGCTTTCAAACATATGGCTGAAGTGAACAAACCACAAACCTGGCAAATAAATCAATATTCTATAGACAATATAGACAATTACAAACATCATAATTGAAAATCTAAAGACGATTAATATGAAGAAAACAAATACAGAGAAAAGATATACCTCAGGAAACAGAACGATTTGATTATCGAAAAGGCTTCAGAGCTGACGTGTGTCAACTATCCCAAACAGGAAAAGAACACCTCCAAAGTATGAAGAAAATTAAGCAGAGGCCAAATACTATATTAAGCATAGAAAAACAGATGGCAAAAACGTATATTACAGTTGATCATAACTGTTGGCCAATTTTAATGAATTGAATAACCTATTAACAAAAGGAATGATATAGATAACATCAGAAATTTGAGAACACAATTACAATATCTAATGATATAGATAACAGGGAGAAGACGCTGAACTATGAAAACTAATGAAATGGGAAATCAAATCTAACCTATACGTAGGTCTTGAAGCAGATATGTAAATGAGGAATTAAAACATAACTTTGCATAAGCATAGCATAAATCATTCAAGCAGAATAAATCTGACCTACGTATGATCATCGTTTGTACAGAAGAAAACTTACCCAGGAAGAGCGCTCAAGGAAGAAGACCGACGAACTGAAACGCACGCTGAAACAATACCTGCAAACGATGAATAAAGAAGGTGAGGAACGAAATCGAAAGAAAGAACAAACAAAAGTGTCAGAAAGTGTAAAACCCAACTGAGAACTTGGCTCGCGAAAACCGAATGGCGATGGAGGTGAAAGCAAAAGTAGACAAACAATGATCTGAAAAAGCAGGGAAATAAACTTATCTGAAGATGGCCTCGGAAAAAACACAGATTTGGGGAGTAGTAAGCAAAACCAAAGGCGGAGGGCGAGCCAGCACAAAAGTAAACAGTGCTGGCTGTCGGCGTCTAGCTACGTCTCCCGAGGGAGCCTCAAAGAAGAGAACCAATTAGAAACCAGTCGTTGGCAGCTTCTCACAAAGAGAAACCAAATGGCTACAGGAAAGCAGAACCAATTTCGTCGAGTGAGAACCAGAAGGCGGCGGCGACAAAACAACAAAAAGAAGGAGGGTAAAATGGGCAAATGACTATGCAGGCTGCGGTTCCCCACCGGCTTCACGCCCAACACAGAGGGCATTATCGGCACCGCACTGTCCTAGCTACAGTACGTTTAGTTGAGCTTTAGTATAGAGTTAATTTCCATGCTCTCTCTCTCTCTCTCTCTCTCTCTCTCTCTCTCGCCTCTTCTATTCATGCCATGTTGGTGGATCCATCATCCATTATCAACCCAAAAACCCAAATCTAAACCTGCAATAAAGCTTCATCCTTTCCTCTAAACAGATGTTTGAAATTGAATTTTTGCAAGTAGAATTCAACTCCATTACCTTCAGTTTTTTTGAGTAATATGGGTATTGTAATAATCTTCGGCTGCGTTTGGATTGTTTTTCGATTCTGTTGTTGTTTTGTCGAGAAAGAGTTGATTTTTTTGAGGTCTGTAATTGAGCGAGTGTTTGACTAAGTGAGCTGAATCATTGGAATTCGGCACGAAAGCGTTTTTGAACTGATCTTTGTTTTTGGGCAAACATAGCATAGCATAGAGTTTGCGTCAATTGGCCTCATAGTTTTGGGTTTTGTTATGAATATTGCATTTGTATGACAAATCTATTGACAAAGTCTGATTTTTTTGGTTTGCATTTGGGTTATTACTCTTTTTGGTATTTTTTCAATCATGTTCTGTCTTTGAGCTTCCCGTTCTATTTATGTTGGGTTTTCTGTTGGGTCTTAGTTCATGAGGCCCAAAGCCCATCTTCTCTCAACCTTATCTCTTTTTACCGTTGCTCTTAGAGCATTTCCACCCATGCAGGCCCAGGCGCAGGCGCGAAGTGGGGTGTTGCCCTCCTCAGGCGAGCAGGCGATGGATAGTGATCGGGCAAGCCTTCCGTAAAAAAAACAGCGCACACCCATGTAGGCGTAGGTGCAGGCGATAACTAATTTTAATTTTAATTTTTTTCAAAAACATGTATAAGAATTACACAAACATTATGTTCAAGTAATCGACACATAAAATTTGGACATCTAAATTTCCGAAAATAAATTTGGATAAGAATTATCACCAACATTATTAAATATTCCCTTTTGTTGTCAAATAAATTTTACATACAAATAATTATCATAAAAAACATGTAGAATTATCATATGTTAAATTATTTTTGTGCTTACAATTTAATATTACATACTTGAAAAATTTGATATAAAAAAATTGTGATTTTTTTATAGAAAACATCTTGAATACTTTTTCACACAAAATTGAATTTTACATACAAATAATTATCATAAAAAATATGTAGAATTATCATATGTTAAATTTTATTTGTGCTAAAATTTAATATTACATTCTTAAAAAAAATTTGATATAAAAAAAATTGTATATAAAAAAAATTGTGATTTTTTGTAAAAGAAAATGTTGATTTTATATAAAAAAATTTTTAAAAAAAGTTTTGGAGTGTTCGGCAGCCACTGCCGAACACTAAAATCAGCCCAAAAAGGCCGTTCGGCACCCACTACCGAACGCGGACGTCGCTCACTCTCCCTCACGCGCGCGTGCAGTGCACGCGCGCGTGCAGTGCACGCGCCAGAATTAAAAAAAAAAGAGTGCGATTCCGCGTCAGCTGGGGCCCACCATCGGCTCACCGCCCGGAGGCGCGGGCGCGAGCGACGCTCGCCGTCCCGCCCGCCTGCAGCTGCCTAGCCCGCTGCTCGCCGTCTCATCTTTTCGCCGGTGTGGCGTGAATAGTCGCCCACACAGGCGAGCCGGCCCGCCCGCCTGCTGCCTTGACCGTCGGGTGGAAGTGCTCTTATTTTAGTACTATGCTAGCTGTACAGAGTAGGTGAGTGTGCTGGGTTGTGGTCCATCTCCACAATATTGTATACAAATATCCCTTTCGTCCATTTCGGCTGGCATAGATGAATGAAAACCCTTTTCTTTAAGTTATTTTTCTCTGCTTTCTCTACATTTTCCTGCACTATTCTACCATTGTTGTGTGTTGCTCCATCATATTTGGTTATCAGAGCCAGCTTTCATGGGCTCCAAAAAAACCCCAGGGGGCTTCCTCCGCCCTTATTGCTGGCGATGTTCAACACGACCGATTTGTGGCCGATTTGGAGGACGCTCAAAACTCAATAACCTCTCTACAAGAACACCAAGAAGCCACAGAGTCATCCCTCACCTCTCTGCAGCGTTCTGTTGAGAACTTGGTCGCCTCTCAAACGGCGTTTCAGGCTACCCTTACGACTCAAATCGGCTCCTGGCAGAAAGGTTTGATTGAGGAACTCAAAGGTCTCAATTTTAGGCCACCACCAACTACCTCCACCACTTATAGCACCGTTGCCGCATCCCCACTGCCCAGATCTACTTTTTCAACCACCGTCCCTCTCTCCAACACCCAACACTTTCCCAACCTTTCCCACCCTACCGCAGCCACCACCACCACCGCCTACACCTCACCACCTCCCCCACCACCAAGTAGACCCCTCTTTTCTTCCCCGTCATACACCCCACAACACCACCCACAATACACCTACTCCTCCATCCCACATGCTCATGGCCCCCCTCTGACACACCCCGACCCAAAAAGTAGGGCCCGGGAGTGCGGCCATCACCCCCAAAGAGTTACGAAGCCTTAAACAAATAAAAACGACAAAAACGGAAGAAAAAGAAATACAAATTAATATCAGAGCATCTACAGCGGAAGAGAAACAACACACTACAACTGCCCCAAGGGCGGAATACACAGCTGTACAGCTTAACTCATGACCTGCCTGACAAAGACAACGAAGATCTCCTACCCTTCGTTGGTGAAAGTAGAGCTATCGGCAGGTCTCAATCGTCTCGGTGAATGCACTTCAGAATCAAATCCTGAGGGGGCGCAAAAACAAGGGTGAGTGGACGGAAAAAAGAAGTCAGTGAAAAACATTTACAGATATGCCAATAACCCCCTCTGTCAAAACAGATAGTATAATAATATCATACCTCAATCCAGCCAACACGTACAGTAACTAACAACCGAGCAACCTATACACACAAAACATTCCCAACACTACAACGTAATGTGGTCGAGGGCCATAACACCCGACTGAGATATACCTCTCATGAACGAGGGCCATAACACCCGTCCAAGATATAATGTGCGGTCGAGGGCCATGTCACCCGACCGAGATATATCTCTCATGGACGAGGGCCATATCTCCCAGACCATGATTTAATGGATGAGGGCCATACCACCCGATCCATGATTTAATGGACGAGGGCCATACCACCCGATCCATATAATGCGCCCCTAATAGTACTAATCGCAAACAAACTACCTAGGAACAACCAAGCAACGATTACCAACAATAGTCACAACAACCAGCAGCATAACCAATTTATAGGCATAATAACATACGAATATATATATACGAAAACAAAGCACACTCAAACAACATTTAAAACCAAAACCCGTCCACTCACAGTGACACCGGGCGATCGTCGTCGTCCTCCTCTGCAGGCACGATTCGGTTATGCTGATTCCTCGAAATTTGATCACCTAACAATCCCAATAATCCAAAGTTAATAACCGAAACTTAACGAATAACCGAGAAACCCTACTTTTCCTTGTTTTGCTCAATCGAGCTATAACCGTATCTCGGATGGCAAAACGGAGTTCGCCATTGGATCCGGAACGTCATTTCCACTCGGAAAAGTGGTCGGTCAACAGTGGTCAACGCCGGTCAACGGCTGCTGACGTCGTCGGCACCGGCGGCGACGTGGCGTGACCTGGACGTGGCACTGGCAGCAGGCCTGACGTGGCGTGACACGTGGCGCTGACGTGGCGCCACGCGTGTCATCCACGTGTTGCTGACGTCAGCACCGCCGCGCCGGCCAGAATCTGGGAATTTTCCGGCCGGTTTCCCCAAAATCCTAAAACCTTCAATTCTCAACCAAATCCATCGAATTTTATGTCAAAACGCATCTACGGAATCCCAGGAATCCAAAAATCAAGGTTTCAAAGCTTACCACGCACTGTACTGGCCGGAATCTCGCCGGAAAGCTCGCGGATTCCGTCGACGTCGTTGCCGGCGATTCCGACGGCTGCTGGCTCCGATCTTTGGTGCTCCGTGTTCGTGAGGATGAGGCGAAGCTGATGCAGGTGGTCGCGGCCCGATCCGTCGCGGCGAAGGGTCAACGTCGGCGAATTGTTTTCGGCTTCCTTTTTTCGCGGTTCGGATATGAGCTGCGAACTCGGGTTTCCCTTTTGGGAAACTCGGGGTTAAACCGGGTTTTAAAACAACCCCAAAATATCTTCCCCAAACCGACCAATCAGAAGCTGCCACGTGGCACTTTACTACACCAAAATTCCGTTTTTCGTCCGTAACTTCTTCGATACAACTCGGAATTCGATTTCGTCTTCGTAGAAGCGTTCGTGTCGTCGAGCTCTTCGCAAAGAGTACAATATCGAATATGTAAATTCCTACTGTTCACAAAGTCAACGTTTGACCATCAAGGGCATTTTGGTCATTTCACAATATTTTGGGAAGATTTTCGGAACGGGTCGTATCAATCTACCCCCCTTATAAGAATTTCGTCCTCGAAATTCAAAAATAAACTAGGGGAGGACGTACGTACGTAGGACATGTGCGAACACTCCTTCCGTATGTACTCCGTCTTCCACGTAGCTTCCTCAACACCGTGGGTGTTGCACAAGACAATCACCATTAGGACGTTCGGTCGCGCAAGCCTAAATCTTTCCATCCTTCTGAGTAAACCGAGCCTTCCACTTCTCAAAACACACTTAACCCCGTTCCAAGTGGTTGAAATTCTAAGACATAGAACGAATCTGATATCCACCTTCGGAGCATCGACACATGAAACACTCTGTGCACCCAAGATAGCTCCGGTAGTAAACCCAACTGATATGCCACGTCACCAACTCTCTATGTTATCTCAAAAGGCCCAATTTATCGAAAACTGAGTTTCCCCTCAACAGACACAAACAACAGGACATACCACTACCTTCTTGGGTCGTGTCATCATCGCTTCCTCAACCCCCAACCCTCTGTACAAAAAATGGTAAGGATCTCACAAGTTCCACACAGATTATCGCCATCTTGTCACCTCTTTGCGATAACCACATCACAATTCCTTAGTTACCAAAAATCAACTGGCCATCTGTCCACCATAAAAAAGGGATGGTAAGGATTTAATGATCAGGAGGCAAGGATATGACAGTTAGGTGACTCATCGAACAATGATTGTTACTTGCATAAATCCTCGGATCTGCCCCTGCTTAGTCTCATCCTTAACCAAAGGTCATGATCTTCTTTACAGTTATACCACGCCTTCATGAATCACCCAAGCAGATAGTTCGCCTAATGATGACTTTCTGAACAAAGCAACTTCACTGCCTTGTAGATCTCTCAACTCCTTGCGTGCAATCTCACATGTCATCATCTTCAGTTTCAGAAATCCGCTTGTAGAGTGAGTCTATCACCTCCTCACAGAAAACTGAGTACGCTCACAAGTCCGGTAACGAGGAGTATGCGGTCACTGCCTTGACTTGACCAACGTAGCAATTGATGACACATATAACTGCCCAAGTGAGGGCCATGGGATACCTCCATCCCAAAGATAATGGTTGGTGCTTTGGCATTCGAGAAACTCTTACCACAAATGCGTCCCGTAGCATCTTCATGTCTCGGGTTTCCCAATCACACGTGCTAGATAATCGGTACCACTCCTACGCAAGGATTTCTCCACCCAAGAAAGTGATAACCAACCAACTACTACGCCTTCAGCTCACCCAAACCAAACATTGGGTAACCAAGGTATTTGGGAAAACCACCGTTTCCCCACCACCACTCACCCATACAGGAAAGTAAGTTGACCAGTCCATTCCAAGGATACATCGAAGCCAACGATATTCCAAGGAAGGAAGTCAATCCCTAGTACAACGTCGGTAACAATCACAGGACACTCCTGTGATTCTTACACTCATGAAACACATCCCTAACACCACAATCACCTAGGAGTAAAGTTCGCTTGAGCCTCACAACCAAAATTAACACCGCTAGACCAACAAAACTTCAACCCAAACAACCAAGGATACACAACATACCAGTATTTATGTCAGGATTAAACTGAGCTTCCAGCTGGTTCATGGAGTAGACTTGCCCTTGAGCTCGACTTCTGCCTCGGTCTCCACGACCCCGATTTCGACGCCTAGAATGGTTACCCTGGCCTACACTGTTGGCCACTCCAAATAGAAGCTGGTCCGGAGTTTCAACTCGTCCACCAGTGTTCCCATCGATGTCTGCTTCCTGTTGCACTATCTGGTTACCCTGGGACGACTCCCCATGCATATTCCTCCAGTTGAAGGGACATTGACGCTGCCAATGGCTCTGATCTCCACAGATACGGCATCCCGAACCATCATCGGATCGGCGGGAGCCCGGGGCACGAGAGCCCCCGGAAGATCTTCCACTCGAGCTAGAGGCTCCACTAGAAGATCTGGAACTCCGTGATGTCCTCCTAAAGGACTGCTGTTGCCTCGGCCCTCCCACCGAGGGTCGATTCCTACCCTGACGTCGGAAGCCACGAGTGACAGAACTGCTAGCACTTCCTTGCCCAGTTCCACTGGCACTGCCCTCGTAGTTCAACTCAAAAGGCCGTCTTACCAGGTACTGCTCTACACTCAGAGCTGCCTGGAACAAATCGCTGTACGTGGTGAACTGTCTACCTCCTACAGCTAGTCTGATGTCATTTCGTAATCCAATTTGAAACTGAATCATCAATTCAAGCGGACGATCAGCTGCTCCAGGGTAAAAACATGAGAGTTCTCGAAACCGCTGTTCATAATCACTAACGGATAGCTCCTCCTGGCGAAAGGTAATAAACTCGGACATCTTCCTCCACTGAAACTCGGGGCTGAAAAACCTCTCACAAAAGATGCTCGTGAGCTGCTCCCAAGTAACGGTAACTTCGGGGTAGGTTCTCTGCATATCCTGCCACCAAATTGCAGTGTCTCCCGAAAAGAAAGAGGATGCCACCTCTACCTTCTGCTCCGGTGGACAGTTCATGGTCCTTAACACTGTCTCCATCCTCTCCCACCAGTACTCGGTAGCCACATTCCTTCCGATGTTATTCAACTCCTGAACACCCACATTACGGGCCATCTCCAGCAAAGTGGGTCTCCTACCCTGGCCTCGGTTGACCGGAATAACGTTCTCTAACGCAGCGCTAAGCTGACCTAGGCTGGAAAATCTGTCGACAATATGGGGGTTACTGATACCACGTCCACCCCGCTGCCTATGTGCACCACGCTGAGACGACATAGCTCTGACAAAGACAAAACACAAGGATTCAAGAACAACACTGACCAACAAGACTCGACAGGAAGTCGGAAACCTAGAGCTCTGATACCAATTGACACACCCCGACCCAAAAAGTAGGGCCCGGGAGTGCGGCCATCACCCCCAAAGAGTGACGAAACCTTAAAAAAATAAAAACGACAAAAACGGAAGAAAAAGAAATACAAATTAATATCAGAGCATCTACAGCGGAAGAGAAACAACACACTACAACTGCCCCAAGGGCGGAATACACAGCTGTACAGCTTAACTCATGACCTGCCTGACAAAGACAACGAAGATCTCCTACCCTTCGTTGGTGGAAGTAGAGCTATCGGCAGGTCTCAGTCGTCTCGGTGAATGCACTTCAGAATCAAATCCTGAGGGGGCGCAAAAACAAGGGTGAGTGGACGGAAAAAAGAAGTCAGTGAAAAACATTTACAGATATGCCAATAACCCCCTCTGTCAAAACAATAGTATAATAATATCATACCTCAATCCAGCCAACACGTACAGTAACTAACAACCGAGCAACCTATACACACAAAACATTCCCAACACTACAACGTAATGTGGTCGAGGGCTATAACACCCGACTGAGATATACCTCTCATGAACGAGGGCCATAACACCCGTCCAAGATATAATGTGTGGTCGAGGGCCATGTCACCCGACCGAGATATATCTCTCATGGACGAGGGCCATATCTCCCAGACCATGATTTAATGGATGAGGGCCATACCACCCGATCCATGATTTAATGGACGAGGGCCATACCACCCGATCCATATAATGCGCCCCTAATAGTACTAATCGCAAACAAACTACCTAGGAACAACCAAGCAACGATTACCAACAATAGTCACAACAACCAGCAGCATAACCAATTTATAGGCATAATAACATACGAATATATATATACGAAAACAAAGCACACTCAAACAACATTTAAAACCAAAACCCGTCCACTCACAGTGACACCGGGCGATCGTCGTCGTCCTCCCTCTGCAGGCACGATTCGGTTATGCTGATTCCTCGAAATTTGATCACCTAACAATCCCAATAATCCAAAGTTAATAACCGAAACTTAACGAATAACCGAGAAACCCTACTTTTCCTTGTTTTGCTCAATCGAGGTATAACCGTATCTCGGATGGCAAAACGGAGTTTGCCATTGGATCCGGAACGTCGTTTCCACTCGGAAAAGTGGTCGGTCAACAGTGGTCAACGCCGGTCAACGGCGCGGCGACGTCAGCACCGGCGTGCTGACGTGGCACTGACACAGTGCTGACGTGGCGATGACCTGGCAGCCACGTGGTGCTGACGTGGCGTGACACGTGGCGCTGACGTGGCGCCACGCGGCACACGCGTGTCATGCACGTGTTGCTGACGTCAGACAGGCGCGCCGCGCGCGCCGGAACCTGAGAATTTTCCGGCCGGTTTCCCCAAAATCCTAAAACCTTCAATTCTCAACCAAATCCATCGAATTTTATGTCAAAACGCATCTACGGAATCCCAGGAATCCAAAAATCAAGGTTTCAAAGCTTACCACGCACTGTACTGGCCGGAATCTCGCCGGAAAGCTCGCGGATTCCGTCGACGTCGTTGCCGGCGATTCCGACGGCTGCTGGCTCCGATCTTTGGTGCTCCGTGTTCGTGAGGATGAGGCGAAGCTGATGCAGGTGGTCGCCGGCCCGATCCGTCGCCGGCGAAGGGTCAACGTCGGCGAATTGTTTTCGGCTTCCTTTTTTCGCGGTTCGGATATGAGCTGCGAACTCGGGTTTCCCTTTTGGGAAACTCGGGGTTAAACCGGGTTTTAAAACACCCCAAAATATCTTCCCCAAACCGACCAATCAGAAGCTGCCACGTGGCACTTTACTACACCAAAATTCCGTTTTTCGTCCGTAACTTCTTCGATACAACTCGGAATTCGATTTCGTCTTCGTAGAAGCGTTCGTGTCGTCGAGCTCTTCGCAAAGAGTACAATATCGAATATGTAAATTCCTACTGTTCACAAAGTCAACGTTTGACCATCAAGGGCATTTTGGTCATTTCACAATATTTTGGGAAGATTTTCGGAACGGGTCGTATCACCCTCATACCCCTTTTTACCATTACCGACCTTCCCATACAGCACCTTCGCCGTCTTTTAAACCGGTCAAGCTCGACCTTGACCGTTTCTCCGGCGATGACCCATATGCTTGGTTGGGTTCAGCAGAGCGCTACCTCTCTTATTATCAAGTTCCTGATGTTGACAAGGTCACTGTTGCCTCTGCTCACTGCGTAGGCGATGCATCACAATGGGTCGTTTGATTTGAACAACGATACCCAAAAGGTTGGCCCTTGTTTTCCGAGATGTTGCTTCAACACTTTGCTGCATGTGATTCCCGTGATTTTGAGGCTTCATTCTCCCACATCCAACAAACCGGGTCTTTGGAGGACTACATATCTGATTTCACTAAAAAGGCTTGTCGCGCAACAAACTACTCTGATTCGCAGCAAAAATATGTCTTCATTGGGGGATTAAAGGACGAACTGAAATTTGATGTTCGTGCTCTACAACCTGATAGTCTCTCTGAAGCTAAAAAGTTGGCCCATGTTTTTAACGCAAAGCATCAAGCTCGAAGGACTTCGTATCGACCACCATTTAAGCCATCCAACACATTCTCTCCCAAACCTGTTCGGACTTCTTCAACCCCTGGCGGTCCTTCCTTTCCGACACGCCGCTTGACACAAGCAGAGGCTCAAGAAAAGCGTGACAAGAACCTTTGTTTTCATTGTGATGAGAAATGGAAGCCTGGCCATAAATGTATCAGACCAATAGTTGCTATAATTGATGCTTGTGACCCGGATGATGAGGACTTGGAATTTCATGATTGTGTGCAAATGGCTGACCATCCATTGCCGGCAGCAGCTGACCCTGTCCCGACCGAGCCCCTTATCACTATTCATGCTCTCACTGGCAACTCACTTCCCCAACCAATGCGACTTCAAGGCTCTATTGGAAACCTCCCAATCCTCATTTTCATTGATGGCAGTGCGACATTCAATTTCTTAAATCCAACAATTGCCACACGTTTGGGAGTCCCTATTGATCCAGCAGCCGTCCATCATTTGGTCACAGCCTCTGAACAACTACTAGTCACGAAAGGAACCACGACTCCCCTCACTGTCACTATGCAGGGCTATAGCTTGACTGCTCCGTTTAAGTTGTTACCTGTTGCTGGTTGTGATCTTCTCTTGGGGTATGAATGGCTCGAATCCCTTGGTTATATTGGCTGGCACTACTTAAACAAGACCATGGATTTTGTTGTCGACGACATCTCTTATCATTTACAAGGGATCAAACAAATGAATGTTGAGCTAGTGGACTCTGATTCCATGACCAAGCTCTTAAAACAACAGAAATGTGGCTTGTTGGCCCAAATCATTCCAGCCCAGACCCCCAAGCTTGTAGAGCCCCATCTTCCAGCTGAAATAGCCTCTATTTTGGGCCAATATGAGGATCTATTTAGCCCACCCACTGGTATGTCACCACCCCGCCTCATTGACCACCGCATTCCACTTTTTCCGGGCACTTCCCCTATTAACGTGAGGCCCTTCCGCTATCCACACTTCCAAAAATCAGAAATTGAGCGATTGGTTAAGGAAATGTTATCAACGGGGATTATTCGACCAAGCACAAGCCCATTTTCCTCTCCAGTGCTCTTAGTCTCTAAAAAAGATGCGACTTGGCGATTATGTGTGGATTATCGAGCTCTAAATGCGGTGACAATTAAGGATAGATTCCCTATTCCGGTGGTGGATGAATTACTTGATGAACTCCATGGTGCTACAGTGTTTACTAAACTTGACTTGCGGTCCGGCTATCATCAAATCCGTATGCATTCCGGGGATGTTCAAAAGACCGCTTTCCGCACCCATGATGGCCATTACGAGTTTCTCGTCATGCCATTCGGTTTGTCTAATGCTCCTTCCACATTTCAACACTTGATGAATGATTTATTTCGTCCATTATTACGCAAATGTGTGTTGGTATTTTTTGATGATATTCTAATTTATAGCTCCACTTTACAATCACATGTCACACACTTACAACTAGTGTTTGATATACTATGGGCTAATCATCTTTTTGTCAAAGCATCCAAGTGTGCATTTGCTCAATCTCAAGTGGAGTATTTGGGGCATTTGGTGACTGCCCAAGGTGTCCAGGTGGATCCTGCCAAAATTCAATGCATCACGGACTGGCCTAAACCTCTCACTTTGAAAGCTATGCGTGGATTCCTTGGCTTAGCAGGCTATTACCGCAAGTTTGTCCGCCACTTTGCCATGATTTCACAGCCTCTTTCCCACATGCTTCGCAAAGACAACTTCACATGGATGTCACAAGCTGAAATGACCTTTGTTACTCTCAAGAGGGCCCTTTCTACTACATCAGTACTCGCCTTACCGGATTTCACCCAACAGTTCACTGTCGAATGCGATGCTTCCGGGACCGGTATTGGAGCTGTGCTATCTCAACATAAGCAGCCTATCGCCTTCTTGTCTAGACCCTTATCACCTCGCAACCAAGCCTTGCCCGTGTATGACCAAGAGCTCTTAGCGATTGTCTTTGCAGTACAACATTGGCGAACTTACTTGATAGGGCAACAGTTTCGCATACTCACCGACCATCAAACCATACGACACATCCTTACCCAGCGGATTACAACACCCTCTCAGCACAAATGGCTCACCAAGCTACTAGGTTACGACTTTGTTGTTGAGTACAGATCGGGGAAATTGAATACAGTTGCGGATGCACTCTCTCGACGGCATGGGGTTATGGCTATCTTGGGTCTTTCATGCCCAATTTTTGATGCTGCGAATGATATTGCAGCAGCTTATCATACTGATCCCGAGGCTTCCACAATCTTTACTGCCTTGCAACAAGACCCCCCAACTGCACCAAAGGGTTTTTCACTACACAATGGCCTTCTTTACTTTCAAGGGCGGATCTTTGTGCCCAAAACCTCTGATAGGCGCACAACAATCTTAACAGAATTTCATTCTCTACCTTCGGCAGGCCACTCAGGTACACTCCGCACCTTTAAGCGTCTATCTCGGAACTTTCTTTGGCCCGGTGCTCGAAAAGATGTCAAGCTCTTCATCAGCCATTGTGACACTTGCCAAAGAAACAAAACAGAGGCTATTCACCCACCAGGACTCCTACAGCCCCTACCGGTTCCCAAAGGTTCATGGCAAGACATAAGTATGGACTTCATTGATGCACTTCCACCATCACGTGGCAAGACAGTCATTCTTGTTGTGGTTGATCGTTTAACTAAGTACGCTCATTTCATTCCTTTGGCCCATCCTTACACTGCTCCAAAAGTAGCTGAAACTTTTGTAAGAGAGGTCTTCAAACACCATGGCATGCCCTCTACCATTGTTTCAGACCGTGATCCAATTTTCCTTAGCCAATTTTGGGAAGCATTTTTCAGCCTCCATGGCAGTGCTCTATGCCGAAGCTCTGCTTACCATCCCCAAACAGATGGTCAAACGGAAGTCGTGAACCGAATCATTGAACAATACTTGCGATGTGCAATTGGTGATAAGCCAACATCTTGGGTTTCCTGGCTTCCATGGGGCGAATGGTGGTACAACACCACCTTCCAATCTGCAATTAAGATGTCCCCTTACCAAGCTTTGTATGGTCAGCCACCACTTGTAATAACCCATTACCTGCCAAACTCTACTGCTGTTCATGATGTTGATTTGGCACTCCGGGATCGCGACACCACACTTCAAATCTTGCAGGCCAATCTCGCCCAAGCTCAGAACCGCATGAAGCAATACGCGGATTCTAAGCGCACTGACCGCGAGTTCGGGATTGGAGATTGGGTCTTCCTTCGTCTGCAACCCCATCGCCAATCATCTCTTCCGGCGTCGCACACCCACAAACTCTCGCCCGCTTCTACGGTCCATACCAAATCTTGCAAAAAATAGGTTCTGTGGCTTACCGACTTGATCTTCCATCTGATGCTCGCATCCATCATGTTTTCCATGTGTCGTTGTTGAAAAAACGATTGGGCATGGGATCAGTAGCAATGGCGGCTCCACCTCCAGTAAACACCACCGGTCAGTTTCAATGGGTTCCAGAGGAAGTGCTCGAACGCCAATTAATCAAACACAAAAATGGCCCTTTGACTCAATGGTTGATTAAGTGGCTGGGACTTCCTGAATCTGATGCAACCTGGGAGGCGGCCGACTCCATTCTCGAATGCTTTCCTAACTTTAAGGCTTGAGGACAAGCCAGCTTTCTAGGGGGTTGGGTTGTTGGGTCTTAGTTTATGAGGCCCAAAGCCCA
Organism: Spiraea crenata; assembly: GCA_033992175.1. Lineage (NCBI taxonomy): Eukaryota > Viridiplantae > Streptophyta > Magnoliopsida > Rosales > Rosaceae > Spiraea > Spiraea crenata. Next base: position 1,835,544 of record JAVBHV010000019.1, read on the forward strand.
TCTTCTCTCAACCTTATCTCTTTTTACAGTTGCTCTTATTTTAGTATTATGCTAGCTGTACAGAGTAGGTGAGTGTGCTGGGTTGTGGTCCATCTCCACAATATTGTATACAAATATCCCTTTTGTCCATTTCGGCTGGCATAGATGAATGAAAACCCCTTTCTTTAAGTTATTTTTCTCTGCTTTCTCTACATTTTCCTGCACTATTCTACCATTGTTGTGTGTTGCTCCATCATTTTCTCATTCAATAACTACAAACTTGGTGAATATTGGTTGGAGATTGTAGCCGCCGCCGACAGAGCGGATTGTTGCTGGTGGAGGGTGGGTTGTGGGTGGTGGGTGGTGGGGGTGGGTATTGAACAGTCCAGAGAATTAACGGAAAACCATGGAGATTGGCTAACCTGTCGGTGCGTAGGGAGGCGTCATCGTCGACATTTGAGGGCGGTGGTGGCCGGCGGGTTGATAACTCAACCTATTTAGCTTTTTTGTAAAATGTTAATTAATTAAACTTGGGTTAATAAATTGAACCCGGGTTAAATTTGTTGTACAAATGTCAGAATTTTATAGGGCGGACACAGTGGGACACATGGCTTTAGGACAGAGGATCCGCTGCCGCAAGGCACTCTCATCAATCATGAAAATTTAATTTCTTTAATTAATTCTTTCATCGGAATTGCAAGTCGTCATCACTGCGTAGGTCGTTTGGAAGTCTCACGCATGTCCTTCCGTCATCTTCGTCACTCCACTATTCTCCATGTTACATATATAAATATGTTGTAGAATATGTGTGAATGGTTGCATACCTCATGCACTACCTCATGCATCACCAATTCATTGCCTATATAAAGAGATGAAGCCCCCTCATTCTATACAACACCAACAAGCAAGTAAGAAGAGCTTAGGTCAGGGGGGAGAGAATAGCGAGGATACTTTGTACTCTTTATATTTCCAGTATTTCCATATAATGAGAGAAACCAGTACTACCGCCCCAAGGACTAGGCACACTTGCCGAACCTCGTTAAATTCTGTGTCTCATTTACTTTCCGCCACTGCATTACTTTCATACCCGTTTTGCAACACGTTATCAGCACGAATGACTCTCGTGTAAGTGTTAGTGGTGGATGCGGAAAATAATAATATGAGATGTTTTGCTTTACCTACCGCAAACCACTCTCTATTATTCTTACTGGAAAAGAGCAATACACATTGAATGAGAACCTGAAGATTCTCAGCTGTGTACTCTGAGAGAACAATACACATTGAATGAGAACCTGAAGATTCTCAGCTGTGTACTCCGATAAAGAACTTGCAGTTCTTTACGTTTGAAGAATTGATATTGCTTTGCTTACCTAACGCAAAGCACTCCTCTTTATTTTCTACTGAAAATAAAGGGCACAGCAATGTTGCTGTACCTAACCAACCCTCTTCTGCTTTTGCTTTACTCAAGCTCTGGCCAAAACTCACCTAACGTGATCAACATGTTATCTGCTTTTTTTAAAAAAAATCATTATGCTCTCTGGCGGAACCTCACCAGGAACCAACTCTCCTTTTCTCCCTCAATAGGTTTTCCGATGCCTCAAGAACGTCGACAATGACTAGCTGTCACTGTCCACGTAGTCGGTTTTTCCCTGAAGAAAAACTTGACCCCACTGCGCAGCTCGGACGTCGACCTCACCGGGGAAGCCGACGCCTGCTCGCCGACGACGAGTTCCCAGAGGCCTGAAGCTCCGAAACGCGATCATCGCCGAACCTCATCCTCGTCGACGAGTGCGCCATGTTTTCCCCGACGACGAGCTCAACCCTGACGGCGATCCACGACTAACCGATCCGACGCGCTCCAGCAGCTGCCGGCCTCCACATCTCGCCCCCCGTCGTGTCTGCCCAGAAGAGCAGACGCCGGTCGACTCCCTGCAGTCGCAGTCCCCGCCGTTTCTCGATGCCACCGCACGACGAGGACGACCAGAAGTCGCCCCCCACGTCGCCGGATCCCGTTGATCCGCCACCTACGCCAGCGCCGTGAAGTCGAGCCCAACGCTCGCACACCACGACAGCCCCGACGTCTGAACCGGAAGCCTAGCGCCGATCGACTCCTTGCGGCGGCGTTGACTCTGCTGTCTGTTCGGTAGCTTCGACCGAACAGCGCTGGCTTATGTTCGAAAGCTTCAACCGAACAAAAGCACAGTAGTGTTCGGATGCACCAACCGAACAACCTGGGCTTCTTTTTGGATTGGGCCGAGAGCCCTGTTCTTTTTAACTTTGTGGGTTAATGGTGCGGATTTCCCCCCATCCCATATTTACTTTCAGCAATTTAAATTCCGCAATTTACTTTCTACAATTTAAATTCCTTTATTTAGTTTCTGCAATTTAAATTCTGCAAATGTGGGACGTTGGACGGTTGTACCGCCTCTCCATATTTAATTTCTGCAATTTAAATTCTGCAAATGTGGGACGTTGGACGGTTGTACCGCCTCTCCATATTTAATTTAAGCAATTTAAATTCTGCTATTTACTTTTAGCAATTTAAATTATGCCATTTACTTTCGGCAATTTAAATTCTGTCATTTAATTTAAGTAATTTGAATTCTGGTTGTGTGATGATGGTACGGTTTTACCAGTTCCCATTTGATATTGTATGCCAGTGCAATATCATAAGTAACAAAGCCTTGCAAATATTTGATATTTTATATCATGCAAGGGATCGGACCTGAAAATCCTTGATCTTTGTTATATGATTGGACCTGAAGTTCCTTAATCATCATTATATGATCGGACATGATGTTCCCTGATCAAATCCAGACTGAAAATCATTGGGATTAATTGAGAGGCAGATTTTGTTCTCATCCGGATTTAAGTTTCAGTCTTATCCGAATTTTGTTCTCGAATATCAATTAATTGAATCAGTTGGAACCAGAAGTTTCCTTGATCATGTACCAATTCAATTAATCCATGTTCAGGAATGTGAAGTTAATCATTTAGATGATAGCGCGGCTGCGCATGATATTCTCCCTGAATGGAGATATATTACTTACTTCATACCTCCATGTAGACTTACAAAGGCCTTATACTCACCACATTCCGGAAGAATTTTGTTGAATTATAAGGATATTCGATTGAACAGTTACCATATTAAAAAGGGGAAAGTTTGTGGACGATTTCCAACCAATACGCGGACCATATAAGGATTTTATGGTTTTGGTTGATGTAGTGACTCGTTGATCACATGTCTATTGTCCACATCAAAAGTTGCATTTGCTAAACTTCTAGCACATATTGAGGGCTCACCACCCTAGTTATCCGTTATAGTATAGAAGACTGGATAATGCCAGAAAGTTTATATCGAAGGCTTTCGATTATTATTGCACGTCCCTTAGGATTGAGATTAAACATTTAATTCCCTATGTTCATACTCAAAATGATCTCGCAGAAACACGGATTAGACCGGCTGGGCAGACCCGGGTCAGACCAGTTGATAATGATCACAACGTTTCCCGTTTTCTGCATGGGACTATGCAATTCTGCATGCAACTATATTGGTCCGCCTAAGACCCATCTCCACCCACTCATGTTGAGCGTTACAGTTGGTTACTGGGTACGGACATGATTCACCGTACTTACGCAATGTTGGGTGTGCAGTTTATGTGCCAGTTGCGCCGCCGAACGTACCAATATGGGTCCTCAATTTGGAAATCTTTGTTGGTTATGATTTCCCTTCCATTGACAGGCGATCTCTTTTTCGCAAAATTTGCGAATAGTCACTTTAATGAGACAGTATTCCCGCCGTTAGAGGGAGAAAAGAACGTCAACGTTCCTGAAGAACGACGTGAATTGACGTGGATGTACCCACTATGTCTCATCTTGATACCAGCTGCAAACAAGCCTATAATGAAGGTGTTCTGTAGGACACACAAGACATCCCGGTAGGATGTCCCGTTCATGATGAACGAGGTACATCAGCGGCTAGCCAATACTCTGTCCTCGGCTATAAGCGAGACAGACTCGGTTCGATGGATTCACTCCCCAGAAGAGGAGAATTATGGCACAATTGAATCCTATCGCTATCTCAACCGATCCAACTCATAAATTGCGCAGGATTATGGAAGTATCCTGGGAGACGTCCCAGGGTGATACCCCAAATCCAAATTCCCGAGATCCAGAAGATCTCGGTCCGGATGAGTTTGTGGAATCGAAATGAGATAATCATTGATGATATCTTTGCTTATGCAGTGGCCACTGAATCACAAAGTGCGACGATATCGAACCGCGTTCCGTTGATTAAGCACAACGTTGAACTAATTGGTGAAAATGGAAAGAAACAATGCAGGTCAATTTAGACTCCTTAGCGAAAAGTGTTTGGGCCTGAAGTTCCCATACTACCCAATGTGAATCCTTAGATTACATGTGGGATTTCGTAAGGAAGCATAATGATGAGAATGAAACAGTGCGAAGGCACGCCTTCTGGCAAAAGGCTTCTCTCATTAGCCCTGACATTGATTACAATGAGATGTATTCTCTCGTAATGGACATTGTTACGTTCCACTACCTAATCAGTTTGGTAGTTTCCGAAAAACTGAATATGCAGCTTATGGATATGATTGCAAGATATCTCTATGGGGATTTACATACAGAGATATGATTGAAATATGCAATTCAGGCCAATTTGAATTTCTTGTAATATATTCGGACCAGTCTGTCAAACCCCGCCCAATGTGAACCATGACGGTTACAAGTGGGTCTTTTTACAAGAAAATGAGAAAAACAAGATTACAAGGCATACGGCAAAGCTTGTAATATAAAGTTTTCACAAAGTCCTGGAATTGATATTATCGCAGAATGGATGCAATCAAGAATCCTTATGCGGTAGAACAGAGGATCTGACTCCAGCCAGTCAAGTTTGTCCTTCATCTCTTTAGTCCTGAGTCATATGGCATGCAGACGTCGGTTCTCTTCTCTCAATGATTGGTTATCCTTCTTGAGCACGTCTAGCTCATAGTTTCGGGTCGCAAGTCGTTTGGCCAGATTTACACTTGTGTTGCACTCTAGACACATGAAGCCATAGCACGTGTCATGGCTTCTTTATAAACGCCCCGCTAACAACATCTCATCCTCCGAGTCGAGATGTTCAGGCCACTATTAATGAGGACTATCATTGCGCATTCCTGAGTCCTTAACAGTAAGCGGGCCTGTGCTGGAATTAAAAGTGGGATGCCAAATCTTAACACTTGGCGTTGAAACTCAGGGGGAGCAAGAGTCAAATCGGGAGAAACATTGGAGGAGGAAGCCATTCCTGGAAAGAAAGAAAGGTATGAAATGCTAGGAAAATTGGAGGGCTAAAGCTGAGATAGTTTGCAAGCGAAAGTCTTTGAAGATGCGACTTCCAAAGATGAATTGCACGGAGGATATCTAGAGAAAAATGGGTCTCCTTCTTTCAAGACCTCGCAGGCAAATCTACTTTATTGCAAATCAGATCCCATTAACTTCGGATCAGATTCCAGATGATTGGCCGCACGTGTTCCAAGGGTGACTAATTTCAACAGACGTTGAATCACTCACGAGATATTTTCAAAACGTTCTCGGATCCCAAGGTGTGCGCCTTACCTGTCTTGAGATGATTAGAAAACGCATCTCAGCCATTTATTCTCCTGCGGTCTATGTATATATCCTCAGCATTCTGCACTTAGTATAGTCTCTAGCATTCCCAATTTCCTTTAGATGATTACTCATCAGCTTTTCATGTATAGTTTGCTTTTCATATGTTTATTGGAAGCAAATGTATCTCATATCATGGAGGTTGGAGCAATGGCATCTCATGGCATGCTCCCAATCTCAGCAGTATCTCTTGGCTTGCACTTGATCCTATTGATTCCGTCAGGCTTCTTTTTGCCCTTTGAAACAGAAGGGAGAGTCAAAGATCCAGCCAGATTCAACCTCAACATTCCCGGATCACTTGCAGAGCTGTGACGATGTTCATCAGGGGGAGCAATCAAGTATTTGAGTGTGCCGTTACAGCCTTGAAAGAAATTAATGAGTACAATCCAAGGCGGTGCATTCAGAAACATTCAGGAGCATTTAGATGCATTCGTAAGCACCCAAGGGGGAGTGTTGTAGAATATGTGTGAATGGTTGCATACCTCATGCACTACCTCATGCATCACCAATTCATTGCCTATATAAAGAGATGAAGCCCCCTCATTCTATACAACACCAACAAGCAAGTAAGAAGAGCTTGGGTCAGGGGGGGAGAGAATAGCGAGGATACTTTGTACTCTTTATATTTCCAGTATTTCCATATAATGAGAGAAACCAGTACTACCGCCCCAAGGACTAGGCACACTTGCCGAACCTCGTTAAATTCTGTGTCTCATTTACTTTCCGCCACTGCATTACTTTCATACCCGTTCTGCAACAAAATACACAATTTTTCCCCGTCTAAAACCCCAACTCAAAAGCCAGATAGCTTAAATTTGTAACACCTAATTTTGCAAGAACACCCGACTTTTTGTAGTTTAAGGGCATCATCATGAGTTCACAAAATTATGCTCTGTCGGACTTCTGCAGACATTGCAGTGATTCTGGTCCAACTTGGAAATTTTCATCTGGGTTTCCCAAAGTAACTGCACCCTGTGGAGGGGATTGGAAGTTGTTCTCGGATTCAATTCGCACATGGGGCAGATCTTCTTGTTTATCTGCCAATAAGGAATCAGATGCAGAAGAAACGAATGTTCCTTCCGCGGGGTTTTCTGACATCAAGAGACCCTGTGTCATTTTACTTCCTGATGATGACAGCTGAGAAAGTGAAGACGTTGCTCCAGTTGGCTTACCAAAGTAGTCCAGCGAAACAGTGTCAGTAAGCATGTTATGCAGAGACTCTTCATCTTTTGCAAGGTCTGTGATCTCTCTACCATGGCCCAACATACTGATGATAACTGGGTTCCCGTTTTCATTGCCATCTAAGTTAAACAACCTTTACTGGTCAGATCATGTACAGCAAATGGCTTCTCAGAAAAAGCAGGAGGGGAATTGAAAAATTTGGACTGAAGATCTTTCTTAATTTCAGCAAGAACGGTTTTGACGGAGCATTCTTGGATGAATAACTAGATAACCTACTTTTTATACTGTCAATTCCCACTTTGAGACTAGAGGCACGGGGTGAAGGCTCAGGAATCGTGATCCTGGAATGCTTTTCTGAATCGACAAAACCCACTCATGATGTTTTGAATGTTCCTTGCTTAAGAGAGAACCCGGTTGTTTTGAGGAAGGAGTCACCAACCCTACATGTTTTGCTAAATCAGGAGTATTCAAGACAGGTTGCTGCCGTCTAGCGGATAACAAGAATATTGAGCCCTCCACAGGTGATCCCTGTGGTTGGTCAGAATGGTGCTCGCTGTTGAACTTATATTTTTCGTCCTTAGCAGAATGTTCTTGTAACGAGCTTTGACTTGAATGTTGATAATCCCATTCATGTCTGGCAAACACATCAAACTCAGGTGCTTTGCTGTTGACATTTGGTAGGGCATTGCCATTATCACCAGTCAACTCCAATTTTTCTTCACCCCTCGGGAATGCATCTTCAGGTAATTCCTTATTCACCTGAAATCAAAGCAGAGGTTCAATTCACTACTAAAAACCTCACAATTGCTTTTTTTTTTTTAGCACCAATGTAAGTAACCTTCTAGATTCAGTACTAACTCATTGAATTCTCTCTTCTAACAACAGTACACTGACAATCCTCTCGAAACCAACAAGGCATGTGTCACCATGTCTACCACTTTAAAATAAATTGATGATATTGCAACTCAGTGGCAATAGTGCTATCAGAATCTTAGTTTCAAGAGAAAACCTTACTTTGTTTACCTGACTCGGAGTGTGGATTTGGCTGTTAACAGTGTTACTAGCAGCTGGATCATGACCTCTGTTCGATAAGATGTTACTAGGATTCTGATGAAGATCACTACCATTTACCTCATTCAACTTGAGACGAGAAACAGAATCTGACCCAGTGAACATATCATGATTATTAAAATTGCCCAATTCGGTAATTCTACCATTTCTTGGATCTATTTGACCAACCCCATTTTCATCTAATGCAGAAACCTCTCCCCCCTTTGATGAAATTGATTTGGAGGGGACAGTCACTGAGTCAGCATGCATATCCTTGCCGCCTGCTGCCAAAATTGCATCTAATGTGGGAGACAATCTTCCATAATCATACTTATGTGGGTTTTCTCCTATAATGCTCATGTCATTTGAGTCTTCACCGCTTCTGACCTTAACAACAGACGGTGAAGACTGAAGAATAAGCATCTTTGGTTTCGTTAGAGACATGAGGCTTCCAGAATCAGTTGGGTTTGTGTTCTTGGTAGGCGTCTTCTCTTCAGAGGCAAGGCTACCTGACGTTGGGGTTCTGAAATCCCCTCCAGAATCTGACCTTGCTAGACTTCCATAATGCATTGAAAATGCGGTAGTATCCAATGTAGCTTCATGCATATCTTCCGAGGCCGCTGAATCCGATAGCCCTCCCGGTCTAATGAAATCCGCCGATACAGGCCCAAAGAAGCTATCTTCTGCAACAATAAAACAGACATCATATAAAGAGCAAGAAAATTTCAGCTTGGACACATGAAACATTCACATTCAAGGACACAATAGAAAACAACTAAAGTGTTGGTAGTACAGTGTAGATCATTAGTCATGCATATATCAGCAAGCACCACATAAACAATTAATCTACAAATTGAAAAGCTTTTCATTTGGGTAATCACCTATATCAGTGAAATTACTACATACGCAAACAACAAGCTCACCGATACCGCTATCAAATCAATATACATATACCCTATTTTGAGTCAATTACAGATAAATTAAGCAATAATAATCAAGATTTCGAAAATGAGAAACGATGTATAGCTCACCCTCATTGGATGTAGCAGAGCCCGGAGCACTACTTCCAGGAGAGGGCGTTCCAATGGGCATAAAGAACGACTTCCGCTGATCATCTTCTTCATCCTCCTCGTCATCGTCGGAATCTTTCAAATCGCTGCCATCGGCGCCCAATTCCCTGAAGAACCCGAAGACCGGGTCCTCGGCGGAGGCGGCGGGTTTGGGTTTGGGGTCGGGAGGAGTGTCGTAGTCGTCGTCGCGCCTAAAGACGTGGACGGAGGTGACCTCGGTGTCGGCGAAGCTCACGCGGCGCGAGCGCTTCTCCTTGATTCTTAGGGCGACGGTTTCCGGCGAGTTCTCGGAGTTGCAGGGGTCGTCGGCGACCTTGCCGGACATCGGAAATGGCGGGATTGAAGGTGGGGTTTTGGGGGATTTGGGGAATTAGGGTTTGCAGAAGGGAGGAGTGGGGGTGACAGTAATTGGGCGGGAGATGGAAGAGAGAGAGAGTGGAGGGAAATTATTTTCAATATGGACTTTTAAAAGTGTTTTATTTATCAACGACGGGTCGTTTTTGTTTTGAACTTAAAACACTTTCGTCATAATTTGTGTGGAAATTTTTATGAATTTTGAGTAAATTCACTCAGGTATGAAGTCTAACAATTACACGTGCTCTACGTTACTCTTGTTAAGTGCAATACTACCTACCCTTACCCTAGGCTTAAAATTTGGGGGTTGTTTTTTATACCCAAAAGATTTCTTTGGCCACCCATAACATAAATTTATATTTATATACAAGAATGCTATATTTGTAAAATGACCAAAGGGGACACTTATTAAATAATACAATAACAGTCGCTTCCACCTTCATCTACATGAATCCCATTTTCCTTTTCGCCAAAGTCGTCTCTCATGCTTTCGATCTCGGCTTGCAACCCACGAAATGCAGTAGAAGTTTCAGGGCAAGTGAGAAACATTGAAAAAAAAGAAGAAAGAAATAGGAGGAATTCTAAAGTTTAGGGAGAGTAGAGAAAGACACAAAATCAAAGGTTTCTCAATGGCTTCCGTCGGCGTGAGTAGAAGGACGGTTATGGATCATTGCGAAGATCACTCTAAGCCTATAATAAAAATAATTTTAATAGGTGCCCTTGTGCGTTGGTTTTGTTTATGTTTCATGATACAATTCGAGTTTGATGATGAGTTGTTCAATTCTTTTGATCTAACCATAAGACCTCTCTTTTGGTGCTATGGATGTGTTGGTTGTGGCTGGCAAGGAACAAAATTTCCATCGAAACATCGAAATTTCCATAATTTTAGAGGTCCGAAACTATCGAAATATACCCAAATTTACCGAAATATACCAAAATTTCCATCGAAATTTCCATAATTTTGGCTATCGAAATTTCCATCGAAACCGAAATTTTATTCCTTGGTGGCAGGTAGGGTGGCTGCTCCCTCTCTTTACTGATCTGAACACAAAGTTAAGTTTGAAAGATTTGAAATTATATATGGGTGTCCAAAGATAAAAGACAATTGACTAATGATGTCCAAGGAAAAAAAAAATTGAGTGTAAGTAGCAACCCTCTAAAATTTTGCCATATAAACAACATGTGAAGTTGCAATTAATGCTAGTCTCAATTTAAAAAAAGAAAAATTACATTTTGATACTATTTTAAGATCAAAATACTCAAAAACACTACTACACTTTAAACATTACAATATACTACTACTTTGACACATGTTGATTTATAATTGGGTTGTACACTTTAATAACAACTTTTAACTTCACATGCGCTGCAAAATACGCTCAATCTCTTCATCCACGCTAAAAATCTCCCTACAAACTTCAAAACACTTTTTTACTCATAACTTTCTCATCTGAACTCCGTTTGACACGAAATCAATTGGGTTGGATTCGTCTCGTTGCCCTCTTTCCATAGACACGAAGATTGTTACCCCAGGCCCACTGTAGAGAGAGAACAGAGCAGCAACGTCTTCACGTTTTCCGGCGAGATTCTCCGATTCCGGCAACAAATGGGACAAACCACCACCAAAAACTTCATCCTCTCATCATTCTAGACACATCCCAACCAACATTGAGCCTTAGTTTCCAGCGGATCATCGCCGGAGAGCCTCACATATTGGTTGAAACTTTCCGGTTAGTTTCCGGCCAAGGTAATCTTTGAAACTAGTCTAGAAAGCTTTGTTGGGTTGTTTAGATGAAGATTGATATAAAAAATCATATGAATTGATGGTGAGTCAACACAACTATTCTTTCTCCTTCATTTTGAAGGACTTCCTTCAAATTGAAAGAACACTTCCTTCAAATTGAAGGAGCACATCCTTCAGTTTGAAGGAACATCTCCATCAAAGTTCAGTTTATGGGAATTTGAAGTACAATAGTTGAAGGAAGGAAGACATCCTTCAGTTTGAAGGAGCACATCCTTCAGTTTGAAGGAGTACATCCTTCATTTTGAGAAAGCATATCCTTCAGTTTGAAGGAACACCTCCATCAAAGTCCAGTTTCTGGGAATTTGAAGTACGGTAGTTGAAGGAAGGAAGACATCCTTCAGTTTGAAGGAGCACATCCTTCAGTTTGAGGAGAAAGAATAGTTTGAGGAGCACTTCCTTCAATTTGAAGGATCACATCCTTCAATTTGAAGGAGCACATCCTTCAATTTGAAGGATCAGATCCTTCAGATTTTGAAGGAGAACTTCCTTCAATTTGAAGGATCAGATCCTTCAGATTTTGAAGGAGCACTTCCTTCAATTTGAAGGATCAGTTCTTTCAATTTGAAGGAGCACATCCTTCAATTTGAAGGAAGTGCTCCTTCAGATCTGCAGGAACATGTCCTTCAGATTTTTGAAGGATCACATCCTTCAGATTTTGAAGGAAATCCTCCTTCATTGATGGAAGTCCTCCTTCATTTTGTAGGAACACTTCCTTCATTTTACAGGACTTCGTTCATTTTGAAGGAAGTCCTCCTTCATTGAAGGAAGTCGTTCTTCATTTTGAAGGAACACTTCCTTCATTTTGAAGGAAGTCCTCCTTCCCCACAAACTTCAAAACACTCTTTCACTCATAACTTTCTCATCCGGACTTCGTTTGACACGAAATCAATTGGGTTGGATTCGTCTCGTCGCCCTCTTTCCATAGACACCAAGATTGTAACCCCAGACTCACTGTAGAGAGAGAACATGGCAGTCCTCCTTCCCCACAAACTTCAAAACACTCTTTTACCCATAACTTTCTCATCCGAACTCCGTTTGACACGAAATCAATTGGGTTGGATTCGTCTCGTCGCCCTCCTTCCATAGACACGAAGATTGTAACCCCAAACCCACTGTAGAGAGAGATCGAGGCAGAAACATTTTCACGTTTTTTGGCGACGGAGGCGGAGGTGTGCGTGAGTCTCACGCTCGCGTGAGCTGTAGTGGGCTTTTTAGTGTATTTTTGGGAAAGTAGTAGTATATTGTAATAATTTTATTGTGGTAGTGTTTTTGGGCATAATAAAAGTATGATAGTAGTTTTTGGGTAGAAGCCCTTTAAAAAAGTGTTGTAATTGGTACTTTAAAATTTTTTTTTTTTTTAAATCACGCTTAGGGCATGTTTAATTACAAAAGGGAACCAAAAACAGGAATTGAGAATTAGAATCAGGAATGAGTTTCGGACTTGGGTATCTGATTCGCATTCCTTGGGAAGTTTTTGTTCATAAATTGGAGTATAGCCCATCAAATTATGATTCTAAAATATAGGGAAAAGAAGAAATCTTCATCCATTCTCTTTCCTCTCAAATAAGTATACCCTTAGATGCTATATATGGAGGAAAAAATTGGAATACCAATAACATTTTGTTTAAAAATTACTCGATCAAATTTGGAGAAGCATTGTTTTTCTTGGAGATGCAAGTCATGGTATTTAAGAATAATTATTAGCTGATCCATTTAACCTGAATGCGAGGTAAGACCATAAGACTTTGGAGGTAAATTTCTTTTTTTATTTGAGTACCGCATTGCAAGTATTCATCATTGCGTACGTGGACCGTTTGGAAGTCTAACACATGTCCTTCCGAAATTGATTTGAATTATGATTTCTCTAGTTACTTCTTCTAGGGCTCGGCGGTGACCAAAATGAGAATATTATGGCAATAAAAGGTTAAAAAAGCCGATCTACTGAACTGACTCAATTGCTTGGATTTCCAAAGATTATTAGGTAGTAGGTAATGCTAAGAGAGTTGTGGTATGTGAACTTAAAAAAGGTCACCTGTTTCCTTTTCTTTTGGACTTGAACGCCATGCTGGCTTACTTGGTCTTCTCTCCCTTAAAAGCATTTCCACTCTTGTGGCAAAGGAGGCAAGGGAAACTCCCCCCCCCCCCAACAAAATATGGGGTCCAGGAGAACCTGGACGAGGTGACGAAGCCTTAACCGACCCAAAAGCAACAATCAGAACCAGCAATAGACAAAACAGCTCATAGAATCGGGTCGAAGCCCGTTAACACAACTACAACAGTGTACCAGAGCATCTAATAGCGGAAAGAAGTTTAAACAATAGTACTGCCCGAAAGCGGAATAATTACACAAATACAACGTACACAAGTCTAACGTACAGTAGATGCCTAACAAAGAGACTCCTACTTTTGATGACACAAAACAGAGCTATCCTGACTCTTGCCACTCGTCTCGATGGTGCTCAACAGTATCAGGTCTTGAGGGGGCGCACAAACAAAGGTGAGTGGATAGAGAAAATAAATGTTAGTGTAAAACAGTTTAGACATTTTACAATAATAACCCCCACAGTTTAAAAGCAGTAGTATACGACTATACCACAATGAACATGCAGCAACAACCCAACTCACCAAGTGAATGGGGACAATAAATGATCACATAGGTAGTTATGCACTTTACATAGAATCTACGACCGTAATCTAAAATGGCAGTGGAGACCGTATTCGCACTACCAATGTAAGGTAAGGGGACCGTACCCACTTACCACTGTACAACAGATGGGGACCGTACCCGCGTCCCTGTACAGCTACAAGTAACCCACTGTACGGAAGATGGGGACCGTATCCGCTTCCCTGTATAGTGCACTAACAATAATACCACGATAATGAACAACAACCAACAACAACCAGCAAAACCATCTTATAAGCATATACGTATATAGCATGCTTCAAAACAATACAACCAACATAGATCCAACAATCACAACCACATATCAATTACTGTAAACATATATATAGCATGCTCAACAGACAATTTAAACCAAAACCCGTCCACTCAATGAAAAGTCGGGTGATCGTCGTCGTCGTCGTCGTCGTCTGTCTGAGCGGTTCGGTTACGCTGGTACTGGGGAACCTGATCACCTAACAGTCCCAAAAGATATCGATTAATAAACGAACTGAACGAAAAACCATAAAACCCTAATTCTCCTTATTTTGCTCAAATGGGGTTTAACTGTAACTCGGATGGCGAAACGGAGTTCGCCATTGAAAAAGACAATTTTACCCTTGAATTTGGAAGGTAAACTTAACAGAAGTGTGAATTGATAACGGAAAGCCACCACGGGGGTACAATGGATAGTTGACCACATGAATGGAATTGATAGTAAGTGCCCACCACATGGACATTCAGTGATAATTGGCCAAAAGAGTAATGTGGAGCACGTGTCATTTGTTAGACTTCACACGTGTGAATTTACTGAGCTAGTCCATCCTGAGCTCATGTACACATCTTCTTTGGAGGAAAAGAATTAAGAATTAAGTGTGTATTCACTATCTTAACAAAGTCTGGTTCTTTATTCATTATCTTAACATGTAGCTGAAACACAACAAATTGGAGAAACCAATTACTTTCACACAGAAACGATCAATTAAGCCTATTACAATATGAAAATCTATATGTATACCCCTCACTTGCAGCATATAGTTCAATGCCCTGCTTTCATCTCACTTCTTCTAGATCTACTCATTTCAGGGAGTTTTCGATATCAATCACGAAACGGTACTTCACATCCCTCTTGATCAGCCTCTCAAGAGCTTCGTTTACATTCTGGATCGGAACTATCTCTATGTTTGGATAGATCTTGTGAGCGGCACAGAAATCTAGCATTTCCTGCGTCTGCTTTGTACCGCCTACTGCACTCCCGGAAATCGTCTTCCCACCTGAACAAATTAGGAACAATATTGCATCTAGTCATCAATATGCCAGCAGTGTTTTTAGCCTAGCAATAAAAAACATGCTTTATTAATGCTCAAATGTGATTATTGAAATTGTTAAAATTACCCATAATTAAGCTTATCGGACTCAATTTGATCTCACTTGGGGCTCCCACCACCACAAGAACACCATAAGTCTTCAGCAGTGACATGTACACCTCAAATGGATGATTACCAGATGCTGTGTCAATTATAAAGTCCAGTGACTTAGCCAGGGCCTGCATTTTCACAAGTTAAGACCATGGAAAAAAAGTTCGAACATGCTTACGTTACCAATGTGGGAAAAGCGTATGCATTCTTACCGTCATCTGCTCTTGGTCAGATGAGATCACAAAATTGTCTACACCAAGCAGAGTCAGAGCTTCCTCTTTCTTTGATGTGCTTGTGCTGAAAACTGTCACATTTAGTCCAAACGCCTTCCCAAACTTCACTGCCAAGTGACCAAGACCACCAAGGCCAATCACGCCTAGTGATTTACCGGGCTGGTTCATCTTGTGGCGGATCATGGGAGTATAGACAGTAATGCCAGCACAAAGCAGAGGTGCTGCTGAGGCCAACGGGTAGCCTTCCGGTATCCGGTAGCAGTACCTATACAAATTCAATAACAAAACAAGCTGACATCTTCATATGTGACAGAACTTTGGCCAAATTTCTCGAGCACTTAGCGCGAAATCAACGTGGTAAACTAACCTTTCATGAGCAACAATTTTACTGGAGAAGCCTCCTTTTGTGATCGTGCCATCAAAATCTACACTGTTGTAAGTGAAAACTGCTCCCTTTTCACAGAAAACTTCCATGCCATCACCACAATAGTCACAATCTCTACAAGAATTCACGTAAGTCCCCACTCCAACATGGTCGCCGACTTTGAAGCGCTTCACATTAGGACCAACCGCTTGCACAATGCCAGCAATTTCGTGTCTGTCGTTGCACAATCGATTGCAAATAGGTCAGTTGAAGGAAATGCAAGAGTTTATCATAGACGACATAGTAATCACTAGACATACCCTGGCACCATAGGGTACTTTGCACTTCCACCATAGTTCCTTGGCAAAAGCACATCTGAATAACAGATTCCACAGTGTGTGATCTTCAGAGAAACATCATCATCTTGAAGATCCCTGAATCAATTTGCTCAGAGACGGTGTTAAAACTGTCATCTAATCATCACATGTTGAGATGGTCACTGCTAAATCTACCAGCTGCCAAGTAGTGATCTAGTAGCATTTCAGACTTTAAATCGCACCAAAAAATAAGAAATGGCCTTCTTAGTTATTCCCAATCCCCAAGTTTCCAATATTACTATGAAAGACCTGTGCAAAATTTCCAGCGCCAGACATCGCACGAAAAACTGTTTCCGGCACTCCAAATTTGTCATTATACATTAATTACATACCTTCGGCCAAACTCGTAGCGCGAAAGAACTCCAGATTCATCTGTTGCAGCCCATCCCAAGCAGTTAGCAGCACCACTTTGCGAACTCATGATGATTGATGACAAAAAGATATGTTGCAAATTGTGCTCTGCGATGTATTTAATGTAGAATAGAGGGCCGCCAATGGTCAAACGAGGCAACTAAAAATTATGAAACCATTGACCATTCAACTTAGACACCAAGAAAATATCTTGTAGATTACAAGCCAAATAGAGCTTTTGGTAGCCTGCCAAGACAGATCAACTGTCAATTTATATGGGATTCCAAATTTTCAGAAAAATGGGGCTTGACATTGATTGCATCAAGCGACATTCTCATAGAGAAAATGTAGCAAGCATATCTCTTTCCCTTACACCTATAACAATGCAAGTCATCAATTTGACAAGAGAACATTATCCATTTTACAAATGAACTTTTAGACAAACAAGAATGAGAATTATAGAATTGCTGCTCAAAATCGTATAATTTACAACAAAAAGAAGAATGTATCCTTCTATATCTTGCTCAAGCTCACCATGTTCAGAATGTTTGCGACCTTGTACCGCATGGATTGAGCAAGAGAATTCAATTACAATAGAGTCCTTACATGATTCTAGTGAAAAGCCCTAGTTATCAAACTATCTTCAGCTACTATATTCTCAGTGCCTGCTGCATAAGATGAATCCGGCGTGAATGGGCTCTGCATTGACTTTTTTCCAGAGGTGGTCTGAGTTACCTCTGTCACGGAGGTAGTACAACTGGCCTCTCTTGCGATGGGACTTCGAACTGCCTTCATGAAGGGACTCCGAATTGGTCCTTTCCCACGATTATGAGTCTGCTCTTTTCTAGGACTCTGAGTTTGTTTTTTTTCTGAAGAGACTCTGAGTTGCCTTTCTCTGGGGAGGACTTGGACTTGGATTTCCCAGGTTCGAATCTGAGTTGGCTCTTTTGAAGGGGAGTTCCAACATGATTTTCTACTAGAAGGGCTCTACATTGACCAGTTACCAAAAAAGTGAATTAATCAAAAACTGAACAAATGAATATAAAAAAGTGTAGTACTTAACTGCAGCCAACTGATGCATTGGAAAGTGTAAGATAGCTGCATCTTAAGTTTGAATAAACCTTAGCCCATCACCCAGCCTACTAGATTTAAATTGCATGGAATGCCTCACATGACCAGCCCATGCAAAACCCCCGAGCAAAGCTCTGTGTTATAGATTCTAACTAGCAAGGTGCCCGCGCGATGCTGCGTGGTAGGTTGTAAAACGGATAGTGAAGCAAATGATATCTACATAAATATGGAAATGTAGACAGAAGGTAACCTAATTTAGAACAGTTGTCGCATGTAATTGAAAACAAACATGGACAAATAACATATCAAAACCTTCAATTTAGTGATCACTTGCAGCTGCAAAACTTTTGTTCAAATGAATTTCAGCCAAAGCACTTACCACTTTCATGAAAAAACTGATAATAACCAAAGATGAGTTCTCTAAAGCAGCAAAACAGGACCTGCAAAACATCAAAAAGAAGCACCATTAAAAAACAGGAGGTAAAGAAGGAAGAATAAACTGAGGAGAAAAAAAAAAAAGATTGCAAAAGAACCAATAATAACAAAGAAATAGCATCCATTACACTATACAAAAACTGTGTTATACATCAAATTTAGCAACGCAGTAAGAAAGGAAAAAAGGCATGAGACATCAAAGGGGTTTATATTCCAAATAACAAAAATGAAATGCCATTATAAACAGTAAATTTCCATAGCAATCTTTATTATTAGAATTACTATACATTCTAGCAGATTAAAAAGCAACAAAGAAATGATAGTAGCGGAGGTGCCAGCGCGTAGCTGCGCATTCAAACAGCGTAAAAAGTTTTTGCATACTTTATATACATAATCATACATCTAAAGTGTGCGCTTCTTGTGAGCACTTACTTTATATACATAATTATACACCTGTCCTTGCATAGTTTAGTAAGGCAGTTGATGGTACAAAAAATTGCCTAAAACATGCTGCTTCTCAAGCTAAAATAAATATAGATATATTTTAACATTGGAACCAGCACTCAAAAAATTATGATAACAGTGGGGGTTGGGGTTTTTGTTTTTCTGGGATGCATGTGATCTACTGTCAAGCTGAGGTTTCTTCTTGTTTTTCCATGTTAGCAACCATTAATATATGCCTGCATGTTTAGAGAAGGTGTGTTAGTGTAGAGAAGTTGGGAAATCGCAATCAAAAGAAGAAAAGGATTGTTATATTTGAACTATAAGTATGGTGCGTGTGCATGAATTAGCTATATATGAATTTTGTACTGGAATGTGGAAATGATGTATGTAAAAAGTCAAGTATTAGTTTGGTGATAATGTAAGTTACTAAATGAATGAATTTACGGATCATTTAGACAGCAGGAAAAGCAGAATAATAAAAAAAATGCTTACTGTGGTTTATCGGTGGAAGTGGGTTGTTTAGATTTGCCATGTTCGTCCAGTGGCTGAGCTTCTGCAAATGTTCTGGTGGTGTGGGCAGATATTGGGAAAATTTTAGAAAATGAAAGAACAACTATTTTCAATAGGCATTACATCTATCCATTTGCTCCCAGGTGAAATAGATGAGGCATTGTATAAATTCTATTGGTAATTGATGTGTATGTTCAAGGCATGAATAAGCTATATCACCATGAAAATATACGGATTAAGGAAGAACCCAAGAAAAACCCACAGAAATTGAAGGAAGAAACGGAAAAATTCGCTGACGATACCGAGAACCCAAAAACCCGAAGCTACTGGAATGAGAGGAGAGAAAGAGCCACTTATCTAGGAGAAGCCACCAAAATAGCTGACTTCACAGTGCCGGTTGGTGAAGAGGAAAGGCTCCGAGAATGCCAACACAAAAGTAAACAGTGCCGGCTGCCTCCCCACTAAAAAATCTCCTAACTACTTCCCTAACATCCTCAGCCGGGTAATTTCCAATCTCTCACACAAAATCAAACCAAAAAGCAAAAAGCTAACCAAGCTAGTTCATCGAGGCCAAGTCGCAGAAGAGAAAGAGGAAAAAGAAGGAATTGGGGGCACTTTGGTCAAACCGCTGTAAGGAAAAGGGAACATAGCTGAAGAAGAGAGGCAAAAAAGCCACTTCACTATTGTTCGCAATAGTGCGAAACCAAGCTTTAGTATATATATAATTTCAAATGTCTGCTAAAAATGAGCAGTATACAGAGACTGACCTCAAGGGATGGCTCTGTCGGACTTCTGCAGACATATGGCTTACATTGTAGTGGTTCTGGTCCAACTTGGAAATTTTCATCTGTGGAGGGGATCGGAAGTTCTTCTCAGATTCAATTTGCACATGGGGCAGATTATCTTCTTGCTTATCTGCCAATAAGGAATCAGTTGCAGAAGAAACCAATGTTCCTTCCGCGGGGTTTTCTGACATCAAGAGACCCAGTGTCATTTTACTTCCTGATGATGACAGCAGAGACAGTGAAGACGTTGCTCCAGTTGGCTTACCAAAGTTGTCCAACGAAACTGTATCAGTAAGAGTAAGAAAATTTCAGCTCGGACACATGAAACATTCACATTCAAGGATACAATAGAAAACAACTAAAGTGTTGCTAGTACAGTGTAGATAATTAGTCATTCTTATATCATCAAGCGCCACATAAACACTTGATCTACAAATTGAAAAGCCTTTCATTTGGGTAATCACCTATATCAGTGAAATTACTACATACGCAAACAACAAGCTCACCGATACCGTTATTAAATCGATCTACACACACCCTATTTTGAGTCAATTACACATAAATTAAGCCATAATTAAGATTCGGAAAATGAGAAACGATGAATAGCTCACCCTCATTGGATGTAGCAGAGCCCGGAACACTAGGAGAAGCATTTTTTTTCTTGGAGATGGAAGTCATGGTAATTAAGAATGATTAATTTTTTTTTGCCAAATTAAGAATGATTATTAGATTATCCATTTAACCTGAATGGGACAAGACCATAAGACTTTCGAAGTAAATTTCAATTTTCTATTTATTTTTTTAATTTTTCGGGTACTGGGAAAGGTTCCTGCATTGCAAGTATTCATCATTGCTTGCGTGGTTTGTAAGTTTGACGCATGTCCTTCCGTCATCCCCGTCGGCCCTCTCTTCTACATGTTCCATAAATACATATGTTGTTCCCCTGTCTAACCCCAACGGAAAACCTCACAGCACAATCTGCGACACATCTTTATATCAACAATCATCATGAGTTCACAAAGTTCTGCTGCTAACTGCTTGGGATGGGCTGCAACAGATGAATCCGGAGTTCTTTCGCGTTATGAGTTTAGCCGAAGGTATGTAATTAATGTATAATGACTAACTTGGAGTGCCGGAAACAGTTTTCGTTTGCTTGTGATCGCTATGTCTCGTGCGATGTTCGGGGCTGGAAATTTTGCACAGGTCTTTCATAGTAATATTGGAAACTTGGGAATTGGGAATAACTAAGAAGGCCATTTCTTATTCTTTGGTGCGATATAAAGTCTGAAATGCTACTAGATCACTACTTGGCATCTAGTAGATTTAGCAGTGATGATCTCAACATGTGATGATTCATGACAGTTTTAACATCATCTTTGAGCAAATTGAATCAGGGATCTTCTAGATGATGATGTTTCTCTGAAGATCACACACTGCGGAATTTGTTATGCTGATGTGCTTTGGCCAAGGAACTATGATGGAAATGCAAAGTACCCTATGGTGCCAGGGTATGTCTAGTGATTACTATGTCGTCTGTGATAAACTCTAGCATTTCCTTCAACTGACCTATTTACAATCGATTGTGCAACAACAGACACGAAATTGCTGGCATTGTGCAAGCGGTTGGTCCTAATGTGAAGCGCTTCAAAGTCGGCGACCATGTTGGAGTGGGGACTTATGTGAATTCATGAAGAGATTGTGACTATTGTGATGATGGCATGGAAGTTTACTGTGAAAAGGGAGCAGTTTTCACTTACAACAATGTTGATTTTGATGGCACGATCACGAAAGGAGGCTTCTCCAGTAACATTGTTGCTCATGAAAGGTTAGTTTACCATGTTGATTTCGCGCTAAGCGCTCGAGAAATTTGGCAAAAGTTCTACCACATATGAAGATGTCAGCTAGTTTTGTTGTTGAATTTGTATAGGTACTGCTACCGGATACCAGAAGGCTACCCGTTGGCCTCAGCAGCACCTCTGCTTTGTGCTGGCATTACTGTCTATACTCCCATGATCCGCCACAAGATGAACCAGCCCGGTAAATCACTAGGCGTGATTGGCCTTGGTGGTCTTGGTCATTTGGCAGTGAAGTTTGGGAAGGCGTTTGGACTAAATGTGACAGTTTTCAGCACAAGTACATCAAAGAAAGAAGAAGCTCTGACTCTGCTTGGTGCAGACAAATTTGTGATCTCATCTGACCAAGAGCAGATGACGGTAAGAATTTATAAGCTTTTCCCACATTGGTAACGTAAGCATGTTCGAATTTTCGATCCATCGTCTTTAACTTTTGAAAAATTGCAGGCCCTGGCTAAGTCACAAGACTTTATAATTAACACAGCATCTGCTAATCATCCATTTGATGTGTATACGTCACTGCTGAAGACTTATGGTGTTCTTGTGGTGGTGGGAGCCCCACGTGAGATCAAATTGAGTCCGATAAGCTTAATTATGGGTATGTTTAACAATTTCGATAATCACATTTGAGCATTAGTAAAGCATGTTTTTTATTGCTAGGCCAAAAACACTGCTGGCATATTGATGATTAGATGCAATATTGTTCTTAATTTTGTCAGGTGGAAAGACGATTTCCGGGAGTGCGACAGGTGGTACAAAGCAGACGCAGGAAATGCTAAACTTCTGTGCTGCTCACAAGATCTATCCAAACATAGAGATAGTTCCGATTCAGAATGTAAATGAAGCACTTGAGAGGCTGATCAAGAGGGATGTGAAGTACCGTTTTGTGATTGATATCGAAAACTCCTTGAAATGGATCTAGAAGAAGTGAGATGAAGCAGGCATTGAACTATATGCTGCAAATGAAGGGTATACATATAAATTTTCATATTGTAATAGGCTTAAGTGATCGTTTCTGTGTGAAAGCAGTTAGTTTCCGCAATATGTTTGTGTTTCAGCTACATGCTAAGATAATGAATAAAGAACCAGACTTTGTTAAGAAAGATAGTGAATAAACACTTAATTCTGAATTCTTTTCCTCCAAAGAAGATGTGTTACGAATGTAAAATTTACAATTAGCTCAGGATGGACTAGCTCAGTAAATTCACACACGTGTGAAGTCTAACAAATGACACGTGCTCTGCATTACTCCCTTAAGTCCACACTGCCTTAGAGCATCTCCATCGAGCAAACTCACAATCGGCCGATGGCGAGGGCGAAAGGAGAGAAAGGCAAGGGCGATTTTGTGGGCAATTGAATCGCCCACTCCAATTTCCACCGCGAAAGGCGAAGGCGAGGGCGATTAAAGGCGAGAAAGGCGAGGAGAGAGAAAAGCGGGAAGACGAGAACGGCGAAGAAACCGAGGAAAAGCAAATCGCCCGCGGGCGCGTCCGAAGGCAATCCCGACATCGCATGCGCCTTCG
Source organism: Spiraea crenata (assembly GCA_033992175.1). Taxonomy (NCBI): domain Eukaryota; kingdom Viridiplantae; phylum Streptophyta; class Magnoliopsida; order Rosales; family Rosaceae; genus Spiraea; species Spiraea crenata. The sequence continues at coordinate 1,858,673 of JAVBHV010000019.1, forward strand.
ACCGAGAACCCGTCTGATTCCTCTGGCGATTTGGCACCGGTGGAGCTGGGTTTGTCCGATTCCGTGGGCAATCGACGGATTGCCCGTCCGATTTTCACACCGGTGGAGATGCTCTTAGGCTCAAAATTTTCACACGATGAGGTATATGAGCAGTTGTGATTAATTAGCTCACTCAGGCCTTTCACAAGGGTGACGGTGAGTGTGATGCTAAGCTAACTAAGTGGAATTTTATTTGTAGCACTCATGTCACATGAGTTTCTTCTACACCTATATAGTCATATTCTTTTAAGTTTATATAATTGCATTAATTAGTAGGTTTCATATACTCTTCAATATTATTTGCCTCCATTACTATGACTATCATATTCAAAAATTTCATGTATGAAACTCAGAAATTAAACTCATGAGTATAATACTCAAATTTTTCAATTAACTGTGTAAATGTGATATTCATACCTAACTTTGACACTCAAATTTGCTGAATCACCATAGAACCACTCCCTACACTCCAATACCAATAAATTGTATGATATTGTGCCACTTTCAACTAGAAAATACTCAAAGTCAAGTCTAAAGTGACGAAAGCAAAACTCTTTTTCTTTCTCATGACAAAAAGAAGCATTGTTTTTTCTTGGAATAGTGGAGCATAGAAGCAAGTCACGCTCATTAATCATGAAACCTTAATTTCTTTAAATAATTATTTCATTGAAATTGCAAGTCGTCATCACTGCGTAGGTCGTTTGGAAGTCTCACGCATGTCCTTCCGTCATCTTCGTCACTCCACTATCCTACATGTTACATATATAAATACATATTTTTCCCGTCTAAAACCCCAACTCAAAAGCCAGATAGCACAAATTTGTAACACCTAATTTTGCAAGAACACCCGACATTTTGTAGTTAAGGGCAACATCATGAGCTCACAAAATTATGCTGTAAACCGCTTGGGATGGGCTGCAACAGATGAATCTGGAGTTCTTTCGCCTTGCGAGTTTAGTCGAAGGTATGCATAAACATTTGAGCATTGGAAAGCGTAAAATAGCTGCATCTTAAGTTTGAATAAACCTTAGCTCATCACCCAGCCTACTAGATTTGAATTGCATGGAATGCCTCACATGACCAGCCCATGCAAAACCCCCGAACAAAGCTCTGTGGCATAGATTCTAATTTCAATTGTCTGCCAAAAGTGAGAAGTATGCAGAGACTGCAGACATATGGCTTACATTGTAGTGGTTCTGGTCCAACTTGGAAATTTTCAACTGGGTTTCCCGAAGTAACTGCACCCTGTGGAGGGGATTGGAAGTTCTTCTCGGATTCAATTTGCTCATGGGGCACTTCTTGTTTATCTGCCAATAAGGAATCAGTTGCAGAAGAAACCAATGTTCCTTCCGCGGGGTTTTCTGACATCAAGAGACCCTGTGTCATTTTACTTCCTGATGATGACAGCAGAGACAGTGAAGACGTTGCTCCAGTTGGCTTACCAAAGTTGTCCAGCGAAACAGTGTCAGTAAGCATGTTATGCAGAGACTCTTCATCTTTTGCAAGGTCTGTGATCTCTCTACCATGGCCCAACATACTGATGATAACTGAGCTCCCGTTTTCATTGCCATCTAAGTTAAACAACCTTTTCTGTCCATTGGTCAGATCAGGAACAGCAAGTGGCTTCTCAGAAAAAGCGGGAGGGGAATTGAAAATTTTGGACTGAAGATCTTCTTCATTTCAGCCAGAACGGTTTTTGAGGGAGCATTCTTGGATGAATAACTCGATAGCCTACTTTTTATACTGTCAATTCCCTCTTTGAGACTAGAAGCACGGGGTGAAGGCTCAGGAATTGTGAACCTGGAAATGCTTTTCTGAATCGACGAAACCCACTCATGATGTTTCGAATGTTCCTTGCTTAAGAGAGAACCCGGTTGTTTTGAGGAAGGAGTCACCAACCCTGCATGTTTTGCTAAATCAGGAGTATTCAAGACCGGTTGCTGCCGTCTAGCTGATAACAAGAATATTGAGCCCTCCACAGGTGATCCCTGTTGTTGGTCAGAATGGTGCTCGCTGTTGAACTTATATCTTTTGTCCTTAGCAGAAAGTTCTTGTAACGAGCTTTGACTTGAATGTTGATAATCCCGTTCATGTCTGGCAAACACATCAAACTCAGGTGCTTTGCTGTTGACATTTGGTAGGGCATTGCCATTAACACCAGTCAACTCCAATTTTTCTTCACCCCTCGGGAATGCATCTTCAGGTAATTCCTTATTCACCTGAAAACAAACCAGAGGTTCAATTCACTACTAAAAACCTCACAGTTACTTCTTTTTAGCACCAATGTAAGTAACCTTCTAGATCCAGTATTAACTCATTGAATTCTTTCTTCTAACAACAGCAGAATAACAATCCTCTTGAAAATTTAGAATATATTGATAATTTCGCAACTCAGTGGCAACAGTGCTATCAGAATCTTAGTTACAATAGCAAATCTTACTCTGTTTACCTGATTCGGAGTGTGGATTTGACTGTCAACAGTGTTACTAGCAGCTGGATCATGACCTCTGTTCGATGAGACATAATAAGCAATCTGATGAAGATGACTACCATTCACCACATTCAACTTGAGACGAGAAACAGAATCTGACCCAGTGAACATATCATGAGTGTTAAAATTGCCCATTTCGGTAATTCTACCATTTATTGGATCTATTTGACCAACCCCGTTTTCTTCTAGTGCAGAAACCTCTCCCTACTTTGATGAAATTGATTTGGAGGGGACAGTCACAGAGTCAGTATGCATATCCTTGCTGCCTGCTGCCAAAATTGCATCTAATGTGGGAGACAATCTTCCATAATCGTATTTATGTGGGTTTTCTCCTATAATGCTCATGTCATTCGAGTCAACGCTACCTGACGTTGGGGGTTCTGAAATCCCCTCCGGAATCTGACCTTGCTAGACTTCGGTAATGCATTGAAAATGCGGTAGTATCCAATGTAGCTTCATGCATATCTTCCGAGGCCGCTGAATCCGATAGCTGTCTTCTGCAACAACAAAAAGACATCATAGAAAGAGCAAGAAAATTTCAGCTCGGACACATGAAACTTTCACATTCAAGGACACAATAGAAAACAACTAAAGTGTTGCTAGTATAGTGTAGATAATTAGTCATTCATATATCATCAAGCGCCACATAAACAATTGATCTACAAATTGAAAAGCCTTTCATTTGGGTAATCACCTATATCAGTGAAATTACTACATACGCAAACAACAAGCTCACCGATACCGTTATCAAATCGATCTACACACACCCTATTTTGAGTCAATTACACATAAATTAAGCAATAATAATCAAGATTCGGAAAATGAGAAACGATGAATAGCTCACCCTCATTAGATGTAGCAGAGCAGCCCGGAACACTACTTCCAGGAGAGGGTGTTCCAATGGGCATAAAGAACGACTTCCGCTGATCATCTTCTTCATCCTCCTCCTCCTCGTCAGAATCTTTCAGATCGCTACCGCCGGCGCCCTATTCCCTGAAGACCCCGAAGACCGGGTCCTCGGCGGAGGCGGTGGGCTGAGAGGTTGGTTGGGGTTTGGGGTCGGGAGGAGTGTCGTAGTCGTCGTCGCGACCCCCTGAAGACGTGGACGCAGGTGATGAAAAAAAAATTAAAATATCTAAATAAATGCCATTAATAACATTAAATATATGATATAAAATTACAAAAGTAGTAGGTTACGTTTTTTCATATCATAAAAACGTCGCATAATAAGTTTATTATTAATAGAAGCAAAAATATCTCTCTCAATGTAAACAACCAAGCTATCATTCAACCACTAATTTTCCATTTTGTTGCGCAATTGTGTTTTCACAATATTCATAACAGAAAATGCTCTTTCCAGTGAAACAGTTGCAACAGTTAAAACCAAAGCCAATGTAATAAGTAAATACACATATTTGTATACTCGACTCCTCCCAGTGCTCACCAAATTCTCTGCAAGCTCACCAATAGTTGTCAATGATGAAAACTCATAACTTGTTTTCACATCATCAATATAAATGTCAAGGTGATCTTCAAGCATTAAAAGCTCTCTCTCTTTGAATTCTTGGGGATAAAATGTAGCAAATTTGAGAACTTTTACTTTGCCATAGTGTGCAAATCTCATTTCAGGGCTCAAGCATGTTATACATAAAAGCAACTCTGTGTTTTTCTCATTTAAGCGATTATCCACTTTCGTTATTTCCTGGTCAATTACATGAAAGAAGAGATCCACTCGGTAATGATAAAGGTTTGAAAGTTGTTGACCTCGACGACCCACTCTTCTTTTATGAAATAAATCATCCATACTATGAACATCAATTTCATATTTCCAACAAAGGTTGATACATCTTCAAGCAATTCATCAAAAGCATCATCTCTCATGCTTTGTTGCTTTTGCTTGCATACTCCGACCAATCTCATTGCGTTCACAATATCTTAATCTTTTCTTTGTAGTGCTTTTGACAAGTCATTTGTGATGCCCAATACAAGTCTCATGAAATATTGGTGAAACACAAAGTCAAAAGTTGATATTTGATTTAATATCCTATTTGCTTCACCTAGATTATCCATGTTGCGATCCTCAACAATCCATTCAAGCACACCAATCACGGATTCAAACAAACAAATAATACTATACAGAGTATCATAGTTAGAGCTCCAACGTGTAGACAAGGACGAGTGAGATTAGTTTCTTGGTTTAACCCTCCCTTGTTTGCAAATCACCAATTTCAAGAGTTCTCTTAATAACTTCTTGTTGTCCCTCTCTAAGTGCATCACAACGCTTACACGATGAGCCAATAATACTAACCAAACTATTGCAAGAAAGTGGCAATGTTCTCTTTTCCCTTTGCCACGGCTATAAGTGCTAGTTGAAGTTGATGCGCAAAACAATGGACATAATATGCTTGAGGAAAATCCTCCTGAATAATTGTTTGAAGACCATTGAGATGGCCTCTCATTCTAATAGCTCCATCATGACCTTGTCCTCTTAGATTTTCCATGCTCAAATTTATCTTGTCCATCAAATTTTTAATGGTATGTCTCAATATGTGCTACTAGTGGTCTCGGAGACATATTCAACCCCCACAAATCTTTCAATTATTTTCCCACTTTTGTTCACATAACGCAACACCACCGCCATTTGCTCTTTAATGGATACATCCCTCGATTCATCAACTAATAAAGAAAATAATGTACCATCCAACTCTTTAGTGATTGCATTAACGATTTCAACGGCACAAGCATTGACAATATCTTTTTGAATTTTTGGGGAAGTATACTTGAGATTCGCTTTAGCATTTTCAAACACAACAGCATGAACTTTCTTATCATGATAGGAAAGAAATCGGATCAGCTCCAAATAATTACCCTTATCGCTAGATGTCTCACTTTCATCATGGCCACGAAAAGAAAAACCTTGTTTCAACAACCATTTAGTGCAATCAAGTGCGGCAGTCAATAGAGTGCGATAATCGATAGCTTCTTGATTTATATTTTTTATCACAAGGGTTTCAATGTGTTGCTTCCCATTAAATCTAGACAATGTTGTGTGGCTTTATTGTGAAGACTTCCAACTAGCCCAACATGTTCCCTAAGTTTTGATGGTCCCTTTATCCAATTTCTAAACCCCACCGAAGTGAAAGCATCTTTCCCAAGCATTCTCAATTTATCAAAGTCACATTTGAAAAGATAACAATGAAGTCAAAATGCGGCATCTTTTTCTTTACTATACTCCAACCAACCAAATTTATTATACCATTTAATCCCAAAATGCCGGTTATCCTTCCCCATCACTGTGATAGGCATTTCTTTCTCATCATTAGGTTGGCAAGGACCCCTTTGTAGATATGTTCTTCGGATTTCTTCTCGAAAATTTGGATTATAAGAAATCATTGGAGGTCTAAGTCCGGGGTCTATAAGAAGATTAGACAATATTTCACTCAACTCAATGGCTGTACTTGAACTATCCACTGGCTTACTTGAACTACCCATCGGATTAATCGGATTACTTGAAGTTGAAGATGGAGTCGAACTTACCCGGATTATCCGAAGAAGACTGTGGACGCAATTTCTTAAAGAAACGTTCCATAACTGTATAATTGAATTATAGAAAAGTCTTAGAAACTTACTATAACTCTATAACTAATTGGCCACAACACAACAATCTATACCAATTCAACAGAACAATCTATATCAAACCAACAATCTATACAGAACTAATTCAACAAAATGCAAATAGGCAATAAACATAAATTAATTTAACCTATACCAAATCAACATAAATCAATTTAAACATAATCTATACAAAATAAACATAAATCAATTTAAATATAATCTATATATACCAAATAAATCCAATCACAATAGCATTGCATTCATATCAATTTAAAGCAAGAAATCTACTAGATTGAAATATGGCGGATGCAAACTTGGTGAGGCTAGAACTTGGTTAACTATTATGTATCAACTACGGTTTATGACTCTATTATTTATGTATGGTTTATATTTGGTGCATCATTCGAGCCATAGTTTACATCATATTCAAGTTGGAAACTATTTTTGTGCTTGAACTATGGTTTAGTATCAACGATTAGGGAAACGTTAAGATACAAACATCCAATCTACACCAAATACATCCAATCACAATTGCTTTCAAATCAATTTAAAGCAAACATCAAACAAATCTAATCACAATTGCATTTAAATCATCAATTGAAATTTAGGGATTTAGGAATTAAATACTTCGAATTGAACTTGTTGAATGTTCTTGTTGCGGCTGATGAAATGGACAGTGGAAGGAATGAAGACAACAGCGGCGGCGCCGAAGGGACAAGCCAGTGGCAGCGCTGCAATTTGACAAGGAGGAGTCGGCAGCGCGCGGATTCTTCATTTTTGGATCACGGTTTGTTGCGGCTGGATGACCGATGGAATCGAATGAAATTAACCCACCCAACCAAACCTCAAAATGGCATGCCGCAGCCAACTGAACGTACCCAAACCCTCCAACAAAGCGACGCAGCTTCTTCTTCAGCAAAAAACGATGTTGGTTCACTTAGTAGAAATGACGTCATTTCTTCTATGGGTGAAAACAAAAAGGCGTTGCTGCACATCTTCTTCTTCGCGCGAACGCTGGACTGCTGCTGCGCCGCAGACATTGAGTTCAACAGAGGAAGGGGGAAGCCGGGGAGGGGAGGGGAGCAGAGCTTTCCAAACCTGCTCCCAGCCCATACCTTTTCCGATGAGGACGGGAGCGGCTGCAGCCGCTCCATGCTGGGTCCACCACTGCCGGGCCCCCAATTCAAAGGGGCCCTCAGTTTTTTTAAATATATTATGTGTTAATTCTAAATATAAATGTTTAATTGATAATTGCCTATTTAAAATCTTTACACCAAGTTTTTGGTCACTTTTTCTTCTGTCGCAAACCCCAACCCATGTTTGGTACTGCCATTACTAAAATGTTGAAGGCTTTAGGTTTTTTTGTTGTTGTTGTTGTTGTTATTTATTTTATTCGTAATACCCTTTGTGTGGATTGAATCTTCTTTTATGAAGTTTGTTATAATTCTAGTTTTGATTTAACTTCAATTTTCCACCATAATATAATGTACGTAGAAAATAATGATGACAGTTTTTTGAAGATCGATTGAAGGGCCCCGATCAAATTTTTTGAACCATGCCCCCAAATTCCCAGACACGGCTCTGCAGTCTTCCTTCATATGAACAACACACACTACAAAAATTTGAGGCTTTAGGGACTAAAACTTTAGATACCAATTTCTTGTTAGTCTCTAAATTGGTTTAGGAACGGAATGAGGGAGGTTTAGTTGCTGCTCTAGTTTTGCAACTAACCTGTTGGTTGCATGACTGTAAATTGTCAGCAAAAATGAATATTTTACAACAAAATTGTATAATTTAATCAGTCCAAAAAAGAATTGCACCAAGAAAAAAGCTTTTTTATTTATGTTGATAGAAGAGCCGGGCATGACTGCATCCCCACCATCCAAAACAAAAGCTCCATCCCCAAGACCAATATTTTAATTCCTACCAAGTCTCCATATAAAATTGTCTTTTTTACTAACCCTACGGGCACCTCTTCTTGTAAGATTCGATTCTGACAAAAAATCTTGCCACAGTTATTTGTTTTGCTAATATGCCCTTAATGACTTATAAAATTTTATTTAGCATCCCTGATATAAATACATACTTTTCACCAAAACCTAGGGTTAGCACTTCTTGTTCTTCTCATTTCTCCTATCTGCTGTCTCTCTGCACTCCATTTCCTCTCTACACAGTTCACCCCAAAACCTCACAAACCTCATCAATCACGTACCAAACTCGCTCACTGCGTCACCAATACCCTTCATTTTCAAAGTAATTTGTATTGTAAGGAAGAACCGTATGGTATTTTGTATTGTATATTTTTCACTTTCTTGTATTTGTGATTTAGTCCTCCTATTTTGTTGTATATAGAATGGACTACAATATGGATTCTAGCTGGATAACCAGCTGGGGTCCCTTTTTTTTTAATTAATCATTAACAATTAGGGACCAACAAGAGCAGTGTTGGTTTGAAGAAAATTAACAGATTTGGGGATGAGGAAAACTGCAGAAAATGGCAGATTTGGGGGAGAGGGAAAATTAGGGACTGACTATTTAAGTTAGTCCCTATAGGGCAATAAGAACCCCCGTTATTTAAACCAACAAAAAGTTGGTCTCTACACAGTCCTTAAAAGCCTTTAGAGACCAAAACAGTCTCTAATGCCCTTGTTAATGTAACTAACATTTGGTCTCTAATGCCCAAATTTCTTGTAGTGACAATTGTTCCACTGCAAAAAATAAAGATGCGTCACTTCAACTAATACTTCAAATGAGAAAGGTTAGTTAACTTATTATAGAGGTAAGATTGTACTTATCTTTTGGCTAAGAATATAATTTTATAACCAACCGTTTCATTGGCTACCATGTCTTTACACTCACACGCAATCAATGCTCATGGGATTTGCATGATGATAATATTGAATAAAACAAACAAGCTCTGCCTATTAACAAATTTATCTACTTCACAACCAAACACATACCAAACCCGACATCTCCGAAAAAGAAACAAACAACCAAAGAAAAGAAAGCTACTAAAACATGAAATTAAGCAACCAACAACAATACCTTTTCAACGATAACACTCAGGTAAGGAAAGAGCTAATTATCATTATTTTAGGAACCAATTACCAGGAAGAAAAGTAACCAACTACCAGGAAGAAAAGTAAACAACAAGAAAAAAAACTAATACGCTTTTGGCAACACGAAAACCAAAAGGAAAATAGAACTGACCTTAAGGTCATCTTTAGTAATGGAATTTAGGGGTAGCTCAAATACTATTAGCCCCTTTTTTGGGGTAAAAAATTGTCTTTAGCAATGCGAGGCGTAGAGGTCTAAAGGGCTACAAAGTGGGCTAAAGGGCCAAAGGGGTGGCTACCCGTAGCCCTTTAGGCAGCCCCTTTTGCGGAGCCCACCCAAAACTGCTGTTAGCCCAAATGCCCAATTTATGTTGCTCAAATCAAAAAATGTTTTTCACAAAAATTGGTCATTGCCTCGATTCCTAAAACATATTTGAAATTCAGAGTCATCGGAGCTTTTGAGAATTAACGGTGTACATAAATCCAAATTTTGTCCAAGATGCTTAAACTTTGTTCAAAATGATTCTTTGTTCAAAATTAGTCTTAGTAAATGATAATTGTGACTCACCACACCAAATACAAACCACATAATACATTAAAATTAATAAAATATTAAAAGAATAGGAAATTTAGCCCTTTCTCACTAAAGATGGTAAAATTGAAGCCTACCCAAAATTATAAAAAATTATTATTTGGGGGGCTAAATTTTAGTCCAAGAGACATTTAGCCCCTTCATCTTTAAAGATGGCCGAACCTTGAAGAAATTAAGACTCCTTCAGAAAATGCCCGGAGATGGTAGATATCCGACTCAACCTTGTCCCTCATTTCTTGGGAGTCTGACCCACCACACCTTAAGTGTATGATTTTAGAGTATTCACTCACGTATGAAGTCTAACAATTACACGTGCTCTATGTTACTCTCTGTTGACCCTAATTTCCACGTAAGGAAATCTTACTTTCTTGAATGCGCGGGCGTGCCACCAATAGCACCGTTGCGGTCTATTGGACTTGTGAACGGGTGTTTGCGCGTCTTTGACTTCTCACCAAACGATTGTGCTAGACAGGGGACATGCAAGAGTAAGTCTAGACAAGAGTTCTTTTTTGCCTTTGGGCGATAAAGGACTTTATTAATAATTCAAAGTGCTACAACGATAAATCAAGGATGAAATCCTTGTTGAAAATAAACGAACAGGAGCAATGAAATAAAGATAGATGCGCGTCGGCTGCTTGTGAAAGAGAACTAGATCGGCCTAGTCTCTACGTCGTCGTAGAAGCCTGATACTCGTGATCGGCTGCGTCCGGAAGCGATACTCGTGATCATCCCTTGGAAGTCCGGTGCTCGTGACCGTCTTCTAAAGCTCGGTACTCGTGACCGGCTGCGTCGGTGCCTTTCGGCGAAATCTGGGTGCCTTGCGGCGAAATCTGGTGCCTTGCGGCGAAATTTTTTTAGGGATTTGTGTTGAGGGATCGGGGATCGTTAGCTTGAAGAGAGACCTTCTCTTATATAGCGGATGCTCATGGACTGGGCTCTGACTTGGGCGGCAAGCAATTCTTCTCCCAATTGAAGTCTACTTTCTCTTCTTCCGAAATCCTTCCTAAGCTGGGTTTACTTGAGAATCCTCCTTGATTTGAACTTGATCTCCTTTGGCCCATGGGAAAATACTTTCCCAATCTTTGACTGAAATTCCTTGATTCTCTCGGATAACAATCAGTTTCCTGCTTGACGTGGGACTTGCATTAATCTTTCCTGATTCTCTCTTGATTTAGCCACTAATAGGCTTTTCACCTTTATGCACATAGGCCCAACTCTCTTTCTTGGCCTTTTTGCACAAAACGGGTCCAAACACTCTCTTTTTAAGTGTATACTGCCTTAGGCCTAAAATCCACATGAGCAACATCTGAAGTCGCAATTAATGCTACCATGGATTTAAAAAAGTGCTTTAATTGGTAACGTCAAAATTTTGTTATCACACTTAAATGCTATGTATGAACTATGAAGTATGGGAAAACAATTGGACTGCCATTTTGCTTAAAAATTAGTCAAATTTGGATGATAAGAGAAGCTTGCAAGTCATGGTAATCTAGAATGATTCTTAGCTTATCCATTTATTTAACCTGAATGGGATGACCATAAGACTTTCGAGGTAAATTTCTCATTTTTTTTATTTTTTATTTTTTATTTTGGGCACTGGGAAGTGCTAACCAGAATTGCAAGTATTGATCATTGCTTATGTGGATCGTCTGGAAGTCTCACACATGTTCTTCCGTCATCCTGGTCGATCCTCTATTCTGGATGTTACAAATATAAATACGAACAATGATTGTACTCTAAATAAAGTAGGAGTTCCTACTCAATTTTTTTTATTCCTTTCATCATACTATATTATATCATAATTGAAATTGTTCATCTTCTAACTTACCTAGTAAATATCATTTCTTCAAAAAATCAATCAAATCCGAATTCATTTGACTATTTAACTATGCCAAAACAAAGAATCTTGAATTTTCTTGATTTTTTAGAAAATGATCTATACTAGATAAATTTGAAAATGAATGGTTGTGATCATGATATAACATTGTAAGACAAAAAGAATACAAATAAATAGAGTAGGAGCTCCACTTTATTTATTTAGAGTAGGCAAACTTTGTTCTATAAATACATATGTTCTTCCCCGGTCTTAAACCCCAACGGAAAACTCAGAGAAGAATTTGCAACATATCTTTTTATGATTAATCATCATGAGTTCGCAAAGTGCTGCTGCTAACTGCTTGGGATGGGCTGCAACAGATGAATCTGGAGTTCTTTCGCGTTACGAGTTTAGCCGAAGGTATGTAATTAATGTATAATGACTAACTTGGAGTGCCGAAAACAGTTTTCGTTTGCTTGTGGTCGCTATGTCTCGTGCGATGTTTGGGGCTGGAAATTTTGCACAGGTCTTTCATAGTAATATTGGAAACTTGGGAATTGGGAATAACTAAGAAGGCCATTTCTTATTCTTTGGTGCGATATAAAGTCTGAAATGCTACTAGATCACTGCTTGGCATCTAGTAGATTTAGCAGTGATGATCTCAACATGTGATGATTCATGACAGTTTTAATACCGTCCTTGAGCAAATTGATTCAGGGATCTTCTAGATGATGATGTTTCTCTGAAGATCACACACTGTGGAATCTGTTATGCTGATGTGGTTTTTCCAAGGAACCATGATGGAAATGCAAAGTACCCTATGGTGCCAGGGTATGTGATTACTATCTCGTCTGTGGTAAACTCTTGCATTTCCTTCAACTGACCTATTTACAATCGATTATGTAACAACAGACACGAAATTGCTGGCATTGTGCAAGCGGTTGGTCCTAATGTGAAGCGCTTCAAAGTCGGCGACCATGTTGGAGTGGGAACTTATGTGAATTCATGTAGAGATTGTGACCATTGTGGTGATGGCATGGAAGTTTTCTGTCAAAAGGGAGCAGTTTTCACTTACAACAGTGTTGATATTGACGGCACGATCACGAAAGGAGGCTTCTCCGGTTACATTGTTGCTCATGAAAGGTTAGTTTACCATGTTGATTTCACGCCAAGTGCTGGAGAAATTTGGCAAAAGTTCTGCCACAGATGAAGATTTCAGCTAGTTTTGTAATCGAATTTGTATAGGTACTGCTACCGGATACCAGAAGGCTACCCGTTGGCCTCAGCAGCACCTCTGCTTTGTGCGGGCATTACTGTCTATACTCCCATGATCCGCCACAAGATGAACCAGCCCGGTAAATCACTAGGCGTGATTGGCCTTGGTGGTCTTGGTCACATGGCAGTGAAGTTTGGGAAGGCATTTGGACTAAATGTGACGGTTTTCAGCACAAGTACATCAAAGAAAGAGGAAGCTCGGACTCTGCTTGGTGCAGACAATTTTGTGATCTCATCTGACCAAGAGCAGATGACGGTAAGAATGCATAAGCTTTTCCAACATTGTGTAACCTAAGCATGTTCGAATTGGCAATCCATCGTCTTAACTTTTGAAAAAATGCAGGCCCTGGCTAAGTCACTAGACTTTATAATTGACACAGCATCTGGTGATCATCCATTTGATGTGTACACAGGGACGGAGGCAGCCCAGAGCGGAGGTCAGCAGCCGCTCCCGTGCTCGCCGGAGAAATTAGGGACTGGGAGCGGGTAGTTGACTCTCTGCTCCCCCGGTCGTCATCGCTCATACCTGCAGCGGCGCGGAAGAAGTCAGCATCTCTGGCTGCTGACCTGCGCAAAACCGAAGAAGCAGAAGGCTGGGACAAAACGCGCCGTTTCATTTAAATGGGGCTTGTTGATGCGTCGTTTGGGCTTGTTGACGCGTCGTTTGAAGGGCTTATTGACGCGTCGTTTGAGGGGCTTGGAGCGGAGCGCGTCGTTTTCCTTCATTTCATTCCATTCACTGCCGTTTCATTATTCCATTAGATCCAGTGGGTTTTTTTTCCTTCATTTCATTCCATTAGATTGATTCCCCAACCTGCACCGCCGCACGCTGCCTATCCCCACCCTTTGATCGGCGCCGACGATGCCCACTGCCATTTCCGCCTTCGCTTCCCACTGTCTGTTCTTCCAGAGTTCCTCCAACTTTCAAGTCCAACTTCCAAGTAAATAATCCCTAAATCCCTAAATTTCCTAGAATTCAATTGATGATTTGAATGGTATTGTGGTTGGATAATTTGTTGATGTTTATTTGCTTTAAATTGATTGATGTTTATTTGACATAAATTATGGTTAAATTTAGTGATGTTAAATTGATTTATGTTTATTTGGTATATATTATAGTTGAATTGATTAATGATTATTTGGTATAGATGATGGTTAAATTTAGTTATGTTAAATTGATTTATGTTTATTTGGTATACATTATAACTAGATTGAGTTATACTAAATTGATTTATGTTTATTGGTATAGATTATGTTTAAAATTAATTTATGTAAGAGTTATAGACTTAGTAAGTTCCTAAGACATTGTATCATTCAATTACACAGTTATGGAACGCTTCTTTAAGAGATTGCGTCCAGAGTCTTCTTTGGATAATGCGGGTAGTTCGACTCCATCTTCAACCTCAAGTAATCCGATTAATTCAACTTAGTCTTCACCTTCAAGTATTCCGAATACTGTTAGTAGTTCTAGTAATCCGGTGGGTAGTTCAAGCAATCCGGTGGGTAGTTCAAGTACGGCCATTGAGTTGAATGAAATATTGGCTAATCTTCCTATAGACCCCGGACTTAGACCTCCAATGATTTCTTATAATATGAACTTTCGAGAAGAAATCCGAAGAGCTTATTTACAAAGGGGTCCTTGCCAACCTAATGATGAGAAAGAAATGCCTACCACATTGATGGGGAAGGATAATCGGCGTTTTGGGATTAAATGGTATAATGAATTTAGTTGGTTGGAGTATAGTAAAGTTAAAGATTCTGCATTTTGCTTTCCATGTTATCTTTTCAAGTGCGACTTTGATCAATCGGGAATGCTAGGGAATGATGCTTTCACTTCGATGGGCTTTAAAAATTGGGCAAAGGGACCATGAAAATTTAGGGAACATGTTGGGAAAGTTGGAAGTCTTCACAACAAAGCCACAGAACATTGCCTAGATTTAATGAATGGGAAGCAACACATTGAAACCCTTGTGATAAAAGGGACAAATCAAGATGCTATTAATTATCGCACTTTATTGACTGCCGCACTTGATTGCACTAGATGGTTGTTGAAACAAGGTCTTGCTTTTCGTGGCAATGATGAAAGTGTGATGTCTAGCAATAAGGGGAATTATTTGGAGTTGATGCAATTTCTTGCCGATCATGTGGATAAAGTTCGTGCCGTTGTGCTTGAAAATGCTAAAGGAAATCTTAAGTATACTTCCCCTCAAATTCAAAAAGAGATTGCCAATGCTTGTGCCATTGAAGTCGTTAATGCAATCATAAAAGATATGAATGGTACATTTTTTTCTTTGTTGGTTGATGAATCGAGGGATGTTTCCATTAAAGAGCAAATGGCGGTGGTGTTGCGGTATGTGAATAAAAAGGGGAAAGTAATTGAAAGATTTGTGGGTGTGGAATATGTGTCCGAGACCTCTAGTAGCACATTAAGAGAAGCCATTACTAGATTGATGGACAAACTTAATTTGAGCATGGAAAATCTAAGGGGACAAGGGTATGATGGAGCTAGTAACATGAGAGGTCATCTCAATGGTCTTAAGACAATTATTCAACAGGATTTTCCTCAAGCATATTATGTCCATTGTTTTGCACATCAACTTCAACTAGCACTTATAACCGTGGCAAAGGGAAATGAGAACATAGCCACCTTCTTCACCACTTGTAATAGTTTGGTTAATATTGTTGGAGCATCGTGTAAGCGCCGTGATGCACTTAGAGAGGGACACCAAGAAGTTATTAAGAGAAGTCTTGAAATTGGTGAATTGAAAACAGGGCGAGGATTAAACCAAGAAATGAATCTCACTCGTCCTTGTGATACACGTTGGAGTTCTAATTATGATACTTTGTCTAGTATTCAGTGTTTGTTTCCTACTGTGATTGGTGTGCTTGAATGGATTGTTGAAGATCGCAATCCGGATAATCTAGGTGAAGCAAATAGGTTACTCAATGAAATATCAACTTTTGACTTTGTGTTTCACCTATATTTCATGAGACTTGTATTGGGTATCACAAATGACTTGTCAAAAGCACTACAAAGGAAAGATCAAGACATTGTGAATGCAATGAGATTGGTCGGAATATGCAAGGAAAGGCTACAAAGCATGAGACATGAAGGTTTTGATAACTTGATTGATGAAGTATCAACTTTTTGTCGGTTGCATGAAATTGATGTTCCTAGTATGGATGATTTATTTTATAAAGGAAGAGGGCGTCGTCGAGGTCAACAACTTTCAAACCTTCATCATTATCGGGTGGATCTCTTCTTTCATGTAATTGACCAACAAAGATTGGAGTTGGATAATCGCTTCAATGAGCAAAACACGGAGTTGCTTTTATGTATGGCATGCTTGAGCCCTGCAATGAAATTTGCATACTTTGACAAAGTAAAAGTTTTTCAATTTGCTACATTTTATCCTCAAGAATTCAAAGAGAGGGAGCTTTTGATGCTTGAAGATCAACTTGATATTTATATTGCTGATGTGAAGAAAAGTTATGAATTTTCATCATTGACAACCATTAGTGAGCTTGCAGAGAATTTGGTGAGCACGGGGAGGAGTCGAGTATACAATTATGTGTATTTGCTTATTACATTGGCTTTGGTTTTACCGGTTGCAACTGCTTCAGTGGAAAGAGCATTTTCTGCTATGAATGTTGTGAAAACACCATTGCGCAACAAAATGGGAAATCAGTGGTTGAACGATAGCTTGGTTGTTTACATTGAGAGAGATGTTTTTGCTTCTATTAGTAATGAACTCATTATGCGACGTTTTCATGATATGAGAAACCGCAAGCAACCACTTTTGTAATTTTATTTCATGCCTTTAATGTTCTTAATGACATTTGTACTAATGAAATTTGTATTATTTAAATTTTATGGTATTTAGATCTTTTAATTTTTTTTTGGAACACTTATGCTTTTAAGTTCCGCTCCCCCGCCCCAACAATCCTGGATCCGTCCCTGTGTGTACACATCACTGCTGAAGACTTATGGTGTTCTTGTGGTGGTGGGAGCCCCAAGTGAGATCAGACTCCGTTAAGCTTAATTATGGGTAATTTTAACAATTTCGATAATCACCTTTGAGCACTAATGAAGCAAGTTTTTTATTGCTAGGCTAAAACACTGCTGGCATATTGATGACTAGATGCAATATTAATATTGTTCTAAATTTTGTTAGGTGGAAAGACGATTTCCGGGAGTGCAGTAGGCGGTACAAAGCAGACGCAGGAAATGCTAGACTTCTGTGCTGCTCACAAGATCTATCCAAACATAGAGATAGTTCCGATTCATAATGTAAATGAAGCTCTTGAGAGGCTGATCAAGAGGGATGTGAAGTACCGTTTTGTGATTGATATCGAAAACTCCCTGAAATGAGTAGATCTAGAAGAAGTGAGATGAAGCAGGCATTGAACTATATGCTGCAAGTGAAGGGTATACATATAGATTTTCATACTTTTTTTTTTTGATCAAAGAAATGATATATTGATTACTGTTGGCACAATAAACAAAAGAGTACAACGAAACCGGATTCTCGATAAAATCGAGCAACCCATACCCCCAAAGGAAAGAAACCCACGTAAATCAACAAGAAAGGGCAGATGAAAGCAAACCATATAAAAGAAAAGAGCAAAACAAAACCAAAGGACAGAGCACACCCCAAAAAAAGACAAGGGACCGGTAACGGTCAGCTGAAGCCCGCCGGCACCCAACAAGAACACAAGAAGCGAGGAAAAGAACCAAAAAAAAAAAAAAAAAAAAAAAAAAAAAAGAGGACAGAAGAAAAAAAGAAAAAAAAAAACACCACCACCCCCCCCCGCAGAGCCGTTCCATACAAATTTAAGGCCCTGTCCGACAACACAACTTGGGCCCTTTTTTCTAATACAAATTACCTTCCAAGAAATGTGTTATTTTCCTTCAAAAATCAAAAACTATGTTTATTGATAAGTATGCATAAATACACAAAGAAATCTGTTATTTTCCTTCATGCCCTAGGTTTTCCACATATTCAATATTTTCATCTACATTTTGTGGCTCTTTAATTATGAATTTATCAAGAGCTCCCTTTTGGGATTGACATAATTCTTCAACTCTTTCCCTTTTTTTTCGTTTCTCATGTCCATATGGTTGTTTTCTAGGAAGCATCTTTGTTACAAGACCATACACATTCAGCAATAATAACAATAGAACCTGGTTTTAAAGCCTTCGAGAAGTTCAGAATTCTTGATCTCCTAGCCTTCCTAAAAGGCTACACTATCAGGAACAAGTGCACCTTCTCGGTACCTGAATTGAGAGCCTTAGAATTAGACACATACAAAGCTCACAATCTACATAAATCTCAAGTGAAACTCCAAAAATTTGAAATTCAAGTAGGTAGAATAGAGTGCAATACCTGAAACCAAGATCTTCTTCTGTGGGAACTGAAGCTTTTGTACGGCCTATTGTGAAAATTCCCAAGTCAGTTGTCTTCATTCAAAAGAGATTCTAATAGCTTTGCACGGCCTATTGTGAAAAATCCATCCAAGATTAAGCTCTGTAATCTAGATGGTTGAAACCCCTCTTCAAACTTTTAAATTTAATTCCAACTTAGATGCAATTGTAACTCGGTAGCAGAGAGAGAAAGGGATGAGAGAAGGAGGAAGAGCCGTTCGCAAGGAGAAAAAAATGGCGAAGAATTGAAGAGCCCTGAAGAGAAAATGAGCGAACAATAAGAGGGAGAGAAAGAGTCGGTGTTCTGATCAAGGAGGAAGAGTGTTGGAGACGCCTCCTATCTGACAACATGACACTTTCCATTATTAAAAAAGCCAAAAATTTTCACTTTGTATTATTAAAAGGGCCCAAAAATTTTCAGATTTGTTTGATATTGGGCTGCTAAGTTAATATGGGTTACTAACTAACATTTTTTTTGAGGCCCCATTATTGGCAGGGCCCTGTCCGGTCGGACAGGTCGCACGGCCCATGGGCCGGCCCTGACCCTATGCACTTAAACCTAAAACAAGCAACCCAAACTGAAAAACAAGAAACCCAGGCCCAAAATAAAGCCCAAGTCAACACTACAATACAAAACCCTACTCCAAAAGGAGTGGTCTTCAGCCGCTGCATCCAAATCACCGCAACCATCGTCGGACCAGCCCGCGAGCATAGATCTGATGGCGGAAGGAGAGGCGGAGACGACGTTGAAGACGAAGTCACGGCCCCAAATCGATGGCAGAGAGGGGGATGCTGGAGGTGGAGGTGGATGGACTCAGACGTCGAGATCTGGGCGGTGGAGAAACGAAGGGACGTCGAGATTGGGACAGCGGCGGAGGTGGGGGAGCTCTGCCATGGACAGGAGGCAACCAGACGGGCTCTCAAAGAGAGAAAACTGTCTCTCACGAGGAGAGGGATAAAGCTCTCCAAGGGGGGAGAGATCAATGGCACCTTTCAAAAAACATCACCTGTCAACTTTTCACCTGTGTCAACTCTTCACCTATGATGGCCGGCCGACCCCAAGCCAAAGCAAGGGGCCGGCGGCTGTGGACTAGCTTTAGAGCACTCTCTAGGGTTCGAGAGAGAGAGGCCCTTTTTTTTGACTACGGTAGATTTTCATATTGTTAGGCTTAACTGATCGTTTTTGAGTGAAAGTAATTGGTTTCTCCAGTATGTTGTGTTTCAGCTACATGTTAAATTAAGGGCAAATTACAATTTAGTACCCTGTGGTTTGGGTCAAATACCAATTTGATACCCGTGGTTTTTTTTTTTTTTCATTTTAGTACCCTGTGCTTTCAAAAGATTTCAATTGTGTTCTGCCGTTAGTTTTAGGGTTAAAATGAACTGATGTTGAAGGGCATATAGGTCTTTTTAGTTAATGAAAAAAAACCCACCACCCCCGGCTTACGGTGGCTGAGCCCGATAATCTCGTTCAGCCGTGAGTTCAGCGAGGAAGACGGGTCGAAGCTCGCCGGCGAGAAGGTCCAGTCTCCGGCGCCGGCGAAGAACCACCCGGACGGTCCAGATCCGGGGATCTCCTGCAATTCCGGATTGAACATTATGCACTCAAATCTCAGCAATACGGAATTCAACATCAATCACGCAACTCTCAACAATACACAATTCAACATTAAATACCCGAATCTCAACAACACCGAATTTGGCAGATCCAAACCCGAAATTCAACATTAAATACCAGGTCAAAAATGGCAGATCCAAACCCGAAATTCTATCCTCGTTTTCGGATTCGTGCGTGCAGTGAGAACCTCCTGAGTTCGTGGGGAATGTGGGGGACGATGACGCATCCGAGGAGGCGCCGTCGAGCGGCGCTGCAAAGCCTGTTAACGCGACGCCGTCGTCCGAGATCCAGGAAAAGGCGTCCGAGCAATCCGAGATCCCATCCCCGACGAATTTGAAGAAGCCGGCCGAGCAATCAAAGGAGCTGGCAACCGGCGGCGCCGCTGAGACTTCGCCGGCGAAGTGGAAGCCGGACTTCCTGCATTTGCTCGAGTCCAGCCCGATGGTGCTTGTCGTCGACTCTGCTAAGTTGAGATTTAATGTTGAATCCGGAATTGCAGGAGATCCCCGGATCTGGACCGTCCGGGTGGTTCTTCGCCGGCGCCGGAGACTGGACCTTCCCGCCGGCGAGCTTCGACCCGTCTTCCTCACTGAACTCGCGGCTGAACGAGATTATCGGGCTCAGTCACCGTAAGCCGGGTACAAAAATGGTGGTGGGTTTTTTTTCATTAACTAAAAAGACCTATATGCCCTTCAACATCAGTTCATTTTAACCCTAAAACTAACGGCAGAACACAATTGAAATCTTTTGAAAGCACAGGGTACTAAAATGAAAAAAAAAAAACCACAGGTATCAAATTGGTATTTGACCCAAACCACAGGGTACTAAATTGTGCCCTTAAATTAATGAATAAAGAACCAAACTTTGTTAATAAAGATAGTGAATAAACACTTAATTCTGAATTCTTTTCCTCCTTTCAAAAAAGAAGATGTGTTACGATTGTAAAATTTACAATTAACTCAGGATGGACTAGCTCAGTAAATTCACACACGTGTGAAGTCTAACGAATGACACATGCTCCACATTACTCTCTTAAGTCCACATTGCCTTAGGCTGAAAATTTTCACACGATGAGGGATATGTGCAGTTGTGATTAATTAGCTCACTCAGGCCTAGGGATGGCAAAAATCTCCACGGGTATGGGTACCCGTGGGTATTCGCCCCTGATGGAGCGGGTATGGAGGCGGGTATGGAGATTTTTAAAATCCCCATGACGGGTATGGGGCGGGTATGGTATTACTAGTCTCCAACCCGAACCCGATTATATATATGTATAATAATTATATAAACTTTTAGAAATCACCCCAACTTAAATGAAGCTATAACCCTAACAATTTATAAACAATTATTAATAGATTATAATTATTTATAGAACTTTATTATTAATATTGTCCTTATTTTTTTTATACGGGGCGGGTATGGAGGTGGGTATGGAGATACTAATCTCCATGGAGGCGGGTATGGGGATACCCGATTAAAAATTAATGGGTATGGAGGCGGGTATGGAGATTAAAATCATAAATGGGTATGAGTATGGAGATAGTACTACCCTGACCCGACCCGACCCATTGCCATGACGGTGAGTGTGTGTGATGCTAAGTCAAATTATTTGAGTTTTATTTGTATAGCACTCATGTCACATGAGTTCTATACTTATATGGTCAAATTCTTTTAAGTTTATATAATTGCTTTAATTAGTAGGTTTCATGTACTCTTCAATATTATTTACCTCCATTACTATAACCATCATATTCAAGAATTTCATGTATGAAACTCACAAATTAAAATCATGAGTATAACACTTAAAATTTTCAATCGACTGTTTAAATGTGATATTTATACCTAAGTTGAACACTCAAATTTGCTGACTCACCATGGAACCACTCCCTACACTCCAATAAATTGTATGATATTGTGCCACTTTCGATTAGAAAATACTAAGTCAAATTGGGAGTGACAAAAGCATGACTCTCTTGACCAAAAAAAAAAGCATAACTCTTTTTCTTTCTCATGACAAAAAGAAACATTGTTTTTTCTTGGAACAGTGGAGCATAGAAGCAAGTCACTCTCATCAATCATGAAACTTTAATTTCTTTAATTACTTCTTTCATCGGAATTGCAAGTCGTCATCACTGCGTAGGTCGTTTGGAAGTCTCACGATTGTCCTTCCGTCTTCTTCGTCACTCCACTATTCTACATGTTACATATATACACAATTTTTCCCGTCTAAAACCCCAACTCAAAAGCCAGATAGCAAAAATTTGTAACACCTAACTTTGCTCTGTCGGACTTCTGCGGACATATGGCTTACATTGTAGTGGTTCTGGTCCAACTTGGAAATTTTCATCTGGGTTTCCCACAGTAACAACTTCTCGGATTCAATTTGCACATGGGGCAGATTATCTTCTTGTTTATCTGCCAATAAGGAATCAATTGCAGAAGAAACGAATGTTCCTTCCGCGGGGTTTTCTGACATCAAGAGACCCTGTGTCATTTTACTTCCTGATGATGACAGCTGAGACAGTGAAGACGTTGCTCCAGTTGGCTTACCAAAGTTGTCTAGCGAAACAGTCACAGAGTCAGTATGCATATCCTTGCTGCCTGCTGCCAAAATTGCATCTAATGTGGGAGACAATCTTCCATAATCATACTTATGTGGGTTTTCTCCTATAATGCTCATGTCATTTGAGTCTTCACCGTTTCTGACCTTAACAACAGACGGTGAAGATTGAAGAATAAGCATTTTTGGTTTCGTTAGAGACATGAGGCTTCCAGAATCAGTTGGGTTTGTGTTCTTGGTAGGCGTCTTCTCTTCAGAGGCAAGGCTACCTGCCGTTGGGGTTCTGAAATCCCCTCCAGAATCTGACCTTGCTAGACTTCGGTAATGCATTGAAAATGCGGTAGTATCCAATGTAGCTTCATGCATATCTTCAGAGGCTGCTGAATCCGATAGCCATCCCGGTCTAATGAAATCGGCCGATACAGGCCCAAAGAAGCTATCTTCTGCAACAACCAAAAAAAGACATCATATAAAGAGCAAGAGAATTTCAGCTCGGACACATGAAACATTCACTTTCAAGGACACAATAGAAAACAACTAAAGTGTTGCTAGTAGAGTGTAGATAATTTGCCATACATATATCATCAAGCGCCACATAAACAATTAATCCACAAATTGAAAAGCCTTTCACTTGGGTAATCACCTATCTCAGTGAAATTACTACATAAGCAAACAACAAGCTCACAGATACCGCTATCAAATCGATATACATACACCCTATTTTGAGTGAATTACACATAAAATTAAGCAATAATAATCAAGATTCGGAAAATGAGAAACGATGAATAGCTCACCCTCATTGGATGTAGCAGAGCCCGGAGCACTACTTCCAGGAGAGGGCGTTCCAATGGGCATAAAGAACGACTTCCGCTGATCATCTTCTTCATCCCCGTCGTCATCGTTGGAATCTTTCAAATCGCTGCCGTCGGCGCCCAATTCCCTGAAGAACCCGAAGACCGGTCCTTGGTAGAGGTGGCGAGTTGGGGTTTGGGGTCTGGAGGAGTGTCGTAGTCGTCGTGGGGCCTGAAGACGTGGACGGAGGTGATCTCGGTGTCGGCGAAGCTGAAGCGGCGCGAGCGCTTCTCCTTGATTCTTAGGGCGACGGTTTCCGGCGAGTTCTCGGAGTTGCAGGGGTCGTCGGCGACCTTGGCGGACATCGGAAATGGCGGGACTGAAGGCTGGGGATTGGGGGATTAGGGGAATTAGGGTTTGCAGGGAGGACTGGGGGTGTCAGTCATTGGGCGGGAGATGGAAGAGAGAGTGTGGAGGGAAATTATTTTCAATATGGACTTTTAAAAGTGTTTAATTTAATCAACGACGGGTCGTTATAGTTTTGGACTTAAAACACTTTTGTCATAATTTGTGTGGAAGATTTTATGATGGGATTTTATCATGAATGATGTTTGAATTTTCACTAACCGGACTTCATAGTGTCTGAACTTTAAAAGTGATAAATTTGGTAGCCAGACTTTCAAAAATCGGACTTCGTGAAGCCCACCACAGGGACATTCAGTGATAATTGGCCAAAAGAGTAATGTGGAGCACGTGTCATTTGTTAGACTGCACACGTGTGCATCCTGAGCGCATTTACATTTGTAACACATCTTCTTTAGAGGAAAAGAATTAAGAATTAAGTCTGGTTCTTTATTCATTATCTTAACATGTAGCTGAAACACAACATATTGGAGAAACCAATTGCTTTCACACATAAACGATCAATTAAGCCTATTACAATATGAAAATCTATATGTATACCCTTCACTTGCAGCATATAGTTCAATGCCATGCTTCATCTCACTTATTCTAGATCTACTCATTTCAGGGAGTTTTCGATATCAATCACAAAACGGTACTTCACATCCTTCTTGATCAGCCTCTCAAGAGCTTCGTTTACGTTCTGAATCGGAACTATCTCTATGTTTGGATAGATTTTGTGAGCAGCACAGAAGTCTAGCATTTCCTGCGTCTGCTTTGTACCGCCTACTGCACTCCCGGAAATCGTCTTTCCACCTGAAAAAATTAAGAACAATATTGCATCTAGTCATCAATATGCCAGCAGTGTTTTTTAGCCTAGCAATAAAAAACATGCTTTACTAATGCTCAAATGTGATTATCGAAATTGTTAAAATTACCCATAATTAAGCTCATCGGACTCAATTTGATCTCACTTGGGGCTCCCACCACCACAAGAACACCACAAGTCTTCAGCAGTGACGTGTACACATCAAATGGATGATTCCAGATGCTGTGTCAATTATAAAGTCTAGTGGCCTGCATTTTTTTCCAAAAGTTAAGACGATGGATTGAAAATTCGAACATGCTTCCGTTACCAATGTTGGAAAAGCGTATGCATTCTTACCGTCATCTGCTGTTGGTCAGATGAGATCACAAAATTGTCTACACCAAGCAGAGTCAGAGCTTCCTCTTTCTTTGATGTGCTTGTGCTGAAAACTGTCACATTTAGTCCAAACGCCTTCCCAAACTTCACTGCCAAGTGACCAAGACCACCAAGGCCAATCACGCCTAGTGATTTACCGGCCTGGTTCATCTTGTGGCCGATCATGGGACTATAGACAGTAATGCCAGCACAAAGTTTTCTGCCAAGCTCCCTTTTCACAGAAAACTTCCATGCCATCACCACAATAGTCACAATCTCTACATGAATTCACATAAGTCCCCACTCCAACATGGTCACCGACTTTGAAGCGCTTCACATTAGGACCAACCGCTTGCACAATGCCAGCAATTTCGTGTCTGTTGTTGCACAATCGATTGTAAATAGGTCAGTTGAAGAAAATGCAAGAGTTTATCATTGACCACATAGTAATCACTAGACATACCCTGGCACCATAGGGTACTTTGCACTTCCACCATAGTTCCTTGGCAAAAGCACATCTGCATAACAGATTCCACAGTGTGTGATCACTACAAAAAAAAGGCTCTTAGGAAACAAATGTTTTTTTGTGCTTTTTGACTTAAAGGACACTATTATTTGTGCCCTATAGTCATTGGGCACAGTGTAACCACAAATCCTTGAAAGGTGCTCTCTACGGGCGTGCCCAATAACAGAGAGCACGATTTTCACTTTTGTGCCATGATTATTAGACACAAAAGAGAAGCATTTTGTGTCCAAGTT
Source organism: Spiraea crenata (assembly GCA_033992175.1). Lineage (NCBI taxonomy): Eukaryota > Viridiplantae > Streptophyta > Magnoliopsida > Rosales > Rosaceae > Spiraea > Spiraea crenata. The sequence continues at coordinate 1,884,296 of JAVBHV010000019.1, forward strand.
CTGACAAGAATCTTTAACATTCAAGCTTGACACGTGGTTTAATGTATAAGCACAAAAGAAGTAATTGTGCCCTTTGTGTAGTATTTTATACAAAAAAAAATATTAAAAAATAATAATGAAAATACACAACATATTCCAAACAATTAATTTGTATTCCTTTTGTTAGTATACAACAAAAGTCAGTATGTATTCTCCTAATTTGCAATACAACCCAATAAAATTTGCACCAGAGTCCTTCGTTTCCCAATCTTGTTCCTTCATCTCTGCTTCATCTTCATCTGCATCAAGAAACTGGGCAGAAACACCACCTTCATGAACTTTCTTCTGCAATTCAAAACAAATCTCATCTCAAAACCAATCACAACTAGACTGAACGTAAGCAACCCAAAATCTCTTCCGTAAAAAAAACTGAAAACAGAGATGGTATGCAAATTCAATTTCAAGGTAACATAAATAAATCAAATAATTTGGGATAAATACTGAACATTGGAATTATTAGAACAAAAATAGGCTTTCAGTGGCCTTAATTGCCCACTAGTTTTCTTGAATATAACTTGACGGTACAGTGTTGTGATTTGGTAAAAGCAATCGAAGCAAAAGCTATTTGCTTCGGAAGAGGCTTCATCAATCCTAGATTTGAATTCGGAAAACTACATATGCGAAGATCACAAAACATTATCCAAACACGAATCCAATGTCGGTAGCATGAAATGATCAATTCGCGCATATAAGTGACATATTAATCACAAATTCACCATACCTAACAAGTATCTATCATCAAAATCTAACAGAAAAAAAAAAACACATAAACAATGGGCGAACCTCAACAAATAAATTTTCATAAAATCATGAACAATCAAACAAACAGATCAAGAAACGAATCAGCCACAACGAAATTAAACAAGCTCAATACTCCAAAATCGGAATCAAATATACAAATGCAGCCAAATGAAGCAAGAAATCATAAACCAAAGAACAAAATCCGAACGAAGAACACCGAAAATCAAACAGAAGAATTGAAATTTCGAGCACATTGTGATAAAATCGGATCGAAACGGCGAGAGAGGAGAGATTCACCTTTTTCGAAACCCTAGAATATGCGTTTGGATGAGAGATTCACATCTGCAAAAGGGAAAGCAAGAGGTTAGTAGAGGCTTACCCTATGTTTGGATGTGGAAATTTTTAATTACTAGGAATTGTAAATTGATGGGGTTTAAATCCCTATCAATTAAAATTCTGTCAATTGTGAATTCTCTTGTTTGGATGAGGAAATTTCTAATTGCTAAGAATTTGCAAAATGACAAAAATTGTAAATTCAATTGTTTGGATACATTTGAGTTTATGAGAAATTCAAACCTTATTCAAATCCAACAAAATTTCAACTTAACAAATAAAAGGTGAATTAATCAAGGATCAATGATGCCTCGCTGCACTTGATAATCATGAAACATCTTCAATGCCAATTCATCCCGAAAGTTTGTCCATTGATCAGTAGCTTGAATACATGTAATCCTTTCTTGCGAATTACTTGCGCTTGCCTCCATAGTTGACTGGCTAGCTATCTCATTGTCCACATAAGCTAGAAATCGCAACTCTTGATCCTCTAAAGCATGATCATCAACTTCCTCTAAAGTATCCATCCTGTTATTAGCACAATTACATAAGCACCAACACATTGAATCACATGATTTGCTATTTGTAAACTTTAATTTTAACACAATACTAAGCAATAATGGTTTAAAAAAAAAAAAGCAATGAACACAAGAAAGAAGGACGCTATGTAATACCAAACATTGTACCTACTGTCCCACTGCCAACCCCAGCATAACTATAACCATTAGATAAGCTAAACAACTACATTTATATAATTATATTATTATTATTACATGTGCTTCCTCTGTGACACGGTGGGAGAAGTGCTCACCCAATTAAATATCATATTTGGCTTTTGTCCATTGCATATATACAACTAATATAAAAGAAGATCTCGGACCTTTTTCCAACCCAATCTGTCTTCTTCTACCTCAGAAACCAAGCCAGTCTTCATCGTCTCTGTAAACCCGAAAAAACCCAGAAAAAATGAACATCATCCCCATCTCCTCTGTGACTCAGAAAAAACCAAAAAAACACATACATATTCATCACAATTCCAGAATAACCAACATATATCTACCGAAAATTATCCAACAAAAAATAGAGATTGAATCTAACCTTGAAATTTAAGTTTAGGGATGCGCCGCTGTGAAGATAAGGACCTGAAACTCCCACTTGCAAATTTATAAGGGAGTTTTGGCGCGGTCGACAAATACTAGGCAGGTTTTGGCGCTCGAAAACTTTGGCTCGGAAATTTTTTTTTTCCGCGCTCGCGAGATTTGTCAAATTCCAACCCTTTTGGCGGAATTTGCAACCCCGGGAAATGCCTCTCCAATTTCCGCGACTTATCCGGAAAGAAATCCCAAATTTCCAAGTATTATCATCCAAACACATCAATTTGTGATTTCCCCTCCTCAATTCCCGAGTTCCAGCAAATTCCCGGGATTTTGGCCCCTATCCAAACACAGCATTAGGGAAAAGGAAGAGAAGAGAAGAAACTAGATGTGGTAGATGGAATTTCAAATGACAAAAGGAGAGAGGAAAGTACGTGGGGCGGCCGGTGTGTGTGGTGTGGCCTAGGTCAAAACTTAGAACTAGGATTTTATATGAGGGGACACCATGGGAATTAAAAAAAAGTTAATATTTATCTTTTTATAAAAAAAATAGCTCATTTTCTTTGATCAAGGAAAATTTAAAGGGCTTCTACCCAAAAACTACTATCACACTTTTATTATGCCCAAAAACACTACCACAATAAAATTATTACAAAATACTACTACTTTCCCAAAAATACACTAAAAAGCCCACTACAACTCACGCGAGCGTGAGACTCACGCACACCTCCGCCTCCGTCGCCAAAAAACGTGAAAATGTTTCTGCCTCGATCTCTCTCTACAGTGGGTTAGGGGTTACAATCTTCATGTCTATGAAAAGAGGGCGACGAGACGAATCCAACCCAATTGATTTCGTGTCAAACAGAGTTCGGATGAGAAAGTTATGGGTAAAAGAGTGTTTTGAAGTTTGTGGGGAAGGAGGACTGCCATGTTCTCTCTCTACAGTGGGTCTGGGGTTACAATCTTGGTGTCTATGGAAAGATGGCGATGAGACGAATCCAACCCAATTGATTTCGTGTCAAACGAAGTCCGGATGAGAAAGTTATGAGTGAAAGAGTGTTTTGAAGTTTGTGGGGAAGGAGGACTTCCTTCAAAATGAAGGAAGTGTTCCTTCAAAATGAAGGACAACTTCCTTCAATGAAGGAGGACTTCCTTCAATGAAGGAGGACTTCCTTCAAAATGAAGGAAGTCCTGCAAAATTAAGGAAGTGTTTCTACAAAATGAAGGAGGACTTCATTCAAAATGAAGGAGGATTTCATTCAAAATGAAGGAGGACTTCCATCAATGAAGGAGGATTTCCTTCAAAATCTGAAGGATGTGATCCTTCAAAAATCTGAAGGACATGTTCCTGCAGATCTGAAGGATCACTTCCTTCAAATTGAAGGATGTGCTCCTTCAAATTGAAAGAAGTGATCCTTCAAATTAAAGGAAGTGCTCCTTCAAAAATCTAAAGGACAGTTTCCTGCAGATCTGAAGGAGCACTTCCTTCAAATTGAAGGATGTGCTCCTTCAAATTGAAGGATGTGATCCTTAAAATTGAAGGAAGTGCTCCTCAAACTATTCTTTCTCCTCAAACTGAAGGATGTACTCCTTCAAACTGAAGGATGTGCTCCTTCAAACTGAAGGATGTCTTCCTTCCTTTAACTACCGTACTTCAAATTCCCAGAAACTGGACTTTGATAGAGGTGTTTCTTCAAACTGAAGGATGTACTCCTTCAAACTGAAGGATGTACTCCTTCAAACTGAAGGATGTCTTCCTTCCTTCAACTATTGTACTTTAAATTCCCATAAACTGAACTTTGATGGAGGTGTTCCTTCAAACTGAAGGATGTGCTCCTTCAATTTGAAGGAAGTGTTCTTTCAATTTCAAGGAAGTCCTTCAAAATGAAGGAGAAAGAATAGTTGTGTTGACTCACCATCAATTCATATTATTTTTTATATCAATCTTCATCTAAACAACCCAACAAAGCTTTCTAGACTAGTTTCAAAGATTACCTTGGCCGGAAACTCACCGGAAAGTTTCAACCAATATGTGAGGCTCTCCGGCGATGATCCGCTCGAAACTAAGGCTCAATGTTGGTTGGGCTGTGTCTAGAATGATGAGAGGATGAAGTTTTTGGTGGTGGTTTGTCCCATTTGTCGCCGGAATCGGAGAATCTCGCCGGAAAACGTGAAGACGTTGCTGCTCTGTTCTCTCTCTACAGTGGGTCTGGGGTAACAATCTTGGTGTTTATGGAAAGAGGGCGACGAGACGAATCCAACCCAATTGATTTCGTGTCAAACGGAGTTCAGATGAGAAAGTTATGGGTAAAAAAGTGTTTTGAACTTTGTAGGGAGATTTCTAGCGTGGATGAAGAGATTGAGCGTATTTTGCAGCGCGCGTGAAGTTAAAAGTTGTTATTAAAGTGTACAATCCAATTATAAATCAACATGTGTCAAAGTAGTAGTATATTGTAATGTTTAAAGTGTAGTAGTGTTTTTGGGTATTTTGATCTTCAAGTAGTATCAAAATGTAATTTTTCAATTTAAATTGAGTTTTGTTGTTTGACAAAATTCGGTAGGGGGGTTAATAATAGGACGAAAAGGAGGAGGGAAAAAACATTTTATGATTTCAAACATGGAGTTGTCAGAAAATGCATTGGGGCTGTCAAACAAAGACACAATAGCTTCTATTGTGCCCAATGTAAAACAATAGACACAAAAGTTTGTGTCTTCTTAGATTAAACAATTATTTTCTTTGACAGCTTATCAGAAGAAAAGTTATCTCAATAAATTAGGCACGTTTTTCGTGTCCAATGTACATATTCGTGTTCTTTGTGAATTTCATGGACACAAATACTTGTGTCTACTTATAAAAGGGCACAAATACAACTGATTTGTGGGTTACAGTAATAAAAAGGCACAAAAACAATACTTGTGCCCTTAAGTTCGTAGCTACTGAGGGTTTTTTTTGTAGTGTGATCTTCAGAGAAACATCATCATCTTGAAGATCCCTGAATCAATTTGCTCAGAGACGGTGTTAAAACTGTCATGAATCATCACATGTTGAGATTCACTGCTAACTCTACTAGCTGCCAAACATCGCACGAGATATTGCGATCACAAGCACAAAAAACTGTTTCCGGTAGGGCTGGGCTCGGTCCGGGTCGGTCGGGAGTGACCCCAAACCCGAGTCCCGGACCGAATGAACGGGTATCAGAAAAATGAGGAGAAGAACCGCATCGGATTTGCCGGGTTCCCGAGATTCGGGTACCCGGATATTCGGGATCGGGACGGGTCGGGACCGGTATTTACCGGAATTTTCAACATCGTTCCCCGATCCGAATTTTCAACACCCTGTCCAACAGCTCACTGCGGATCCAATTCAACAAATTCCAACAATTTCAAAATAATTCAACAAATTCCAACAATTTCATAATCAAATCCAAAATTAATCAACACAAAAACCCAGGTTTGCCGTTTCATAATCTCGTGGAGATCGAACGAAATCAGGCCGATCTGATCCAGATCGTAGAGATGGAACGCGTCGTGAAGTTCCCTGGTGGATCCGCCGCCGTTGAGAGAGAGGAGGGAGGATGGCGGCGGAGATGGGTCGGCAAGAACCCGTGGAGATCGGCCTCTCTCCCAGCAACATCGTCGACGAGCCCATGGCCCACGTCGAACATCGCCGCCTAGTTCACCGTCCTCTTTTGGAGGTCCTGCATGCATACAAATTGATGAGGTGATGGGAGGACTGTATTTGGGTAGAGAGAAGAAATTGATGGAGGCGGGGAAGAGAGAAAAAGTTGATGGGAGTGCAAACGAAGCGATGGAGGCGGGGAAGAGAGAAGAAAAGTGAAAGGTAAAGTTATGGTTTTTTAAGGAAAAGTATATATATTATGTAATAAAATATTAAAATTACTTATAAAATTAAGGGCTTATACCCAAAAACTACTATTTCACCTTTATTATACCCAAAAACACTACCTCACTTTTTTTCTTACAATTTACTACTACTGTTACAATTTAATATCAAACCAAACTAACAAACCCACCCACAGCCGGTGTGAGTGACATTCACGCGCCCCACATCACACGCCCCTGCTTCTTGTCCGTCAAAATGAAGGATGTGGTCCGTCGCAATGAAGGATGTGGTCCTTCAAAATGAAGGATGTGGTCCTTCAAAATGAAGGATGTGTTCCTTCAACTCTGAAGGATGTGTTCCTTCAATCTGAAGGATGTTCCTTCAATCTGAAGGATGTTCCTTCAATCTGAAGGATGTGTTCCTTCAACTCTGAAGGATGTGTTCCTTCAACTCTGAAGGATGTTCCTTCAACTCTGAAGGATGTTCCTTCAATCTGAAGGATGTGTTCCTTCAACTCTGAAGGATGTGTTCCTTCAACTCTGAAGGATGTGTTCCTTCAACTCTGAATGATGTATTCCTTCAATCTGAAGAATGTGTTCCTTCAATCTGAAGGATGTGTTCCTTCAATTTAAAGGATGTGTTCCTTCAAAATGAAGGAACAACTGGTTCAAGGATGTGTTCCTTCAATTTGAAGGATGTGTTCCTTCAATTTGAAGGATGTGATCTTTCAAATTGAAGGAAGTGCTCCTTCAAAAATCCGAAGGACAGTTTCCTGCAGATCTGAATGAGCACTTCCTTCAAATTGAAGGATGTGCTCCTTCAAATTGAAGGATGTGATCCTTCAAATTGAAGGATGTCCTTCAAAATGAAGGAGAAAGAATAGCTGTGTTGATTCACCATCAGTTCATATGATTTTCCTATCAATCTTCATCTAAACAACCCAACAAAGATTTCTAGACTAGTTTCAAAGACTACCTTGGCCGGAAACTCGCCGGAAACTCACCGGAAAGTTTCAACCAATATGTGAGGCTCACCGGCGATGATCCGCTACAAAATAAAGCTCAATATTGGTTGGGCTGTATCTAGAATGATGAGAGGATAAAGTTTTGAGTGGTGGTTCGTCCCATTTGTCGCCGGAATCGGAGAATTTCGCCGGAAAATGTGAAGATGTTGCGGTTCTGATCTCTCTCTACAGTGGGTCTGGGGTTATAATCTTGGTGTCTATGGAAAGAGGGCGACGAGACGAATCCAACCCAATTGATTTCGTGTCAAACGGAGTCCGGATGAGAAAGTTATGGGTAAAAGAGTGTTTTGAAGTTTGTAGAGAGATTCTAGCATGAATTGCAGCGCGCGTGGAGTGAAAAGTTGTTATTAAAGTGTACAACCCAATTATAAATCAACATGTGTCAAAGTAGTAGTATATTGTAATGTTTAAAGTGTAGTAGTGTTTTTTGGTATTTTGATCTTCAAGTAGTATCAAAATGTAATTTTTCCTAAAATTAAAAACTCGGTCCTGTCCGGGTACCCGCCGGTTTTCCATTTTAGGAACCGGTCCCGACCCGATTTTGACCGGTTCGGTCCGGTTCGGTCCCGGTTTTGTTGACTTTTTAGTCAACCGGTATTTTTCGATGCCGGTTACGGTACGGTACCGGTACGGTCTGGGGTTTTCGGTCCAAATGCCCACCCCTAGTTTCCGGCACTCCAAATTTATCATTATACATTAATTACATACCTTCGGCCAAACTCGTAGCGCGAAAGAACTCCAGATTCATCTGTTGCAGCCCATCCCAAGCAGTTAGCAGCACCACTTTGCGAACTCATGATGATTGATGACAAAAAGATATGTTGCAAATTGTGCTCTGCGATGTATTTAATGTAGAATATGAAACGGGTAGAGAACCATTGACCATTCAACTTAGATATCTCCACGATGCACCATTGACCATTCAACGGGTAGAGAACCATTGACCATTGACCTATCAACGGGTAGAGAAAATAGAGCTTTTGGTAGCCTGCCAAGACAGATCAACTGTCAATTTATATGGGGTTCCGAATTTTCCGAATTTTCAGAAAAATTTGACAAGAGAACATTATCCATTTTACAAATGAACTTTCAGACAAACAAGAATGAGAATTATAAAATTGCTGCTCAAAATCGTATAATTTACAACAAAAAGAAGAATGTATCCTTCTATATCTTGCTCAAGCTCACCAGGTTCAGAATGTTTGTAACCTTGTACCGCATGGATTGAGCAAGAGAATTCAATTACAATAGAGTCCTTACATGATTCTAGTGAAAAGCCCTAGTTATCAAACTATCTTCAGCTACTATACAAGGGAAATTAGGGTCGCCTCACAAAATTGTAAGAATATGGACTATACACAATTCACATATAGTTATGTGACACTTAAAGATTGCTTAAGGATCAAGTAACATACTAATATGTATTATACTCAATCTCTAAAGACCTTAATGATGTAGGATTTGAGTCATTAAGTAGGAGAACACTTCCTATTAGATCAAGGTCTCTTATGGCCGGTTTTGGATGTTTAATTCTAGTACCAATAGGAGATTAGGGTACTTTAGTCTTTTATGGGAGGACTAATGCAACCCTAATCACCCCTATATAAGTACCAAGGTCCCTACACACTAGGTATCCGATTCCATTGAGTTCTAGCCCCATAGAGACCGGAATCAACCTCTTAGCTGTGTAGAAGACTCAGTACTATACCTCATTCATCATGACTTCATCACACAAAGGTTGGTTTATAATTATGTTCATGTTTAGCTTATGATAGTTGTGTTTGTGATCTCATAAGCATATTCAATTTATGTTTACAGTTGGTATCAGAGTCAACGTTTATGAGTTACAAATCAATTAAGTTGTTGTTTTAAAATTTGGATTGTGTTGCATGATTGAGCACAAAGAATTATGTATTAGGGTTCTAAGGTATGTGATTTTGTTTTAAAAAAAAATAAAAAATAAAAAAAAGTTACAAACGGATTCGGTTTAAGTTTTGCCGGTCAAGTTTTGACACAAATAAAGACACATATCGACCCGCGTGGAAACACGCGGATCTTTTTGACCCGAATGAAAAACGAAAACGAGTTAAGTGTGGTTTTAACAGCTATTTCCTTTTCTGGGCTAAAAATAGATTTGGGGCTTAGGGTTCATACTCGATTCACCATCAATCAGCACAATTGCTTGGTTTTTGGTCAAATTGACACTGGGTTTAAACATATATGCTAGTTTACGACATTTCCCATATTCGATTTTGGGTTAATTTTGTTTCCGCTGCGCTATGGAGCATACGTTTGGACGCCAGATAAGTTTTCGTGAAACTCTTATACAATCATTGAATTTATGTTTTCCAGCAATATATCATGCTAGAGCGTTCTTTCAGGGGGCGCGCATAGGTTGATAGAATAGGAAAACGATGGATGGTTGCCCTGAATAATATGCCATGTTAGATGATTGTTTGATGTTGAGTTTCTGGATTGGCGTGATTGATTTGTTTGTGTTTTCTGTTTACTTTCATGCTGAATTATTATGTATCCTGCTATTGAATAATAAAACAGAAAACATCTCCCGAAATTTATGTTAATTGTACTTGTAGATTTATTCTGCAGGTATAACAGAATGGATTCATGACTAAGAGCGAAGCTCAGTCATGAATGTGAGGATTCCATTCTGGGTTTTGATCTTGGATTAGTGAGGAGGTCTGTTATATCATTTTGCCTCAGCAAACTTATAACAGGTTACTCCTGCTTTTCATTAGGAATCAAGATCAGAACAAGCATTCTTGTTCAATTGGCTGGTTCTAACATGTCTCTATTTCAAGAGATCTTAGCTAACAGCTACAATTATGCAAGAATGGCATATAGTGGTTATAATTTGGTACACGTTCAGGTTCTATATCTGATTATCTTACCGAAAGGTGTTATCAGATACTGAACGCTGTGTACTGAATTATGTCCAGCTATGTGACTTAAGTGATATCTCATGTCTACTGTCTTAGGCTAGCTGAGATAAGATTATGCAGTTATGGGGTTAATTTAAGAACGCAAGAAAACAAAAGTCCTTGTTTGCTTGTTTGATTGTTTGCTAAGTAATTTAGAAATTCAGTTCCCATTAAGTTTTCCATTAAAACAAACACTTAGCAAACCTCCTTCTTATGTTTTCAGCTTTAAATCCAACATCACTCTCCTAACTGGTGCTGCCAATTTTAAGAGATGGAAGAGGGATGTCGAATTTGCACTAGCCTTAGACGAATTTGACATTGCTTTTAACCATCCACAACCCCCAAAACCCACTGCCGCATCCACAAAAGCTGAGAAGACTGCGCGCAAGGAGTGGACAAAGGCCAACAAGATGTGTCTGCTGTATATGAAGAGGAAAATTGATGATTCAATCGTGGATGGTATTGATGATTCAGATTCTGCAGTAGGTTATATGGCAAATATTGCTAAGAAGTATGTGGAGTCTGATAAGGGTAGGATGGATGAGCTGCTGGAAGAGATGATGGAGCTGAAATATGATGGAAAAGGAGTTAGAGACTACATTATGAAGAAAAAGGATTATGCTGTTAAGTTGAATAGGTTGGGGATGAGATTGGACGACAAATTCATGGTTTGTCACATTATGGGATCACTGCCTCCTCAGTTTAAGCCACTGAAGACTGCTTACAAATCAGTGAAGGAGAAATGGGATATAGACACCCTCATTTCTATATGTGCTAGTGAGGAAGGTGAGCTGAAGAAGGAAAAGGAGAATGGGAAAGGAACAGACGTTCATTTGGTGACAACTGTGGATAAATCCAAGTTCAAGAAGCATGGGAAGCCATACAAAGGCAAGTTTAATAAAGGATCCGAGGCTGGTACCTCAACTGAGAAGAAAACTGCTTTTGTTCCTAAAACTAACCCCAAACCTAAACCTCAAGGAAACGATAAGGACAAGGATAAGAAGTCAGATAAGTGCTTTCATTGCAACAAAGTTGGACACATTAAGAGGAATTGCAGAATCTTTAAGGAGTGGCTAGCTAAGAGAGGTACTGCAATTCAAATTCCCCTCATTCCCTACATGATTGAGATTAATTTGATTAGTATTGCTCCAAATTCATGGTGGCTTGACACTGCATCACCCATTCACATATGTAATACCTTACAGGCATTGCATGGAAGGAGAGCACCAACTAAAGAGGAGCAAAACGTTGGAGCTGGGACTGGAGCTAGGGTTACAGTGAAGGCAATTGGTCAAGCTAGACTAGTTTTAGAATTTGGACATGTTTTGGTTTTAGACAATGTTTTCTGTATTCCCTCGATTAAGAGGAATTTAGTTTCATTGTCTCGTTATGTTAAGGATGGTAGTAGTTTCTTTGGAAACAATGAATCCATGAAGTTATTTAATAAAGATTCTCAGCTTATTGGTACTGCATCTCTTGTTCATGATTATTGGAATTTGAATTGTTCACAAAATCCTGAAGTGTTTGCTATTGAGAGTTCTGTTGTGGGGAATAAGAGGGATAGGTTAAATGAGAATTCTGCAGATTTATGGCATAGAAGAATGGGGCATATATCAAAAGAGAGGTTACAAATTATGTCTAAAGATGAATTGTTAACTGGTTTGGATTTCTCTGATTTGAAAGATGTTTGTGTTGAATGTGTAAAAGGAAAGATGACTAATTCAAGGAAGAAGGGCTCAGTACGCAGTACTGAGTTATTAGAACTCATTCACACAGATATTTGTGGCCCTTTTCAGGTCAGAAGTATCTGTGGGAATTACTACTTTATAACGTTCATAGATGACTTTTCTAGGTACTGTCATGTGTTTCTTATTTCTGAGAAATCACAGTCACTAGAAAAGTTCAAAGTTTTCAAAGCTACATCAGAAAAGTATCTGGGGAAGCAGATTAAAGTGGTCAGATCAGATAGAGGAGGAGAATTTTATGGAAAATTCGATGAGGCAGGTCAGCACAAGGGTCCATTTGCACAATACTTGGAATCAGAAGGGATTACAGCTCAGTACACCACACCTGGAACACCTGAGCAGAATGGAGTTGCAGAGAGGCGTAATAGGACTTTGCTGAATATGGTGAGGAGTATGATGTGCACAACAGGGTTACCACTATTTCTCTGGGGGGATGCATTAAAAACAGCCAACTACCTATCCAATAGAACTCCTAGTAAATCAGTTAAGAAAACACCCTTCCATTTGTGGCATGGACACAAAGCAGGTCTCTCACACCTCCATGTTTGGGGTTGTAAGGCTGAAGCCAGGCCTTACAATCCACAGGAAAAGAAATTAGATGCCAAAACAGTGAGTTCCTTCTTCATAGGTTATGCAGAAAATTCTAAAGGCTATAGGTTCTATTGTCCTAACCATTCTCTTAGGGTAATTGAGACCAACAAGGCCAAGTTTTATGATGAAATGCATCCTAATGCACTTGCAAATCCCTTTGATTATGAGCTTGAAGAAATTTCACAAACTGAAGTTTCAGTTCCTGAGTTTTTTGAAAATCGTGAAACTGTAGCAGCTACTCTAATTCCTTCATCGACCACATTAGACCCTATACAAACCATAGACACTCCACCTGCTACAACTCCAGATAAGCAAATCTTGATGGATCATGGCAATCAAATTCAAGAAGAGGCTATTTCTGAGGATGTTCTTCCTGAAAATGATTTTGAAATGCCTGATCCCATACCTGAAGTTGCAGATCAAGACCATGAGTTGCATGAGGCTCCACATGAAGATATAAAGCCTCCCCAAAATTCAGTTTCTTTAGAACAACCTCAAGGTCTTAGAAGATCAACTAGAACCCCAAAACCTAACCAAAATCCTGATTTTGAGTTTTACAACATTGAAGGAGACTTTGATTGGGGGGGAAGATGATGATCCTACTACTTTTGCTCAAGCTGTGTCTGGTCCATAGAGTAAAGCCTGGTTAGAAGCAATGAATGCAGAAATGAAGTCTATGGATGACAATGGAGTATGGGAGCTTGCTGAACCTACTAAAACTCAGAAGTCTATTGGCTGCAAATGGGTATTCAAGACAAAGAGGCATGCTAATGGGACAATTGAGAGGTTTAAGGCCAGAGTAGTGGCCAAAGGGTTTACACAGAAGGAGGGAATTGACTACACATAAACGTTTTCACCAGTGTCAACTAAGGATAGTTTCAGATTGATAATGGCACTTGTGGCTCACTTCAATCTGGAATTACACCAGATGGATGTGAAAACTGCGTTTCTAAATGGTGAGCTGGATGAGGAGATCTACATGAGGCAACCTGAAGGTTTTGTGAAGCCAGGGAATGAGCACATGGTCTGTAAGTTAAGGAAATCGATTTATGGACTGAAACAAGCTTCAAGACAATGGAATTTGAAGTTTGAATCAGTTATAACTAAGGATGGTTTTGTTGCAAACCTGTCAGATCCATGTGTTTATCAGAAAGTCACCAATACAGGTTTCATCTTCTTAGTTCTTTATGTGGATGATATTCTGTTAGCTAGTAGTACTATAGGTCTCCTACAAAAGACTAAGTCTTTTCTGTCTACAAACTTCGATATGAAAGATTTAGGTGAAGCTGCTTATGTGTTAGGCATTGAAATCACTAGAAATAGACAGAAGAAGTTGCTTGGACTATCACAGAAGGGCTACATCAACAAAGTGTTGCAGAGATTCTCTATGAGCAAATGCAATCCAGGAGATGCACCAATGTCTAAAGGAGACAAGCTGAATAAAGATCAAAGTCCAAAGACTGACCAAGAGAAGGAGGATGCCAAACGATTACCTTATGCTAGATTGGTTGGCAGCATAATGTATGCACAAGTTTGCACAAGGCCTGACTTGGCTCATTCAGTTGGAATCTTATCAAGATTTCAATCGAATTATGGCAAGGAGCACTGGAATGCTGGAAAGAAGGTTCTGAGATACCTTCAGAGGACCAAGGAGTTCAAGTTAGTCTACAGACAAGTTGGAGAATTAGAAATTGTTGGATATACAGATTCAGATCATGCTAGCAACTATCCAACAACACATAAATCCATTTCTGGATATGTTTTCATGATGGCAGGAGGTGCTGTGGCTTGGAGGAGTGTTAAACAGAAGATCACAGCAACTTCATCTATGCAGGCTGAGTATTTAGCTATTTATGAAGGATCATGTCAAGCTACTTGGCTCAGAAACTTTCTAAGTCAGATTAAAGTAGTTGACTCAATCTCTAGGCCTATAATAATGTATTGTGACAACTCTGCTGCTATATTCTTCACCAAGAATCACAAGAGATCTGAAGGCTCAAGGCATATTGATTTGAAGTATTTCAGTGTTAGAGAGAGAGTCAAAGATGGACAATTAGATATTGTGAAGATTGGAACACATGCACAGCTAGCAGATCCATTCACTAAGCCATTGGTTCCAAAGATCTTTCAGAATCATGTAGAAAGCATAGGAATTCTTCACTCTTTAGATGCTTAAGTTGAGTGGGAGTTGGAACAAAACTATTTTAATGTTTTCAGTTATGAGTTTTGCAGCTCCGCGTGCAAAACAGACCCTTTATGCTACTATGTTTATGCAGTTTAAATGAATAAATCCATGGTGTTCAGTTTTATCAAAGATTCAAGTTTCATATTCAGTTTTGGTACCTCTTATGCTTATATCTTTCACTGCAGTGCTTATTGGTTGTTACAGTTTTATGAAAATAGCTATTTACTTAATGATTGGATTGTATCCAAAGATTTCAGTTCAGACATCAAACACAGGTTCAGTTTCTGTGTTAGATGATTTAGGACCATGTGAGTTGAAACACTTATGTAATCAATCCGTTCAGGTTTCAATCACAATTCAGAAACATCCTTTTGATGTTCCTGCAGTTCATTGAATCATTGCTTGGTAACTTTGGGGTGACTGTGTTGATTATACTTTCACAGATCATTTTCTTTGTTCTGTAATGGTTGTTTGAATCAGTGGGAGCAAGAAGTGTTGGGATATACTATTAGTTTTTGTACAACTTCAGTTCAGATACTTGGTTGATCTTATCATTAAGTGTCATGTGAAATGGTGTGAGTCCAAGTGGGAGATTGTAAGAATATGGACTATACACAATTCACATATAGTTATGTGACACTTAAAGATTGCTTAAGGATCAAGTAACATACTAATATGTATTATACTCAATCTCTAAAGACCTTAATGATGTAGGATTTGAGTCATTAAGTAGGAGAACACTTCCTATTAGATCAAGGTCTCTTATGGCCGGTTTTGGATGTTTAATTCTAGTACCAATAGGAGATTAGGGTACTTTAGTCTTTTATGGGAGGACTAATGCAACCCTAATCACCCCTATATAAGTACCAAGGTCCCTACACACTAGGTATCCGATTCCATTGAGTTCTAGCCCCATAGAGACGGAATCAACCTTCATAGCTGTGTAGAAGACTTAGTACTATACCTCATTCATCATGACTTCATCACACAAAGGTTGGTTTATAATTATGTTTATGTTTAGCTTATGATAGTTGTGTTTGTGATCTCATAAGCATATTCAATTTATGTTTACAAAAATATCTCAAGAGAACACATCAAAGATGCCAGAATGCAACAGAAAAATCGATTGGCCCCCTCACCCCTGGGAACACACAACACCAGAAAACCCACAGAACCATCCCCACCAATAAACCCCCCAAAAAAAACAGCACCCCCAGACCAAAACCAACCAACCCAAAACCAACCACCCCCCCCCACAAAACAAATATAAAAAAAAACCCAAAAAACAACAAAAGACAAAACAAAAAAAAAAAAAAAAAACACAAAAAAACAAAAAAAAAAAACAAAACACAAAAAAAAAAAAAAAATAAAAAAAAAAAAAAAAAAAAAAAAAAAAAAAAAAAAAAAAAAAAAAAAAAAAAACAACACAAAAACAAAAAAAACAAAAAACAAACAACAACCACCCAAACACAACCACAACCACAAAAAAACAAACACAAACAACACAAACACACAAAAACCACCCCCCCCCCACACCCCATATGTTGATGCAAAAAATGGGATCAACGTCAAGGGTCCGGGTCCGACTGGAGTATGTCAGGGAGCTAGGAGGCTAGCTCCGGATGCTGGCTTCCGGGTGGAGCCCGGAAGGTGCTGCCCGGAAGGTTGTCCCGGGGACAGAGGTACCTGCACAGGAAGGAAAGTAAAGCTTGGGGCACCGGTGGGGTGCCGGCCTAAGACCCTCCGAAGCTTAAGTCAGCTGAAGGAGGAAAGGAAGGAAAGTCTTAGAGGCAAGTAAGTATTTGGTGGGAGAGAATGAACTTACTTTCACTTGTGGAAGTGAGGTATTTATAGTGAGGGGGAAACCTAGGGTTCCAAGTGGGGGAAGTTGTCCCCTAGGTTACCCCTACCGGGCCTCATGGAGGCCTAGTCAGGCCTCAAGGAGGCTGGTTGGGCCTCTGGGGGCCTTTGTCTGGGCCCAAGTGGGCTTTGCCTGGGGCCAGGTGGCCTTTGTCTGGGCCAGAGTGGGCTTCATGCTTTGCTGTCTGGGGAAGTACCATGGTCCTGGAGGTGCGCCCCCAGGGGATAGGCCTCCGGGGAAGTGATCCCGGAGGGTAGGCTTCCGGGAAGTGTGGTCCCGGAAGGGGGAGTGGTCCCAGGTAGCTCCTTCTTTTGGATGACATGTGGCCGATCCGGGTATGGTATGAAAAGAAGTCCCCCAAGTCGTCGGTTAAGGATGCTTCCTTGACCGGGGACTTGCGCAATCGCCCGACTCGGTCACATGTCACCCGCGGTCTCTTCAGTGGACCGATGTGGGGTAGGAGTCCCCCAAGTTCCCGGGGAAGGAAGCAGGAGCAGAACTGTGTTTTCCGTCCGGAAGGTGTCTTTTGGGAGAGGTAGCCGAGCGGTCCGGAGGGGCTCCCGGAGGTCTTCCGGGTAGGAAGATCAGCGAGGATAGACTTCAATTGATTTGAACACCCGGTCGCCGGAAGGTCCGGGGGTGCCCTCCGGGTCGGAGGTCTTCCGGGTAGGAAGATCAGCGAGGTTAGACCTCGATTGATTTGAACACCCGGTCGCCGGAAGGTCCGGGGGGTGCCCTCCGGGTCGGAGGTCTTCCGGGTAGGAAGATCAGCGAGGATAGACCTCGATTGATTTGAACACCCCGGTCGCCGTAAAGTCGGGGGGTGCCCTCGGGTTGGAGGTCTTCCGGTAGGAAGATCAGCGAGGATAGACCTCGATTGATTTGAACACCCGGTCGCCGGGAGGTCCGGGGGGTGCCCTCCGGGTCGGAGGTCTTCCGGGTAGGAAGATCAGCGAGGTTAGACCTCGATTGATTTGAACACCCGGTCGCCGGAAGGTCCGGGGGTGCCCTCGGGTCGGAGGTCTTCCGGGTAGGAAGATCAGCGAGGATAGACCTCGATTGATTTGAACACCCGGTCGCCGGAAGGTCCGGGGGGTGCCCTCCGGGTCGGAGGTAGGAAGATCAGCGAGGATAGACCTCGATTGATTTGAACACCCGGTCGCCGGAAGGTCCGGGGGGTGCCCTCCGGGTCGGAGGTCTTCCGGGTAGGAAGATCAGCGAGGATAGACCTCGATTGATTTGAACACCCGGTCGCCGGAAGGTCCGGGGGGTGCCCTCCGGGTCGGAGGTCTTCCGGGTAGGAAGATCAGCGAGGATAGACCTCGATTGATTTGAACACCCGGTCGCCGGAAGGTCCGGGGGGTGCCCTCGGGTCGGAGGTCTTCCGGAGGAGGTAGGAAGTGCCGAGGGCGGTTGAAGCTGTGTCGCGCATGCCACGTGGTGGAGTGTTACACCACGTGGAAGGCATGCAGGGGGCGACGTGTCGGTGCATGCCACGTGGAGGACATGCAGGGGGCGACGTGTCGGAAGGGAGGTGAGAAGGTACCAGGAATTCGAAGAGGTGCGCCTTTAATGCGAAGGGGTGCCGGGAATGCCAAAAGTCGCGTCTTAAATGCGAAGTGTTGCACCTCGGGAATCCGAAGAGGCGCGAGGGGGGCTATATAAGAGGGGGAGAGGCTCATTTGTCGCTTTCACAAAGGTTTTCAGAACTTTCTAAGAGAAGAAAAGCAGGAGAGCGCTTGCGAGTTCCCGGCAGAGTCCCCGGCATTCCCGGAAAGAAGAGTTCTTCGAGAAAAACCCAGATTTCAGATTTTCTAAGGTAAATTTCTGACCTTTTGGATCAAACATAGGTTTTTTCTTGAATTTGATATGAATCTGGGACGAACAATGATGAACGAGGATGAACATCGTTGGATTTGTTCATTCCGGGCGGTTTTGATCTGTTTGGGCTGGGGTCCGGGAGTTGGGTTTGTGTTTGAGATGGACTATCCGGCTGCCCGGAAGGATTGTGGGGGCCGGATGGTAAAAGTTGGTAGAATTTTTTTTTTTTTTCTTTTGTAATGTAGATGTCTTCCCAAAGTAAGTCAGAGTCTCAAGGAAGTGGGAGCTCGGACAGTGTCCGGGAGGTTAGCCTCCATGATTGTGCCCCACTCCAGGCGATTTATCCCTCCGGGTCGGAGGGGGCCGCGAGTAGCAGCGTCCAGATAGTGAGGGAGGCTGGAGGTTCAGCCAGTAAGGCGCGTGGCTCCGGCAAGGATTTTGGCAAGATCTTCCGGGAGCGCCGGAAGGCGGAAGCCCTGGCCCGGGAGGCAGGAGAGCTGGACGGGTCGAGCGGCTCTGAGGAGGGGGCCCCAAGTGATGACGAGGAAGATCAGGAGGATCATGAGGAGCAGGAGGAGCAGGAGCAGGAGGAGATCCCGGAGGAGGATGAGGAGGTCCCGGAGGATGTGCCGGAGGCAGTACCTGTTGTTCCTTCCCCTGCCAAGAAGGATAAAGGGAAGAAGAAGATGACCAAGGCAGAGGCATCGAAGTCGTTGGCGAGCCCGACTGGGTTCTGGATTGACCGGCGGCTCCTGACTAATGAGGTGACCAGGGAGGGTCTGGAGAATCTGAGAGAGCTTTATCAGATTCCAGACTACGTCAAGATGCGGGTGCCCAAGTATGACATGTCCGGGGAGACTGTCTTCTCCAATCCTCCGGATGGGGCGGCGTTGATGTTTGTGGACGCCTTCAAGTATGGGGTACGCCTGCCTCTGCACCCCTGGCTCCAGAGGTTTCTTGCCCGGGCGGATATTGCTCCGGCGCAGCTGGGGGTACACACTTGGGCCCGGCTGATTGCGACGTACATACTCTTCCGTGAGAGGGGCTTTGAGGAGCCATCCTTCGAGGTGACCCGGACCATCTGGCACTTCACACCCTCCGGGTTTTATCCCGGAACGGTGGGGCTGACATGTGGCATAAAAGTGAAGGGCGATGAGGATGCCCTGCGGGCGGAGGTGCAAAAGAGGTCGGAGGCTGCTCCCGGCAAGAGTGCGAGTCAGCACCGGGATACGATTTTGAAGGATTTTCCAAAATTCATCTCGGGGATACCCGCCACCAACAAGTTCTGGACGCAAAGGTTTTTCATGGCAACCGGGTGTATGGCTCCACCGGGAGAGGACCCTCCGGCCAATGTCCGGTCGAAGTGGGAGACGCTCGCGCCGGGTGGGTAGAGATGAGGTCTTCGAGTCTGTCCTTTTTTTGTTTTGTTTTTTTTTTTTTTTTTTTTAGCCGGATGCTACCGTTCTTCTTTTCAGGGAAGAAGAGGAATCCGAAGTACGACCTCACGCCAAGGAGACAGCTGCGTTGGCTGAGCTGGTTGTGGTGCCCCGGGAGGAGCGACACCTGGGTGTTTTGTTGACGGACGAGAATTTGGAGAAGTACGGTTTCATCATGGGTGAGTAATATGTCCGGATGCTTTCTCTTGTTTGTTTCGGCCGGTAATGGTGACCGGGTGGTTGAACTTAACCCTTTTCTTTTGTTTTGCAGCTGGAGGTTCTGAGAGAGTGCAGGAGAAGAAGAAGGGAGACGGGAGCAGGGGGCAGGGGCCCCGGGAGGAGGACCGCCGGAAGGCGCCGCAGCCCAAGGCGCGGGATGACCGCCGTGGGGGTGGGAGTCAGGAGACTCCGGGGAGTGGCCGATCTCATACTTCCGGTCGCTCCTCCCGCGATGTTGCCCCGGAGGTTGCGCGGGGGAAGGGGGGTGCTGGCTGGGTGAAGGCTGCCCCCAAGTCGGCTGGCCCTCCCGCTGCTCAGGGGAGTGTGCCATCTGAGGCGAGCCTTCCGGCGCTGGCGAGGCCCAAGGCAGGCTGGGCAAAGAGTGCTCCGAAGGTGGGGGCGGAGAAGAGGCCCGCCGGGGTGGAGGAGCCAGAGAGGGCCGGGAAGAGGGCCCGGAAGGATGTGCCGGACATTGGCTCCTCCGCGCCGGGTGCCGAAGAGGGACCCCTCGGGGCCTGACCCCCTGGCCGCTGCCCGGAAGCTCCTCTGGGGGAATGAGGACCCGCTCCTCGGGAATGTTGAGCCCGGAGTGCTGAGCTCCCTCTCCGACCCCATCAAGAAGAAGGAGCTGGATGAGCTATTTGAGCGCTTCCGCCGCCGGAGGCTGCGGAGGCACCGGTCCGGCGCCGGAAGGAGAAAGAGGTGAATGTGGCTGTGAAGCCACAAAATGTGGATATCATCAATGAGGCCCTCTTCGGCTTCGAGTCCCCGGTGGAGCAGTTTGCGATCGGGTCCAAGACTGGGGACGTCCGGTCGGACATGGCCATTCCCCTGATCTTCCATGTAAGTATCCGGGTGCTTACATACTTGTATGTGTTGTTAATATTTTTAGGGGGCTAACACTTTGTTGTCTTGCAGGGGATGTGGGAGCTGAAGCGGAGCCATGAACAGTCGAAGGCCATGTTCGCAGCTGCCATCGAGTCCAAGCGCCACTATGACAAGCTGTGCAAGGAGATGAAGACTGTTGTCGGCCGGAAGGAGGAGCTTGGAGAAGGCCCTGGCCGCCAAAGATGAGAAGATGCTGGACATGCAGGGGGTGATTGACCAGAGGGACCGGGCTCTGAAGCGGGAGAGGCAATCCAAAGATGAGGCCCTCCGGATGAGGGAGGAGGAGAAGCAGGCCCGGGAGGAGGCGGAGGAGCGGGAGGCCAAGGCTGTGCAGGAGGCGGATGCGCTGAGGGCGAAGGTAGCCGAACTGGAGGCTTCCGGCTCGTCCAGCCGGGCCCTGCTCGGAGCCCCGAGTTCCTCGCCCGTGGTGGCGTCCGGGTTCCCGTTGGCTGGTATAAATATCTCCATCAGGAGTTCCAGCGGGAGCTGTACCCGGATGTGCCTCTCCCGGATGGTCATGAGACGTACTTTGGCGGGCCCTTCGCTCCAGTGGAACCCTCCGTGGATGAGCTCCGGGCCTTCCGGGATTATCTCGGAGTGTATGTGGAGGAGCCGGAGGAAGTGGATGAGTCCCCAGCCGGAGATACAGTCTTGGATGCAGGTCCCGCCGAGCCGGAGGTGCCGCCACCGGTCGAGGATGCGCCGCCAGCAGGGGAGGCAGGAGCACCAGCCGGGGGGCCAGCAGGGGAAGAGCAACCAGCAGAAGATGTGGCCGGGGGGAGCGTGCCCGGAGATGATGGTACCGGAGGAAGTCTGCCAGCCGAGGATTAGGCCGGGCCGGGTTGAGGCCGTTGGAACTTTTCTTTTCCTGCCTTTATCTTTATTTTCTTTCTGAACAAGACAATTTGGTTATGTAATAATTACCGGCGCCATGGGGCGGTTTTGGGTTTAATTGCTTTTCTTTTCTTTCCTGTCTGGATATTTTCCGGGGCCCAAGTGGCTGTTTCCGGATATTTATGTATGTTTGGATGCTTTTCGCAAATATGTTTATTTTACCATGGTTGTTTGAGAAAGTAGGTAAAAATAAACCAACTCTTAGTCAGAGGGGGTGATTTGCAAAAAGCCCAAGCTCCTAGTCGGAGGGGTGATTTCATTCAAATGGATTTAGCAAATGATTACAAACGATTTAAGGTTGCCGGAGGCAGAGCCCGGCAATTGCAAAAATCGGAGACAATCACTTGTAAAAATATTTGAGATGATCGGCATTCCACGGATGGCCAAGTGTGCGGCCTCCGGAGTCCCGGAGCTCGTAAGTCCCCTTGCGGCAGACTCGGGTGATCTCGTACGGGCCTTCCCAATTTGGCCCAAGGGTGCCGTGTCGGCTGTCCTTGGTCGCTGGGCTAACCTTTCGGAGGACCCAGTCCCCGACTTTGAATGTTCGGTTCCGGACTCGAGCATCGTGGTACCGGGAGATGCGTTGCTTGTATACCAGGTTCCGGGCGTGTGCCCGGTCTCTCTGTTCCTCGAGCAGATCGAGGTTGATGGCCAAGTTTTCCTCGTTCTGCCCGGGCTCGAAGTGCTGGACCCGGAGAGTAGGTTCGGTGATCTCAATTGGAACTACTGCCTCGCTGCCAAAGGCGAGTGAGAAGGGGTCTCATCAGTAGCAGTCCGGAAGGTGGTCCGGTAAGACCAGAGAACCTCATGAAGTAGGTCGGGCCAACATCCCATGGCCTTGTCTAGTTTTGTTTTGAGGGTGCGCTTCACGATCTTGTTGATCGCTTCGACCTGGCCATTGGATTGGGGGTGCGCCGGGGACGCAAAACAGAGGTTGACCCCAAATTTTGAGCAGAAGTTCCGGAAGACATTGCAGTCGAACTGGGGGCCATTGTCGGTAATGATTGCATTTGGAATCCCGAAACGGCAGATGATGTGCCTCCAGACGAAGCTCCTCATTTTGGCGGCAGTGATGGTTGCCAGGGCCTCGCTTCAACCCATTTCGTGAAGTAGTCAACTGCCACGACTGCGAATTTGACTTGGCCCTTCCCGGAGGGCATGGGCCCTATCAGGTCGAGTCCCCATTGGGCGAAGGGCCAAGGGCTCACAATCGGGGAGAGCGGCTCAGCCGGAAGATGGGGAATGGTAGCGCAGCGTTGGCACCTTTCGCATTTCTGAACGAAGGCATGGGCGTCGGCCCCGAGTGTTGGCCAATAGTATCCTTGCCGGATGATCTTGTGGGCCAACGCCCGGGCCCCAGAATGGTTGCCGCAGATGCCCTCGTGGACTTCCCGGATAACCCTGGCACCCTCAGTCGGGGTCAGGCATCGGAGGCATGGTTCCGAGAAGCCTCTCCTGTAAAGTCTTCCCTGTATGACAGAGTACCTTGCCGCTTGTCTTTGTATGCGGCGGGCCTGGAGGGGGTCGTCCGGAAGCTTCCCTTCGGTCAGGAAAGTCCGGATGGGCTCCATCCAGCTGTTGTCAGTTTCAACTTGTAGAACACCGAGCGAGATGGAGCTCGGGGATGTAAGTGTTTCCACCGGGACAGTCCTCTTTGCAGGTTCCGAGATGGCTGACGCCAACCGAGAGAGTGCGTCGGCATGGCTGTTTTCGGACCTCGGGATTTGTTTGACTTCATACGACTTGAACTGGCTCAAGTGGTAGGTGACCTGGGCCAGGTAGGAGGCCATGGAGTTGTCCTTAGCAGCGAAGCTTTCGGTCACCTGGTTGACCACCAGTTGGGAGTCACTGAAGATGGATACTCTCTCTGCCCCGACCTCCTTGGCAAGTCTGAGGCCGGCGAGGAGAGCCTCGTACTCGGCAACATTGTTGGATGCCCTGAAGCCGAGGCGGAGGGAGTACTCGAAAATGTCCTTGTCGGGCGAGATGAGTACGATCCCCGCTCCGCAGCCCTTGGCATTGGCAGATCCATCAACATACAGTTTCCATCCCATTCCATCGGGGTTAGAAGCAGGTTCCGGAGATGTCTGAGCCGGAAGGGAGTTTGTTCTGTCGGTTCCAGTGGTGGCCGGACAGGTAAACTCAGAAATGAAATC
Organism: Spiraea crenata; assembly: GCA_033992175.1. Taxonomy (NCBI): domain Eukaryota; kingdom Viridiplantae; phylum Streptophyta; class Magnoliopsida; order Rosales; family Rosaceae; genus Spiraea; species Spiraea crenata. The sequence continues at coordinate 1,908,106 of JAVBHV010000019.1, forward strand.
AGCGATGGCTTGCCCTTTCTCCGCCGCTCGGGGTTTGAAGGTGATGTCAAACTCACTTAGCTCCACAGCCCATTTGACGAGGCGACCGGAGGTTTCCGGCTTCTGGAGCACCTGCCGGAGGGGGTGGTTGGTGAGAACGGAGATGGAGTGGGCCTGGAAGTAAGGGCGGAGCTTCCGGGCGGAGCATATGAGAGCAAGTGCCAGCTTCTCGATGTCCGGGTACCTGGTTTCCGGGTCGGTCATTGACTTGCTAGTGTAGTATACCGGGTGCTCGATCCTGTCCACCTCCTTGATGAGGACGGAGGATACCGCCGTGGCGGAGAGAGAGGTACAGGGTCAGTACGTCTCCGGGCTCGGGCTTGGCTAGGATCGGGGCCTTGCTCATATACTCCTTCAACTGGCTGAAGGCATGGTCGCATTCCGGGTCCATTCGACGAGCTTCTGCCCGGCCTTCAGGATTTGGAAGAATGGCGCACAGCGGTCGGTGGCCTTTGAGATGAAGCGGGAGAGGGCAGCTACCCGGCCGTTGAGGCTCATGACGTCCTTCTGCGTCCTGGGGGTCTCCATCTCGACAAGGGCTTTGATTTTCTCCGGGTTGGCCTCGATGCCCCGTTGGCTGATCATGAAGCCCAGGAACTTGCCGGATCCTACGCCAAAGGCACACTTGGCTGGATTGAGCCGCATGTTGTAGTGCTTGAGCTTCCCGAACATGGCAGAGAGGTCCCCTACGTGCTCCCCGGAGGTTTTGCTTTTGACGAGCATGTCGTCCACGTAGACCTCCATGGACTTCCCGATGAGGTCGGAGAAGACAGAGTTCACCAGGCGCTGGTATGTTGCCCCGGCATTCTTGAGGCCGAAGGGCATGACCTTGTAGCAGTATAGCCCCCGGTCGGTGACGAAGGCGGTGTGCTCCTGATCGTCCGGGTGCATGAAGATCTGATTGTACCCGGAGTAGGCATCCATGAAGCTCAAAAGCTCATGCCCGGCGATGGCATCGATGAGCTGATCGATGTGAGGGAGCGGGAAGCTATCCTTGGGGCATGCCTTGTTTAGGTTCGTGTAGTCGACACACATTCTCCACTTGCCCTGGGACTTCGGTACGACGACGGGGTTGGCGACCCAGGTCGGGTACTTCGCCTCCCGATGAAGCCGATGGCAGGCAGCTTGTCGACTTCGGATTGTATCGCCTCGTACCGTTCTCCATCGAACTTCCGGCGCTTCTGGCAGACCGGCCGAGCCTTCGGGTCGATGCTGAGTCGGTGGGATATGATTTCGGTGGAGATCCCGGGCATGTCACTGTAGGACCAGGCGAAGACCTCGGCATTATCCCGGAGGAACTTGATAAGGGAGCTCCGGATGACAGGAGGGAGCTCTGCTCCGATCTTCACCTGGCGGTCAGGAAAGTTTTCCGAGATGCACACCATCTCCAGGCTTCCTGCCGGTTTTGCCTGGGGGGTCACAGCCTCGTCCCGCGGGTCGTCGAGGACGGCTGCCCTGCCGGAGGCGCCTCCTGGCAGGGCAGTCGTGGCTACAGAGCAGGATTCCTTGAGGACCGGGGTCGTACCCTTGGAGCGGTGTTTGACTGCCACAGAGTAACACCCCCTAGCAGCCCGTTGGTCTCCGCGGACGGATCCAATGCCATGGGGAGTCGGGAACTTGACCAGCAGGAGGTGGGTGGAGGGTATGGCCTTCATTTCGTTCAGGGCGGGTCGCCCGAGGATCACATTGTAAGCAGTGGGGCAGTCCACCACCATGAAAGTTACCACCACCCGGGTCCGCAGGGGGAATTCACCCAGGGTGATGGGGAGGTAGACGCTCCCGATAGGTTGGATGCAGTCCCCGGAGAAGCTCACAAGGGGAGTCTGGGTCCGGTTCATGTGGTGATCTGCGACGTTGAGGGCCCGGAAGGCCTCCATGAAGATGATGTTGACGGAGCTGCCCGTGTCTACCATCGTACGCCCGACGTCGTAGTGGGCGATCTCGGCTCGGATGACGATTGGGTCATCGTGGGGGTATATGATCCCTTCTTCCTCGTCTTCGTAGAAAGTTATGGACTTCCAGCCAGTTTTCGGGGCCTTCTCCGCCCGGTAATTGAGAGCCATCACCTCGCGTTCGGGGTAGCAGGAGCGGGCGTACTCCTTCCTCGCACGGTTGGAGTCCCCGGCCAAGGTTGTGCCCCCACTGATAGTATTGATTTGGCGGAGCTGCTGTTGGGGGGGAGCGTGGCCTCGGAGGAATTCGTCAATCTTTCCCTCCTGGGCAAGGGCCTCGACGTGATCTTTTAGTACCCGGCATTCCTCCGTGCCATGGGAATTCGCCCGGTGGTACTGACAGAAGACCCCGGTGTCTCGGGCGTTTTTCGCGGTTTCCCTCCAGAGTGGGGGTGCCGGGAGAAGGTTCCCGATGGCCGTCAAGAGAGCCTCGTAGGTGGTGTTGAGCGGGGTATGCTGCTCATACCGGGGGATGTACCCCTTCTTCGGGCCTCGGGTCTGATCGCCGCGTCCGGGACGCTGAGGAGGCGGAGGCAAGGGGGTTGTGCGCCTGCTGGGTCTGGTAGACTTGCTGCCCATTCCCCCGGTTCCGCTTGTCGCGGTTACCGTACCCGGGATGCCCTCCTTCCTTCCGTTTGTTCGGGGTGTAGGAGGTGTTCGCCTTTGGGGCCGACTGGCTGTATGTTGCCTGGGGCCTAGCAGGGGCCGTGTTATACTGTGCTGCTGGAGCAGGAGCCGCGCGTGAAGTAGTAGCTTGGCCGTCTCCGATCACCGCGTGTCGCGGGTTAAGCTCGGTCAGGTGCTCTGCCCGGGCATGGAGGTTCGCCGTCTTCATCAGCTCGGAGTAGGTCATATCGGACTCCAGGTTGATCTGGTACAGGAAGGGGCACGGCCGGAGTCCGGACTTGAAAGCGCTCACGGCTGTACTGTCGTCGGTCCTGGGGCATTTGGCGTACTCGTGACTGAACCGGGCGACGTACTTCCACAGTTTTTCGTCCGCTCCCTGGACAATGGCATAGAGGTCCTCGCATGAATAGAAGGTCGAGCTCTGGCTCTGGTGTTGCTCGACGAATGCTGTCTCCATCTCGGCCATACTGTCAATGCTATTGGCCGGGAGGCGGAAAAACCAGTTGAGGGCTGCCCCCGTGAGGGTGCTAGGGAAGTAGAGGCATTGGGCCTGGTCCGAGATGTTCTTGTGGAACATGTTGGATTTGAAGCTGTTCATATGAGCGTTGGGGCATTCTCCCTGGACCTCCCCCGTAGAGTGCGATCCGCAGTGAACGAGAGTCGATCTCCTGAAGCTCGGTGAAGGGCCCTTCCCGGTAGGGGTGACCTTGGGCCGTGCAATCTTCTCCTGGCGTTCCTTCGCCCGGTCATTAACGAGCTCCATGACCTGGTCCAGGAGCTGCTGGACTATGCTTTGGTCGCTCGCCGCCGGTTGCGCGGCGGGCGCGGTAGCCGGTGCTCTGGGTCCGATCCGAGGTCGGGCGGTTGTAGTGGTGCGCCCGGTGCCCGGCCGCTCCCGGGGCAGGCGCGGCGGTTCCGGCGGGTCGTGCCCGGTGGCTAGATTCGGCCGTTTCCTCGGGATGGGCGATGGCTGGTCCCTGCTGGATCGGGGTCGGTAGGGGAGGAGCCCCGAGACCGGGGGGATTGATGTCTCGGGTGACTACCTCGACTGCACGTCTCTCCCGGTTGTCGTTGAGGAGGTCCCGGATATCGCTGTAGGCCTTAGCGATCCCTGCCTTCCGGCCAATGACGACCCGGGGATTGGCCGGGCGAGAAGGGCCAGAGTTTCCGAGAGGATCGTCCTGGTGGCGGTCGGCACCCGGGAGGTCGCCGGTTGCTTGCCCTTGGCCGGCGGCGGAGGTTGAGTGACCGGGATAGGATCATCCGGGGTGCGAAGCTGGGAGCTGGAGATTTCGGTTTGTTCCCAGCGCACTGTTCCCGAGGTGGCCGATGTTGACATTGGCCTCCGAAGCTTCTGGGTCATGTTTTGGTAGTGCTCGTTGAGGACCTCGCTCCCGGACCTGGAGCCGGCGATTCTCGTCCTCCGAGGGTCTGGAGTCGGTGGTTCTCGGCCTCGAGCGCCCTGGCCCGTTCCTCCATCTCGTCCAGGCGCTTGGCAAGTTCGTCTCGGGTGGCCCGCTTGCCCTTCTTCTGCTGGTTGGCCGGAGGGGGCTGCCCCCGGGGCCCCGCCGGTTCCAGAGAGGTGTCGGGGACGGCTGACGGTGTCCTCTGGTTCGTCGTCAGGATGATGAGAAGACATGGTTGGTCTTTAGCAGTGGTAAAACACGGGGGAATTTGCTCGATTCCCACAGACGGCGCCAAACTGTTGATGCAAAAAATGGGATCAACGTCAAGGGTCCGGGTCGGACTGGAGTATGTCAGGGAGCTAGGAGGCTAGCTCCGGATGCTGGCTTCCGGGTGAGCCCGGAAGGTGCTGCCCGGAAGGTTGTCCCGGGACAGATGTACCTGACAGGAAGGAAAGTAAAGCTTGGGGCACCGGTGGGGTGCCGGCCTAAGACCCTCCGAAGCTTAAGTCAGCTGAAGGAGGAAAGGAAGGAAAGTCTTAGAGGCAAGTAAGTATTTGGTGGGAGAGAATGGACTTACTTTCACTTGTGGAAGTGAGGTATTTATAGTGAGGGGGAAACCTAGGGTTCCAAGTGGGGGAAGTTGTCCCCTAGGTTACCCCTACCGGGCCTCATGGAGGCCTAGTCAGGCCTCAAGGAGGCTGGTTGGGCCTCTGGGGGCCTTTGTTGGGGCCCGAGTGGGCTTTGCCTGGGGCCAGGTGGCCTTTGTCTGGGCCCCGAGTGGGCTTCATGCTTTGCTTTCTGGGGGAAGTACCATGGTCCTGGAGGTGCGCCCCCAGGGGGATAGGCCTCCGGGGGAAGTGATCCCGGAGGGTAGGCTTCCGGGAAGTGTGGTCCCGAAAGGGGGAGTGGTCCCAGGAGCTCCTTCTTCTGGATGACATGTGGCCGATCCGGGAAAAAATCAAAAATAAATAAAAATATTTTAATAAAAAAAAAAAAATACAAGAAAGAAATTAATATCACATCCCAAAATATAAGACAATAATATCATACATAACCAAAAAATAACAAAAAGAAATAATAAATGAAAAACTAAATATCAAAATTCATTCAAGAGTCAAATTTCTATTCTAAGTCAAAAAAAATCTCAATAACAACAAAAAAACTATTGAAAAAAATCAAACTATACATTACAAAATTTCTAAATCTAAAACAATACAATCACAACATACAATACTTTATATCACCATCCCAAATATATCAACCAATCAATATAACATCACCAAAAAATAACAAAAAATAATAATAAATAAAAAAATTCAAAATAAAATTTCTTCAAAAACAAATCTCAATACTCTCCCAAAAAAAAACAAAAAAGTATTAAACTATGATCGGCATGACTAATTCAGTGAGGCATGATGAAAGTTCAGACAACAGAATAGATTATATAATAACATATTGATTACCAGATGGAGTTTGAAACCTTGTCTGAATCAAATTATAAATCTCAATACAAGCCAGGTTCACTTCCTCAATCACGTCAAGCAGATTAGATGACAGTGAACCAGTTACCTGAATTGCAGAATACACCAAAGTGAAAGAGTCAGTCATGTAGTCCACTACTCATAGAAATGAAATGTAGTATCACAATCTCCAATTGATTAGTGCCCCGTACCACTTAAACATACCTGGGTTTCTTGAGCCAAACATCTTGAATAAACACTTTTCTTGGTGGCCTCACCAGGTAGCACAAAAGCGAATGCAATTTGCGCATCCATGTTCGGGAAGTCCTGATGTACAAAAAAATTAAACCATTAAGAAAATATATAAATAGTAAAGTAAACTTATTCAGTTCAGTACCTTTGTGATTTTTGTATCATTCAAATTGCATGCACTGACTATGTCTGATGTATGAGATGAATCCACCTTGAAGGGGCTTTGTGTTGGCTCTTTTCTTGAGGGACTTCGACTTGACCATTTCGCAAAGAGACTACGATTTGTCCTTGTGATCACAAATGGACTTTGAACTGGTTCTTTTCCCAGATTCTGAGCATGCTCTTTCCTGGAAGGACTCTGAGGATGCTCTTTCCTGAAAGGAGTCTGAGGTTGCTCTTTACCAGAAGGACTATGAGTCGGTTCATTCCTAATAAAGGGTTGGATCTTCTCAGTGCCTGCTGCATAAGATGAATCCAGCATGAACGGGCTCTGCATTGGCTCTTTTCCAGAGCTAGTCTGAGTTACCTCTGTCACGGAGGTAGTACAACTTGCCTCTCTTGCGATGGGACTTCGAACTGCCTTCATGAAGGGGCTCCGAATTGGTCCTTTCCCAGGATTATGAGTCTGCTCTTTTCTAGAAGGACTCTGAGTTTGTTCTTTTCTGAAGAGTCTCTGAGTTGCCTTTCTTTGGGGAGGACTTGGACTTGGATTTTCCTGGGTTCGAATCTGAGTTGGCTCTTTTGAAGGGGAGTTCCAACATGATTTTCTACTAGAAGGGCTCTACATTGACCAGTTACCAAAAAATTGAATTAATCAAAAACTGAACAAATGAATATAAAAAAGTGTAGTACTTAACTGCAGCCAACTGATGCATTGGAAAGTGTAAGATAGCTGCATCTTAAGTTTGAATAAACCTTAGCCCATCACCCAGCCTACTAGATTTGGATTGCACGGAATGCCTCACATGACCAGCCCATGCAAAACCCCCGAACAAAGCTCTGTGTTATAGATTCTAATTTCAAATGTCTGCTAAAAATGAGCAGTATACAGAGACTGACCTGAAGGGATGGCTCTGTCGGACTTCTGCAGACATATGGCTTACATTGTAGTGGTTCTGGTCCAACTTGGAAATTTTCATTTTACTTCCTGATGATGACAGCAGAGACAGTGAAGACGTTGCTCCAGTTGGCTTACAAAGTTGTCCAACGAAACAGTATCAGTAAGCGCAAGAAAATTTCAGCTCGGACACATGAAACTTTCACATTCAAGGACACAATAGAAAACAACTAAAGTGTTGCTAGTACAGTGTAGATAATTAGTCATTCATATATCATCAAGCGCCACACAAACAATTAGGGTCCGTTTGGATGGAAGAAATTGGAATTGGAATTGGATTTAAATTCCTTGTATTTAAATTCCTTGCATTTAAATTCTTTGTATTCTAAATCCCCATATTTGGATAATGGGATGATTTCAACCACGGATTTGAAATCCAAATGATCAAATCCTATTGTTTGGCTAGTATGTAAAATTGAATTTGAATTTCAAATAGACAAGTCATTTAATTTTTTTTTTCGTGCAACAAATGACTAATTGCTAACTAATTTTTTTATAAACTTGAAAAAATTACCGAAAAAAGGTTATGTTGAGATATTACAAATAAATACGGTGATGTTGAAACGGACTCCGCCATCGAGTCCGGAACGTCGTTTCCACTCAGAAAAGTGGCCGGTCAAACTTGGTCAAATTCTATGAACAGTAACGGTTTAAACGGCAGTGAATAGCACCATCGTTAACTTTAACAGAAATGAACAGTAACTTAGCGTCCTTGAACAGTACTCGATAATGACGTCAGCACCACCGTGCCGGCTTTTCCACAGCCGCTACAGTCGCCGGAAACCCCCAGTTTACGGCGGCACTATTCCAATGAGATCCAAAATTCATAACTTCTTCATTTCTCAATCAAATTCGACGAATTTTATGTCAAAATTCATCTACGGAATCCAAGGAATCCAAAAATCCAGGTCTTGAAGCTTACCACGGCCTGTGCTGGCCGGAATTTTGATCGGAAGCTTGCGGCTTCCGTTTGGCTTCGTCGGCGTCTCTCGGGCTGAAACTTTGTGGGTATGTTCTTTGAAATGTGGTGCAGGCGGCGGCGTTTTGCGAAAGTAGCCGGAAAAGGAGCGACGGTGGCGAGAAGCTCGGTTGTCCAGTTTTCACGTTTGTCTTCGCCGGCGGCGATCTACTCCGTTTACGACGCCGAAACTTCGTGGACACACTCTTGAGGTCGAGTGGAAACTTTTTCCAGTTGATGTTGTCGCCGATCTGTGGCCGGAAAAGGGAGAAATGGCATCAAGAAGGTTGGTGATGGTGATGGCGATGGCGAACGTTAGTGATGGCGGCGGCGAACGTTGGTGATGGCGGCGGAGGCGGAGGCGGTGGCGGGAAGTGGCTTTTGGGTCTCGAAGTTGACGACGATGAGTTGGAGACGCGAAGTTGAGAGGCGAAGTCGCGAAGGACGGAATTCAAATCCACTCGTTTTGGAACGAATTTGAAATCCCTGATTTATAGCGTTAAAATCCAGACTGGATTTTCGTTGAATTCAAATCCAGCTACCTTAATCCATGCCAAACAGTTGGAATTGAATTCAGACCCTCCAATTCCAATTCCAATTCCAATTCCCATTCCAGCCCTTCCCAAACGGACCCTTAATCTAAAAATTGAAAAGCCTTTCATTTGGGTAATCACCTAAACAACAAGCTCACCGATACCGTTATCAAATCGATCTACAGACACCATATTGTGAGTCAATTACACATAAATTAAGCAATAGTTATCAAGATTTCGAAAATGAGAAACGATGGATAGCTCACCGTCATTGGATGTAGCAGAGCCCGGAACACTACTTTCAGGAGAGGGCGTTCCAATGGGCATAAAAAACGACTTCCGCTGATCATCTTCTTCATCCTCCTCCTCGTCGTCGAAATCTTTCAGATCCCTACCGCCGGCGCTCAATTCCTTGAGGAACCTGAAGACCGGGTCCTCGGCGGGGGGCGGCGGGCTGTGAAGACCGGGTCCTCTTTAATTATGAATTTACTATATTATCCTAACATGCAATTACTAAAAAACCTGGCCCACCTCAAATGATGTTGCAGACAGAACTCCCCAGATTCCAGACTAGGATCATCTGTTGCCAACCCCAATCCCGCCTCCCACCTCCCACCCTTAATTACTAAATTAAGCAAATCAGACCAAATGCTCTAGCCATTTGCTCAAGGATTGGAACTTTAATTGGGAATCTGGGATAATAATTTCTTTTCACTCAAACCAGATTGGAACTATGTGCAGACAGGTAATCTGAATTGGTACCCAATATTTGCAAATAAGATACTCTGGTACTTTATGTTTAAAACCGGACACTTTATTACCCAATATATACCTCCGTTTGACACTTTAGTACTTCCGTCAAATTTGCCGTTAAAATTGAGGGTATTATAGTCTTTTTAAATTAATTCATAAAGAGTTAATTCCTCTAATGGTACCCAATGTTTGGCAAATAAGAATTTAGTACCCAATGTTTAAAATCGGACAGTTTGGTACGCAACCTCCGTTTGATACTTTAGTGCCTCCGTTCAATTTGCCGTTAAAATTGAAGGTATTACAGTCTTTTTGTTTGGCTGGCCATGGACAAGATGGTAATTCCTCCAATAGTACCAAATGTTTGGCAAATAAGACACTTTAGAATCCAATGTTTAAAATCGGACAAGTTGGTACCCAATCTATACCTCTGTTTGACACTTTAGTACCCCTGTTCAATTTGCCATTAAAACTGAAGGTATTACAGTCTTTTTGTTTGGCTAGGCATGGATGAGATGGTAATTTTCAAATTTAGCATCTTTTTCAGTTCCCAAGCACACCACAGAGTCTTCATGCTCTTGAATTGTGTTATTTTTGTGAATGTTATAAAAGCTTTATTTTGATTGCAACCTGGATTTAGGATTTCTTTGGTAAATTTAGGCCCAGTTTGGCATTGCTGTGCTTTCGCGAAAGTACTTTCGTGAAATCACTTTCGGGAAAGTAGCTTTCGCGATAATCAGTTTGGCGTTTGGTAAAAATTTTATCATAACTGCTTTGGATCACACAATAAGCAGTTTTAGGTGTTTGGTAAATATTTTGGTGAAAGTGCTGTGAGATGTATATAATGACCAAAACATACATATTATTGAATAATTATTTTAATAAATTATTTACATAATAGCATATCATATATCCATCAATTTGCACAAAAAATTAACACAAAATTAATGCTTCTCTAATAAAACTCTATTAAATTTTTATATAGATATTTGAAATAATATAAATTTGTTATGATATTAGTATAAAACCAAATAGCAAAATTAACACAAAATTAACAATAGAAAAATTTTATTAAATTTTTAGGTATATATTTGATAATAATATTAGAAAGATTATTATTAGAATAGGTAAATATTAGTACATAAATAAAAAAAATTACAAGATAAAGAAAAACGGTGTGTTGCACCTATCGTCTCACTCTCAACGCCTTCGCCCGTCGCCTTCCCATCTCCCTCACCGACGACCCGCTGCCGCTCACCGATCCCGTGCGCCACCTACCGTCTCGAGCTTACCACGACGCCGTGAACCTGACGTCACCCACGGCGTTCCAAGAAACGCAGCGGTGAGGCGGTGACGCCGTTCAAAGAAAACCCGACGCCGACAAGCTTCGAGCCTCCGATCTCCGCCGTCCGATCTCCATCGGAAGCGCCACCACCGGCTTTGGACTCCCCATGACGACGCCGACCCAGCCATACCTGCGGCGTTCCAAGAAAGTCGGTGGTGTGGCAGCGACAGTCCGACGAAGAAACCAGAAACGCCGACGACGATTTCTGGCCCGATCTCCGCCGTCTAGGCGTTTCGGCGTCTGGCCGTCTAGGCGTTTCGGCGTCGTCGTCGTCGCGTCTGGGCAGCGGCGTCAGCGTCGGCGTCGGCATCGTCGAGTTGCCAGACGACAAATCTGATGGCATTTCAAGTAAATTGAATTGTTAAGGAAGGGCAGAATAGGAAGAAAAAAATTCATTAACAATTTTGGTAATTTCCAGCGTGTCCCAAATGAAAGCTGCTTTCGAAAGCAACTCCTGGCCTGCTTTCGATAATCTGCTTTCGCGAAAGCAGCTTTGGCCCGAAAGTACTTTCGTTTGCATTTAGCAAACGCTTTTTTTGGCCGAAAACTTTCGCAAAAGTACTTTCGGGCCGTAAGTACTTTCGCGAAAGCAATGCCAAACTGGGCCTTAGTGATTTGCTAACTTAGAGTAATATATATTATTATGCTCAAAATGATCTTTTAAATCTTTGCAAATTTATTTAAATTGGAATAAAAATTAATTGTCTTTTCATGATGCATATAATGAAATGCAATATCAAAACATGAATAGATACCTGGCGTTGTCGAAACATGAGTAGTTTTTTTTTTGAAACATAAGTAGTCTAGTTTTGTTATAATTTGGGTATTATTCTGTCCATTTTTTAAAAACATTTAGGACTATATAAGTCATTATGATTAATATGAAAAAACAGATGTATAGATTGGGTACCATAGTGTCCAATTTTAAACATTAGGTACCAAAGTTTCTTATTTACCAAACTGTTTGGACCCAATTTTGCAATCCTACTTGGTAAAGAACATACTTGCAATACGGCTTACCAAGCCGCGCGTCCTTGAAATCCTGCTTGGAACAGGAACACGTGACCGCGCGAGGAATACATGAAATCCTGCTTGGAACAGGAATACATGACCGCGCGAGGAATACATGACCGTACGAGGTATACATGACCGCGCAAGGAATACATAACCGCTCGAGGTATACATGACGCGCGGTAACCGTGCCCAAGTTACTTCCTACACCTTTGCAATCCAACTTGGTATAGGAGTAGGTCATCATGATCAAGCCGTAACCATAACTTGGTATGCCATCAATTTGGTATTCCGTGAACAAACGTTAGGTTACCGAGATCATTGTTTACGCGCCATGGAAAAATATGGGTTTGCCTTGTATCGTGTTTACAATGACCAGCACCCGAAAGCCCAAACCTTTTCATCGGCAAGATCATCTCCACGACACCGAATGAGCCCATCAAGACCCACCAGGAGCAAACGCTAGTTTATCTCGGGGCCTGACTCGAGCGTTGATCAAGAGGATGATGATTTAAATTCTCCAAAGTCAACTTGGCACAACCAGGCCAATGAATTGACGAATCAAGGCATGACGGGAAGTCTCCTCGCCGAGGAAAGAAAATTTTTTCAAACCTTCAATCAGAGAATGTGGAGATGGAAAGTGAAGGCACAACGAAGACAATCAAGGCTGGAGGAAATACGCGATCGCAGGAAATCAAGGCTGGAGAAGAACGTGAATGCCGTTTTTTAGTATTAGTATAAATAAGACCATCTAGATCATTTGTCAGAAGGCCAACACCTACACAATCAACTCCTCTATTTGCTTTACTCGCACCTAGCGTGCTTTTATCTTTTTAATTCCTAGTCATGTAGTTTAATTCTCTTAGGCGATTCAATTCGCAAATTTGTCTTTCAATTCCTTTTCATATATTGCAATTTCAAGTTCATGTTCTTTATTTCTTTGCACTTTAATTACCGCTTTTATCTTCTTGCTCTTTAGTTCTTCGCACTTTCATTGTCGCACCTTTAATTTTATGCAACTCCTATCCCTTTACGTCTGTCCCTATCTCTTTACTTTACAGTCCTTTTATTTTATGCAACTTCTATCCCTATCTCTTTAATTTTGTGCAATTTTTATATTTAGTTAAGTTTTTGCAGTATACGTCGATTCAATCTTTGCGAATTGTTTCATTAAAGTTTGATGAGATTTCCCATTCACATCCATCATTGTACTAAATCCACCTTTTACGAATAACGCCGTCTTAAGTCCTTGCAGCCAAGGCACGGTGAACCCTCGACCGAGACGCGTTCCTTCCTCGGTCCACAATCGTTTCGAAAGAAGTCAGATCAGCGCGATCACATACATATCCACAACTATCTTTTCCTCATCGGCGAGGTGGCACGCCTGCGCACACAAACAAAAAGGACGAAAAAGGAGTCTGAAATCCTAGCGACGGATTTTGAGACCAACACAAACATTGAGTACCATTGAAGGAATTAACCCTAGATAGTTTAGTTTAGTAAGCAAAGAAACAAAATCTCCAGAGCAACGGTGAATGTCAAGCTCAATTTCAGAAATCAGGAACTAAAACACATTCATCATAAGAAGATACACTACATGATACCACATGTTAAATGTGATTGAATTAGATATAAGCAAGGCCATCATTAGTAGCAAAGAAATCTGCAAGGTTATTGGACTCCTTATACTTTTCCTTTAGATACTTATATGTAAATAAGGAGGCTCTAAATGCTAAGCTAGAAACCATGGGTATTCAAAGGAAAAATTCTGCTTGAACTATCACACTCTTAACTTTGTATTAGCTATGGGCATTTTTCGGTATACTAAATGTTTCACCATTCTTGTGTACTCCCTAAATATGATGGATTTTACATAGAAGATAAATATCAAATATTCTTTGGCCAATACTCTCAACTGAAGCATGAATTTCGACAATGCATAGCCAAAGGCAAGTTCTATTGGGATCCATTTCAATAGTGTACTCTAAATCATTTAGGTTATTTGTGCCAATAATAGCTGATTTTTATAATGCCTCTTGATACAAGTTAAGTGCAAGGATTAAAGTTTCGGTTTCGATGGAAATTTCGGTAGCCAAAATTTTCGAAATTTCAATGGAAATTCGGTAAATTTCAGCAGATTTCGGTGAATTTCGATAGTTTCGGTCCTTGAAATTTATCGAAATTTCTCGGCCGAAATTTTGTTCCTTGGTTAAGTGGTGTTAAGATGACAGTCTTGATAAATGATGAAGTTGAACTCAAGATGTCGGCACCGTAATGATGAGTGGGGATATTTATACTGAGCTGGTACTCAGTACTACTGCTGTAGTGAAACGAGCGAATTTGAGACGGGCCATAATCAGGCCATCTCTAGCAATAGGGGGTCTAAATGTCTCTTGGGCTAAAATTTAGCCCCCAAAATAATATATTTTTATAATTTAGGGTAGCCTTAAATTTTACCATCTTTAGTAAGGAAAGACTAAATTTCCTATTTTTTAAATATTTTATTAATTTTAATGTATTATGTGGTTCGTATTTGGTGTGGTGAGTAACAATTATCATTTACTAAGAACCATTTTTGAACAAAGAACCATTTTGAACAAGTTTAAGCATTTTGAACAAAGTTTGGATTTATATACGCCGTTAATTCTTATAAGCTCCGATGACTCTGAATTTCGGATATGTTTTAAGAATCGAGGCAATGAACAATTTTTGTGAAGAATGTTTTTTGATTTGAGCAACAAAAACTAGGCGTTTGGGCTGTAGCAGTTTTGGGTGGGCTTCGCAAAAGGGGCAACCTAAAGGGCTACGGGTAGCCACCCCTTTGGCCCTTTAGCCCACTTTATAGCCATTTAGCCCTTTAGCCCTCGCATTGTTAAAGATGGTTTTTAACAACAAAAACGGGCTAATAGTGTTTAAACTACCTCTAAAGTCCACTGCTAAAGATAGCCTCAATGACATAGAGATCTTGAAGGTTATTCGACTTCTTATATATATATATATATTTTTTCTAAGATACTAATTTACAACTATTCAAGGAAGCTCTAAATACTAAGCTAGAAACTAGGGAAAGGGAAAATGTCAATTGGATTATCAGTCTTAATTTTGTATTAGTAGAGACATTTTTAGAATACTGAATGTTTTCCCCTTTTTTTGTATTCCCTTAATATGATAGATGATAGATAGAAGATAGATATCAAAGATCCTCTAACCAACACTCATAACTGAATCATTAATTTTAGCAAAGTGTAACCAAATTAAGTACGTCCTATTGGGGTCCCTCTTGAAGAATACGAAGTGGCAAGTTTGATTTTCACTAGTTGTTGTTTAGTGTCATCGCCTTTGAATAACCAAAATCCACCAACTATATTATTTCAATTGGATGAGTAATGACATCCTAAGTTACTATACAACTTAAATGGAGAGAAAACGAGGATGTGCTCAAGTTCAAAAGATAGTAGAAATGTCAGAAAAAATACTCAATAACAACATAATAAAAACAAAGATATATGGGGTTTTGAACGTAGAAGGAGAAATGTTAAAATGCTCATTCGAAAGATCAGAAAGCAATAGTCAATAAAAACATAAGCATAACATAGATGTTCAGTGTTATTATGATAGGTGTAGGCTGACATTTTATAATCGAAAACCAAAACGGTCTCTTTTAGATGAAAGCTGCTTTCATCCATAAAGCTCTACACTTTCCCGCCCCAGGGCAAAAAAATCAAACAAAAAAAAACTGGCCCGAGCCTACAACCCTCCCCCAGCCCAACAAACCCAGGGAAGGGCCAAACCTACCAAATTTTCAGTGATCCAAGGATTCATTTATTGCCTAAGATGATCACAAACTAAAAGCACATTCAAAGAATATTCTTAGGTTGCATCTAATCCTAAAAGCTTTAAAATTTACCTTCGACTTGAAGTTGGACGGATTTAGCTTCAGAAATGGCAATGATGAAATAAGATTCGTGCTTGTTTTTCCAACCTCATGATCCTTCACCATCAACATTATCTGTACATTATCTGTACAATACCAATGAAACGGTTACATGATAAAGTCACCTACCTATCCCATTGAAAAGCAGTAAAGTAAGTCTTTAGCCACAAAAATAATTCTGACAAGAGATTATGGCAAACTTGTTTGAATGCAACTTCTATGATGGGTTCAACTCCCTGATATTCAAAGGAGGCTTTTTGGGTACGAATATCATTTTTGTTGGAATCTTCGATAATTATGTATTTCTACATAAAACCCCAAACACAAGTTAACATACATTACTAGATAACTGGGAAACATAAATTAGAGATCTAACAATGAGAAAGTTAGTAAATCAATCATATGGTTCAATCAAATACGTTTAAGCTGTGAAGTGGGAAGTTTTTGTTCTCCAAAGTTTGATAGAAACATCAGATAATGGTAACCATGATTATTCATGTCCACAAGTAGAGCAGCAACTATATGTTCATGCAAAAACCGAACTTCCACCCATCTCAAGTTCAATGTATCTTTTCTTTTTAATGTCCCATATATATGAACAGTATATATGGCAGCTAAATCAAAAGAGATGATTCTTTGATTTGATTATAAACAAATTTGTCCTTACCTGAGCAAGAGACACTTGGGCATCAGCATCAATAGCTACCACGGTAGCCAAACCCTTCAAGATTTCAGCCACCTTCTCCCATGCAGATTTGTCAACTTGAGAAGCATAAAAATCCACCAAAGCGACTCGGTCTGAGTCCAAAGTCTATGACTTAGTTAGTGGACCCGCTAGTCAGACTCCAATAAACAAACCAAAAACACATCATTTCTGATGAATCAAGACTGACCTCATGTTTGAAATTGGAATTAGAGAGTTAAGGAATCGAAGATGATTTTTTGTACTATGAATTACTGCTACTGAACACCCACCAAACGAATAAAAAATCGGTGATTGAGGCTGACCGAGCCTCCATTGAGGTTTTGCAAGCCTCTTCTCTCTTTGTTTCTCTCAGTCTCAGGTTAATTTTAGCAACCAATCAACAATGACATTTCTCAATGAGCATTGGGAGGCGAGATTTTTCTGTGGCCGAGGGTGATACTGTACTTTCTATATTAAATAGTATCTTTGAGCAAAGGTCATTGTTTTGTTTCTGTCTTTTCTGCATGTCAACAAATCCATAGTAGTAAAAATCAGTCCTCCTCCATCGCGCAAAGTTCTCAATTAAGTACATAATCATGTGATGTAATCAAGACAAGTAATATGAATTGCTCACTCTCTCAATTTTTATTTATTAATTAGGATAAATTACAATTATGTAATTGAAGTTAAATTTTAGGGCAAATTATAATTACGTACCCTGTAGTTTAGGTCAAATTTTAAAATAATACCTGTATTTTTTTTTTCTTGCATTTTATCCTCCAAGTAGAGGAAAAGTACGGACTGTAAAAACAAAGTAATGACAAGATGCTACTCTTGATAAATGATGAAGCCGAATTTCAAGATGTCATCGTCGTGGTGATAAGTGAGGACATTTATATATCAGATGCCAAACGTGAAGAATGATCAATTTTCCGAATCTCCTTCTCCTCCTTCATCTTCTACACAAACACTTTGAGAGAAAATACATCAAGTAGATTCGCCAGGGCCAAGAAACCGAGTGCTAGGTTCTTAGTTACAGATTGTTGAATCCTGGTGGCAGACGCTCAACGAACTACATCAGCCAGTAGGGGCGAAATCCTGCTATAGAACATAGCAATACGCTAGCCTCAATCTCTGATCAAGTCAGTTTTTCTGATTTTCGTTTACCCCATTGTTACTTGTATTGCAAGACTATTGTATTGTTATTCACTTTTAGTGAAGTTTGTTTCAATCTAGTATTGTCTACTATTTGTACGTTTCCTTATTGTTCTCCAACAGGCAATACTTGCTAGATTGTTCAATGATCCAAAGATTCATTTATTGCCTAAGATGATCACAAGCTAAAACCACATTCAAAGAATATTCTAAGGCTGCATCTAATCCTAGAAGCTTTAAGATTTACGTTCGACTTGAAGTTGGAAGGATTTAGCTTCAGAAATGGCAATGATGTAACAAGATTCGTGCTTGTTTTTCCAACCGCATGATCCTTCACCATCAACATTATCTATACAATACCAATGAAATGATTACATGATATAGTCACCTACCTATCCGATCGAAAAGCAGTAAAGCAAGTCTTTAGCCACAAAAATAATTCTGACAAGAGATTATGGCAAATTTGTATGAGTGCAACTTCTATGATGGGTTCAACTCCCTGATATTCAAAAGGAGGCTTTTTGGATACAAATATCATTTTTGTTGGAAATCTTCTAATTATGTATTTCTACATAAAAATCAACAGCACAAAACCCAAACACAAGTTAACGTACATTACTAGATAACTGGGAAACATAAATTAGAGATCTAACAATGAGAAAGTTAGTAAATCAATCATATGGTTCAATCAAATACGTTTAAGCTATGAAGAGGGAATTTTTTTTTTTTCCTCCAAAGTTTGACAGAAACATCAAGTAATGGTAACCTTGATTATTCATGTCCACAAGTAGAGCTGCAACTATATGTTCATGCAAAAACCGAAGTTCTATCCATCTCAAGTTCAATGTATCCTTTCTTTTTTATGTCCCAGATATATGAACATGTATATAGTGGCAGCTAAATAAAAAAGAGATGATTCTTTGATTTGATTCTAAACAAATTCGCTCTTACTTGAGCAGATACTTGGGCATCAGCATCAATAGCTGCCACGGTAGCCAAACCCTTCAAGATTTCAGCCACCTTTTCCCATGCAGATTTGTCAGCTTGAGAAGCATAAAAATCCACCAAAGCGACTCGGTCCGAGTCCAAAATCTATGACTCAGTTAGCGGACTTGCTAGTCAGACTCCATTAAACAAACCAAAAACACTTCATTTATGATGAATCAAAACTAACCTCATGTTGGAAATTGGAATTAGTGAGTTGAGGAAGGGGGGGGGGTTTTTTGCATCGGGAAATTCCTCCTACTGAATACCCACCAACCGAATACGAAGACTATGATCGAGGCGGAGCGAGCCTCCATTGAGGTTTTTGCAATCGGAGATGATGTTTTTTTTAAAAAAAAATTTATTTTATTTATTTTTTAAGATACTAATTTACAACTATTAAGGAAAGCTCTAAATACTAAGCTAAAAACTAGGGGTATCTAAAGGAAAAATTTCGCTTGGATTATCACAGTCTTAATTTTGTATTAGTAGAGGCGTTTTTAGGATATTGAATGTTTTACCTTTTTTTTTTTTTGTATTCCCTTAATATGATAAATGATGGATAGATGTTAGATATTAAAGATCCTCTAACCAACACTCCTAACTGAATCATCAATTTTAGCAAAGTGTAACCAAATTAAGTACTTCCTATTGGGGTCCCCCTTGAATGATACGACGTGGCAAGTTCGATTTTTCACTAGTTGTTGTTCAGTGTCATGGCCTTTGAATAATCAAAATCCACCAACTATATTATTTCGATTGGATGAGTAATGACATCCCAAGTTACTATTCAAGTTGAATGGAGAGTAAATGAGGATGTGCTCAAGTTCAAAAGATAATAGAAATGTCAGAAAAAAAAAACTCAATAACAACATAATCAAAGCAAAGATATATGGGTTCTAAACGTGGAAGGGGAAATGTTTAAATGCTCATTCGAAAGATCAGAAAGCAATAGTCAAGAAAAACATAAGCATAAAATAGATGTTCAGTGGTATTGAATTAATATGTTTACGGTTGACATTTTATAATCGAAAATCAAAATCGGGCTAAAATAACCCTAATCTAATCAAACACAAGTGACCATATTCGATGCATTTGAATGGTTATTGTTGAGAAAATAGCAAGTGTACTATATCGTACAAGTAATAGTAAGTATAAGAGTGTCGAACCCACGAGGATTAATTGTTCTACTTGTTTAATTAACTAATTTTTATGCTAATGCATACACCGAAGTGTAGGACTAGCGAGAATGATTGGTTGTGATTAGGGGTAACCATTTGACCCGGGAGTTTATGGGCTGATGGGGACCAGCCCGTCCCATGGACCAAAAAGCCCAGCCCAGCCCATATGGGCCATGGGCTAGCCCGGCCCATTATTTGAAGAATTGGGCTTGGGCTCATGTATTTGAAACCCGACCCAATCCATAGGCCCGACCCATGGCAGCCCACCCAAGCCCGGCCTAGCTGGCCCAGTTAAGCTCGGCCCTGAAGCCCATGAATTAATTTCATATTGTTATCTCAGTCCACATAATTTTTACATATTTACTTCTAAAAGTTGATATAATTCACTTTACTTAAAATCATATACAATGATTATAGTTTTATGATCTTCTGCACACTACTTGTCACTCAAAAGTCTTTTTATTTAAGTTTTATTGTTTGTAATAGCTTACGAAATAGTAGTAGATATTTTTATTATATCTTTTATTTTTTTGTTGATCAATCTATTTACATTTAAAACTTTGAGTTGGTGATTTAAAATCTTTTTGTGATCGATAAAACAAATATTTTTCATATGTGTAATCCCATCTAGGCCCGGCCCTTACAGCGGGCCATGGGCCGGGCCGGCCTAGCCCATCAAAGCCCTACTTAATGGGCGGGCCAATGCCATGATTTTTCTGAAAAAGCCCAACCCAGCCTAGCCCATTAAATATTTAATTTTAAGTAAGCCCGGCCCGCCCTGGCCCAAGCCCATTATTTATGGGCCAGTGTGGCCCGGCCCGTTGCCGACCCCTAGTTGTGATTTTATAAACCTTAAACTAAACAACGGAAAGCAAGAAATTATAACAACAAAACAAAGCTGCAAATTAATGAAAAGAAACGGCAAAGAAAGATTAAATCAAGATAAAGAAGCCTAGGGCAACGATTTCACCACAATCAATCCAACTTAAGTTAATGATTCAATTTACTATTACATTCATGTCATGTTGATGGTTAAGTTCCCAAAATTACACAATATCCGTGTCATCCAGATTATTATGCATCTTTCTATATGCTAACAGTCCATGTCGTCTAGATCAGTTAAACACACAAAAAGTCATTAAGTTCTTTGGATACTTTTGAAAAACCACATAAAGCCTAGTGCATGTCGTCTACATCAAGGAATTTATGATAGCAATTGCAAGAAGCAAAACTCAAGTTAAGCATGTCGTCTACTCTAACTTGCATCAGATTAATTCAAACTAAGATGATGATTAGGCATCTAAGCCAAATTATATAAAGCACAGCCATTGATATTCAACATAAACATAAACTTCATAGAAAACTGAAATCACAACTCAAGTATTCATGATCGAAGCACACCGGGCCCAAAAAAAAGGAAAAAAAAAAAAAAAAAAAAAAAAAAAAAAAGGAAAGAAAAAAAAAAAAAAAAAAAAAACACACACCCGCCCCCCACCCCCCACACACAAAGGGAGGAACACAAAAAAAAAAAAAACCAAACCCAAAAAAAAAAAAAAAAAAAACAAAAACACCACACACAACCCACGGGAAAAAAGACAACTCCTTCCCCCCCACCCCTCCCCCCCCCCCCACCAGAAAAAACACAACAAAACCAAACCAAGTATATTTTTTTTTACAACCCACACACACCACCACCAACACTCTTAAACACACCCCTTACTTTCTAAAAAAAAAAAAAAAAAAATAATTTCAAAACACCAAAAACATGAGAGGCTACAATTCGTACCATTGGCAATCGCCTCAAAATTTGAATTGCACTAATTTATGGGTTGGCTGCCATCTGTAGGATGGAATGTAATGGTCAAATTCGCCCATCTCACTGCATCAATGGTATTGAGTACAATGACAGCATAGACATCACCACTTATTTTCATAATATTGAAATTTTGGAAATCTACTTTGTCATTTATCAGTATCCTTTGACCGACATTTTTGATAGAATTCAATTTTCAGCAAAGTGAAGCCAAATAGACTACATCATGTTGGGAATTGCTCTCGTACTGGAGTCTAAATCACTATCACTATGGGTGTCAATAGTAGCTAAGTGATAAAGGAGCTCTTGATAAAGATTGGGTGAGTTTGTGAACCCCTTGTTGCTTGTTTGAGTAGATATATTTTCTTATCATTGCGGTCAACGAAAGAATTTCCAACTAGATTTGGCCACCCCCTCAATGAGTACCACAAGTTATGCATACCAAAGTCCTTAGGCTAATGCCTTGGTCGGATTTATAGATGACCTTGTGAGACTTGTCTGCAACTTGAAGTACTTCAGTTGAGACCATTGTCAAATCTCCAAGCCCGATGTTACGCAAGCAAATAGAGACTGAGCCATCGAGCAAGTATATAAGTGCTTCAATAAACATGCGATAATCATCTGCAGTCCAGCTAGGAAGTAGGGTGGCTATTTGAGTGCCTATGAGTGAGACATTAAATAGGTCTTCATCATCCCAATGAAAGAGAACCCTCACTAGTAGTCACTATAGAGCCTTTAGAGCAAAAACGGACTCTAGTCTCTATATATAAATGTTGTACTCTTTTGATTTGTTCCAAGAAAGAAATAAAAAAGCCTGTTCCTCCTCCTCCGCTTTCCACCCTAAAATTCACGAAATTCTTAGAGAAATTAAGCCATGTTACATACTTCTCGTCGTCCTCACCATCACCTCCTCCACCTCGTCCACTACAAGAAATATGCACATTAGGCACCAAAATTTAGGCACCACCAAGGGGGGGGCCCCTTCTTTCCAAATTAGGCACACTCCTCTTGGAAGGGGGGGTAGAAGCCCCCCCCCCCCCCCTGGGACTGGGGAAATCTAAATTTTGCCACACTTTCCACCAAAACTGTGGCTGAACGAATATAATAATATTTTTTTTGTGAAAGACAAATATAAATTATATAACTTTTGTTATTTGGGCACAAATTTCCTCTAACTATGGCTAACAAAACAAACTAATAATTCCTTCCGTATCCTGGACGCTCATTTCCTCTCTCACCCTCATCACTTTCCTCTTATTTTTTTCCGTTGTTTTTTTTTTCTCGCGACCTTCACTGCCCTTCTTGCAGGTTGGCAATGAAGGAGGTAATTTTTAAAATAAGTCATGGCAAGTACAAACAAATCACACAACAGATCACTTAGGTGACCAGTCACCTAAAGTGATGAACCTGAACCTTTGTTTTTGTACTGAACAACTTGACCAGTCACTTAGTTTGCACACTGAAATATGTGACCAGTCCTTTAATTAACAGTTTGTGTATGCTTGTGAATTTGTTCAACCACACTCGGATGCTATGCCAACTTAGGTCCCCAAAACAGATTCAGTGAAGATGAAATCTGCGGGCTATCCACAACTACAGCCTAGTCAATTCCAGCAGTTCTAATGCAACAGTTAATTCAATGACCAGTCACACAGTTTGTCCAGATTGCATTGTAAGTTAAGTTGGTGCATAATTAAATCCGATTTTATGACTAGTCAGTTTGTTTAACAAATCACAGAGATGGACACAATATTTTGGTACCCGGAAAAACCCCAAAAGGGTAAAAAACCGGGTCTACCAGGAAGACCGGCCTTCCACTATGAAACGGCAAAAAGATGCCCAATACAAGGTTCATACAATGCTCAATATCTAATGTACCTAGTCTTAGATGCAGCAATCCCTCGTGCGGCTTCTTCTTCAATCGCTTCACCTTCAGTGGTACAGATGACTGGTCAATCACTTCCCAGAGAATACACACGTATGTCTGGTCAGCGGCACCAAATATGTAAGCAGTGAATATGTATGACTAGTCACCAGCAGAGTTCCAGAGAGCAATAATACTTCAGTAAATCTGCTGGACAACTGAGTGTGTTACCTGCAATAGTTACAAAAACTGGACAGAAAAACACGAAGTCAAATGACTCCAAATTATCAACCTTGTCTCAAATAATGTGTGAACATGGGAGACAAGATTGAAGACACCTATTTCAACTTCTAAACTAAGTGAGTTTTGAAAACTTGGAAGTTGAAACGGTGAAGATAAGAACTTCTTCAAGGTTTCCTTCAAAGATATGATTTTGACTAGAACCGAAACTTAGAAGAAATTCAAGTGCTTGCCATCTTATGAATCCTTGTATGAACTTTATATGAATAAAAGTCAACAAGAATGTAAAACACAATTCCGAGCAAGAAGGCAGCAAGAAAAGAGAGTTTTTGAAATATGAATGATGAAAACCTTTATGCAAAAACCCCAAAAGAAAATGGCGGAAATGGTTTGGTATTTATAGCAAAGGAAAATACAAAACGGACGGCTCAGATCTCTCTAGAGGAGCGGCTGATATTTCCTTAACACTTTTAACCTAGGCAAGATCGAGATAGTGGGATGCAGTTGATTACACAGCGGTTAAAAGCATGCTTCAGCCGGATAGAGACATGACCTGTCTAAACCGGGTAAAAGCGTGCTCTGTCAAGTGACCAATCACTTTCACGGACAGAGGACCAACTGGATCTAGGTGACTAGACACCGAATATGCTAAAACTGAATTTTATGATAAAGAACACAATTTTCTCAATTTAGACCCAAGTTTATAAATACCTTATGCATATGAAAGTAATATGAGGTGCTGAATGCATCTGTACACATCTTCATTCCTTGATCTTCACTTCAATTACTTATCTCCAAGCCTTAAGCTAAACTCTAGAACCTAGATTGAGCATGTGAATGATAGTACAATGTTTTTGTTACAAGGATAGCCAATCTTACAATAAGTCTAAGATACAAATATCCTACAATCTCCCCCTTTGGCTTTCCTTGACAAAAACTACCCGATATGCTCACATCTCTCATACTCACCAGGAATTGACTAGAGGATGACTAGTCACCAAATGTTCCTGCAATAAACACATATATATCCATGCATATGTGACTAGTCATCAAATGACTGTGACTAGTCAATGAATGTTCCTGCAATGAAACTCAAGAAATGTATATATATTCAGTTTCTCCCCCTAAGTACCATAACATGATATCCACAATATAGAGAGTTAGCCAGATAAGTGAGTAACAATTATGAACATGGCAAATGTGGACTCCCCCTATCTCCAAACTTACTCCCCCTTTTTGTCATGGGAAGACAAAGGAGTAGCACAGACGGAAGCTTTAGACATGGTAAACTCGGAGAGATAAGTATACAAACTATGCATATATGACTAGACAACAAGACTAGGCAGATAATATCAAGATAAACATGCAGGACTAAATAAGTACGAAAGCTTAGACCAAGTAGAAGATAAGGGAACTGAAAACACAATATCACAACCATAACACAAGCACACAATAGCCTCAATGTCCACAAGGGCTAATTAAGTTACAACCAGCAAAAGAGCAACCGACATAAATATAGTTCACCGGGACTAGACACTACAGAAAATAAACAAACAAACAAGCGAACATCCAACATCAACACTTGATCACTCTTGATCAGTTGCCTTTGAAGATGAGCCCTTGGACTTCTTCTTCTTCTTCTTCACATCAAAAGCTTGAAGAGCTTCCTTAACAGCAGCTGCAATGGTGGCAGACAGAGACGCCTCATTGACTGATCCCACATTCACTTTTAACTTTCTAGCGCTGTCTACGGCGTTTTCACTCTTATGCACAAAGTCCTCACTCATAGGACTGGTGGGAGCCTGAAAGACATCCTCAGGAACAGACATATCAACCCCAGAGGTCTCACACAGATGATGGATCAGACACGGGAATACCACAGAACCACGAGACCCTTCCATTTTCCCAAAATTCCTAGTCTTAGACACAATTGCATCATAAATGAGGTGACCAAAAGGAACTTGAAAACGATGGTACAAGAAAATTGCTAGATGGGCTGCTTCTAAGGTGACATTGGCTACATTTCCAGTTGGAATGAGATTAGTTTTTATGAAATGCAATAGATACCGAAAGCTAGGGGACATATGGTGTCTAGACGGCTTCGTACCATGGGCTAAGACTAGTTCAGGGTCATGAAAAGCCAAAACAGAGAAATCATGCATAAAATATCTACTTGACTCGTCAAGAAAGTTATCATATGCATCATGACTTGATGGACTTGGCAATGAGAAGTAATCATAGATGACAGCAGGACTCAAACTAACCAAGGTTCCTCTAATCCCAATTTGTGCACCATATTCGAATTCATCTAGGACAGGGAAGTTAGCATAGAATTCACATACAACAGACAAATTAAATCGGAAGGAACTAGGAAACCCAGCCACCAATTTTTCTAGATGTAAACTCCTAATGACCTCTTGAACCCAACCCATACCTAGAGATTTGACCAATTTGGGAGAGAAGTTCAGAATAGGGTACCCTCGTTCGAACACAATCATCCGTGTGGAGACTTGGGTGTAATACCTCTGTGCATCCTCATCAATGAATCGGCAATAACTTGACAAAGACTGAGAGGTGGATCCTCGAGATTTTCGCGGTGGAGCCAAGGATTTTATGCGTTTCCCACGGTTCCTTGGAGGAGGAGATGGGTTGGTCTGAAAAGAGGATGGCTGGGTAGAGAACTCTTCAGGAGTTCCATCGGAGTTCTTTTCATGGTTGTCAGGAGCAGCCAAGGATGCTGACATGAAGTCTGGCTGCGATTCGGAGGCGTGCTTAGTCACTACAATCTGGGGCTCCTCATCGGAGTCTGAACCGTAGCGAAGATGCACCAAATGTGCAATTAGCAGTGCCAAAATCATGGTGGCAGTGAGATCAGTGATGGGTTTGAAGGAATTTCTGAGAATTTCTTGTGATTTTCAGAAGTTGAGAAATTTTGGGCAAAGGCTTGAGAGCGGCGGGTGAAGGATGGAATAGAGAGAGGCAGAACCCTAGACTTAAAAACCCACTCAAACCCTTTTTCAGAAACGCTCCCTTGGATCATGAAAGAACACGCTGGTCTGTGACCAGAGAACACGTGGCAGAGAACTGGGCATTTTGGAAGACAGTTTATTAAAAAGGAACCGGTTCATGAAACCATACCTTATTTTGAAAATGTAACGGTCATTATGGTAGTCTAAACTGGTCAACCTCAACAAAAATATGAAGACCCACTAACATATTTGATATTCCGAAGCAAACACATTAATGATCAATATTTACACACGGGTCAACAACTAAACAGCACCAAATAGTATGACTTGTCCTAGTTAATGCTTGAACCGATGTGATGCAAGCTTAAACAAATTAAATAAAATGCATGAATTGTATTTTTGCATTCAAACTGATTTTCTCATTTATTTTGACACTTTCAATGACATATTCAAGAGATAAAATAGATTCAATGACTAAGTCAAACAACATATTTGGGAAGGGGATGACTAGTCATATTGAGTGTACATTACAAAGAAAACAGATTACTATTTGAAGACTCACTATTTTATGCACCCACAACATCTTAAGATTTTCAAACAAGTGACAACTTTCACAAATTAATTTTTGAGTGTAGATCAATCATAATGATTTGAAGTAGTGGTGCAATATTGGCATATCTTTTCTTTGACTCAAGCCCAAAACCCTAATCTTTTGATTTTATTTTTCTTTTGAGTTAGGGCCTTATTGTCCTTCTCGTTTTCATTTTCGAAGAAAATCTCCATTTTTCTTTTTAACTACACATCTTTTGAAAAATCAGGAGTCAACATGATTAATCATCATCAAGTAGTAAGAGAATTAGACAAGTGTTGAAAACAAATTTAAATCAACCAACTTTAGAATATGCACTCTTTACTTCTTGATCAAGAGACGTGATTATGACCATTTGACTCAATCTAGGGCTTCAATTATATCTAACAAATATCCAAGTGATAGTATCAACACAAAGAAAAACCAGTTTGAGAGGTGTTTTTCAATTTAGAGATGATGCATGATATGCAGGAATTGAAAAATACACAAGTATTAACTGTGACTAGTCACACTAGTCAATAGAGCAGATTCCAAGACTTTTGCGAAGACCAGTCAGGACCTGATCCTCCAAAGGTTTGGTTAGAATATCAGCAAATTGTTTTTCCGAGGGCACAAATTTAAGCATTAATGTCTTTGACTCAACGAGATCTCTAATGAAGTGGTGCCTAATATCAATGGGTTTGGTCCTAGAATGCTGCACCTGATTCTCAGAAATGCATATAGCACTCGTGTTATCACAATATATGAGGAACTGGTCCTCGGCTATGCCATAGTCACTAAGCATTTGCTTTATCCAAAGCAACTGTGTGCAACAACTACCTACTTCTATGTACTCTGCCTCAGCAGTGGATAATGAGACCGAATTTTGCTTCTTACTATACCAAGAAACCATGTTGTTTCCTAGATAGAAGACACCACCGGAGGTACTCTTTCGATCATCACTACATCCTGCCCAGTCAGCATCACTAAACCCAACAAGGTTTGTATTGGTGTCAAATGTGTACCAAATACCATAAGACAATGTCCCACTAACGTACTTGATGACCCTTTTTACAGCATGAAGATGAGACTCTCTAGGGTCGCTTTGAAAGCGAGCACATACTCCAACCGAGAAGGAGATGTCTGGTCTACTTGCAGTAAGGTACAGCAAGCTGCCAATCATACTTCTGTAGAGTGTCTGGTCAACACTCTTTCCCTTTTTATCACTAGACAACTTAGTGGATTTGCTCATGGGAGTCCTAGCGGGTTTGGAAGATGAAAAACCAAATTTGTTCACAAGATTTGCAGCATATTTGGATTGGGAAATGAAGAGACCAGTCTCTTCTTGCTTAACTTGTAAACCTAGGAAATAGTTCAACTCACCAATGAGACTCATCTCAAATTCACTAGTCATAATCTCTATGAACTGTTGAACTTGGGATTCGGACGTGGAACCAACAACAATGTCATCAACATAAATTTGAGCAACCACAACATCATTCTTGGTTCGTTTGATGAACAAGGTTTTGTCCACCGAACCACGTGTATAGCCTTTTGACAGAAGGTGACTAGACAACCTATCATACCAAGCTCTAGGAGCTTGCTTCAAACCATACAAAGCCTTTTTCAACTTATACACACCATTAGGCATATGAGGATCCTCAAAGCCCATCGGCTGTTCAACATACACATCTTCATTCAAGTATCCATTAAGAAATGCCGTCTTGACATCCATTTGATACAACTTGAATTTAAGATGACAAGCAATTGCACACAACAAACGGACTGACTCAAGTCTAGCTACAGGTGCAAATGTTTCCTCAAAGTCGATGCCTTCGACTTGAGAATATCCCTGAGCAACAAGCCTAGCCTTGTTCCTCACTATGTGACCAGTCTCATCGCTCTTGTTCTTGAAGATCCACTTTGTGCCTATGACATTTGAGGTGACTGGTCTCTTGACCAGTGTCCAGACTTGATTTCTCTCAAACTGATTCAGCTCTTCTTGCATGGCAAGTACCCATTCCTCATGGATAAGAGCTTCTTTGATGTTCTTGGGTTCTATAGTGCAGACATAACAGACATGTGCTACTTCACTTTGGATCTAACCTCTAGTTCTCACACCCTTTTATTGAACCAATTATGTTTTGCTCAGGATGTCTAGACACTACCCAATTTGGCTTTTTCTTTGGTGGTTGACTAGACACTTCTGAACCCTCTGAATCAGAACCAGATGACTGGTCATCATGTTCTGTCTGAGTCTCACTAGCAGATACAGTGACCTTTACAGGAAACAACTCATCCTCATCTAAGGCTTGATCAACTGACGCATCAAGGTCGTCAATTGTCACATTTATGGATTCCATGATGGTATTGGTTCTAAGGTTGAAAACTCTATAGGCTCGACTGGACATGGAGTACCCAAGAAAAATGCCTTCATCACTCATGGGATCAAACTTGGCAAGATGTTCTCTATCTCTCAAAATATAGCAATTACTGCCAAAGACTCTCAGGTGATTGATCATTGGTTTCTTCCCTTTCCAGATCTCATAGGGAGTC
This sequence comes from Spiraea crenata, assembly GCA_033992175.1. Lineage (NCBI taxonomy): Eukaryota > Viridiplantae > Streptophyta > Magnoliopsida > Rosales > Rosaceae > Spiraea > Spiraea crenata. The sequence continues at coordinate 1,937,505 of JAVBHV010000019.1, forward strand.
TGGTCTGTGCCTGGTCTCAAGTAGACACGATTGGAAATATAGCAAGCAGTGCTAATGGCCTCGGCCCACAAATTTTTAGTTAGATTTTTGCTATTTAGCATCACTCTAGCCATTTCAATCAAGACTCTATTTTTCCTCTCAACAATTCCATTTTGTTGAGGAGTAATTGGAGCCAAAAAATCATGCTTTATGCCCATGCTAGCACAGAAATCAACAAACAAGGAATTCTCAAACTCAGTACCGTGATCAGCCCTAATTCTGACAACATAGGAGTGACCAGTCACAACCTCATTCTGAATTTGCTTGAACACCGTCACAAAATTTTGAAAAGCATCAGACTTTTCTCTCAAGAAAGACACCCAAGTAAACCTACTGAAATCATCAACAATCACAAGAATGTATTTCTTACCACCAACAGACGGTTTGAACTGGACCTACAAGATCCATGTGAACGAGTTCAAGAGGGTGACTAGTCCCAACATCCTTGACTCTCTTGTGTGCAACACGTGACTGTTTGCCTAGCTGACATGGACCACAGATGTGCTTAGAAGGCTTATCTAACTTTGGAATACCTCTAACAAGTTGCTTTTTGGCCAAGGTGTACAAATCATTGAAATTCATATGTCCTAACCGTTGGTGCCATAAAGCGGTGGTCTTATCGGTCATAGAGTGACAGGTCACCTTGGTAGCCAAGGTTTGGCTATCAAGAGTATAGCAATTGTCATTTGATCTGCCTGTCCTGACTAGATCACGACCCTTGCTGTCAATAATCCTACAACCTTTTGTTGACATGCAGACTTCCTCAGCCCACTAATCACAAGGTGTGATACACTGAATTAGGTTGGACTTAAGGCCTTCTACGTACCTTACATTTTCAAGGACTGGTAGACCCGGAAGTTTAACACTACCTTGACCAGTCATCTTTGCAGTTTCACCACCTCCAAATTCTACACAACCACCATCAAAATCCTTAAAATTTACAAAGACAGATTTGTCACCAGACATGTGTTTGGAACAGCCACTGTCTATGTACCAACGAGTTGGATCACGCACATTCAAAACAGACAAGGCAACAAGACAGGTTTCATTTTTCTTTACCCACTTCTTTTGAGAACCACGAGGTGATGGGGAAGATGACTCAACTAGTTTTGCTATTCTGGTTACTTCAACTAGCAGTAGATTAACCTGTTCTCTGAGTGAATTATTATGACCAGTCACACTCTTGTTCTTCAGCTTATTACAATTTAGCCTAATGTGACCAGTCATTCCACAATGATGGCATGTGGGCATAAATCTAGTGTGTGAAAGACCAGTGGAACTAGAAGACACTTGAAGACTCTTTTTGCTAGTGCTGACTCTAGATTCCAGTGCAACAGACTTGACAGGTGATTTAGACGATGTTGCTTCAGTTGCTTTTACAAATCTAGTTTGTGAAGTTGAGGGACCAGACCCAGCAGCTACAAAACCTAGACCAGTCCTATCATTGTGACTTTTCCCAACATTAAGCATCTTGTCTAACTTTGCCGAACCAATTGACAGATCATTAACCTTTTCTTGCAGTGATTTATTATAACCAACCAAGTAGACATTAGATTGCTTGAGTGACTCAACCTCTTCTTTCATTTTAAGACCTTTACTGTGCAAGAGATTGATTGTGTGCTCCGAGTTACTCAACTGATGTCTAAGGTCAATATTCTCCTTTTTAATTCTTTCAAAATCAACAGACAATTGTTCATACATGATCTCAAGCCTTGACCTATGTGACTGGACATCTGCATTCTCCCTTCCTTTGCTAGAGTGACCAGTCTCGTAATCTTGCAAAGTGAGATAGAGTGCAGCTTTTTCCATCTCTAATTCATTACAGCGCTTTTTCAGCTCAATGCTATCAGCTTTGATCACACAGGTTTCATCAAACAAGGCATCATACCTTTCACACATCTTCTCATAAGTCTGATTCTCTGGAAGAGCATCATAATCATGAAAAACAGGACAATACTTCTCAGGTGACTGATCATCATCAGTCATGTGCTGTGAACCCGACTCGGATTCCTCACCCACTGAGTTGTGATCAGAAATTCTAATAACAAAGGCAATCTCATCATCTTCATTATCAGAAGAAGAGATAGAGTGAAGTGATTCCTCATCCTCACTATCACTCCAAGATGCTTTCAAGGCCTTATCCTTGCCTTTGTATGACTTCTTCCTATTGTTAGCACAATCCACAGAAATGTGACCAGTCCCACCACAAGTGAAACACTTAACCGGACCCTTCTTGAACTTGTTATCTCTAGACCCTGAGTTCTTTTCAAATTTCTTTTTATTAGTCATTTCACCTTGAGGTTTGAACTTTGACTCTCTAGGATAGCTTGTACTTCCCTTGTGATCCTTTCTATCCCTTAAGATTCTTCTAAATCTTTTAACAAACAGTGCCATATCATCATCAACAGAGGATGACTGGTCAGACTTGGAACTCTTGGGTTCAGGGTGATCAGTCACACTCTGTAGTGCAACACCTTTATCCTTTTTGTGCATACTCTCTTCCAGTTTTAATTCCAGCTCATAAGTCTTCAATTTACCAACTAGTTTAGGAAGCTTTATATCAAACATGTTTTGACACTCTTTGATTGCGGTCTTCTTCGCGGAAAACCTCCTAGGCAACACCCTTAAGATTTTTTGTACAACCGTAAGTTCTGAGAAGCTCTCTGAATCGGTCATCCTAAGTTCCTCAAACTCAGAGAGGACCATCTCAAGTTTTAAATCCCGAACCTGGTCATCACCCTCATGAATGACACGCAATCTATCCCAAGCTTCCCTAGCTGTTGTACAGTGTTGAATATGTGAATATTGCGCACTGGATACATCAACAGCTATGGCATTCCTAGCTTTCTTATTTGCATTAGACGCATTGACTTGGACCTGTGTCCAGTCATCTCTTGGAACGTTCTCTCTCTCACCGTTAACAATTCTAAAAGGAGGACGCCATTCAATAGACAAATACTGGAATGCAAACTCATCATACACATCAAGAAAAATCTCAAATTTATCACGCCAAGCAGCATAGTTTGTGCCATCGAAGTAGGGAGGTGAATTCACCGAACCAGCTACTCGATCTCTTTCCATGACTAGACCCTTAACCAACCAGTCCCTAGACCTGCTTTAAGTATGTCTAAAGCCCTGCTCTGATGCCAATTGCAGGTTGGCAATGAAGGGGGTAATTTTTAAAATAAGTCACGGCAAGTACAAACAAATCACACAACAGATCACTTAGGTGACCAGTCACCTAAAGTGATGAACCTGAACCTTTGTTTCTGTACTGAACAACGTGACCAGTCACTTAGTTTGCACACTGAAATATGTGACCAGTCCTTTAATTAACAGTTTGTGTATGCTTGTGAATTTGTTCAACCACACTCGGATGCTATGCCAACTTACGTCCCCAAAACAGATTCAGTGAAGATGATCTCTGCGGGCTATCCACAACTACAGCCTAGTCAATTCCAGCAGTTCTAATGCAACAGTTAATTCAATGACCAGTCACACAGTTTGTACAGATTGCATTGTAAGTTAAGTTGGTGCATAATTAAATCCGATTTTATGACTAGTCAGCTTGTTTAACAAATCACAGAGATGGACACAATATTTTGGTACCCCGCAAAACCCCAAAATGGTAAAAAACCGGGGGTCTATCAGAAGACCGGCCTTCCACTATGAAACGGCAAAAAGATGCCCAATACAAGGTTCATACAATGCTCAATATCTAATGTACCTAGTCTTAGATGCAGCAATCCCTCGTGCGGCTTCTTCTTCAATCGCTTCACCTTCAGTGGTACAGATGACTGGTCAATCACTTCCCAGAGAATACACACGTATGTCTGATCCGAGCAGCACCAAATATGTAAGCAGTGAATATGTGTGACTAGTCACCAGCAGAGTTCCAGAGAGCAATAATACTTCAGTAAATCTGCTGGACAACTGAGTGTGTTACTTGCAACAGTTACAAAAACTGGGCAGAAAAACACGAAGTCAAATGACTCCAAATTATCAACCTTGTCTCAAATAATGTGTGAACATGGGAGACAAGATTGAAGACACCTATTTCAACTTCTAAACTAAGTGAGTTTTGAAAACTTGGAAGTTGAAACGGTGAAGATAAGAACTTCTTCAAGGTTTCCTTCAAAGATATGATTTTGACTAGAACCGAAACTTAGAAGAAATTCAAGTGCTTGCCATCTTATGAATCCTTGTATGAACTTTATATGAATAAAAGTCAACAAGAATGTAAGACACAATTCCGAGCAAGAAGGCAGCAAGAAAAGAGAGTTTTTGAAATATGAATGATGAAAACCTTTATGCAAAAACCCCAAAAGAAAATGGCGGAAATGGTTTGGTATTTAGCAAAGGAAAATACAAAACGGACGGCTCAGATCTCTCTAGAGGAGCGGCTGATATTTCCTTAACACTTTTAACCTAGGCAAGATCGAGATAGTGGGATGCAGTTGATTACACAGCGGTTAAAAGCATGCTTCAGCCCAGAGAGACATGACCTCTAAACCGGGAAGCGCGTGCTCTGTCAAGTGACCAATCACTTTCACGACAGAGGACCAACTGGATCTAGGTGACTAGACACCGAATATGCTAAAACTGAGTTTTATGATAAAGATCACAATTTTCTCAATTTAGACCCAAGTTTATAAATACCTTATGCATATGAGAGTAATATGAGGTGCTGAATGCATCCATACACATCTTCATTCCTTGATCTTCACTTCAATGACTTATCTCCAAGCCTTAAATTAAACTCTAGAATCTAGATTGAGCATGAGAATGATATTACAATATTTTTGTTACAAGGATAGCCAATCTTACAATAAGTATTTTTTTTGGACTGGTCTTGCAATAAGTCTAAGATACAAATATCCTACACTTCTGCAACCCATCTTCAACCTTCATCGCCTCCCATCTTCAACTTCCAAATCCCTACTTGCTCTGGACATCGCGACCTTCCTCACTCTCGACACCGCCTCTCTCTAGATCGAGCCTTCATCTCTCTCTCCTGGTCAAGTTATTCCACGGTGGTCTAGCAGTGATGTCACGGCAGAGTTTGCACGGTGGGGCTTCTTCAGCTCGTAGTCTCTGTGTCTGCATCTTAGAGTTCGTCGTCTCTGTTGGGCTTCGCGAGTTCTCGAGGTAAGTCTTAATCGCTGGCTTGAATTGGTGTGAAATTGAACTTTGACAAAACCCTAACTTCTGTTAATTTCGATTGTGCCTGAAATTGAACTCTGTGAAACCTAGTTGATTTGGATTTGTACAAGTCAAATTCAATTTTGTTAGTTAGAGTTTACTTTCTTACATGTTAATTCAATTCTCGGTTAATATGTTTTGCAAGGAACCTTTGGGGCCAAAGTCATGTTTTACATGTGCTGTTTTGAATTGGAATTTGGAATTTGGTTTTGGAGTTGGAATTGAGCTTGAAATGTCGGTTTTTGTTATCATAATTATCAATCCAAAGTTGGTTGCTTTTTGTTTGAATTGAGCTTGAAATGTCGGTTTTTGAATTGGTTTTGCTTCGGTTTCGTCTGCAGACGAGGCGAAGAGGCGTTTGGTGAAAGCAGGGTACGAGCAAGTTTTGGAGAGGGAGGATTGGAAATTGGAGAGGAAAAAGTGCTTCTGAAAAGCTCACTGAAGGACTTGTGAAGTTTTCCGCTCGAGTATCAATTCAGGTATTCTCTTGTAAATATTGCTTGGGTAATGCAATTGTTAGAAAACGTATTAAGGTTTATCTTTGAACAAGATGTGTCAGGGGCTGGCTGCCCTTCTTGACTCTATGTTTAGTGATCCAGAGGCAAATAGGTTGTTCCTTTTTTTAGACATAGAAGGCTGGTTCACTTTCGAAATATAGAGAGAGATGTTTGGTTTCAAAAGTTGAATACATGGTATGAGGAATTGCCCCTGCTAAGCTATGGAATGGTATGAAAAGGAATACATGGTAAAGGCTGCAATCTATATGGACGAGATGAATAGCTGACTTGTAAATATGTTTCTACCTTAACTGAACTGATATCCCTGCTATCCCAAGTTTTAATCCAGTAAAAAGCTTCGTTGGCATTAGTCTCATATTTTGCTTTGGGTTAATTGTATGGCAGGTGGAAGTTGTGATATCCTATAATGATTCGGATATGGACCACATTGGACGCATTCACTTTTCGGAAATCCAAATGACCCTGAAACTTTTAGATTTGACTCATTTAAATCAATGTCGGGCTTAGTATCAGCATCTTTAGCTTTTATGATATTGAAGAAGGAAATTACTTCACTATCGAAAGCAATTTATTTTGGCCTCCGTGTTCGTACATATGTATTTCTTGTACAAGCAACAATTTTGGCAAGAAGTCCAAGTTATAAGCAGTATGCTGAATAATATGTTCCAATTACTTTGTTCCTATCTAGCTTGTCTTTTAGGCAAGCACTTAGCACATACATCAGGAGGACAGGGCAGGGAATGATCATGGATGAAGAAAAAGATAGATAAATAGTATCTTCCTTTTCGGAATTTAAGGCTTTTCTTGACACCATATGGGAACAAAGCTTTTTCAAGAATGAAGCATTTTCCAACACCATAAAGGACGCATTCGAGCATCTGATTAATCTCCGTCAGGTAGCTGTTCATCCATTCACTTTCACCATTGTTTCCTGTGCCATTGTCTTTATAGTAAAATGAGGAAAAGAACCCATCATATATGATTCGGTATCAAGTGTTGTAGGAAAGGCAAAATTTAGCCAAGAAATGATAATTGATGTGAGTATTAATTTTTTGGTGAGGAAATCAGTTTTGGTTATGAATTTTCTACCATAGGTTGTTAAATGTGGAAGAGATGGGAGGAGTGTGTTTTTCTCATATTATTTATGTATCACAAGAAGGAAAGGGTAGTAGAAGTGAGGGAATGATTGGAATCTAGTCTATTGCCAAATGGGAACCATATTTAACGCTGTTAAAAGGAAAACTCTGTTTAGTGGAGTTAACTCTGCTCATCTCATAAGTTTTAGTGTTTTTCTTATATATTATAGGAGTTCACTATAGTATCAACAAGTCTTTATTTATGAACAAGCTGGTAGGTAGTATGTATCTTGTGTTTTTTTTTCTTTGCAATCGCTCACTTTCTGTAGAGATGGATTTGTGATTTTCCGCATGACTTTTTTGGGTCTTACCATGAGCCTTGTGGCTAGCTTCCCTAGGGAGTATTCAAGGATCTAATTTAATGCTTGCTTTGCTCATACACTTTTCAGGATATTGAATTGTCAAAAGAGATAAATGAGTCCTTTAAACAATCATCCCAGGCCAGGACAAAACTCCAATCAGGGATTGAGCTCAGTGTTCATGTACTTACAACTGGGTATGTCTGAAACTAATTGTTACTGAGGAAGTGGATATTTGTCAAGCTTTTAGCAGTAAGAATAGAGGCAAGCTTTTACTGTTGTACTGCAGGACATCCTGCAACGAGAACCAGTGTGGTTGTATCTGTTTCTTTAGTGTCCTATTGCTATTATTTTTGTTTATTAGTATTATGTCTCATAGTTTTCATTCACTGTGTTCCATGTCTATTATTACCGCGTCTGTTTATTGGTAGCTTTGTGGACTTTTACATAGCATCAACCAAAAAGTTGAATGTTCTGTGTATTTTTTTTCTTTTCTGTGACTGTCCTTTAAGTTTTGGTTGGAACCTTACTGGTTTTGCATTTGATTTGCAGATTTTTGAGTGCATTTTGTTTGGAGCTTTTGCAAAGGTATTATTTGCTTTTAGTTGTTTCGTGAAGGTTTGGATTTGAGCTTGATTAAGGGATGGCTTTGCGATTAATTTGAGAATAAGCTATATTTTTCTCTATATCTTTTGTGTTGTATGATCTGTATATGAAATTTCGCATGTATTCTTTTAGGTTCATAGTTCATATCTGCTCTTAATTGTTTCGTCAAGTAATGAATTTGAGTTTGACTTGAGGATGGATTGCGATTCATCTAATACAACCTTCTGTTCTACTGGCTGGGCTCTTGTGATGCTTGCAGAAAGTGGACAACTATATGGGGCCTGCTTATTATTTGCACTTCTGGAAATGTGACGAACAAATATCTTTTGAATCGAAGTGTGGTGTATAATTCAATGCAGGCTTTCTCCTGGCATAGCTGAGTTAGTCAAGAAGCTGAAGTTTAAAAACAAGAATGTTTACCTGGTCTCTGGAGGCTTCCGTCAAATGATCAAAGTATGCTGACTTTCTTTGTTTTAATGTTACGTTGTTAGATATTTGTATAGAAATAGCCTTTGTAATATTGTATTCAATTGGAATTAGTTCGTAGATTTTAATTTGAGTGGAAATATACATTTGCAGAGAAATTCAATACGAAAATACATTGTATATGATCTATCATTGTATAAGCTCAATTTTAATTCTGGAAATTTTTATTTTTTTTTTGCATCTAATTCTTCAGCCACGGATGCATCATTTGTGGCAATTAAAAAACATTTAAATAACTTTATAGCCACGGTTGCACCTATCCGTGGCTATATAAAATAAATTTCCTTCCTAGCCACGGTTGGGTCATCCTTGGCCATCATATAGGCACGGTGAGCGGGTGCCTATTGGTCAATACGGACGGCGAGTTAAGCCACAGATGGCTCTACCGTTCCTATTTGCATTTTCCCACGGATAATCCGTGGCTAACATGCCTTTAGGCACAGATAAAGGCTTGATAGCCACAGATAATGTTTGTGCCTATTGTGCAGTTTTTTTTTGTAGTAGTCGTTGTCGTATTGACTATAGTTACCGCTACTGCAGCTAAGAGCTGCTGTGATGGCTGCACTAGTTGCTATTAGCCTCCAGGCCGTCAACCACTAGTTGCTATTAGCCTCCAGGCCGTTAACCACTAGTTGCTATTAGCCTCCAGGCAACGTCAACCACCCCACCATCCGACAGATAGCCAGGGACGGAGGCAGCCCAGCGCGGCAGTCAGCAGCCGCTCCCCCGGTCGCCGGAACAAGTAGGGACTGGGAGCGGGTCTGCGCGACTCCGCTCCCGTGGTCCGCCGTTGATCGGCCTAGCAAACTCGAGCGGCAGCAGGTAGCGTGGAAGAACGGAAGAAGTCAGCTGTGCGCAGACCAGAAGAAGAAGAAGGAGCAAAACGGCGCCGTTTCAATTTAAACGAAACGGCGTCGTTTCGTTAAAGAGGAGCAGCATTTTTGAGGGGGTTTTGTGACGCGTCGTTTTTGCTTAATTAGGAGGCGCTGCAGCGTCGTTTTTCCCTTGATTTCATCCCATCTCATACACCAGTTCAGCCAGCCCGCAAGCGCAAAAACAAAGCTGCCGACCCGATCAGCACCCATCCTCCGATTGGCGCCGACGCCCACTGCCGACGACGACACTGCCGTTCCTCCAAAGCTTCCTCCAAATTACAATTCCAACTTCCAAGTAATCCCTAAATCCCTAATTTTTGTCAAATTCAATTGATGATTTGAATGGAATTGTGGTTGGATTTGTTGATGTTTATTTGCTCTAAATTGATTGATGATATAAATTATGGTTCAATTTAGTTATGTTAAATTGATTTATGTTTATTTTGGTATATATTATAGTTAAATTGATTAATGATTATTTGGTATAGATGATGGTTAAATTTAGGTATGTTAAATTGATTTATGTTTATTTTGGTATATATTATAGTTAAATTGATTAATGATTATTTGGTATAGATGATGGTTAAATTTAGTTATGTTAAATTGATTTATGTTTACTTGGTATATATTATAATTAAATTGAGTTATGCTAAATAGATTTTTGTTTATTGGTATGGATTATGTTTAAATTTGTATCATTCAATTACACAGTTATGGAACGCTTCTTTAAGAGATTGCGTCCACAATCTCCTTTGGATAATGCGGGTAGTTCGACTCCATCTTCAACTTCAAGTAATCCGATTAATTCAACTTGGTCTTCACCTTCAAGTAATCCGAATACTGTTAGTAGTTCTAGTAAATCCGGTGGGTAGTTCAAGTAATGAACTCATTATGCGACATTTTCATGATATGAGCAACCCTAATCAACTACTTTTGTAATTTTATTTCATGCTTTCAATGTTCTTAATGACATATATATTAATGAAATTTGTATTATTTAAATTCTATGGTATTTAGATATTTTAATTTTTTTGGAACATTTATGCTTTTAAATTCCGCTCCCCTGCCCCAACAATCCTGGATCCGTCCCTGCAGATAGCGACGTTCGCCTTGTCTGATTACAACAAGCAGCAATCACAACCCTCTGATCGCTTGGTATTGCGAAGCGTGGTTCGGGGCTACAGCCAGATGGTAAGTGGACACAATTATGAGCTTGTCTTTATGGTTATGAGCTTGTCTTTATGGCGGTGAATGAATCTTTGCCGGCTAATAATAGCCCCCTCTCGAGTACGAGGCTTTTGTCCATGAGTATTTGCCCTGTAGTGGTGGTGCAGATAAACCCCCCCCCCCCCCCCCCCCCCATAAATATATAACACCATTTTGTCAATATACACCACTCCCCCCCGTAGAAAAAAATATAAATATATAATATAAATATACATCATGTAATGACAATTATTTAACCCTCCACCACAGAAGACAACACCCGCAGCAAAAAATAAAAAATAAATACCATCCCACCTCAATCGCCCTCACCCCTTTTTTTTTTTTCCCCCCCCCCATCACCCCCCCCCCCCCCCCCCCCACCCCCCCCTCCCCCCCCCACTCCCCCCGAATGAATTTTTGCCGGCTAATAATAGCCCCCCTCTCGAGTATCAGGTTTCTGTCCATGAAGATTTGCCTTGTTATGGTGGTGCAATGACATTACGCTCCTTCTGTCCGCTCACAAATGAATTAACATAATATTCGATGATCGTTTGATGCCAAGTACGTCTAGATACTATTTATTTTTCCTAGCTTGTAATAAACATATAAGTTTTATTGTTAAATTGCTTAGTTGTTTATTGCCCGATCTTTATTCTGTGCTGGCATTATTGTCTATATACAGTTATTTGGATCCATCATGATTGATTTAATTGCTACAAATAGGAATGGCAGATCAGAGAAAGAGTTACATGCATTGCTCCATTGCAGAAAATAGCAGTATGCAATGCCGCTCACCTAAGGTCGTCTTTTTGCATTTTAGTTGAACACATAACGTTCCTGCCAAAGAAAAACATTCAAGAATGATTGAATTGCTGCCCATAGTTGTGCAACTTACAATGATTGAAAAATGTATACTAGAATTTAACTTGTCCTCGTAAATGTGTGGGAAGGTGTAAACCAGATTGGAAATGTGGATCAGTACTCGATAGCTTTTGCCATATCAGAGGTGTCTCTTAGTGACACAAGACACTTATTTTCTGTCGCAAGACGATCTTAGCATGAATAAGACTTACTTGCAAATTCTGATGCCTAAGGTCTTTATACTATGATGAACTAAAGTTCTCGGATCTCAAAGCATCTCTTGAGCTCTGCCACAAAAACATATGACCGAAGGTTATGAATATCATAGGCACAAGGCTATTGTGTACCATGTTCTTAGTGACACTGGGATGCAGTTCAACTTGATCAGTGTTTCGGTATTTCTTAATTGCGGAAATTTAAGAGCCGCACGACTGTAAGAAACAGAAACTTTGGCTTTTCTACTTACACCAAATAACAGCAATGTTGCCTTTTCCTACTGCCGTAGAAAGCAGTAATTTCGTTTTATCTATCCTGAAAATGTTAATGCCGGTGCTTAGGATATTAAACTACATTGCTGGGCAGGTAATTAAGAACCTAAACTACATAGTCAGAACAGTTATGAGTATCAGAGACCACCTTTTATGTGGAAGAATTGAGCAGTTCACCTTCTGTCCATATATATATATATATATATATGGGTCCGGTTCAAGGGACACACCCTTTCCAAATCATCATATATATATAGATATATGACATCGGACCCATTATCGGAACATGCATTAACGGAAAACGGAAAGTGAGGATATTTTGCAGTAGGTAAGCATGTTCATTGCAGAAACTCAATTATCATTTTTTTCAGCCAACCTGAGAGTGGACTTCAAACGAAAGCGTAAATCATATGTTCCGGCTTTCAATATAAAGGTGGATCTACATGATAAAATACAAGATAATATAGCATATATAATAGGCTACAAGAAGCCATATATAGGGAAAATGGTGCTTTGAAATTGAAGTCATGCAAATGAAATCACATACCGCGCTTTAGTTTGTTTAACAATTGAGAAAGGAATTTCCTGCATGGAGTCTGCTTTGGATCTTTCTGGAGATGGAAAGGGAAGACTTGAAGTCTGAGTTGGCTCTTTTGTAGGGGTGTTCCTAGCATGATTTCTTCACTACGAGGGCTCTGCACTGACCATTTACCAAACAAAATGTCAAAACTCGTCACCAAAAGCAGAGCAAACAATGAATATATACGTAGAACAAACTACAAAGATTAGAAATGGACAGGAATGTCTCGAACCCACCCTGCAACTACATCCCAAACAAACCTATTCCGAATACCCAGAGTTTCTTTGGTTGTACGACAAACTTTTACTTATATATCTTTGCTCATTGATTCATTATTAATTCGTCACACAGAGTAGCCTGCATTTTCTGTAGCCAGAAATTGTGTTTGTTTAAGTGCATGCAAGATGACTACTTTACTAGATCCCTAGCTAAACTTTACCTGCTAACTTTACCGACTAATTAACTGTACCATTACCTGGTAAGCTTTACATGCATGAAAGAATCATGTACTCAGTTAATGTTCTGTATAAATACCATCATACTGGCCCAAGTTCATACATTGAGATAGAAACCCAGTTGCTCTGAAAACACTTTTAACCTATACCTTTACTCGAATTTAATTACTCTGTGATCACTACTTGTTCAATATGAGGATGGTTGCTTTTGATTTTCTTACCTGGTATGGTTTTCCTGGCTATAGTCTCAACCCTTGTGCTGCATCAAGGGAGAAGTCAATTGAGCCCTAATGCCAGTTCACAAATACTTAAGGACAATGTTTCTCAAGTATTTGAGTATTGGATAGACAAGCACAAACGTGTGTACTCAACCAAAGAAGAAAAGGAAATGCATTTTGCCATCTTCCGAAAAAACTACAGCCAGATATGGTGCTGACAAAGTTAGAATTATCATTACTGTGTGCAGGTTGGCAATGAGGGGGGTAATTTTTAATTAAGTCACGGCACGTATAATCAATTCACACAAAAGATCACTTTCAGGTGACCAGTCACCCAATGTGATGAACCTGATACTTGTTTCAATACTTGAATCACGTGACCAGTCACGTTGTTTCCAAACTCAAGTATCTGACTAGTCCCTTAGATTACAGATTGTGTATGCTTGTGAATTTGTTCAACCACACGCGAATGCTATGCCAACTTAGGTTCCCAAAACAAATTCAGTGAAGATGAAATCTGCGGGCTATCCACAACTACAACCTATTAAAATCCAGCGATTCTAATGCAACAGTTTATAGGATGACCAGTCACACAGATTTTTCCAGATTGCATGTTAAGTTAAGTTGGTGCATAATTAAATCTGATTTTATAATTAGCCAAGTGATTAACAAATCAAAGAGATGGACACAATGTTTTGGTACCCGGAAAAACCCCAAACGGGTAAAAAACCGGGGGTCTATCAGAAGACCGGCCTTCCACTATGAAATGGCAAAAAGGTGCCCAATACAAGGTTTCGACAAGCTCAATATCTAATGTACCTAGTCTTAGATGCAGCAGTCCCTCATGCGGCTCCTTCTTCAATCACTTCACCTCCAGTGGTACAGATGACTGGTCAATCACTTTCCAGAGAATACACATGTATGTCTGGTCAGCGGCACCAAATGTGAAAGCTGTGAAACTGTATGACCAGTCACCAACAGAGTTACAGATAGCTAGAGAGCTTCAGTAAATCCGCTGGACAACTGGGTGTTCTACTGCAACAGTTATGAAACTGGGCAGAAAAACACGAAGTCAAAAAGACTCCTAAAACCAATCTCGTCTCAAATAATGCATGAACATGGGAGACAAGATTGCACACTACTATTTCGACTCAAAGATGTATGACTTTAGAGAGAGACCGAAACAGTGAAAGAAACTCTTTCAAAGTTTGGATATGATGAATTTTATGAAAAACCAAACTAAGAACAAAAGCTTCAAATCGGTTGCAAGTCTCAAATTTTTACAAAGTCTCTATATAAGTGAACTACGCACTCAAGAGCTCTAAGAAGAAAACCGGAGAGACAAGGCAACAACCAAGAAGAGATTTTGAAAAAGATGAGTGAAATAATTTAGCTCAAAACTCTCCTTCAAAGTTTGTATATGATGAAATCTTTTGAAAAACAAACTTTGAAACAAAACACATGCAAGCCTCAAATCTCATGATATCTCTATGTAAGTGAGATAAAGCACTCAAGAGAGAAAGTGAAAAAAAACAAAGAGGGCTGCAGCAAAGAGAGGGTTTGAAAGATGGAGAAATTTAGTTCAAAAACCCCAAATGAAAAGAGAGGTGAGGTTTAGAATTTATAGGCAAAGAAGATATGAAATGGATGGCCGAGATTTCATCAAATGGATGGTTGAGATTTCATTAAACAAGGATGTAACCCTAGGCAGATTTAGTTAGTGGAAAACAGTTGACAACCCAGCGGGTAAAAGAATGTTCAGTCAAAACTGGATAATAGGATGATTTGTCAATCTTACTGACCAGTCACCAAATACATGAAAACTGCAGTTTTGTAAAGAACATGTTTTTCTCAAGAATGTTCCTATGTTATGAAATCATATGCAAACATAAATGATGTCAAATGCTGTAGAAATCTGGGAACACATCTTCACATCTTGATCTTCAAGTCAACCACCATCTCACTTATTCTAATATCTAAACATTAAAACCTAAATTGAGCTTGTGAATGTTTATACAAAGTTTTTGTGCAAGGATAGCCAATTTACATTATTTCCTAAGATACAAATATCCTACAATCTCCCCCTTTGGCTTTCCTTGACAAAAACTACCCCATGTGCTTACATCACTCACACTCACCAAAGATTTGACTAATCAATGACTAGTCACCATTTGTACCTGCAAAGCAACTCAAATAGCATGTATATTTCTATGCAGTTGCTCCCCCTAAGTAACACAGTATGATATCATTTATAGAACATGGAAGAAGGAGTTACCATGATCATGGCAATATTTACTCCCCCTAACTCCAAACTTACTCCCCCTTTTTGTCATGGGAAGACAAAGTAGCAACAACGGAAGCCTTAAACATGATAAGCAAGGAGAAATAGATACACAAACTATGCAGATACAAACTGAAAATGGGAAACTCCCCCTTAATCAAGCACGAAAATTAACAAACTATACAATGCAAGCATGACGAGTCAAGAGATAATCAGAGCAACACTTATGAACAATGAATAGAGAGAACATAAACCATGCAATAAACAATAGATACTGAAAACATACAGTACTTAGTTAAAACACACAATAACCCCAATGTCCACGACGGCTAATTACGTTACATCCTGAGAAATGCAACATGACAGACTAGACATACCACACAAGCATTGTTCAAAATGATTAGTCATAAATATAAGCAAGCAGAAACAGGTCATAAAACACCACATTCAACAGCCATGCACATAGCAAAGAATCAACCCTGAGGCAAGTCAGATGACTAACCAAATAGAAATGTCATAGTTTAGATCACATCTTATGCATACGAAGAACTAGTCATACACAACCATCGCTTAACATTCAAGATCAGCAGGTGATGGTTCCAGTGTAGACATAAATTAATCACAGAGACATGACTGATCATAGAAATATCATAAGATTTAAGTAGCAGAGCAACCAGCACACCAATCATCAAGAACTCCCCCTAATTACATTACTCACAGCCAGCATGACTAGACATACACATCAGCAGAGATAGAAGGGGTCATGCAATCAAGTTTTCAAAGCACACTACATCAACAAACATTCCTAGACAAGGACTAGGTGCACGAGGCAATGAATGATTAGAGAAGATAGACACATAACATAGTCAACCACTTGACACTGTGTCACACACATGACTAGTCAGAAAGTACATACTGTCCATGAAACCAAAAATCATTCAAACAAAGCAGACATCATGCACAACAACAACTCCTCCTAAGTAAGATATATCAGAGCATATAGAACATGGAAAGCAACATGAAGATCAAAAGACAAGGGGTCTTAAATACCAAGATTGGTGACAGGTCAACAAAGAATCGTTCGTACATGAAGAACTGGAATACACATTGCATATGATCATACGGACTCACGGTTTCCATTTCACATATAACTAGACATCAAGTTATAACACGCCGAGAGTCACAATAGTCAAACATCACACAAAAATATGAAGACCACTAATATTAGGAGATACCGAAATAAAAACATTAATAATCAAATTATACTCACCGGTCAACAACTAAACATTATCAATTAGCAAGACTTGTCCTAGTTAATGCTTGAACCAATATGATGCAAACAAAAATAAATCAAGTAAAATGCATGCATTGTAATTTTTGTACTCAAACTGATTCTCACATTTAGTTTGACACTCCCAATAGCATATTCAATAGATTAAAAAGATCCAATGACTAAGACAAACAACATATTTGGGAAGGGGATGATTAGTCATATTGAGTGTAAATTACAAGGATAACCGATTACCATTTGATAACCCACTATTTCATACACCCACAACATCTTAAGACTTTCAAACAAGTGATAACTTGCACAAATTAATTTTGAGTGTAGATCAATCACATTAATTTGAAGGAGTGGTGTAACATTGACACATCTTTATTTTTGACTCAAGCCCAAAACTTTATTTTTCATTTTATTTTTCTTTTGAGTTAGGGCCTTATTGTCCTTCTCGTTTTCATTTTCGAGGAAAATCTCCATTTTTTTTTAACTACACATCTTTTTGAAAAATCAAGAGTCAATATGATCAATTATCATCAAGTAGTAAGGGAATTAAACAAGTGTTGAAAACAAATTTAAATCAACCATCTTTAAAAAATGCACTCTTTACTTCTTGATCAAGAGAAGGGATTATGACAATTTGAATCAATCTAGTGCTTCAATTTTATCTAACAAATATCCAATTGATAGTATCAACACAAGGGAAAAACCAGCTTGAGAAGAGTTTTTTTTTTTTTTTTTTTTTCAATTTTTAGAAATGATGCATGATATGCAGGAATTTAAAAAAAACAAGCATTAACTGTGACTGGTCATACTAATCAATAGAACAGATTCCAAGACTTTTGCGAAGACAAACCAATAAAATCATTTTTAATATATCTAAACGGCTACGGCCCCACCCCAATCAGAACCTGATCCCCCAAAGGTTTGGTTAGAATATCAGCAAAGTTTTTTCCCGGGGGGACAAATTTAAAAATTAAATTTTTTAAACCAAGAGGACTTCTAAAAGGGGGCGGACATTAAAAATGTTTTTTTCCCTAGAGCGCCGCACCGGGTTTCCAAGGGGGATATAACGCCCCACTTTCTAAAACGAATAGAAGGGGGCCCCCGCGCAACCCCGCCCACCCCCCGCGTTTTGTAGGATATTTGTATCTTAGACTTAATGTAATATTGGCTATCCTTGTAACAAAAATATTGTAAAATCATTCACATGCTCAATTTAGGTTTTAGAAGTTTAGGATGAAGTTTAGTGATAGGTGATTGAAGTGAAGATCAAGAAATGAAGACAGGTTCAGTTGCACTGTGATGAATTCAACATGTAACATCATTTGCATATGCATAAGGTTTTCATAAACTTAGGTTTAAAATTAAGAAAAATGTGTTCTTCATCAAATTCCAGTTTTCACATGTTTGGTGACTGGTCACCTTAAGCATTGCTTTTGACAGCTCAGTTCCTAACAGCGACTGGTGACCAGTTGCTTGACAGATCAGTGGTTTATCCGGTTTTAACAGGTCATGTTATTATCCGGGTTGACTGAAAATCTGTTTAACCGTTGTGTAGTCGACTGGTGATTGGTCACCTGACAGAACACGCTTTTACCCGGTTTAGACAGGTCATGTCTTTATCCGGCTGAAGCATGCTTTTAACCGCTGTGTAGTCAAATGCATCCCACTATCTCGATCTTGCCTAGGTTAAACTCTCTAGAAGAAATCTCAGCCACTCATTAGGTGATATCCCAGCCACTCTTTTCATATCCTCTTTGCCTATATAAGCTAAACATCTTCCACCATTTTCACTTGGGGTTTTTGCACATACATTATCTTCATTGCATATTTCAAAAACTCTCATATTGTTGCTGCCTTCTTGTTCGGTATTGAACCTTAAATCCTTGTGAGCTTTCATTCACATAAAGTTTGTACAAGGATTCTTAAGGATGGCAAGCACATGAACTTCTTTCAAAGTTTCGGTTTTTCAAACATTCATCTCTGAAGGAAACCTTGAAGAAGTTCTTATCTTCACCGTTTCAACTTCCAAGTTTTCAAAACTCATTTAGTTTAGAAGTTGAAATAGCGGTCTTCAATCTTGTCTCCCATGTTCACACATTATTTGAGACAAGGTTGATTTTTAGGAGTCATTTGACTTCATGTTTTTCTGCCCAGTTTTTGTGACTGTTGCAGCAAAACACCTAGTTGTCCAGTGGGTTTACTGAAGCTCTTTAGCTCTCTGTAATTCTGCTGGTGACTAGTCACATATTATTCACAGCATACATTCTTGGTGCCACTGACCAGACATACGTGTGTATTCTCTGGAAAGTGAATGACCAGTCATCTGTACCACTGGAGGTGAAGCGATTGAAGAAGAAGCCGCACGAGGGACTGCTGCATCTAAGACTAGGTACATTAGATATTGAGCATTGTCTGAACCTTGTATTGGGCATCTTTTTGCCGTTTCATAGTGGAAGGCCGGTCTTCTGATAGACCCCCGGTTTTTTACCCGTTTGGGGTTTTTCCGGGTACCAAAACATTGTGTCCATCTCTTTGATTTGTTAACCACTTGGCTAATCATAAAATCAGATTTAATTATGCACCAACTTGACTTAACATGCAATCTGGACAATATCGAGTGACTGGTCATCCTATAAACTGCTGCATTAGAACCGCTGGATTTGAATAGGTTGTAGTTGTGGATAGCCCGCAGATTTCATCTTCACTGAATCTGTTTTGGGGACCTAAGTTGGCATTGCATCCGAGTGTGTTTGAACAAGTTCACAAGCCTACATGAACTGTAAATTAAAAGACAGTTCACATAGTTCAGTTTGGAAACAAAGTGACTGGTCACGTTATTTCAGTGTGAAAACAAAGTGACTGGTCACATTGTTCGGTATAGAAACAAAGTATCAGGTTCATCACATTAGGTGACTGGTCACCTAAGTGATCTATTGTTTGAATTGTTTGTACTTGCCGTGACTTAATTGAAAATTACCCCTCTCATTGCCAACCTGCACATTTGCTTCATCCAAAACAACTGCGTGCAGCAACTACCTACCGCTATGTACTCAGCCTCTGCAGTGGACAATGAGACCGAATTTTGCTTCTTACTATACCAAGAAACCATGTTGTTTCCTAGATAGAAGACACCATCGGAGGTACTTTTCCGGTCTGCAGGTTGGCAATGAGGGGGGTATTTTAAAATAAATCCCTCTTCTTTAACAAATAGCACAAACAGAATCACACAGATGACCAGTCACTGATGTGATGAACCTTGACAGTTTACTTTGAATTGTTTTAATCTTATCAGAAGTTCAAGAAGATTAATCACTTGGCAAATATAACTTGTGAATGCTTGTGAGTTGTTCAATCACACACGAATGCTATGCCAACTTAGGTCCCCAAAACAGATTTAGTGAAGATGAAATATGCGGGCTATCCACAACTACAACCTATTCAAATCCAGCGGTTCTAATGCAGCAGTTATAGGATGACCAGTCACTCAGTTTTGTCCAGATTGCATTTCATGTCAAGTTGGTGCATAATTAAATCTGATTTTAAGATTAGTCAACTTGTTAACAATTCAAAGAGATAGACACAGAGTTTTGGTACCCGGAAAAACCCCAAATGGGTAAAAAACCGGGGGTCTATCAGAAGACCGGCCTTCCACTATGAAATGGCAAAAGATGCCCAATACAAGATTTCAACCAAGCTCAATATCTAATGTACCTATCTTAGATGCAGCGGTCTCTTGTGCGGCTTCTTCTCAATCACTTCACCTTCAGTGGATGCTTACTTGGTCAACACGTTATACGGACATACACATGTATTCCTATACCGTGACACCTTTAAATGAATGCAGTGATGATATATGACCAGTCACCGACAGATTTCCAGAAAGCTACAGAGCTTCAGTAAATCTGGCAGCAACTGTGTTTGCTGCAGCTAGTCACAAAACTGTGCAGCAAACAAACCAAGGTCAATGACCTCTAAACTCAACCTAGTCTACTAACATGCATGAACATGGGAGACTAAGATTGCACAAACCTATTTCGACTCAAAGTGTATGAACTTTTAAAACAAGCCGAACTAGGAAAGATGAACCTTCTTCCAAAGTTAGCTTAATGTATTTTCTAAGAAAAACAACTTTGAAACAAGATTCAAACGCTAGCAATCCTCACTATCTTATGATGACTCTATATGAGTGAACTACGCACTCAAGAGTACATGGAAGAACCGGAGAGGAAAATTGCAGCAAAACAAAGTTGAGAGCTTTTCAAAATATTTGTGAACTTAAACTTGAAAACCCTCAAAAAAAGGAAAGATGCACAAGTTGGTCTTTTATAGCCTAAGACTCATATGAGATGTGTGGATGAAAAAAGGTCAAAATAAGATATTTAATCCACTCATCAAAGACATGGGCAGCTGCAAAAGTGAGGGAGATTATGTGTTAACCCGGGTAAAGACATGCATGGGCTAACAGAAGCATGTAAGTGACTGGTCGTGAACAGTAACCGGGTAAGGGCATGTATGGGCTGACAGAAGGCATGGTAGTGACTGATCGTGAACAGTACCCTGGTAGAGACATGCATGGGCTGACAGAAAAGCATGCTAATGACAGATTATGAACAGTAACTGGGCTTAAAAACACTCTCCACATACTTATGGATAAAAGTATGGTTTTCCAATAATTATTTGTGAAATCATGAAAACACATAATAATACCCTAAATGTGTGTGAACATTTGTGACTAGGGCTAAACCAACTCGACCATGCACAATCAAAACATATTCAACGACTCAACAATTATGTATGCAAACAAGTGTAAATTGACCAGTTCTGAGCAATGTTGATCTTCATGTCTTCAACTTCACTTGATCTTCATCCTATGGCTATGTTCTAATTGAGCTTGTGATGACAAGTGAATTTTACAAAGTTTTTGATCAAGAAAAGCCAATTACATAAAACCTACACGGTCATCACTACATCCTGCCCAGTCAGCATCACTAAACCCAACAAGATTGGTATTAGTATCAAATGTATACCAAATACCATAAGACAACGTCCCACTAACGTACTTAATGACCCTTTTTACAGCATGAAGATGTGATTCTCTAGGATCGCTTTGAAATCGAGCACAAACTCCAACAGAGAAGGAGATGTCTGGTCTACTTGCAGTAAGATATAGCAGGCTGCCTATCATACTTCTGTAGAGTGTCTGGTCAACACTCTTTCCTGTTTTATCACTAGACAACTTGGTGGATTTGCGAATGGGGGTTCTAGCGGGTTTGGCAGAGGAAAATCCAAATTTGCTAACAAGGTTTGTAGCATACTTGGATTGAGAAATGAAGAGACCAGTCTCTTCTTGCCTAACATGCAAACCAAGAAAATAATTCAATTCACCAATGAGACTCATCTCAAATTCACTAGTCATAATCTTTATGAATTGTTGAACTTGGGATTCGGATGTGGAACCAACAACAATGTCATCAACATAAATCTGAGCAACCACAACATCACTTTTAGTTTGCTTAATGAACAAGGTCTTGTCAACTGATCCACGTGTATAGTCATTCGACAGAAGGTGACTAGACAACCTATCATACCAAGCTCTAGGAGCTTGCTTCAAACCATACACCGCCTTTTTCAACTTATACACACCATTGGGCATATGAGGATCCTCAAAGCCTTTTGGTTGTTCAACAAACACATCCTTATTCAAGTATCCATTAAGAAATGCTGTTTTGACATCCATTTGATACAACTTGAATTTAAGATGACAAGCAATAGCACACAACAAACGGACAGACTCAAGTCTAGCTACAGGAGCAAAAGTTTCCTCAAAGTCAATGCCTTCAACTTGAGAATATCCCTGAGCAACAAGCCTAGCCTTGTTCCTCACTATGTGACCAGTCTCATCACTCTTGTTCTTAAAGATCCACTTAGTACCTATGACATTTGAGGTGACTGGTCTCTTGACCAGTGTCCAGACTTGATTTCTCTCAAACTGATTCAGCTCTTCTTGCATGGCAAGCACCTATTCCTCATGGATAAGAGCTTCTTTGATGTTCTTGGGCTCTATTGTGCAGACATAACACACATGTGCTACTTCACTTTGGATCTGACCTCTAGTCCTCACACCCTTTTTTACTGACCCAATTATGTTTTGTTCAGGATGTCTAGACACTACCCAGTTTGGCTTTTTCTTTGGTGGTTGACTAGACACTTTTGAACCTTCAGAATCAGAACCAGATGACTGGTCATCTTGTTCTGCCTGAGTCTCACTAGCAGACTCAGTGACCTTCTCAGGAAACAGACCATCTTCATCTAAGGCTAACTCAACTGACGCATCAAGATCGTCAATTGTGACATTTATGGACTCCATGATGGTATTGGTTCTAAGATTGAAAACTCTATAGGCTCGACTGGTTGTGGAGTACCCAAGAAAAATTCCTTCAGCACTCTTGGGATCAAACTTGGCAAGGTGTTCCCTATCTCTCAATATGTAACAAGTACTGCCAAAGACTCTTAGGTGACCGATCATTGGTTTCTTCCCTTTCCAGATCTCATAGGGAATCTGGTCTGTGCCTGGTCTCAAGTAGACTTGATTGGAAATATAGCAAGCAGTATTAATAGCCTCGGCCCACAGATTTTTAGCCAGATTTTTGCTATTGAGCATCACTCTAGCCATTTCAATCAAGACTCTATTTTTCCTCTCAACAATTCCATTTTGTTGAGGGGTATTTGGAGCCGAAAACTCATGCTTTATGCCCATGCTGGCACAGAACTCAGCAAACAAGGAATTCTCAAACTCAGTGCCATGATCAGTCCTAATTCTGACAACAGAGGGGTGACCAGTCACAACCTCATTCTGAATTTGCTTGAATACCGTCACAAAATTTTGAAAAGCATCAGACTTTTCTCTCAAGAAGGACACCCAAGAATATCTACTGAAATCATCAACAATCACAAGAATGTATTTCTTACCACCAACAGACACGGTTTGAACTGGACCAACAAGATCCATGTGAATGAGTTCAAGGGGGTGACTAGTCCCAACATCCTTGACTCTTTTGTGTGCGACACGTGACTGTTTGCCCAACTGGCATGGACCACAAATGTGTTTAGACGGCTTATCTACCTCTAACAAGCTGCTTTTTGGCCAAGGTGTACAAATCATTAAAGTTCATATGTCCTAACCGTTGATGCCATAAAGCAGTGGTCTTATCAGTCACAGAGTGACAGGTCACCTTGGTAGCCAGGGTTTGGCTATCAAGAGTATAGCAGTTATCGTTAGATCTGCCTGTCCTGACTAGATCCCGACCCTTGCTATCAATAATCCTACAACCTTTTGTTGACATGCAGACTTCCTTAGCCCACTGATCACACAGGTGTGATACACTGATAAGGTTGGACTTAAGGCCTTCTACATACCTTACATTTTCAAGGACTGGTAGACTCGGAAGTTTAACACTACCTTGACCATTCATCTTAGCAGTTTCACCACCTCCAAATTCAACACAACCACCATCAAAATTCTTAAAATTTACAAAGACAGATTTGTCACCAGACATGTGTTTGGAACAGCCACTGTCAATGTACCAACGAGTTGGATCACGCACATTCAAGACAGACAAAGCGACTAGACACTTTTCATTTTTCTTTACCCACTTGTTCTTAGGAGCACTAGGTGAAGAAGAAGATGACCCAACAATCTTAGCAATCCTAGTTACTTCAATAAGCAACAAATCAACCTGTTCTTTAAGTGACCCATTATGCTTAGTCTGACCCTTGCTTTTAAGTTTCGGACACTTAGGCCTTATGTGACCAGTCACACCACAGTGGTGACACGTGGGTACAAATCTGGTCCTTGAAGGAACAGTGGACCTAGACGACACTTGATTGCTCATTTTGTCTGTGCTGACTCTAGATTCAGGTGTAACAGAGATGACAGGTGCTCTAGACAAAGTTGCTGGAGTAGCTTTTACAAACCTAGTCTGTGAAGTTGAGGGACCAGACCCATCAGCTACAAAACCTAGACCAGTCCTATCATTGTGACTTTTTCCAACATTAAGCATCTTGTCTAACTTAGCCGATCCAATTGACAGATCATTAACCTTTGCTTGCAGTGATTTATTGTATTCAACCAAGTAGACATTAGATTGCTTGAGTAACTATACTTCTTCTTTTAACTTAAGACTTTTACTATGCATGAGATTAATATCATTTTCTGAAGTGCACAGTAGATGTCTGAGGTCTAGATTCTCCTTTTTAACCTTTTCATACTCAACACACATCTGTGTATACAAGACTTCAAATCTAGACTCAGATGACTGATCATCTGCACTCTCCCTTTCTCTATGTGAATGACCGGTCTCGTAATCCTCTAAAGCGAGACAGAGTACAGCCTTTTCCAGTTCCAACTCATTACAACGCTTTTTCAGCTCAATGCTATCAGCCTTGATCACACAAGTTTCATCAAATAAGGCATCATACCTTTCACACATCTTCTCATAAGTCTGATTCTCTGGAAGAGCATCATAATCATGAAAAAAAGGACAATACATCTCAGGTGACTGGTCATCATCAGTCATCTGTTGTGAACCCGACTCGGATTCGTCACTCGCTGAGTTGTGATCAGAAATTCTAACAACAAAGGCAATCTCATCATCTTCATTTTCTGAAGAAGAGTTAGAGTGAAGTGATTCCTCATCCTCACTATCACTCCAAGATGCTTTCAAGGCCTTATCCTTGCCTTTGTTAAACCTTTTTCTATTGTTAGCACAATCAACAGAGATATGACCAGTCCCACCACAGGTGAAACACGTAACAGGACCCTTCTTGAACTTATTCTCTCTAGACCCCGAGTTCTTTTCAAATTTCTTTTCATTAGCCATTTCACCTTGAGGTTTGAACTTAGACTCTCTAGGATAGCTTGTACTACCCTTGTGATCCTTTCTATCCCTTAAGATTCTTCTAAACCTTTTGACAAACAGTGCCATATCATCATCAACAGAGGATGACTGGTCAGACTTAGAACTTTTGGGTTCCGGATGATCGGTCACACTCTGTAGTGCAACACCTTTGTCCTTTTTGTGCATACTCTCTTCCAATTTTAATTCCAGCTCATAAGTCTTTAATTTACCAACAAGTTTAGGTAGCTTTATTTCCGACATGTTTTGACATTCTTTGATTGCGGTCTTCTTCGCGGAAAACCTCCTAGGCAACACCCTTAAGATTTTTTGAACAATTGTAAGCTCTGAAATTGGTGACCCTAGACTCATCGCTGCATTAGTGACACTCTCAAGTCTGAGATAAAAATCCGAGAAGCTCTCGGAATCAGTCATCTGGAGTTCCTCGAACTCGGACAGAACCATTTCAAGTTTTAAATCCCGGACCTGGTCATCACCCTCATGAATGACACGCAATCTATCCCAAGCTTCCCTAGCTGTTGTACAGTGCTGAATATGTGAATATTGTGCACTGGATACAGCAACAGCTATGGCATTCCTAGCTTTCTTGTTTGCATTAGACGCATTGACTTGGACCTGTGTCCAGTCATCTCTTGGAACATTCACTCTCTCACCGTCAACAATTCTAAACGGAGGACGCCATTCAACAGACAAATACTGGAAAGCAAACTCATCATAAGCATCAAGAAAAATCTCAAATTTATCACGCCAAGCAGTGTTGATGTCTGAAAATGGTTCAGGTCAACGGTCAATGTGAAGGGGGTAGAATCGGGTCGATCTTGCGGTGTCGGGGAGCTAGGAGGCTAGCTCCAAGTGTGGATGCCCGGCTTCGGTCCGGGAAGAGTGTGTTTGGCCATGTCTGGGCGCCACCCTCAAGATACCTGCACATGAAGGATAAGTATCGAAGGCACCGGTGGGGTGCCGGCCTAAAACCCTCCGATGCTTAAGTCAGCGTAATGCGGATGGGGGTGTAGTGTTTAGGCGACGAGGGTGTATACCTGGACAGGTGAGAGAGAGTTCTCTTAAGTGAGGAGAGGGTGAGATGAGATCAGCCCAGGAAGTCCCTTTGAATGAGGAGAGTGGTCTCCTTATATAGAGGTGAGGATGCTCCAAGCCTCCCTTGTCCGTTGGATGCTTGCCAGGTGGATGGTCGGATTGGTCTCCATGCAAGTGGCCTATGTGGTGCCTTGTGGGAGTGACATGTGGACGGTTTGGGTATGGTATGAACAAGCAGCATAGTTTGTGCCATCGAAGTAGGGAGGTGAATTCACCGAACCAGCTACTCGATCCCTTTCCATGACTAGACCCTTAACCAACCAGTCCCTAGACCTGCTTTAAGTATGTCTAAAGCCCTGCTCTGATGCCAATTGCAGGTTGGCAATGAGGGGGATAATTTTTAATTAAGTCACGGCACGTACAATCAATTCACACAAAAGATCACTTTCAGGTGACCAGTCACCCAATGTGATGAACCTGATACTTGTTTCAATACTTGAATCACGTGACCAGTCACGTTGTTTCCAAACTCAAGTATCTGACTAGTCCCTTAGATTACAGATTGTGTATGCTTGTGAATTTGTTCAACCACACGCGAATGCTATGCCAACTTAGGTTCCCAAAACAGATTCAGTGAAGATGAAATCTGCGGGCTATCCACAACTACAACCTATTAAAATCCAGCGGTTCTAATGCAACAGTTTATAGGATGACCAGTCACACAGATTTTTCCAAATTGCATGTTAAGTTAAGTTGGTGCATAATTAAATCTGATTTTATAATTAGCCAAGTGATTAACAAATCAAAGAGATGGACACAATGTTTTGGTACCCGGAAAAACCCCAAACGGGTAAAAAACCGGGGGTCTATCAGAAGACCGGCCTTCCACTATGAAATGGCAAAAAGGTGCCCAATACAAGGTTTCGACAAGCTCAATATCTAATGTACCTAGTCTTAGATGCAGCAGTCCCTCATGCGGCTCCTTCTTCAATCACTTCACCTCCAGTGGTACAGATGACTGGTCAATCACTTTCCAGAGAATACACACGTATGTCTGGTCAGCGGTACCAAATGTGAAAGCTGTGAAACTGTATGACCAGTCACCAACAGAATTACAGAGAGCTAGAGAGCTTCAGTAAATCCGCTGGACAACTGGGTGTTCTACTGCAACAGTTATGAAACTGGGCAGAAAAACACGAAGTCAAAAAGACTCCTAAAACCAATCTCGTCTCAAATAATGCATGAACACTATGCCAATTTCGATGATAGATGACGCTTGATAGATGACGGTTGTAAAAACAACCGTCATCTATAACTAAAAGATGACGGTTTCTTCAAAAACCGTCATCTTTATGATCAAGACTGCTGGAATAGATGACGGTTGTTGAAAAACCGTCATCTATAAGCCATTAATTAATGACAGTTTATCAAAAACCGTCGTCTAGAGAAAAAAATAGATGACGGTTTTTACAAAACCGTTGTCTGCAAATGAAAAAAAACACGGAAGACGCTCGCTCTATTTTCTAGGTTTACACGCACTTCTTATCTTTCTTCAAACTCGAAGCTCTCGCCTCACTCTAAGCTCTCGCCTCTCTCTCTCTCTCCAAACTCCAGACAGATCTATCGCCGCCGCACTTCACCGGCTTTACCCCTCCAAATCAGCCACCGCCATGACCGCCATCCCTCCGCCGACGGCGTCTCCAACCACAGCGACAACCTCCTCGTCTCCTCATGGGATAAGGTAAACACTCACAACTCAATCTTTCTCTTCACTCGGTCTTCATCCGCCGTTGATCTTCGACCCTCGTGTAATTTCAGACCGTCCGATTGTACGACGCTAGCGCCAGTGTGCTGCGCGGAGAGTTCAAGCACGGTGGCGCGGTACTCGATTGCTGCTTCCACGATGACTCCTCCGGCTTCAGCGAGTCACAGAAATTGCCTCTCTTGGAATGAGTGGGCTCTTCGTTGGATTGAACAAAGGCCACGTTGTCACCAAGCACGAATTGGCGCCTCGCCCTTCTGACCGCAAAGGGTAAGATTTGGTTAAATGGGTTTGTTTTGATTTGTTGGTTTGATTCGTTTTTGGGGTTTTAGATTTTGATTGGATGGTGTTGTGATTTTGTGTTTTGGTTTGTTGGGTTTTTTTTGGTTTGATTTGTCAAGAAAACAAGCAAGAGGGTGCATTTCGTGAGGAATTTGATCAGGGACGTTGCTGGGTTTGCTCCGAATGAGAAGATGAATTTAAGAACCTTGTGTATGTACAATATGGAATATGTTATAGGGACAGGTTTTCGCCAGAAATTGGACAGTTCAACTCAAAATCTGTAGGAGATGAGCATGAAGCTTCCGCACTTCATGATGAAGTATGTGTTTTGTAGCCATCGATTTCTGTCAATTACTCCAATGTTAGGGATGCATTTCATTTTTAAGTGTAGATTTTGGAGTAATAGTTTTGAAGCTAACATGTACTATGATAATGAATCTCATTAATCTTTATATTTTGTGGGATACTTATGTCTAAGCATTCATCACAGCTTCGTGTTTCTGAAGAAAGACGTGTACTTGCGGTGGCCAGAGGGAGGTCAGGGATGATTTTGTTCGGTTCCAGGTGTGACTGTCTTTTTCTTTGCTTGTTCATCTCTAGTTTCTGACTTTTTTTTAAAGTGATTTGGTTACTTGTGATGCATTAGAGTTTTGAGATTTATTGTTTACGTTGTGGCATATCATAACATTTAAAAGCGGGATGATTGGATAAAAGACTCTCATGTGCACAATTGACGTAGTTTACTTGACATTCAACTGTACATTGATTATCTTTGTGTTAATGAGGAGAGATCCACTAGGAAGGCCTTATGGAGTTATGCATTAAGTACAGTAGATTGTGTGCCACTATGCTTGTACATTATTGAATAACTCATTAGTGCTAAATCCCACTTGAAAATAGTTGTCAGAAATGAGATTGGTTGGTACTCTATGAATTTACTTGCATCCAGAGCAGTTTTTAATCGCTCAATGTGAATTTCATTGCTATGAAATAATGAGGGACATTAGGAATTAGTAATGCAAAATACTTACCTACAAGTTTCATACGCAGGATTTCAAGTCTCTGTCTCTTTTTATGATTTGTGGGTGTATAGTTTTTGTCCCTTGAATATGTAAATTTTGATACGTTGATCTTTTCGTACATCACTAATGCTTTCTCACCGCAGGTTTTCTATTATTTGGGTGAACTTAATGACTCACTTTCCTATGCCCTTGGAGCTGGTTCCTTATTTGATGTGTCAGAGGATTCTTATTACGTTCATACTCTTCTTGGTAAGAAAGTATTTCTGCTCTTTTTTTACTCAGAAAATATAGAGTACGATCACTCCTTAGGCTTTGAAAACTATAATCTTGCGTCTCATGTCTCTGACTGAAGTGGTGATGAACAGCGGGGGAAGATTGCTAAATAAGTATGCAGGACTCAATTTTTGTTTTGATTTCAATGGTTAAGTACCTTTAGTTTCTTACACTTTTTTTCTATAGGTGTATCCTGGATGGAAAATACCAACAAGCTATGGGGATTGCAATTGATGTCGAAGATTAGATAAGCTTGAGGAAGCAATCACTAAAAGTGATAATGTTCAAGGAATTCTGTCATATTGCAGCAGTGTCTCTCACTCCTTTGTTAATCTTAGAGAATATACACAAGAGCTAAGCTTGTCCACTCTCTTTCGCCACCCTATTATTTCCACTTTTATGTTCCTGTTGTTGTATGGTTTTTGCAACGAAGATACTCGTCTTGAAATAAGCAGATGATACATAATAAATAGAGCATATTCTTGTTGCTTCCTTTTATCGGAAATGGTAGTGCATTAAATTTGGAACTGTTGTTTTCTTTCTACATTTGATTTGATGCATAGTCCAGTGCCTCTTTCTTTTGGGTTTCATTTGTGTTATGCTCCTGGAAACATAATTTATTTGCCTATTTAGTTCACATGTTGTAAACTGAGCTGATTGTTTGTCCATATTTACCTTCTTTGTAGTTGGTGAAGATGATGCAGCTTTAGTTAAGCACATTGGGCAAACTTCTCGGTTTTCCTCCTTTGAGGTATTTCTCTCTACTTTTTCTGCTAGTACTCGTTGGCCATCCAGTTTAGTGTTTATGCACCTTATCTAGAGAATTCTGGTTTGTGTTGCATTTGTCATGCTTTTTTACACTTGCACGTCCCTTGTACTGATTGTGATGGAATTTCTTTATCACAGGTGTGCGGTTGCAATATCTCTTGAAGTTATCTAGTATCTCTTGATTACCAGCTGATAAGTGAGTAGATAGTGGGTGAAATTGCAAGTTGGTTAGGTTACCATTAGTTTTTGATTACCAGCACTTTCAATTGAAGACATAGAAGACGTAGAAGTTGGGTAGCTTAAGTCATTTGATGTTATGAATAAAATTTATGTTCTCTTTGAGATCATTCAAATGCTTACTGATGTTTATGTCATTTAATGTTTAGCAAATAATAGTACAGTATTTACTTTCCCCCTGTTTTGCTAAATAATAGCAATTTTTTTTTTTGTTTTTTTTGTCCTTAAAGATGACGGTTTCTTGTAAAAACCGTCATCTATAACTTGTTATAGACGACAGTTTCTTGAAAAAACCGTCATCTTTAACTTTATATAGACGACGGTTTCTTGAAAAAACCGTCATCTTTAACTTTATATAGACGACGGTTTTTAAACCGTCATCTATAACAAGTTATAGACGACGGTTTTTAAACCGTCATCTATACTGATGTTATAGACGACACCCGCAACGATGACGGTTTTTAAGGATATTTAATGACGGTTTTTGACCGTCATCTATCACCGAAATTGGCATAGTGGAACATGGGAGACAAGATTGCACACTACTATTTCGACTCAAAGATGTATGACTTTAGAGAGAGACCAAAACAGTGAAAGAAACTCTTTCAAAGTTTGGATATGATGAATTTTATGAAAAACCAAACTAAGAACAAACGCTTCAAATCGGTTGCAAGTCTCAAATTCTTACAAAGTCTCTATATAAGTGAACTACGCACTCAAGAGCTCTAAGAAGAAAACCGGAGAGACAAGGCAACAACCAAGAAGAGATTTTGAAAAAGATGAGTGAAATAATTTAGCTCAAAACTCTCCTTCAAAGTTTGTATATGATGAAATCTTTTGAAAAACAAACTTTGAAACAAAACGCATGCAAGCCTCAAATCTCATGATATCTCTATGTAAGTGAGATAAAGCACTCAAGAGAGAAAGTGAAAAAAAACAAAGAGGGCTGCAGCAAAGAGAGGGTTTGAAAGATGGAGAAATTTAGTTCAAAAACCCCAAATGAAAAGAGAGGTGAGGTTTAGAATTTATAGGCAAAGAAGATATGAAATGGATGGCCGAGATTTCATCAAATGGATGGCTGAGATTTCATTAAACAAGGATGTAACCCTAGGCAAATTTAGTTAGTGGAAAACAGTTGACAACCCAGCGGGTAAAAGAATGTTCAGTCAAAACTGGATAATAGGATGATTTGTCAATCTTACTGATCAGTCGCTGTCAGGAAATTTGTCACATGCGGAGTTTAGGTGACCAGTCACCAAATACATGAAAACTGCAGTTTTGTAAAGAATATGTTTTTCTCAAGAATGATCCTATGTTATGAAATCATATGCAAACATAAATGATGTCAAATGCTGTAGAAATCTGGGAACACATCTTCACATCTTGATCTTCAAGTCAACCACCATCTCACTTATTCTAATATCTAAACATTAAAACCTAAATTGAGCTTGTGAATGTTTATACAAAGTTTTTGTGCAAGGATAGCCAATTTACATTATTTCCTAAGATACAAATATCCTACACTGTGGTTTTAATGTTTCCAGCAGAAAAGACATGGAGCTTTTACACAGTACATACAGATATGAACACCTACTTATCAACACACACACATGTGGGATGAAGCACACCTGTTGGCTTGGCTAGTTTCATTTCTACAACAGATTCAGAATAAATATAACATGTTGGAAGTCTTTGGATACCATCTGGCTTTCCAAGTGCAGATATTAGGCACAGATTTATTCCGAGGTGATTACGCATTTGTCAATTGTTTTTGCTTTGTGAATTTAGTTTATGCTTTAGTGATTGGTGGTGAATTGATGGACCGCTTTTGATTAATCTTGTTGCAGGTTCTAGAAAAGGAGATGCCAGTTCACAAATACTTGAGAACAATGTTTCTCAAGTATTTGACGATTGGATAGACAAGCTTAAACTTGTGCACTCAACCGAAGAAGAAAAGGAAATGCATTTTTCCATCTTCCAAAAAAACTACAAATTGGTGGAAGATTTGAAGAAGAAAAGCAAAGGAAAATTGTACACGGTAGGTCTTAACAAATTTGCTGATACGACCCAAGAGGAATTGGCCCAAGTAGTATGAAGTTTATATATATATTCAATCACCCATTGATAATGGGTCCAATCCAACGGCCAAGAAAGGGTGTTTTTGAAATGGTGTGTCCCTTGAACCGGACCCATATGGGTGAGGATCAAGGGACACACCATTTTCAAAAACACCCTTTCTTGCCCGTTGGATCGGCAACTTTTTGTGGGACCCATTGATAATGGGTCCAATCCAACGGCCAAGAAAGGGTGTTTTTGAAATGGTGTGTCCCTTGAACCGGACCCTATATATATATATATATATATATATATATATATATATATATATATATATATATATATATATTTGTCAAAGTAACCCGTAATAATTTAGTCGGTCCTCGAAAGATCATCTTGATGATTGATTGCGCAGAAACTTAAAATAAGGCAAATTATCTTTTGATTGCATGTAATTAGTGACGTAATAGGAATGTTAGAGGCTGTGTAAACATCCAATATCCAATATGATTTGGTGAGAGATTCTGCCGGGATTCTATTTGATATAAGGGAGGGATTCCTAGAGATATTTTTGGAGTACTTTAAGCGGGAAATAAATTCAATATATACTGTACCACAAATACGTACTAGAACCGGATTTTTGTCCAAACGCGGACACCTAACTTATGTAGCAAGCAAATTAGGACAAACCCTGTACCCTTACAGAATATATATTTCGACGTTCATATATGCATCTCAATACAAACCCTAGCTATCTCTATCTATAGGCACTCTCTTACCTATACCTTTATTCGAATTTCATCACTTGCCATGACCAATATGAGGATAACTATTACTTTAGATTTTGTTTGGAGTGCTTCTATGATTTACTTGATATTTTTCATGGCGACAGACACATCGGCCCGCGTGCTGCAACAAGAGGAAAATTCATTGAGCACCAACGTTTCACAAGGACCTGAGAATAACATCTCACAAATATTCGAGGATTGGATTCAGGAGCACAAACGGGTGTACGTGACCAAGGAAGAAAAAGATAGACGTTTTGCTATTTTCCAGCAAAAATACCAATTCGTGGAAGATTTCAAGAAAGGCAATGAAACATTATATACGGTAGGGCTCAACAAATTCTCTGATATGACTGCTGAGGAATTTAGCACGCACTATGGCTGCGTATCATCAGATGGGCCCATAAGTACTAGTGCAAGTATCTCAAATTCGTCCTTGCCCACCGCCGGTCACCAGGATAATCCATGTGATGGCATTGACTGGTCCGAACACGGAGTTCTAACGCCCGTAAGATACCAATATCATTGTGGTAAGAAGATCCAACTCCCAATATTTACTATTTTGTCTCTCTTAGTGATTATATAGTTTCATATTGTAGCAACAATAAAATTAACCAAGTCCTATTCTAAAAGCTTCACTACTAAAAGACTCATTACATTTTAGTTCTTATCAATTAGTCATATTTGACATGTGGCATATTCTCATGGGCTGGGGTAACTTTGGGTGGCAATTTTTCATTATATTTAATCCCTTCTTTATCCAATTAATTAATTAAATATCCTACATAAACAATTTGAGGTACGCATGAACAGTTTCAGGATTTGCATGAATTGTTCTTAAAATTTGCAAGAATAAATACTAGAATTGCAAGAATACTTATTGAAATTTCAGGAACACTTACTATGGGATGCGATGAGACTAAATGGTAACTTTAGGATAATTTGGTAAGAAAGAAAGTGAGTTAGGTATTTTGGTAGCACTTTATTTTTCATCGAACTTTTTGAGCATAACCTACAAATTACTATATCTCTATGTTTGAATTATTTATTAACATTTATATACAAATACATATACATAGGTTCTTGTTATGCAATGGCAGCGGTCTTAACCGTGGAAGCAATTTATCGAATCAAAGGGGAAAACGTGCCCCCATTATCCGTACAACAGATTGTGGACTGTGATGCACGTAGTATGGGTTGCACCGGTGGTAACGCAATGAATTCTTATCAGTACATAGCCGAAAATGGAGGGATCGTTCCCGAGGAGAATTATCCATATGATAGGTTTTCAAACACGTCTGGGAAATGCGCCTCTAAAGAGAAGCACAGCCTGTATGTATACGACATTGATGATTATTATTTTGTGTATCCTCAGACTAAGGCCGGGCTGGAAAATGCTGTGTGCCGACAACCAGTTTCTACCCTGATTCGATCTTCGAGCATGAATTTTAATCTTTATAAAGGTGGTATATTTCAAGGGATATGTGATGGTCCCTATGACCACGTTCTTACAATTGTTGGGTTCGGGACGGATGCAAATGGCATCAAGTACTGGAAGATACAAAACTCTTGGGGCCCGGACTGGGGCGAAGGAGGTTTTATGAGATTGATTAGAGGTGATGATGATAATGAGAAAACAGGTCACTGTGGCATTGGTGCATCAACTGCCTATCCGACTCTCGATATCGACTGAGAGAGAGAGAGAGAGAGAGAGAGAGAGAGAGAGAGAGAGAGAGAGAGAGAGAGAGAGAGAGAGAGAGAGAGAGAGAGAGGAGCAGCTTTTTTCTTTCTTGTTTGCTAAATTAAATGTTTTAGTACTTTTTATACTTCGTATCAGTTCCATATAGTGCTCTTTGTTTTGGCTAGATAAGTACAACAACTTATCGTTTATGTTTGGTGAAAAAATTACATGTTTTTTCTTTCATTTTTTGGTAACTAGAATCAGCCTAAAATTACATGTAGCTTCTTCCAAGTCAACAAAAGCAGGCAAGCCACTTTCACGTAGGGGTGGGCAAAAGTCCCGAAACCGTTGGACCGTTCCGAAAATATACCGGACCGTTCGGGACAAGTGATTTTTGTCCCGGACCAAACCCGTCCCGGTTGGAAACAGGACAGGACCGGTTCCGCTCAAAACCGTCTTGTCCCGTCCCGGTTGTCCCGTTACTGTAGCAGTGGGTAAAAAAACCTATGTTCTGTCTTGGCCTCAAAACTCAAAACCCAAGCCCAAAGCCCTTTTCATAACAAAAAAAGCCCAAACCCCAAAAACTCTACATCTCTTCTTATTCGGCCTCATTCTCTCCTCTCTTTTCTCTTTTATATTCTCTCTGCAACTGCGACCAGAATGAAAGAACGCGAGAAAGAAATCCTCAGGCGCCTCTCAGTCTTCTCCTCTGTTCCATCATCGCCCAAGCCTCAAGCGCCGCTCGTTCCCACCTTCGCCGTCAGCTGATCCTTCCGCCAATTGACTCGATTTCAAGCTCGCCGATTGGTTCTTCAAGTCCCTCCAATCCCGAGCCAATTGACTCAATTTCAAGCTCGCCGATTGGTTCGTGAAGTAGAAGATCCTTCCACCGACGATTCCGGCGAGGATGAGGAAAGAGAAAGAGTGTGAAATCTGCAAGATAACCAAGGTCTTTGTGTTAGCTTGTGATCTTTTTGTACATTTGAGATTCAATTTGTTGTTTGATTTGGAGCTAGCTATTTGATTGATTTCTGGGAAATTGAGGGGCGGGTATCCAGCGAAGGTGGAGAAACGGGAACATCCTGGACCGTCCCGGTTCCGAATGATTCGGGACTAACCGGGACAAGCCTTGACCCGTACCGGTACCGGACAGTTCTCAACCAACCGGGGTCGGGACCGAGACAAGCCCAAACCCGGACTGTCCCGGACCGTGCCCAGCCCTACTTTCACGAGCTTGGGAGTAGTCCTTGTTTCTTCCTATCCCAACAGCTTCATTCCAGATTCGTTCTCTATCCTTCTCCTGTTTATATGGATTTTGTTCTTGTTCATATTGTTCTCTTCAAATCTCTTCTTATAGTTTCTCAGCACACTCTCAAGAAAATTAAGGTTTGGTTTGCTTTTTTTTTTTTTTTTTATAACTTTTCATAGACTTCTTAATTTGTAGATAGGAGTTAAAAGCATATCTATTTTTTGGATTAATGGACTTGCGAATTAGTTCTTTATTCTGGCAGAACCAATGGTCAAAAACAAATTGCGCAATGTTTCTTTTGAGTTCATTGGATATCCCTGTGGTGGGCGGCCAATGTCAATTCCACCCATGGGGTGAAAAAATAATCAATTGTAACCCTGTGTTGACAATCTATTACCAATTCATACGCAATCATCAATTCCGTCTAAAAATTTGTCAATTTCATAGGTAGAATAGTAATTAATGAAAACAAAATAAAGTAAGGTAAAATTCATAACCGTGTAGCAAACACAAACAAGCACAAAACCACCCCAGTATGGCCGCAATCGCCCTCACCATCTCCATCACTGCCTTCACAATGGCCACCACCTCCGTAACCGTATGTAAGGTGGTGTCATCATTGGGCAGCAAGATGGGGGTGGCTGGTGGTGGTGGTCATGGAAATAGGATGGTGTTAGCGGTTGTGGTGGATGTTGGAATGAGGTGATGGTGTGGTGGTGACTGATTATGGTGCGAATGGTGGATACACACGGTGGTGGCGTGGAGGTGGCGATGAATGTGGTCATGGCAGGGGTAGTGGTTGTGGTAGTGGAGATGTCTGTGCTGGTCGATAGCAGTGTTTGTGGCAACAATAATGGTTGTGGTGGTATGGTAGTAGAGGCAATGGTGGTAGTATGGCGCGGTGGTGGAGGAGATAGTACAATAATGGTGGTGGGAATGGTAGTAAGGTGGTGATGGTAGAGAGGGAGAGGGGAATAAGAGCAAAATTTGTTTTTGTAAAATCCTTCTTA
This sequence comes from Spiraea crenata, assembly GCA_033992175.1. Taxonomy (NCBI): domain Eukaryota; kingdom Viridiplantae; phylum Streptophyta; class Magnoliopsida; order Rosales; family Rosaceae; genus Spiraea; species Spiraea crenata. Next base: position 1,975,114 of record JAVBHV010000019.1, read on the forward strand.
AATCTCAAGGGTTGAGGTTGGATTTGTTTTAGGGCAAAATTTTATTTACAAAGAGACATCTTATTTACTCCCTGTAAATTAACGAATACAACGCAGTATCAAATTATTCCTTTTAAATACCAATTATGCCCTTAACCAAGTGCCCCCTTCTTTTTTCAATATAATTCTAGCAATCTCTAATTATTTTCTTTTCTTTCCTGGCTTCTATGTCATTTTCCTTCTTCTCATTCAGGCCTTCCACAGTTGTTCAGGTGAGTTTGTTGTCTATAAATGGAACTCAAGTGATCTGAGTTTGATGTCTATAATAACTTTTATGTAATAGAACACATGGGTAACATCACACTCATGATGTCCAAAAATGGACATCACAAATAGAACTCATGGATTTGAACATCATATTTTCCGGTTTATTGTGGAATGCCTCACAACTAAGTATGTTGGATAGGGGAGATAGTTTTTCAAGGAAAATGGCAAACTTCATAGCCTATGTTGTGGTTTTAGTTGTGAAACATAGGACATGGTTAGAAACAGATCAGCAACCTTTCTCGTTTGGAAAGTTGCATACTCGTGTTGCGAAGAGACTCCTCGAAATGTGGTGACTGTTAACTCCAAATGTGATGACTTTTCACGTTGTAAGTGGGTTTTCATTCAGATTGGGGCATCTATGTAAAGATGCATCCCTTCTAATCCAGTCATACAACTCCTCATGATGGACATGTCCCTTTTGAAGAACAAAAGTAAAGGAAAATTGTACATGGTAGGGCTCAACAAATTCGTTGATATGACCGAATAGGATGAGCCCATAGGTACATCAGGCATGTTTATTAACAAAGAGCGAATCAGAATGGGAATAGGAAAATGGGAATGAAAATTGAATACACCTGAATTTTAAAACTCTTTTGAAACTTTTCTAAATTCAAATGTAATAACCCCTTAAACTCTATGAGATTTTGAGCTAAGGCTTCTAGGTAAAGTTTTTTTACCAGGTAAGTTGTTTGGCTGGGGATGACAAGCATGCCCTTACAAGTTGTCCCTTTTCGTAATGTGGCCTTCTTGGGAACCGCTTTCTTTCGATAATATATGTGATCTTCGTCTTTATAGTTAAGCCAATGAAATAATGAGAATTACAAGAGTATATGTATAATTACTATATGGTAATTAATAAGCAGAAAGGCCATTCATCCTATAAAAGGGTAGATGATGGAATATATAACGTTGCAAAATGGTAATACAAAAAACTAAGTAAAGGGCTCGTTTACTTACATTCGGGAATAGGAAACAAAATGTGGAGTAGGACTCACTAGATTTTGATTCCCTAGTGGGTTAGTAAACGTAGGGTAACCAAGGAATGTGAATGATTCCCAACGAATCCCATTCCTCTTATTTCCATTCATTGTAATTAAATAATTCCTGACGATCATTGATTAACCTCAACTGCATGTCTCATATAACCACCGTCAAGAATGGGATAGACAGCGTCGAGAGCAATGCCACAGTGACCGTCTCCATCACCAGAATCTTTAATCAGTCTCATATAACCCTCTTCTCCCCAAAAGGAGCCCCACGAATTCTGTATCTTCCAATACTTGACGCCATTCTCATCCGTTCCAAACCCGACAACCGTCACAACATGGCTGAGGAATCTATCCCCGCACTCCCCTCGAAATATCCCACTACGGTACTCTCTAAACTCCGCGCTGTTGGCCCTAATCCTGGCTGCCACCGGTTGCCTGCACACCGCCGCGGCCAGCGCGGCCTCAGTGTGGGGAAGCACATGCTCAAGATCGTCAATGTCGTATACAAATAGGCAGCTTTTTTCTCTAGAAGCGCACTCCCCTGCCTTGTTTGATTTCCTATGCTCGTATGGGTAATTCTCCTCTGGAACGATCCCCCCATTTTCGGCTATGTATAAGTATGCATAACTCGGGTGGCCGCCATCGCAACCGCGACTGCGTTCATCGCAGTCCACAATCTGCTGTACGGACAGTTGCGGCGCAGAAGTGTTCCCCCCTTTTAATTCGATAAACTGCTTCCACGGTTGAGACTGCCGCCATTGCCCAAGAAGAACCTACGTAACATATGCAATAATTATCATCAACAATTACCATGTTACTCTAAATAAATACCACAAACAAAACAAAGGTTCAATTTATGATCCGAGAAAGAAAATTAAGCAATTAATAATGGCCGCTGTTGTAATCGCTTACCACACGATGGCCCTTGGTATCTTACGGAAGACATAATTCCGCCTTCAGACCAGTCAATGCTTTCACATGTCTGGTTCAAATTCACATACTCATGAGTGCGGAACCCAAAATTTGAGATCTTTGGACTATTTTTCATGTGCTCGTCCGACGTGCACATGACAGAGGTGGATGCCACCATGAATAACACGGAGCAGACCATAGCGGCAACACAAGCAGAACCAAGGGTAGCCCTCATATTGAACAGGTACTTTTTTTTTGCTGTGTATATTGAACAAGTACTTAGCGTTCAGATATGCGAATAATTTATGTAGGGTAGGGTGATATTTATAATATACGCTTGCGATACACGAACCAAGTTTCCGAATCCAAGTTGGTATCGGTTTTACCTTTTCTCATTAGCCCACTCTCTCTAGGATCCCTGGCCCATTAGGTTATCGTTTAGTTAATTGGGTGGGAATACAACTCCACATCATATCCATATCGTTCAAGGACTAATACCATATAAAACCTCCATATACGCTAAAGACTGAAATTATAGACAAGGGACCTTTTCCTATAAACCCGGGAAAGCCCGTCAAGAAAGAAAACAACTATGATGCGCAGCACTCTTCGTCCTCACAGCCTCCTCGTGGTCGTCGCGTTAACTTTCTTCGGCGCCACTGCAGCCAAGTTGCCCGACGAGTATCATTTGAGTCGTTACTGCGGAGGTTGTTATACCCCTATAGAGAACACCAGCCACCCTGAAATCAGAAAAATCGCCGACTTCGTCCTCACCGAGTATAACAAACAGCACCTATCACAGCCCTCTCATCGCTTAGTCTTACGAGAAGTGGTTGGGGGCCAAAGGCAGGTCGTCGCAGGAATGAATTATAAGCTTATCATTACCGCTGTCAATGAAGATTGGCCTAATGGTAATAGCCCAACTGTCGTGTACGATGCTGGTGTCTATGAATCGTTGCCTTGTGATGGTCACACTATGGAGTTGACCTCCTTTGTGCCGTATAACCCGAATTTGGAGTTGAACTCCTTTCTTCCGCATATGCCTTCCGTCATTGTTCTCGGTCCAATCACAAAGTAACATACAGTTTGGTGATCAATGACTTTTTCCTTGTGTGGTAGATAGATAACTTTGGTATTTCTTTGTCATTAATGTTATTCGATGGTATGCTATTCTACTCTTGATTGGATTTTGCGATGAATTTTTACTTTTGTGTTTGCGACAAATTAAGCAATATAGATTGCGTACGTCATCCATGGTGATACTGGAGCATCTCAAGGTTTACAATTACCTTTTCTATCATGATTATTTACTTGTTTAAAAAGACATTAGTATTTTCCTTTGGTTAGATACCTTCTTGTTATTCCGTAGGGTTATATACGTTTGACATGTATTTCAGTATCTTGAAGTTTATGAAAAATATGAGTTTGGAGCTTTGAGCGGCAACCCTTTATGAATGCTTTATCCCCATTACATGGTGTTCATGATTGACATCGACATTGGATTAACATAGGGGGTGTCCAAAAATGTCAGGATCTAGAGAATTAACATAGAGATGAAAAGACGTTGGATTTGTGCTTTTAAGAGGAGTGAACGCTTTGGAAAACTAACTTCACAAATATGATGTTAAATTCAAACTAGGGAGCTTGATACGTGGGCAAAAAGGGACGGCGGGCTATCCAAAGAGAACCATTTTTAGTATAGCTTAAGAACTGTACAACTACCATGCAGGGAATTGTCATGGACTTCAAATCAAAAGATAATTTGACTTATTTTGGGAAGCAAACGGAATTCTTTTTAGCCTTTAATCGGAATTGGAACTGGATCTGGATTTTACAGTTGGGATCCCCGATCCCTGCCCAAATTTAACCCATAATGGTTTTAGTCGGTCCTGGGAAGATCATCTTGATTATTGATTGCGCATAAAATTAAAATAAGGCAAATTATCTTTTGATTGCATGTAAATAGTGACGTAATAGGGATGTTAGAGGCTGTGTAAACATCCAATATCCAATATGATTTGGTGAGAGATTCGGCTGGTACTGTATCAATAGGGGCTATCAACCGACACTGTAGCAGTGATGTACTATGCGTCTGACACTGTAGCATTGAGCCGATTCACTATTCAGCCGACACTGTAGCAGCGATGTACTATTCGGCTGCCAATGTAGCAGTCGAAAAATACCGTAGCTTTAAGCCGGTAAGTCACACGAACCATGGATAGTAGTGGATATAGCCGTCGACTTCGCCTAAGTATTCAGCGGTGGTATCCGTCAACAATACAAGGCGAGTGCGGCCATCTCTTCTGTATGCCTCTATGTGCATGGACGTCGTCGATGTGGGCAGATGGAGAATGGATAGAACGGTGGACGATAGCGGGTTTTGGAGAGATGCTCAAATCCTAACCAACAGAGTTATAGCTAATCGACCCCTCAAACTCTAAGCGATATTCTCGATCCTAGAGTTTGTAGAGGGTTTGGGGTTGGAAATTATAGAACAGCCAACAATATTTCTATTGCGAACCGACCCCTCGAACTCCAAAAGGAATTTGTCGGGACATCTCCGGCCTGAACCTTGGTGAGACTCTCCGGGATTCTCCGGGACTTCTTCGGCCAGTACCTTGGTGACAAGATACCTCCGGGCTGTTATCTACTTCTACATCTTTGGGACAGAGGACGCCGTGGGCGTGAGGGTTGTTTTTTATTTTGGAGGGGGACCTTTTTCCTGTTGTGAAAACCCTATATTTATAGGCTTTGCTTGCTTGCTATCCAAGTTGGAGAATCCCTAAATGGTGCGCCACCTTCCTAGAAGGTCGTGGAGTTTTTTTTTGGAACTAGATGAACTCCAATTGAATGCCGAGACTTCAGATCACAACTTCCAACAGAATTGGAAGTCTTTAAGTATTTGTGTTCAAATAGGCAATTAATGCCTTGACTTTCCGTGCTGCCGACTTGTACCAACTCCCCACGTGCATGTGATCTTCCAAGTTGCTTGATTGGAAGCAATTTCTTTGGCTTGCTGGCCACGCCCATGTAATCAAGTGGGCCGAATTTCCACCAACTCCAAGTTATTCAATTGCATGCAAATTCTTCGCAATTCACTTCATAACCCAACTCTGAAACTGTTTATTTGTGTTTCTTGACGGCCAAGGCATAGATTTCTTTCCTAATCGCTCATTCCTCCTTGATCCAACGGTTTCAATCGCCTGGACCGCTAGGTGTAAATTTTGGTAGAAACAGTCCTATTCTAAAAGCTTAACTACTAAAAGACTCATTACATTTTCGGTGGCACTTTTTCATCATATTTAAGTCCTTCTTTATCCAATTAATTAATTAAATATCATACATAAACAATTTCAGGTATGCATGGATAGTTCCAGGATTTGCATGAATTGTTTTTAGAATTTGCAGGGATAAATACTAGAATTGCAAGAATACTTATTGAAATTGCAGGAACACTTACTTGAGATGTGATGAGGCTGAATGGTAACTTTAGGATAATTTCGTAAGAAAGAAAGTGAGTTAAGTATTTTGGTAACACTTTATTTTCATCGAACTATTTGATCATAACCCAATAATTACTATATCTCTATTTTGGATCATTTGTTAACATTTATATATACAAATACATATACATAGGTTCTTGTTATGCAATGGCGGCTGTCTTAACCATGGAAGCAATTTATCGAATCAAAGGGGAAAACGTGCCCCCATTATCCATACAACAGATTGTGGACTGCGATGCACGTAGTATAGGTTGCACCGGTGGTAGCGCTAGAGGTGGCAATTGGGTGGGTTGGGTTGGATTTGGATTGGGTTAAGCATAACCCATTATGTAATGGGTCAGGTTGACCCAACCCATTTAAGTTAATGGGTCAGTTCAACCCAATCCATTTATTTAATGGGTTAACCTGACTCACCCGTTTAACCCGTTTGAAAATTTAAAGTATAATTGATTTAATTAGCCTACAAATTTCTCAAATCAATTGCATAAGTATCCTTAAAACTCAAAGACGAATAGGTCACAGGGAACACATAAAAAAAATAGACATTCTGCATTAATCCATCAAAACTTTCAAGTCGATTGAGGATGCTAAACTAAACACTACGCCAAAATAGCCTTCAGACGACACCCTTCAGACGACAGTTTTCAATTTTTATGTCGTTTGTTAATATTTTACGACAGTTTTTAAAAAAACTGTCGTCGGGTTGCTTAATATTCCACACTTCAGTTTTGCTCGGTTCAGTTTTGCTCGGTTAATTACACAACAGTTGCTTTGTTAAAACTGTCGTGCGTTGTCTCGGAAAAAATGAGCGGTAAATTTCCCCCTAAAAATTTCGCTGACTTTCCCTTGAATCTTAAAAAATAACCGGGGTTTTCCCTAAAACTCAACCCGACATCAACACTTAAACAAAGTTTCTCTCATAACTCCCACAAACTCAACTGAACTTCACTGAACCCAAATTTGAAAATCTCACCAGCCCAGCCAAATCCCAGAAAATCTGTCATCAAACTTCAAATGCCGTCAATACCTCCGTCATAGCCACTACTTCTTCTCTTCGTTCGTTCTTCCTCTTTCCTTAATCGACAACGACATCAGACGAAACCCTAGAAAGCCAAGCGAGCTGGGGCCTTAGCGTCTCCGTCGTGAGTTCGATAATCTATTCTCCGACGGCTTCGCGCGTCTTCGTCAAGCTCGTCGCTGAAGGGGATGCGTGGATCTCGCCAGTTCTACTCAGATCTACTCGGATTTCTTCAGCTCAGCCTTTTGAACTCGGTGCCGTCTCTTTGGTCGCGACGATTCAGCCTTCACATCAATGGATTGAAGGGTTGATTTCGGATTTGGGGCTGCAAATTTTGGTGATAGATCTCGCCTCTATATGATAGATATGAGATATTCACTTCCATTCGTTGGTCACCTCCATTTCTCTGTCTGATTTAGGTATTTCTTATCTTCGCATTTCATAGATTTAAGGGCCATTTCGTATAATTTGTTTCTTAATTTCGTATATGCTATGAGGGTTCTGAATTCTTTAGACATATTCTTTGAATTTGTATATAACCTGGGCGTGGGGATTCTCATGGCCGCCAGGGAGAGAAATGGTGTCGTCGGCGGTGGTGAACACGCACCCACTGAGCAGAAAACCCACACAAATTCCGAAGTTTCCATTAGAACAAACCAGAACCTCCGAAATTGCCTTCGCCTCCGGTTCGTTTCGACAAAACCGACGTCGTTTGGGATTAAAATTTGGGCTTTGGTTGATGTTGGGAATCAATTCTGGTGAGTTTGTGATTTGGTTTAGGGTTTGTGAAATTGTCACTACGCCAAACAGGTTTTGCATTCTTTTCATTTCTTTCTTATTTGGTGTTAAGCTTTCAAACTCTAATGTAATTGGTGGCGATTTGAGTCTCTTGTGTCTGAATTTGAACTAGATTTTTGAGCATTAATTGTAAGTTGAAGTTTTGGCTGAAGTGGGTAGTTGCTGTTGCTGAATTTGATTAGCTTATATTTGTTTGTACAACTCCTTTCTATATGATACTTGTAATCATTCAGTAAGTTTTACTGTAAATTTTAAAATTTTTTGTTCTTGTTGTCTAATAGGTTCTGGTACAATGTAATTCGGGTGTGAGGATTAAACAGGCCTCGACAATTGAACGCGCTTAACTTTGAAATGGTACGTGTTTATATTATTTGTGTTCCGTCTCATTTTCACTTGAATGTCAACTTTCTCGAACTAAAAATTATACAGTAGATCATATCATTTGAAGGATAAGCTTCTAGTAAACAGCACTCCACTAACTTGTTTCAGTTCTGAACTCACAATTGCTATGATGTCGTTCACTTCCCTGATATTAATGTCAAGCTAACTTTTTTCTTGTTATTAATCTCTGTGGACAATCCTTCAATTACACAGGCTCCCCAAGAAATTTACAAATCACCATGATGGTGAAATTTCTGATTGTTGATGATCGTGTCCTGTTCCTGTTACTTTTTTCCTGAGTTTTTTGTTGTCGGACTTTGCATCATCTTTTTTATTGACTGTTGGATGATTAACCATTCGCGGCATGTTTCTGATTGTTGAGTAATAGGAAACCGAATCAAGTCACAAACTTTGTAGGAGGGTACTTAAAAGTTCATAATTAAGACATGCAAGATATACATGATAGTGAACAAATGATCTGAACAATATAAAGGTGACCTGAATGTTATTGTTGTGTTATAAGTATGTTTATATGTAGGTGTTCTCTCAAGTTATGGTTTTCTGTTTCTTTGCAATAGGTGGAATTGAAGAAGGTGCATACACCTGAAAATTTTCAGTTTTTCTAATTTGTATTAGTGTATTTATCACAGTTATGCTAACAGCTGTATGATGTAGATCTCCTTGTTGTTCTGTTTCGTCTGAAGTTTGGTTCTTGCTGCGATTAGTTATGTTTCGAAGGGTGATTCAAAACTTGTTCTGGTGCTGTGTGTTGCTCTACTGTTGTATGAGCTTGTTGTTGAAGGTCTGGTTCTGTTTAGGCTTTTGTATTGGTGTTTTTATTGTGTTTGCATGATGTTTAAGTGAAGAAACATCTGTATTGTTTATTCAAAATGTTTTATTTTCTGCTCTTCGCATTGCTAATCCCAGTATATATGTTATTCCTTCCTGCTGTATGTAGCTTGACAGCATCTTTTGAGGAAATACTTTGGCAATCATCCTTACCCAAATATTCCAGATTTTGCAGATAAGGTATTACTTTATGCGTAAGTTGTACCAGAAATTAAAGTACTGCAACTGAACAGAACTTTTGCAAGTTTTAAGGCCTTTGTAAAATTCTGAGTTGCTAGCTACCTGCTGGTTATGTAGGATTGATTGCACGTACAATACTGAACTTTTCTGGCCTTCCCTGATCTGTTTCTTGCTTCAGTACATTGTCTTTCGGCGCGGCATTGGGCTTGATAGGACGAGTGATTACTTTATCATGGAGAAAGTGGAAATTATCATTGCACGTTTCTGGAAATATCTTCTACGAGTAACTAAGTAGGTGCCTTTTCAAATTAATTTTGTCTGTTACTGTTGAGAACCTTATTGGATGGAATATTGCATATTTTCAGAAGTTGAGTTCTGAACCTTTGAAATGCTTGCCTATCTTTAACAGTGAACAGCTTTAAGATCATCTTTGATTTTATTTGGTTTTGATTGTTTACTAGCACCATTGCAGTTATCTGTAAATATTTCATATACCTAGTTATGTTTCAATGTTCAAGAATGCAGTGAACAGCTTTAAGCTATTCAGATCATCTTTGATTTTATTTGAGCATTTTGCTTGGTTTGTCCTTAGATATGCATGTGACGAATTAACCATTTCATGACAGAGAGATTACAAGTACGTTTTCTTTGCTGTAATGATGAGTATTGCCCAGCCGGTCAGATTCATGTGCTTTTGTCTCATGCTAATTCTTCCAGTGGTATCAGTGTTGATAGGTTATCATTTGTAAGCTAAATAGGTGTGATTTTTCTCAATTTAGAACATCTGCAGGAAAACAAGATGTTGGACAAATCTACTCGAGAAACTGAGAGGGAGGGACAAAACACTCCAATGTAAAGAGAAGAAACTTGCACTGCTTATTTTTAGAAGTATAACCTATGACCATTCATTGCACTGCTTACTGCTGTATCTTTGGCAGTATAGCTCAAGTACAAAAAGGAATGGGGAGGACTTGGTGGGAAGTTATCTTGGAAGGCTCACAACAAGGAATACGCAAAGTCATAAGCGAAATTTAGCCATAGTATGTGATATATTTCGGTTTGTCTACTCAATGAAATTGATATTTGGTTTATGTATTGGAACAAAGTTATATAAATGAATATGGATTGTGGATGAATGAAATGGATTTTCTTGTACATGATGAATATGGATTGTGGATTTTCTTGTACATGATGAATGTGCTTTCTGGGCAGGAATAGTGCCCAGAATTAAATACCTAAATTTAATTTTTTTGGTCAAAGTCAATGATATACATATACGAATACGTATTAAAATACATAAAAATACATGTACAATCATACATAAATACGTATAAAATACATACATTAACATAAAAGTCAACTATTTTGTCACGAAAGTCAATGAATAAGACGACAGTATTAGCGAAAAACTGTAGTTGAATATACTTTAACACGACACTAAATATATTAAAACTGTCGTAGGATTTACATTCACACGACATTAAAAATATTAAAACTGTCGTTAGATGTATCTTCAGACGACGAAAAAAGGCTTTTTTGCCTCTCCGGAGAGCATTCCGACGACAATTTTAGGGGCACAACTGTCGTCTGATGTATATTCAGACGACGGAAAAAAACTGTCGTCTGATGCATAGCATTAGACGGCAGGCCTATAGACGACAGTTTTTTTTGGCCCTATAGACGACAGTTTTTTGCCGTCATGTGAAGCCTTTTTTGACATAGTGAAAGGGTATTCGAAAGTAAAACATAATCCGCAACAATATCCCAGATAACATCCCAGCCAGAAATTTCTTCAAATGGAGCTTCGACCTTGAGAGGGAAGATGAAGCTTCAGCTTAAATGTGAGAATGTACAGTGAAAAGACAAGCTTTGACTGAGAGATGGCAACATAGATCTACAAAACATTGAAAATGAAATTTGTATCATCCACTCTCTGGCCAAGTTACAATCATAAGGCAAAATACATCAAATTTGATGACAAATTAGCAGAAACTCATACAGAAGTTGCTGCATTGCAAAATCCTACAGAAGTTATGGGTTCTCTGACTCATACCAAAATACCCCTAGACTTTCGCATTGAAGGGGCCTTTCGAATTGAAGGAGACTTCCGCACTAAAGGAGACTTTCGAATTGAAGGAGACTCTTGCATTGAAGGAGACTTTTGAATTGAAGGGCCTTCTTCTATATACTCAGTTGGGTCACCTGTAGCTGAGTCATCTATGATTGTAGCTGAAAATGTATCTTCTTCGATATCCATCTGACAAAGAAACACAACTAGGTCAGCTGAAAATATACATTATGAACTGGTATACTAATCTTCACTTTTTCAAATTCAGTTTAGTTGATTGTAGGTGTAGCTCTATTCTGCGAAGAACAGAGGCTCTGCTAAAGTAGCGCAATGAATTCTTATCAGTACATAGCCGAAAATGGAGGGATCGTTCCCGAGGAGAATTATCCATACGATAGGTTTTTAAACATGTCCAGGAAATGCTCCTCTAAAGAGAAGCACAACCTGTGTGTATACTACATTGATGATTATTATTTTGTGTATCCTCAGACTAAGGCCGGGCTGGAGAATGCTGTGTGCCGACAACCAGTTTCTACCGTGATTCGATCTTCGAGCATGAATTTTATTCTTTATAAAGGTGGTATATTTAAGGGGAATGTGATGGTCCCTATAACGCTCTTACAATTGTTGGGTTCGGGACGGATGCAAATGGCATCAAGTATTGGAAGATACAAAACTCTTGGGGCCCCGACTGGGGCGAAGGAGGTTTATGAGATTGATTAGAGGTGATGATGATAATGAGAAAACAGGTCACTGTGGCAGTGGTGCATCAACTGCCTATCCGACTCTCGATATCGACTGAGAGAAAGGCAGACAGAGAGCAGCAGAAATTTTTTTTTTCTTGTTTGCTAAATTAAATGTTTTTGTACTTTTTATACTTTTTCGTATCAGTTCCATATAGTTCTGTTTTTTTTGGCTAGATGAGTACAACAACTTATCGTTTATGGTTGGTGAAAAAACTACATGTTTTTTCTTTCTTTTGCACTACAAAAATATGAGGTATTAGAGACCAATGCTGATTATCATTGGTTTAAATAACAGGGGGACTTATTGCCCTATATGGACTGTTTTCTCTATTGTTTATTAGTAACTATTCAGGGACCATCAACTAGTTGGTTTAAATTATAGAGGGTCTTATTGCCCCATATTAACCAACTTAAATAATCAGTTTCCATATTGTTAGTTAGATACTATCATTGGTCTCTATTCCTAACTAATAGAGACTAACATTTAGTTGCAAAATCTTTTTACCAACTAACAAACTCTTTGTTCGGTTATGGAGGGCATTAGAGACCACTTTGAAATTGGTTTCTAAATATTTTGCTCTCTAATACTCAAATTTTTTGTAGTGTCGGTTACGAGAAACAGCCTAAAATTATAGCTAGGTTTGTTAATATTAATATTTCGATCTTTGGTTCCCTATACTATCTTTAAAAAAAAGAGGCATATATAGCCCATGAAGTGAAACTCATATACTTTGTTCGACAATATAAAAATGGCATCTAAACGTAAATGGCATCACTTTTCGATCATAACCTTAAGGAAAATACTTCTTCTTCTTCTCTTTCTTCTTCTTCATCCTCCTATCCCAACAACTTCAATATAGATTCGTTCTCTATCCTTCTCCTGTTTATATGGATTTTGTTCTTGTTTGTATTATTCTCTTCAATCTCTTCTTATAATTTCTCAGCAAGAAAATTAATGTGTGGGATTTGCTTCCATTTGATAACTTTTCATATACTTCTTAATTTTGTAGATGGGAGTTCAAGCATATCGATTTTTGGGTTAATGGACTTGCAAATTAGTTCTTTATTCTGGCAGAACTAATGGTCAAAACAAATTGCGCAATGTTTCCTTTGAGCTCATTGGATATCCCTGTGGTGGGCGACCAATGCCCATTCCACCCATGTGGCGAAAAAATTATCAATTGTAACCCTGTGTCGACAATTTATTATCAATTCATACGCAATCATCAATTTCGTCTAAAAATTCATCAATTTCATAGGTAGAATAGTAATTTACGAAAATAAATAAAACAAGGTAAAACTCATAACTGTTTAGCAAACAAAAAAAGGCATAAAACCACCCCAATATGGCCGCAATCGCCCTCACCATCTCCATCAATGCCTTCACAATGGCCACCACCTCCGTAACCGTATGTAAGGTGGTGTCATCATTGAGCAGCAAGATGGGGGTGGGTGGTGGTGGTGGTCATGGACATAGGATGGTATTAGCAGTTGTAGTGGATGCTGGAATGAGGTGATGGTGTGGTGGTGACTGATTATGGTGCTAATGGTGGATACAGACGCTGGTGTCGTGGAGGTGGCGATGAATGTGGTCGGGACAGGGGTAGTGGTTGTGGTAGTGAAGGTGTCTGTGCTGGTTGATAGCAGTGTTTGTGGCAGCAATAATGATTATGGTGATATGGTATTAGAGGCAATGGCGGTAGTGATGGCGCGGTGGTGGAGGAGATAGTACAATAATGGTGGTGGGAATGGCAGTAAGGTGGTGATGGCAGAGAGGGAGAGGGGAATAAGAGAAAAATTTGTTTTTGTAAAATCCTTCTTAAATCTCAAGGGTTGAGGTTGGATTTTTCTAAGAGCAGAATTTTATTTACATCAATTTATGAAAGAGAAATCTTACTTACTCCCTGTAAATTAACGAACACAACCCAATATCAAATCATTCCTTTTAAATACACCTTATGCCCTTAAACAAGTGCCCCCTTCTTTTTTCAATATTCTAGCAACCTCAAATAATGGGCCGGGCTAGCCCATGGCCCATATGGGATGAGCTGGCCTTTTTGGCCCATGGGACGGGCTGGTCCCCATTAGCCCATAAAGTCCCGGGCCATATGGTGACCCTTGCACATTAAGCAAAACTTCCTCTGCATTTTTCAACTACAATAATTATCCAAAAAAAGCCATTAAACAAGTACACCATAAATTTGACATATGCATAAAAGCGTAAAAATTTCTCCTGTATTGAGTTTAAAACAGAAAAAGAAAACCAATTTCACTTGCAATTCTGAAATAAATATTTCATCTGGTGCTAAAACACCAAACTTCACCAAAAAAATAACCCAATGAAAAATAACTTGAACATGCAGCCTAGTTTAAGCCCATTTGGGTTGAGACTACAGCCAGGAAAAACATACCACACTACAAAAACTTTGACTATTAGAGACCAAAATATTTGGAACCAATTCCAAAGTGGTCTCTAATGCCCTCTAGAACTGAACAAAAAGTTTGTTAGTTGGTAAAAAGATTTTGCAACTAAGTGTTAGTCTCTATTAGTTAGTAATAGAGACCAATGATGGTGTCTAACTAACAATGGAAACTGATTATTTAAGTTGGTTGCTAGAGGACAATAAAACCCCATGTTATTTAAACTAACTAGTTATGGGTCATTGAACAGTGACTAATAAATAGTAGAGTCCAAAACAATCACTATAGGGCAATAAGATTTAATCCAACGTCGGTCAGCGTTAGTCTCTAATACCTCATATTTTTGTAGTGCCACTAGCAGAAAGAAAATCAAAAGCGACCATCCTCATATTGATCAAGTAGTGATCACAGAGTAGATTCAAGTAAATGTGTAGGTTACAAGTGTTTTCAGAGCAACAGGGCTTCTATCTCAATGTATGAACATAGGCCAGTATGATGGTATTTATACTAAACATTAACTGAGTACATGATTCTTTCATGCATGTAAAGTTCAGGGAATGGTACAGTTAATTAGTAGGTAAAGTTTAATTAGCAGGTAAAGTTTAGCTAGAGATCTAGCAAAGTAGTCATCTTGCATGCATTTAAACAAAAACAATTTGTGGCTACAGAAAATGCAGTGTACTCTGTGTGACTAATTAATTAATCAATGATCAAAGATAAATAAGTACAGGAATACCTTTGTCTTGCAAGGTAGGTTGTCCATTTCTAATAGTACATTGTAAACGTTTGTTGATGTTGTACTTATTCAACGGGCGACATAGGATCAAATTGCACAAAATTGCTATACAAACCTTTTTGGTCGCCTGTCAAGAGATGATGTTCTTGTGTGAGTGGGAAGACGAGTCCGAATCCGACTATGATTGGACAAGTTTACTAATTTGTTGAATTTTTTCTCACAAATCACAAATCACAAATCACAAATCACAATAGTATACAGATTTGGAGCCCTGATTTTATTCCTAATACCGTTGGGGAAATGACGTCCAAGAACGAAAGAAATAAAAAAGCCTGTTTCTCCTTCTCCTCCTCCTTCAACCCTAAAATTCACGGAATTCTCAGAGAAATTAAGCCATGGTACATACTTCTCGTCGTCCTCACCACCACTTCCTCCGCCTTGTCGTTGTCCTATTGATTATCGTTACGGCTACTGCATATAAAGGCTGCTGTGATGGCTGCGTTGGTTGCTATTATCTTCTAGACAACGTCAATCACCCTACCATCAGACAGATAGCCGAGTTCGCCGTCTCTGATTACAACAAGCAGCAATCACAACCGTCTAAGCGCTTGATATTGCGAAACGTGGTTCGGGGCTACCGCCAGATGGTAATGGGAGTCAATTATGAGCTTGTCATCACGGCGGTGAATGAATCTTTGCCGGCTAATAATAGCCCCTCTCTTGAGTACGAGGTTTTTGTCTTTGAAGATTTGCCCTGTTATGGTGGCGTTATGGCATTGCGCTCCTTCTCTCCGCTCACAATTTGGTCATGATGTACAACTTTTCCTTGCGTAATGTGTAGCTAGATCAAATATATTTATTTAATCAGCATATGTTATCTGTGGTTAATTATTGACCCTAGCAAATAGCAATCCCTGCGAATTTGATCAATGTTATTGGATCATCTTGAATTCAGTTAGTTTTTGTGTGTTTGCCACGATAAGGCTGTGATTCTATCCTTTTTTTTTTCTTTTTCCAAACTGTGATTCTATCCTATTCGATTAATAAGTTTTCGATCTTTGTAATGGGACAGAGATTGCCAAAGTAAACAATAATTGAGTCGAATTAGTTACAAACACAAATTGGTTCTTTTCATCACAACTGGAGAGTTTAGGGACAGTGATTGAAGGGTAGTTGAGGTTAGTGATACTGATAGCCGGCTTGGACACGAGACTAAATTACCCTAACCATACCATGAAACACCTAATATTTTGAACATCGTTTGTTATCTCGGCCTAAATTCCTTCATTTTCTTCTCGCCTAACTTCTATTTCATCGCAAAGGTTCCATTTACATGAGACCACATAGCTCTAAATCAAATTGATTATGATTAAGGGCGAGTGTGGTATGGCTGAATTTATTTTAGGGGTTCTTTGTATCTGGTCCCTAGTTACTTGAACTCTTAGATTAAAACATTATGCATATTTAAATTTAGATGGAAGGACACAATGTTGTTAGCTGCCACAAAACAACCAAATATCACAATAAATGTGTCTCAAATTACTAGTAATGCCCTTGCATCTCTTTGACAAAACTGAAAATGCTAAATTTCATCCCATAAATTCAATGCATAGACTACTAGATATGTGGAATATAATTAATAATTGAATATTCAATTCCTGGAAAACTGATGAACAACAAATTCCTTCATACCCAACCCACATTTGTACCCTATTCGAATTTGCGTACCCTTCCTCATCCTCTATTTCTCTTTCGCAAATGTTTCACAATTTCAGTTTGTACCAAGCTTTCTTGTTCAGTATTCTAAAAATGTTTTCATTATTTATTGGATACATCTTTCTGTTCTCTGCCATGGGTGCGATGTTTTCTATGCTTGTTCTTTTATATGGGTACATTCTTCATAGACACAAGCTTCTTCATACGAGTACGTTTATATGGGTACATTTCTTCTCATATGGGTTATATAGTTACATTTTCTTTTCATCTCTAATCTTTAAAAAAAACACAGGAGTTTGTAACTGCTTTTGGTGTCACAGGCTTCACCAAAAATCAGTGGACAGAATCACCCCTAAAACAAAAAAAACTCATAACTACACCTAAATTCGGAGGAGGCCACTATAGTAATTTTTGACTTAAATAGAGGAAGACAACGACAAAACTGATAAAAACTGATAAAATGCTTTTCCCCATCTGTGAAACCTCCCCACGATCTCCCCAAGTTCCTCGGAGAAGATGATGCACGTTTTCGATTTCTATAAAAACCATTTCTTCATTGTTGATGCAAAAAATGGGATCAACGTCAAGGGTCCGGGTCGGACTGGAGTATGTCAGGGAGCTAGGAGGCTAGCTCCGGATGCTGGCTTCCGGGTGAGCCCGGAAGGTGCTGCCCGGAAGGTTGTCCCAGGGACAGATGTACCTGCACAGGAAGGAAAGTAAAGCTTGGGGCACCGGTGGGGTGCCGGCCTAAGACCCTCCGAAGCTTAAGTCAGCTGAAGGAGGAAAGGGAGGAAGGTCTTAGAGGCAAGTAAGTATTTTGGTGGGAGAGAATGAACTTACTTTCACTTGTGGAAGTGAGGTATTTATAGTGAGGGGAAACCTAGGGTTCCAAGTGGGGGAAGTTGTCCCCTAGGTTACCCCTACCGGGCCTCTTGGAGGCCTAGTCAGGCCTCTAGGAGGCTGGGGGTTTCTTCGGGCCTCTGGGGGCCTTTGTCTGGGCCCAAGTGGGCTTTGCCTGGAGCCAAGTGGTCTTTGTCTGGGCCTAGATGGGCTTCATGCTTGCTGTCTGGGGGAAGTACCGCGGTCCTGGTGGTGCACTCCCAGGAGGATAGGCCTCCGGGGGAGGTGATCCCGGAGGGTAGGCTTCCGGGAAGTGTGGTCCCGGAAGGGGGGAGTGGTCCCAGTATCTTCCTACCCGTAAGACACCTTCCGGGCGGAAAACACAGCCTCCGCTACTGCTTCCTTCCCCGGCGACTTGGGGGACTCCTACCCCACATCGGTTCACTGGAGGGACCGTGGATGACATGTAACCGATTCGGGCGATTGTGCAAGTCCCCGGTCAAGAAAGCATCCTTAACCGACGACTTGGGGGACTTCTGTTCATACCATACCCGGATCGGCCACATGTCATCCAGAAGAAGGAGATCCTGGGACCACTCCCCCTTCGGGACCACACTTCCCGGAAGCCTACCCTCCGGGATCACCTCCCCCGGAGGCCTATCCTCCTGGGAGTGCACCACCAGGACCGCGGTACTTCCCCCAGACAGCAAGCATGAAGCCCATCTAGGCCCAGACAAAGACCACTTGGCTCCAGGCAAAGCCCACTTGGGCCCAGACAAAGGCCCCCAGAGGCCCGACCAGCCTCCTAGAGGCCTGACTAGGCCTCCAAGAGGCCCGGTAGGGGTAACCTAGGGGACAACTTCCCCCACTTGGAACCCTAGGTTTCCCCTCACTATAAATACCTTACTTCCACAAGTGAAAGTAAGTTCATTCTCTCCCACCAAAATACTTACTTGCCTCTAAGACCTTCCTCCCTTTCCTCCTTCAGCTGACTTAAGCTTCGGAGGGTCTTAGGCCGGCACCCCACCGGTGCCCCAAGCTTTACTTTCCTTCCTGTGCAGGTACATCTGTCCCCGGGACAACCTTCCGGGCAGCACCTTCCGGGCTCACCCGGAAGCCAGCATCCGGAGCTAGCCTCCTAGCTCCCTGACATACTCCAGTCCGACCCGGACCCTTGACGTTGATCCCATTTTTTGCATCAACATTCATAAATCGCACAACACACTTTCTATTGCTGAAGAACAATCTCCGAATTGAATTCAAGGTTTACACAACTTCTACGAATGCGATTAGAAGTTTCCACTTTTTCGAGAGGTCGAATCTTCAAGTTGGGTGTGTAATCAGTCGTGCTTCGCGCTTTTCATCGTCTCTCGCATGTTGGGTTCTTCGAATTGTTTGATTACGTCTTTCATAGCCTCTGAATTTTGTTTCTTTGCAGACTTTCAAAGATCGACTAGAATTTGATCACCAATTCCTCTATTGTAAGTCTTTCTCCACTAATTGCTCTGTTGATGAACAATTTCTACGAATTCTGATTGATTTCCGATTACAATTTGGATTTTGTTCTCTATTGTAAGTCTTTCCGCCACTAATTTTCTGTACAATTTCAGTTCCAGGACGACGAGGTTTCGGAGGCTTTTGAATTCTGTGATTCCCGATGTTGCATGTGCAATACTACCAGTTAGGCCCATTTGCGATGAAGGAGTTGGCTACAATTTTGTGTTTCTACATGTTTTTGTGCCTTAACTTTTTACAATTTTGATTCTGTTTGCCTTCAATTCTTAGTGATTCAGTACTGCACATAAATTCTTACCTTTCGGTTGTGTAGCTTTAGTTACAATAACTGTGAATTCATTATTTAACTTCAATTCTTTTTTCTACTTGGTTTATACATATGATAGCCGACAAATTCATACTTTCTCTATGATTGTTGTGTCTGATCCTACAGAAGAACAAAGTTATAATCTGATAAGTTAACAAATTTATTTTCATACAAATTAAGAATTAGTTTCTGAGTGAGTAGAATGCTACTATATGCAGTTTCTGAATAGTGATCATGTGCCTAATAGTACACAGATATCCTTCTTTCTTTAGGTGTGAAACATTCAGTTTCTCATAGGTATCTGAGTACTATATGTATGTACCCCACTTTGCTATGTGGCTTCCACTTCAAATAACTACCGCATAGAGATGCTGAGGTATTTTTTTTTATATAGGCCGTTCAGTGAAACTTTGTGTTACATTGCATTCTTATTGAGCCTCATACTGAACTTATATCTAGCAAGGAATTATCGAAGTTGAATTCGGAAGGGAGAACATTTTCTATTCTCAACAGACAATAAAATGTACAATAGCCAAATCTTTCTCTGATAATCTTGATCATCATCTCTCTCAAATCAACATTTTGTTGCTCTGCATATCCGTTTGTATGTTGTGGATTATGCCGATTATAAACAGTTTAGTAGCACTTAAGAGGCGACTAAGATCAATATTTAACTGTGGCGCGAAACGTTCGTGGTGCAAAAAGAGCCTTTCGCAGGTGCGATAGCGCGTGGGGTGAGGCTAGTATATATATATATATATATATATATATATATATATATATATATATATATATATATATATGTCTGGGGCATGTACATACTCTTTTTCCCACCCACACCAAACTCATCTTTCGTTTTTTGTTCTTATTTGGGATCTGCGATCAAAAAAGAAAGGAGGGTGTGTGGGGGGTTTGTAGATTCCTTGTTCCTATCCCCTTATACTTAAATAAAAAAAAAAAAAAAAAAAAAAAAAAAAAAAAAAAAAAAAAAAAACATTTTCTTCTCATAGGAGTACATTTACATGGGTACATTATCTTCTTATATATGGGTCATATGGGTACATTTTTTTTTTCCTATATTCATTCATCCACACGTAATTTTTTTGAGGTTCAAGTTTTTTTTTTTTTTGTATAACTCTGGGTACATGTTCTTCTCCTGCTACATATCGAAACATGATGAATATTTGAACTACAATCTTGTACAATTAAAAAGATATTGTATAAAGGGGAATTTGCTAAAAAGAATGCTCCTAATTCAAATGGTCATAATTTGAGGTTTATTTAAGAATGAAAAACTTACATAACAAGAATTTTTTACAGTAAAAGGATAATATAGGTAGTAATATAATATAAAAAAAAAGTTATTGAAAAATTAAAATCTTGATATAAAGGCTCATTATTGGCAAAATGTTGACATAGATCCATGCTTTTGTCCTTCAACCTAAAATTAAAGTTTCACAAAGTTTTAATCTAGGGCATAATATTGGTGATGAGGGGGGGGTGATTTCCCCTTTTTTTTAAACCCGATCTTCCCGCCCCGTAGAAAAAGCCCCCCAAAAAAAAAAATGTGAAGGGTTTGGTGAAATAATTTTGAAAAACTGTTGTGAATAGAAAAACCAAAGTAGTGTTTGGTAAATTTTATATAAAATTGTTGTGATTGTATATAATGACTAATGGGGACATGATCTGAAAATGGTGCTTATTTATTTATTTAGCAAATATTAACTATTCTTTCTATGTATGTTCTTTTCTCAATTCAATCTGAATTAAACAAAAAAAGTATTATCTTAAAATGTTATTGGTAAAATAGATTACACTGACATAAAAAGATAAAACGTTTGATTAATATAAGAGTATATATCTAATATATCAATATTACATACAAATGTCTAATTAGATGCACTCATCAAAATTATGGCTATGCTATTCCTCAATGCTTCCATCTCTTGTGGTTATGCTAATTAACTCAAAAACTCCCAAAATGAAATCTTTATATAGTACCAAAAACTGAACTAACATTATAAATTCCGAATCTGAAAAAACTAAAAAAGCTCAGTCCAACGCAATCTCAACATCCCCATCAGCAATCTCGTCCGGCAACTTCTTGGGATCCTTGCCGTCTGTAATACACCCGACCAAAAAAAAAAAAAAACAAATTCAGCAAAGTCTTGTATGAAATAGAGAAGTACACCCATCGACAGTACACCTTGTTGGAAAATTGGAAATCCCATCACCATACCGATAAACCATCACCATCTTCAAATCCCCCTTGCCATGTCTTCATCGCCATCCCGAAAAACCATCACTAGCCCACCCAAAAAGCCCAGAACCATCCTGAAAAACCATCTACTTACCCCATCCCACATACACCCATAACCAAAAAAGTCGTAAATATCTGGTTTTGTACCTTCTAGATACACTTTTGAAAAATTAAACGTAAGATAGTAGAGTATCGTAGAGACTAGAAACGGTAGAAAGTAATGAGTACCTGATTTTGAAGCTTCCGTATTCAACCAAACTCACCAAAATGCAGATCTAACAAGAAGAAGATGAAGGAGAAAATGGTGGAGAGGAGAAACGGCATATGAGTAAAGAGAAGACCCAATTCCTTAAAAAGAAAATGTGGGTTTAGCCCACCAGATCAATCACTTTTAACAATAACCTACTAACTGTTGCAGAAAAAAAAATTTGCTAAGCCCAAGAGGGAGAAAAAAAAAAAGAAAGAAAAAAAGAATAGAAAAAAAAAAGAGAAGATAGGTTCGCCCCCCCCCCTAGGGCCTAAATATAAAGGGAAGAAAGCAAGGGACACACCACCCCCAAAAAAAAAAGGGGGGGGCATAAACACAGACAAAACCAACTCCCCCCCTCCTACACAAAAACACAAAAAAAAAAAAAACCTACAAAAAACCCACACTCCCCCTTGAGTGTGGAGAACTCAAGAAGTAGGCGCATCAGATCTTCGGACGAATAGCGTAGGCGGTTGATGAAGTCGTTGCGGCAGACACTCGGAGGAACATGAGTCAACGGGGAATCCATGGGAAGAATGCTAACACTAAAACCTTGCCAAAGGAAAACCCAATGGGAAAAACCAAAGGCGAAGGGGAAAAAGTGAGCATGCATTTGTCGACACTAAAAGCGTACAGAGGTATGACCAACCCGATGTGGGTGCCTCGTTAAAAACATTGCCAAGCAACAAAACCCAGTGGGAAAAAGTTGACATGTGCTAAGGGGAAAAAGAGTACATTAAGGTCAAGTGAGTATACTTCAGGATACTCCCCCTGCATTCGACAATGCTCCCCCTGAAGACTACAAACGTTGTAAATCAAATAGTAAACGCAATCCAATACCTCGAAGAAGCTTCTGGAAAGGTAGACTTCGATAAAGATTTGGTGAAGATATCTACGAGGTTGTCTTCGGGAACAAATCTGCGAGGTTGACTTCAAACTTCTGATGCTTTTGCTGATTTATAAAGTAGAACTTTGGGGCAATATGCTTAGTATTGTCACCTTTGATAAATCCCTTCTTCAAATGGTCAATACAAGCAGCATTGTCTATATGGAGAATCATGGAGACTCCAATAACAGAAGACAAAACACAAGTATGCCGTATGTGCACGATAACAGATCGTAGCCAAATACCTTCACGCATGGCCTCATGTAAGGCGACGGGCTTGGCGTGGTTTGAAGAGGTGGCAACAAGAGTCTATTACATAGACCTCCAAGATATTGCGGTATTCCCTATGGTAAAGACATAACCAACTTGGGAACGTGCCTTGTGCGGGTTTGATAAGTAACCGGCGTCAGCGTAACCAACAAGGCAAGCATCACTTCATGGATCTAAGAGGGGTAATCCATCATGGGATGCGTAGGGATAAGACTATCTCATATTCGCAGTACCTTTAAGGTAGCGAAAGATGTCTTTAGTACCAATTCAGTGGTGGCGTGTAGACGCATCGCTTAACCAAGCTAAAGTGTTCACAACAAATGAGATGTCCGGCCTAGTGCATTGATCTACGTACAATAAACACCAATTGTACTTCGGGCTCCAATATCGGCTCATCATCCTCCATAGTACGGTATGGATCACGCTAGGCATCTAGCGAACAGACAACCATGGGTGTACTCGAACGCATCGCTTTATCTTCAATGAAGCGACGCAACATCTTCTGGATGTAATTTGATTGATGCACGATGATGCTATCAATTCGATGCTCGAGCTTCAGGCCGAGGTAGTATCGAGTTATCTCAAGTTCTTCAGGAACTTTCATGTAGCTCTCAAGATTCCAATAGAGATATGTAGTAGCTACATTCATGAGCTGCATATTTAGTTCTTTGGAAAACTACCGAACTGATAAGGTAGTGGAACATGTAACATCCTTTGCATGGGAATATGTTTCCTTGTAATCAATGTAAGGGCAAATGAGAGAAGCCTTTCACCAGAAGGCGTGCATTACACTGCACTGTTTCATTCTTCTCATTTCGCTTCCTTACGAAATCCACATGTAACCTACTGGGTTCACATTGGGTAGTGTGGGAACTACAGGTCCAAACACTTTTCGATTTACAAAGGAATATAATTCAACATGCATTGTTTCTTTCCATTTGACCAATCAGTTCAACGTTGTGCTCCATCAACGGAACGCGGTTCGATATCGTCGCACTTTGTGATTCAGTGGCCACTGCTTAAGCAAAGATATCATCAATGATTATCTCATCTCGATTCCATAATCTTATCCGGACCGAGATCTTCTGGTTCTCGGGAGTTTTGGATTTGGGGTATCATCCTAGGACGTCTCCGAAGACACTTCCATAATCCTGCGCAATTCATGAGTTTGGATCAGTTGAGATGGCGATAGGATTCGATTGTGCCATAATTCTCCTCTTCTGGGGAGTGAATCATTCGAACCGAATCTGCCTCGCTTTTGGCCGAAGGCAGAGGATTGGCTAACCGCCGATGTACTCCGCTCGTCAGGAACGGAACGTCATACGAGACGTTGCATCCTTTGGGGATGACTTTGCGCCCTACAAGGACGTCTTCATTACAGGCTTGTTTGCAGCTGGTATGTATGATCTCGTCACTTGTTTTTAGGGATCAGGACGAGACAGAGTGGGTAAGTCCACATCAATTCATGCCGCTCTTCAGAAACGTTGACGTTCTTTCCTCCCCCTAACGGCGGGAAGACTGTCTCATCAAAGTGACTATCCGCAAATTTTGCGAAAGAGATCGCCTGTCAATGGCTCGTAAAAGCTCATAATGGAGGGAAATCGTAACAGACAAGGATTCCCTATTTGAGGACCCATATTGGTACGTTGTGGCGGCGCAACTGGCACATAAGCTGCACACCCAAAATTGCGTAAGTACGATGAATCATGCTCGTACCCAGTAACAAACTGTAACGCTTAACAAGAGTGGGTGGAGATGGGCCTCAGGCAGACCAATATAGCTGCATGCAGAATTGCATAGTCCCACGCAGAAATGGTCGGACCCGGGCCTGGCCGGCCAGTCTGACTTGTGTTTCTGCGAGACCATTGAACATAGGGAACTGCATGTTCGATCTCAATCCTAAGGGAATGCAATAATCATCGAAAGACTTCGATATAAACTCTTTGGTGTTATCCAGTCTTCCGGACTACAACGGATAACTAGGGTGGTGAGCCCTTAATCAGAGCAAAGATTTTAGCAAATACAGCGTTTTATGTGAACAAAAGACATGTGACCAACGAATCAGTACGTCAACCAAAACCATGAAATCTTCATATGGTCCGTGTATTGGTTGGAAGGGTCCATAAATATTCCCTTGAATCCACTGAAGAAAAAGAAGGAGTGCGTAAAGTATCTTTGCAGGGGATGGTCAAGTATTCAACTTTCCTAATAAACATGCTTTGCAAAAAAGTCTAAATGTTATAGACCTTGTTCGACATTAGGGGGTGTCTGCGTGATTTTTCCAAAATCCGGGTCATCATGTCATGACCTGAGTGTCCCAAACGGTCATGCAAAAGCGAGGAAGCATCAATTTGGGCGGACTTCGGGCCCACCACATGATGTGCTTCCATAGAGCGCATGGTTGTGCGATACAATCCACTAGGTAGGCGCTCTAACTTTTCCAATATACGTTTTCTGACGTATAGGAAAGATTTAATGCAAAGATAGTCCTTGCCATTCTCTTCAGAGGTTTCATCTTGGTAATCATTCATTCGAATATCCTTCGGACTTAATAACGTTCTTCGGGAGCCATGTGAGTATAAAGCCTATGTAGGTCTTTGTTTAGGTATGAAGTTAGAAATATATATCCATTCGGGGATATATCTCCATTCAGGGAGAATAATGTGCATATGTGATCGCACAGTCTGCCAGACTACTAACTTCTCACTAAGCATACCGTAACGTGAATTAATTGAAATCGGTCACATAATTTAGGAAACTGCAGGTTCCAGTTGATTCAATTAATTGATATTCAAGAACGATGTTCACATACTAAAACAAACACCAAAACTTGGATTTAGATTCTAATGGGAATCAGTACTCTCAAGTTTCTATGTTTCGGCTAAACAGAGCCGTTCCATGTCTCATTAGTTGCCTATCAAAAGGGTACTCATCAACGATATTGATAGAGGCACAACAGGTGCGCAATCAATGGTTGTACCACAATAGTGATAGCATATGATTGGCTAATCTTGGTTTCGGGTAGGTTGAGCCTTCCCCTAATGTCCACTCACACCATTATTCATTCTTTAGGAATGATCTTATCTCCCCCTAATGGTGGGAGGGCATTTAATCTGACCCGGGTCGGCCCGGCCAATCAGACATGTGCCAAAGATTGCGTTTTGAGCTTCAGAAATCGCTTAGCATTTGCTTCAGGCAAAGGGATTGTTTCGAGCGAGTGGATACAAGTATGTTGTTCTTTTCGGTAAACAACAAAGTAGTAACCAGATCTAAGGACTTGGTAACCTTTTGCTCTCTATATTGCTATTGCAGGAGCACATTAGAGGCAAGATCTTCTGCAGGAGATCATTCTTAGTCAAGTCTTCCTTGTAATGCTAAAGGAAAAATCAGATTCCACAAACTTTGGAACTATACTCAATCATAGACTTCAGTTCATGAGAGCATAAGTTTTGCCAATCATGTCTTGCTTCAAGCAAGTACGTAGATCATCTTCGGGTGATCAATATGTGCTTCCAACATCCTTACTTCGGGTAAGGAGGGAACACATTGTGTTGGTAGAGCTTTAGACAAAGTCTACAGTCAACAACCTAAGAACGGCAAGTACTATGACATGATTTCAGGTTGTAACATGCAAACTTCAGGTTTTATAACATGTAATATTGAGTTGTAGACTCATAGCATATAACTTCAAGTTATAGCGCATACCTATGTGTTATGACTTTGTGTGGTGATGTTTTAGGAACTTCAGGTTCAAAACTTCAGGTTTTTATGATAGTCCACGCTCGAAACTTCGGGTCGAGACTTAATATGAACTTCAGGTTCAATTGTACCTGCAATTCAAACGAATCCAAATATACGAAAGGAAATGCAAGGAAACAAATAAACAAACAATGTGTGGATATGCAGGACAAGTATGTTAGTAGTGCTTATTAACATCAGGTAAAAGCATTTACGAATGGTAAAATTCAAGAACTTCAGGTTCTATAACATAACTCGGATATAACATGCTAACTTCGGGTAACAACATGCATGCTAACTTCGGGTTACAACATGTTTCACATATACTCGAAACTTCGGGTCCGAGGTTTTTCTAATGAACTTTAGTTTCATGTAATCCTGCATATACACACACACACACACACACACACACACACACACACACACACACGCGCGCGCGCACATATATACAAATATTTTAATAGAAACATAAACAACTGATGGTCTAGGATCTTCGGGATCCGTTTTGATATGCTAAGGCAACCTGCTGGGCTGCGTAACTAAGCAAATGGGCTTCAGGCCCGCTGGGTATCAAAACATGGGTCTGCTAGACCCAGGGCTGGTGAAAGCCCATTGCTGGACAAAGGGGTGAAGGGCTGCAAAGCCGGGATCTGTTGGCTGCAGAAGGCCCAGATCCGTTGGGGGTTAGGCCCAAAACAACAGATGCCTAAGCCCAAAGGTCAAGCCCAATGGGTTTAAGCCCATGGGCGAAGGCTTAACGGATTTCGTTGAATCCAGTGGCTTCCGGCGGTGGTTCCGGCGACGAGGAGCTGCGGAGCGGGACGGGCTCGACTCGGCGGCTCCGTTGTGCTCTGTGGTTGTATGCAGGGCCCACTACGGCGGCGCGGGGAACGCAAAACCATGAAAACCAGATCGTACAAATCAAGGAATCCATCCCGAATCCATCGAAACGATGATGGATTCCGAACGGGTTTCGGCGGCTGGCGTCGTTTAGGATGCAGGACCGATCCGAGCGTCGCTATAGGATCAGTTGGTCATGGATCGATGGTTTTCGGCGGCGGCGACACAAGGTTCGCGGAAACTCAATTGGAAAACTTTTGGGTTTTCTGGTATCGAAGATGGCTGCGCTCGGCGGTCCTTCAGGGATGGCCTTCGGCTCGCGATGACGACGTGTAGGTCTTCGGCGATGGCCCCAGACTTCGGAAACAGCAACTACAGGCTGCGCGACTCCCGGGTTCCGGGCGAGTTGCT
The DNA here is from genome assembly GCA_033992175.1 of Spiraea crenata. NCBI lineage: Eukaryota > Viridiplantae > Streptophyta > Magnoliopsida > Rosales > Rosaceae > Spiraea > Spiraea crenata. The sequence continues at coordinate 2,003,051 of JAVBHV010000019.1, forward strand.
TGCAGCGTTCGGGAGTAGCATCCGAACGTGAGTTTTGGAGGCTGCTGCGTTCGGCAGAGGCTGCCGAACACTGTTACAAACCCTAATTCGATTTTCTTATTCTTTTTTCAACATAATATTCAACCATATCCAATTTGATAATTCACAAAACACAATCAACATATGAATTCACAAAATTCAAAAGATAAAATCATATTTACTTGGTGATTGGATTCGGTTGGATGATCGGTTAATTGCGTGAGCTCTCGAACGGGGATTCGTCAATCTCCAAACGCGCAGCAGTAGAACTTTCGTGCTGATAACGTGTTGCAGTAATAATTATTTGCTAAGCCTTAGAGACAGATAATCAATAGTAAGAGAGAATATAATAGATGAATAGAAGACAGGTATGTTTGTCCTCCTTCGTAGTGCCATTATTTATAGGGAAACAAGCTAGGGTTTCCACCAATCCCAATAGGAATGTGCTTTGGCTAATACAGAGTCCATTAGGTTTCCTACTTCTAGTTTACACAATCATACTGAAATAAAGATTCATACAACACTAACTATTATTATTAGCCCTAAATTTAATATTTTTCATATATTTCATTAGAATTTTAATCCATATGTGCATTTTTTCCATATTAGTTAATGAGTCATAAATTATTTGTTTTGATTAATTTTATATGTATTTGACATACCCTTTGTGCGCTTTGAAGTAACTAAACCTTACTGCCAACTTCCATACTTATCTAATGGCTCGAGTACAGGTGAGTGAGAACTCACTGATCATCCATTTGTTCACCTTTTGATACAAAGTTGGTATACAAAGTAGCTGATCTATTGCACTGGTAAGATAATCTAATGATTCTTCTGTATCACAAGCCATACGGCAGTGAAGGAGGAATGCGGAGGAAGAATGGTCAACGTGCACACTTCAATTTGGACAGCTGTCGTTGGAAAGCCGTGGTTACAAAGGAGATGGCGAAGGATGGATGACCATCGTACGGTGGCGCTGAAGAACACGCCGGAATCTGGAATTTTCCCAGATTCCAATGAGTTTTCCAGCATCGGTGTGGCGGCTCCGGCGATGGTGCGGCGGCGATGACGTCAGCGATGGTATGCTGATGTCAATGTCACGTCAACACCTAGTCAGCTGCCGCGTCAGCAACACGTGGCTGTCACATGGGCACCACATCAGCGCGACGTGGAGCCACGTCAGCACCAGTGTGCTGTCGTCGCAACTGTTGACCAGCGTTGACCATTGTTGATCGCCCACTATTTCGTTTGGAAACGTCGTTCCGGATCCAATGGCGAACTCCATTTTGCCATCTGAGATATGGTTGAACCCCGATTGTGCAAAATATAGAGAATTAGGGTTTTGAAGACGGTGTTTAATTACAGTTTTCCTGATGGTTGGTTTGTGGAAGACTTTGTAGGTATCCGAACACCGGTGAGACACCACAGTCAGGCATTACAGACAGACAAGTTCGATTGCCAGTATCACTGTGAGTGGATGGGTTTTGTTTTCTTAAAATGATGGTTTCATTAAAGTTCAATATTTAGTAGTATTATACAAATATCTGGATTTTAGTATGAGACTATCAGATGTACCTAGTACACCTAGTCGCACACGTACACTACATATTTAGTACCAGGACTACGGTTGTAGGACATAGCTTTCACGTGATCGTTCACCATCACCGAAGACCCCATCAGCTAGCCCTTGTTCCGGTGCATAGCGTACCTTGATGCCTACCCAAGGTATGTAGGTGACACCTTTCAGCTTCCACGTGATTGTAGGTACTTGGGGTTTCTTATTTATACGTACACAGCTTTACCCTATGGATTACCGAGGGTATCGTATCTGCTTGATCAAGGGTGTACAAGATATACAGGTTTGTTTTACGAGATTATTATGCTTATTACAGATTTTATAGCAGGGTGTTAAGTATTGTATCTTCATAAATGTTTTCGAAAGATGATTTGTTTTTCCATCCACTCACCCTTTTGGTTTGCGCCCCCTCAGGGAATAGTGGCTGAGTTGACCAGAGATGCGAGGAGAGGCAGTTCGAAGGCTTTGCCTCCGTCCGAAGAGTGTAGGGACATCACCTGTTTAGTTCAGGTTGTTAGTTGCTTCCGCTGGTTCTCTTCTACTGTTGTAGATGCTCTAATGTTGTTGTGTTTGTATTGTGTGATTTTTATGGGCCCAGTTGTGCCTTTTGTGTTTTATTCCTTGGTTTTATCGTCTGTGTGTACGGGTTTAGACTCCGTCACCCTTCCGGGTGATGGCCGTACATCCCGAGCCCATTTTTCGGAACGGGGTGTATCACAATTACTTTTAGCTACTAAAACTTTCATTGGAAATAGATACATGTTTGTTGAAAATATTAATTTTTTTTACTGAAAAATGTCCTTCAAAATGTTATTTTCGACCGATTCAAGTCGTGTAAATTACATTTAGCTACTAAAAATTTTGTTGCAAATTGATACATGTTTGTTGAAAATATTAACTTTGTCAACCGAAGAATGCCCTTAAAAATTTTATTTTCGTTTAAAAAACAATATTTCCAACCACTCCAAGTCGTCAAAATTACATTTAGCTACTGAAAATGTCGTTCTAAATAGATAGATGTTAGTCAAGAATATAAACTTTTTTATCGGCCATTTTTCTTGAAATTATTCATTTGCCACCTCTTTTTGCCATCCCAAAGTTGTGCTCAAATTGGTGGATCCGTATTTCCAATTGAATTATTTTGCTCAAATAGGTATCCAATCATCAATTATTAATTGGCAACACAAAAGGTAAATCTGGATGACCAAAATGACTAAATCGATATCTTTGATCCCAAGTTTTAGTTAATGCACCCCATTATTAATTCACCCCATATTAATTTTTACATTTTCCACACCAAAACATCACAAATTATTTCTTCCTCTTACATATTTTTATTCTCTCATTCTCTCATTCTCTTCTATATTTTCTTTCCCACATTTTTTACATAATGTCTTCATCCAATTCCGGCAATTGGACTAGAGAAGAAAATGTGAGTTTGTGTGAAGCATGGTGGGTCACATGTCATGATCAAATCACCGGCAACAGTTTGAAAATTGATAACATGTGGAAGTTTATCAAGGATGCATTCGACATGCGATGTCCCGATTCAAGTCGCACCGACTCAGCTTTACAAGCCCATTGGAAAAACTTGACGAAGGAGTTCAATGCATGGCGGTATGCCCTGAAAAAAGCAAGGAAGGCTCTACCCCCAAGTGGTACAAATATGACAGCCTTGGTAATTTTTTTTTCCTCCTTGTGATTAATATAAAAGTGTTGTATTTATTTTGTAAATATTTTACTAATTTTACATGTCTATTTTGTAGGAAGACATCACACAAACATATTTCAAAATAGAAGCAAAAACCAACAAGAATTTCGTCAACAAGGCTTGTTGGGAGATTCTGAAGCATAGTCATCGATTCAAAATTGTAGATGATGTGCCACTCAATATCAATACCAACATTCCTGATGAAGATGACCCCGTCACCCAAAATCTATCCGATGATGGCACCCCAATTAGGGTAACAAGGCCTCAAAGGAGAAAAGCGGCAAAGGAAGCTAGATCGGCAAGAAAGAAAACTCCCAGTGAGAATTCAAAATTCTTTGAACAACTTGCTTTGCAAGGTGCAATCAATATTGAAGACAACAGGGCAAGAGGAGAGGTAAGAAAGGCGGAATTCCGAATTAATGTGGAGCAACTTGCCATTTCAGACCAAAAGGCCCAAGATTATCAAACTATGTTAATGGATACCACCAAGTTTTCTCCCCTAACTATGTCAAACTATGTCAATTGAGTGGTTTGACGTGCCCGGTGTTGCTCTTCAATGGCCCGACTATGTGCACGGTGTTCTTCATCTCTTTGAACCGTCTTCAAAAACTTTCTGAAATAAGACATTTAGATGAAGATGAAAAGGATGAAACTCTGAATATGATTGAAGAAGATTGTGAGGAGGTACGTGTGACATACGGATCAATTTCTTGAGAGTTTGGAAGTGTGAGTGGAAGGTGGAAGTGTGGGTGGAAAATTTGGGTAAAGAAATATGGGTGGAAATTTGGGTAAAAATTTGGGTGGAAATTTGGGTAAAAATGTGGGTGGGAAGATTGATGGAAATATTGGTAGAAGTGTCGGTGGAAAAATCGGTGCCAAATTTAAGACTATTTCTAGGTCAACCTATCATTGATGAATAGTAATCGCCCTTTCTCTTGCCTTTTGTGGGTGGAACCAAAAACGAAAGGCGATTACTATTATGGTGAGCCAACCGTGAATAGTACCCACCTTTTGGGAATATTCTCTTGCCTCTTGCCTTTGCCTTTGCCTTATGGGTGGAAATGCTCTCATGTGAGCTTCACACACTCTCTTGTTACTAATTATGTGATGTAACAATTCATGTTCATTTACTAACACTTACTAATTAATGGAACTAGGTTCCTGAACAACTTTTGTTTCCTATTTATACATGACTTTTTTTTTTTTGAAAGAAACAAGAACTTATTACTCACGTAACAATATTTTTTGTAAATCAAATTTTTTTAACAACAATAGCAAATTTTATTAGAATTAATATCAAATAGATATACTGACATCACACTTTGCTTTCAACATATGCCACACTATAGCCAAGCCCTTACATTAGCCGATTTCTCCCATACAGGTGCTAGAGCTTGGCAATTGGCACAACTTGAGGGCATTTCCACAGCACTCCAAAAAGGACTGATTTTGAGAATGATCAATTGTCAATGTTCAACAAAAACTGAAGAGACGCCGTTTGCAAACCGTCAATTCCGCGTTCATGGACAAGGTTTTTCATTGTTCGATTAGTAACATATGTTAGAGGGATTGAGAGAGGAAACAAGATTCAGTAAGCAAAAAGCTTGAGAGTAGCAATGGACGAACATAGATTTCGCGTACGGTCACTCCTCGTCTTGGCCTTCGTTTTCTCAGTCTACGATGGCGACTCTGATGCGTCATCTCCAGTTGAAGAATTCATTTTGTCGAACTTCAAGTCCAAGGAATAAATGTTCAATCGTTTAGATTGATAGTTTGGCTGATTGAATTTGTGAAAATGGTTTGAACTTTGTGTTTGTAATGGGTCTAATGGGAAGTTTATTAGCATTAGTTGCTTTGTTGCTTGCTTGGATGTGATAAACTTCCCGTTAGACCCATTACAAACACAAAGTTCCAAATCATTTTCACAAATTCAATCAACCAAGCTATGAACGGTTCAAGTTCAAGTTCAAAATCATATCAGTTGAAATTTTATTGATATTTGTTCGTGAATAGCGATCGCACTTGCCCCTTGCCCCTGCTCTTTTGGGGTGGAACCAAAACTGAAAAGCAAGTGCTATTCGAGTAGGGCCAGTGTGAATAGTGCCTGCCTTTGGGGCAATTCCCTTGCCCCTTGGCCCCTTGCCCTGCCTCTTCGGGTGGAAATGCTCTAGGGCAAGAGCAAGGGGAAAGGGCAAGATTACCCATAAAGTGTACTACTCATGTACTTTTGACGTGAGAAATAGTAAGGGGCCGTCTGGTAACGTTTTCGCAGGGCATTTCCGTAGTTGTATCTGGAGAAGGAAAATGATAAAATGAATCTATTATTTCTGAGATTTAAAAATGTGTTTGGTAGTACATCAGTAAAATGTTTTTAGAAAATAAATGGAGCAAAACGTGTTTGGTAAGAGTAAATAAAAAATGACAAATTCTTCTTCTCTCCCAATCTCACTGCAAAACCCAATTTTTTTTGTCTGAGTTCCTCGAGCGATCCTCTGCAAAACCCAAATCCAGATACCCAACCTCTGCAAAACCCAAATCCAGGTACCCAACATCTGCAAAACCTAAAACCCAACCTCCCCCAACCCCAATTCCGCCGCCGCCACCAATTCTGGAAAACCCAAATCCCCGATTTCACCAATTTCGCCACTGCCATCAATTCTGCCTCCGTCGTCGAGGAAGCGGCAGGTCGTCGCGGGTCATTTGGGTTCGTCGCCGTGGGTTCGTCGCGGGGGTCGTCGCTGGTTCGTCACCGGTCATCTGGGTTCGTCGCCGGTCATTTGGGTTCTGCGCGGGTCGTCGTCGGGGGTTCGTCGCCAGGTCTGGGTTCTTCGCTGGTCGTCGTCTGGGTTCCTCGTAGGCCATCATTCGCTCCAATCCACGCCGTCATCGTCGAAGCCGATCAGAGCCACCTCTTTATCGCCCCAGTTGACGCCATTGTCGTCGTCGAAGCCCATCGGACCGCATCGCCTTTTGGATCGGACAACATCGCCTTTGATTCGGTGAAAAATTGTAATTGATGCAGGTTGTTCGGCTGTCTGGGTTCTTAGGAATTGTTTGGATGCTGGGATAGTTTGGAATTTTGTGATTGTTTTGATGCAGGTCGAGGTTTGTCGTCTGGGTTCGTCGTCGTCGTCTAGGTTTCTTGTCTAGGTTCGTCGTCTGGGTTTGTCGTCTGGGTTTGTCGGATGGGTTCGTCGTCTGGGTTCGTTGTCGTCTGGGTTCGTCGTCGTCTAGGTTTGTCGGCTGGGTTCGTCGTAGTCGTCAGCTAGGTTCTCCGGCGGGTCGTCATCGTCTGGTTCCGAGTCGGCAAGCCGTCGTCGTTGTTTGGATTCGGAGTAGGCGAAACAGTACTTGTTTTCGCTCTCCTTTGGATTTGAGCGCGGTGTTTTACGTGTTTAAGGGCAAAAATCAAACAGTACCGCGTTTCCGCCATTTCTGCAATCGTTTTCACCCAACCTCCACCAAACGCATATTTACCCATTTTCCGGGTGCGAAAATGAAAATAGGGCCGCGGAAATGTTACCAAACGCGGCCTAATCGTTTTTGATTTTTTATTCCAGCTCAAAAGGGTCAGGACATGAGACGATTACTATTTATGAATTTTAGTTTTATTAATTTTGGTAAAAATTTCAATAAAAATTAAAAAAACAAATGAAGCAAATAATTATAAAATCTGCCATCGTTAGTTTTTATTGAACATTGGGAGTTGGAAATTTCTTAGACCTATTTTCACACTCTATCTTTGTATAAAATAATTTTTTAATGTATAATATAGTATTTAAAACAAGATGTTCTTGCAATATTAAGTTTTTTTTTTTTTTTTTTTTTGTCGAATGATATATTCAAAGTCAGTCCTTTTGGAGTGCAGTGGAGATAGAGCTGGCATTTTGTACCGAACCGAAAAACCGACACCGAACCGATTTTTCGGTTTTAAGAAAATTGGAACCTACCCTGAACCGGTATATTCGGTAACCGAAAGTCGGTAAAATCGACTCTTTCGGTTTGGGTCGGTATCAGGTCGGTTTTTCCCGAAAACTATGTATCATTTCTTTCTTCCTTCAAACCTACAGCAGTTCAAGTCAAGCATAATCCAAACTATATATCAACCATGATTAGAAATTGTACAGAAACCCGACAACCACAACACCAACAGAAACTGAGAAAGCCAACAATGAGTATTACAGTGTAAGGAGCCCACCCGATTAGGGGGTGGGATCGGGATCATCCCGATCCCGATTACGAAAATCCCGATCCCGTCCCGATCCCGATTAAAGGCTAAAAATAATCTCGAATCCCGTCCCAATAAAGTCGGGATCCCAATAAAAAAATCCCGACATTATCGGGATCCCGATCGGGGAAACCCGATAAATCCCGACAATGAAATCTCAAGTATAATATGTGTGTATAAATTGTTAATGTGAATCAACAAATACAACTCATACATGATGAAAATGAAGCATACTACTATAGTAATACAAAGAAGTCAAAATTACATCACTTATATGTAAAATGCAACCTGTAGGGCCTTTTCCATGTTGTTTGAGTTCTCAACGAAACCTATGTCTAACAAGAACATATTCCTCTGTGCCTTTGATATTAGGTCCTCTTCTGATTCTGGAAGTGGTTTAACTATTCCACCCTAACCCAATTCTTTTAACTCTTGCGGGTTCTCCTGTATGCGTTTACACAGGAGCTTCTTTCAAGTAAGCTATTAGGCTTTTTCATAGCACATGAACCCAGTATGAGGGAAAGAGAACGGAAAATCTTCCCAATCTCTGCAAACTCCATGTCAATCTCACTAAAGACCAAAAAACATTTCCTCAAATTCATGAGAAATATCATAACTTGAATTTTTGTAAACTGCCGAAACATTGAACCTATCTGGCTCATTGTGGAACCGAATTTTAGTAAGAACCCAATTACTGAAAGTGTTGTTCCTCCTGAACCCTCACACACAATGTCTGGGTGATGGCCAATTAGTTCACCCAGCTGCTCGTCGTTGCAACCCATCTCACTAAACAAATGTACGACTTCAAGCAGTGGATTCGGCAGTGGAGTTCGGCGTGCAGTTTTGGCAGTGGGCAGTGGAGGGAGTGGGCTGTGGAATTCGGCAGTGGGTGATGGCGGCGAGAGGAAGGAGGCGGGGAGAATGAAGGAGGTGGAGAGACAGAGAAATCGATGGCGTCGATGGAGGCGGGGGAGAAGGAAGGACGCGTGCGGCTCATGAAAATGGAAGAGGAGAGAGCTTAGGTCAGATAATTCAAATAAAAACAATAAAAAAAATTAAAAATTAAAAAATTAATATATAATGTCTGGATGTCGGGATCCCGACTTTAAAAAAAAATCCCGATCCCGTCCCGACTTAGTCGGGATCGGGACAAAATCTCGACTAGTCGGGATCGGGATTATCGGAATCGGGATCGGGATGGGGATGCGGGATTCGGGAAAATTTTCCCACCCCTACACCCGATAACCCCAGCCTTCAAAATTTTCAAACTCTTCCCAAATTGAAAACCCCAATATATAACATGAAATTCAGAAATTAAACCCACCCAAACAATGATAATCACATGAACTATTATTACTTGCAAAGTTACAATCTTGATCTTCAATTGCCGTCGCTCGTCACTGTGGAGATTGACAGAGGCGGGGCGCAATCTGGCTCATCTATGGTCGCTCGATCGTTGCTCGTCGCTAGCTCATCATCGCTCATCTCTTGATCCTCGCTAAATCTGACAGAAATTGAATAAGGGCAGGAGTTTGTGTGATGTGCTGTCGAGAAAGAAAATGAAGGAGAGGGAAAGCAGAAGATGAGTTGGACGGCTGTGAATGAATGAAGAAATGAGTATCACTTTTTTATTAATTCTGGTGCTTTGATTATTATAGATTGGCTTCGGAAACTGGGCTCCAGCTGTAGAGTCTGCCAGTTTTAACATACCAACTTCGATAACAAATAAATGAAAACCCAAACACACCTCCATCACTAAATGTGCATTGATGCGGTGGTTGGATGCTACATATTGAGAAAGAAGATCAAGGGTTCTACACCCACCGATTGCAATTTTTTCTCAATAAATGGCATTTCGGTTCGTTTTGGGTCGGTAAAATTGATGGTTCAAATATTAAAACCGAAACCGACCTGATAATAGTCGGTTTGGTATTATATACCGAAATTTGGTTCGGTAATTTTCGGTTTGGTTTTGGTTTTTTGGTTGAAAAACCCAGCCCTAAGTGGAAATGCCCTCGAGTTGCGGGAATTGCCAAGCTCTGGCACTTGTATGGGAATGGGAGATGGCGGCTAATGCAAGGGCTTGGCTAGCGTGGCATATGTTGAAAGTAAAGTGTAATGTCAATATTTCTATTGATTGAATGTGATCGGTTGATAAAATGATCTTATGTGTATAGCATATACGATGAACCTCTAATACAGTGAATCCTTTGTGCATGTGGGTCATGCTATCCCTCAACGTGTAAAAATCAATCACACAACCATGTACTACTAAGCATATCTAGATTGTAATTAGAGGTTGATTAGCTTATGTTAGCTTGTGTTAGATTAGATATGGTATGATGATGCTGTTGTGAATTTGCGCGGAAGCTAATCAAACGCCAATAACGAATTCGACGAAGACAAAATACGAATAGCCAACAAATAAAGAAAGAACACAATATTTAACGTGGTTCGGCGGAAAGCCTAATCCACGGGCGAAAACGACGAGGATCTTCACTAAACAAAAGGAGATTACAAAAGAGTGTGCCTCACAAACCAAACCCAAAAGAAGCACTCTCACAAACGAGCAACAAACGCAAACACCAACCAAAGAAGAGACTTTAGTCGAACTCTTCATGGTTTGCTTACAAACGCTCTACATGGTGGCTCCTCACCCACACCCTTACAGAATGCTTCAAGTGGTTGTATTTATAGGCATAACCAAACTCCTAATCCCATTAGAATAAGTCACCCAAATCCTAACAAGACAGGACAAACCCTAACCTTCTACACCAAGGAAAAGAACAAACCAATTACTACCCAAAATAGGACTTAGACGAAACTTTCCCAATTCCTAATTTTGAGCCGTAATTCAACAATCTCCACCTCGGCGAGAAATTAGCAAATCTTCATAATCTCCAACAAACGAAACTCCAACGAGCTTCCAAAATAGTGAAAAATCTCCTCCGAACGTCTTCTCCACCGAAACAAATCTGAATCCAAATGCGCTACTCGATACCGCATCCCAGAATAACAAATACGAACCAAATCCAAGCAGAACTCGAACTTGCAAACAGGAACAAACTTGATCCGAACAAATCCAAACGAAGAACCTAAATTCTTCAACAAAGATCAAACAAAAAACCTGTCGAACAAACGAAGACACCAAATAGCTTGATAGATATCAAGCTCCACCTGCTTCTGTAACATCTACAGAAGTTCAGAACAAAAGTCTTCAACCGTTCGCACCTCAAGCTCCACCTGCTCCCGAACTCCATAATTCGAAAAATTGCACCAATAGACTCATTCAAACGGTATGACGAAATCTCTGATTTCATAATTCAAGCTGATCACTAACTTCAATGTCATAGGCCAAAGTAACATGCCGAAAAACCTTTCATCACCAATTCATACTTCGAACACCTTCAGGAGTCACGAACCATACCCAAGCAAGAGTCTTCCAAATCGCAGTTGATGGAGCGCTACAGCCAAATTAGCACGGGTCAACAAATACAAAACCCAAAAGTCCTTAGGACCAACCAATAAAAGATTACCCCTGTCGAATTTTTCAAACTCATATTTTGCCGAACGTCGCAACAGACTTCATGGTGAATTGGCAATCAAAACCCAAGCCGAAACCTGAGCTCTGATACCACTTGTTGTGAATTTGCACGGAAGCTAATCAAACGCCAATAACGAATTCGACGAAGACAAAATACGAATAGCCAACAAATAAAGAAAGAACACAATATTTAACGTGGTTCGGCGGAAAGCCTAATCCACGGGCGAAAACGACGAGGATCTTCACTAAACAAAAGGAGATTACAAAAGAGTGTGCCTCACAAACCAAACCCAAAAGAAGCACTCTCACAAACGAGCAAAAAACGCAAACACCAACCAAAGAAGAGACTTTAGTCGAACTCTTCATGGTTTGCTTACAAACGCTCTACATGGTGGCTCCTCACCCACACCCTTACAGAATGCTTCAAGTGGTTGTATTTATAGGCATAACCAAACTCCTAATCCCATTAGAATAAGTCACCCAAATCCTAACAAGACAGGACAAACCCTAACCTTCTACACCAAGGAAAAGAACAAACCAATTACTACCCAAAATAGGACTTAGACGAAACTTTCCCAATTCCTAATTTTGAGCCGTAATTCAACAATCTCCGCCTCGGCGAGAAATTAGCAAATCTTCATAATCTCCAACAAACAAAACTCCAACGAGCTTCCAAAATAGTGAAAAATCTCCTCCGAACGTCTTCTCCACCGAAACAAATCTGAATCCAAATGCGCTACTCTGATACCGCATCCCAGATAACAAATACGAACCAAATTCAAGCAGAACTCGAACTTGCAAACAGGAACAAACTTGATCCGAACAAATCCAAACGAAGAACCTAAATTCTTCAACAAAGATCAAACAAAAAACCTGTCGAACAAACGAAGACACGAAATAGCTTGATAGATATCAAGCTCCATCTGCTTCTGTAACATCTACAGAAGTTCAGAACAAAAGTCTTCAATTGTTCGCACCTCAAGCTCCACCTACTCTCGAACTCCATAATTCGAAAAATTGCACCAATAGACTCATTCAAACGGTATGACGAAATCTCTGATTTCATAATTCAAGCTGATCACTAACTTCAATGTCATAGGCCAAAGTAACACGCCGAAAAACCTTTCATCACCAATTCATACTTCGAACACCTTCAGGAGTCACGAACCATACCCAAGCAAGAGTCTTCCAAATCGCAGTTGATGGAGCGCTACAGCCAAATTAGCACGGGTCAACAAATACAAAACCCAAAAGTCCTTAGGACCAACCAATAAAAGATTACCCCTGTCGAATTTTTCAAACTCATATTTTGCCGAACGTCGCAACAGACTTCATGGTGAATTGGCAATCAAAACCCAAGCCGAAACCTGAGCTCTGATACCACTTGTTGTGAATTTGCACGGAAGCTAATCAAACGCCAATAACGAATTCGACGAAGACAAAATACGAATAGCCAACAAATAAAGAAAGAACACAATATTTAACGTGGTTTGGCGGAAAGCCTAATCCACGGGCGAAAACGACGAGGATCTTCACTAAACAAAAGGAGATTACAAAAGAGTGTGCCTCACAAACCAAACCCAAAAGAAGCACTCTCACAAACGAGCAACAAACGCAAACACCAACCAAAGAAGAGACTTTAGTCGAACTCTTCATGGTTTGCTTACAAACGCTCTACATGGTGGCTCCTCACCCACACCCTTACAGAATGCTTCAAGTGGTTGTATTTATAGGCATAACCAAACTCCTAATCCCATTAGAATAAGTCACCCAAATCCTAACAAGACAGGACAAACCCTAACCTTCTACACCAAGGAAAAGAACAAACCAATTACTACCCAAAATAGGACTTAGACGAAACTTTCCCAATTCCTAATTTTGAGCCGTAATTCAACAATCTCCACCTCGGCGAGAAATTAGCAAATCTTCATAATCTCCAACAAACGAAACTCCAACGAGCTTCCAAAATAGTGAAAAATCTCCTCCGAACGTCTTCTCCACCGAAACAAATCTGAATCCAAATGCGCTACTCTGATACCGCATCCCAGATAACAAATACGAACCAAATCCAAGCAGAACTCGAACTTGCAAACAGGAACAAACTTGATCCGAACAAATCCAAACGAAGAACCTAAATTCTTCAACAAAGATCAAACAAAAAACCTGTCGAACAAACGAAGACACGAAATAGCTTGATAGATATCAAGCTCCACCTGCTTCTGTAACATCTACAGAAGTTCAGAACAAAAGTCTTCAACTGTTCGCACCTCAAGCTCCACCTGCTCTCGAACTCCATAATTCGAAAAATTGCACCAATAGACTCATTCAAACGGTATGACGAAATCTCTGATTTCATAATTCAAGCTGATCACTAACTTCAATGTAATAGGCCAAAGTAACACGCCGAAAAACCTTTCATCACCAATTCATACTTCGAACACCTTCAGGAGTCACGAACCATACCCAAGCAAGAGTCTTCCAAATCGCAGTTGATGGAGCGCTACAGCCAAATTAGCAGGGGTCAACAAATACAAAATCCAAAAGTCCTTAGGACCAACCAATAAAAGATTACCCCTGTCAAATTTTTCAAACTCATATTTTGCCGAACGTCGCAACAGACTTCATGGTGAATTGGCAATCAAAACCCAAGCCGAAACCTGAGCTCTGATACCACTTGTTGTGAATTTGCACGGAAGCTAATCAAACGTCAATAACGAATTCGACGAAGACAAAATACGAATAGCCAACAAATAAAGAAAGAACACAATATTTAACGTGGTTTGGCGGAAAGCCTAATCCACGGGCGAAAACGACGAGGATCTTCACTAAACAAAAGGAGATTACAAAAGAGTGTGCCTCACAAACCAAACCCAAAAGAAGCACTCTCACAAACGAGCAACAAACGCAAACACCAACCAAAGAAGAGACTTTAGTCGAACTCTTCATGGTTTGCTTACAAACGCTCTACATGGTGGCTCCTCACCCACACCCTTACAGAATGCTTCAAGTGGTTGTATTTATAGGCATAACCAAACTCCTAATCCCATTAGAATAAGTCACCCAAATCCTAACAAGACAGGACAAACCCTAACCGTCTACACCAAGGAAAAGAACAAACCAATTACTACCCAAAATAGGACTTAGACGAAACTTTCCCAATTCCTAATTTTGAGCCGTAATTCAACAGATGCGTGGGTCCATTTTCTCTTTCACAAGTTCACAATGTGTTTGCTTGCCTTTGCCTCCCCACCATCAGCACCCCTCTTTCATTTTGCAATTGCATCTGATGCTTCTGAAGAAAAAGCTCATGACTTTTACTGGGTCATATTTCCCGTGATATCTCTCTGTTTAAAGCAACCCTATAAACTTAGCTGTAAAGCCCTTTACACTTCCTGCCACATTGGATTGGAGGGTTACCCTTGCCTTCAACCGTTACTCTTCTGAAAATTACATGGGCCCTTTTCATTTGGGATTCATAATGGTCAAGACTCAAAATTGTTTGGGGAATTATCCAAACTAGGCCGAGTGGCCAATTGGTGTTCTAAAATGTTGGGGCAGGCCTAATCCATTCTAAATAGGCAAACGGTCTGCCTAATTGCACAAGAAGCCCTTGTGCCTAATTACACTACAAATCCCTCAATCCCTGCCAAAATCCCCAAGCAGCGCCGCCCCCATCTTCTTCTTCTGCTCCGGCTTCAGCCCCGCGTCTACCCCAACCTCCTGCCGAACATCTCGTTGACGGCTACGGCAGTGGCGGCTGCACTTGCCGCACTAGATCCCAACCCGAAAATGGAGATTTAGCCAGGGAAGACATGGAGGTTGAGGGTGATGGAGACGAAGTCGTTGAGGCTGTCGATGACGCAGCCGAGGAAGTCGAAAGGCCGAGGTTGGCGACGGTGGTGGGGGCGAATATCTTGACAGAGGTGTATACGGATTCCGGGTCGGCGGCGGTGAGGGTGGGTCGGGAAGGGAACGAGAGGTTGCATTGGAAAGTGGGCCAGAGGTTTGGTGACGGCGACGATGACTTTGATGTCGGATCCGGATAGGGCGAGGAATACGGCCTGCCCAAGCCTTGGGTCTTCAGAAGCTGCACCACCAAATTTCGCGTGAGAACCCTCAGGGCTTTCTTTAGATTTGATCTGCTCATTTCTTGCAATTTTCAATTGTTTGTGTAAATGTATGATTGATTTGTTGGGCTGTGATTTCATTCTTGAATTTTTGGCCTTAATTTTAGCTATTTGGTTTAATTTTCTTGGTGGAGTTCATGAATTTCGAGATTGAACTGATGTGGTTGCGGGAGATGACCTTGGCGGCAGCGGTGGAGTATGCGTCGTCGTCGTCGTCGTGGGTATAGGAGGAGAGTGTTTTGACAGAGAACAGGGAAATTCATTTTTTGGAATGGACTATGATTATACTATAAAGGATAGTGAATATACTATAATGAACTATAATCACACTATAATGAACTACGATTATACTATAGTGGACTATAGCCACATTTTGGGTACTTAGTGATTTAATTGCAAATTATGAATAGTAATTTATTTTTAGAAATAGACTATAACTACACTATAGTGGACTATGATCATACTACGGTAGACTATGACTACACTATAGTGGACTAGGACTACACTACGGTGGACTAGGACCACACTTTGGGTACTCAGGGATTTATTTGCAAATTGTAAATAGTAATCATTTTTCAGAAGTAGACTACGACTACACTATGGTGGACTACGATGGACTATGATCACACTATAGTGTACTACGATGAACTACGATTACACTATGGTAGACTGCAATGGTTTTAAGTACAAGGGGGTTAATTGCAAATTCACTGTACAAATTTGCCTACCATAGAATAGACCGCTGCCCGCTGCCTATTTTGGAATACAAAACCCTCCCTTGGCCTATTATGGATAATTCCCCAAATTGTTTCCATTCAAAAAGCTAGGGTCCCTATTCTTTTGGGCTTCTTGGTGCATCAACACGCAATTTGCATTCACAATTTCTATTAAACATTTGATCCCAACATTTTTAACTACATTCTCAAGCCATATGCTTGGCAACAATCTTGTTTTGCTGTTCTAACCACACTCTCTGTTGATTCAAAAGACTTTCCTAATTGAATGCGTTGCACATAGGTATACTTGCCACGTTAGAGAACGATGCAAACGGATCATTTTCTATGCTAGAGAATGCCCCACTTGTTGCGTTTTCACTCCCCGGGAAAAAAGTGGGGAGTAACACCGCGGGCATTCTTTTTTTCCTCCCGCGCCAGGGGGCGGCCTACCCCAAAAAAAGAGAGGAAGGAAAAAAAGAAAAAAAAAAAAGAAAAAAAAAGAAAAAAAAAAAAAAAAAATAGAAGGAGGGAGAGGGGAAAAAAAAAAAAAAAAAAAAAAAAAAAAAAAAAAAAAAAAAAAAAAAAACACAAGGACACGGGGGAACAGAAAAGAGAAAAAGAAAAAAAAAGAAATTCTATCTGTCACGGGATGAGCGTACTTCACTCCTAACATGAGTACCTCGCTACCTCAACCCCCGTGCGGCCTTAGAGTTGTTCCTTGTGAACCCTCTCTAAGTCAGCCTGGCCTCTTTACAACGCAGCGGAATACAATACCACCACACAAGAAAGCAAGTATGCTATGCACTCGGAGATGCTAAGTATGCAATGCTCTCCATGGATGCAACGCAAGATGATGCTAGGCAATGCACACTTAGAATACGGGAGAAAGGAAATGCTTGTATTGAACTCAAGTATGTTACAAGGCTTCCGAATGGAAAATGGATCCGGTAGATTGTTTGGCCCTTGAGGCCTCACCTCTATTTATAGCCTAGCCACCTCCTCAATGGATGGCTAGGATTTATTCTATCCTATGGCTACAAGTGAGGCTCTAGAGAGTTCTCAAGAAATCCTCAAGGAACTCTCTAGTCCTTGCACTCCTTACACTACTCTAGAATATTCACTAAGGAATATTTACAAAGAGTCATCCTAGAGCAAGCATCACTAGACTTCTCCTTGAGCTTCTAGAATTCTCTCAAACTCTCTAGTAAGCTCCGCAACGTTCAAGTTTCCTCCAAGTACTAGTATGCTCCACCATGCTCTAGAATCTTCCGCCACACTCTAGCATACTCCACATAGTGCTAGAGTTCTCCGCAACCTTCTAGAGACTTCCGGCATACTCTAGCATACCCCATATTATGCTAGAGCATTCCGCAATGCTCTAGAACCATCCAACATACTCTAGCATACTCTCCAGTATGCTAGAGCGTTCCACTACCTTCTAGAGTCATCCGGCATACTCTAGCATTCCCCATATAATGCTAGAGCGCTCCGCAATGCTCTAGATCCTTCACTTAGGTGAGTCTTGCACCTTGGGCTTGGGCTTCAAGTCATGGACTAGCCTCACTCAAAGTTAGTCCGTGACATCCTCCCCCACCTAAGTCGGCGACGTCCTCGTCGTCGTGGCCTCCACGTCCGCGTCCTCGTCCTTGCATCCTCCATGTGCTTGGACTTGGCACTCTGGTCCTTGCATACCCACAAGGACTCTTCTCCCAACTTGCTTCGGATGATGGCAAGACTCCACTTGAGAAAGTACTCCGCGTACTTTGGCTTCGTCCTCTTGCGCGCCTCGTGCCTTGACCCCAATGCACTCTGCATCTTGCCAACCGCTCACGAGCGTGCTCAACTGCCTCCTGCCTTTCCTTAGCAACCTCGTGTGAAACCAAGCCAACACCTCTTGACTTGGGTTACCGCAACACTTCTCTCATTTTCTCCATGAGAGAACTCCATGTTTTGAGTACGACCGGCGCTAACTCATTAGCCCGATTCACCTCACTCCTTTGTTCCTTCGGCCTGCCCTCGACCTCACGCAGGACTACCCCCTCGAACTCTGCTTCTTGGATAGCTCCTTCAGCCTGTCCTCCTCCTCTGCAGGACTACTCCCTCGGAGCTCAGCCTCTTGGATAGCTTCTTAGGCCTGTCTTCACTCTCGTGCAAGACTACCTCCCCGTCGCGTTCCAAAGGCTCTCGTGGCGTGAGTACGACCATAGCTGACACACTAGCCCGATTCACCTCACTCACCTTGGCGAACTCCTTCAGCCCGTCCTCCACTTTTGCAGGACTACTCCCTCGGAGCTCGGCTCCTTCGGCCTGCCCTCAACTCCTTTGAGGACTACCCCCTCAGAGCTTTGCCTTGTGGATAGCTTCTTAGGCCTGTCCACACCCTCATGTAGGACTACCTCCCCGTCGCTCTCCATAGGCCCCAATAGTGTGAATACGACCGGAACTAGTTAGCTTGATTCACCTCACTTTCTTAGCGAACTCCTTCGGCCTATCCTCAACACCTTCGAGGATTACCCCCTCGGAGCTCTACCTCTTGAAAAGCTTCTTAGGCCTGTCCTCACCCTCTTGTAGGACTACCTCCCCGTCGCTTTTCAAAGGTGTCACCAACACGCTATTCGTCATGTCCCCCATCGACGAGCATGGATCCACCATTGGCTTGCCTCTTAGGTTGATGGGCTAAGCAACCGGATACTCCCCATCCGTGCTCCCTCCCCATCCTCCAACCTTTCCTCTTGCAAGCTCAAAGCCTTGAGTGCCCTCCTCTTGGCTCTTGCAATACAAAGCACCCAAATCTCCCTTCATCTCCCTCACTTCTTCTTTCTCTATGTGTGGTTCTCGAGCCTAAGCTCTGATACCAGCTGTCACGGGATGAGCGTACTTCACTCCTAACACGAGTACTTCATCCTAGAGCAAGCATCACTAGACTTCTCCTTGAGCTTCTAGTTTTTTTTTTTTTTTTTTTTTTTTTTTTTTCTTTTTTCTCAATTCTCTCAAACTCTCTTTTAGTAAGCTCCGCAACGTTCAAGTTTCCTCCAAGTGCTAGTATGCTCCACCATGCTCTAGAATCTTCCGCCACACTCTAGCATACTCCACATAGTGCTAGAGTTCTCCGCAACCTTCTAGAGACTTCCGGCATACTCTAGCATACCCCATATTATGCTAGAGCATTCCGCAATGCTCTAGAACCATCCAACATACTCTAGCATACTCTCCAGTATGCTAGAGCGTTCCACTACCTTCTAGAGTCATCCGGCATACTCTAGCATTCCCCATATAATGCTAGAGCGCTCAGCAATGCTCTAGATCCTTCACTTAGGTGAGTCTTGCACCTTGGGCTTGGGCTTCAAGTCATGGACTAGCCTCACTCAAAGTTAGTCCGTGACACTATTTCCACTGAACGTCATTTTTTGTCAGAAATTGTCACTTTTTATATTATATATCTTCCTAAGGGCAAAAAAAAATTTTTTGGGGGCCCCTTTCCTCGGGGGGCCCCCCCCTCCGCGTCTCCTTCTGGGGGGGGGGGGGGCGGGGGGCCCCCCGCGGCCCCCCCCCGGCTCCATACTATAAAACAACACGGAGGCCTCTCTGGCGGGGGGGAGGAGGGGCCCCCCCCAGGTGGTGCCCCCCCCGGGGGGGGGGGGGGAGGGGGAGGGGGAGGGGGGGGGGGGGGGGGGTTTCCGCTGGCCCCCCCCTCCTTTCCACCAAAAAAAAAAAAAAAATAATACAATTTAACATCTAAGCAGTATAGCATTTTCCATATGGATCAACTTTTATATACATAAGGGAGAAGAATCTGTGTTTTGTATTCCATTAAGCTATCAATCAGCATAATATCTTAAAGTGAGGCTCATGAAACATACACTAAGCATCACATTAACATTACAATATAACATAAGAGTTTTTAGAAATATAATACATCATAATTACACACATCAGGAAAGATTTAAAAAGTATTATTGAAGGTAAGAGCTCAAAAGAAGTATTATTGAAAGTAACAAGTCATTTAATGTAAGAAAGTCAAAAGAGAGCTATGTAAAGCATAAAGAAAATTTTACCGAAATATTACCGAAATTTCGATGGAAATTTCGGTAATATCGTTCATTTTCGAGAGTCTCAGCCCGAAATTTACCGAAACTATCGAAATTACCGAAATTTCGGTATTTTTCCGCTGATATTGATACGTACCCCAATTCAACTTTCGGGATTCCAAAATTACCGAAATTTCGGTATTTCAGTTGACATTTAGTTTCCCTGATTTAAACTAAGGACCTCGATATGTGGGCATAAAAGGGACGGCGGGTATGCAAAGAGAAGCTTGGCCCATCATTATAAATACACTAGGTCTTTCTTTGTTTTATCTTTGCCTTAAGTCAGCGTTGACAATCATTCCTCAAGTTTTCATTTGCACTTTTGGTTGCATGACAATCATTCCTTGTGTATGATAAATTTTCAGTGTGCATGTGGACCGGTTCCTTAGTAGAAGTGAATTTAGTCATGTACTTTGATTGCTCTGTAGGAATACAAGATTAGAATGTTTCCGACAATCAAGGCGTTTGTACCTGGAAGGCGCCCGATTGATTATCAGGGAGAAAGAAATGTGTCCGAGATTGCAACGTTTGCAAAGCACCAGGTTCACGCCTTAATCTCGTGTTCAAATTGACTTTTTAGATGGTTAGTTTAGAATGTTGGCTGAATTGTAGACGTTCAGAATCACTTTCGCATGCTATAATGAATAGAGTCTGTATATCTCATATTTGTCTGGCCTGGTGCGTAAAATGCATTGAAGAATCAGTGTATGTGACAATTTCATTCGTCCTGTACAGATTGCAGTGCTGTTGTTGGATCGTTTATGTGATACTTCAGTTGAATTGAATCCCCAGAAATTTGATAAACTCGTTACTAAAAGTAAAGTACTCTGGATTGTGAATTTCTGTGCACCTTCGTAAGCCCTTTTCTTCGGTACCCTGCTCTTACTAGTTATTTTAGACAATAAACATTCTTTTTTATTAGATGAGTTTGTGTTGTATCTGTTGGTGACTTTCTTAACATTTCCATTGTTTGAAGGAGTGAGAACTGCAAAAAGCTGCAGCCTGAGTGGGAGAAGGTCGCTAAGTACTTGGAGAGCAAGGTGAAGTTGGGAGTGAAATTGGGACATGTTGACTGTGATGCATACAAGGTAAATTTGGCTTCACGCACCAATTCCTGGAAGAGTGTAGTGGTTTTTTGTTTTCTTTATTGAGCAATTCCATTACTCTCTGCACTAGAAGAGTTTAATTAGTTTGTTGTTTTCTAATGACTTGGCATTACAGTCTCTAATGAGCAGGTTCGATGTTGAAGGATTCCCGGCCATATTGGCATTTGGAGCTGACAGAAACATCCTCGTCCCCTATACGGGTGCAAGAACTGCTTCGGGCATTGAATCATTTGCTCTAGACCAACTCGAAACAAATTTCGAGCCTCCCGAAGTGACGGAGCTAACTGGCCCTGTAAGCTCTTTGTGGCTTCTTATAAATACATAAAGCTTTGAAACTGTATGTCACCTAGCGGACTAATAGCTTTAGAATGATGATCTTCCCTTGTAGGATGTCATGGAGAAGTGTAATTCATCTGGCATCTGTTTTGTGTCTTTCCTACCTCATATCTTGGAGTCTGGGGTAGAGGGGAGGAACAAGTACATTCAGGAGTTATTAACTGTCTCTTGGGAGTCTAAAAGGAGCCCCTATAGGCAAGTTTTTGGGATTTCTCTTACTATTTTCCTGTGTGTGGTAGTATATTACAGGATTGTTCTGTGTCAGCATCAAATTATTTCTGCGCTATCTGCATGCACGTCAAATTATTTCTGCGCTATCTGCATAAATCTGCTTTAGTGGAATCTTACTGGTTGGTGAGGCTGAATACGAAGTTACTGAGAATGTATGGTCATGAATGTTGCAGCTTCTTTTGGGTAGTAGCTGGTGAGCAACTAGACCTTCAGTTTTGTGTAGGTGCTGGTTTTTTAGGTGCTGGTTATTGGGAGCATCCAGAATTGGTGGCTATAAGTTTTAAAAAAGGTGCTTATCTACGGGATTTGCCTCCTTTCGATCGGAATGTTAGGTATACTGTCTGTCTCCACCTTATGATGCAAACCACCCTTGACAAGTGTTGAGAATACGACCGATCGAGTATAACTTAAATCTTGTTTGTCTTTCAGCGAATTTGTGCATTATGCCAGCATTAAAGCACACCTAGACACTCGGCTAGAGTACAGGCCCAAGATTCTGAAGATTGAACCCTGGAACGGTAAAGATGTAGTAGAGATCACTGAAGAAGAGTTCGCAGGTGAAGATACTATGAAAAAGGACGAGTTGTGAAAATTCTAAAAGCACTATATTTTAGAAAGAGAATGTGTGTAGCTGCCTACGATATAATTTGGAGGACCTCACGGTTGACGTTCAAATATCTTGGTCATTCTGGTGTTCTAGTGTTTGAAAGATTTTCAACCAGAGTGCACGAGCTTTCATTTCACAATACATTTTTCTTTTCTTGTAAATGGTACCGGTATAGTTTGATGTCGTTTGAAAGGGTTCATTATTGCTGAGGGACTTCATTTTGTAGCATGAGCATGTATTTGCAGTTTTTATCTCAAATTGTGATCTCTGTCTCTCGCTTCTTTTGATGGAAGGGAAAAATTTTCATTTCAAACTGTGATCTCTTTACGTGTACGCTTGTATTACCTCGGCAGTGATCTTAACTTATTTGCACGTGATCAATGTAATGATGGGTTTGATAGATCAAGGTAATGATGTGTTTGATAAAAATATGGGCCCGGAGAAGAAGCCCATGAATTTCTATTGGACATTCTCTTTTCTTTCTTTCTTTTTTTTTGAAAGAAATTTTTATAGGTTGTTATTATTAAGTACCACTTCAAGTGATTTTTGAAAAAGCACACATGAGTAGTGCTGTTTCCCAGATGTGCACACTCGAGAGCATATGTGCACAGACGCATCTCTTAAATTAATTAACACGACATGATGTTTTGAGAAGACAAAACGTTCCTAAATACGAACAGGCTTGGCTTGTTCAAATTTCTCATTACTAGTATTCCGAAAGTACCATCACTTCAACCACTCCCAACATTTCACATCTGAAAAAAAGAATTCTATGAAGCGTTTATAAAATGTAGGGTGCATGTAAAGAATGGGGTGAACTTGGGTAAATACTGTGTTTTAAACGTACTTAAGTGAAAAAAAAAAAAAAAAAATTGTGTGTTTGAACATGAAAACTTTTTATTACGACAAGTAGTCTATCTCATCTTTTTGTTTGTTTTTCAGACGATTTGAGTTCTTGTCCAAAAACAGGTCACTTACATTTCCATCTCAATAAACAAAGAAACTAAAAAAATTCAAATGAGGAAAGAAAGCTAGCTAGGGCTAGAAGAAATAGAAGGATCTGCACCGTCCATCACATGAAAATAACTTCTCTTGATACTACATCATCGAATTCTTTTCGAGCCCAAGACTGAGATAGTCCGTTGCAGTGAGTATACAGCACTGGAGATTAAGCAGAAGCAAGTCGTGATTTTGGGAATTCTTTTCGTCAAAAACCAATAACTACAAGTCAAAAATGGTCCCGGTTGCTCTCCGGTGGCGGCTCCTCCTCATCATCCCCCTAGTGGAGTTTGCTTCGGCGGCGGTTACTGGAAATGGTTGAGTACTTATTTCCCACCATGATGTTTTTGTGCTTCTCTGGTAGTTTTGTTGGCCTGAATTTATAAGCTTCAACTTAGAAGCTGCTGCAATGCAATGCATTCATCCTAGTTTCCTTTTAATTTCTTACCTTTTCGATAATTTTTAGGGATTAAGTTAATTTTCTACTTGTCTTGATCTAGAGGAGAGTTAATTAAGAGAGAGCATTTTAATATGGAAAATCTCACTCATTCCATTTAGCACGAGCATTAGAGCGACCTTTCCCGCTCTCTGAAGGCCCCATAGGCTGCTACCACTTCACTAGCATCCCCCATGGACATTTTAGTGTGAGGGTTCTCTTGGGGGAAAAAGATGAAGCTCTCTTTAATGTCTCACTCCAAGGCATTCAAGTGGCCTCTTTATTGCCTGGTTGGAATGCTGATGACTATCACGTCTATGTTGAGGCACTTATATACTTGCTAGATGGCTCAGTTTCCATCTGCTTCCATAACACTGGCCATGGAGATCCCTCAGTTGTCTCAATTGAACTACTTCAAGTTGAAGAAAAATCGTACAAGATCGCCCATGCATCCGACCATGCCATAATCCTCAAGACTTTGGTCCGCATAGCATGTGGTCATCGTCGTAAGTTTGATGAAGACCATAGAGGCGGCGACCGAATGTGGCTGGCAATTCCTTCGTTTGGTGGCCGTGATGAAAAAGTCATATCTACTCAAGCAAGCATCAAGATGTCTACCACCAACTCACCCAATCTTTATCAGGAGGCCCTTTATCAATCAGCTCTTGTTGGCACCCCTGTTTTAGAGTACAGTACAGAGGCAATTCCGGACACCATGTACTCTATTTGGCTACATTTTGCTGAAATCGATGGTTCTGTCAAGACTGTCGGCCAAAGGGTGTTTGATATCCTCATAAATGACAAAGTAGAGTTCGAAGATGTCGATATTGTGAAGATAAGTGGCGATCTCTTTGCTTCCATTGCACTCAATACCATTGTTGCAGTGAGATGGGAAAATTTGACGATAACATTCCGTCCTAAAGGTGACAGCCAGCCCATAATTAGTGCAATTGAGATTTTTGAAGTGATTGACAAAGGTACGAATTCCAACCCCTCTTGTTATCCATCTGCTACTTCCTGTAGTAACATGTTAACTAATGTGAAAATACCAAAACAAGCCTTACAGTAAGCTACCTAACCATCCGAATGATTCCAATGCCTTCATTGCTTGTTGGAACGGTTATACAACTGTTTGCCTTCACTGGTAAAGTAAAGTCTACAATTAATTTGTGTGTTTACCTTCCCCATGGTCTAGATTATTTCTTTTTGTCTTTTACTTTACCATGCCACATATTAGTGTTCTTTCAGATCAGTCAGTTTAGTCTCCTTTACAAATTAGACAGACTAGAAATGGAGCAATCTTCATCCCGAAAATTCCCATCATTAAGTCTTTTTTGCAGATTTGATAGTATAGTCTAATACCTAAAGACAACTAACTTGCAGTTTTTGTGGCATAGCAGGACCACATGCCTCTCACAGAAGACATCCTTCTACTGGAACAAAGATCAGCATTGTCATTGGTCTGTTGACAATCCTAGGTGTTTTGATCTTGATTTTAAAACAATATTGGAGAAGACATCAAACTATTCTTAAAGGGAGAAGGTAAAATCTTGTACATTGTTGCAGGACAATATTATCAATGGATCATGTTTTAATTCAACTAGTTTTATTTTATTTTTCAGGGAAGTGGCTCTGAGCAAGTTAGGAGCTTGATGTCGTTAGCTTTGAGAACATAAGGAGTGATGCTTCCTAAGACAAGCTAAACTAACAAAAGCGTTGAAAAATTTCGAGTTCTCTTCATAGTAAGCAGCATTTAATTGTCATCTTCTCCCTCTTGTATTCTTCTGAAACTGAACTCAAGTATCTTCTTTCTTGAAATGGTGGTTGATGCTGTTACATGTCAGTAGTGCTGATCGTTACTTGTGTGGTGTCATTTATGCGCTCACATCTGCTTTATTTTTATTTTTTTTACCAAAAACATCTGCTTTATTTTGGCACTTCGTATTTTTGGCAGTGAGAGGTGAATCTTGTTGTATAAGGTAGGGGATCAGTTTTGTTTTTACTTGTGCAAGTGAAGATTCAAAACCATGTGCTCTTAAGAGAAAGATGATTTTCAGTTGGCCACTTCGCAGAAAGTGCGTATTATGTCTCTGCCAGCTTGTATTACCACACACCTCGTTCATGCACTCAATGAATATGTGAACAAGTGCACGCACACACGCACATGAGCACACATACACACTTTTGTTTGAGGTATATATCTCTATCAAAAAAGTTAAGTTGGTCTATGAAGTATTGCTCGAGTGGGGAAGCTAACCCTGTGAATGCTTGCATTTGAAGAAGAAAGATGCGAACAAGAAAATAAAGGAAGTTTCTTTATTAAAGTATTGTTATTTTGAACAGCTTGCTTCCCCGCGAGTACAAGCATTCTCAATTTGTTGATTTCTGTAGTCATGTTTCCGTTGTTAAATGGTCACATTTCAGTTTATCAAATATCTGTGTAGTGCAAGTCCTGAAAGCTATATCATTTTTTTTATCGAGATCTTGAAAGCTTAATCAACCTTGCACTGTTGTGTAACTGCATCTGAATCTATTTTCTGGTTATTCTTTTTGGTTCCCATGTTATGTTACGTTGGTGTGTACATGGAATATAATAGTGTGCAACCTTGCACCTGGTGAAGATGAGAACAGATTGGCATGTTTGGTTATCGTTGCAATTGCATTCGAAGAAGAATCTGTGATCATGTTATGTTGGTGTATGCATGTACAATATACACACCACCAATGGTCACTTGGCCAAATTCCTCGGGAACATGTTCTTAATGTTCATATCATTGTTAGCCGATAAAGATTAGAGCATGTCCACCCCAAAATGGTGGATTGCCTTAAATTGCCCTGGGGCAATTTGGAGGGCAATCAAATTATCCTTCTTGTCTCCACCCCACAAAGTCAATTTGGAGGGCAATTTGATTTAAATAATATTTTACTATATCAATTTGATAAAATATTGCTTTTATTCAATACATATTAATAAACATTACAAATAAAAACATTAAAAATATTAAAAATAAAAACATCTTAAACATTACAAAGAAAAACACAGAAATACAAAGCTACATGTTCCCCATCCAAGGTATGCTTCCAGGGGAGGAACTAGAACCCCCGCCCTCCCTAAAAAGCCTTTTCCTTGCTGTAATAGCCGATCGTTCTTCTGCCCAATAAGCTTTTAAATTCGGAGTCATATTGGTTGTGTCCATGGTCATGATATCTCGCTCTTCCTGTCGTTCTTCCTTTTCTACCATCCTCTGAAAAAATGCTTGCTGTTGCTCTCGGTCTATGGCTCTTTGCTCTTCTCTAATTCTTTTATCTTCCATACGCATTGCTTGATTGGCCACAATTGTCTCCCACATAGATGATGACATACCCCCGGCTTTTGCGGCTCTTGCGGCTTTTGCTGCTTTTCTTCCTAGAGGTCGAAGACACCTTGGAACATTCATCGTGGTAGTTTCACAGGGGGTAGTTTCACCATCACCGGGGGTAGTTTGGCCGAGGGAGTCATTGTCATCAGCAAGGTTCACTTCAATGTTGGTTGCTCCTGGTGAATCAAACATCGGTATGTAAGCATCTGAGGGCTGGAATTCTTCACTTTGGAGTGCTTGTCCCAGGTATTGAACTGCGAATTTCGGAAGATCCTTAACAATGTCTCAACAACTAAAATACGAGAAGGACTTGCCTTTCTCAAGCGTGGAATACCACAATTGTGCATGCCTTATCTACAAATATCATTAACACCAAATAAATTAAGTGCATCTAAATAAGATAATTAATTCCAAAATAATTTCAAACAATAATGTGCTTACATATTTACCTCGTCATCCAATGAATACCCACTTATGTTATTGCGCCTCACCTTACTCAACGCATCCCTCCAACTTTGGAGATACCCATTGAGGGTTTTCCAATGACTTGATAATGCTCCGTGCACTCGAATCGTGCCCGGCATGTTTGCGGTATAATGTGCAGCAATGCGTGCCCACATACCCACTTTCGACATATTAGTGCCCCTGACCGAATCATAGCTCACATATCTCCAAGACAAGGTTAATTGGACATTTTCAGCCTCGGTCCAATTACTTCCGGCGGACGGCTCGACGGATTGAGAACGGACATTTTGTGGGGAATTGAAAATGGATGAGTGATTGTGTGGGGAGAATATTTTTTGGGACAGATTTGGTGTATGGATGAATTGATATATAATGTGGGAGTAGGAAAAAAGTTTGGTTAATTTATGAGTAAGATTGTGAGTATTTATAGAAAAAATTAGGGTTTTTTTTCCGGATTCTAAAAAAAAATTAAAAAAATTTCAAACGGTAAAAAACTGGACGGCCCAGATCTCTTGACCATTTGAAATCCAATGGTTCAGATCATGTGACCGTTGCCCAAGAGATAGTGCTTGCTGACGTCAACGCACTCACTATTTTTTTTTTTTAAAAAAAAGCCTGCGCGCTTCAGCTCCGCACGTGGCTTTGTCGGAAAGGCGCGGGCGCATCTGAAGGCGAGGATTGCCTTCACCTGTGCCTCCGAGCTGATCGGACCAACGATTCCAGCTACGGTGGAGGCTGGTTTTCGCGGGCAAGGGCGATTTTGCAGGCTATTTCGGCGATCGCCCGTCCGATTTCAGCCCCGGTGGAGATGCTCTTATGGTTGTGGTTCGAACAATTTATCAACCGTGATGTCACCAAATTCTAGACAGAAATGGAAGCAACTCAAAAATTTCAAAGAAACGCCTAAGCGTTATTATTACTAAATGCAAAAAAGCATGGTTAGAAAGCAATCAAAAAATTGGCTTCAATTCCTCCTATGTTCCAATTCCAATGGCCTCCAAAGTCTCCGGCTAGACATGCAACTCCGGGACCAAACAGGAAACAGTAGCACTAGGATCAAGGAGAAGCGTCTGCGTCGTGAGAGATTCGCCAAAGAGGTCTAGGACACCCACCCGACCCGAAACCCCGAGAAGCCGGTGGTTTCTCAGGGACTTGGGCGGTGACAGTACAATTTCAAGCATTGTTCACCGATGACGATACAACGACGATAAGCAATAAATCATCTAGCTTTTTCAATTGGTGCCTTTTGGGATGTTTTATCTTTGTCCAAGATGATTGTTGGGTAAACGAAACATAAAAACTGGGGCTTATCGGATTGATGTATTGTGTAATTTGTGTTAGCAACGTTACCTCGTGTGTGGTTTGAAATTGCTCTTGTAGGGTGCTTGTAATTTGAATGAGAAGATAGGTGGTAGCTCAAATCATCTGGTTTTCCAGGCTTCTACGGTTGGGTTTCTATTTGTTTTCCTTGATCATATATTAAGAAATTCTTGAGTACCAAAAGCTTGCATATGCACGCGTAATATTGAAGATTATATGCGAATATCGATCAACCTGATATTGCGCTTACCTCTTGATTAGTCTGGGGAGGAGGGAAGAAAATAGTAACTGGTTTTACTTTTTTCTCTCCTCACTTTTAAGATGAGAGTTATCTAGCTTTGGGTGGCATGCAGGGGCGGAGCCAGGATTTTGGGAGGGGGGAGCGGAATTGGTTGCTCAAACATTCCAAAAAAAAATTAAAAGATCTAAATACCATAGAATTTAAATAACACAAATGTCATCAATAACATTAAATGCTTGAAATAAAATTACAAAAGTGGTAGCTTACAGTTTCTCATATCATGAAAACGTCGCATAATAAGTTCATTACTGATAGAAGCAAACACATCTCTTTCAATATAAACCACCAAGCTATCATTCAACCATTGATTTCCCATTTGGTTGCGCAAGGGTGTTTTCACAATATTCATAGCAGAAAATGTTCTTTCCACCGAAGCAGTTGCAACTGGTAAAACCAAAGCCAGTGTAATAAGCAAATACACATAATTGTATATTCGACTCCTCCTCGTGCTCACCAACTTCTCTGCAAGCTCACCACTGGTTTTCAATGATGAAAACTCATAACTTGCTTTCATATCAATAATATAAAGGTCAAGTTGATCTTTAAGCTTCAAAAGATCTATCTCTTTGAATTCTTGAGGATAAAATGTAGCAAACTTAAGAACTTTCTCTTTGTCAAAGTGTGCAAACCTCATTTCAGGGCTCAAGCATGCCATACATAAAAGCAACTCCGTGTTTTGCTCATTGAAGCAATTATCCAATTCCGTTCTTTGTTGGTCAATTACATGAAAGAAGAGATCCACTCGGTAATGATGAAGGTTTGAAAGTTGTTGACCTCGACGCCGCACTCTTCCTTTATGAAATAAATCATCCATACTAGGAACATCAATATCATGTTGCCCACAAAAGGTTGATACTTCCTCAAGCAATTCATCAAACCCATCATCTCTCACACTTTGTAGCCTTAGCTTGCATACTCTAACCAATCTCATTGCATTCACAATATCTTGATCTTTCCTTTGTAGTGCTTTAGACAAGTCATTTGTGATGCCCAACACAAGTCTCATGAAAAGTAGGTGAAACACAAAGTCAAAAGTTGTTATTTCATCAAATAACCTATTTGCTTCACCTAGATGATCCGGGTTACCATCATCAACAATCCATTCAAGCACACTAATCACGGCTTTAAACAACACAATAATACTAGTCAAAGTATCATAGTTAGAGCTCCAACGTGTATCACAAGGGCGAGTGAGATTAGCTTCTTGGTTTAACCCTCGCCCTGTTTGCAAATCACCCATGTCAAGAGCTCTCTTAATAACTTCTTGATGTCCCTCTCTTAATGCATCACACGCTTACACGATACTCCAATAGTATTAACCAAACTATTACAAGTTGTGAAGAACGTGGCAATATTCTCATTTTCCTTTGCCACGGCAATAAGTGCTAGTTGAAGTTGGTGTGCAAAACAATGGACAAAACATGCTGGAGGAAAAACTTGCTGAATAATTGTTTTAAGACCATTGAGATGACCCCTCATGTTACTAGCTCCATCATAACATTGGCCTCTTATATTTTCCATGCTCAAATTTATCTTCTCCATCAAATTTTCAATGGCGTGTCTTAGTGTGCTACTAGTGGTCTCGGACACATATTCAACACCCACAAATCTTTCAATTACTTTCCCTCTTTTGTTCACATAACGCAACACCACCGCCATTTGCTCTTTAATGGACACATCCCTCGATTCATCAACCAATATAGAAAAGAATGTATCATCCATATCTTGAGTGATTGCATTAATGACTTCAACTGCACAAGCATTGGCAATATCTTTTTGAATTTCAGGGGAAGTATACTTGAGATTTCCTTTAGCATTTTCAAATACAACGGCTCTAACTTTCTCATCATGATCGGCAAGAAATCGCATCAACTCCAAATAATTACCCTTATTGCTAGACAATGCACTTTCATCGTGCCCACGAAAAGCAAGATCTTGTTTTAACAACCATCTAGTACAATCAACTGCAGCAGTCAATAAAGTGCGATAATCAATAGCTTCTTGCTTTGTTGTTTTGATCACAAGGGTTTCAATGTGTTGCTTCCCATTCATTAAATCTAGGCAATGTTGTGTGACTTTGTTGTGAAGACTTCCAACTTTCCCAGCATGTTCCCGAAACTTTGATGGTCCCTTTGCCCAATTTCTAAACCCCGTTGAAGTGAAAGCATCTTTTCCAAGCATTCCAGATTGATCAAACTCACTTTTGAAAAGATAACAATGAAGCAAAATGCTGCATGTTTAGCTTTACTATACTACAACCAATTAAATTCATTATACCATTTGATCCCAAAACGCCGGTTATCCTTCCCCATCAATTTGGTAGGCATTTCTTTCTCATCATTAGGTTGGCAAGGACCCCTTTGTAAATAAGCTCTTCGGATTTCTTTTCGAAAATTCAGATTATAAGCAATCATGGGAGGTCTAAGTCCGGGATCTATGGGAAGATTAGCCAAGATTTCATTCAACTCATTGGTTGTACTTGAACTACCCACCGGATTACTTGAATTAAGACTTGGATTACTTGAACTACCAACCGGATTACTTGAAGTTGAAGATGGAGTCTCACTACCCGGATTATCCGAAGAAGGTTGTGGACACAATTTCTTAAAGAATCGTTCCATAACTATATAATTGAATTATAGAAAAGTCTTAGGAACTAACTAACTATAAGTCTATAACTAATTAGCCACAACACACAACAATCTATACCAAATTAATTGAAGCATAATTTAAATAGGCAATAAACATATATCAATTGAACCATAATTTATACCAAATAAACATAAATCAAATATATGCTATAACTCAATTTAACCATAGTCTATTGTCTATACTAAACAATCATAATCAATTTAAACATAACCCAATTTTAACCCTAATCTATTACACCAACTAATGAACAAACAATTTAAACATAACTCAATTTAACAATTACTACTACTAATAGTATATCAACTAATCCATTATCCAACCACAATTCCATTCAAATCATCAATTGAAATTTAAGAAATTTAGGGATTTAGAATTTATTACTTATTTGAGCTTGAATGTTGAAGAAGGAAGCTTCAAAGAGCGGAAGGCGGATGTGGAAGCAATGGCAGCGCCGCCGTGGTCGGTGGAGTCCAAGTTGGGGAAGAGAGCTCAGCTGTCCAAGGTTTGTCGTCGCAGCTGCTGCTGTGCTGGGCAGAATGTAATATATGAAAACAACTCTCTGTGTAATTGTGTTGATGAAGGGAGAAAGAAGCAGGAAAAAACGACGCCAAAAAGGAGGAAAAACGACGCCAAGCTCAGCCAAACAACGCCAGCCCATTTAACCAAAACGCACAGCTTTGAAGTAATCAAAACGGCGCGTTTTGATGCGTCCTCGCGTCTTCTTCAGGTTGCCCAGAGAAACTGCCTCGCTCGCCGCCGCCGCTCTTCAATTTCCGATGGACCGGCGGACATGGGGAGCGGAACCAGCACAGATCCGCTCCCAGTCCATTGATTTCCGGCGGACATGGGGAGCGGTTGCTGACCACCGCGCTGTGGTGGCTCCGCCCCTGGTGGCATGAGGTAAAATCTATTTTGATTTTAGGCTGCAAAATTATTGGAATTGATGAAATGCCTGCTGGAATTGATGGAATGCCTGCTGGTTTCCTTCAATAGTTGTTGGGGATAAAGGTGTTTCGACTCGACTTGCTTAAACATTCTCAATGGTTATGATGAGGAGTTTGAACAATACTTTTATTGCTGTAATTCTTAAGGTAGAGAAGCTCGAGTTTGTCTTTCAATATATGCCAACTGCTCTCTGCAATGTGATGCACAAGATCCTCGCCAAAAACCATTGCTAATCATCTAAAAAGAGTGCTTCCCCTGATCATTTTTTAGAATCAAAGTGCTTTTGTGCCAAAGCTTCAGATATCAAATATTGTCCTGGACTTTTGAAACAATTCACTTCATCAGAAGCAGAAAAAGAAAGTAATTTTATAAGATGGCGTTGAACTTAGATATGGCGAAGGACTATGATAGAATGGAGTTTTATTTCTAAAATGATGGGAGGGAGAGATTAGGTTTCCCTGAGCCATTCATCGAGCTGATCTACAAGTGTATCTCTATGGTCACCATAGTTACACAAGGAGCTGTGGAAGGCAATATTGTTCCTCAACGGGGTCTAAGACAAGGGGATCCTCTCTCCCCTTATCTCTTTCTAAGTCTGCTCGGAAGGCTTTTCGACACTTCTAAAACAAGCTGAGGCTTCTGGAGATATTAAAGGGGCTCAAGTCACGAAGAGTGCCCACTCAATCACACATCTATTTTTTGCAGACAACCATATAATCTTTGCTGAAGCTACTCCCCAATCATGTTAATCTCTAAAAAGGATTTTTGAGGACTATGAGTCTGTTTCAGGTCAAAAAAAGCAACTTCGACAAGTCTGCCCTTTCTCTTTGTCCTCATACTCTAGAGCAAACAGAGAGAGAAATCGGTATCATTCTAAACATCCCGGTGGTGGGGTTTCATGAAAATTATTTAGGGCTTCCAACGGTTATTGGGATAAAGAAAAAAGAATGTTTCCAAACAATCAAAGAAAAGTTGAGGAAAAAACTCAATGGGTGGAAGGAGAAGCTTCTTTCAAGAGTAGGTAAATCTATCCTCATTAAAGCTGTTGCTCAATGCATTCCTAATTACACTATGTGAGTGTTCAAGCTTCCAAGAAGGAGTGGCATCGCTCTTAGTATAAGGAAATACCGGCGAGCATGGGAGCGTCCGCTCCCTTTGCACCCCTCTATAGGTCCGTCAAGGCTCTGAAAGCAGAGCTGGCTTTGATCATGGCCATCACCAGTCTGTTGCACACCGCATTGGTCAGTGCCTCCTTGGTATGAGGAGAAACATTATCATAACTATCAATTGTACACCTAGGCTCAATTGAGCAAACTGATCGCATTCCCGCAAGGCAAGTACAGCGTTGAGGTACGAATGGCGTAGAGAATACTGTTGACAGACTCAAATAACTATGTTAGAACATCTATAAGTTGAACTGGTTGTTTGACGAAAGCAAGGAAACAAAAAGAACGGAGAACCGATTCATAGGCGCCTTCACCATTTACTAAAGATGCATGTAGATGACTATCATCAACACAAGGCTCCGGTGTACCATGTTCTTAGCGACACTGGGAAGCTCTTCAACATCATCAGTGTTTGGGTACTTCTCAATTGCCGAAATTTAAGAGCCGTACGGTGACGTGCAGGCAAGTATAAGGCCAGGTGACAAACCGGAAGCAACTTTGGCTTTTTTACTATCTTGCACATATAACAGCAACATTGCCTTTTCCTACTACCGTTCAAAGCAGTAATCTCGTTTTATCTATCCTGAAAAGGGTAATGCCAATGCTTAGGATATTAAACTACATTGCTGGGCAGGTAATTAAGAACGTAAACTACATAGTCATAACTGTCATGAGTACTAGAGACCACCTTTTATGTGGAACAATTGAGCAGTTCACCTTCTGTCCACAGATATATATAAGAACCAGCATTAGCAGAAAATGGAAAGCGTGGATATTCTGCAATAGGTAAGCATGTTCTTCGCAGAAACTCAATTATCATTTTTTGAGACTGGACTTAAAACGAACGCGTATATCATATGTTCCAGCTTTCAATACAGAGGTGGATCTATATGATAAAATACAAGATAATACAGTATATATAATAGGCTACAAGAAGCCATATATAGGGAAAATGGTGCTTTGAAATTGAAGTCATGCAAATGTAATCAAATACCGCGCTTAATTTAGTTTGTTTGACAATTGGGAAGGGAATTTCAGTTGGTTCTTTCCTGCATGGAGTCTGCACTACGCCAGAAATGGCCTATAATAGCCTGCAAAGAACTCTATTGCGGGATCTCTTGGTGTTTAAAGGAACACTGTATTTGCCCACGCTAAGAAAAGTGGGGGTCTATATTATAGTGTTTTTGTAGTGCTATAAATAGCCCATTTTATAGCGTCTAAAGAACACTATTGTATCTCTTTTTTATAGCTTTGCAGTAATGCCGTGATTGCATCTCATTGCATACTCGGGAAATCTATTGTATTACTTTTACAGAGTCTGCAGAATGATATAATTGTACTGTTCCAAATAGCATTGTTTTGTTTCTCTGGCATTTTTAAGCCATTTAAATTCTCTCTTCCAACAACAAAACAATCAACGCTCAACAAATCAACCAACAATTTTCAAAAATATTCATTGCATTTAAAACCATTCCCAAAATACAGTATTCTACAAGTACAAGATACAATATCCAACACAAGACTTGAAGGTTTCATATTACAAGTCTTTTTACCAACAAACTAAGAAAAAACACTAAAATTGTCTAATTGTTACCAACAAGAGAATTTTCTTCGAGATTGTTTTGTGCCCAAGGATCCTCAACAAAATTTTTGTCCTTCAGAGCTACCTCATAAGTTTTTACATGGTGAGCATCTTTGTTATCCTGCAATCATTCAACCATTTAAGACCACTGAAACTTTGTACCAAATACTCCACCACTATTTCAAAGAACATAACATAGCATTATACAACAAATTAAAGATAGCCATTTATGACACTACGTGATAAGTAAATGCAATGTAAAGTAGTAGATCGAGCATATACTTGGTGTATATAAATATATACAGAGAGGAAGGATTGAGGCCTGATCATAGGACTACAATTGTTGGTTTTGAACATTCTGAAAACAATTCATGGCCATCTGTTCAAGACTAATCAGCAAAATACTCTATCATGAAGTGGAACATCATGAAGCAGTACAGCCATGCTAACCATTTCTCAATTTACATCCAATGTTTTAGTTACTAAATAAAAACAGCATCTGATCCAGTAATAACCAAACTGAATATAAAGCTAAGTTCTGCCATACTTGTAATCAAAATAGCGGTGAAGATTCTCCAAAGCAGCAAAACAATCATCATGATGCAAACCATTCAAGTAACGCAAGAAGTGAACCTGCATCAAAACCATTGGTTCAAAACTAATGTACTTATGAAATATTGTCGATTGCCAAGTTAGGTTGGGGAGATACAATCTTACTTCCATTAGACTAGGTTCCCTGTCCACACGTGAAGAAACCAAAGATACACCATATTTAGGCAAACTATGAAGTATATGCAATGACCTGTTTTTAGTCATCTATGATTCTAATCTAAGAGAGAAAGATATCATACCTGCCCTTTAGACAAAGGAAGGAAACTTTCAGCATTCCCAGCTACAGTCCTCCCAGTGATTACAGAATAACTCTGAAAGATTAAAACAATACAAACTCAGAAACTTAGTTAGGGAAAGGAGAAACTTAGTTAGGCAAAGCAGCAGCAATATCGTATGAACCAGAAAATTTATATGCATAAATCATGCCTTGCCCTCATATAAGTTGTAGAACATTAGCAGCAGATAGCCAGTATTTGGAGATTCCTTGTCAAGGTTTCCCTTCAGAAATTTAAAGCAAGTGTTGTAATCGTGGTAATAAGTATGTGTCTAAGAATATCTACCATGAAAAATAAAGTGTACTAATTAAATTTGTCTTGCTCTTGGTATTTTGTTCTAATTGATCAAAGAAACAATCATTCATATTTCAATGAACTAGATAGAACACCACTACCAGATAATCCCGAAGAAGTTACCTATCTCGATACTTCTTCATTTGGAGCATTCTTGTCTACAGGCATTATCTAATATGGTTTTCTCTTGCACTCATCAGCAACCTTCTGCAAATATTTTCCTGTTTATAAGGAATAAAAGAATAGTATACACAGAGTGCTAAATATAAAGAGTAGGATAGAATTTCAATAAATCTGTTATATCAATGAACATTAGCATTGAACAAGACTCGGTACGGAACACTAATAAGAGATATTGATTAATGTTGGGAAAAAAATAACTGAACCTTGTAGATGGCGTCCCAGGTGAGGCAACCGATGGCGTCCTAGGTGAGGCAACCGAGGAGGTCGACGACGAAGCGTGACTTGGCAATCTAATTTGAGGACTTGAAGGTTTCATTCCCAAACTAACATCTAAATAGCATTTACTTACCGGGAAGAGAAATTCTCATATCTTTGGCTTCCTGATTCCAGACCCGCGCGTCCCTCAAATCGAACTCGGAAACCTTCAAGTACTCCGCTTAAAACCCTAGTCCCTTCGCTATCGCCTCTTTCAATTCCTGCAAAAACATCAACCAACTCAATTCAATCAATCCAATCCGACCCAACACCAAATTCAATCAATCTCATCCGACCCAGAACCAAATTCGATAAAACAAATTGACCCAACAAGAAATTCAACCGATCTAATAGGACCCAGAAGAAACCAATGAAATTCGAATAAGAAACAAAGAGAAGATGGGAGGAGAAAGGAAGAGAGAGGAAGCGGCATGGGGAATCGGAGAGGCATGGACTCTGAAGAGAGTCACCGACGAAGTTCGTCGCCTGGAGAGGAGGCGACCAAGGTCGCGCCCGTCGATTCTGAAGACGAGCGA
Organism: Spiraea crenata; assembly: GCA_033992175.1. Lineage (NCBI taxonomy): Eukaryota > Viridiplantae > Streptophyta > Magnoliopsida > Rosales > Rosaceae > Spiraea > Spiraea crenata. Next base: position 2,040,719 of record JAVBHV010000019.1, read on the forward strand.
CTTGGGTGTCTCCCGGGCGTTGTTGACTGAAGTCAGGGCTCCGGACGGTGGGGTTGTGACGATGAGGGAGCGGTCGAAGAGGACAGGAAGGAGTGAGGTTGGCGGGCAGTGAATATTGAAATCCATTTGGGGCTAGGGTTTCAATTCTGAATCAGAGAGGAGTGAGTGAGGGAGTCTTAAACTTCCAAAAATTTTAGAGGGCCGCTTAAAATTTTTAGACCCGCCGCTCATGTCTCATTGCATAGCGTCTTTGCATAGTGAAATGTTTTGAAATTTTAGATTTGAACAGCATTTAGAAAAATATGCTATGATGCAGTGCTATGACAGGCCATTTGTGGCGTAGTGCTGCTTTGGATCTTTCTTGAGATGGAACTCTCAGCATTGCTTTCTCTAGGGAAGACTTGAAGTCTGAGTTGGCCCTTTTGTAAGGGAGTTCCTAGCATGATTTCATCACTAGAAGGGCTCTGCACTGAGCATTTACCAAACAAAATGTCAAACTCCTCACCAAAAACAGAACAAACTACTGAGATTAGAAATGGACCGGAATGTCTCGAACCAACCCTGCAACTACCCCCCAAACAAACCTATTCTGAATACCCAGAGTCTTTCTTTGGTTGTAAGACAAACTTGTACTTGTGTATCATTGCTCATATATTAATTAATTCGTCACACAGGTACCCTGCATTTTCTGTAGCCACAAATTGTGTTTGTTTAAGTGCATGCAAGATGACTACTTTGCTAAATCCCTAGCTAAATTTTACCTGCTAAATTTACCTACTAATTAACTGTACCATTACCTGGTAAACTTTACATGCATGAAAGAATCATGTACTCAGTTAATATTCTGTATATATACCGTCATACTGGCCTATATTCATACATTAAGATAGAAGTCCCATTGCTCTGAAAACACTCGTAACCTATAGCCTTAAACTATATATATTTAAACGTTCATATATGCATCTCAATACAAGCTCTAGCTATCTCTATCTATACACACTATTTTAACCTATACCTTCATTCGAATTTCATCACTTGCCAAGTTGCCATGACCAATATGAGAAGGACTATTACTTTAGATTTTGTTTGGAGTGCTTCTGTGTTTTACTTGATGTTTTTCATGGTGACAGACACATCGGCCCGTGTGCTGCTTCAAGAGGAAAATTCATTGAGCACCAATGTTTCACAAAGATCTGAGAATAACGTGTCTCAAATATTCGAGGATTGGATTCAGGAGCACAAACGGGTGTACACGACCAATGAAGAAAAAGATAGACGTTTTGCCATCTTCGAGCAAAAGTATCAATTCTTGGAAGATTTCAAGAAAGGAAATGAGACATTTTATACGATAGGGCTCAACAAATTCTCTGATATGACTGCTGAGGAATTCAGCACGCACTATGGTTGCGTATCATCAGATGAGCCCATAAGTCCTAGTGCAGGTATCGCAACTTCGTCTTCTCGCACCGCCGGTTATCTTGATGATCCTGGTCAGGATAAGCCATGTGATGGCATTGACTGGTCCGTACACGGAGTTCTAACGCCCGTAAGAAGCCAATATCATTGTGGTAAGAAGCTCCAACTGCCAATATTTACTATTTTTTCTCTCTTAGTCATTTTTGTTTCATATTGTAGCAACAATAAAATTACCAAAGACTCATTACATTTTAGTTCTTATCAATTAGTCATACTTGACATGTGGCACATTCTCATGGGGTGTGGTAATTTTGTGTGGCAATTTTTCATCTTGGGTGCACCTAAGATTAAGTACATCCACGGTTAAATTCGTAGTTTCTAAATTTATCCCTACATAATAAAAAAAGTTAAACTTATTACAACTTAACTAATAGGGTAAATTTGTATTTGAAAACAGTATATTCGAGATAAAGAAAAATAAAAACACAAATCGAAAAAGCAAATTGACACCCGCTCACGCGGGTGTTTAGAGGCTAGTTATATTTAAGTCCTTCTTTATCCAACTGTAGGAACCATGAGCTGCAATTAATTAAATATCCTACATAAACAATTTTTGGTATGCATGAACAGTTCCAGGATATGCAAGAATTGTTCTTAGAATCTACAGTAATAAATATTAGAATTGCAAGAACTCTTATTGAAAATTGCCGGAACACTTGCTATGGGATGAGATGAGACTAAATGGTAACTTTAGGATACTTTGGCAAGAAAGAAAGCGAGTTAAGTATTTTGGTAACACTATATTTTTCATCGAACTATTTGAGCATAACCTATAAATTACTGCATCTCTATGTTTGAATTATCTGTTAACATTTATATATATAACTTCATGTACAACAGGTTCTTGTTATGCAATGTCGGCGGTCTTAACCGTGGAAGCAATTTATCGAATCAAAGGGGAAAACGTGCCCCCATTATCCGTACAACAGATTGTGGATTGCGATGCACGTGATATGGGTTGCGCCGGTGGTAGCGCAATGAATTCTTATCAGTACATAGCCGAAAATGGAGGGATCGTTCCCGAGGAGAATTATCCATATGATAGGTTTTCAAACGCGTCCGGGAAATGCGCCTCTAGAGAGAAGCACAGCCTGTATGTATACGACATTGATGATTATTATTTTGTGTATCCTCAGACTAAGGCCGGGCTGGAAAATGCTGTGTGCCGACAACCAGTTTCTACCCTGATTCGATCTTCGAGCATGAATTTTAATCTTTATAAAGGTGGTATATTTCAAGGGATATGTGATGGTCCCTATGACCACGTTCTTACAATTGTTGGGTTCGGGACGGATGCAAATGGCATCAAGTACTGGAAGATACAAAACTCTTGGGGCCCGGACTGGGGCGAAGGAGGTTTTATGAGATTGATTAGAGGTGATGATGATAATGAGAAAACAGGTCACTGTGGCATTGGTGCATCAACTGCCTATCCGACTCTCGATATCGATGAGAGAGAGAGAGAGAGAGAGAGAGAGAGAGAGAGAGAGAGAGAGAGAGAGAGAGAGAGAGAGAGAGAGAGAGAGGAGCAGCTTTTTTCTTTCTTGTTTGCTAAATTAAATGTTTTAGTACTTTTTATACTTCGTATCAGTTCCATATAGTGCTCTTTGTTTTGGCTAGATAAGTACAACAACTTATCGTTTATGTTTGGTGAAAAAATTACATGTTTTTTCTTTCATTTTTTGGTAACTAGAATCAGCCTAAAATTACATGTAGCTTCTTCCAAGTCAACAAAAGCAGGCAAGCCACTTTCACGTAGGGGTGGGCAAAAGTCCCGAAACCGTTGGACCGTTCCGAAAATATACCGGACCGTTCGGGACAAGTGATTTTTGTCCCGGACCGAACCCGTCCCGGTTGGAAACAGGACAGGACCGGTTCCGCTCAAAACCGTCCTGTCCCATTCCGGTTGTCCCGTTACTGTAGCAGTGGGTAAAAAAACCTATGTTCTGTCTTGGCCTCAAAACTCAAAACCCAAGCCCAAAGCCCTTTTCATAACAAAAAAAGCCCAAACCCCAAAAACTCTACATCTCTTCTTATTCGGCCTCATTCTCTCCTCTCTTTTCTCTTTTATATTCTCTCTGCAACTGCGACCAGAATGAAAGAAGAGTTTTTATCAAAAATATACAAAAATTGACCCTCAATTTCAAAAATGTCACTTTTTTATAAAACTTTCAATTCTATACAAATTGCCACTTAAATTGACTTAAATGTCCTTCTTTTAATTCAAACCATCCAGTCCTTTTTATCTCCCACTGCCATATAGGTGTGATGGGCTATTGCGTTTGCGTTGCCAAAGGAGGCGCAAAGATTCTCAAATTCAACATGGCTTTGATTTTATTCCCGGTGTGCCGGAACACGATTACGTGGCTCCAAAACAGTAAGAGGAAATGGAGGAGCAATTATGGTGCTCACGTGAGGGGAATAGAAATAAAAAGGACTTGCAGATCCACGTATGTGTATTGACTCGCAGAACCTTATACCTTATGGTGCTCCCATTTCTTTCCCTGAAACTCACTGGGCGTTGTTGTCCCCTTCGACGACAATTTGAACTTCCACAAGGTACCAAATTGAATAACAACTGAATTATTCATTTTGAGAACTCAAGTTGGTCTTCAGAAGTTAAAGTCTTGAGTTGATCATCATGCAGGTTATTGCAGTTGGAATCATTGTTGGGGTTAGGCTGCACGTGGGTGCGCATTTAACGTGTGATTTCCCACGGATCCTTGCTGCAACGGAAGAAGAGTACGAGCCCCTGGAACCATACTTTGGCAAAGAACAGCCGCCAAATTACTGGTGGTTTGTGAAAGGAGTGAAAGGGTGGACCGGGGTTGTGATGGTAGTTTTGATGGCCATTGCATTCACATTGGACTCCTTGGTTCCAAGAGAGAAGGAATTAAAAAAGCGGTGTTCTTCTTGATGCAACCCACCGGAGAGAAGAAGCGTTGTGCGTGTAGAAGTATTATGCGTGAACTTTAGGGTTTTGATTTTAAGTTTACATGTCTTTGAATTAAAAGAAGGACATTTAAGTCAATTTAAGTGGCAATTTGTATGGAATTGAAAGTTTTATAAAAAAGTGACATTTTTGAAATTGGGGGTCAATTTTTGTATATTTTTGATAAAAACTCATGAAAGAACGCGAGAAAGAAATCCTCAGGCGCCTCTCAGTCTTCTCCTCCGTTCCATCATCGCCCAAGCCTCAAGCGCCGCTCGTTCCCACCTTCGCCGTCAGCTGATCCTTCCGCCAATTGACTCGATTTCAAGCTCGCCGATTGGTTCTTCAAGTCCCTCCAATCCCGAGCCAATTGACTCAATTTCAAGCTCGCCGATTGGTTCGTGAAGTAGAAGATCCTTCCACCGACGATTCCGGCGAGGATGAGGAAAGAGAAAGAGTGTGAAATCTGCAAGATAACCAAGGTCTTTGTGTTAGCTTGTGATCTTTTTGTACATTTGAGATTCAATTTGTTGTTTGATTTGGAGCTAGCTATTTGATTGATTTCTGGGAAATTGAGGGGCGGGTATCCAACGAAGGTGGAGAAACGGGAACATCCTGGACCGTCCCGGTTCCGAATGATAGGTTTTCAAACACGTCCGGGAAATGCGCCTCTAGAGAGAAGCACAGCCTGTATGTATACGACATTGATGATTATTATTTTGTGTATCCTCAGACTAAATCCGCGCTGGAGAAGGCTGTGTGCCGCCAACCAGTTTCTACCTTGATTCGATCTTCGAGCATGAATTTTAATCTTTATAAAGGTGGTATATTTCAAGGCGTATGTGATGGTCCCTATGACCACGTTCTTACAATTGTTGGGTTTGGGACGGATGCAAATGGCATCAAGTACTGGAAGCTACAAAATTCTTGGGGCCCGAACTGGGGCGAAGGAGGTTTTATGAGATTGATTAGAGGTGATGATGATAAGGAGAAAACAGGTCACTGTGGCATTGGTGCATCAACTTCCTATCCGACGGTTGATATCGACTGAGCAGATTTTTTTTTTCTTGTTTGCTAAATTGAATGTTTAGTACTTACAAAAGATCTATGTATCTAATCTAGTTCAGCCCAACAGAATATTCTGGCTACATTGTTTGCAAATATTTGTTGCGCATTCAGTTTCGTTGCTGATCATGGAGCACACAGAATGCGGATATTGCCACGAAAACTATGAAAACCATAGCACTAAGAAGAGCAGGTCACTCGTAGTACTCAACATCGTTCTTTCAGTTCATCCATGTAAAATTTAGCAGGTAAAAAGAGGTGTTTGGCTGGGGATGACAAGCATGCCTTTACAATTCGTAATGTGGCCTTCTTGGCAACCGCTTTCTTTCGATAATATATATGTAGAGGGCTGTTATGTACACCCATCTTTTTTCTTTGGACACCCTGAATTTTTTTATAACATGTAACTATATTTGTATTCTTATGTGAAATTACATATAAGTATGTAATTTCTTTATATACCCTCTATAAAAGTTATGGACACCTATTTAGGTTTTAAAAAAATAAAATCGGTCATCATGCATCATACTCTATGTTTCTAAACCCTAAATCTCATACTATCTCTTTCATTGTGCCCATCTATAATTCAATTACGGCTTGATGTTCTGGTCATGGAATTCATAGGTATTTTGCTCACACCTTTATGGGAATATATTCAGATGGAATTGGAACTATCAATATGATTTGTTCTCAGAAGAGTAGTACAGTATAATCGAGTACCTACCTTCACCTTTTTGCGGAAATAGCACTAAGTCCAGCCTTGGTAAGACAGACTTAACCTGGGTTGATGAATTTTATTGCACATATGTCAGGTTGGGCAGCGCCTCGTCTAAAGGACGCTGACCTATTGCGATCACCTGGGGACGAAATATTTCGTCGCTAATCACCTACTACGACGAAAAAGGCACTTCTTGGGACAAAATAGCCATTTTGTTGTAGTGGAGAGAGTTTAGCAAATTCTAATTTTGGGTGTCCAAGGAAAAATTTAAGGGTGCTCAAGAAAATTTGTTCAATACACAAAATTAAGGGTATAAGAGAGAAATTTGAATCAAATTTGGGTGTTCAAATTAGCTTCAAAAAAAGAAGATGGGTGTACAAAGAAATTAGGTGTCCAAAGTAAAAAACCGGGTGTACATAGCAGCCCTCTATATGTAATCTTCGTCTTTATAGTCTGAGCCAATGAAATAATGAGAATTACAAGAGTATATATATATAATTACTATACGGTAATTAATAAGCAGAAAGGCCTTTCATCTTATAAAAGGGTTCATGATGGAATATATAACGTTGCAAAATGGTCACACAAAAAACTAAGTAAACTAAATTCCTGACGATCATTCATTAATCTCAACTGCATGTCTCATATAACCACCGTCAAGAATGGGATAGACAGCGTCGAGAGCAATGCCACAGTGACCGTCTCCATCACCAGAATCTCTAATCAGTCTCATATAACCCTCTTCTCCCCAAAAGGAGCCCCACGAATTCTGTATCTTCCAATACTTGACGCCATTCTCATCCGTTCCAAACCCGACAACCGTCACAACGTGGCTGAGGAATCTATCCCCGCACTCCCCTCGAAATATCCCACCACGGTACTCTCTAAGTGCTGCGCTGTTGGCCCTAATCCTGGCTGCCACCGGTTGCCTGCACACCGCCGCGGCCAGCGCGGCCTCAGTGTGGGGAAGCACATGCTCAAGATCGTCAATGTCGTATAAAAATAGGCTGCTTTTCTCTCTAGAAGCGCATTCCTCTGCCTTGTTTAATTTCCTATCATCATACGGGTAATTCTCCTCTGGAACGATCCCTCCATTTTCGGCTATGTATAAGTATGCATAACTCGGGTCGCCGCCAACGCAGCCGCGACTGCGTTCATCGCAATCCACAATCTGCTGTACGGACAGCGGCGGCGCAGAGTCTTCCCCCCTTTTAATTCGATAAACTGCTTCCACGGTTGAGACTGCCGCCATTGCCCAAGAAGAACCTACGTAACATATGCATTAATCATCATCAACAATTACCATGTTACTCTAAATTAATACCACAAACAAAACAAAGGTTCAATTTATGATCCGAGAAAGAAAATTAAGCAATTAGTAATAGGCGTTGTTGTAATCGCTTACCGCACGATGGCCCTTGGTATCTTACGGGAGACATAATTCCGCCTTCAGACCAGTCAATGCTTTCACATGTCTGGTTCAAATTCACATACTCATGGGTGCGGAACCCAAAATTTGAGATCTTTGGACTATTTTTCATGTGCTCGTCCGACGTGCACATGACAGAGGTGGATGACACCATGAATAACACGGCGTTGACCATAGCGGCACCACAAGCAGAACTAAGGGCAGCCCTCATATTGAACAAGTAATTAGCTAGGGCTTTGCATTCAGATATATGCTAATAATTCATGTATGGTAGGGTGATATTTATAAGATACGCTTGGGATACAAGAACCAAGTTTCCGAATCCAAGTTGGTATCGGTTTTACCTTTTCTTATTAGCCCACTCTCTCTAGGATCTCTGGCCTATTAGATTATCTGTTATTGTGTATGTTATCTGTTATTTAATTGTGAAATCGAACTCCACATCATATCCATATCGTTCAAGGACTAATACCATATAAAACCTCCATATCGTCTAAAGGCTGAAATTATAGAGAAGGGAACTTTTCCTATAAACTCGAGAAAGAAATTAACCATGATGCGTAGCAATCTTCGTCCTCAAAGCCTCCTCCTCGTGGTCGTCGCGTTAACTTTCTTTGGCGCCACCGCAGCCAAGTTGCCCGACGAGTATCATTTGAGTCATTACTGCGGAGGTTGTTATACCCCTATAGAGAACACCAGCGACCCTGAAATCAGAAAAATCGCCGATTTCGTCCTCTCCGAGTATAACAAGCAGCACCAATCACAACCCTCTCATCGCTTAGTCTTACAAGAAGTGGTTGGGGGCCAAAGGCAGGTCGTCGCAGGAATGAATTATAAGCTTATCATTACCGCTGTCAATGAAGCTTGGCCTAATGGTAATAGCCCAACTGTCGTGTACGATGCTGGTGTCTATGAATCGTTGCCTTGTGATGGTCACACTATGGAGTTGACCTCCTTTGTGCCGTATAACCCGAATTTGGAGTTGAACTCCTTTCTTCCGCATATGCCTTCCGTCATTGTTCTCGGTCGAATCACAAAGTAACATACAATTTGGTGATCAATTAATTCACAAGGGCTTTTTCCTTGTGTGATAGATAGACAACTCTTTGTCTTTCTTTGTCATTAATGTTATTCGATGGTATGATACTCTACTCTTGATTGGATTTTGCGACAAATATTTACTTTTGTGTTTGTGACAAATTAAGCAATTTAGATTGCGTACGTCATCCATGGTGATGCAGGAGCCACTACAAGAAAAATCACCTTAAGCAACACTAATTAGGAAAAAAAAAAAAAAAAAACCAAGCCCATTTTTGTATTAGGCAACGATTCTTTATTTTCTGCGACAAAAAGGGGCTATAGCATCCGTACATAACATATTGCGCTGATGCCTTTAAGTTGCACTTCGGCATCAGTTAAGTTAAAAGAAGGGACAATGACCCATAAGGACAAAATAAACCCCTTAATTCTATACTAGGTCAGTAAATTCAAAAAATAACATCAAAGGACAAAATATGGGGACCGCCCTTACATCTCATCTCCACAACCACGTGCATGAACAGTGACGCGCGCATGAACAGTGACACAGAAACAGTTCTGCCAACTGCCAACACATAAACTGTTTCTGTGAAACACAGAAACAGTTCTGCCAACTGCCAACACATAAACTGTTTCTGTGAAACACAGAAACAGTTCATCCAAGAAACACAGAAACAGTTCATGCAACGTAGAAACAGTTCATGCAAACACAGAAACAGTTTATACAAACACAAAAACAGTTCGTACCACACAAAAACACAGAAACAGTTATGTGACACAAAAACACAGAAACAGTTCATCCGAGAAACACAGAAACAGTTCATGCAAACACAGAAATAGTTCATGCAAACATAGAAACAATTTATACAAACACAAAAACAGTTTATACCACACAAAAACACAGAAACAGTTATGTGACACAAAAAAACACAGAAACAGTTATGTGACACAAAAACACAAAAACACTTCATCCGAGAAACACAGAAACAGTTCATTCGAGAAACACAGAAACAGTTCATCCAAGAAACACAGAAACAGTTCATGCAACGCAGAAACAGTTCATGCAAACACAGAAACAGTTTATGTAACACAGAAACAGTTTATATAACACAGAAACAATCTATGCAACACAGAAACAGTTAATGTAAATACATAAACAGTTAATGCAAACACAGAAACAGTTCATGATAACACAGATTCAGTTTATGACAATACAAAAATAATTTGTGACTCAAAATTTTTTTTCAATCAAAATATCTGTAAAACATATTGGTAAAGATGTAGAGTGATTTAACATTGACTTAAAGTAAATATCCAAACTTTACACTGGGACCTAAGCTTCCACAAAACCAGATTGATGTACTGAACCTAAAAACAAAAACCCAACAGTAAAATATAGGAATTTAATATTGAGTAAAAGCTAAAAATCAAAACTTTACATCAATGTTCAACCCAAACGTGTCGCCATTGCAGCAAGCATAGTGACCTATAACCCCACCAATCAGCGATGTGATCAAAATCGAAGCGCTTGAATCCAAGCACTTCTCACCAAACCCAGTTTTCGCATACGAAACCGAAGCGCTCGAATACAAGATGGACGTAAGCGCCGTTGGATAGCACCTGAACCCGTTTCCTCTGATGTGATGCGGACGACGGCGGAGTCGATGTTGACAAGCTTAGTGCTGAGGTTGACGAACTCGGCGTAGTCTCGGTTGCAGCTCCTAAAAAAAGAAAAAAAAAAAAAAAAGAAAGAAGAAGACAGGCGCGTGAAGAATGAACGGCGGGATTTGTGTAATCTGTTTTTTGTCCTTATACAAGAACCAAACACAATTAAAACCCTCTCCAATGGTTGGAGCCATACATCTCAAATTTGACATCACAAAATACAACTATTTACCTATACGAATTTGACATTGCTCCCAATGATGAAAGACTCAAATTTAACATTATACTTTAACTAATTGAGTTTAACCTTAATTTTTTGTCAATTAATTTTTTTTCTCAAGTTAATTTATAGATAGAGTTTCTTAAGTTAATTTTATGAATATTCCAACCTAAAAAAATTCAAAATCTGACAATTTTTTATCATTCGGCCTAAAACCAAGCTAAAACGAAAGGTGCGAAATGCATGATTGTTAACGAAAAAAGCGTGTATTTATAGATTTTCTGAGTAAAATCTAGCTCAAAATATATTGTGCCCAATAATTTTAGCAAGAATTCAAAATTTTACTCTTTCTCTTGGTGGGTTCCATTTATGACTCTGGAGTCATAATCTGGGTCAAATTTGACCCAGAATATGACTCCAGACTCAAATATGAGTCCCTCTATACGAGCCAAATACCACCATTGGGAGGTTTTTTGAGTCAAATATAGGTTTGACACTCCACCATTGGAGATGGTCTTAGAGGTCATTAATCCTTAAAAGAACCGATGCCAATTACAATGCGCACCTTTTGTTTGAAAAAAAAAAAAAGGGATACCGATGCCAAATGTAGGAAACGCGGACGGTCTTGTTCAATTTCAAAAAAGTTTATTTCGCCGGTAGGCGCGAACTCTCCCCCCAAAAATTTGCATCTTCTTTCCCAAATCTTTGAAACCCTCTCCCCCAAAATTGAAACCCCAACCATAGCTTCCAATTCGCCCAGATTTACCCAACCCAGATCTCATCGTTGCCGTTGCCGTTGCCCATTCCTTGTCGTCGTCCCAGTCCCAGTCCCCGTCGCCGTCGCTGTTGCCCATTCGCACTCGCCGTCGCCGTCGCTGTTATCTATTCGCAGTCCCAGTCCCCGTCGCCGTTTCCGTTGCCCATTCGCAGTTGCCGTTGCCGTTGCCCATTCGCAGTTGCCGTTGTTGTTGCCCATTCGCAGTCGCCGTCGCCGTCTCTGTTGCCCATTCCCAGTCCTCGTCGCCCTCGTCCAGTTCGCATATTGGCCGTTTGCTTGGTCGCCTTTGGTCGCCGTCGATTTGAACAGCTTCGGAATCTAATTGGGTTTGCCTCCATTAATACAGAGGTTTCACAAGTTTCTATTAATCTTGTTTCTTTGTTCGCCGTCGATTTACTGTTGATTTTGATGTTTTGTCTTAAATACTCGTGCTGATTCACTAAACTTCACTAAGCTCAAATTTGATGTTGTTTTTTCAAGTTAGTCATGTTTTTTCAAGTTAGTCTCTGTTGTGGTGAAAGACACATTTGCACAGCGCACCTGATTCAGATTGTTCTAATCCACAACCGTTTTCATCTTCTCTCTTTCTTTCCAAGGGGTTATCTGAGGTAAAGTTCGATTCTTTGAAATCTCATAACTTCAATTTCAGCTTTTTTTTGTCTTCTGCGACAAAATATTGCATTTTTCTGATATGAGTCTGCTGATTTTGGCTCAACCTTATAGATGATAGTTCCGGTTGACTTCTTATTGCAATTTTAGCTTTGAATTTCGCGATGAATAAAAGATCTGTCTTTTTTCTTCACCATATGGTTTAGTTTTCTCCAATTTCGTATAATTTTTTGTGAGTCTGACTGGTGTGACTGAGCTTAGAACTTAGAAAGTCAGCGAACAGTGGTTCCTCTTAGGTTTAGTGTTGTATAGTTTACAGATCTCATCAGTTCAGTATGCTGGTTTATGTAGTCCTCTTTTTGTTACAAGTTTTGGGTGTTGATGATATCTTTCATAAAAGAAGTTTTCGTGCATCGTGAGAAATTTGTGGAAAAATATTGGAAATGAAATGGGTTGTATTAAGTGAGAGTTTTTGCTTCATCTGCTCAGGTCGCTGTGTATATATACATCGGTATTTTCCGCCTCATTGTTTGGACTTTTGAGTGTGTATGAATGGAGTGGACCCGCTGCTCTTAGATCAAACAAGGGCAACCCATAACTAATCTCAGTAGCATGTTTTTAAGTCAGTTCTAAATGAAAGTGATACTCTTTAGTGCTATAATATGCGTGAGTGCATCGTATGTACGTCTGTTTGTGGGGAGAGATGGAGGGAGATAGCATGTCACGATGAAGTGACCTTGTCGCTTCTGTTACTCACTTGAGCTGTTTTCCAATTGTCGCGCTCTGTTTTTAATCAGGTTTTTCTTGGCCTTTATCTAATAGCTGTTTTGTTTAGATCACGTTGTTGAACAATGGCGAAGGGCGTTGCTGTTCTTAGCTCCAGTGATGGTGTTAAAGGAACTATTAGCTTTGTCCAGGAGGGAGATGGTATGCTAAATCCTAATTGATTATTCATGTACGTGTATATTGTTATTTTACATTCGATTTCAAACTGACCATGGTTGTGTTGTTCTTGCCCAACTACTGTGACTGGAAGTGTTTCTGGCCTCAAGCCTGGGCTTCATGGTTTCCATGTCCATGCTCTAGGGGACACAACAAACGGTTGCATGTCAACTGGTATACACCATTGACCAGTATTTTTTTCCTTTATGTTCTGATGGGAGTGAAGAGTACAGCTGCACACTGTTTCCATAAATTTTTGTTTGTCACATCTAATGATCATTGTAATTGTAGGGCTCCACTACAACCCTGCTGGAAAAGAGCATGGTACCCCAAAAGATGAGAATCGCCATGCCGGTGATCTTGGAAACATCACTGTTGGGGACGATGGTAAATATTTTTCGCTCTTGTTGACAACTGTTTTGTTGTTTATGGACATCTTAGTTGTGGTTTCCTTTTAACACTCCTACACTTTTCTCATTTTGACGTGTATATGGAACAATGGTTTTCTTGTTAGTCACACTGATAGGAAGGCTCAAACTGGGAATTCAGTACTTCAATGTGCATCTAGTGTAATGGTTTGATTCTTTCTTGGTATTGCTGACATTTTTATTGTATTGCTTCAGGAACTGCAACCTTCACAATTATTGACAAGCAGGTTTGAATTTATTTTGGTTTATGCTTTTTTGCAAGAGTTTTGTACCTAGCCTCTCTTTGAATTTCATTTCCTCTTTTGTAAAGGGTAAATCATTGAAATAAAACTGCACTAAATCGGCTCTTGTCTTTCTCCAGAAAGCTGCACTAAATGAGGATGAAGAAAGTGGTAAGATTTGAAACTCCTTTGTGCATATATTTATGATTTATCTTTAGTTAGTAAGTGCTGCATTGTTTGGTCATGCTTTACTGATGGCTAGGAAATATATAATTCATTTTTAACAATCTACAATCTCCATGTAGGTGTGTTTCTTTTCATCAATTTAGACTCAATTTCATTTGTGAACTGGTATTAAGCACTGCCAGTCCACTTGGTTTTCTTCAATTATTGTAGAAATGCACATGTGATGTTCATAAGAGTTTTCTCCAATTTTCCTCGCATTGTTCCTCTCTTTGGGTGCCTTGTGCATTTATTCATAACATGCTCTGATAGATTCATGCCAAATTTTTTGGTAATCATACTTGGGTTTGAGATTATGATCTATCAAGTTAAAGGAAAAAATAACTAACCCTTTTCTTGTTCCTCAATCTCTTGCAGGTAGAGTTCTAATAAGGCTAGGGAAATTGCAATATGAACTCCACAAACTCGTTGATAGCTATATGAGGCTCTGTTATATATAAAATAGTTAAGAAACCTTTTCTGGAATTTTTGTTACTAATATTTTCAATGCTTTACTACTCAGTTTCTTGCATTTTGAATGTATTGCTGTTAATTTTGATCATCAATGTTTTCTTTCCCCAATTCTACATTTGTATCGAATTCTTTTGTTAGAACTTAGAAGCTGGTTTGAGTTAAACTCCACAAGTGTGAAATAACTTAATGAATATCTTGGTTTGCATCTTATGGCAGGTAAAAAGGAAATAAGGTGAAGTGTCGAAGAGAATTCAACATACTCACAAAGCTCTTTCAAGGTAGTATATAGGATTGATTTTTTGGCAGAAGTTGTTACAATATGTATTTGATAAGTATGGGGTAGGTAACATTTCATGAAATATGTAGTTCATCATCATTTGGACAAATTGTAATTTATGAGAAGTATATGTAAGAATTCTTTATTTTCTCTCATGATTGTAGTTCATGATTTGCTTAAATATTGGTTTTAATTTTGTGTTTTGGTGATGCCAAAGAAGCATAATGTTGCTAGATTTTTAGGGAAAAGTGATGCCAAATAAGGGTAATAGCATCAAATTTTTGCAAAAAAGCCGTTGCTGTAAGTGTACATAGGCATCGGTATATATATAAAAACTGATGCCAAATGCACTTTAGGCATCGGATTATACATAAAAACTGATGCCAAAGACACTTTAGGAATCGGATTATTCATAAAAACCGATGCCAAAGACACTTTAGGCATCAGAGTATACATAAAAAACGGGGGGGTAGACACACTAGGGAGCGGGGTAAACAAAAAAAAAAACGCAAAAGGGACGGAAGGCAGGGGAAGGAAACCAAAAAAAGAAAAGAAAAAGAAAAAAAGGGGGGGGCGATATATAAAAAAACCAAAAAAAAAGAAAGAGAAGGAGGCAGCAGGGGAGGGGGGGGGCGGGGGGCTTTGGTCGCCCCCCTCCTCTCTTTTTCTTGTTGTTGGGGAGCATCTTACCAACAAAAGTATCTCAAGGTTTACAATTACCTTTTCTATTCTATAATAAAAAAAAAAAAAAACAATTACAATTCACTACTACTTTAAAAGTAAAATACTCAAAAACACTACCTCACTTTAAACATTACAATTCAGTATTACTTTGACACATGTTGATTTTTAATTGGTTTGTACACTTTTAATAACAACTTTACACACACGCGCTGGAATAGTTGCATAAATCTGAAGGATGTGTACCTTCAATTTGAAGAATGTGTTGCTTCAAATTTCAATTTGAAGAAAATGTTCCTTCAAATTTGAATTCAATTTGAAATGAACACCTGGAAATTTGAAGGAACACATCCTTCAAATTGAAGGAACACATTCTTCAATTTCAAGGAACGCCTACAAAATTGAAGGAACAGCTCCTTCAAATTTGAAATCAAATTTGAAATGAACATCTGCAAATTTGAAAAAACACATCCTTCAAATTATTTTTTCTTTCAAATCAATTTTTTTTCAATTCAAGTATGTGGGCTGTGGTGGGCTTGTTGGTTTTGGTTTGGTATTAAATAGTAAAAGTAGTAGTAAATTGTAAGAAAAAAAGTGAGGTAGTGTTTTTGGTAAGAGAATGACCCATATAATAGTTTTTGGTAAGAGCCTCTAAAAAAAGCCTAAAAAGCTCTCTCTCAAAAACCGCATAGCCACCGGCCCCTTGCTTTGGCTTCGGGTCGGCCGGCCACCTAGATCTCGTTTCCCGTAGCCCTCTCTCCTTGTGAGAGTTCAATTTTCCCTCTCCTTTGTGAGCGCCCCTCTCCCCACCGTGGGAGTTTTGTCATCTCTTCCATGAGAGCCTCGGCATCGTTCCCAACCTTGTGTTTGGGATGTTCTTTCTCATTTCCGACCTTGTGTTTGGGATGTTTATTTTCCTTGATCTCTATGTTTTGTTTTTGTTCTATTAGGTGTTTGGTTAGGATGTCAAGAGGCATCGCATCAGTTTCGTCTCACCACCGCCTATGTTTCGCCTGTCGCCGCTCACCGATCCAATCTGGGTCCTGTCTGTTGTGATGTATGCGTCCTCTGTCGGATCTGTCATTAGTTGCTTTGTGGTGGCCGTCATCGTCGCTGCATATGCTTGATTCTGATCTGACTGTTTCAGTCTAATTTGGTTTTGCAGCAACTTCACTCATTTAGGGTTTGGACATGTTTGGTGTTGGGCCTTTTTGGTTTGGAAGTGTTAACTTGAATGTAATCGTCCGTGTAGGAGTATGGAGCCCAATGTTTGTGGTTCTCTTTTGTACTCTTTGTTTGGATGCTTGTGTTTGTATTCAGGAATATAGAACACTATTTTTCTTGCGCATTGAAAGGTTTTTAACGAGGCCCGGTTCGGATTTGTATGTACTTCTTGTTTGGTTTTTCTGGCCAAACCTATATCAATAAAGTTAGTCTTCTTTTGATTTTTTTTTAAAAAAATTTTGGTTTCTCTATATCATTAATGTTATTCCATCTAGAACAAAATTTATTATTCTATATATTGCGATAGTAAATTATTCTGTTCTTTGGTTTTCCCATCTGTTTTACTTTTGATGTTTGTTGCAAATTAAACAAATTTGAAGGCATCATCCGTGGTGTTCATGACTAACATTGATCATGAGGGCGTCTAAAAATTTCAAGATATGAAGGAGAAAAGAAGTAATATAGAGAAACACATGGATTTGTGTTTCAAAGGTGTGGGTGCTCTGCTTTGCGAAAGTCACTATATGATGAAAGATTCCAATTAAGGAACTCGGTATGCAGATATGCAAACCTAACAAATCATGACAACATATATACAGGTCCGTGGATCAATGTAGAGTGATCCAATAGAAGATTGGGTGATCTTTATTGTTGTGACAAATCTATGCTCAACTCGACGGTCGAATTGATCACATGTCAAATATAGGCAAATTGTTGAGTATAGTACATAGGACATTGTAAACGTTTGTTGATGTTGTAGTTATTCAGCCGGCGACATAGGATGAAATTGCACAAATTTGCAATACAAATTGTTTTTGTCGCCTGTCAAGCGGATATTGTTCTTGTGTGAGTGGGAAGAAGAGTCCGAATCCGACTATGATTGGAAGTTAACTATTTGTTTAATTCTTCCTCACAAATCACAACCCTGATTTTATTCCTAACACTATTGGAGAACTGACGCATAAGGTTGTTCAGAGCAAAAACGGACTCTATTCTCTATATATATATGTCGTACTCTTGTGATTTGTTCCTAGAGAGAAAGAAATAAAAAAGCCTGTTCCTCCTCCTCCTTCAACCCTCAAACTCACGGAATTCTAAGAGAAATTAAGCCATGGTACATACTTCTCGTCGTCCTCACCACCACCTCCTCCGCCTTGTCGTTGTCCTATTGACTATCGTTACCGCTACTGCATATAAAGGCTGCTGTGATGGTTGCGGTGGTTGCTATCATCCTCTAGACAACCTCAATCACCCCACCATCAGACAGATTGCCGAGTACGCCGTCTCCTAATTACAACAAGCAGCAATCCCAACCGTCTAATCGCTTGGTATTGCGGAACGTGGTTCGGGGCTACCGCCAGCGGGTAACTGGATACAATTATGAGCTTGTCATTACGGCGGTGAATGAATCTTTGCCGGCTAATAATAGCCCTTCTCTCGAGTACGAGGTTTTTGTCTTTGAAGATTTGCCCTGTTATGGTGGTGCTATGGCATTGCGCTCCTTCTCTCCGCTCACAAATTAATATACATTTTGGTCATGATGTACAACTTTTCCTAGCTAGATCAAATATATTTATTTAATCAGCATATAGTAACTATGGTTAATTATTGATCACAGCAAATAGCAATCCCTGCGAGTTTGATTAATGTTATTGGATATCTGGAATTCAGTTAGTTTTGGTGTGTTTGCCATGATAAGGGTGTGATTCTATTCTATTCGATTAATAAGTTTTCGATCTTTGTAATGCGACAGAGATTGCCAAAGTAAACAATAATTGAGTCGAATTAGTTACAAACACAAATTGGTTCTGTTCATCACAAGTGGAATGATGCAGACTGATTAGTGCCAATACCAGTAATCACATAGTTTGTGAATTGATGGTAATTTTCATTGCTAATCGTTTATTGTAACTCGTTAGCTTGGTAAAGAGTGGAACTTGAACAAGTAGATGAAGCAAATTTGCGTAGCTTTTTCTTACATAGTGCTCACCATCTGACCATGTCAACTTCCCAGACACAGTTCTTTGCCGCTTTGGCTTCTTTAACTTGAAGCTGTACTTTGAAGCTCTTCTCTTCACCTATTTTCTTGAACTTCAAGATCTTTGGTTTCACAGAAACAAATATGCCATCTGGGTTTTGGACACGAAGTTCCCGGACGGCCAACATTCTTCACTATTCGAGTCACCACAAGGGACCCAAAGAGCTTAGGGACAGTGATTGAAGGGTAGTTGAGGTTAGTGATATTGATAGTCGGCTTGGACACGAGCCTAAATTACCCTTACCATGAAAACACCTAATATTTTGTACACCCTTACCCTCCTCCTCAACCACACAACACATTGAGTTTTTATCAAAATTATACAAAAATTACCCCATAATTTCAAAAATGTCACTTTTTTATGAAACTTTCAATTCTATACAACTTATCACATTAATTGACTCAAATACCCTTCATTTAATTCAAAACAACTTTTAATTAAAAAATAACACATATGAGTTTTGTTTTGACATGAATTTTGCATACACCTTCCACCGCTAACACCGTCCACGGCTTACCTTGCCCTCCCGTTGCTTAGTTTGCAAGCTGATGGGTTTTTCCATCCTTGTTTTGGTTTTTTTTTTTTTTGGTCCTTTGGAGGTTTTCCCCTTACTGTTAGTTGTTTTTACTTTCAGTCCGGGTAAGCCTTCTTTTGGTTGTTTCTCGGCTTTTTTGGCCCCTTTTGCCTTCAATGAATTGTTGTTTTGATAAAAAAAAATAAAAAAAAATCAAGTGGTACACGTAATCTCAGGTTGATCGATATTCGCCTATAATCTTCAATATTAGGCGTGCATATGCAACTTTTGGTATTAAAGAATTTCTTAATATGTGTTTGGGCCCAAATTATGCAGCTGGGCCAAGTGTACTATTGGGCCTGAATGCAGTGATTAATATAAGGCCTTCTAATGGCCGGAGCCCAGTAGGAGGCGGATTGATGATGAAAGAATCCCATGTTTGGAAGGAAATCGGCTTGATTTCGGCGGCTAGGGTTTCAGTCAGAGATTGGGAAAGTATTTCCCATAGGCCGAAGGAGATCAAGTTCAAATTAAAGAGGATTCTCAAGAAAACCCAGCTTGGGAAGGATTTCGGCAGAAGGAAGAAGACTTCTTCAACTAGGAGAAGGATTGCTTGCAGCCCAAGTCAGAGCCCAGTCCATAGGGATCCGCTATATAAGAGAAGGCTCCTCTTCAAGAAAAGGATCCCGGATCCCTCAACACAAATCCCTAAAAAGATTTAGCCGCAAGGCACCAGATTTCGCCGCAAGGCACCCAGATTTCGCCGAAAGGCACCGACGCAGCCGGTCACGAGCACCGAGCTTCAGAAGACGGTCACGAGCACCGGACTTCCAAGGGACGATCACGAGTATCACTTCCGGACGCAGCCAATCACGAGTATCAGGCTTCTACGACGATGACGCAGAGACTAGGCCGATCTAGTTCTCTTTCACAAGCAGCCGACGCGCATCCCGGTTGTGTCTATCTTTATTTTATTGCTCCTGTTCGTTATTTTCAACAAGGATTTCATCCTTGATTTATCATTGTAGCACTTTGAATTATTAATAAAGTCCTTTATCGCCCAAAGGCAAAAAAGAACTCTTGTCTAGACTTACTCTTGCATGTCCCCTGTCTAGCACAATCGTTTGGTGAGAAGTCAAAGACGCACAAACATCCGTTCACAAGTCCAATAGACCATAACGGTGCTATTGGTGGCACGCTTGCGCATTCAAGAAAGTAAGATTTCCTTACGTGGAAATTAGGGTCAACATAATTGGCACGCCCGGTGGGATAAAGTGTGCAGGTTGGCAATGAGGGGGGTAATTTTCAATTAAGTCACGGCAAGTACAAACAATTCACACAACAGATTACTTAGGTGACCAGTCACCTAACGTAATGAACTCTAACCTTTGTTTCTGTACTGAACAACGTGACTAGTCACTTGGTTTCCACACTAAAATAAGTGACCAGTCCTTTAATTAACAGTTTGTGTATGCTTGTGAAGTTGTTCAAAACACATTCAAATGCTATGCCAACTTAGGTTCCCAAAACAGATTCAGTGAGGATGAACTCTGCGGGCTATCCACAACTACAGCCTACTCAATTCCAGCGGTTCTAATGCAGCAGTTTATAGGATGACCAGTCACTCGATATTGTCCAGATTGCATGTTAAGTCAAGTTGGTGCATAATTAAATTCTGATTTTATGATTAGCCAAGTGGTTAACAAATCAAAGAGATGAACACAATGTTTTGGTACCCGGAAAAACCCCAAAGGGTAAAAAACCGGGGGTCTATCAGAAGACCGGCCTTCCACTATGAAACGGCAAAAAGATGCCCAATACAAGGTTCATACAATGCTCAATATCTAATGTACCTAGTCTTAGATGCAGCAAATCCTCGTGCGGCTTCTTCTTCAATCGCTTCACCTCCAGTGGTACAGATGACTGGTCATTCACTTTCAGAGAATACACACGTATGTCTGGTCAGCGGCACCAAATGTATAAGCTGTGATTATATGTGACTAGTCACCAGCAGAGTTACAGAGAGCTAACGAGCTTCAGTAAAACCGCTGGACAACTGAGTGTTCTTCTGCGACAGTTACAAAACTGGGCAGAAAAACTTGAAGTCAAAAGACTCCTAAATATCAATCTTGTCTCAAATAATGTGTGAACATGGGAGACAAGATCAAAGACCACTATTTCAACTTCTAAATCAAATGAGTTTTGAAAAACAAGGAAGTTGAAACAGTGAAGATGAGAACTTCTTCAAGGTTTCCTTCAAAGATATGATTTTGAAAAGAACTAAAACTTAGAAGAAATTCATGCGCTTGCCATCTTATGAATCTTTGTAGAAACTCAACAAGAATGAAGGTTCACAAAGATTTAAGATATGTTTCCGAACAAGGAGGCAGCAAGATAAGAGAGTTTTTGAAAGATGAATGTTTGAAATGTTTTATGCAAAAACCCCAAAGAAAAGTGGCGGATAGAGTTTGGTATTTAAAGCCAAGGAAGAGGTGAAAGGGGCGGCTCAGATCTCACAAGAGGAGCGGCTGAGATTTTCTTAAGCAATTTTAACCTAGGCAGAATCGAGATAGTGGGATGCATTTGAATACACAGCGGTTAAGAGCATGCTTCAGCCGGATAAAGACATGACCTGTCTAAACCGGGTAAAAGAGTGTTCTGTCAGGTGACCAGTCACCAGTTGACTACACAACGGTTAAACAGATGTTCAGTCAACCCGGATAATAACATGACCTGTTAAAACCGGATAAACCACTATCTCGTCAAGCAACTCATCACCGGTGCTGTAGGAACTGAGCTGTCAAAAGCAATGCTTAAGGTGACCAGTCACCAAACATGTGAAAACTGGAATTTGATGAAGAACACATTTTTCTCAATTTTAAACCTAAGTTTATGAAATCCTTATGCATATGCAAATGATGCTACATGTTGAATTAATCACAGTGCAACTGAACCTGTCTTCATTTCTTGATCTTCACTTCAATCACCTATCACTAAACTTCATCCTAAACTTCTAAAACCTAAATTGAGCATGTGAATGATTTTACAATGTTTTTGTTACAAGGATAGCCAATATTACATTAAGTCTAAGATACAAATATCCTACAAAGTGCTACGCCTCCTATATGGCGAATCAGGAGCATACCCCTGCTGGATCCGATGCTTCTGGAAGATCACGGAGTCGATCTCCTGCATCACCATCATCGACTACGCGCGAGGAGTTGATGACGGCCATCAGTAATATGGCCCAGACGCAAGACGACTTCAGACAAAGCTTGAACCAGACGTTGCAGTACAGCACAAGCCAAGCCGAAGCTGCGCAAGCTCTCTTCCTGGAGAGTCAGAAGAACATCGAAAATCAGAACCGATCCATCGAGCTGCTGTTGCTATCTCTCTCAGGAAACAAGAAGGACTTTGAGAGATCCATGAAGGAAGGATTCACAGAGATGGAAAGCAAGGTTTCTGACCGACTTGCACAACAGCTGGAGAAAGCTAAAGGAATGGCCGCTGCTTCCCAAGTAGGCGAAGATCGCCCACCTCCCAATACCGATAATGGGAAAGCAAAGGTCGGCGATAAAGAAGCCAAGCCCAACCTCACGTTCGGCTCGATGGCTAAACCACTGTTCGGTATGCCTTCATCGGCCCAGAACAAACTAGGGGCCACGGGAAGCACATCGGCGACAAGGCATACTCTTCAACATGAGGTCACCTACGACCATCAAACGCCTGTCAAGCCACTTATCGAGACTCAGTCAGGGAAGATGCCGTACAATCCAATTAAACGGCTGGAGCAAACACCTGATTGGGATAAGTGGAACACCAAAGGGGCCAGCAGCAATGGCCCAAAGATCGATCCACCGCAGATGTCTGCATCGAAATCTTCCACACCTGATGGAGCCGTCTCCCACATTAACCTTGAAGACGAAGTCAAGAGACGAGTCGACGGAAGAGCTGCACAACAAGCAAGGGTGTGGGAAGAACGCATGCAGAAAGTGGAGAATGAGTTTTACACAACAACAGGGAAACCAAGGCCTACCGGTGGCCGACCAAAGTATCGCAAACCGTACCCTGATTATATCGATGCTATGGAGTTCCCTAAAGGATTCAAAGTCCCATCTTTTTCGCTGTTCTCAGGGGAAGAGAAGAGGGCCTCAACCGTGGAACACATTGGCCGATTCACCAGCCAATGCTTGCTCCTAGAAGGTCCATATGAAGACTTGAAGTTACGTTTATTCGGAAGCTCACTATCCGAATCAGCGTTTACATGGTACTCCAATCTGGAGCCAGGATCTATCACCTCATGGGACATGATGGAAGAAGAATTCCACAAACAGTTTTACCGAGTGGAGCAAGAAGTCACCATCACAGATCTCTCTGAGTGCAAACAGAAAGAGACCGAATCCACTGAAGACTTCATTGCGCGATTCAGGAAACTACGGATGAAGTGTCGCATGCCCATGGAGGAGAAATACGCCATTGATATGGCGAAGAAAGCATTGCGATACCCATTGAAGACGCACTTCAGCGAAGTCGAATTCCTTGATCTGCAAGATATTGTGCACAGAGGCACGAGGTATGAGAAGATGCTTGCAGAAGAGAAAGCTTCGAGTCGCAACAATCTTATCAAGCCGCCCACAGCTAAAGTGAGCCAGTTGGAGCTCGAAAACTATACTGAGGAAGAAACGCCATACTTTGAGGTGGCCGCTGCCGAGATGGTTCCCATCAAGAAGCCTATAGTTCTGAAGTCCATGGTGAGAGCCAACCGAAATCAGCGACCAGCAGCACCAACTGGGGGCATGGCTTACAACAAACCCTACGCACCAAAGGAGTATCCGTTCAATATCTCCCACAGTGATCAGATGTTCGACGAGCTGCTAGCTTCCGGAGCGTTTGAATACAAAGATGGAATCAACTTGCCTAAACCAGAAGACTTAAAGGGCAAGGCATATTGTAAATTCCACAATTCCTGGAGCCATTCGACCAACAACTGCAACGGCTTCAGGGAATATGTCATGGAGCAGATCGCTCAAGGGAAGGTCATGTGGGACAAACCGGTCATGAAAGTTGATTCACAGCCGTTTCCAGTCAATCACGTGGGAGTGCAGAGTGTTGGAAAGACTCAACGACGACTTACCATTGATGTCGGCTACAATAATGCGGGAGATACAATGCAGAGAGAAACCTCCCGAAGGGTGGAAGCATCAAGACCGAAAGCCTCGATTGTGGCTGGAGTGGTCCTCTGTAGCCGATGTAAATGCAAATGTGACTTAGAGTTCCCCGAATCGGCCACTGTTCTGGATGAACAAATTGTGAAAGAGGAGGAAAAACGCACGAAGGAAGCGCTCAAGTCGTCTCCGAAACACTATGGGCCACATAGCCCGAGAAACCCTCCACCAAAAAGCAACGTGTTCAAGAGGTTAGGAGAACTGCAGAAGAGTCCTCGCAAAGAAACGTCAGCGAGACCAGGGGCCAGACCACCAGTCAGGCCGATAAGGGACTCATCCCCCAAGAAAGCCATCTTCCACAGGCTTGGGGGCATAAAGAGAGAAAGACCATGCGGTTCGTCGCCGAGTAAAGAACGTCCGGAAGAAAGAAAAGTCTGGAGACCTAAGGGAAAACTGCCAGAAGATGTGGCCGACACGGCCAAAACTCCACCACCGATGGTCAAGAGACCCAGAAGAGATCCAACCTTGGAAGAAATACGGCCGACAGTCATTAAAGACGGCCAATGGTATTTCGTTGGAAAGAATGGGAAGCCAGCAGGAAAGGTGACTAGTTCCCAGCGCAGAAGACTCCAGCGACAGTACGCCATAGCCAAAAGAATGGCGGAAGATCCGACACCGGAGAAGGAACACGCACCAGATGCAACGGGAAACACCTCGACACTTGACCAACTGGTCAATGCAGTAGAACTGTTTCAATGGAAACGAAGGTCAGCAGCAGGTAAAGCTCCCGGAATCGTCATCCAGGAACCATCGGTGAAGTCGAGGCTAGTCAGAGAAACAGTAACGATTTCCACAAGCAAAGGGAAGGAAGTCATTCAGCCGGAACCAGTGGACGAAGATGAAAACGAAACATTCCAGGAATTCCGTGCTGGCAGCCACGACAAAGAGGCAGGATCTTCCACCACTCAGATGAGCGATGCGCCCATGGAGGATAACTTCGAACCAATCAACGAAAGCAAGGGGCCAGGCCCGATCCATGTCATATCCAAAGGTCAGAGAGCGATAGACGATAGAGGTTGGTCAGAACCGAGAGTGATGAAGAACCCTTCACACTAGGGCCTTTCCAGGTAAACATGGTACATTTGCTATCGTCTGTCCACGGGAACACGAATTCGCAGGTAGTCAACCATGTAGAAGAAGTGTTTCCAGAAGAAGAGCCAGTCATTCGGATCGCTGACAAGGACCAGGGGCCCGATATCAGCTCCGAGATCATTCAGGTTCCCCCAACAGGCAATCAGCTTTTCGACATTCCAACAAGGGATATGGCCGATCACTTGCGGCCACTTTATGTCCTCGCTCATATCCAAGGAGTTCCATTCACCAAGGTCATGGTAGACGGCGGAGCAGCAGTCAACATCTTACCATCCAAGCAGCTCAAACGTCTTGGGAAGACTACCAAGGACTTGTATAAGACAGAATACACGGTGTCCAACTTCGCAGGGGGCATAACCGCCACACAGGGCATCATAACCTTGGACGTGACCATCGGCAACAAAACTATCACCGTGGCATTCTTTGTAGTAGATACTAAATCCTCGTACTCCTCGTTGTTGGGAAGAGATTGGATCCACCAGAACTTATGCGTACCTTCCACTCTCCACCAACAACTCGCAATCTGGGACGAAATTCAGGAACGTTGGGAACTGGTGGCGGCCGATACACGGCCATTCTTACCATCAGCCGATCACATCGATGCCCACTACTACTTGGATGACAATAGCAAGCCATTCATCGTGTCAGAGTTTGACCAGAACGGCCGCCCCATAGGGGAGACGGCCCGCAGACTCATCGCCACAGGATTACTAGGGAGTGAGGATGACCTTGATCGGCCATTCTTGCTCAAGCGACAAAGAACCCATGGATAATACGCCATCCGAAGTGGCGAACCACTCAGCAGTCATAAGATCTCTCATTACTCGACTGCTGAGGTACTGGAGCGAAAAGAAAGTCATAGGCCAGTCAATGGCCATCAATATGGCAGAGTTCATACATGAATCAGATTGGCCAGAAGACGAAATTCTGGAAGCAACGGAGGAAGACCTAGAATTCGAGCCAAGAGAACTCGAAGATTCACCTCCCGAAGTGCGGGACCCGCTCGAAGAAGTCAACCTGGGTACACAAGAAGATCCGCGGCCAACGTTCATCAGTGGCCTTTTGGATGAACCTTTGCGTACTCAGATCATCGAAGTCCTCAGAGAATACCGTACCTGTTTTGCATGGCACTACTCCGAAATGTCAGGGCTTGACAGACAACTAGTGGAACATCGTCTACCCATCAAAGAAGGATATCGACCCATGCAGCAAGCACCGCGAAGAATGACAAGGGAGACGGAGTTCAAGGTCAAAGAAGAAATAGAGCGGCTACACACATCCGGATTCATTCGACCAGCCAGATACGTGGAGTGGTTGTCCAGTATCGTTCCAGTGGCTAAAAAAGACACAGGGGCCGTCCGAGTTTGCATCGACTACAGGAATCTCAATGAGGCTACACCAAAAGACGAGTACCCAATGCCTATGGCCGACATGTTAATAGACGGAGCGGCCAAACACCAGATCATGTCATTCATGGATGGGAACGCCGGCTACAACCAAATACTACTCGCCGAAGATGATACGCACAAGACGGCCTTTCGCTGTCCAGGGCACACAGGAGCGTTCGAATACGTGGTAATGTCGTTCGGTTTAAAGAACGCTGGCGCAACCTATCAAAGGGCGATGAACCACATATTTCATGACATGATCGGCCACAATCTGGAAGTGTATATCGACGACGTGGTCATCAAATCCAAACAGAAAGACTCCCATATAGCCGATCTGCGACAAGCGTTCGAACGGATGAAGAAGCACGGATTAAAAGATGAACCCCAAGAAGTGCGCGTTCGGAGTTCAAGCAGGGAGTTTCTTAGGCTTTTTGGTACATCACAGAGGCATTGAAATCAGCCAGAATAGGGCAAAGGCCATTATCGAGGCCCCACCACCGAAGAACAAGAAACAGCTCCAAAGTTTCTTGGGAAAGATCAATTTTCTTCGGCGTTTTGTGCCCAATTCGGCTGGAAAGCTCCAACCCTTCTCCACATTGCTAAAACTCAAAGCAGACGACGAATTCAGGTGGGAGATAGAACATCAACAAGCTTTTGTCGCCATCAAGCAATACTTGACCAATCCTCCAGCGCTGATGCCACCACGCAAAGGTGTCCCACTCAAGCTATACGTGTCTGCCGCCGAAGCATCAATCGGTGTCCTGTTGGCTCAAGATAATGAACAAGCTAAAGAGCAAGCCATTTACTACCTGAGTCGCCGACTCACGCCGGTCGAGGTACGCTACACACCGATCGAGAAGCATTGCCTAGCTTTGTATTTCGCCGCCGTCAAACTGCGACACTACCTACTCCCAAACGATATACTAGTTATATCCAAAACAGACTTGATAAAATACATGTTATCAAGACCTGTTTTGAGGGGCCGACTAGGGAAATGGATG
Organism: Spiraea crenata; assembly: GCA_033992175.1. NCBI lineage: Eukaryota > Viridiplantae > Streptophyta > Magnoliopsida > Rosales > Rosaceae > Spiraea > Spiraea crenata. The sequence continues at coordinate 2,068,377 of JAVBHV010000019.1, forward strand.
CTAGGATTATCAGAGTTTTCGCTGAAATATGTTCCACAGAAATCAGTCAAAGGCCAGGCAGTGGCCGATTTTCTGGCAGACCACCCGTCATTAGAAATAGAGGTAGACGGAGCAGGGGAGGCCGACGTAGCGCAATTGGAAGTAACTCCGCACGGTCCGCAGCTCAGGACAGGCATGACACCTTCGGAGAGACGCGAATACTGGAAAGAAAAGTGGTCGATATGGAACAAGGCGATGCAACAACAGATCAACCAAGTTGAGGTCACCCCTAGGGGGCAAAATTTGAAAATTGCAACCATATCTTTTACTCCATGGCAACTATACTTCGATGGTTCGCGCACAGATCAGGCCGCTGGAGCCGGAATCGTCCTCATAGACCCGCACGGTACAAGGCATGCGTTTTCATTTCAACTAGATTTCGAGAGTACGAACAATCGTGCAGAGTACGAAGCTCTCATCATCGGCCTCGAAATGCTGCTAGAAATGGGAGTCAAACATGTGGAAATCAAAGGCGATTCTCAGCTGGTCATCAAGCAGATCTTGGGCGAGTACAAGTGCAGAGATCCTAGCATGGCAGCCTACTTTGTGGCAGCCAGGAACCTCATCGAAGACTTCGAGGACGTGGGGGCAGAATACATTCCCCGAGATGAGAATTGGGCAGCCAACGAAATGGCCCAAGTAGCGACCGGAGTCCAACTACTAGATGAGGAAGACGAACGCATTATTTTGGTCCGACGCAAGGCCTTATCATCAATATTGGACAGAGGAATGGACTTGGAGATCATGTCCACCGAATTAGAAGAAGACGATTGGCGCACGCCGATCATGAACTACTTGTCCAATCCTGGCATCCCCACCGATCGTAAACTTAGAGCAATTGCCACCAACTATGTCCTCTGGAACGACGAGCTATTCAGAAGAACAGGCGATGAAATTCTTCTACGCTGTTTAGGGAAGAACGAGCAGATGAGGGTGATGGCCGAAGTACACGAAGGAACGTGCGGGGCGCACCAGGCAGGAAAGAAGATGCGTTGGTTACTCAGAAGATACGGCTATTACTGGCCGACAATTGTGCCCGATTGCTTGCGATATGCCAAAGGGTGCGAGGCCTGCCAGAAACATGGCAACATACAGCAAGCGCCGGCGGTACCGCTAAACCCAGTGGTGAAGCCATGGCCATTTAGAGGATGGGCGATCGATTTCGTGGGGAAAATCTCACCACCTTCTTCTAAGAGACATACATTCATCATCATCGCGACCGACTACTTCACCAAGTGGGTAGAAGCAGCACCTCTCAAAAGTATTGCCTCAGAAGAAGTCGTCCACTTCCTCAAAAACAACATCATCCACCAATTTGGCGTCCCAGAGACTATCACTACAGACAATGGGACTTCGTTCGTATCCGACGAAGTCCAACGTCTAGGAGATGCCTATAAGATCAAGATGTTACAATCCACTCCTTACTTTCCACAAGCGAATGGCCAAGCCGAGGCCAGCAACAAGGTAATCATCAACATGATCAAGAAACACCTGGAAGACAATCCGAGAGAATGGCATGAGAAGCTATCCGAGGTGCTTTGGGCGTATCGAACTTCCAAAAGAACCGCTACGGGTACATCACCCTATGCTCTAGTGTTCGGTCATGACGCAGTTCTTCCAATGGAGATCAATGTAAGATCGCTAAGACTCGCTCGACAACATGGTTTATACACTGACACGTACACCGAAGCGATGATGCAAGAGATAGAAGAACTAGATGATGTCAGAATGGAAGCTCTAAACCGGATGATAACCGGGAAACACGCAGTGGCACGCGCATACAACAAGCGAGTTCGAAACAAAGCATTTCAGGAAGGAGAGCTCGTTTGGAGAGTTTTGCTGCCCCTCGGATCGCATGTTCTAGGATACGGAAAGTAGAGCCCGACATGGGAAGGACCGTTTGTAGTTTACAAAGTGTTGGGAAAAGGTGCATACAGATTAAGAGATTGCGACGGAGACATCCACGAGTTGCCTATCAATGGCAAATGGCTCAAGAAATTCTACCCAACTCTGTGGGATGCTACTGGAATTTCCATCACTGCGGATGTCGCCGACAGGGATAACGCACTAATTGACTAGGCCAGTGAGTGGCCCCATCGAATGAAAAGTCCAAGTTTCAGCCAGCTAGTGGCAGAAATACATATATCTGAAGAATATAAGTGTAAGAGGCCAAACTTGGTGGCCGATATGAGCGATCATCGGATCCGGGCCTTCGGCCGATCCGATGAATGAACATGTGAAAGATTTGAAGCCATTTAGTGGCTCTAAATACAAGTAATTGTACGAATATGAGAATCAATAAAAAGCCAACCTGTGGCTGCAAAAAGGAATTGTTCACAAGAAGTTTCATAAAGTTTACAACCCATGATTCTCTACAATTTAATTTGTTCAACTAAGCTAACCAGCAGCTGCCGATTGTTGCGGTTTTCATGCTCAGCCCTCCACAGCTTCCACGCCTTGTGCTCGAACTTACCTTTCCTCGCCTCCAGAGCAGATATGTCAGACATCAGTGACCGAGCGCTAGAAAGTTGCTGGGACTTCTCCGCGACAAGGGCATCATATTCACGACGCTTCATGGCCAGCTGTTCTTCCAACAAAGCAATTTCAGCCTGTTTGCTGGTCAGACGAGTCTCCAATTCGTTACCTTGTTGTACCGCCTGATCAAGAAGCAAGCGGCAGCGGTCCAGGGCCAATGTCTCATCCCCATCACGCTCCATCTCAGCAGAAAGCCGGGATGCCTTGTCCAGACCTTGAAGGGAAGAAGCGATGCATTCCTGGAAGCACCCAACGAGTTCAGCATCAAGGAGACCGCGTTGCGACAGCTGTTCCAAACTGGCCGACAGGCCATGAAGCGAGGCATGGTCGAACTCATCAGAGGAAGCCCACCTCCGAAGGGATCCCAGCTCATTCACGATGGAGGGAGAAAGGGGCTGAGGAGGCATAGAGGATGACGGCACCATCTCCGCCATCAGGTTAGCAAAAGAAGAAGTAGCGCAAGCAACCTCCTTGTGAATGATCCCAGCAACCTGCAGGAGAAACTAAGCTGTAAGAATAGGGAGAGGCGTCAACTCTAAAAAGAAAGAAAACTGGAATGGTGACTCACATCCTCAGCAGCGAAAGGCTGGGTCATCTCCGCTTCAGTAGCAGCCCCAGCATTGTCTTCGTCAGTCGGCATGGCGGCAGCAGGAGCTAAATCTTCAGTTCGTGGACCGGCGCTATCAGCGGTCGCAGACTAGGATAGAAGAGACCACAATCAATAATCGAAGAATTATAAGCGGTTTAATAAATCCATACAAGGAGGAAGCGAGATAGATTGGAACCTTCTCAGCGGGAGTGAAACTAGTTGGCTCCCAGGGTTGCGCATCGGCCTCTCGATGGCTGTTTCCTTCTGCTCCTTGACTCTCTTCATCAGCTCCCACACCAACTTTCATCGTTCCCTGAACGGTCTCTTCTTCTTCCTGATAATAACATGAGGATATTCAGATAAAAGGAAAAGAAAGACGAAAGTCAAGGGAGGCAAAGACAAGCAACTTACGTCTTCATCGTCCACATGGATAATTGAAGGTGGACCATCTTCATTGCGACGCGGCCTTTTAGATGGCCCAGCACTACCTTCTGCATCGTCCGTCCGATGAGACCTTCTCCGTAAACTCCTACGAAGAGGGGCTACTGCCTTCCCTGCATTGGAAGTACAGAAATGGATGAGTATTCGAAGATGCTTATGACAAGACGAAATCTGCAAGGATACTTACTACGTGCGCCAGCTTGTGGCGGTATGACAGGGTCGGCAGTTGGTGGAGTGGAAGCACTACCAGTTTGCCCATCCTTTGGCAACTCCATTGCCAAAGGGGGAATGTCGTACACCACCTGATCTGCGTGGGTATCCTCTTCCTCTTCCGCTCTAGTCGCCGAATCATTCTCACGACCACCAGCCGCCGAACTCTCAGCCGCTTCATGAACGGGAGAAGGTGGGTGACCACCTGGCCCAAAATCTGAAAAGATACAAATGAGTACAAGATATGAAGATCGGCTGGAATAGACAAGGCAAATAGACTTAAGGAAAGCTTACTCATTCGCTGGGCCTTCAGGAGAAAGTGCTCACGAGTACCATCATCCATGGGGATTGCCAGAAAACGGCACTCCTTGAAAGAACGGGCGTAGGCACGACCCCAGTTGCGGTGAAAGATGTGTTCGGCTCTCTGGTCCCACCAGGCGACAAACTCCGGCGTGGCATGCGAACAAACCACGTAACCCTCAGGAAGACGCGTCCGACGTTTCAACTTCTGGTTATCCTTCACAACCTTCAGCAAGAGATTGGTGGCAGACCGATTAGCATCATCCTTGTCCAGTCGCCGCCAGGAAGTGGAATGATTTTGACTTTGAAAGAACGGAGCGGCCAAGCATTGGACCAACCCAAATTGGCGCGCGAAAAGGTTGGGGGAGTATACTTCAAATCCACTATAGTAGGTGACGTGACCCCGATTTTGGATTCCCCAGGGAAGATCTCGGGTAGTAATATAGCTAGACCTCAGCTGTCTCCAGTCAGCTGCTTCTTCGTCTTCACCAGGTTCACAGCCGCAGAAAATAGTACCGATGGTGAAAAATGGATAACGGCGCCGCAGCGTAATTGTCCAACGCTCGTGAGAGAGATGGGTCAGAGTGGAGAAGTAGGCCAGACATTCCTCAGCGCTTGATTGATGATACAAGTGACTGAGGGCGACTCCCATAGCTTCTGTGGGGTTGATGTCATCGGGTACAGGAATCGGGCTGAACCGGGGAAAATAAACCCTCAGCCAGGTCTGAAACATCCATATGGGACCGATGCCAACCCACTTGATTGGTTTGACAGAGGTCATGTTGTGAAGACCGCGGTACAAGTAGGCCAACACCAGTGGCCCAAGCGCCAGTCCATGGCCGTTATGAAGCATCTGGGCCAGTGGAATCCATTCCTTGGTGGGTTTCTTCTGACTGCAGCACAAGAGGTATTTGGAGATGAAATAAAGCAAGAAACACATGTGCTCATGGTCATTCGGTGCTTCGTACTCAATGGCCCGATTACCATATATTTCTCGCCCAGCGGCGGCATCTCGTCGGCAGGAAGGATTGGCCGCATACCGGAGTACTTCAGAGTTGTCCAGTTACGAACAACAATACTGGCAGGGTCCAGAATGGCTTCCTCCTGACCGGCGGCAAGCTTGACTTTCGCGTTGGCATGAATGTCGGCCCCATGCGGCCAGAGGCCAAAGATAGCGGCCATATCCAGAAGACTGATGGACATTGGGCCCACTGGAAGGTCAAGGGTGTTGGTAGCAGAATTCCAGAAGCAGGGCGCCGCTGCTACCAAACCGTCGTCTTTCACCATCTTATTTTTAGACATCTGGATGAGATCCCAGATGCCGATATCAATCCACCGTTGGCCATATACGGGTTCAAGGCGAGCAACCCAGGATAGCCATTCATCATCAGTGCTGGGCCATCCTGGCAAGGATGAGGCCCAGTCATCAAAGGAAAGACGACGGAGGGCATATCCATATTGCGCTTGTGCTGGCCAGTTGCAGAACGGAAGAATGGATTCAGGGATTGCTGCACGGAACGACGGACCCAATGCCCATTCACCATCAGAAAGCTCCACCAAACGGTCGTGGTTCACGACGGCGTTCTCATGCTGTAAGACGGCGTCGCGAGTACTGCAGTAACGGTTGATCAGAGCATCATCGACGTGGGAAACGTCAAAGGGGCGAATCCCACGAGGAAACTGGAAGAGGGTGGTAGCTCCGGTGATAGATGTAAAGGTAGAAGGATTGAAGGCCATTATGGAATGAACGTCGAAGAAAGTTTTGCTCGTTTCTCTGTCAGGCAAGAAGGACAAAGGCAGGAAGATCTTCAAGGTAGTTAAAAGCGGAAGAAGGCTTGAGAAGGTGGAAGCGGATGGAGACAAATCTTTGAGGGGAAAAGTACTTATAGGATTTTTGGCTCAACATCAATTAATGTGATTAAGAAGAGGAAACGCCAGAAATCCAAAAAGGATTTGGAAAATGCTTTTCGCCTTGGAAGTGGAAAATAATCATGAAAGTGGAAGAGCTTTTCCCGTTCTCCAACGAAATCGTGCACGGTAACCCAAGAGTTAGTGGCTGAGGTGTCGCCCATGCAGCCGATTTTGGGGGGAAAGTGCGCGAATCACACGCTAGCGACGCGCGGGTTACACGCTGGCAGTAGGCGAACAGTTAAGTCACGTCGGTTCTGGGCCTCTGGCCGAACCGATGTAACTTAGGGGGCATTGTTTGGGCCCGAATTATGCAGCTGGGCCAAGTGTACTATTGGGCCTGAATGCAGTGATTAATATAAGGCCTTCTAATGGCCGGAGCCCAGTAGGAGGCGGATTGATGATGAAAGAATCCCATGTTTGGAAGGAAATCGGCTTGATTTCGGCGGCTAGGGTTTCAGTCAGAGATTGGGAAAGTATTTCCCATAGGCCGAAGGAGATCAAGTTCAAATTAAAGAGGATTCTCAAGAAAACCCAGCTTGGGAAGGATTTCGGCAGAAGGAAGAAGACTTCTTCAACTAGGAGAAGGATTGCTTGCCGCCCAAGTCAGAGCCCAGTCCATAGGGATCCGCTATATAAGAGAAGGCTCCTCTTCAAGAAAAGGATCCCCGATCCCTCAACACAAATCCCTAAAAAGATTTAGCCGCAAGGCACCAAATTTCGCCGCAAGGCACCCAGATTTCGCCGAAAGGCACAGACGCAGCCGGTCACGAGCACCGAGCTTCAGAAGACGGTCACGAGCACCGGACTTCCAAGGGACGATCACGAGTATCGCTTCCGGACGCAGCCGATCACGAGTATCAGGCTTCTACGACGACGACGCAGAGACTAGGCCGATCTAGTTCTCTTTCACAAGCAGCCGACGCGCATCCCGGTTGTGTCTATCTTTATTTTATTGCTCCTGTTCGTTATTTTCAACAAGGATTTCATCCTTGATTTATCATTGTAGCACTTTGAATTATTAATAAAGTCCTTTATCGCCCAAAAGCAAAAAAGAACTCTTGTCTAGACTTACTCTTTCATGTCCCCTGTCTAGCACAATCGTTTGGTGAGAAGTCAAAGACGCGCAAACACCCGTTCACAAGTCCAATAGACCATAACGGTGCTATTGGTGGCACGCCTGCGCATTCAAGAAAGTAAGATTTCCTTACGTGGAAATTAGGGTCAACAATATGATTAGGGAAAACAAAGAGAAAGCCAATCGTAGAAACTTGGAAAACCAGTTGATTTGAGCAACCACCTATCTTCTCAGTCAAATTACAAGCACCCTACAAGAGTAATTTCAAACCACACATGAGGTACGTAACACTGCTAACACAAATTACAATACATCAATCCGATAAGCCTCAGATTGTATGTTTCTTTTACCCAACAATCATCTTTGACAAAGATAAAACAACCCAAAAGGCACCAATCGAAAAAGCTAGATGATTTATTGATTATCGTCGTTGTATCGTCATAGGAGAACAATGCTTGAAATTGTACTGTCACCGCCCAAGTCCCTGAGAAACCTTACCACCGGGTTCTCGGGGTTTCGGGTCAGGTGCAGAGCCGTTCCACTTGTTTGGGAGGCCCTGTTTCAAAATTTACATTGAGGCCCTTTTTTTTATATATATATATTCCTTATATAATTTGAGTATAGAATAACTATTTTCTTCCCTTATTTCGTATTTTTCTTAGACTAAATTTTAATCTTCTTTAACTCCGCAAACTTTGGCTCTATTCTTATTGTAATAGAATTTGTTCATTTCACACAAAAAAAGGCCGTAAGATTTTTTTAAGCACTTAATTTTCGACACCAATTATCTTGAACGAACATACAACTAGCCATTTTTCTTTTTTTTTTTCCTTCAATTGGCTGATTTTTTTTTACAAATTGAAATATTGTGAAAATATAAATGAATACTATAGGTATAAGGATCCAAATTTGATAATAAATAACAATAGATATTAGTCATAAATGAGGGAAAGAAAATTTTTGGGGTTAAAAACTAATGGCCCATTTTTTGGGGTAGAAATGCCTCATTTTGTATTAACAAGGATGAGGAATGAAGCCCAATAACTACTTAGCAAAAAATATATTCTCTACTATAAACTAGGCCAAAATAAAATTAGGGCCCTTTTTATTTTTGGGCCCTGTCCGGTTGGACAGGTGGCACAGCCCATGGGCTGGCCCTGGTCGGGTGGGTGTCCTGACCTCGTTGTCGAAGCTCTCACGACGCGGAGGCTTCTCCTTGATCATTAGTGCTACTGTTTCCGGTTTGGTCCCGGAGCTGCATGTCTAGCCGGAGACTTTGGAGGGCATCAGAATTGGAACCGACGAGGAATTTAAGCCAATTATTTGATGGCTTTCTAACCATGCTTTTATGTATCTAGTAATATTAGGCGTTTCTTCGAAATTTTCGAGTTGCTTCCATTTCTGTGTAGAACTTGGTGACATCAAGGTTGCTAAATTGTTCGAACCACAACTAATTATAATCTTTATCGTCTAACGATGATATGAACATTAAGAATATGTTCCCGAGGAATTTGGCCAAGTGACCATTGGTGGTGTGTATATTGTACATGTATACACCAACATAACATGATCATTGATTTCTCTTACTTTGAATGCAATTGCAACGATAACCCAATTGCAACGATAACCAAACATGCCAATCTGTTCTCATCTCATCACCAGGTGCAAGGTTGCACACTGTTATATTCCATGTACACACCAACGTAACATAACATCGAAACCGAAAAGAACAACCAGCAAATAGCTTCAGATGCAGTTACACAACAATTAATGCAAGGTTGATTAAGCTTTCAGGATCTTGATAAAAAATAAATAATAAAATAAAAAAAGAGAGATGAAGCTTTTAGGACTTGCACTACACAGATATTTGATAAACTGAAATGTGACCCATTAACAAGGGAAACATAACTACAGAAATCAACAAATTGAGAATGCTTATACTCGCGGGGAAGCAAGCTGTTCAAAATAACATTACTTTAATAAAGAAACTTCCTTTATTTTCTTGTTCGCATCTTTCTTCTTCAAATGCAAGCATTCACAGGGTTAGCTTCCCCACTCGAGCAATACTTCATAGACCAACTTAACTTTTTTGATAGAGATATATACCTCAAACAAAAGTGTGTATGTGTGCTCATGTGCGTGCATTGGCGGACCTGTGTGGGACGAGTGGGGGATGAAGACCCCACTGCAATTTTGTTTTTCTTTAGTATACTACCCTTATATCAATAGTAAGCCCCCACTGATAGATTGGTTTGCCTGATTGCTATGATTTTTGAGTATGTTGTAGAGGACAGAATCTCAATCAACTTTCATGAAGAACTCGTCTTCATCCAACCACTGTAAATGGACATGCAAGCCCCTTGTCTGAATCAAGCACCATTTCGGATTCTCACGAACAGCCTCAGCTTAGCCCAGATTTTCAGAAGCTATAACGGTTGGATCAAGATGAATTTTTAATATGTTATAGAAATCGAGCTGACGAGCAACTTTCGTGAAGAAACCTTTTAGATTCGAGCGACAGAACCTGGTCGTTTTGGGCTCTCACCCGGTCTGACCGTTTTCCCTGGTTCTTCAGAGCACTCTAGAAACCTGTTTTGCCTCCCGTCTCTTCTGCCTTCTAACTCTCTCTTTTCCCATTAAAAAGTCTCCTTTTGCCTTTTCTTTTATGTGGTGCGGTCAACACCGCTTGTCACTCTTTTTTTTGATGTGGTGCAATCGGAACGCGTCACATGTCCCTTGATCAAATATATTTTTTTTCTTTTGTTAACCATTTATGTTCAAACACTGAAAAATATCACAAACTTGTAGTCACCTCTATTTTGGCATATGACATCAAAAATAACAATTTAGATAGAAGAAAATACCTCAAAATTTTAGGGTATTATAGGTACGCATTGCTGAACTCTATAAAAGTGATTTTACTCCTCAACAACACTTGGAACTTGAAAATCAACTTATGAATTACATTGTGGATATGCATTCAAACACCAAGTTTCAAGATTTGTAAGAAATTTCCAATCTAGCAAAGAAATTAGTTGAGACAGGAAATCATAAAGTCTATCCACTAGTTTATTTGCTCATAATATTGACATTGATACTTCTGGTTGCTACCGCTTTTGTAGAAAGAGTTTTCTCGAGCATGAACTTTGTCAATAATCAGTTGTGAGAGAATGACACTTTCAATACAATTGATAATGATCTTATTGTAAAACGGTTTGAAGGCATAACATCCCTATAAAGGGCATGCGTAAATGTATTGACTACATAGGTTATCAAAAAATTTTGGAAACTTAGTTTTGTGAACCCCCCACTGTGATACAATCCTGGGTCCGCCACTGTGTGCGTGTGTGCGTGCACTTGTTCACATATTCATTGAGTGCATGAACGAGGTGTGTGGTAATACAAGCTGGCAGAGACATAATACGCACTTTCTGCGAAGTGGCCAACTGAAAATCATCTTTCTCTTAAGAGCACATGGTTTTGAATCTTCACTTGCACAAGTAAAAACAAAACTGATCCCCTACCTTATACAACAAGATTCACCTCTCACTGCCAAAAATACGAAGTGCCAAAATAAAGCAGATGTTTTTGGTAAAAAAAATAAAAATAAAGCAGATGTGAGCGCATAAATGACACCACACAAGTAACGATCAACACTACTGACATGTAACAGCATCAACCACCATTTCAAGAAAGAAGATACTTGAGTTCAGTTTCAGAAGAATACAAGAGGGAGAAGATGACAATTAAATGCTGCTTACTATGAAGAGAACTCGAAATTTTTCAACGCTTTTGTTAGTTTAGCTTGTCTTAGGAAGCATCACTCCTTATGTTCTCAAAGCTAACGACATCAAGCTCCTAACTTGCTCAGAGCCACTTCCCTGAAAAATAAAATAAAACTAGTTGAATTAAAACATGATCCATTGATAATATTGTCCTGCAACAATGTACAAGATTTTACCTTCTCCCTTTAAGAATAGTTTGATGTCTTCTCCAATATTGTTTTAAAATCAAGATCAAAACACCTAGGATTGTCAACAGACCAATGACAATGCTGATCTTTGTTCCAGTAGAAGGATGTCTTCTGTGAGAGGCATGTGGTCCTGCTATGCCACAAAAACTGCAAGTTAGTTGTCTTTAGGTATTAGACTATACTATCAAATCTGCAAAAAAGACTTAATGATGGGAATTTTCGGGATGAAGATTGCTCCATTTCTAGTCTGTCTAATTTGTAAAGGAGACTAAACTGACTGATCTGAAAGAACACTAATATGTGGCATGGTAAAGTAAAAGACAAAAAGAAATAATCTAGACCATGGGGAAGGTAAACACACAAATTAATTGTAGACTTTACTTTACCAGTGAAGGCAAACAGTTGTATAACCGTTCCAACAAGCAATGAAGGCATTGGAATCATTCGGATGGTTAGGTAGCTTACTGTAAGGCTTGTTTTGGTATTTTCACATTAGTTAACATGTTACTACAGGAAGTAGCAGATGGATAACAAGAGGGGTTGGAATTCGTACCTTTGTCAATCACTTCAAAAATCTCAATTGCACTAATTATGGGCTGGCTGTCACCTTTAGGACGGAATGTTATCGTCAAATTTTCCCATCTCACTGCAACAATGGTATTGAGTGCAATGGCAGCAAAGAGATCGCCACTTATCTTCACAATATCGACATCTTCGAACTCTACTTTGTCATTTATGAGGATATCAAACACCCTTTGGCCGACAGTCTTGACAGAACCATCGATTTCAGCAAAATGTAGCCAAATAGAGTACATGGTGTCCGGAATTGCCTCTGTACTGTACTCTAAAACAGGGGTGCCAACAAGAGCTGATTGATAAAGGGCCTCCTGATAAAGATTGAATGAGTTGGTGGTAGACATCTTGATGCTTGCTTGAGTAGATATGACTTTTTCATCACGGCCACCAAACGAAGGAATTGCCAGCCACATTCGGTCGCCGCCTCTATGGTCTTCATCAAACTTACGACGATGACCACATGCTATGCGGACCAAAGTCTTGAGGATTATGGCATGGTCGGATGCATGGGCGATCTTGTACGATTTTTCTTCAACTTGAAGTAGTTCAATTGAGACAACTGAGGGATCTCCATGGCCAGTGTTATGGAAGCGGATGGAAACTGAGCCATCTAGCAAGTATATAAGTGCCTCAACATAGACGTGATAGTCATCAGCATTCCAACCAGGCAATAAAGAGGCCACTTGAATGCCTTGGAGTGAGACATTAAAGAGAGCTTCATCTTTTTCCCCCAAGAGAACCCTCACACTAAAATGTCCATGGGGGATGCTAGTGAAGTGGTAGCAGCCTATGGGGCCTTCAGAGAGCGGGAAAGAGCGAAGGGTAGGAAGTGGCTCGTTGAATCTTCGCTGGTTGTTGGTCAATGCTATTCCCCCGGAATAATTAAAATCGGCCAACCATCTTGTTTCAGATGGATGGGTAATGACATCCTCGGTGGCTCCACAACTTACACGGAGAGAAAATGGGGCTGTCGAAAACCCTGCGTTGTCAAATGAATCAAAGGCACAAATATCATAAGATGCTATCGAAAACACACTTGACTTTATCATATGATGCGATAGTGCTAGGCAATGGTTTTAATTTTTAAAGGTGTTTGGCATAGGCAAGGCATTTTCGGATAACAATTGCAAACTTATCCTGTCTATTTAAAAAGAGACTTTCATATCCATCTTCAGGGTTTAGCAGTATATGTTTCAGATTTTTCTTCATCATCTCCGTGATAACTATGATTTATATTTTTGGGACAACAACCAAAATTCAATAAAAGGGCAATTAAAGGGCAAGACCAGCACAAATTACTAAAGACCAAAGGCCCAAACAAAAACAGGAAAGGAAATTGAAAAGCAAGGAAAGAAAAGCAAGCAAGCAAGAAAGACTCTGACATGATCAGCCGTCGGAATGCTACAGCGAAACAGACAGGGTAATCACTAATTGGATAAGCAATTATATGATTAACAGCCTAAAGTAATTTGGTTATGCAATTATCCAATTGACACTTGGCACCTGGGGACCAATTGCACAGCTCCAAAAAGGTCGCTCTAATGCTCGTGCTAAATGGAATGAGTGAGATTTTCCATATTAAAATGCTCTCTCTTAATTAACTCTCCTCTAGATCAAGACAAGTAGAAAATTAACTTAATCCCTAAAAATTATCGAAAAGGTAAGAAATTAAAAGGAAACTAGGATGAATGCATTGCATTGCAGCAGCTTCTAAGTTGAAGCTTATAAATTCAGGCCAACAAAACTACCAGAGAAGCACAAAAACATCATGGTGGGAAATAAGTACTCAACCATTTCCAGTAACCGCCGCCGAAGCAAACTCCACTAGGGGGATGATGAGGAGGAGCCGCCACCGGAGAGCAACCGGGACCATTTTTGACTTGTAGTTATTGGTTTTTGACGAAAAGAATTTCCAAAATCACGACTTGCTTCTGCTTAATCTCCAGTGCTGTATACTCACTGCAACGGACTATCTCAGTCTTGGGCTCGAAAAGAATTCGATGATGTAGTATCAAGAGAAGTTATTTTCATGTGATGGACGGTGCAGATCCTTCTATTTCTTCTAGCCCTAGCTAGCTTTCTTTCCTCATTTGAATTTTTTTAGTTTCTTTGTTTATTGAGATGGAAATGTAAGTGACCTGTTTTTGGACAAGAACTCAAATCGTCTGAAAAACAAACAAAAAGATGAGATAGACTACTTGTCGTAATAAAAAGTTTTCATGTTCAAACACACAATTTTTTTTTTTTCACTTAAGTACGTTTAAAACACAGTATTTACCCAAGTTCACCCCATTCTTTACATGCACCCTACATTTTATAAACGCTTCATAGAATTCTTTTTTTCAGATGTGAAATGTTGGGAGTGGTTGAAGTGATGGTACTTTCGGAATACTAGTAATGAGAAATTTGAACAAGCCAAGCATGTTCGTATTTAGGAACGTTTTGTCTTCTCAGAACATCATGTCGTGTTAATTAATTTAAGAGATGCGTCTGTGCACATATGCTCTCGAGTGTGCACATCTGGGAAACAGCACTACTCATGTGTGCTTTTTCAAAAATCACTTGAAGTGGTACTTAATAATAACAACCTATAAAAATTTCTTTCAAAAAAAAAAGAAAGAAAGAAAAGAGAATGTCCAATAGAAATTCATGGGCTTCTTCTCCGGGCCCATATTTTTATCAAACACATCATTACCTTGATCTATCAAACCCATCATTACATTGATCACGTGCAAATAAGTTAAGATCACTGCCGAGGTAATACAAGCGTACACGTAAAGAGATCACAGTTTGAAATGAAAATTTTTCCCTTCCATCAAAAGAAGCGAGAGACAGAGATCACAATTTGAGATAAAAACTGCAAATACATGCTCATGCTACAAAATGAAGTCCCTCAGCAATAATGAACCCTTTCAAACGACATCAAACTATACCGGTACCATTTACAAGAAAAGAAAAATGTATTGTGAAATGAAAGCTCGTGCATTCTGGTTGAAAATCTTTCAAACACTAGAACACCAGAATGACCAAGATATTTGAACGTCAACCGTGAGGTCCTCCAAATTATATCGTAGGCAGCTACACACATTCTCTTTCTAAAATATAGTGCTTTTAGAATTTTCACAACTCGTCCTTTTTCATAGTATCTTCACCTGCGAACTCTTCTTCAGTGATCTCTACTACATCTTTACCGTTCCAGGGTTCAATCTTCAGAATCTTGGGCCTGTACTCTAGCCGAGTGTCTAGGTGTGCTTTAATGCTGGCATAATGCACAAATTCGCTGAAAGACAAACAAGATTTAAGTTATACTCGATCGGTCGTATTCTCAACACTTGTCAAGGGTGGTTTGCATCATAAGGTGGAGACAGACAGTATACCTAACATTCCGATCGAAAGGAGGCAAATCCCGTAGATAAGCACCTTTTTTAAAACTTATAGCCACCAATTCTGGATGCTCCCAATAACCAGCACCTAAAAAACCAGCACCTACACAAAACTGAAGGTCTAGTTGCTCACCAGCTACTACCCAAAAGAAGCTGCAACATTCATGACCATACATTCTCAGTAACTTCGTATTCAGCCTCACCAACCAGTAAGATTCCACTAAAGCAGATTTATGCAGATAGCGCAGAAATAATTTGACGTGCATGCAGATAGCGCAGAAATAATTTGATGCTGACACAGAACAATCCTGTAATATACTACCACACACAGGAAAATAGTAAGAGAAATCCCAAAAACTTGCCTATAGGGGCTCCTTTTAGACTCCCAAGAGACAGTTAATAACTCCTGAATGTACTTGTTCCTCCCCTCTACCCCAGACTCCAAGATATGAGGTAGGAAAGACACAAAACAGATGCCAGATGAATTACACTTCTCCATGACATCCTACAAGGGAAGATCATCATTCTAAAGCTATTAGTCCGCTAGGTGACATACAGTTTCAAAGCTTTGTGTATTTATAAGAAGCCACAAAGAGCTTACAGGGCCAGTTAGCTCCGTCACTTCGGGAGGCTCGAAATTTGTTTAAACGAGTTGGTCTAGAGCAAATGATTCAATGCCCGAAGCAGTTCTTGCACCCGTATAGGGGACGGGGATGTTTCTGTCAGCTCCAAATGCCAATATGGCCGGGAATCCTTCAACATCGAACCTGCTCATTAGAGACTGTAATGCCAAGTCATTAGAAAACAACAAACTAATTAAACTCTTCTAGTGCAGAGAGTAATGGAATTGCTCAATAAAGAAAACAAAAAACCACTACACTCTTCCAGGAATTGGTGCGTGAAGCCAAATTTACCTTGTATGCATCACAGTCAACATGTCCCAATTTCACTCCCAACTTCACCTTGCTCTCCAGGTACTTAGCGACCTTCTCCCACTCAGGCTGCAGCTTTTTGCAGTTCTCACTCCTTCAAACAATGGAAATGTTAAGAAAGTCACCAACAGATACAACACAAACTCATCTAATAAAAAAGAATGTTTATTGTCTAAAATAACTAGTAAGAGCAGGGTACCGAAGAAAAGGGCTTACGAAGGTGCACAGAAATTCACAATCCAGAGTACTTTACTTTTAGTAACGAGTTTATCAAATTTCTGGGGATTCAATTCAACTGAAGTATCACATAAACGATCCAACAACAGCACTGCAATCTGTACAGGACGAATGAAATTGTCACATACACTGATTCTTCAATGCATTTTACGCACCAGGCCAGACAAATATGAGATATACAAACTCTATTCATTATAGCATGCGAAAGTGATTCTGAACGTCTCCAATTCAGCCAACATTCTAAACTAACCATCTAAAAAGTCAATTTGAACACGAGATTAAGGCGTGAACCTGGTGCTTTGCAAACGTTGCAATCTCGGACACATTTCTTTCTCCCTGATAATCAATCGGGCGCCTTCCAGGTACAAACGCCTTGATTGTCGGAAACATTCTAATCTTGTATTCCTACAGAGCAATCAAAGTACATGACTAAATTCACTTCTAACAACTGGGGACGACGATGCTCTGCGCAATCCATCACACCCAACGAAGACCGAGGTAAGCAAAAAGAAGACGACGATTGACCGATTATCTACCATCTTCTCTCCCAATTTCTGTAATGTATGCTACCAATCAGTGCAAAACTTGTCGAGAAATATTCAGAAATGGCGAAGCGCACCTCTCAGTATTTATTTTGCTGAATATCGGGGGACGAGAGATTTTCTTCACCACACTTTACTTTCTGTATAAAATAGTATTTCATGAACAAAGGGAAGGTTCTTCTTTTGTCTTTTCTGCATATTACGGCAAAGTAGTATATCATTCATCAGCAGATATTTAATATTCAAATCAAAAGCACTCATCCTCCCTCCCTCACGTGACCGTCACACTCTCTCTTGTTACTACTTATAATTGTGTGATGTATCATGTAACAGATCGTGTTCATTTACCAATACTTACTACTTACTAATTAATGGAACTAGGTACATGAACAACTTTTGTTTCTTTCTTATTTATACATGACTCTTTCTTTTTTGTGAAAAAAACAAGAACTTATTACTTACATCACAGTTTCTTTTTGTAAAGTATATTTTTTTGGAATAAAAATGGCCAAGTTTTCTTCGGATTAAAATCACATAGAAATATTGACATTACACTTTACTTTCAACATATGCCACGCTAGCCAAGCCCTTGCATTAGCCGCCTTCTCCCATACAAGTGCCAGAGCTTGGCAATTCCAGCAACCAGAGGGCATTTCCACAGCACTCCAAAAGGACTGATTTTGAAATCAATGTTCAACAAAAACTGAAGAGACGCCCGTTTGCAAAAAGCTTGAGAGTAGCAATGGACGGGCATATAGATTTCGCGTACGGTCACTCCTCGTCTTGGCCTTGGTTTTCTCAGTCTACGATGGCGACTCTGATGCGTCATCTCCAGTTGAAGAATTCATTCCGTCTAACTTCAAGTCCAAGGAATAAATGTTTAATCATTTAGATTGATAGTTTGGTTGATTGAATTTGTGAAAATGATTTGTGAACTTTTTGTTTGTAATGGGTCTAACGGGAACCTTATTAGCAATAGTTGCTTTGTTGCTTGCTTGGATGTGATTTTCATTTGGGTTTGTAAGCATCTTAAGTGATGAATAAAACATTGGAACGCTTCCAAAACTGACTACTTACCTTAAACTAAATCTCCTGGAATGGTTACAGGTTCTAAAATAACATAGAGTACAACATATATAGAGAGAATAGAGTCCCTTTTTGCTATGCGTCATTTCCCCAATAGTATTAGGAATAAAATCAGGGCTCCAGCAAAATAATCTATCTCCTACTGTGATTTGCGAGAAAGAATTCAACAATATATGTTGACAAACGACAAAAACGGTTTGTAATGCAATTTTGTGCAATTTCATCGTATGTCGCCTGCTGAATAAGTACAACATCAACAAACGTTTACAATGTACTATATATATATACTATGCTCAACAATTAGCCTATATTTAACATATGATAAATTTGACCGTTGAGTTGAGCAAAGATTTGTCACAACAACAAAGATTACCCAATCTTCTATTGGATCACTCTGCATTAGGGGTGGGATCGGGATCATCCCGATTATGAAAATCCTGATCCCATCCCGATCTCAATTAGAGGCTAAAAATGATCCCGAATCTCGTCCCGATTAAGTCGGGATCCCGACAATAAAATCCCGATTAAGTCGGGATCCCGATCAGGAAACCCGATAAATCCCGACAATAAAATCTCAAGTATAATATGAAAATTTAAACTTTTTCTGTGTGCATAAATTTTAATATGAACCAACAAGTACAACATATACATGATGAAAATGAAGCATACTAACATAGGAGTACAATAACTTGAACTTAATCGCTATAAATCCAAATAACTTGAACTTAATTGCTATATACAACAACTTATAAATTTAAACTTAAGAATAAGACATACAGATCCAAACTTCAAAGAAAAATTAAAAATTATACATCACTCATATGTAAAAACACATCTAGCCTCTATCACGATCTCGAGACATAGGAGAAATAAATTTTAAAATTTTATTTTTAAAAAATAATTTTAAAATTTTAAAAAATAATTAAAAATTAAAATATATATCCAGTCGAGATGTCGGGATTCCGATATTTTTCAAAAATATATCCCGATCCCGTCCCGACTTAGTCAGGATCGGGACAAAATCCCGACTAGTCGGGATCGGGATGCGGGATTCCGGAAATTTTTTCCACCCCTACTCTGCATAGGCCCACGGACCTATATATATATATAGGGTCCGGTTCAAGGAACACACCATTTTCAAAACACCCTTTCTTGGCCTTTGGATTGAACCCATTATCAATGGGTCCCACAAAAAGTTGCCGATCCAACGGCTAAGAAAGGGTGTTTTTGAAAATGGTGTGTCCCTTGATCCTCTCCCATATATATATATATATATATATATTGTCATCCCTTTTTAGGTTTTCATATCTGCATATCGAGTCCTTAATTCGAATCTTTCATCATATTTTGAAGTGACTTTCGCAAAGCAGAGTTTCCACCCATTTGAAACACAAATACAAGTCTTTCTCTATATCACTTCTTTTCTCCTTCAGATCTTGACATTTTTAGACACCATGGATGATGCCCTCTAATTTGTTTAATTTGCAGCAAACATGAAAAGCAAA
This sequence comes from Spiraea crenata, assembly GCA_033992175.1. Lineage (NCBI taxonomy): Eukaryota > Viridiplantae > Streptophyta > Magnoliopsida > Rosales > Rosaceae > Spiraea > Spiraea crenata. Next base: position 2,087,711 of record JAVBHV010000019.1, read on the forward strand.
ACAGATGGCAAAACCAAAGAATAGAATCATGTACTATCCAAAAATAGACATATAGCAAAACAAATTAAGTTCCAGATGGGATAAAAATAATGACATAGAGAAACCAAAGTTACAATGTGCTGATCAAATATGTACAATCTAGCTATTACAAAATGAAAAAGTACCCGTGAATCAATTGATCACCAAATTGTATGTTAGTTTGGATTGGACGGATAGCAATGCGAAACAAAAGCAAAACAAAAGAATAGAATCATGTATTATCCAAACATAGACATAGCAAAACAAATTAAGTTCCAGATGAGATAAAAATAATGACATAGAGAAACCAAAGTTACAATGTGCTGATCAAAATATGTACAATCTAGCTATTACACAATGAAAAAGTACCTGTGAATCAATTGATCACCAAATTGTATGTTAGTTTGAATTGGACGCATAGCAATGACGGGAGGGTAAATGCGAAACAGAGGAGTTCAAATCATACATCCAAACCTACTATAAATAATCAAATCTAATAAGTTTAATAACCATATACTTTGGGACATCACAATATTTGACATGTTATCAACGCTGACTTAAGGCAAAGATAAAACAAAGAAAGACCTAGTGTATTTATAATGATGGGCCAAGCTTCTCTTTGCATACCCGCCGTCCCTTTTATGCCCACATATCGAGGTCCTTAGTTTAAATCAGGGAAACTAAATTTCAACCGAAATACCGAAATTTCGGTAATTTTGGAATCCCGAAAGTTGAATTGGGGTACGTATCAATATCAGCGGAAAAATACCGAAATTTCGGTAATTTCGATAGTTTCGGTAAATTTCGGGCTGAGACTCTCGAAAATGAACGATATTACCGAAATTTCCATCGAAATTTCGGTAATATTTCGGTAAAATTTCTTTTATGCTTTACATAGCTCTCTTTTGACTTTCTTACATTAAATGACTTGTTACTTTCAATAATACTTCTTTTGAGCTCTTACCTTCAATAATACTTTTTAAATCTTTCCTGATGTGTGTAATTATGATGTATTATATTTCTCAAAACTCTTATGTTATATTGTAATGTTAATGTAATGCTTAGTGTATGTTTCATGAGCCTCACTTTAAGATATTATGCTGATTGATAGCTTAATGGAATACAAAACACAGATTCTTCTCCCTTATGTATATAAAAGTTGATCCATATGGAAAATGCTATACTGCTTAGATGTTAAATTGTATTATTTGTTGATTTTAGATGTTAAAAACAATCATTTGTACTGAAAATACTCATATTATACTATCCTCTCACTTGGCCCTGGGTATGCGCAAGGCAAGTGCACGAAGCCTATCACACACGCTGCCCTGGAATTGCGCAAGGGTCGGTAATTCGCTGCCCTGTCCAGGGGTCGTTGGTACAACTGAATAGATGCAAACCCCGTGTACCCACCTTCACGTGTCACCCACGCTGCCCTACGCAGGGGTCGGTAATTCGCTGCCCTGCCCAGGGGCCGTGGCGCCGGAATAAAGCTAGCTAAAGGGTGGGGTCTTCGGTGCGGGTGACAAGCGTGAAGTCTGTGTCCTATGGCCGTAGTCCGAGTACTGTGTAATGTACCGTGTGATTCTAGGTGCACTATGATACTGAGCTGCTGATCAACCGGTATCTATATATATATATATATATATATATATATATATATATACATCTGTATACTACTACTTTATACTAAGCTTCAATGAAAATCAATGCTTTATGAAAACAAACCCATCCACTCACAGTGATACTGGCGATTCGTCGTTGTCATCGGACGGGTAGGCTTTGTGTCGTGATCCCTGAGAGTCTGTTCACCAAAAAATTCCAGTAACCAACGTTTATCGGAAAACCATATTTCTCCTTATTTTGCTCAATCAAGGTTTAACCATATCTCGGATGGCGAAACGGAGCTGGCCATCGGGTCCCGATCGTCGTTTCCACTCAGAAAAGTGGCTGGTCAACACCGATCAACAATGCTGATGTGGCACTAACACAACGTTGATGTGGTGCTGATGTGGCGCTAACATCAGCACGTCGGTGCTGACATCATCGCCGCCGCGCCGGCATCGACACCACCGCCGGGGACACTATTCCAGACGATTTCCAAAATTTCCTAAAATCCTCATTTCTCAATCAAATTTGATGATGTTTTATATGAAAATTCATCTACAAAACCCAAAAAATCCACTGGAACAAGTCTTAGGACATACCTTGGCCGGAATCGGCTAGAAATTGGCCTTGAAACTTCGGATTCCGCCGAGCTCTCGTCGGGGCTTCACCGTCACGTTTCCGGAGCAGCAACTTGGTGGGTTCGACTCGTGGTGACGTGAGGAAGCTTTTGCGGGTGGTGGTAGACCGGATGGTGGTCGGACAGCAGAGATCGACGGTGAGAATGTTTGCGATTTGTCTCTGTTGACGGCGTTCCATGCCGATTTTGGGGCCGATCCTAGGCTGTTCGAGTTCCGGGGGCGGGGGGAAAAAAAACCCCGGGGGGGGGCGCGCGGGGCGGGCCGGGGGGGGGGGGGGCGGGGGGTGGGGCGGGGTGGGGGGGGGGGGAGGGGGGGGGCCCGCTTCAGACAAACACGACTCCTTTTTTTCTTATTAAAACCCCCCACCGGCTTTATAAACTTATCAAACCCATTAGAAAAAAGGGAGAAAAAAGGAAAAAAACCCCCCAAACCCCCCTTCCTCAATCTCCCCCCAAACAATGTTTGAAATCGCGGTCTCGCGTAGCATAGCGTATGAGGTCGCTATTGCGTAGCGTAAGCTATTTTGCGTTTTCGCGTAAGCTATTTTGGCTTAAACAAAAATACATATTATTTGACAATAATGTAGTCATCCATAAAGTTCAACATCATCATTCGAACAACATCTAAGTATTTGAACAACATCATCTCCTCCCCTATCTCTTGCACAACATCATCTAAGTATTTGAACATCATATCTCCATTCTTTACGGTATCGGAATTAAAAAACTTAATGGGGAAGAAGAGATGTCGTGCGGCTGGTGGTAGTAGAATAGAAGAAGAATTAGGTTTTAGTCCAAAATTATTAAAAAATATATAAAAAATTCAACTCCAACAGCGTTATTTTAGCCTTTGTTCTTTTGAAAAAAAAACCCAAATAGCGCCCTAATAGCGTAAATAGCGGAAAATAGAGTAAAATAGTGGAAAATAGCGGACGCTTTTTTTGGTAGTACGCATTACGTCACCGCTTTATAAAATTTTTTGACCCCTACGCTAAAAGCGCACTGTTTGCGCGCTTTTAGAACGCTTTTTTAAACAATGCTCACCAGTCGAACCACCCTAAAAACCCAGAATAAATTATTTTTCCCTTTTAGGGCACCACCCACCCACCTTTTTCTTCTAACAAATAATCATCGGGGTTTTTTTTTTTATCTCATTTTTCCCCGCCATGAGACTTATAGTTTTGGCAATCACAGCGCCCTAGCCTTCGTCGAAGGCCCTCTTCATGACCTTGTAGTTAGTCCCCGGTGGACCCGACCCGATAACAAACGGGTTGGGCATGTGCAGCCCATTGACGGTGACACTAAGGTCAGGCTCCGCCTTGGCTTCCGCCACGGCAAACACTCTGAACCCGGCGGAGCCAAATGCAACTGCGGGGGTTTCCGGGAGAATTCAGCAACTGCGAGTGTTCCACAAAATTCCCTCTTTTTAATTTATTTCTTTTTTCATTTCTCACATTTATTTAAGGGCAAGTTATTCAAATAATGGCCCCCACTTGCATCCACATCAGATTTGAACTGAGAAATTAACGGTTCACTAACGGAGGAACATATTTGTAAACATTCTAAACTATATATAGGGTATTAAAATGAAAGAAAAAAAAGTACATGTATTATTTTGGAACTTGACCTAAATCACAGGATACGAAATTGTAATTTGCCACGGAAGAAAGGAGTTCAACTCCAAATTTGATGAAAATTTCAATAAAAAATAAAATAAAATAAAGCAAATAATTATAATCTCCGTCATGTTCAGTTTTTATTGAACATTGGGAGTCGAAAATTTCTTAGACCGATTTTCATACTCTACCTCTGTAAAGTTTTTTTTTAATGTATAATATAGTATTTTAAACAAAATTTTCAAGCAATATTTTTTTTGTCAAAGGATATTCAAAATCAGCTTTTTGGAAATTTGGAGTGCTGTGGAAATGCCCTCAAGTTGCGCGAATTAATTGCCAAGCTCTAGCACTTGGATGGGAGAAGGCGGCTAAAATGTAACGGCTTGGCTAGCGTGGCGTATGTTGAAAGTAAAATGTGATGTCAATATTTTTATTTATTTTTTTTATGAAATGTCAATATTTGTATTCGGTTTTAATCAGAAGAAAACTTGTCATTTTTGCTAAAAAAAAGATACTTTACAAAAAGAAACTGTGATGTAAGTAATAAGTTCTTGTGTCTTTCACAAAAAAGAAAGGGTCATGTATAGATAAGAAACAAAAGATGTTCATGTATCTAGTTCCATTAATTAGTAAGTATTGGTAAAATGAACACGAATTGTTACATCACATAATTATAATTAGTAACAAGAGAGAGTGTGACGGTCACGTGAGAGACGGAGGAGGACTACTTTTGATTTGAATATTAAATATCAGCTGATGAATAATATACTACTTTGCTCTGATATGTCCGAGGAGGAATTGGCCGTTCACCATGCTTGCACGTTGGATGAACGGCCAATTCCTCCTCTGACATATCAGCAAATTTGTTGAGCCCTACCGTGTTCAATTTTCCTTTGCTTTTCTTCTTCAAATCTTCCACCAATTTGTAGTATTTGTGGAAGATGGCAAAACGCATGTCCTTTTCTTCTTCGGTTGTGAGTACACACGTTTGTGCTTGTCTATCCAATCCTCAAATACTTGAGAAACAGATTGTGGACTGCGACCAAGGTAGTCACGGATGCGAAGGTGGCAGCCCAGCAAAAGCCTATCGTTACATAATTGAAAATCGAGGGATCGCTTCGGAGGAGGATTACTCTTATAATATGGAGGCCAAGATAGCAGGGGAATGCGACTATTTCGCGCAATTAAGCGTGTATGTGCGTACAATTAAGGCTTATTCCATTGTGTATCCTTCGAGGGAGGACATGCTAGCCAAGGCAGTGTGCAGACAACCAGTGAGTGTCCGGCTTCAAGCAAACACCAGTGATTTTACATACTATAAAGGTGGGATATTTCATGGCGATTGTTCAGAGGAATTCAGCCACGCTTTTGTAGTTACTGGGTTTGGGACGGATAAATATGGTGTCAAGTATTGGAAGATACAGAATTCATGGGGTCCTGGCTGGGGGGAGGGCGGTTATATGAGAATCATTAGAGGCGATGGTAGCCAAGAAGGTCATTGTGGCATAGCTGCGTATGCAACTTATCCGATTCTGTAGCTTGTTATTTTTTTGAGAAGATCGTAGATTTTAGAAGTGTTTTTTTAATTCAGTATACTACATGCACTAACTTCGTTTATCAGTATTAGTTTGATGATAACAATTTATGTTGCCACCTGACATGTAACACACTTCCAATATTTACTAGTAATTGAGAAAGTAAAAACTCAAATCCAACCTAGGCCTCCCATATTTGCAACGCCCATATCTAACTTCTTTCTAGTTATCCATATTTGTTATACCATCAGGAACCTAATTTGCTGTTCTATGTCCATTTTGGGATAGTACATGATTCTATTATTTGGTTTTGCCATCTGTTTTGCTTTTCATATTTGCCGCAAATTAAACAAATTAGAGGGAATCTTCCATGGTGTTCATGACTAACATTGATCATGAGGGTGTCTAAAAATGTCAAAATATGAAGGAGAAAAGAAGTAATATAGAGAAAGACTTGGATTTGTGTTTTAAAGCCTAGTTAGTTTATACGCGTATAGTACGCGTATTATACGCGTAAGTACATATTTTTCAAAAAAACGCCCGTATTCCGTCTTGAATTGAATGATACGGAAAAATACGCGATTTTTTCACAGCAGAAGTATTATACGCGAACAATACGGATTTCCGTATTATACGAGGCAAAAATACGGCAGTATACCACGAGCTGATCTGCCTCCGCTGGGGTTTGATGAGCGAAATCTTTTGAATCGCGATGAGAATTGACGAATTCGAGAAGAACCGAACAAAGTTGGCCAAATTCACTATGTTGTAAGCTTGAACATGAGCGACGATCGACCAAGAGAGAGAGAGAAAATAACGGTGAGACTCGCCGAATTCAACAAAATCCGAACAAAGTTGGCAAATTCATTATGTTGACAGTTCAAACACGAGCGACGATCGGCCGAGAGAGAGAGAGCACGATGGGGTAGGAGGCGGCCGCTATGAATGGAGTTAAGGAATTAAGGTTATCTGATGCTTTTTAGGTGAGAGAAACGGTGTGTTTCACTTATAATAAGATTTTTGGTAACATTATCCTTTTTTTATTGTGTTATGTTGAATTGTTTTTTTATAAATTACATTGATGCCATAGACTTTCCTAGTTTAAGTATCAAGTACTAATGTCTTTAATTAGTTCTTTAGTGAAATATTTAGTATACTATACAAAATTAGATAAATATAAGTAATTTGTATATCTGTATTTTTAGGTACGTATTTTTGATGATAAACTGTATTATACACATACGTACGTATTATTTTAATTTGCCGTTTCCGTTTTTTAGATCCGAATTTTTTCCGTTTTGATACACATATATTTACCGAATAATACACATACGTAATTTTGACGTACAATACGCGTACCGTTTTTTACTAACTAGGTTTTAAAGTAGGTTGGGTGCTCTGCTTTACGAAAGTCACTTCAAAATATGATAAAGAATTCGAATTAGGGACCTCAATATGTAGTTATGCATACCCGAAAGGGAGAGGATCAAGGGACACACCATTTTCAAAAACACCCTTTCTTGGCCGTTGGATCGGCAACTTTTTGTGGGACCCATTGATAATGGGTCCAATCCAACGGCCAAGAAAGGGTGTTTTGAAAATGGTGTGTCCCTTGAACCGGACCCTACCCGAAAAGGGATGACAACATATATATATAAGTTCATGGGCCTATGTAGAGTGATCCAATAGAAGATTGGGTAATCTTTGTTGTTGTGACAAATCTTTGCTCAATTCAACGGTCGAATTGATCACATGTCAAATATAGGCTAATTGTTGAGTATAGTATATAGTACATTGTAAACGTTTGTTGACGTTGTACTTATTCAGCAGGAGGCATACGATCAAATTGAGCACAAAATTGCAATACAAACCGTTTTTGTCGTCTGTCAACATATATTGTTCTTGTGTGAGTGGGAAGACCAGTCCGAATCCAACTATGATTGGACCAGTTTGCTAATTTGTTGAATTCTTTCTCACAAGTTTATTAATTTGTAGATAGATTATTTTGCTGGAGCCCTGAGTTTATTCCTAATACTATTGGGGAATGACGCATGCGGTTGTTCAGAACAAAAAGGGACTCTAGTCTCTATATATATGTTGTACTCTTGTGATTTGTTCCAAGATTGAAAGAAAATAAAATGCGTGTTCCTCCTCCTCCTCCTCCTCCTTCAACCTTAAAATTCACGGAATTCTCAGAGAAATTAAGCCATGGTACATTCTTCTCGTCGTCCTCACCACCACCTCGTCCGCCTTGTCGTTGTCCTATTGACTATCGTTACCGCTACTGCATATAAAGGCTGCTGTGATGGCTGCCTTGGTTGCTATCATCCTCTAGACAACGTCAACCACCCCACCATCAGACAGATTGCCGAGTTCGCCGTCTCCGATTACAACAAGCAGCAATCACAACCATCTAATCGCTTGGTATTGCGAAATGTGGTTCGGGGCTACAGGCAGCAGGTAGCTGGATCCAATTATGAGCTTGTCATTACGGCGGTGAATGAATCTTTGCAGGCTAATAATAGCCCCTCTCTCGAGTACGAGGTTGTTGTCTTTGAAGCTTTGCCCTCTCATGGTGGTGCTATGGCATTGCACTCCTTCTCTCCTCTCACAAATTAATATACAATTTGGTCATGATGTACAACTTCCTTGCGTAATATGTAGCTAGATTAAATATATTTATTTAATGAGCATATGGTAACTTTGGTTAATTATTGATCATAGCAAATAGCAATCCCTGCGAGTTTGATTAGTGTTATTGGATCATTTGGAATTCAGTAAGTTTTTGTGTGTTCGCCTTGATAAGGGTGTGATTCTATTAATGAGTTTTCGACCTCTGTAATGCGATAGAGATTACCAAAGTAAACAATAATTGAGTGGAATTAGTAACAAACACAAATTGCTTCTGTTCATCAAAACTGGAATGATGCAGAGTGATCAGTGGCAATACCAGTAATCATATAGTTTGTGAATTGATCTTAATTTTTATTGCTAATCGTTTATTGTAACTCATTAGCTTGGTACATAAAGTGGAACTTGAAGAACAAGTAGATGAAGCAAATTTGCGTTGCTTTTTCTAGGCTGCTTTTACCACAATTGGACTTCTTACATAGTGCTCACCATCTGACCATGTCAACTTCCCAAACACATAGTTCTTAGCCACTTTGGCTTCTTTAACCTGAAGCTGTACTGTAAAGCTCTTCTCTTCACCTATTTTCTTGAACTTCAAGATCTTTGGCTTCACAGAAACCAATATGCCATCTGGATTTTGGACACGAGCCTTATAAGTTCCCGGAGGGCCAACATTCTTCACTGTTCTAGTCACCACAAGGGATCCAGAGAGTTTAGGGATAGTGATTGACGGGTAGTTGAGGTTAGTGATATTGATAGCCGGCTTGGGGCACTTATATGTCTCCTCTGAGAACATTTCGATTTGAGTTTTGTTGTAGCCTACTGCGCATAGGAAGTTCAAGTAATCATTGAGGGATAAGTCGTAAACTAGGCCAGGATCCATAGCACTGTTTGGTTTAACATGCCCTGCACCATAGCTAAATGGTGTTGCCTTGGCGTAGGAAGCATTGAGCAGTGGTTCCCTGCTATTATCTCTAGTTATAGCTGTATGATATCGGAATTCAAAGGAAAAATAAGAATTTGAGAGTAATGTAGGGCAATTGAAAACGAAGAAAAGGGAATGAACAAGTAAACACATGGGTATTCTTTTTGTTTCCCATGTAACATGAGATGGAATCGGGACTCCTTACCGGTTGTCATGATTGCAGATTTAATAGCTGCAGGACTCCAGTGGGGATAGAGGGTTTTGAGAAGACCACAAATGCCGGAAATATGTGGACATGACATTGATGTGCCTGATACAGAGTTGAATAGAACTCGTCGTTCGTCAAACTTTTGGTTTGTTGGCCCTTGTGCTCCAGTGTAGGCTGCTATGACACTCACTCCCGGTGCAGTGATATCAGGCTGAATACACAACAATTGTTACCGAGTACTTTGAAATCGAAACAAAAACACAAGTCTATTTGATGGATAAAAGTTGTAATGCCAGTAAAACCTTAAGGAGTTCAGGAGTAATGGTATTTGGTCCTTTTGATGAAAATGCTGCCATGAATGGAGCTGGCTTTATTCCAAGTTGCGTTGTTGCACGCTTTATGTAAGCCTTGGGAGACCTGTCAAAATATGTAGTAACATATGCAGTTAAGTTGTGAAGATATCTATATATGGTGATGCATTTCCATGTTTCTGGTGAACATAATATTGTTATTGGCAATTTGGCATGTCATCTTACTTAGTTGTACTGATGTAAGCGAAGACAAGGTTTCCATCGGTGAAATTGATATGAGAAGCAGGAAGGACATGAGGATCAGAAATAATTTCATTCCCTGTGAGCTGATTGTTTGCAAGAATCATTCCCACAGCCCCAGCCAGTAAGGCTTGCTCTCCCTTGTCTACCCTTGCATTGTCCCCTCGAAGGCAAGCTACGATCTTTCCCTTCACCTTTTGAGGATCAAGCGTGCCACCCTTGCATAAAAGACTGCAGCATCACATAAAAGGGCTTGAATGAGTTCAAACCAAAGGCTAACCACCGACGCAATCTAAAATGAAAAGAACTTGTTTTCATCCTTACGCTTCTTGAGCTGATGCATTAGCTAATTTAGCATCTGCAGCGCTAATAAGCCAGTAGAATTTCTTGCTTCGCAATGCCATTGCTGATAAGCTTTGTCCCTTCAGAACCAAGTGGGAGAAAGTTACTATATATGGGTGGGCGAATACTTCTGTTTTGAGACATTCACTCAGGAGCTAATGTTCCTGGTGAAGGGTATAAAAAGGGACTATTACTAACCTTGAACTTCATCCAATTGCCAAGGGTGACATAACTTGGGAACTCCCTATCAAGTGTACTAGCACCCACGGTAATCTGCCACGGTGATATATTGGTTACAGTACCTTCAGCCGGGCCAGAATTCCCAGCAGAACAAACCACCACAATGCCATGCTTCACAGCATGGAAAGCGCCTATTGCAACACTGTCATTGAAGAATGTGGTAGGATTTCCACCCAAAGAAACCGACAGTACATCAACGCCGTCACCAATGGCTACATCAAATCCAGCAAGTATATCTGCGTCAAAGCACTCATTGCCTTTTATTGGAGGCCAGCACACCTTGTAAGCTGCAACTCTTGCTTTTGGCGATCCACCTTTTGCTGTTCCATTGCCAAAGCCAAACACGTTTGCACCAGTTACGAAATTTCCACCAGCTGTTGACAAGGTATGAGATCCATGGCCTTCGTTGTCACGTGGTGACTCGAAAGAGGAGTTGAGAGGGCCAGCAACTGAAGAATAGCCTTTGTTGAAGTATCTTGCCCCAATTAGCTTCCTTTAATGCAAAAATCAGTTACAAGATTATAAATGGGTAAGCTACTTTTTTAAGCCTCATTTACTTTTTCTTTTTTTCAAAAAAAAAAAAGCTAATACTGGACCAATTCCTCATCTGCTGCACAATAGTATGATCACCAGTTAGTTAGATAGTTGATGCCCAAGTTAATTCCAGTCTTTCTAAGTCTTTTCCTAGTACTATGGTATGGGGGTACACTCGCTCATATTACATTTTTTAGGCTTATTCCTGGAAAACTGAGTGAAGACTACTAATGAATAGACTAACGCAACAAAGAAGCCAGAGAGAAAAAGAATGATAAAACCTCTATACATATGACAAAAATCATGTTCTGGACTTGCGTCTTCTGTCATTACTAATACTATAATACAATCTGTTCAGTTAATCTAATGTCTTTTTATTGTCTAGTTCTTAGACTGCAACCAGTAAAATAAGTGCAATATGATATTGAGCATGAGTTGAATTTTATAATGAAAGATTTCATCATCCTGATAGGGATGGGAGCATGGGGCACCATTTTTCAAGCTGATGTTGGAGAAAAAGTTTGACCTGAGCAGCTTAATATTATTTATTATTTTAACTGGGTTTCCACCCAATAGGCAATAATGATTTGGGGAACGTTCAAATAAGCCAGACTCTATTAGCTAGTTAATCAAATTCTAGTCTAATTACAGCAATACATCTTGGAAAATGAGATCAGATGAAGCAGTAAAACTTAGGGGCCGTTTGGTAACGTTTTCGCAGGCATTTTCGCAGTTTGCACTCAGGAAAGGAAAACGAGAATAGTAAATATGATATTTCCGGGATTTGAGTATGCGTTTGGTAGAATAAAAGTAAAACAATTTTGGAAAATGAATATAGTAAAATGTGTTTGGTAAAAGTTTATTAAAAACATTTTCTCATTCACTTTTCTTCCCCACCCCCCCCCCCTCCCCCCCCCCCCTCCCCCCTCCCTCTCCCCTTCTCCCCCCCCCCCCCCACCCCCCCCCCCCCCCCCCCACCCCCCCGCCCTCCCCCCCCCCCCCCCCCGCCGCCCCCCCCACCCCCACCACCACCCCCCCCACCCCCCACTCCCCCCCCCCCCGCCGGACGGCCGCGCACCCTCCCCCTAGTCCACGCCGTCGTCGTCGAAGCCGATCGGAGCCACCTCTTTCTCGCCCCAGTCGACGCCGTCGGCGTCGAAGCCGATCAGACCGCATCCCCTTTTAGATCGGACAACATCGCCTTTGATTTGGTGAAAAATTGTAATTGATGCAGGTTGTTGGGCTATCTAGGTTCTTAGGAATTGTTTGGATGCTAGGATTGTTTGGAATTTTGTGATTGTTTTGATGCAGGTCACGATTTTTCTTCTAGGTTCGTCGTCGTCTGGGTTTCTTGTTTGGGTTCGTTGGGTTTGTCGTTTGGGTTCGTTGTTGTCTGGGTGGTCGTCTGGGTTCATCGTCTGGGTTTGTCGGCTGGGTTCGTCGTCTGGGTTCGATGTCGTCTGGGTCATCGTCTGGGTTTGTCGTTTGGGTTCATGGTCGTCTGGGTTTGTCGGCTGAGTTTGTCGTAGTCGTCAGCTAGGTTCTCCGGCGGGTCGTCGTCGTCTGGTTCCGAGTCGGTAGGCCGTCGTCGTCGTTTGGATTCGGAGTAGGCGAAACAGTACTTGTTTCCCCCTCCCTCAGAATCGGAACAAAACTCAATTTCCTTTTTCTTTTTTCACGAAAAAAACGGAAAAAAAAAAACTCCCCCCTTTCCCCCCACCCCCCCCCCCCTCCCCCCCCCCCCCCCCCCACACCCTTTTCTTGTGTAAAAAGGAGGAAAAAAAACGAGCGCCGGCCACAAAAACCAACCAAGACTTATACAGCTGGACAAGAGAAGATGTTCTCCACTTTTACTACATAGTTTTCATCTTGCTGATCTAACTCAGGTTTTTATCTTATTCCACTTAGATGCTGCTCTAGCTTTGTGTATTTTTCATTTTCCTCAGCTTTCTGAGAAGGTTGCAAATGAATCCTGCTTTACAGATACCATTTCCTCCACTACTAAAGCAGATGACCTTTGTTGGACCATCCAAGTTTGGATAGTAATGGTCCTGTCTTGCTTCAATTTCAAGACATTTCAGAAAGGATCAGATCTTACTTAACGGATACCATGATTCTGAATCATTTACGGGATTTATACAAGCCATAATTCAATCTAATCTAATTTAGAGAAAGAAAAAAAGTTATTACAACTTAGGTGCAAAGTGGCAGAATTCGATTATTAGTGGATACCTGTTGCAGTGAAATTGAGAATCTTTCTCATTTTGGCAGATCCCTTTCCACTTGGATGGAACTGGTCCATACCCTTCATCACTGAAGCTCTTGGATTCTGCCCATGCGCCTACAATCCAATCCCATTCATTCGACAGAAGTCAGGCTAAAGAAGGCTCACCAATGGAGCAATGGACATTGGATTTAAAATAATATTTATGTCATAGATTCATCACATCCAAGTAATTCAACCCCTCTAGTTTACTTGTTTTCGCCCACGCTGGGGGATTTGAGGTAAGAGGCTCAGGGAAAGCCAGCTAATGGAGAAGAATCTTTACGAGTAGCAACTGCTGCAGAGACAAATTAGTGGTGGTCCAAAGTCCAAGCCAAATAAAATACCATAAATTAGAGTCAAATAGGTAATAATACCCTTGATGGAAGGCCTTACAGTACAGCCTGACTTAGTAATATCAATCAACATTATGGCTAAGCTTCAAATGTATGGTTATCAAAATGAATCCAGTTTTGTGATATTATTGTGTTGAAAAGTACTCTTATTAAATAGAGAGATAATAAGTCAAAGATCCAGATCAAAATAATTAAGTACATGACATTGATCTGATTGATGCATTCTTAATTGTTTTAGTGCATGAACATGACTTGAAATTGAAGGAAACAAGTGTATATTAATAATTGAAATTTGAATAAACATGAAGAAAAACTGACCAGAGTCAAGGTTTCCTATGATTGTATCTTCACCATATCTGGCCTTCTTCCAGATTGAACTGGATGGTATTACACCATCTTGCTCAAGCCCCAAGAAATCCCATGATCTTGTTGTGTGCAATTTTCTTCCCTGGTTCAGAAAAACTGAGACTACCTTTGGATGCTCTGCAGTTTTTCAATGCGAGCATATGAACAAGTGCGTAAGACAGAAAAAAAAAACAGAGGAAAAAGATGATGAAAGATGCTCACTAGCTATCTCAGCCGCATCGGCTACTTCCAATGTAGCAGCAAATCCATTGATGTGCCTTGTGTATGAGTAAAAGATGGATTCTTTCGCAACTTCGTGGCTGCATTATACCGAAAAATTGAACATTTGATGTGAGAAAGATGGTGTATTTGTAAACTTTTAGTTGGAAATGTGTTTTAAGTACCTTCCCAAGAAGGACCCAAGAAACTCATAGTGGTTTTCTTTCACTTGGTTGAGTTCAAGTTCTGAAAAGTTTGGAGGATGTGAATGTGATCCCAAGTACACCACATAGGACTACAACAAGCATAGTAGAAGCAAGTTCATATTTTGAGAAAGATTAGCAAAGAAAGCTACTATTTTGACAATTTTTTAATGGAAGCGAAGAAGATTTGAATGCTTACCTTTTTTATGGCAAAGGTGGATTTGTGCAGTAGAAGAGAGGAGAGAAGAAAGGACAGAAGGTAAAGGGCAGTGCTTGAATTTTTCCCCATTGCTTGGACTATTGTCCCTTGTTTCCTGCCCTTTTGGAATACAGACTTGGGTTTATATGGTTTTTTTTTTTAAAGCTTCCAAGAGATGTAGTTGAAAGAAACTTCCTATGCAAATTGCAATGCCCAATGTGTATGCAAAGATTAAAATCTCGGTTTCGATGGAAATTTCGATAGCCAAAATTATGGAAATTTCGGTGAATTTCGATAAATTTCAGTAAATTTCGATAGTTTCGAACCTTCAAAATTTCTGAAATTTCGATGGAAATTTTGTTCCTTTGTGTGTATGTGATATTGTAACTAAAACTTATCGAACTCATTAGAGATCTACATTTTTTTGACATTAATGTGAGTTGAATCAAATAACCATCGAACTAACATTGTTTCGACTGCTAGTTGGTAACCCGGTAGTAGTATTAGTTAACTGCATCATGGTATCCATTGATTAAAAAGAATTTAACATGACAACAACAGACTATGAACCCTATGCATTACAAAGAAATTGGAACATTTCAAAAGGAAGGTGCTAGAGTGCACAAACAAAAAGGGTTGGTAGAATGGGGGAATCTAGATGTGAACCTTAAGTCAGTCCGCCAAGTTGCCAAGACAGCCCTATGAAATCAACGAATAGGAAACTGCCATGTGGAGACGATGATGGATGCTCTTTCATTAGCTAGTGCAATGCAGGCTGATGAAAATGCAAGATACTGAAAATGGAGGGGGACCTTGTTTGAGCAATCAGCTAAATATGGCATTATCACAGCTTTAATGAGTTTGGTTTTGTGCTGAAATTTGCCATCCAATGGTACGAGCCAAAGCCTTTTGTTGCAAGCATCCTGTTTGGGTAAATTGACGTGACCACCATTAACATTTTATCCGTTTTTTTCCGGGAAGGAACGTATGAAACTCAAGAACCTGGTTTTTCTTGGTTGGGTTGGGATTTTATGGATGAGGATGCACTGGAATTAAGAGGAAAAGGACAGAGAAAAAGCATAGTGAGTGGGCTGTTTCCCTACCTAGTTTCGGACTGGGCCTACTTGAAATTCGTTGGGCAACGACAGAGATCTACCCCCTTTTGGGCTTTCTTAGGAGTATGCATCACGACGATGAACCCGGTAAAGCCCACGTGAACGATTGATGTAATTATACGATGAAGTTCCATGATGGATACGATATGACCAAGAAAAATGTCCCCGAAGTTGTACATCCAATTGCCTTGATTTCTATCATCCCAAATAGTAGATCTAAATGGTACATACACTACTTCATGCTCCAAGTTTTTGAGAAATATATACCACATTATTGAATATATCTGATTGTATTCACGGTACTTGCCATTATACCAATTGAACAATTTTCAAAAAAATTTATGTGAATTTTCAACCCAGAGTACAATCTAAGCCCCCTTCTTGCGAATTTGGTCACGGTATATGCCACATGTAGCATTGTCGAGGTACCACATTAGCCAATGCCAATAAATTAAGTTTTGGGTTAACTAAGTACACTAATTATTCTATTTGATTAAAAAAAAAAGTACACTAATTATTCCAACCCAAAAAAAAAAAGAAAAAAAAAGAGTAGACTAATTAGAACATGTGCACAAACACCTCCCACCCTGTAAGTAGTACCCTTTGGTAACATATATATGCGGCCCCACAAACGGCTGCGGGAGAGTACGTTAAACCACCAAAAGGCAAGGCTGTGCTTTGTCGCATGCGGTGGCTTTGGCGGCGTCGAATACCGGTCAACAAGGCAGTTGGCTCCCTCCTATCACCAGCTGCCCACCAATTACCTGCGCTGGACCCTTTTAAAATCTGTGGTGAGGGCAAATAGCGTCGCCATATCCAACGACACTAACTGCCAACCTTGCACATTCTTGCTCCAAAGCTCCGAGCCGTCGATTTTGGCCTTATTCGACTTCAGCTGCTAATAACCATCATAAAGATTTGAACTTTTTGTTAATTTGGTTGAAGAGGGAGGAGAGAAATGTTAGAGGAAAAAAACTGTTTTGGCCGTCTGTTTAGAATGTGTAGTAGTGCTTTCTAAATCTCTGGTATCTGTACTTGGATTTTGTGTTGTCTTTGCCTACATCTATCACCTCCATCTTTTCTTATAAATCCCACTTCGATCTCTTAAAGTGGAGAAGCAAGCAACTTGAGAGACACAGACAAGGCTTAGCTAGACTGGGACGCATTTCCAGACACTTCCGCTCTTAAGTCTAGTGATCGTCTAACAAGGTATCAGAGCTTGCTCTTTCAAGGATTGAATTCTTGTTGATTTCGTTTCAAATGGTCCATTAACTGTTTGAGGCATTTCTAGGTCCTTTGTTCGCATTTGGTGTTTGAATATGTGGGCTGGGCTTCAATTACCAAGGACTTATTGTGCAGGCCAGTTTGTGAGATGGAAAGGATTGAGGAAATTCTACCACTAATCAAGTAGCATGATGTGCCTGGCTCCCTGGATGCCATCTAAGCAATTCGTCAATAGGAAGGTTGACTCTTCTTAATTGGCGTCAGGGGAGTCATGCATGTCTAGCAATGAGACTAACCATCTCATTGAGCTTCGTCGTGATACAAAGTTTGAAACACAAATTCGTGTAATTTCCCTGAACCTGTATTTTGAAGTTTTAAGGATTGAAAACGTCAAATGTTTGATTTGTCAGTGATTTCTTGCAGGGTGAAGAAGTACATAGAAGTTTCCTTCTTTGTTTGGGTGACCCACTAAAATCCTCGGTTTTGCTTTTCTTGTCTATGTCAAAAGTAAGCCAAAGAGTTGATGGTTAAATCATTGTTCAAGTTGTCACTAGTGATTTGTCACCATCTTTAGTTTGTAGTTTAACCAGTTCCGGTAAACGGGTACATGTGCAAATAGACCACCATGCCCTGTTTTTATGTCCTCTTAAAGTAGAACCTACTGACCCCAATTCATAACACATACACTGTGCAAAATGAACAGTACAGTCAAACAAATTGGAGGCCCAAATACAAGATCACAAAGTAGCAGAGCAAACCGCAGAAATTGATGAATGCCACTTAAGAAAAATTGCAGATTGTAAAAAAGCCAAACCCTCTATAGACTTTTATATACTCATAGTCATAGCAGAAAATTAACTAGTGAAAGGTTCACACACAGTAAACCTTCAACCGCAATCAAAACATATGATCTAGTACTCTAATCTTGTCTCTTGGCTAGTCTTGCCAACCGAAATCGCCTCTTTTATGTACTCAGTCACATGATAGTGCAAATTCTGCAGGGCTCTTCATATTGGGGATAGCCAGTCCAGATCATTTGAGGATGCCTCATTTGAGAATGCTCCATAAAGTAGTGTAACTCTGCCTCCTTCTTCTTCTTCTCTTCTTCTTCTTTCTTCTTCTTCTCTTCTTCTTCTTTCTTCTTATCGTCAATAGGGGTAACGCTCTCCACCTGAGCGAACTTCAAGCTTTTTCGGAGTTGAGTTGTGAGCAGAACAACATCAATTCCATCCCCTGTCACCTCTATTTGGTCCTTGTCCTGCTGGTAACTTGCCGAATTCACCCCTGCAAAATGGGGATTAAATCATTAATATCCACTATGTAATCAGTAATTTAGTGCTAGATTATGTTTTGATAAGAAATCTTGTAAAGTTTGCCAGTTTACCACAAATCCCAACTGCAGTCTTCATAGCTTTGGCTCTGGTCTTTTCATCATGGATAGACAATTTGATCACCACTTTTTGCTGCAAAACAAAACAAACCAAAAACAACTTTCAATTGGCTTGAAACCGAAATTTTGAATCGAAGTTACTAATATCCTCTGTTTTCCCACAATGCATTTTCTAGCAAGAACCTCATATAAATCTCATACATACCTTCATCATGGTGATGAAAATTGGTTGGTGCTGGTGCTGATGAGAAAAAGGTCTCTGGCTTTTGGGAGATTGTATGATGTTGGGGAGGGAGAAAGGGAGGAAAGTGTCCTATTATATGTTGTTGAAATGTGAAGAGTGTGAAGAGGGATTTTAGTATTTATAGGGCTTTTGGAGACTTGGTCACTTGGAGATAACTGAGAACGTCTTAGGTAACTTCCAATTGGTCACATCTGAAATTGACTTTATGTTATCACATGATGCTTTCTTAACGTTTAACTTGACCTATGTAATTCCACCACCATCTGTCAGTTGTGAGCTTAGGGGCTAGGCGTATTTATAGAGCTGCCATGAAGTATCGAACCCAAGGCAACAAATACATGCTTACTCTACCACTGGACAAAGCTAGCAAAGCAATTTTATAACGCCAGAAAATATATATATATATAATATATATTTACAGTGAGTTGTTTCTTTTGAGCCCTTAAAATTCGGGGTCTTATACAGTGGCACCGCCTGCACTCCCTCAGCGTTGATCCTGGTTGGGTCCTAGCTATGTATATAGGAGTTTGGTTTCCTCATGTTTTCTTCATTTAAATCAATATGAATTCTACGTTTACCCAAAAAAAAAAAATTTTAATTTGACTATTTTTTTAATTTCATACAACTTAATGACTAGGCTTAGATGTACAAATGTAAGTTACATTTTGTATTCCTTTATTTTGTAAAGTTTTTTATGTTTCACTTTAGCATGTCTAAAACATCTAATAGCATTAATTTAAAACATCTAATAGCATGAGTTCAAAAAGGTGATAATAGTGCACCTTTTGATAAAGTTATTGCCAATTCTCAATAACCATTCTGTTTTAACTTCACATTCAATGTATTTTTGTCGTACAATTGCTGTGGCCCTGTGGGCCTTTTAGAATTGAAATGATGTTGAAGGTGTTTTGGATTATAGTGAGAAGTCCGTCACCCAATGAAATACTTGACTTTGTACATATGTGATCGACTAATCCATGTGAAAACAATTTATGAATTGCCAGCAACCATAGCATTCAATGCTGCTTATCTAATTCCATCTATTACAGGAAAATTACTGTTACATATCGCTTTTTCACCCGCTTGCCTTGCTCATCAAGTAAAAGCACTGCACATAACTCTTCACTTTGTATCCTCATCAATAATACCAATGCATTACATCAGTCAATCCTGTTATGATCGATTTCTGACTGTTGATGAAGATATAATTCATATAAAGATCAACTGTTAGAAATAATGGGCCTAAGATATCGAAATCATATGATAGGCAACGGTTAGCAATACATTGAAATTTGATAGGGTGGTGTGGTACAGAAGGAACAAGCAAAATGCACTAAATGGTTTTAGTTTTTGTTGAAAAATACAAAGTCAAAGTGGGAAGAAAATTCCGAATCAACACAACATTTCGTTGTCATCACTCATGTTTTGTCGAAGAAGACTCTGTCATAGCTATGTATGTGTTCTAGGTACGTACGCAGTACCTCTAAAAGTCTTTCTCATTCATACAATAGATATAGGAAAGGAAACAAAGACCTACCAATTGTTAAACTTATGACTTTGTACACTTCTGTTCGTAGGATCTACCAAATCTACGGGAACTCAACTCAAAAACGCTATTTTAGACTTTGGTGACCCATTGGTTTCATTTTCTTTGTCATAATATTGTAGATTGAAGCAATGCTTTGTACCGTGTTTTTTGATCACATAATCCGCTAATTGATATTGAGGTTGTTATCATTATAGAAGAGTTGTTGTTTCCAAAGCAGATTAGTTGTATCTAACTGTGACTAAACAAGTAAGCGAACAATTCCTTTGATAAACACCAAAAAACGTCAATAACAATCAAAGGAAAATGTTATTAGTATTCTGAAAAAAGTGATTGTGCAAAAATAAAATGACTTGTATGATGATTCTTTTCGGAATCCCAATAACAATCACTCTAAGAAACCCTTACGATCTTGATTAAGAATGTTATCCGATGTTTGCTAGGAAAAGAGATGCTTCGATTTGATTTGGTCCATACGTATGAGATTTCTGTGGATTGTGAATTAATAAAGAATATTCGGTCGTTAATGATGTTGAAAGTTGACTCGTGGTCAAAATGGTAACAATGGCCTTACAATTAAGAATGTTCAAGACAAATTCCCCAATACAATACAAGCATTCATTCTGTACATGTCACTTTTTAATACACATGGATGCCCCTATAAGAGCATCTCCAATAATGCTAGCCATTTTTTTAGCTATTTTAACATGAAAAATGACTTCAAAGTTATTTTAGCTAGCCACTATAACACTCTAACTCCAACAATACTAGCTATTGTTAAAATATTTTATTATTTATTTCATTCCTTTTAAATATTATATCACCTCACTCACCTTTTTTCTTCCAACTTTATTTATTCCCCCCACAAAAATACTATTATTTTATTATAACTTTTGGTTTAGCTTTTTACTTCTGCTAGCCAAATTTAGGTAGGTACTGTAGCAAATAGGGAAATAGCTAGCATGATAGCTAGTCTGTTGGATGAACAAATTCATGCCTTTTGGGTTAAAATAGCTAAAAAGCTCCATATAGCTAGCTTGTTGGAGATGCTCTAACAATGTTGATGCAACGGTGTTAACTAGGGGTGGGATCAGGATTCTTCCTGATCCTGATTACGAAATCCCGATCCCGATTAGAGGCTAAAAATAATTCTGAATCTCATCCCGATAAAGTCGGGATTCCGACAATAAATTCCGGACATTGTCGGGATCCCGATATCAACTATCGAGAAATCCCGACAATGAAATCTTAAGTATAATATAAAAATATAATTTTTTTTGTTGTGTGCATAAATTGTTAATGTGAACCAACAAGTAAATTAGAATATCAATTTTGTAAGCTATCTCTAAACAAATTGACCAAATACATGATGAAAATGAAGCATATTAAGGTAGCAACAACTTGAACTTAATCATTATAAATCCAAACATAGACTTACAACAACTTATAAATCCAAACTTAAGAATAAAACATACACACCCAAACTTTAAAGATAAAAAAATTATGCACCACTCATGTATAAAAACACATTTAGCATCTATCTCACCCTCAAGACATAGGAGAAAAAAAATTTTAAATTTAAAAATATAAAATATATATCTAGTCAGGATGTCGGGATCCCGACATTTTTCATAAATATATCCCGATCGCGACCCAACTTAGTCGGGATCAGGATAATCGGGATCGGGATTGTCAGAATCAGAACCGGGACGCGGAATTCGAGAAATTTTTTCCACCCTAATGTTAACAGCAGTGACCGGGCTTCTATTTTGCTCAATGGATAAATTGCACAGTTAATTAAACTCATCTTTATCTGAGTTTCATTCTTATAAATTAGAATAAATTCGAAGTTTCAGTCCATATTTAGAAGATAGACAATGCGTTTAGTTTAGGGTCCAGGGCTAGATCTGAACTTATTATTGTTTAGTCAAACGAGGCGAATTAATAATCAAGTTCTAATTATTTTTCTACAGTGAGGTTGTTTTT
This sequence comes from Spiraea crenata, assembly GCA_033992175.1. Classification (NCBI taxonomy): domain Eukaryota; kingdom Viridiplantae; phylum Streptophyta; class Magnoliopsida; order Rosales; family Rosaceae; genus Spiraea; species Spiraea crenata. The sequence goes on from JAVBHV010000019.1 coordinate 2,109,646, forward strand.
GTGCGGTTTCTTGGAGAAGGATGTGATATCATCTGTCAGGTATCAAATGTGACATAACAGTTGTTTTAGATTTACATTTGCACTTGTGACTCTGACGGAGTCGGAAACATGATTCAATTGGCATTTCCGTTTTCTATTCACAAGATTTCTCAAATTACGTGCCATAGCATGACAAAATTCATATTGATCGATCATTACATATAAATTGTTCATAGAAGTTAGAATCCTTTCAATTAAATCATTTCAATTAAAATAAAAGTTGTCATGCTTGAACTCGAGATAATGTTGTTTTTCTATAGTATCGGTTTCAATGATTTGCAGTGTGGATTATTTTTGTTTTTTTATATAGTACATTGAATATAGAGCTTTGTTTGGACTTACTTTTCTCTTATGGTTAGGTCTTAAGAAGGTCGATTAGATTTCTATTTTTTTTCTTGATGGATTTGCTGTAGAGAAAAAGGTCGATTGTGGACTAGGTAATATGTTCATGTCTACTTATTCTCTAAATGTTTTTATTTAATTTAGATGTACTAGACATTCTTTCCCTCATTCAATGTGAGATTTTTTAAGAGGCTTCCGGATATTGTTGTCTAATTAATTGTATCTTTTTTTTTTTTATCAAACCCATTTATTTAAATAAATTTGAGTGCCAAAAAAAAAAAACTACCCACTGGTATCGAAATTTAATCCTTAGTTGGTGTAGAGAAACAAGTTTTTTTAATGTAATTATTGAATAAAAAAGTTTGACAAACAGTCAAACAAAAGGAGTACAAAGAAAACAACTATAACACAACATCTTGGGACCTCATTAAAAACCTCGCAGTGTACGAGAGAAAGAGTACCAGGTACACCTAGATTCAATAAAAACATTCAATGAAAGTATACTTGAATATATTACTTAATCTAAAACCTGGTACCTTTCCCTACGGCAAAGCCATCGAGAAAAGACGACGAGAATTTAGTCGACCTCCTTACGGCCTAACCATCAGAGGAAATTAGACCTAGATCAAGATCAAAATTCAATCCACAAAAATGCAAACCAACCTAAAAAAAACACTGCAAGCCTGACGAAAACTCCAAACTCAATCAAAACAGTAATTGGGGAAACCCATCAAATCACGAACAACAAAAGAAAGAGCAAAAGGTGGAGTAGAGTCCCACCAAGTGAAGCCTGAAGAAGAAGTCCCAAAATTAGCCAAAGCATCGGCAACTTGATTACTCTCGCAAAAACTATGAGAAGAATGAAACTGCATTTGCGAGATACAAAACAGACAATTTATACACTTCACCTGAAATTGCCATGGCACAAGATGAGGAGAGTGGATAAAATCAAGAACCAGAGAGGAGTCAACCTCTAACCAAATATGCTTCCAATCCCTAACCCAAGCCAACTCAATAGCTTGAATAACTGTTACGACCTCAGCTGCCACTAAACTTGGAATATCCAAATTGGATGAAAAAGCGCCAAGAACCAATCCCTTATAGTCACGAAAGACACCTCCAAACACACATTTGCTAGTGGAACTCTTCCAGGCACCATCAGTATTAACCTTAATGAAACCAAAAGGAGGGGGATGCCAATGTACCTCAATAATTCTAGGAGGCTTGTGGGGATGACAACGAACATCAAAATGCTTCAAAATACAAAGCTCCTCCACAGTATTGAACATACAACCAGAGGCAAGGCGACTAGAATCACGAATATGGCTCATAATCAAGTCACAAACTTGGTTTACATGAATCACAATTCCATGAAAGCGAGTTTTGTTTCGAGAATGCCATATAAACCACAATGTGGTACAAAAACAAGAAACCCAAAGATCACAATCAACATTAGGGAGGGGCATATGAAGATCAAAGAAATTCCACATACGAGCCCAAATGGAAGAAGCAAATGAGCAAAACAAAAACATATGGTCTAGGCTCTCCTCATTGTGATGACAAAGGCAACAGAAGGAAGCAAGTGGTATGCCCCTACATTGCAAAAAAGACTCACATAAAATTCGACCCCTCAAAACCTTCCAAGCCAATTAAGACATACGGGGGATGATGAACTTAGACCAAATCAGTTTACACCAGTCCCAAATCGGGTAATGCACCCTTAAGAAATTATAAGCCTCTTTAGCAGTGAGAACTCCAGAAGAAGAGGGTGACCAAATTAATTGATCTTCATGAGCATGATCAAGAGACAGAGGGTATTAGCAATGAAGTCACATATAGCCAGAAAATGGAGGTGAAGAAGATTAGGAAAATCCCATGCATTATCTGCGAGAAAATCGGCTACATGCCCACTCAGCTGCTCACTAAGAACATTATTTAGGCCAAAAAAGTTCATCAGTGGTTGCCCCAAAAAGTTATACTCTCCAAATGGAAATACCATTCCCATTACCAATAAGCCAACGCCCATTTGTAACAATGGGACCCCAAAATCGCTTGATTCCCTGCCAAATCGAAGAACAAGCATAATAAGAAGTACATAAGTTACCATTACGCAAAAAGCGACTATGTAAAAAAGAACAACCAACTGAAGTTGATGAATAAACCTCCCAACCTTTTTTAAGAATAAAAGAACGATTGAGAAAAACAAGCCTTTTTAAACCAAGGCCTCCCTCCTCCATACGAGTACAACAATCCTTCCAAGCTACAAGGGGCACCCCTCTTTTATCTGTGGAACCTGACCAAAGAAAGTTACGACACCAAGTCTCTATTCTGCGAAGCAAATCTACAGGCCACTCATAAACTTGAAAGCTGTGAATAAGCATGCTAGAAATAACTGTTTTAATTAGCTGCAATCTCCCAGACATAGACAACAAAGAACCAATCCAGCTCGAGAATCTCATACGAACCTTGTCAGCAATAGGCTAAACATAAGAAGAACGAGGTCGACCTTTTAACATTAGAACACCCAAATAAGAAAATGGAGCTGATCCCAAAGATATACCCAGGCAAGAAACAACTACAGTACTGCGAGGCATGATATGTTTGTGACTTAGCCTTATTAATAATCTGTCTTGAGTTAATATCATATTCATCAAGAAAATTCAGCACAGGAGCCAAAGATCGCTTATCCCCATGACAAAAATAATAACATCATCAGCAAAAAACACATGTGAGGGCGCAGTAGTCTTGCGTGGAGATGAAACAAGTTGCATCCTTCCCTAGTAAACCAAATCAGTAATACCTCTACTCAAAACATCCTCTGGCAAGCAAAAAAGAAGAGGAGATAAAGGATCACCTTGACGAACCCCTCTACCACAAGGAAAATAACCAATTGTGTTGTCATTAACCAAGAGAGAAAGCTGAGCAGAAGCCAGAATAGATTTTACCCAACCAACAAATAGAGGAGAAAATCCGAAAGCCTCCAGAACTCGAAGCAAAAAATCCCAAGAAAGAGTGTCAAATGCCTTAGTAATATCCACCTTGATAGCAAGATTGCCACCACGACTTTTAGAGTCCAACAAATTGAAACTCTCTGAAGTTAACAAAATACAATCTTAAATAACACGGCTAGAAACAAACCCATACTACTGAGGAGAGATAATACGAGCCGCAATGCTAGCAAGCCTCATGGAGAGAATCTTGGGAATTATTTTGAAAGCAAAATCTGCCAAAGCAATAGGTCTAAACTTAGCAATAGAATCTGCATTTTCAACTTTAGGAATAAGTATGATCAAACTAGAGTTAAAAGTTGCAGGTAAAGAACCAAACCGGAAAAAATGCTGCATACCGAGAACCACGACATCTTCTACAATTCTCCAATAAGATAGAAAGAATTTCCCGCTGAAACCATCAGGTCCTGGAGCGCTATCTGGATCCATGGACTTAACCGCCAATAATACCTCCACTGCATAAGGAATGCCTGTAAGAGAAACATTTTCCTCCTCGGTGACAAGAGAAGGAATAACCCGATCAACTAAACCAGTATCTTGACAATCAGACTGAGTTGCAAAAAGAGTTTGATAATAATCAAGAATATGGTTTTCAATAGAAGAATGGTTATCATAAACCCGTCTACCATCCTTAAGCATGGGAATTGTTGCACGGCCCTTTCTTGCTCGACACATGGCATGAAAAAAAGAAGTATTACGATCCCCCTCTTGTAACCACTTAATTCTGGACTTCTCTTTCCAATGAATTTCCTAATGCCTTAAAGAATCAAAAACTGCATCCTGCAACTCCTTTTCTTTTATAAAATCCTGGTCACATCCACCAGTGAGAGAAATATGATTCTGGAAGCACTCCAAATTCGTTAGCTGGCTATTAAGCTTTTTGTTGGTCTCAAAATCTGTCGATAGGATTTCGGACTCTTTTTTTCGTCCTTTTTGTTTGTGTGCGCGGGCGTGCCACCTCGCCGACGAGGAAAAGATAGTTGTAGGTATGTATGTGGTTGCGCTGATCTGACTTCTTTCAAAACGATTGTGGACCGAGGAAGGAACGCATCTGGTCGAGGGTTCACCGTGCCTTGGCTGCAAGGACTTAAGACAGCGTTATTCGTAAAAGGTGGATTTAGTACAATGATGGTGAATGTGAATTCGGTGATCTAGAATCTCCTCAAACTTTGACAAAACTGTTCGCAAAGTTTGAATCGACTGAAACTAGAAACTTAACTAAAATTAAAGGTTCGCAAAATTAAAGAGATGGGGATAGACGTAAAGGGATAGAAGTGCATAAAATAAAGGAGCAAAGGGATAGAGATTGCGTAAAAATAAAGTAGCAATAATAAAAGTGCGAGGAACTAAAGAGCAAGAAGATAAAAGCGATAATTAAAGTGCGAAGAAATAAAGAACATGAACTTGAAATTGCAATATATGAAAAGGAATTGAAAAACAGATATGCGAATTGAATCGCCTAAGAGGAACTAAACTACATGACTAGAAATTGAAAAGATAAAAGCACGCTAGGTGCGAGTAAAGAGTAAATGAGTTGATTGTGTTGGTGTTGGCTCCTTTGACAAATGACCTAGATGGTCTTATTTATAGTAGTTCTAAGGAATGCATTCATGTTCTTCTTTGGTCTTGATTTCATACGATCGCATCTTCACGCATCCTGTAATTCCTCCAATCTTGATTTCATGCGTTACACCTTTGTAACTCTCGACATCCGTTGATTGAAGGTTTGAAAATCGTTTCCTTCTTGGGCGAGGAGACTTCCCAGCATTGCTTGATTCGTCAATTAATTTGATTGATTACGCCGAGAGTTGACTTTGGAGGTCTAGATGGTCATGCTCACATTGGTTTGGTTTTGACGGGCTGATTTGGTGCCGTGGAGATGGTCTTGCTGAATCGCCTTTTGGGCTTTCGGTCGGCATAACTAATCCTTAGTTCGCGCGGTCATGTATTCCTATTCTGACCAGGATTTCAAGGACGCGTGGTCATGCTTAGTTCGCGCGGTCGCATATGGTTCGCGCGGTCATGTAATCCTATACCGACCAGGATTTGAAGTTCGCGCGGTCATGTATTCCTATACCGACCAGGATTTGAAGTTCGCGCGGTCATACATAGTTCGCGCGGTCATGTATTCCTATGCCGACCAGGATTTGAAGTTCGCGCGGTCATGTATTTCTATTCTAACCAGGATTCGAAGTTCGCGCGATCATGCATAGTTCGCGCGATCATGCATAGTTCGCGCGGTCATGTATTCCTATACCGTCCAGGATTTCAAGGACGCGCGGTCATGCATAGTTCGCGCGGTCATGTATTCCTATACCGACCAGGATTCAAGGACGCGCGGCTGTATTGCAAGTATGTTCACGGCTTGGTAAGCCGTGATGGCATACTTGTTTACCAAGTAGGATTGCAAAATTGGGTCCAAACAGTGAATGTCACCAAAAACCTCCCAATTCCAATTTCGAAGAACCTTATGCAAAACTCGTAGTCTATGTTGTAAGGACAACAAAGGACAATGAATAGAGGGAGTGCCCTCCCATGCACTCTGAACCAAATCGAGGAAATCAGCATGTTGAAGCCACATTTTCTGAAATCGAAAATTACTATGCCCGTGATTAAGAATATTTGAAAAAGACATGCGAATTGGCTTATGATCCGATTGTAGCCTTGGCAAAGTACGACACCCAAATTGTCCCCATGCATCTTTCAATCCAAATTAACAAGATAATGATCAAGACAGAGCTCTAAATTACCACTCATAGCACGATGACTAACCCAAGTAAATTTAGAGCCCATTGTATCAAGATGAAATAAACCACAACCATCTGACATAGCTTGGAACTCTTCACAAGAACGACGAGCCAAAGGAGCACCACCTTTCTTTTCATGAGCCCCTAAAACTGCATTAAAATCCCCACAAACTAACCAAGGGTATATGTACTTTAGACTAGGCTTTGTAAAGTTGTTGTGTTTCAGTTTAGCATGTACAAAAACATCGAATTATGAGCTCAAGAAGGTACATGGAGCCTGCATAACTTGGATAGTGCACCTATTGAAAATGTTGTTGCCCATAACAATTCTTTTTTCACGTCCACATTCAACTATTTTTGTTGTATAATTGCTGTGGGCCTTTTAGAATTAAAATGGCATTCAAGGTGTTTTGAATAATTCTGAAGAATTCGACCACCCTATGGAAGACTTGACTTGTACATATATGCATGACTTGCTCGACCAATCCTTACTAATTGTCATATGGAAAATTGATATACAAAAACAAATTTGGAAAAATGCACTAAATGGTTTTGGTTTTAAGGTAAACACACAAAATCAAAATGGGAAGAAATTTCCTAATCACGACATATAGTTTGTCATCACTCGAGTTTTGTGGAAGAAGACTCGGTCTTAGCTACGTGTTCCAAGTAGTATCAAGTCTTTCTGATTTATGATATGGCTGGGAAACAAAAACTTACCAATTGTGGTTAGACTTCTGACTTATATAGTGGACCGATACAATTCAAATGAAAATGAACCCAAACCAACTCAATACCACTATTGTAGACCTCGATGACCCATTGGTTTCATTTCCGTTATGACAATGTAATGGAAGGAATCTTTTGTACCGTATTTTTTAATCACATCAACAGTTACATTTCTCTCGATAAAAAGAATTTCTTAGAGTGTATTTTGGTGCATGTATGAGATTTTTGTGGATTCTGAGTTAGCAAACAAAATTGTTTGGTCGTTGATGATGTAGAAGGTCAATTGACTGGTGGTGACCCATCACGACCGTATTAACAAATGACCTTGCAATCGAGATCTTTCCACACATATTCACCTATAACATTCAACATCCATGTACATGTACAACGTTTGATGATGGGGTGGTGTAAGCATCGGGTTTTATTAACTATGTGTCCCTCAACTATTCGATTAATGTATTTGCAATTACTGCGTTTGTGAGTATTGGGCCCAAGCCGAATGTGAACCCGTTGTCTGCTGACTTCATCAATCATGTCGTTTAGTTTGTGGTGTTCTTGGCTTTGCTCAAGTAAACGTGGAAAATGAACTGTTTCTCATATTAACGTCATGGACACATTTGATGGACACATTTGCCTTAACGTGACGCTATGGGCTAATTGTTGGACCACTGTGGTCTTATGATGACTTTTCTATCATTTGCTTCAGTTGAAATCGTTTAACGTTTTCGAGAAGGATAATTAACTCCGCAAATGTGATTACTAACGCATATATATTCTTCATAGAAAATTAGGACCACTTTTCAACTAAAGTGAAAGTTGATTCAACGGGATGGATCACCTGATGGAAATGGAAACTTAAGAAGGTCAGGCGAAAAAAGAATTTGGAAAGAATTAACAACGGTTCGAAATTATGGGTCCAAAGTGTCAAACATGATGTTTACGCTGTTCAAGGCGGCGACAAAATACCAAAAGCCAACCTTTTTGAAGTCTTTCTTTAATTATGTAATCTTTTCATTTGAATATGCAAGATCGTCTTCATTTCCGTGCAATTACATGCCTGGACCTGCTTTTTGGACTCGAAAATTATAAACTACATTTTATAAAATGACACTACAGTATGAATACCCACCTATCCTAATTGTGGATGTCGACGTCATGACTTCACGAGTCAAGAGTAAAGTCGAAATCAGATGATGTCACTAAGCCAGCCAATATAGAATGACAACACGGACTTAGAAAATCAAAATATACGAATGAAAGAGATACGTTCCAATATATAAAGTATTAATTATGGCTACTAATCCCGAAGACATACGAGCGCTGTACGCTCGAATTTGGCCCGAGATTCGCCTTGGTATCTTGGTAACGGTGGCCGAAGACATCACTGCGACCGCCACTAAGGTTGAAATCAAGCCGGGAACTTGGAGGTATTCATTCCAATACTATAAATATTTTTAGGTCTTCTAAGGTAGGGTAATAAAATTGCTTTCCAAACTCATTTTTAGACATCACTCTCTTATATTTGATCGGAAAAAAATTATATCCAAAACCATGAGTGCCATTTTTGATGTCTATATATGAACATCGTGAGAGTGATACTTATAAAATGGGATCCACTATAGAGAAACTGTTATGGACATTAAATTCAGCCACTTGAATTTCATTTATAAATACCAAACTCATCTAAACAATCATGAAAGGTGTTTATGCATGAACTATTTTGCTAGTTGCTCCGCAATACATTAATAATTTGCAGTATTAAAAGATCTTTATGTTGGTCAAAAAGAATTGGTGCCAAGTAAAATGAGGTCGACTTAGTAAGCAAGTAATTAGGAGGTGGACTCTTGTTTCTCTAATTCGGTTTCGATTCCGCATTGGACTCACATAATCATCGAGTGATCACTCGATTATAGAATAATTAGTTAGCTAATAGCATTTACATCTAACAACCCGAGTTTACTCGATTATCCACCGTTAGCATAGTGGCGATGAGAATGGTTCGGATATACGGTAGCTAGGTTGAAGAATTTTTCCTTTTTCTAAAGGCTATTGGTTCAGGATTCAAAACTCTCGGTGTTGGGCATCTACATAAGTTGCATAAGAAATAAAGTAGTTGATAAGCCCATGCCAAATTGGGTGAACCAAGTAAATAGTCGAGTTCAAATAAAAAGGAGTTCGTTTGTCCTTGTAATATTATATATAAACCCTGGCTAGAGTCTAGAGTACTATTCTCTCAACTCCCTCAAAATCAATAAGCTTAAGCCTTAAACTAATTATCTATGGCTGCTAATCCCGATGTTGATAACGATTGTAAACTCTGTCTCCAAACCAAACTAGGAAAAATCGCCCTCGCCTGCTTGCTGATCTTTATCTTCGTGCTGATCATCCGCATAGAAAGCGACAGCGCCACGGAGTCCGAGATCAATCCAATAAGCGCTGCTTTCCGACTCGACTCAGCCACCGTGTCCCAACTCAACGTGACCGGTCCGGAGTTAACCGCCACGTGGCACGTGAAGGTCGTGGCGGTCAATCCTAACCACATGCTCGGCATCTCCTTCGACCATTTCCAAGCCGCAATGGTATTCGAAGGAAAGAACCGCACCGTCACGCTCGCAACGAAGTCGCTGCCTCCTCCTCGACAAATGTTGTACCAGAATACCGAGGCGACTCAGAGTTTCCGGTTGGAAGCGGCGTCGGCCTACGTGGGCGATGATGTGGCCAAGGAGATCTCCGATGGAAGGGCTAACAGATCGGTGACGTTCTTGCTCAATTTGTGTGGAGAGTTTAAGTATTCGACATATTGTAAAAGTTCGTTTCCCTTCAACTTTGATTGTAATGGGGTCGAGTTTCGATTTTCGCCGCCCGGTAATTGGACCGGGACATTCACGACGACGACGAATAAGTCTACGCTGTTATGCACCGACAGTAGATCCCATCATGCCCCAATTTGGTGTTTATCTGGTACCGGTTGCTAATTTTATTGTAGTTGCAGTTTCTTGTATTATTCAGCTCATAATGTGGCTGAATTTCATTTCTTCAAAATATTTTATTTTGTCACGACTGTTAGAGAGAGTCGGGTAGATTCCACATTGGACTCACATAAGCATTCATTGATCACTATATTATTGAACAGTTAGTTAAAATCATTAATCATGATTCATACTACATCTGGCGTCCCGAGTTCACGAATGCCACTAAGTTTTTTTGTTGTTTTTTTTTTGGCCAGAAGAGAGACTAAGCTTCACTTATTCCTTCTTTGAAAGATGCAAATTTTATTAGGTATCTAGCCCAATAGAAACACAAACGTCCTCTGTCAAGGGATAAAAAACCAAAATGAAGGATCATTCTCCCAACAACCAATTTATGAATGTCTCGTGGCAAAGGAAGGAATTAGCTACATGTTGACAAGCCCTCGGTGTGTAACACAGAAGATCAACTTAAAACTAGCCGACGCATATCAAACACTAAACAATCAACATTAGGATTACTCGAGCAAGTAGTCACAATGATAACCTAGCTAGTATCACTCTTGCTCAGCTCTTTTTCTGCTTTCTTCTCAATTGCTCCTCATATTTCCCACAGTAATTAAGATGTCTTTTAAATTGAAAATTCTGATAAAGGATCTATTTTTATTCCGATCACAATACAATGTGATTCCCGCCTAACTTAGCTTCCAAAGTTTGGACGACGTTATGAATGATGAGTTAATTGTACGTTCAAGTAAAGTTGGAACATGCCAATTAGCCATTATAGAAGACAAGGATTTAGAAATTAATATATAAGAATGAAACAGGAATGGTTAACCGAATCATCTCTGGTTTGGGAGTGATCACGAGAGAGCCAAACTCGCTTGTTACAAACGTTTAAGCTAAATGTCAACCCAAATATGAAATATCAGTAAAGTTCTAATTTGATTTTGAGTTCAAACATTATTAGGAGGATCATTTAATTCTTTTTCTAGTTTGATTTTTGCATCCCGAAACTCCAATGCTTGGTAAAGATCAAAGACACCGAAGCTATATATATTAATCTATATCAGATCATGATTCTTAATCAATAAAGACTATGAATTATGGCTGCTAATCCCGAAGAAAATAAAGTGCATGATGTCTGCCAGTGTGCTCGGACATCTGGTGGGGGGTCATCCTCTCGGCCTGTGTCATAGCCTTTACCATAAACCTGGTGCATTTGCGGTGTTTCACATATTCACTGGAATTCCGTATTGGATTCAAATAAAGTCCTAATCTTCGTTTTTAGAACAGTTAATTAAAAACATTTATTTTACACATGTGACACCCAGTTCCATGCCATGATCGTCAAGGAAGGCAAACTGAATACTGTTATGAAGTTTACATTTGGAGCAAATTAAACAAAGGGGCAATGACTCCTAAGGACAAACCCCTAACATTATAAATTTTGTTTGTATGTGGAAAAAGTTGTCTAGTTCATGTCAAATTGGGTGCACTTAGTAAGTAAATTAATTTGATTATGAGTCCAAATAGAAATAGGAATAGTACTCTTTTTGTAGCATGATCAGGTCATTGTGCACTTTATCCATGTATGAAAATAGAGGACATTTCTCTATATATAGCTTCAACCTCAACTGGGCCGAGATCGAGTCCGGGTTTTTCCCGCCTGGTAATTGGACCGGGACACTCTCTACATATTTCAGGCCATTATAAATCTTTATGGTGGTCGAAAGATGATAGGTCTCATGCAAAATGAGGTGGACTAGTATTAAAAGACCAGTTTTTGAGTTGAAATAGAATTAGGAGGGGCACTCTTTTTCTAGTTTGATTTGAATCCCAAAATCTCTAATAACCCTAAAGCTATGCTAGTATATCTGTATAAATCCTACGCTGGTCTTTCAAATTCATCTACAAGATCATCATTCTTAAGGCAATATTATGGCTGCTAATCCCGAAGAAGTTACGCGTAACTATCGAGGTGAATTAATTTTTTTAAGAGTCACCTTAGCCTTTTCCACAGGCCTTATCATCTTCTGTCTGGTGCATGGTATTTATGAGACCACCCCGGAGGACGAAATCAATCCCGTATACCCTGAGTTCCGGCTCGACTCAGCCACCGTATCCCAGCTCAATGTGACTGGCCCGGAGTTAACCGCCACGTGGGACGTCAAGTACGTGGCTGTTAACCCTAACCACATGCTAGGCATCTCCTTCGACAATCTTCAGTCCACAATCTTGTTCAATGGAACCATGCTAGCCACGAAGCTGGTGCCTCCTCCTCGGTCTTTGTACGAGCAGACCGAGATTAGTCAGAGTTTCAGGTTGGAAATAGCATCTGCGTACGTGGGCGATGACGTGGCCAAGGAAATCGCGGGAGGGTGGTCCCGTGGATCGGTGACGTTCGAACTCCTGATATGGGGGAGTTATAGGTACTCAACGTTTGTGAAAGGTTCTCAGAGCTTTAGCGTCTTCTGCAACCCGGTCGACTTCGGGTTTTTCCCGCCAGGTAATTGGACCGGGATATTGATAAAGAGCAATCAGTCCATGGTATGCTCTGGCTCGTTCGGTAATTAGTCTCTTTTGTGTTTTATAATAGAGATCATGCATGTATGATGGTATTGTGATTTTTTAAATTTGCGGCCGGTAGTTCTTTTTTTCTTTTTTTTTTCAGTGAGAAGTGTGTAGATTTCATGGTCTTTATGGGACAGTTTTATGGTGCATATTTCTTTATATTTGCTTTTTTTTTTTCAGTGAGAAGTGTGTAGATTTCATGGTCTTTATGGGACAGTTTTATGGTGCACTAATTTCTTTAATATTTAGCTTTTTTTTTCAGTGAGAAGTGTGTAGATTTCATGGTCTTTATGGGACAGTTTTATGGTGCACTAATTTCTTTAATATTTAGCAAAAATCAACTATACAAAAAATCAATAAAATCGAAGACCATTTGGTTGAGAAATATATGAATGGAACAATGACTAGCCTCCAATTTTATTAATTTTTTACAGAGATGAGTTTTGCTAGATAATGAAGAAAATAAAACGTTCGAATCATGACTCACATAAGCGAAGAACTTTGTTTGGGAGCAATTCAATAGCCAAAGCCTACTTACCGTGCAGCGAAGAATTATACATAGAGAGCATCTACACACATCATCAATTGGTCGAACAATATTTTTGGACCAGTTCAATGTTGGAATGGATCTCGGGTTCAAACCCCCCATCCTATTAAGTTGTATCAAAATAAAGTATCTATATTCGCTTTTGACTTTAATATTATGTGTAGAGAGTCATGTCAACAAGACACCTCTTTGCTCTTCTAGTATTAGAAACATAAGGAGTCATGAGAGAAACTTAAAAAGAAGGGTTATTATCATGAATGGTGCCTGAACTTTCATTAACAGGACTTCATGGTGCCTGAACTTTAAAAGTGATCAATTTGGTACCCAGACTTTTTAAAACCGGACTTCATAGTACCTGAACTTTAAAAGTGATCAATTTGGTACCCAGACTTTAAAAAAGAGGACTATGTGGTACCCAGACTTTCAAAAAGAGGACTATGTGGTATCTTAGTCAATTTTTTTTAATCAAATTCCGTTAAAATGAAGGATAAAATGGTCTTTTAACATTAATTTTTATGTAAAATATTTTTTTTACCTCTCAACTTCTATAAATATGTTTTATGGTGTTTTGAAAAAAATGAAAATGTCATATAGCTATTTTAGATAAATAAACAAATTGATTAATGAAAATATAGTTGAACGGTAGATTTTTTCTTTGAACAGTAGATTTTTTCTATCTCTTAATTTCTATTAGAAATAATTTTTAATGTTCGAGTATATTTTTATTTACCAATTTATCTATTATTTTTCAATAGTCATATGCATAAATGTTTTTTGAAACACCGTAAAACATATTTATATAGTGGTTGAGAAGTAAAAAAAAAACTATTTTATGGTATTTTGAAAAAATGAAAAATGTGCATATAGCTATTTTAGAACAATAAATTAATTAATTAACGAAAATATACTTGAACAGTAGACTTTTTCTAGTACTCAATTTCTATTAGAAATCATTTTTAATGTTCGGATATATTTTTATTTATCTATTATTTTGCAATATTTATATGCATAATTTTTTTTGAAACATCATAAATCATATTTATATAGAGGTTGAGAGGTATAGTATTTTACATGAAAATTAATATAAAAAAAAGGGTTCTTAAATATGATTTATGATGTTTCAAAAATACTATACCTCTCAACCTCTATATACAAATATGATTTATGATGTTTCAAAAAAAACATTTATGCATATAACTATTGCAAAATAATAGATAAATTGATAAATAAAAATATACTCGAACATTAAAAATTATTTCTAATAGAAATTAAAAGATAGAAAAAATCTACCGTTCAACTATATTTTCATTAATCAATTTGTTTATTTATCTAAAATAGCTATATGACATTTTTCATTTTTTTCAAAACACCATAAAACATATTTATAGAAGTTGAGAGGTAAAAAAAATATTTTACATAAAAATTAATGTTAAAAGACCATTTTATCCTTCATTTTAACGGAATTTGACTAAAAAAATTGACTAAGATACCACATAGTCCTCTTTTTGAAAGTTTGGGTACCACATAGTCCTCTTTTTTAAAGTCTGGGTACCAAATTGATCACTTTTAAAGTTCAGGCACTATGAAGTCCGGTTTTTAAAAGTCTGGGTACCAAATTGATCACTTTTAAAGTTCAGGCACCATGAAATCCTGTTAATGAAAGTTCAGACACCATTCATGATAATAACCCTAAAAAGAAATCATTATAGAGTTTCACTGTAGATATAAAATATCACGTATCCCGGATCTTGACCGTGCTCGAAGAAAACTGCAAAGACACGTGTGAGTGGCAAATTGAGTGGACACATGTAATTGTTGGGTACTCTTCTGTTTCTCTAATCAATTCTGAACCCAATCACAAATTTATCTTAAAAACCAGACGGCTAGACTGCCGTCACTCAAATTCCCATTTCCATGTCAGGTAGACGTTCATTTGTATCCGAGTTCAATTTTTCCTTAACAAATATCGCTTGTGTGGAAAGAAAAATCATACATGGATGGTTTTTTGGACAATCAGCGGCAGGAAAAGATATTCATGATCGCCTGCTCTATAGTCTTCATTACTAGCGCCATGGTCATGACAGTCGTGTTCATCCAAGAGGAGAGATTCGACCCCGAGTTCCGTCTTGACTCGGCAACCGTGTCCCGACTCAATATCACTAGCCCCGAGTTGACAGCCACATGGGACCTGACCTTCGTGGCGGTCAACCCCAACCAAAAGTTCAGCCTCTCCTTCCGCACTCTCCAGTCCACAATCTACTTCAAAGCAGCCAACCGCACCACTGTCATGCTCGCGACCATGCCGGTGCATCCTCCATCTCTGAGCGCCAAGTCCGAGGTCGTCGGGAGTTTCAGAGTCGTGACGGTGTCGGCGTACGTGGGCAATGACGTGGCCAAGGAGATCGAGGGAGGTGTAGCCGGCGGAGCTGTGGCATTCCAGCTCAAATTTTTCGGTTGGTTAAGGATTTCATCCTATTCTGAAACGAGGATAAGCGTCTATTGCAACCGGATCGAGTTCGGGTTTTTACCCGGTAATTGGACCGGGACATTGACGATAAAGAACGAGCCTAGGGCTTGTGGGAAGTCTGGGAGAGTTTCAAAGTTTTGTAGTAGTGGGATTAGGGATGGCAGAAAATACCCAACGGGTTGGGTACCCTGTGGGGACCCGCCCCAAACGGGGGGAAAATCCCCGATGCAACGGGGAACGGGGATCCCCGTCCCCGAAAAGTAAAATTCCCCAGTGGGAATGGGGCGGGGATGGTATTGTCATCCCCATCCCCGAACCCGCCCCGATATTATATAAGAATTATTAATAAATAAATATATATTAATTTAAGCTAATAAATATTAGTATAAAAGATAAGTTTTACTATAACCTAACTACAAAACAAAACCTAATTGAAAACTTTTTCTATTCTTACGTGCGACTGCCTCTTCTTCTTTAAATTTCTTTCAATCTTCAAAGATTGAGATGCTAAAGTTTTTCTTTTGTTAATTTTATTTATATGAAAATAAAAAAAAAATGGGGATGGGGGCGGGGATGGGAGAGTGCTCCCCGGCGGGGACGGGGATGGGGAATCCCCAAATCATACAAATAGGGGATGGGGCGGGGATGGGGGAGGAGATGGGTATTGGGGACGGGGATGGTATTGTCATCCCCATCCCCAACCCGCCCCATTGCCATCCCTAAGTGGGATGGATTATTGACTTCATTGGTTTACTTGCACCTATTTTTGCTCATTCAGACTTTAGACTTATTCATATGTGTCACATCTTTTAGTAATTTAAAGCGGGGAATAAAGTTATAGATTTAGACATAGTTAAATTGGTTAAATTAATATGACAGTGTATAGGACCTTCGATGCGAGTTTTATCAGTAGTACAATGGCCATTTCTATAAATAAGCCAATAAATCCGCACACTTTGTCGAACAAGAACATATATTTAAGCTGCATTTGTAAATTGCTATGAAAAAATTATGGGTACGTTATTGTCAAATTGTCATCAAGTTTGTGTCTTACCAATCTTTGTGCTGTTCCAATTCCTAGTTGCTGTACATCTATATTTGCGCAGTTGATCGAAAAATGATGACCTAGTAAGAAAATTGTTGAATTGAATAATGTGGTGGACTCTTCTGTTTCTCTAATTCGGTTTTTATCCAAAAGCTTGTTATTCACTCGATCATTGCATTGATGAATTGTAGTCAAATTGATTAAAACAGTAGTGGTTGAATATTGTTTAACGCAGATCAAGCAGAGAACGAGTGGGTTCAATAGTCCACGACTTGGAATTGTACAATTTGCTATAACTTTATTCAATCAGCCGTAGATCCGTACATTGAGTCTTCTAAGCCAGATTGAGTGAATTATCATATGGAAAACATCAAACCTCTTGGGAGGATTGTTCACCACGAAATGTCGTTGCACTTGCTTCACTCTATTTTGCATTCTTATGTATTGATCTTCAGGTATCCCCAACAAGATCTCTTTAAGTTGAGGAATTTCGCTCACCGAAATTTGAACAGAGAACGAATCCCAGTTCAGGACATCGCTGAAAGGCAGAATATAGTGCTGCGATATCAAAACCGGCACGCACTCTGCGTAGATTGCCTCTACGATTCTAGGACTGGCAACTTCGTGGCCACTCGGGCAAATGCAGTACTTGCTTTTCTTCAACATTTCATTGTACGAAAGATCTATCGGGAGTTTCTCATAGACGAGTAAATCTTTGTCTTTTTCTTTCCAATGCCGGAAGAGGAGTGGCCTAATTTTTCCGTGCATACCTCCTGCAAAGAATGCTAAGATGGTACGTTCAGACGGGGGCAGGGCGCCAATTAGACCTGTTATGTCGCCTGTTTGAAGATTTATTTCGGGAAATGATGCATCTTTCTTCGGATTGAAGTGCTCGGATGTATTCGCATTGCACAATACGCGGATGGCAACCTGGTATAGTTGCTTCACATACCATGTTGCCCTTGGTCCCTACACCAAATCAAGTAGCATACAAGTTACTCGACTGTAAATCTGAACTGTTAACCGGATGAATTTACTATGCCATATATGAAGAACTATACATGTGGCTAGAAATGTACCCAATCATGGCAAGAAAGCATAACATGATCAGCTCCAAGGCTTCTGTTCCAAAATGGGTACTTACTCGATATGACACGAACATAATCCACCACAGTGCGCTGTAGCACAGCTTTGTCACGGATAATTGGATGAAACAAGTACTCGACAATCATAACTACGCTGAATGGAAGAAAGTAGACATGAGCTACATCGGGGTCCCGAGTCCGGAATGTGGGATCTGTTTCCATGAAGCTAAGAAAAAGTCCCTCCATAGAGTATATATTCTTGCAAGGACCATTATGAAATATAGGCGGTTCGCCTTCCTCGTAGACATATATCTTGAATAATTCTTCCATTAACTGGTAGCTCCTGCAGAAAGTAAAAAAGAGAAAATCAAGGTACTTAATCAGAGATGTTCATTAAGGTCCCGTTTTTGAGAGTTGAGTACCTGTAAAAGGCATGAGGGTTCTTGTAAATATCGCCTTTCATAACATAATCTGATTCTTCAAGAGGTATTGTATTGTTCTGATTCTTTGTTGCTTCCTTTATTAATGATCTAGCATTTGCAAGACCAGCCTCAAGTATCTCTAGCTTCACATCTCTTTTCAGCTTCTCCCTTTTCGAAACAGAGTTACCACTGTAACCCCTTTCGAAATCAGCCAATGCTTTCTGCCTTAATTCATCCTAGAAGATTTGATATTGGTCAAAGTAGAAAACAAATTAATCAAAAACAGAAAAGAAAGACAACCGTGCTTAAGTAAAGTACCTTGTGTGATGAAATTTGGTTGGGTCTTAATGTCATAGAATCAGAATTCCTCTTAAGATCAATCCTCAACCATGGAGATGGAGACGACGATAAATGAAGCCAAGACGTTCCTTTCGAACCCTTTGTCAAAACCATAAGAACTATTGCAAAGGCAGCCATAGCAAACACAATTACATTTTGGTATCTTCTGCAAACCTGCTTCATCTCTACCACCTACCCATATCACACACAAGCAATCACACATTCTCTAAAATGTACCTATATTGCTGTAATTTGTCACCAACCTGTATAGTTTCTGGTGACCGACATGGAATTTATGGAAGGTACTGATAGGATGTATTCTATAACGTTTGACAATAAAAAAAGGATGTAGTCTATATAATACTAGTGTTTACTTCTGTGCACTTGACAAATCAAGAAAACAATATTGTATATTAATTAGCTTAACGATAAATTAGTCATTAGGTGTCACGGAAGTTTTTCTATAAATTATTGGGTCTTGATTTCTCAAACACAAGATAATCCTATTTGGAGATGCTCGAGACGGCTGCCGTTGGCATCAAGTATGAAAACTAGGCAACTTAATTAAACCACCGTCCAAGCAAGGTTGATAGTTCAAACTCCCTTTTATAATGATTAAAAGCGACAGAATCTATTAGGAACACGAAGTTCGCTAACTATCGGTCCCTTCCAGTCTAGATCTCACACCGATCAGAGGTTCACTGTCATCCACGTGCGAAAGGAAACACAGTCCATCTACAGCCTTGATTACTTCATATTCCATTAATGTTATATTTGATAAGCACATTTGATAAGCAGACTATGCCCTTTACTCCAAATGAAGACTAATTAAAGCATTTGATATCTCATGCGTACTTTCATGTTTCAGAGCAAATTTGAAGGTGTAGCATTCTTTGAGAGGGAATTTCTTGTTGCTCTGGATGGCTCCGCCTCTCTTGTTGTGGTATCCCGGATAGTCCGACTGTTTAAACACCGCTTTCTCTATCAAAATCAGTCCTACTTTCTCGCCGAGCTCCTCCAACTTCCATTGATCATAGGGGGAATCATCCCTATGCGAAACGTGAATTTCACCGCCTTCATTGAGCATCCGGCGGGCACTTTTGAAAAGTGCTTCTAACAATGCTCTATGCATCCTAATTTCAATTGAAAACCCAACATCAATATCAATCAAACCAAGGGCAGAGTATAATCATAAAACTATTAGCATGACTGATGGAATTGAACATTCCATTACATATTTGATCAAGTGAACTAATGTTTCATTTTTATATATCACTTACTCTATGAGCACCTCGTCTCTTTCGCACAGCCAAGAGTAATGGCCTGCGTGAGGAAAGTTGAAGACGATAAAATCGAATTTCATGGACCCAAGGGTGGGATGACGGTCCATGGTGAACGCATTGATTTCATACAACACCAAGCACCGTCGTCTCACCAACTCGTCCACATGTTCAGCACTGCTCCAATGTTTTGTAAACAGAGTATCTGCAGGTAATTCAATGTTGATCTGATCAAATTTAATAATAAACTTATTATTACATAAAGTAAATACGTTTATTTACCTTCGGATTCTAGAGTGGTCGCAACCATGTTAGTTGCAGAGCGGAATGCTCTGGCCAAACAAGCAGAGAATGAGAAGTCTCCCTCACCAACCAACAATATTAAATCAGAACTGGAGTAGTGTCCTATCGATCTCTGTATAGTACCCATCATTAATTTATTTGCACTATGTTTGAACTATGTGGTCAGTTTATATAATCCCACTGCGGGACCTCAACGGACTGTGGTTAAATGATGTGCTTTGAATACAGAATGTAGTTTCCGATATAGTAAATAGAAAGAAGATGAAAAGTGTCAAATAGTGAAGAATAGGAAGGAGGCAAGAAGTTGAATAGTTTAGTTGGTGATATACTTCTATTTCCAACCTCAAAAAATGTCACAATGTGAAGACCCGTATTTTAAATTATGTGTTTGAAATACATATTTTTTTTTTCTAATTTTGTATATAAATTGATATGTTTACTTATTTACTACTTACTAATTATCCTTTATATTTTACTATTTTTTATTTTATTTATTTTTATTTTCTAAATTACTTTTGTATCCCTAGTTGGATGTCTTCCAAAAGGGATATTTTTGAGTTTGCTTTGGGGCTAAGGGACTGCCACCACCGTCAATTGGTAAGTTTATATAGGGGGGGTTTGTTTGTTTGTTGGGGAAAAAAGAGAAGCAAAAAGAAGGAAAGAAAGAAGAAAAGAAAGAAAGAACGGTCAGGAGTGGGAAAAAGTGAGGAGAGAGAGAGAGAGAGAGAGAGAGAGAGAGAGAGAGAGAAGGAAAAGAGCCATGGGGGAGACAAAGAGAAGGAATTTAGGAGTTTAAGGTGTTCAGTTCGTAGTGCGGTTGTCTAATAGTTTTGGTTTCGAGGTAGGGGGATTTGGGTTTAATATTCCGTATGTTGGTTTATTGTTTCATTGATTGTTATAATTGTATAACTTATCTGTAAGAATGATATAATTGTTTGGTTGCTTGAGTGGTTATTTGATATTATTTGGTTATATGTATACGGATTCATGTTCTGTAATCCCTGATGTTAACGTGATACCTTTGGCATTTCATACATCATGTTAATCATGAGATTTGAGTGACTAATGAAAGGGGAAGATGTGTTAGATTAGTCGAATGATCTTTTATTGAGTTTGAATTTAACTTTTCGAAGGTACTAGGGTCGAAGGTATGTCCATAGTGCATTCTGGGTTTTCGGATTGGCGACGAAAAGTTAAATAAGAAAACTAACAAAAGAAGGGAGATTTCACTTTATAGATCTTCGGTCGTCCGAGCATGGTATGGGACATGCTAAGACAAATTGCTCTGTTATATGGATGGCGAGAATCGAGGAAGGTGAGTATCGCATTCATGCATCATCATCGTGCCCTAACTGTTTTATGAGTTATGTGTTGGTTTTATTTATCTGTTTATCTCTGTTGATTGTTTTCTCCCTACTGAACACCGGCAGGCTCACCCCTAGAACTTTGTGCCGTAGGTTTGGGAATATAGATGGAGTAGAGGAGACAATAGGAAATTTCCCCTATTTTCATATAATTTGTAAATGTTCTGGCCGATTTTCAATAAATAAAATTGAGTTTTTCGGTTTATTACTTAAATTTCATCTAATCTCGTCTCGGACCTGCTATTTCTTCTTGTCCTGGGTTCGGGGCGTGAAAAAATTGTATCAGAGCTAACCAAGCTCGATGAGCCTGGAAAACTATTATTTTTGTACGATTTTTTCTACTTAAAGGGGAAAGAAACTAGAGTAGGAGGAGGAGGGTACACTACAGAGCATTGCAATTCACATGATATCGTGGAATGGCATCTTTTAAGATACAACCATTCTAGTTAAGTCCTCTTTATGAAGGTTTCGACTTTTATTATTCCATATCTATCTTTTACTACTTTGAGTATAGTTTTGAATTTCGAGGACGAAATTCTTTTTAAGGGGGATAGCGTGTGAAGACCCGTATTTTAATTACGTGTTTGAAATACATATTTTTCTTAGTTTTGTATATGTATTGATTATGTTTACTTATTTACTACTTACTAGTTATCCTTTATATTTAACTATTTTACTATATTGTATGTAACCATTTAATTATTTTTTTATTTTGTAAAATTACTTTTATATCCCTAGTTGGATATTTTTGAGTTTGCTTTGGGGCTAACGCACTGCCACCACCACCACTTGATAAGGATAATTTGTGCTGCTTAAGCTTGAGCAGCCTGGGGCTGCATGAGCCTGATGTGGTAGTCTCACTGCCTAACATGTGTAAATGAAGTTAACTCATGGTTAACTAGCCCTTCTTTAAATTTAGTAAGAAATCCATATTATGGTGAACCAAACTCCAGAGTTCTCGTCGTCTACTTCATCATGCCCCTGCCCCCAACCATCAGCGATGCCTCTGGCCATCCCCAATATGAACTTCGACGAGATTCAATGGGTTGAATTGAAGCATTTGAAGTAACAACCATTGATTTATTGCCTGTATTTGAGCCGAATTCAACAAGGTTCTCAATGTATAATTCATCGCATCTTCACCCCCAACCACCTACAGTTTGAATTTCGGTGAGATTCAATAGGTTGAATTGAACGTTTGATGTGAGGACGATTGATTTCTACCGAAACTTGAAGCGAATCCAACAAGAATCTCGTCATCTACTTCATCTTGCCCCCACCCCTGACCATTAGAGATGCCTCCGGCCACCTTTGATTTGAACATAGGTGATATTCAGGTGGTTGAATTGAAGCAAATTTGAAGTCGATTTCTTGCCCGAATTTTGTTTGGTGGTATATTCCGGCATCAATTTGGTGTTTTGTTAAGAGTTCTTCTAATGTTATATGGGACTGTTTAGTGTTTAGGCATTCTGGAATATTTTGAAGGTGCGTTTTTGTTTTGTGCATTTGTGAGTGGGTAGGCAGTATAGGTTGCTTTGGTTGTGGTGGTCTCTACTTTTGGTAATTTACTACTTTTTACAAGGACATATATTATTGTTCTAATTGATAAGATGATAATGTAAGTTTAGAGAGACTGTAGATTGTCCATATTTGACCAATAAGTAATCTGGTGGTGTAAGAATTGATTTACTAGGTGAGGGCGAATCTAATTTATTTACTCATCAATCACATTTTATCCAATTGGATGAATTGAATAACAGTCAAGAGAAAATTTTCCTGATCAACCCATTGAATCTTGCTGGAATTCAAATCGGATATAGCCAAAGACGTCGCCGATAGTTGGGGACAGGGGAGTGATGAAGTAGACGATGATAACTCTGGAATTGGTTTACCTATGAAGTAATATGGATTTCTTACTAGAGTTAAAAAAACAACTAGTTAACCATGAGTTAATTTCATTTGCACGTGTCAGGTAGTGAGGCTGCCACGTCAGGCTCAAGCAGCCCCATGCTGCTCAAGCTTAAGCAGCGCAAAACTTTCCTAAGTTTATATGGGGGTTTTGTTTGTTTGTTGGGGAAAAAAGAGAGGGAAAACGTGAAGAAAGAAAGAAAAAAAGAAAAAAAGAAAAAGAAAAAGAAAAGAAAAGAAAAAAAGAAAAGAAAAAAAAAAGAAGGACAGAATGATTAGGAGAGTGAAACCGTGAGGAAAGAGAAAGAGAAGAGAAAGGAGAGAGAGAGAGAGAGAGAGTGGAAAGGAAAAGGGCCATGTAGGAGACAAAGAGAACGAATTGAGGAGTTTAAGGTGTTCAGTTCATAGTGTGGTTGTCTAATAGTTTTGGATTCGAGGTAGGGGGATTAAGGTTTAATATTTCGTATGTTGGTTTATTGTTTCATTGATAGTTATAATTGTACAACTTATCTGTAAGCATGATATAATTGTTTGATTGCTTGAGTGGTTATTTGGTATTATTTGGTTATGTGTATATGGATTTATGATTGATATGTGGGTTCTAGTTATTGATTCATGTGCTGTAATCCCTCATGTGAACATGATACCATTGGTATTTCATACATCATGTTAATCATGGGATTTGAGTGAGTGATGAAAGGGGAAGATGTGTTAGATTAGTCGAATGATCTTTTGTTGAGTTTGAATTTAACTTTTAGAAGGTACTGGGGGTCGAAGGTATGCCCAAAGTGCATTCTGGGTTTCCGGACTGGCGACGAAAAGTTAAATAACAAAACTAACAAAAGAAGGGGCATTTCACTTTATGAGTTTACGTTCATATAACATAGATCTTCGGTTGTTCGAGCATGGTATGGGACATGTTAAGACGACTTGCTCTGTTATATGGATTGTGAGAATCGAGGAAGGTGAGCATCGCATTCATGCATCATCATCGTGTCCTAACTGTTGAGTTATATGTTGGTTTTAGTTATATGTTTATCTATGTTGATTGTTTTCTCCCGATTGAGCTCCGGCATGCTCACCACTAGAACTTTGTGCCGCATGTTTGGGAATATAGATGAACTAGAGGAGAAGATAGGAAATGTCCCTTATTTTCGTGTAATTTGTAAATGTTCTGACCTATTTTCAATAAATAAAGTTGTTATTGGTTTTCGATCGGGTTTTTCGGTTTATTACTTAAATTTCATCTTATCGCGTCTCGGACCCGCTATTTCTTCCATCCCCGAGTCCGAGGCGTGACATACAAGTTTGAATCTATGTCGTCTCATAAATAAATTAAAATGAGCATGTCTCTAAATTGAAATAACCTTAAGTAAACATCACCTTGCTTATCTACTCGAAATAGATTTCAGAAGGGAGATTATTCACACTCATCACTTTTCTCCCCCAACCCAACACTACATTTCTGTCATAAAAACATTTCAAATTACCCTCAAATGAAAGATAATATTTCACAAGTATCACACACAAGAACTTTTTACCATTTTTTTCACTTGAACCAATAAAGATATATGGAGGGTGGTGAGGGATTTCCGTTGGTGAACTGATTGTTTGTCTTTCAATTTTATTATAACTTTTAGTTCACAAAAACAATATTGGGTTTGAAAAGAAACCTATTAGGTTCTTATGAAATATTCTCTGTAATTTACGGGTAATTTTGGAAGTTTTAGGAACAAAAATATAGTGTGGGTGTAACTGTGGGGAGAAAAATGATGAGTGTTCTCATTTAACAATCATGAGTTTCAGATATGCAAACGCATGATCATATTATAAACTCGATCAACGTTTTGTCAATGTAGTACAAATATCAATGGTCACCTTTTGCTATAAAAAAAAACCGCAAGAGAAGTCAGAATTGGGATAAATTGTTTTTGTTTTTGTCTTCAGGATGCTAATCTATCAAAGAAGTAAAACACGTTGAACAACTGCTCTTTGGAGAAGCACTTGACAAGTTGCCATGCCTATAACAAGAACTGTTTTTTGTTAGATAACAAGAAAATTGCGTATAATAAAAAACTAAGAGAGCTGCTATGTACACCCAAGTTTCATCTTTGGACACCCTTATTATTTTGTACACCCTTTTTAAAATTACAATATTCTTTGCACACCCAAATTTGATATTAAACTATCACATATATTCTTCATATTTTACTAAAACCATCAGATGCTACTAGGGGTGGCAAAAAAACCCGACCAACCCGACCCGACCCGACGCCCAACCTATGCCCAATCCCGATTTTGCCCAACCCGATTTTTGCCCGACCCGAAAAATTGGGTTTTTTGCCCGACCCGACAAATATAAGGTTCGGGTTCGGGCTTGAAAGTTGAAACCCGACGGGTACCCGACCCGACCCGATATAATTAATAATTATTTTTTATTTAATTTTTTTATTTAATTTTTTTATATATAGAAACCTTTTTCCTTTTTTTTTTCCTTTCCATTTCAGTCCGCCCCCTTTTTTTTTTTTTTTTTTTTTTTTCTCTTTTCTCTTCTTCACCGAGAGCTCCGCGACCTCCATCCTCGCCATCCCGTCTTCACCATCGACCAGCGACGAGAACCGGCGGCCTCCAAACCCGCCTTCCGCCTCCAATATCCCATCTCTCTGCCCAGACTCCTCCAAACCCAACAAAATCGCCGTCGAGCTCGGCAAACCCAGCTCTCCAACCCCGGCCCCTAAATTTCCGCCGTCGACTTCGACAAATCCGACAAACCCGACTCCCTACAATCGACCCCAAAAACCCACCGATCCCGATTCACAGCCTATGTGCGACCTCCACAACCTCGACCCCGACCCTAGATTTCCATTGCCGGCAGCCATTCGATCGTTCCCAAATTTCGTCGGCAAGCACATCGTCTCGGACCCGTGAACGACGGGCTCTTCTGGGACAACGGCACGCCGTTTCCGAAGCCCTGCACCGTCGGAAATCGAGGGTTGATCGATCTCGCCGCCGAATGGACCTGTTTTTGTTGGGATCTTTTATTTAATCTCTTCTGGTTTTGCTTTGATTGTGTTGGGGTTTGATCTGGTTTTGATTTTTGATAGATTGCTTCTGGTTTTGCATTGATTGTGTTGGGGTTTGTTCTGGTTTTTGATTTTTGATAGATCTATGGACATTGTTCATGGGTTTTGGCTGGGAATTGCAG
The DNA here is from genome assembly GCA_033992175.1 of Spiraea crenata. Lineage (NCBI taxonomy): Eukaryota > Viridiplantae > Streptophyta > Magnoliopsida > Rosales > Rosaceae > Spiraea > Spiraea crenata. The sequence continues at coordinate 2,136,016 of JAVBHV010000019.1, forward strand.
TGGAGGTTGGCCGAGAAGAATAGGGAGAATCATTAGTCGGGATTTCACCCACCCGACCCGACAAATACCCGACGAGGTCGGGGTACCCGATCGTCGGGACCCGACGCTTATCGGGGTCGGGATCGGGGTGGAAGACGCTTGCCCGAGGGGGTGTCGGGTCGGGAGTCGGGAAGGGGTTTTCGGGTCGGGACCCAACCCGATTCCACCCCTAGATGCTACTACGCCACCGAACTTCTTCCGAATACGCCGACAAAGAAAACCCAATTTGCAATTTTGATGGCTTCGTCTCCGAAATCAATTCATTTGAGCAAAAGCTTTTTGGGTTTCTTTCTTCGGATTCAATCTGCTTGCCTTCATCCTGCCCAGCTCAGCCTTCATCCTGCCCAGTATCATGAATCTTCAACATGGACCAAACACCAAGTTGACATCATGCTTTTCTCTTTGACTAGAGAAGAAAACAAAGACGCCTTGTTCTGGAACATCATGCCTCTTTCCCTTGACTAGTAGCAAACAAGAGGAATTAAATATATTTTCTAGAAATTTTCCACGGAAATCAATGCAAAACTTGATCCTTTCAATAAACTTTCTTTAGCTTTGGTGGGTGACGTGGTTTCCACTGGATATTCTGAAAAAGCTTCGTTGGGTTTATCTATCAGATTCTGACATTTTTGTAAGAATAACAAATAGAATTGAAAACCTCCTTTTGTGAATTCGGAGTTCTTTGAAAATCAATCAGAAGAATCAAAGCTCATAGATAAGTACTTTTATGTCATTTTGTATAAGGGTATAAATGAAATTTTACTTTAAAAAAAAGTAAAAGGTGTCCAAAGAAGAAATTTGGGTGTATATAGCAGCTCTCAAAACTAATCCTAAACAAGCCCAAAATCTGCTCGCTTAACCCAGCCCAACTGACTTTTTCAAGAGAGAATGGCACAAAAGTTGCCGCCGCCAAACAAATTAACAGAGGCAGTGCCTCTTTTGGTTGTTTTTCTTTGGAAATCTTGATAAAAGAGAAATGAGAGCAAATAGGTGTTCATATCGAGTTTGAACAGAACCTCGCTAGATTTGGCAAAGACGAGCGAGAAAATAGCTAGCTCGCTAAACTTTTTAAATATTATTTCAAGTTCGTCTTCCACGCCCGCTGTCGTTTTTGGGCCGATTTTGATTGTTGATTTTGATTTGGATTTGGATTTTCTGGGTTTCTTGCGGTAGTTGTGTTGTTCCTGATAACCATCATGGCTTGGTTTTTCTGGGTTTTGGGTTCTGTGTTGTTGTTGTTGCTGATAACCCACCAAGTGTTCGATGAAATGTCCAAAAGAAGAACCTCCCTCCATTCTACCTTTTCCGGTCATCGATTGACGACAACTCCAACTACAAAAAGTTCCCCCTCGACCTCAAGAATATATCCCCAAAGTTTCGGAGTCAAAAACGGAGTGAAACGCCGCCAGTGAAACCAAACGCAAAACTAAGCCGTCAGAGTTGTCGCCGCCGTCGCTAATTTTCCGGCCACTTTCTCCTTTCGGAACCACCTGGACTAGCTTCCCAACATCCCCGAGTACACTCCCACGAAGTTTCAACCCCAAATCTCAAGCGGTTTGCCGCCGGCGAACGAAAACGTTTTGATCTGTTTTTTTTGCCAAAAACCATCCGACAAACCTCCCTCCGTTCTACCTTTTCCAGGCACCGATTGACGACGACCCCAACTACAAAAAGTTCCCTCTCGACCTCAAAAATATATCCCCAAAGTTCCAACCACAAATTCCAAGCGGTTTGCCACCGGCGAATGAAAAAGTCTTCGGTGGGTCTCCAACGAGTAAATTGAATTTAAGGTTTTTAAAATGAACAAAAGACCAATTCCGATTCTGTATATAAGTGGCAGATAGGTAGTCGATGAGGACGGAGATCTGCCCCTTGGTTCGTTTTGAGCGCAGCGGTGTGGAAGACGATGGATTGAGGTGGGGAAGACGATGAAGTGGCGTTACAGTGGTCAAAAGAAAACATTTTTTAAGTGTGGATACACGTAAAAGATCACGTGTGCCTTCAAATTGGTTACTGGCAACAGGCTAATCCCCTTAACACAATCTTTAAATTTAAATATGTATATAAAGGAATTGGTGAAGATACTCAGTGCATGTATGTATTGAAGAAAATTTGCCGAAGATTACAAGGTAGGGGTGGGAATGGTAGGTATACCGTACCAAACCCCCAATACCGCGTACCAACCAAACTAAGGGTGTTTCTATGAAATGGCTACCAATACCATACCAAAGTTTCGGTATACCAAAGTTTTGGTACGGTATGGTAGTGTTCGGTATTGGTACAATACCAAACTATATATCTATATATTTTACAACATTAAATTTAAAGCCAAAATTAAGAATCTACCATGTTTAATGTACTAAAATTCGATGTACAAAATTAAATTCAAAAGCCAATATTATCATAGTTTACCAATCAAACAAATAACACAACCATATATAATCAATTTACCACCAACAACCATCTATCTCAATAATTTACCAAGCACGGCTCCAGGATAATTTACCAAGCACAGCCTCAATCAATTTACCACCATCGTGAGGTTTGCAAAGAGAACTCGTGGACGGGAAGAAGTTTTGATTGTGCTCCGTTCGTGAAGAAGAGAAAAAAAAGGGATAAAACATTATAAATATTATTAAAAAAATAAATAAAATATACATATACACTATTTGGTATATCATGGTATTGGATTTTCAATACCAATACCGTACCAAAGTTTTCGGTAGTGGTAGTGTACCGTACTGAACAGTAACTAGACTGAATGGTAGTGTACCAATGGGTAATGGTATTGTATAGTACGATTGATATTCGATATTTGGTACAAAAATTCTACCTCTAATACAAGGTCATACAGGGACACAAATACCGAGATTATTGTGCGTGTTTTCACGAAAAAGGGGTTCATGTTGGATTTTTAATGATGTCGTCATATCAGACGACATCGTCCTACCCGTGGGAGTGGCTATTTTTTCAACGGAGCTCTACATTGGGTAAGCGACTTGTCGTCGAATCACAGTGTCATTTCACCCCTCTCGATTTAGCCAGCGATGAATTTCAGACATGGTATGGTGGAATTATGTGGTCTAGGCACAGCTTTTTCTCATTATGACACATATCTTTTGCCAATATCTATTATAGAGAAAGGTTCAGTTCTGTTGAATTGCGCGCACAAGTACCTGGTGGGAGTATACTCCGAAGTGGTTGATTCATGAAACTCTTTACACAGAGACCATAGTTTCACCGATGGGCGACAATAATGCAACGGACCCCAACAATATTAGTTTAGCCTTGTGAGTCTTTCCTTAATTTTAGCTCTTACGATATATGTGATTGATTGTATTCTATAATCGATAATATATTAGTGGTCTTTGATTTCTCAAACACAAGATAATCAGATTTGGCGATGCTTGAAACCCATTAATTGATTGTTTTTCTAACTATATAGCAGCTCTACATTATCTTTGAACTTAGTGTATTCTTTCAATAATGTAGAGCTTTCAACTTGCCAATATTTGTAGTCCCTTCGTCCGTCTATTTATCTCTCATACTTTCAACTTTAACTATATTGTGGATTGCTTGTCATGAAAAGCCCTCATAATAGCCTAAAAAGCTCTATTGCAGGTGCATTTCGTCGTGTACGCATAAATAATAAGGAAAGCTCTACATTGCAAGTTATGGCGTGTACACGAAAAAGAGGTTCATTCCAGACGGTTCTTCATGCTCCTGAGTGGTGGAGACCTCAATTTCACCGGTGCTACCAACCTTGTGCTCTTACCAATTCTCACTATAAATGTGATTCTAGTCTACAATTTATTTGGAATAAAGTTTGAATCATCATCACTACATTGCAAATTGTTGGTCCGAATTCGATTGATGGGATTCTTAAAGCAGTTACCAGAAGATGATAGGAAAGACATCGAGATAAACAAAAAAGGGCGGAGCTAGGCTTGAAAAGTGAGTCCAATTAAATTGGTCTACATTACAATTGACAAACTTTTCACAATGTGGAGGCTGGGTGGAGTTTGTTCATGTCTTTTACATCAACTTATATTATCGACTCAATGAGACTCTGCGAGCTCCATGTCCAAATTGAAATCCAGTAGGAATGGTAGGAATTGCGACATGATCAAATCAAGAAACTAATGGTAGACTGGAGTACAATACTAGGCATCAAAATAGGTGTTTTTCTTACAGGCCAGAGTTTGAATACTTCGGATCACATCTTTAACCAAAACATAAGCACAAGCTAAACTAGAAATATTCAACGTACCAAAAGTAGAGAAGACATCCGATGATCCACTCCATGGCCTATCGCACCGCCTTAGCTTCAAAAAGATACTACTAAACACTTCACATGATCATATAACAGCTTTCACTGCTGTTGCTGGTTGTTACACTGCAAAGAGACATTTGATCAAAAGAGTTCACATATCGCTGAGAAAATTTGAAGGTATAACAATGCTTGAGGCGAAAAGTTTTGTTGCCCTTGATGTCGCCGCCTCTCTTGTTGTGGTAGCCAGGGTAGTCCGACTTTTCAAACACTGCCTTCTCATTCAGAACAAGACCTGCTTCCCACGCAAGTCCCTCCACATTCCATCTGTTGTAGGGGTAGTCATCTCTGGTTGTGACATGAATTTCACCGCCTTCCCTCAGCATCAGACGGGCATTTTCGAATAACACTGTCAGCAAGTCCTTGTGCATCCTGCTTACATTGAATACATCACATCAAATGAAGATCAATGAAGAGGAGTGGATTGACAAGAATGTGGGTTGTGAGACGGAATTCAATGTAGGTATGATACCACATGAAAGTTGATAATGTTATGTGAAGTTAGAGCATATGCATTTTGCAGAGCCCTATAGCTATATCCCTGCAGCCTCACATCTGTATCGAATAACAATGATTAAACATGAAATCCTTTATAGGAGAATTGGAAACTATAGCATCCCTTGGATGATACACATCAAAAGTTTTTCCTTTTCATTTTATGGTGAAACGCGAAATTCCTCTTGCCAAAATCAAAATGCCATATATTGCATACAATTGTTAGTCCATACATTTTCATATGGTTAATTTCCCTGAAATATAAACTTACAGAAAAGGAAGGAACTTGTTCATAAATATGCAACTTTTAAGCATCCAAACGATTAATCCTTGGTAAGGTCAAGTAGGAAACTTTTTAGCATACCAACCATCAAGCCACACAAAAGTTAACATCTCAATGAAATTTGACAAAATCTCATTGAAGTAGGAGTGACCAAAAGGCCTAATGCCAACATATGCCAAAAGAAAATGTAAAGTATGAGTAATGACCTAAGCTTTATGGATTTGTTTTGTAGATACGATTAAAACAAGACCTTTTCCTGCTGGAGCAATATTGTAAGTAAATTAAACTAGACCATGGCAATTCGAACTTGGGGAGAAGAGAGAGAGCATGATGCTCTAGCCAGCTTGGTTTTGCCTTTTGTACAAGTCAAAGTGCTAAATACGAAGGCGTTACTTTTCCTCAAAATAGTTTTACTTCTTTCTACCATGTGTATGACTTATCAATTAGAAGAAGTAGAACATTCAATCAATGTATCATACAAGACCCATGATTATACAGAGACAAATCAGGTTATGAAAAACATCTAAAGCAAAAGAAGCCAATTTCATTTACTCTGTGACTTACTGAATGAGCTCAGGGTCCCTTTCATGCAGCCAAGAGAAATGGCCTGCATGAGGAAAGTTGAAGATGATCACATCAAATTTCCTCCATTTGAGGTAGGGATGGAGGTCCATCTCATACACATCAACATCGTGCAGCACCATGCACCCTCTTGTCTTCAATTCATTCAAGTGTGAAGCACAACTCCAATGTTCTGCCAACAAAGTACCTAAAAATTGAATTTTCACCAAATCATAATCAGTAACTAAAAATCGAAAAACAAAATAAACCCAAAATCACTTGCACAAAAAGTAGGGGTCTTGTTAGTTGCTCGGTAGTAATGAAACTCATTAAGATATCTGTATCTAAGGAGTAAGTCATTTGCTCTGCACCCGATGCCCAAGTTGGATTCTTGCACTCCCAATATTCTTTGTATCAAGGAAAAACAGAGAACCCAAGAACATAAACTATCAAAGTGTACCTTGAGATTGAAGAGAAGTTGCAACCATGTTGGTTGCACAGCCAAAAGCTCGAGCCAAACAAGCAGAAAAGGAGAAGTCGCCTTCACCAACAAGGAGAATCTCTTGAGAGCTACAGTAGTGCTGAATCCATCCCATTTTGATTTCAGATTTGAACTTTGGAGAAAGAACTTAGCCAATGACCAACCTAAGAGACCCAAAACAATTTCTCACAACTCACAAGAAGTGGCAATCATAGAGAGAGCATTCCTTCCAAGAAATGGAACTCTGAGCTAAAAGAGGCTAATAAATTCAATGTATATGAGATACAACGATTCAGATTTCAAGTCTTTAACACAGAGTTTTTATTAAGATTTTCTTTATTTATGTAGGCTTTGGGTTTTTGCTGTTTTCGGGCTTCTCCGTTCTCACCAATGGAAGTTGTTTTTTTCTCTCACATGTTTACATGTTACGGTCTAATGTGCCACAAAATGATACACAACATGATCAACACAAGTTGACTTAGTGAGAAAATGTGAGAGTCGGTTCCTAAATGTGATGGAAGTTAATCTATTTAATACTGATTAGGGATAAAATGTAATTTTTAACTAGCCTCTTCAAAGTCCTAATTCGGATGAATCTCATTTTTTTGGGTGTGGAGACACCAAGCACTTCGGCAAAAAAATTGACACACCAACATGAAATTTGAGCTGGACATTCTCAAAAGACAGATTTGGGCTTACCCTTGGGCTTTAAGAGATTTTAGGCCCCTTTGGGCCTATTCCTTTTGTTCCCGCCAAAAGTGTAACACGACCCAAGAAAGCGGTGGCATGTCCTGTCGTGTGTGTCCGTTGAGGTGAGAGCATCACGCTCTACAGCTCCATCGGCCGCCACGTGCCCGCAGCAGTCCCCCCGCTTTCCGCCACGTAGCGCCTCCTCACCTGCTCTCTCTTTGCGACATCATATCAACCAGCTTTCCTCTTACGCCAAGACTCAAGCTTTTCATGTGTCAGAGTCCCTCAGCAGTCTCTACTTTTTCTATTAAATTTCAATTGTCGCCCGTATTTGCGCTTAAGGGGTTGCAATGGAGGTCCCTGCGCATTTTCTGGGCAAGCTATGGAGTTTCATCTCCTTCTTGCCCTTCTTCTTCTTGCTCCTCACCCTTGGCGTCCTCAAGGGTATCGGTTAAAACCCATTTCACCCATGCAGTTATTGTTAATCTTAATCACTCTGTTAATATGTAGGATTAATCTATGTTTTTCTTGATAGCTGCGATCATCGGGCCGTTGGTGGCGGGAATTATTGTGATTGGAAATCTAGCGGTGATCGCGGGGCTTTGGATAGCCCATTTTGTATGGACGTACTACTGTGTAGCCAGGTATGCTTCCGTTGCACCAACATCTTTGATCGTGTGATAAAACAATGAGTTATTGAGTTCTCATTGTTTGATTTTGTGGCGTTATTATTGCAGAAGCAAGCGGCTTGGACTTGTGCTGAAGATTCTACTGCTGCTGTTACTGCCACTGCCTCTTGTACTTTGGCCGGTCCTCGGCGTCGTGGGCAGCGTTTTAGGTGGGATTGGATATGGGTTTTTTGCTCCCCTTCTTGCGACATTTGAGGCGGTTGGCGAGAATGTCACCAACAAGTTCTACCACTGCTTCGCTGTGTGTTTCCTCTCTCTTTGGTTCTTTTTACTTTTTTTTAGATGCAGATAATGTTTTTGTTGATGTTTCTGAACTGGTGTTAAGGTTAGTGTTTCTTTAGGTGTCATTCTATGCATCGCAAGTTCCGAATTGATTGAAGTTAGACAGAGCATGCTGTTCTCAAGAGCATTCAGCCCATTTAAAAATAGTTACGTGTAGTCTCGATTTCCATATTCAACCAAAATGTGAGTCAGTTGGTTTTATGTGAGCTGATGGCCGGACATATGACCTAAAACCTCTGTATACGTCATCTTGTAATTGGCTTCACTGTATTCAGTGCTGTAGGAAATTAGCATCATTTGTATAGTATGTTTGTGCCCAAGAAGTGGTTTTATCTATAGAATTTTTTTTTTATCGATTATGATCCTGGATATTCATCTAAGTCGATTAACTTTGGTGTACTAGGATGGTTGTTGGTCGACAATCAAAGGAGGCTGCACAGTTGTGCAGGATTTCACAGATTTTTGCTTCCACTCTTACTTCTCCTGTATGGATGAGCTAATTGAGCAGATACCTGCAGGCGAAAAGCCAATGGATATTGAGTGAGGAACCTTACTTTTCCAACTTTATTTTCTGTTAGAAATAACATAACTGTAGTTTTTGAAGAGTTTTAAACTTGCCTTGCTAGGTTCTTAAAATTGCCAGCTGCTTTGCTGGTGAGTTTGATTGCAGTGCTGGTGGATGTGCCTTTGATTACAGTTGTCGCGATATGGAAAAGCCCCTATATGCTGTTTAGAGGATGGAAGAGATTATTAGAAGATCTGATAGGCAGGGAAGGACCATTCTTGGAAACAGTTTGTGTACCATTTGCTGGTCTTGCCATTATCTTATGGCCATTGGCAGTTGTGGGAGCTGTTGCAGCTTCATTCATCTCTAGCTTCTTCCTGGGACTATATAGCGGTGCTATTGCGTATCAGGTCTACTTAGTAGTTTTCCCTTTCGAAATCCTTTACTTTGTATGTATATGAATTTATTGTTAACAGAGAAATACAAATTTTCAGGAAGACTCGATCCACCTTGGTCTTGCCTTCATAATTTCTGTGGTTTCCTTATTTGATGAATATGTAAATGAGCTACTCTACTTGAGAGTAGGGTCCTGCTTTCCCAGGTATGTTATTGATTCCCTTCCCTCTTTTGCAGTATACACTTAAGGTTGCAATTGTTGAAATGCTTTTCAATGGAATTAAAAATAATTTTTTGGAAGTTTATTGAACAGACTTCTCTGTATAACTTAGATCAAGTATATGGCTCAGTCTTTTGATTTTGATTATGAGGCATCTGTGACAGCCAGGCCAATATATCGTAGAAATCTGAGATCTCGGCCAGACGGGGAGAACTATGGTGACAACGATAAAAATGATCTGGAGAATGGAAGAGAAGGCTCGTACAAACCAAAACTTGTCTCACAAGTTTCAAGAACGTTGAAGCAGAAAATCCAGCGGTATAAACTAATGCAGGTAAGGACCAAGACTCGATATATGAACAGTGTTTGGAGGTACATGTAGCTTTTTGTGAAATGCTATCTTTGTTATTGTTATAGGTGTGGGGTTGGCTGTTTAAATCTTGTGAGGTTAATGGAAAGATACTCATACGTGATGGTCTGATTGATGTCAAGGATATAGAAGAATGCCTTGTCAAGGGGAATTGTAAGAAGTTGGGCATCAAACTACCTGCTTGGTCTATATTGCAGTGCCTTCTTGCATCAGCAAAGTCCAGCTCGTCGGGGTTGTTGATATGTGAGCTATTTAACTTTAGATCTCTCTGTTCTTTGCTAAATTGTACAGGTTAGTTTGAGCTTATTCGTGGTTATTCTAATTTGAATCCCATAGCTGATGATGTAGAGTTGACAAGGGCAAACGGACCGAGGGATAAAGTGTTTGAGTGGTTCATTGGACCGTTGCTGGTCATGAAAGAGCAACTAAAGAATCTCCACTTGGACGAGAATGAAGAAATCTGCCTGAGATATTTGTTTATGAAGTGCAAAAATGAGACACCTGAGGAGTGGGATGAGACCGAATTTCCATCCAAGGACCAGGTCAGAAGGGCGCAGTTGCAAGCCTTATTTAGGAGGTGTGATTCTTGGTTTCAATTATGATAGTTTCGGTCTAGTCTCTAATATAGATATTGACATCATTATGTCCTTCGCATTTACCGTGCTACTTCAAATACAATATCAAAATTGCAACGTTTATATGTTTTCTGTTGGTTGTGGAAAGCAACTAGCCATCACCTTAAGCTGTTTGCTTGCACCTCAAAAGCAGACCAGATTTTGACTAGCATTTTTTGTGTCAGACTGCAGGGGCTTGTAGCATCGATGTCACGGATACCAACTTTTAGACGCCGCTTTAAGAATTTGGTCAAGGCCCTGTACATAGAAGCGGTTCAGGCTGCTGCATCAGCCAATCATATCGGAGGAATCTTGAATCCTGGAAAGGCCGTCAATAGCTTCATTGAAAGCATAGATACAAGATATAAAGAAGAAACCGTAGGTGGAGCAGGAAACAATAGACACGACATCCAGAATGCAGTATGATTTTGGTAAGAACTACCTTCACAGTTCACATGGAAGTAGAGCATCATGTTTGGAAGCATCTACGTTTATGTTTCCATTTTGTTCTGCATCTTTTGGAGAGGAGGATGGCTTGTTTTCATTTTTAGATCCTTATGCTTTTTTAGATTTCTATTTTCGTTGTTTAGGGAGTTCTGATGAAAAAAACAAAAAAAAAAAAAAAAAAAAAAAAAAAAAAAAAACCAAATACCTTGTGTAATTTGATAGTAATGATTAGTTGACAACTTGTCTTTGGACCAAGTAGTAGAACGTGTGACATGCAAACTTAAAATGGAACAATTGAACGGTTTGATAGTATCCAGTGCCCATAAACTAGGCATATTGTCTTCCTTAGTTTAGTTTCCTGTTACCAAAAACAAAACAAGAAAGAGGAGAAGTTATGACTTCCATTCAAGTATTCACTCTATATATGTGTTATATGAGTGGAACAAACATGACTAAATTATTAACTCCCTTGCTCGATACTATGCTATGATTACTTGGTTTGCTCAACAAGTCAATCTCCTGGGAAGAGAATTCTAACTTGATTGAAAGACTGTACTAGGCCATAATTTTTATGATTATTATTTCAAAAGTGATAATGGTGAACAATTCCAAATAGAATGGCCATGCAAGCTCAAACATGACTAATAGTCGAAGGCAGTTAAGATCTCGTAGCTGGCAATGCAAGCTGTGGTAATATCCAAGTGAACAAATTAGTAGGGGAAGCTGTAAATAGTAAAAAATCTTGCTGGTAAAGGTTCTAGTTAACCCTTCTGTTTCGGTGCCCTCTTAGATTATAGCCTCTAGATGGCGAAAAACTCTCCACAAAACAAACTGGCATTCCTCCTATCCTCCCCTCCTGCAGACCAACCTCCCTCCCATCTTCATCCTTTCTCTGTGTCAAACCACTTCCTCATCGATTTCCCATCATCAACCCCCCAACTTCCATCTAAATCACCCAGTTTTCATCCCGAAAATCACCAGAGTTGTCAAAGATTGCAATAGGATGATGGTAATTTATAATTACCACTCCTTCAAAGTCCACGAGATGAGGTAATCAATGTGAATAGGTCAATGTGAATACGTCTGTTGATTTATGATTACAAACCCGACAAATTGTTCATATTTGTTAGTAGTTGCATGAGATCGAAGGTGGCATTGAAATATTTGATTTTTGAATGCTACCCTCCAAACCCAATTCATCACTTTTCTCTTTCATTCTCAATTTTTACCTTCATTCTAGCCTCAAGATTGTCTTAGATTTCTTCGATCATCCTCTACAAATCGGTGTTCCTGGTGCACAATTTGGTGACTCCAGCATTATCGGTGTCTTTGGTTAACAAATTTGGTGACCTTGGCATTTTCGGTGTTTCTGCTACACACAACTTTGGTGACTCTAAAATTATCGTGGGGAGGCATTGAGATATACGCGAAGATGCAGTCTTTGAGTCGTTCGATGAGAGGCCATTCCCTACATGAGCCTCCACCCTTTGCAGAAAAGATCACAGAAGACCCCGTAACAACGAAGACAGCTCAAAGCACCGTGACATGCGTCTACCTAACCAACATTGCAACCAATTGGCGCAAGGTGACAATCATATGGTGCAAGAATCTCATGAACCATTCCCTCAGCATAAGGGTTGATAGCTTAGAAGGCGATTTTCAGTACACGTGCAAAATCGACCTCAAGCCCTGGCATTTTTGGAGCAAAAAGGGGTACAAATCATTTGAGGTTGAGGGAAATCAAGTGGAAGTTTACTGGGATCTTCGGTCTGCTAAATTTGGAGGTGGACCGGAACCATGTTCTGATTTCTATGTTGCCCTGGTATGTGATGAGGAGGTTGTGTTGTTATTGGGTGACATGAAGAAGAAAGCCTACAAGAGGACAAAATCAAGACCAGCTATTGTTGAGGCACTTTTGTACTACAAGAAAGAAAATGTGTTTGCCAAGAAAAGCTTTGCCACTAGGGTTAAGTTTGATGAGAAGAGAAAAGAGCATGACATTGTTGTCGAAAGCTCAACAGCGGGGCCTAAAGATCCCGAAATGTGGATTAGCATTGACGGCATTGTGTTGATTCATGTCAAGAATTTGCAGTGGAAGTTCAGAGGGAATCAAACTGTGATGGTGAATACGCAACCGGTGCAAGTGTTCTGGGATGTACATGATTGGCTGTTCAGCAGCCCCGGGACTGGTCATGGTTTGTTTATCTTCAAACCAGGGGCACCGGATTCTGAGAGTGACCAAGACAGAGATAATAGCGGTGGTATAGACAGTGATCATAGCAGTTCCTTCTATTCAATACAGAGTAACTCAACAGCTTCTGACTTCTGTCTGTTTCTACATGCTTATAAGATTGAATGAGATGATATGTAGCTAGTAGCACATTTGCAGCATATGGTTGTAAAGTTGTAAATTATTGTAGAAGCGTTAATTCAACATATATGTATATTGGGACTTAGTTGTTTATTTTGCACTAATTGTAAGTTGATTTAAGTACACTGCTATGTAGCCTTTGTAAGGGAACCTACTGGGATATGGATGTTGGGAGTGTGAGGGTGCAGGAGGGCATATATAATTGTAACTTGCTTCATATTATATATGCAGAAAAGAAAAGAAATCGAGCTTTGCAGGATATACTACCGTTTCTTTTATTAGCAATATTTGGGTAAAGAGAATCGAACTTGAGATCTCAAATGCATAAGTAAGACCAGAATTTCTAAGAAGAAAATAACAACTGGAGAAGTTTATATATGTAGGTTGTGACAAATTTCATGTAACTTTAGAAGACTTAGGATAATGATTGATTACACTTTTAAACTTGTTACGTCGTTGCTTGATTTTCATAAAAATAAAAATAAAGTATAAAAATAAAAAATAAAAACCCCACAATGAAAACAGTAGTGGCACGTGACCTGGTATATATAGCAAGTGGCGGCACCGCGAGAGCTTGGTTTGAATAAAAGAGCAGAAAGAAGAGATGAAGGTGGGCTCGAAGGTGGTGTTTCTGTTGAAAGACGCCGAGGGCTTCGGCGAAGCAATCTCAGCTGCTTTGAACCCTAATTCGAGCAAGTCCGCCGTGTAAGCTCTCTGTGATGTTCAAATCGAAATCAAGTTTTCATATTTTCAATTCGTGTTTGGTGCGCTAAAGCTGTGATTTTTCCGCAGAGAGGAAAGTTTCGAGCTTTCGTTGGAGCGCTATGGAATCCAAAATTGCAAAGCGTCTGGAAACATTCGACACTTTGTTGATCCGCAGGGTCAATACGAGGTTCTTCTTCATTACCTTGTTTCTCTGAAAATTGAAAAGTGCAGCTAATTATGTTGAAAAATTGAAATTAGGTCACCTACTGAGGGGTTCATGTTCTTATGGATTTAATGTTGGATTTGAGTATTGAGAAATGGGTCGTATTGATTTTAAGCAAAATGTGTTTAGTTTGAATGGTGAAGGCTAATGAGTGTGAATTTGGGTTAGGCTGTGTAGTTTGAGAATGATTTAAAACTATGGGATATGAAATTTACTTAGAGTTTATGAAAGTTTGAGTGATTTTTGAGGTCGAAAGGGACTTAATTAGCGCATTTGTTTTAAGAAAGTTTTGTAGATTTGGTATCTTATGGCTGTAGAGGTAGAACCCGTGGATGAGTGTACAAATCTTGTTCACTTATTTTCTTTCGGAGCTCATGCTATGAGTATTGCAATAGCAGGTACTACACTAGTGTCTTATGAATGCCGTTATTCGCAAAGTTTGTTGCTTTAGTACTGGTTCCAAAAGCTTGAGTTACTGAAGCATTGTGAATGATGCCTTTTTGTTCTTGAAGATTACATACTAGTGAGTATCAACTATAACTTTGTCTTCAATCTTTTATTTTCAGGTGTCTGTTGTGCTTGTGCAGTATTATGAACCGCCAATACTAGCATGTGCTGTGAATGAAGTTCTTGCCCAAGTAGCAGGACAGAAATCATCCTCAATGCCCACAATTGTTGCCCCCTTTCTGCTTGAATCATCCAAGCTTAAGTTGGAAAGTAAATCTGCAACAAAGCTTGAAAGCAAAGTTTCACTTTATGGTGTAGAGATAGGTCCAGAGACAGACGTAACCAAGACCATGGGTACCAGAACCCAGAAGCCACCACCATCATTACAGATTCATCACGAACCTTTAGCCTGCTTTCTTCAGCTGGTTCGCGTTTTGAAGTTTCCAACTTTTGTTCTTATAGGGAAAAGACAGGAACGCATTTCAGATAAAGAAGAGCTTGAGGTATGGGTTGTGTGATTGCTTGTTAAGTTAATCCAACTATCCTTTCAGTTCCTTTAGAAATTGTGCATCATACCATGAAAATTCAGTTACATGTAGAGGCCATTATAGGAGGATATAAGTTCTTTAAGTGCTTTGCTCGAGAAATTGAATTGGAAAAATAGTGTATGCTAAGTACCACCAGGTTCTGGTGTGCAAAGTAAATGCTTGTAGTGTTGTTCCATATCTTCTATTTTTAGTTCTGTAGTTCCAAATTTCACGGATCTTGTGGTTTTATGAATTATGTTTACTATCTAACTCTAGGTGGTTTCATATGCAGATACTGTATGAGATTGGAGAACTTTTGGCAAGCACTTTCAAACTGAACTTTGCACGAGACAAAATCACATGGAACCCAACTAGGAAATCAAAGGATGATCTGGAGCCATGGCGCGCATTATACGGTTAAGTCTCAGGTGTTTGTGGAATCAGAGGCTGGGATCTATCACACTGTGCATCAGGTTGAAAACATCTTGCTTTTCTTACTGTGTTTGATGTATCTATGTTCAACATCACAATGCTTAAACGTAAAAGTACTTTTATCTGGATTATCGGATTGTTAACCAACCATAGAGATATTAGGGTTCCGAAATAGTGCAAAAAGAAGTGCTTCGAATCATTGCTATTTGACTCGGACCTGTTCTAAAAAGTCGAGGCATTTTGAAATCAGTGTTTTTCTGCTTCTCTTCTATTTCTCCATTCATCTTTGGTCTGGTTTGTGAACTGGTCTGGTGTTTTTGAAATAAGGGTTGCATTTGAGTAACAAAACAGAAAGCAATTGTAGCTTATGTGGTCAAAGCAGATAAAACAATCAGATTGAAACATAGAGCCTACTACAATATATGTATAGACGTGATCCGTGGCACAACGGTTTATATATGCGCAGAGGTTGATTTGGCATTGCTTCTGATCATGAGATTCACTTCAGCTGCAAATTGTCATGTTGAGCGTATTTCCCTGTGTATTCTTTTAAAAAGTGATCCTTGACAGAAAAGACCAGATGTGTGATAAATAACCAACCATGCATACAGGGAATGTTGCATAAATTTAGGTTTATTATGTTATCTTGTTGGTGGCTATTTGGCCTATAGTGTTTGGAAAAGAAGATGATCGTTTTATTTGCATCTCAAATCCTTGCTGAAGTGAAAGCACGATGTACTTCAAGATCTGAGGCAATGTAAGAATATTCACCAACTTAGATTTCATATCCAATATTATCAATGTTGAAGTTGTGTGATTAATACCTGAAAGCAACAACTTTGCGGAAGCAAGAAACTCATGAGTAGGAGGAATTGAGGTGGCAACAATTTGGAATTAAGCAGAGGGCAGGCCTTCTTTTCCCCCAAATTTGTCAGTATCCAACTCATTGTTCTATTGGTAGAATATGCTCTACATATCCCGTCCATTCTCTATCTATGTGCCACCTCAACGCATGTATTAAAAGAAAAGAATGTCCCAGTATTATTACTAATGGATTGTCACTGTAACAGTGATTATACAATCAATTATTAATTGCCACTGTAACAGTGATAATACACTATTATTGGACAGTGAGTTCTAGATATTGTAAGTAAGGACGGAGCCAGAATCTCAAAGCCGGATAGGCTACTATGAATATGTCAAAAAATGAAAAAATATGGAAACAAATATATAGCTCGAAACTCGCAGGTTTTATGAGAAATATTGTAAGTAAGGATGGAGCCAAAACTCAAAGCTGGATAGGCTATTATGAATATGTCAAAAAATGAAAAAATATGGAAACAAATATATAGTTCGAAACTCGCAGGTTTTATGAGAGAATGAGACGATCTTTGAAGAGAAAATGCTGGTATGAGTCTAATTTTTATCATCAAATTACTTTAAAAAATAGAACATATGTTATTAAGTCCAATTTCTATACTACAAGTTGAGAAAATTTATATGTTAAATGTAATTAATTTAGTTTCTAAAGAAAAAAATGATCAATTGACTGTAAGGTATGTGTCACACCCGCGAAACAATGTCCGCCATGGTAACTTGGAAATCATTGAATCACATCAATCATTGGATTAAGGAAGTAATGCTACTTTATCAATTTGTCAAGCAAGATTTGGCAAGTTGAGTTTGTAAATAATCTCCCAACCAATATTTTAACTGAATAAGGAAAAAATAGACGGTGATAAGCAAAAGTGGTGACATGTGACACAAAATCTTAGGCAACACCCCACATGCCACATGTGACCCTCCCCATTGATCCATCTACCGCAGATTGACGTCCACTTATTAATTAATCCCCAAAATTCGTGATTTTTTGGCCCTCCTTCGCCTCCGTCACCATTTTTACTATTATTAAATAATTACACTCACATCCTGAAATGTCTATAATACCCTTCATTGGGTGTCGTACAAATTCAAAATTCCAGAAGGTCGGTTGCGTAATATGCGCTAAAGCCAGGAGGGTAAAAGCGTCTAATGGAGTCATCAAATCTCAGCTTGCCACCACTCTTTCCCTACACTCCACTGCAACTCTCTGCAACTCGACTCTTCCAAACATCTTTCTTTTTCTTCTTCTTCTTCTTCTTCCATGGCGTCCTCATCAATGGCCGCGAACGGCGTCCTCCGCCCCCGATCATCGCCGTCGCCGTCGCCGTCGCCGAACGCGGTTCCGAAGCAAACACAGAACGCCGTTGGTCTCTGCAGGAGCACCAGAGGCCTCTCGTTCACCAGCTCCAACCTCTCCGGGACCAAACTCCAATCGCCCGCCACCTGTTCGACGAAATGCCCCAACCGGAGGCTCCCTCCTCTCGTGGTGTCTCCGAAAGCCGTTTCCGATTCCAAGAACTCCCAAACCTGCCTCGATCCCGACGCTAGCCGCGTGAGTACTCATTCACAACTGATACGATGCATTGGTTGTTTTGATTTAAAATGTCGAATTGTGTTTGCGTTTTGGATTGAAAATGTTTGTTGGGTTTGCTTGTGTAGAGTGTGTTGGGGATTATATTGGGCGGCGGAGCAGGGACGAGGCTGTACCCACTGACCAAGAAGCGAGCAAAGCCGGCTGTGCCGTTGGGAGCAAACTACCGGCTGATTGATATTCCGGTGAGCAATTGCCTCAACAGCAACATTTCGAAGATCTACGTACTGACCCAGTTCAATTCGGCTTCTCTCAATCGCCATTTGTCGCGTGCGTATGCTAGTAACATGGGCGGGTATAAAAATGAAGGCTTTGTTGAGGTGCTTGCTGCCCAGCAGAGCCCCGAGAATCCCAATTGGTTCCAGGTGAGTGCGTGATTGAAAAGGCGGTTGCTTTGCGATTTTCGGGTTGAGTTTTCAATTGGGTTGTGATTGGTTTTTGTGTTTGTGGTGTGGGTTGTGTAGGGGACGGCGGATGCGGTGAGGCAGTACTTGTGGCTGTTTGAGGAGCACAATGTGTTGGAGTTTCTGGTTCTTGCTGGGGACCATTTGTATAGGATGGACTATGAGAAGTTTATTCAGGCGCATAGAGAGACCGATGCAGATATCACTGTGGCTGCTCTGCCTATGGATGAGCAGCGTGCTACGGCTTTCGGTTTGATGAAGATTGACGAAGAAGGGCGCATTATCGAGTTCGCTGAGAAGCCTAAAGGGGAGCAACTGAAAGCCATGAAGGTAAAAGATCCACTTTGCAGATTGTGTATATGATGTACTGCACTATGTATTTTTTTAGATTGTGATTAGAGATTGGAGGAGGTAAATCATTCTTGTTTGTGTTTTGTTATAGGTTGATACTACAATCTTGGGTCTTGATGAT
This sequence comes from Spiraea crenata, assembly GCA_033992175.1. Lineage (NCBI taxonomy): Eukaryota > Viridiplantae > Streptophyta > Magnoliopsida > Rosales > Rosaceae > Spiraea > Spiraea crenata. Next base: position 2,154,472 of record JAVBHV010000019.1, read on the forward strand.
GAGAGAGCTAAAGAGCTGCCTTATATTGCCAGTATGGGTATATATGTCGTGAGCAAAAATGTGATGTTAGATTTGCTTCGGGATAAGTTTCCTGGAGCAAATGATTTTGGCAGTGAAGTTATTCCAGGCGCCACTGACATGGGTTTGAGAGTGAGTTTTCATTTTCATACATTTTTCTTTGTAATGTGTATGCGAGGTCAAGAGAATGACAGGGTTGCTAGGAATATTAGATGGACATGTCCCACGATCCTGTGTAGTTGGAAATTTCCAATTTGTTGAACACACTGTTTGGAATTAACAAGTCGAGCAGCAGTATAGTCTTGTATACATTATTGCGAATATCTTTCACTGGAAACTGAACAATGCTTCTAGTAGAGTGTCACAAAAAGATTTGCAAGGGTTTCCCAACCCATTTCCGTGCATCCCTATCTTTAGATATCCAGCATTAGATTAGTAATTGTTTAATCTCGACAGGTTCAAGCTTATCTGTATGATGGCTACTGGGAAGATATTGGTACCATCGAGGCTTTCTATAATGCAAACTTGGGGATCACGAAAAAACCGGTGCCAGATTTCAGGTACCTTTTGCTCAAATACTACTTGATAGATGTTTCTATTTTCTTGCACCAGTTGATATATTATGGTTATCAGTTAGATACTCCTTTTATATTCCTGCCTGATTCTGAGCTTTACATTGTAGCTTTTATGATCGTTCATCCCCAATCTACACCCAACCTCGATATTTACCTCCTTCCAAGATGCTTGACGCTGATGTCACAGATAGTGTTATTGGCGAGGGATGCGTAATAAAGGTAACTTCTTGGCATAAAAGTCGGCAGCAATGCGCTAACTTGCTCAGTTGACCATGATGTCAATTTACATATTCTGGTCCCTTGGGTCTCTTCCACTGAAAAGTTTATACCTATATCTGTCATGGAAATTATGATGGAGAATTAAGCGTAGTGCAGTTATGTTCCCTTTACCCATCCCTGTCTGTTTTTAATGCAGAACTGCAAAATCCACCATTCAGTTGTTGGGCTTCGATCGTGCATATCAGAGGGTGCTGTCATTGAAGATACCTTACTGATGGGAGCAGACTACTATGAGGTAAACCTGCTGTAGATCTTTTTCCAGTCAAAACCTGACTGAAAACCATGTTCTTGTTTTATGAATGATTGAGATGAACTGATTTTCCTAGAAATATTATTATGATCTGTTAAACATTTGTTTTAGTTGCATGGATTGTTCTGATGCATTTTTTGTAAATGTTCAGACGGATGCTGATAGGAGATTTCTGGCTGCAAAGGGTAGCGTTCCAATTGGTATTGGCAAGAATTCTCACATTAGGAGAGCTATAATTGACAAGAATGCTCGAGTTGGAGAGAATGTGAAGGTTAGCAAGATTGTTTATATTATTTATCAGTTTGAAGCCTCAATTTTGTTCACTCGGGCTTACCTTCAAGGGTTTAAGATTGTCTTCCATCTAACTGAATTTTCATCTGGTTCTTTTCCGATGATATCTTCTGTTTTACAACTAAACTGTTCACCAAGAAAAATTATATAGCCCTAAAAAATTCTGAAATGGAAAAGTAAGATTTGAATATGCACCTATCTTCCGTTTCCTTGTTAGAAATTGTAGGCAATATTACATTGGCATCAATGTTGACGTATTAAGTCAAATTGATCTTTGAGAAACTGAAATTGGCAAATGTGAATTGTAGATTATCAACAGTGACAATGTGCAAGAAGCAGCAAGAGAAACCGATGGATATTTTATAAAGAGCGGGATTGTGACAGTGATCAAGGACGCCTTGATTCCGAGTGGAACAGTAATCTAGCCACCTTATTTTCGACCGGTTTAATGCTGACCAAAGAAGCTCCTTCTCTCTAGTTTCCGGGCTGAGAGAAGCCACGAGTACGCAGCAATCGCAACACAGCAAGTCTACTTCGAGCTGTTCGGTCTTCTGATCCTGTTACGTATATTTCGCGGTACTACAATGTAATTATAGAGGAAGAGACCTCAGGAATTCGCTCTGTAGATGCTCTACTTCCATCACAAATAAAGTTTTGTCCATTTGTTCTCTAGGTTTGTACAGTCGTTCAATAATCTCATGAAATGAGTCTGGGAAGTGCAAGGAGAGCTGTAAAAAGTCATTTTCTATTGATAAAGAAACATCAGAATTTAAACTTGTTCTAGAAAACTGCAAATTTCATTAAAAAAAGGATTGATATAGAAACTTCACCACGGCAAGATTGCAACATAGACTCATCCTTTTAACAGAACTTTGCAATGTGGTGCAAAATACGATGGCTGAAGGAAGTCCTTTTTGGCTGGGACTCTTCCACTGAGCAGCATTGTGAAATAACCATCCTTGTCCCTTAGACACTAAGGAGGAACATTTCTTCTGGCTGACTTTGAAGGCTAATAGTTGAAGTGATAACCCCTACAACGTAAATTACATTCAATGCTGCTACAGTGGTGGATGCCGTGATCTGCACCATATGTTCATTAGTACATGTGAATAAATTCATACTACATTCTTGACATTGTCATTACCTATAGAAACATTATCAGTGCAACCTAGTAATATTTAACAAGGCATGTGAAAAGGAAGCTAAAAAATTATTGGGACTGCAGAAACCACTAAAACCATATCGCTCAAAATCTTTCAGCACTACGCTATTCAAAGTCAGTTAAGTGACAAACTTAACGGTTACTTATCCAATTAGCAATGAAATATATATTCAGCACCTGGCTGGTCTTTTCTTTTACCAATTTAATCATCCAGTTGGAAAAAAAAAATTAAAAATTAAACAAAAGACAGCTACAGTACCTTTACCAATTACGCCCAACCCAAACACCCTCCTGTTTGCAAAGAAAGGTTCTCACATATGATATTGTTACACAGATTTCTACAAATAAGTACACATAGAGAAAATAACGATGGCTACTAAAAAGTAACCATTTTTCAGACTCCAAAATGATGTTCACCTTTTGCTGGGTATTTTGGCGATGCTCCTCCTCCATTTATCCTTAAGATCAACTGGCTCACGAGTTTCATGAAATACATTACGACCGTATTCCAAAATCTGCTTCCAGGGGGTCTTTTTGTTTTCTGATCCATAAATTCTCAATCCCTCCTGCAGAAGAACATTACTTTGGTTAGATTACAACTACTCACAGAAATTACTATACAATGTCCTTAACCTGCAAGGTAATTAGATCATGTAATTGCATTTCTTGTACCCGTGCTCAGGAATATTTCTCAAACCTTTAGGAGGAATATAGGCAGAACTACTTGACTCTATTTCATATAATGAAATCTATTCCAGAAATTCAGGAAAGCAAATACCTTTAACATGTCTAACTCTTCATCTGTCCAGTTTAATCTCGTACGCTTCCCATTCGGATTTACCAAGTTTCTGCAGCACAATAGGAGAAATAAGCAATTATCAGTTGGCAGTTGTATGAGAATATCAAATGATTTGATCTGCCATATACATAGAGAAACATGTCAAACTCCATACATCACCGCCAAAAAAATTAAAATTAAAAGCAGTACTATAACACATGATCACCTTTGAAATTTCTCAGTTACTATCCTTTTTTTGGAAGAGGTTTTAGGTTTCTCATTTTGGTTCTTAGGAACCTCCTCTACATCACTTTCTTGATGAGAAAGTGATTCCCTTGATGGAGATGGCACTGTTCTTGATGAAGTTACATTCTGATGCCGCACTTTCTTTTGAGCTTTTTGTTTGAAACGCTTGCTCTTCCGCACTAAAGGAGACCCAGTGTCTGGCTCATCAGATTCGGACACAACAGTCCGATCTGCAGGGACCTCCTTTCCTTCTGGTTGCATTTGTTCTTCATGCTCACTTTCGCCTATATTCTCCTCGTCCTCATTTTCTTGCTCTAATCCATCATAGACATTCTCCTTATCTGTCATTTCTTCCACATAGCGAACATTCCCGGGCTCTACATCTTCCGGTGGTGTCTCTTCAACAATTTCCACCTCCTGCTGAGCTTCGTCTACTCTTTCCTCATCTTGTACATCTTCAAGCTCATTCCCTTTTGATACAAATGGCTGGTCTAAATTCCCTTTTGATACATTATCCCGAATCTCCCCAATCCCTTCTCTTACCCCTTCGTCTCTACAACCCACATTGCCACCCCCATTACCTCTATCTTCAATCTCCGTCATCCCCGCATCGCCCCCTTCCCTACATTCACTGCCTTCTCCTTCCACACACTGGTCCCCAACTTGACCACCAGCCCTCCCACCACCATTCCTATCTCCTACATCAATAAACTTCGAAAGGGAGCTCTTCGACCGCATTGCCCTCCTCCTCAGCTCCCGTGTCTGAACAAACTCCCGCTTATAAGCGCAATACGGGCAGTAGAAATTCCCCAATTGATCAACCACAGGTTCTGAACACATACACTCCTCATGTATAGCAATTGGGCATCCTATCTCAGCACAAACCAACAACTTCCTACTCCCAATATCTCCATCACACCTAATGCAACCAATTGCATCTAAACTACCCAACTCCTCAGATTCCTCAACAGACATTGCTCTTTTGTATTACAAAAAAAGCTCACCACAACATCATCCTCAAAATCATCAACAACACCATCATAGTCCTAACAACATGGTACGGAACTCAACTAAACGACACAAAACATGGGTCCGAAATTTCAGGGAGCTTTCCACTGACCTGAGTGAAGAAGAGTGGAGGCAGCGATCGAGTGGGAAGATTCTGGAGCCTTTCGCCGGCCGAGCTTTTCTCTGCATTCTTCTTTGCTCGCTCCAGCGGGGTCTATTTTCACCGCCAAAGTTCTCGTACTTGGTACGATACACAAACGGTGTCGCATCGCACTAAATGAAATGAAATATGTTTTTTTTTTTTTTTTTTTCTCGTATCGCACTAAATGGAGCTGACTGGGGTTTTTCGCGTCATCAGATGGGCTTTACATCACCTTATCCAGCCTTCCTCGGCCCAAGGATTTCATTCTTAAATTTTTGATTTTTTTTTGTGTGTTAATTTTGCAAGCTTTTTATTGAAGGGCCGGCAAATTAAAGTAACGTATTTTTTGATTTGTGTCAAGTTTCAATGTAATGCATGTACCCTTTGTTTTCAAAAGCTTGCAAATTAGTTTCATTGTTACTTAAACCATAAATTGAGTCGTTAAATGTTGATATGGACAAAATGAGGTCCACCATCATACAAAAAATAACAAAAAAGTCCCTAGATTAAAATTCTTAGGATAATAAATCCCTACTTCTTCAATAGGTTTTTACTAAGTCCCCACAATTTTTTATTTTGAATTTTTTATTATGCTTATTTTACTTTTTTGCCACTAGGCCTAGTGGCGTTTAAATACATCACCTTTTTTTTTTCTCACGACCGCACACCTCCATCTACGCATGACCTCTCCTTTTTATTCATTTTCACTTCATCCATCTGCACCACAGGGCCAAGCTCGCCCCAACCATTCCTGCGTCAATTCCAACTCTGAAGCTCGTCAGTCGTCATCGCTCGCCTTCGCCATTGCGTCCATTGCCGCTCGTAGTGCAGCAACCCCTCCCCCCTTCCCCCCCCCCCCCCCCCCCCCCCCTCGTTGCCCCCCCCCCCCCCCCCCCCCCCCCCCCCCCCCCCCCCCCCCCCCCCCCACCCCCACCCCCCCCCCTATATCACACCACAACATTTTATCAATATTTTTTTTTTTTTTAATATAAAAACACACTATTTTTTTTTATCATTATTTTTTTTTTCATTTTGTTATGTTCTTCGAAACAACACTGCAATAAGACAATAAATGTTTAAACAATTGTACTGTAATTGTGTTGTTCTTGCCGAAGGCTATAAGGCAATTGTTATTTTCTTAGAAACAACACTGCAATGAGGCAACAAGTTTTTAACAACAATTTCATAGTACTGTAATTGTGTTGTTCTTGCCGAAGCCTATAAGGCTACTGTACAGTTGCAATATTTTGTAATTGTTGTTTAAAGGGTAAAGTAAGTCTATTACAAAGGATAAGATTTAGAAACATTTGATTGGATGAAAAGTAATTCAAGGACCTAAAACTATAAGAATTTCTAGTTACGATTTATTAAAACTAAGAATTAATGTTTAGGGACCTAAAAATTAATACCCCTTGTTTTCAAAAACTTGCAAATTAGTTTCATTGTTACTTAAACCATAAATTGAGCCGTTAAATGTTGATGTGAACAAAATGAGGTCCACCATCATACAAAAAATAACAAAACATTTTGCATAAAAATAATATTTAACTTTAAGGGCGACTTACATTTTAGTACCCAATGTTTTGGATCAAGTTTTCAATATGATACATGTATTTTTTTTTCTTGCAATTGAATTACCCTTGGTTTTATAAGTTTGCAAGCTTGTTCCACCGTTAGTAAATTCCTTAGATGCCTTTGCTAAGTTGTGATTTGAACTCTGTAGAGTGCACCTTTAATTTCTGATTGACCAAGTTGATTAGTAAATGATTCGGCCTAAAAAATCGTTTAGAAGATGTGAAAATTCGGTGTGAAAGAGATATCAATTGATGGATCTAAACAAAGAGAAAGGATGGGGGGATATCGGTGGTGGCTGTTTTGGTTTTCATTAAAAAAAATTTTGTTTCTTTTTTCACAATAAAAGCCAAAAGCCAAGTTATCATTTTTATTTTGTTGAGATGGTAGTACCCACTCTGTTCACATTAGTATTTAACCAAGAAATTGGCGATCTACTAACGGTAGAACAAACGTGCAAGGTTTTGAAAGTATAGGGTATCGAAATGCAAGAAAAGAAAGTGTAAATATCATATTGAAATTTGATCCAAACCACATAATGCCCTTTTTTGAATAATGAATAGATTAAACTAGTGCTAGCTCTCGTCTATTCATTCCTTATCTGGTAGAAATTTGAATGAACACCAAAATGAAATACTAGGAACCAAATCTAAATGCGGGAAGTTAAAGTAAGACAAATAGTAGAAAAAAATTCCAAGTTATATACGAATTAGAAAACTGAAATAGACCTGCACATAATGGGAAACGTGAAAAGCAAACCAAATCTAAATTAACCTTTTGTGAGGAAAATTAAGCATGGTTGTACGTACAAAAGGAGCTGGTTGTATTTGTAGATGGAGCTCGGATTGTGGCCTTAATTACATATGGTCCATATAGGCCTACATCATAAACAGAAAGTTTTCTTTTATAATACGAATAGGAAGTCTTCAGGAATTAGAATTTAGATCAAGATCTAATCTAACACAGCTTGCATGAATAAAACCCAGGCAACTATGCAAGTCCCAAGGAGTAAAACATCGTAGAACCATAAAGTTCGAGTTTTCAGAAAACAATGAGATGAAAAATGAATAAATGTAATCGATAAAGAAGAAAAGAGAGACGTACCATGTAATCTCCAGCGTTGGAGGTTGGTGCGAGTGGAAGTTTTTGGAGAAAGCGTGTTTTAGGGTTCTAGGGTTCTTAGGAGGGAGAGAGGAGGGAGGCAATTAGGAGTCGTTTTAAATTTTCTAGTTTGATGTTTGATTAACGTGATTCCCTTTCAATTTAGTGCTTTTGATCTTTGTTTAATGATTAAATGATTGGGAACATAATTAATTTGTTTTAGATTTGATTGGAATATGTAAACATCTTGGTGCCAATAGTGTTATTGTTATTTAAAACTGAACTTACATAATCGAATTGTCAACACTAGGTGGACTCAATAACCAGAAAGTACATCCATTTAAGAGTGGTATTGATCGGTGTCAATGGTCCAACGTGATTTTTCCCATGAAAGCGGAAAAAAATGAGTATCAGGGAAAGTTAATGAATTGAGGAAAAAGGAAAACAAAAAACCATGTGGTTTGCATGTCCAAAAATAGCAATGCAAATACTGTGTTTTTATGGGCGAAAATGTTGGGCTCGGATGGCTGTGGATCACATTCGCGTATCCATCTCTGTGTCCTGCTGTTTTCAACGTTGTTTACCTCTTTTGTCAAAAACCATTATTTTTTGCACATCCAATAACGACCTTCTTTGCTTGTTATCTTCTACCCTTCATTGCTTTGTTCAGTTGGGAAGGAAACCCAAGATTTTTTGACCAGATACAAATTCTGTTTACTAATATTCATCCTGTTTTGGTTTGAAGTTATTCGGGTTCGTATTAAGAATCTGCTGGTTGTATGTATCCCAAGATGTCTTCCATATGTAATTGAATTACATACGTGCTATACAATTCCATTGGCACAAGGTTGGCTTTTTATTTTTCCATTGTTTCCTGTACTTGTTTGATTTCTTGGGGCTGAAAAAGTTTGTCTTTTCATTTGGGATTTATCACAAACAAGTAGAAAGCAGATGTTTTGGTATGTATTTGTATTTATGTAGGTAGATTGTTGGTAGTTGCGCTGATGGTTCTTGTTCTTGTATTACTTGGCGTGGTAGAAAAGTTCATGTTTTCATGGAGATTTTCATTTGGCGATTTATCACAAGGTAGAGGACATGTGCATTGGTGTTTTCTGTATGTAATGTGTGTGTATTGATTGTGGAAAATCTGATGAATCAGTGATGCGCTCGTTTGGAGATGGAAATCATATTGATTTCTTGGAGTAGAATCGTGCTATCACCTCATGGATATCGAAGGACGTCATTACCGCAGAAACAACAGCAGCAACAGCAGCAGCAGTAGCAGCAATGGACTAAGACTGCATTCGCATGTTGAGGTGAGTTGATATTCTTTAAGCTTTATATGGTATCATAAACATGTGTTGTTCAACACTGGAATTGGTAATGTCTGATACCAAAAATTTCGGTTCCACAGATGGGATCGATAGAACCCAAATCCGTATTTGAGTATGAAGATCAGAACTTAGTTGGCCGGGATAAACATTCTTTGGATGAGGCTTCCGTCAGGTCTCTATATTCTGATGGTTCAGGGGAGAATTGTTCCCAGTTCATGAAGAATAGTGTGATGGATAGCATCAGGATTGTAGTTTTATCTGCCAAAATTAACTTGCTCATGCCTTTTGGCCCTCTAGCAATCGTGGTCGATAAATTCTCTGGCCATCATGTGAGTTTTCTTTATGGAATTCTGCATGTTAGTCCCTCACATCATCATATCATTACATGTTTGGTTATGTCACTTGTATTTGCATTTCAGGGTTGGGTCTTCCTTTTAAGCTTGTTGGGCATCATACCTTTGGCTGAGCGGTTAGGATATGCAACAGAGTAAGATTTCTTGCACTATGTAATTTCTATAATAAAACATGATTGCTTATGAGTTCCTTGATAAGGTCCGAAGTGCATGTGAGTGGCCATGCCAGCAGCCCTGTCTGAACAAAATTCCAACTAAACTGATGTATTAGAGAACCTACACTTGTTATAGAGCCCAACGTCCATCGTAACTTTGGAATTAGTGTGAACTAATGAGTACCTGATACAGCCTTCTTCTTTTGGTGCAGGCAACTGGCTTGCTATACTGGACCGACAAGTAAGTGTTGAGCACTACAGTTATCAGTATTTTCTTTCTGCTTTCATAATTCAATTTTCATCAGTGATAAATTATATTGACTATATAAACTGGAATCTGCTGATATTCACATAAATTAATGTATAAAAACACCAGATCATCCAGCAAGTACTGCAGCTGCATCATATGGTTGATATCACATCCATTAAGGACTAAAATTTGAAAGCTAGTGCACAAACATTACAATTATAGAAACCCATTTTGTTGATTCAAAAACTATATCCCATGACTCCAATGTCTTTTATTGTGCAGTTGGAGGTCTTTTAAATGCCACCTTTGGAAATGCAACAGAACTGATAATTTCAATTTATGCTCTGAGAAGAGGCATGATTCGTGTTGTTCAACAGTCATTATTAGGCTCAATCCTGTCAAACATGTTGCTAGTGCTTGGATGTGCATTCTTTGCTGGTGGACTTGTGCATTCAAAGCGGGAACAAGTGTTCAATAAGGTCTGTTTCATTTCTTTATGACTATGTATAATTGTATAATTGTATTCTTCCATCTGTATCTTCAGTCACGAAACTAAAGCTCAAACTTTCTATAATCTCAGGCAACTTCTGGAGTGAACTCTGGATTGCTATTGATGGCAGTCATGGGTCTGCTCTTTCCAGCTGTATTGCACACTACTCACACGGAGTTGCACTTCGGGAAGTCTGCTTTATCCCTTTCAAGATTTACCAGCTGCATTATGCTTGTGGCATATGCTTCCTATCTGTTCTTTCAGTTGAAGAGCCAGCAGAATTTATATGTCCCTGTTGATCAGGTTCGTACCAATAGTTCAATTATTTATTTAGATTTTACTTTAGGGTCTTCCTAATGAGCACCTCATACCTTGTTACTGATTTCTCTGCACTTTTCACTGTGCCAGTGGTTAATGAAATTGAATATAGAGAAAAGCCACAGTTGCAATTCCTTAAAACCTTTTTTTTCCCTGGATACACATTTTTTTCACATGTACTGTTTCCAAACACAAAGATTCTTCTGGTTTAATTTGTTTGCGAAGTTGTTAAAAGTTTAAAACACATTGCAAGAATGAATATTTTATTGGCTAGTGAAGCTTGGTTGTATGCTCATTTACGAGGAAGGTAAGCAGGAAATAGAGCAAATCGTTGTTATTCTCTGACTAAGATTTTGCAATATATCTGTGATGTGATCTGATGATGTATACGAATTTGGCATAACACCAGGCAGAGAATCACGCGGAAGGACATTCAGATGATGAAGAGGAGCCTGAGATCTCTAAGTGGGAATCTATAATATGGCTATCGATTTTGACAGCTTGGATTTCAGTCCTCTCAGAATATTTAGTTAATGCTATAGAGGTAATAAGTCCTGTATAATCATCCTGTTCTGAAACTTTAATACGGTATATGATGTCTATGGCTTCTAATGTATGTAGTATCATATAATGTTTTTAGGGCGCATCTGTTGCAATGAGTATTCCAGTTGCGTTTATTAGTGTTATACTGCTCCCAATTGTCGGGAACGCTGCAGAGCATGCAGGTGCTGTTATGTTTGCCATGAAAGACAAGCTTGTAAGTGGTTGGACTGTTGGTGCCTGAAAGAGAATATTGCATGACTTCCAATCCTATTGTTCTTGAGCTTAACTCAATGTCTCATGCAGGACATAACTTTGGGAGTGGCGATAGGCTCATCAACCCAGATATCTATGTTTGGAGTGAGTATCAGTTGGATTTAGAATTTCATGCATTGTTTGAATCATGATACGATGATATAAACTTTACGGTTCATACCTTTGTGCATTCTATTGTTGTTTCCAACAGTAATAGCAGAGACATAAGTTTTTTCAAGAAGAATTGCTTGCTTCTTTTCCTTGATCTTGGGTTCATTAGTTGATGTTGTTCCATTGCTGCAGATTCCGTTTTGTGTGGTGGTTGGGTGGATGATGGGGTGCCCTATGGACTTAGATTTTCAACTGTTTGAGACAGCCACACTTTTCATAACTGTACTAGTGGTAGCCTTCATGCTACAGGTTTGTATTTTGAACAAACTATGTATCTTTTTTCGGTTTTCACCCGTAAAGGTTATTTGATTGCTCTTTTTTTTTGAAAGCTTCTAGTTACTTTTCCCATATGCGTTCATGGATTGAATTTGTGCTTTCAGGAGGGAACTTCAAACTACTTTAAAGGACTTATGCTGATCTTTTGCTACATTATCGTGGCCGCAAGTTTCTTTGTACATGTTGACCCTACTGCAATTCGTGAGTTACCCCTTCCTTTTCTATCCACTTCAGTTTAAAGTAGTAAATGTTTCTGCTGTATGAAGGATTTGGACCTCTGGAATGCTTGGAATAGGTTGGTTTGTAGTCACAAACCCAGATATGGGGCATCATGCAAGAATGAACTATATATTTGTGATGCATATTTCAAGGCACTAGCATATGGGCTAATCATTCGTCCGGAACACTATTGTCAAACATATACTTCTGTCACGCATAAACACGTTTTTGTAGCAGATACGTATACCTTAGTTTCCAATACTTCAATTCATGAAGGATTGTTTGGCACATTCAATACAATGGAAAACAGAATGATTTGTTTCTTATCTCTCTTTCCAGTTCAAAAGACTTTCCATGTTTCTTATTTTTTATTTGATGCACAATTCTGCAGAGGACAAGCCCCTGAAGCCGAAGCAGTAACTGAGTCAATGAAAGAAATGCACTGATAGTCTAATACTCAAAGCCAACGCCATGTACTGAAGAAGCAGGTTTGTTGGAGGTGGACTTCCCTGTCACGGATGCATTTCGCCCTCTCATCTCTACATCTGGTGGCCTCCGGAAACCTTGACGATTATGAGTAACTTCTTAGGTGGACTTTGTGAAGGTCAATCATGAAACTGATGCTAAGAAGGTGTTATTATTCCCTCAAGGCAGGCAGTGGATGCATTTCTGTCCAATACCATATTGGAGCAGGGAAAACATAGCTGGATGGAGGATATAGTTCAAATGTAAAGTTTAGCAAAAATGCATTTTTCCAGTCTATTGTGAAATGTACATTATCAATATGAACATGATTTGTTGAAAGTGTATTTGATTCGAATGCTCTTCTTTAGCCTAATAGGTTGTGGAAATGTCAAAATGAAATTGTGCTTGGTTGCTGTGTAATTACAAACCCAAAGTAAGGCACAAACCTAGACGTTCTAAAACAAATAAACCACTCACCCAAATACAGCCCAAGCTGAAAAAATTGCAAGAGAAGCAAAGCACAATTAGGACATGCAAATGTAGGTTAGGCTAGTCATCTACAATTTTGTGAAAAGAAGCACGTGACTAAACACGTGATGGTGAATATGATTAAATGTTGGGTTTTCGTCAATAATTCTGGTACGAAAATTCTTCAAATTCTGTAAGCGTAGCATCAGAGCGTGCTGATAACGTGTTGTAGAATATTATGGTCAAGGGAGAGAGAGAGAGAGAGAGAGAGAGAGAGAGAGAGAGAGAGAGAGAGAGAGAGAGAGAGATTGATCTCTGAATTGTGTATCATCCCCTTGTATAATGCTTGTATTTATTGTGAATAAACCCTAGGGTTTACCAATCCTACTGAGATTAGGCATGTCTATTACACATAGTCCATATAGGATTATGTGTGCTGAACACATCGAACCTAAATAGTATTCTTACCTCTAGTTTACACAGTCATACTGAAATACAGTTCATAACAACTTGTATTTTCTTTGAAAAGAATCATTACTAATTAGGGGCTCTTATCAAAAACTACTATATGGATGTTAGTATGTTACGACCCGTCTCAGAATTTTAGGGGAAATGACAAAAATGCCCTTGCGAGTCAAACATTGACATTTGAACAGTGAGAACTTGCATATTCGATATTGTACTCGATGCGAAGAGCTCGTCGATACAAACGCGTCCGCGAAGACGGAATCGAATTCGGAGTTGTATTGGAAGCGTTATGAAGGAAAAACGGATTTGTGGTGTTGGGTGGTTGTGCCACATGGCAAGCCGTGATTGGTTGCCACGTGATATTTGTGGAAGGCGGTGGTGGGGGTTTAAAACCCGAACACCAGAAGTTTCCTCTTTGGGAAACTTCCAAAACCGTCGCGCCCACCATCAACAAATGCCGTCCAGCCACCGATCGGACCTCCGACCACCACGATCAGCACCAGCTCGATGAGACGAAATCGGAGCACCAAGGATTGGCCTCGGAAACCCTCTGAATCGCCAGTAGCAGGCTCGACGGAATTCGGGAGCTTTCCGGCGTGATTCCGACCAAAGTAAGCGTCGGTGAGTTCTGAAATTATGATTTTTGGATTCCTTGAGTTCTGTAGATGAATTTCCATATAAAGATTATGGTGAAGAATTGAAGAAGTCAGAGGTTTTGGGGTTCGGTCGGAATAGTTGCCGGAAACTGGGGGATTTTCCGGCGGCGCTAAAAAACACACCCGGAATCTGGAAAATTTCCAGATTCCAATGAGTTTCCCAGTGCCGGCGTGGCGGCTCCGGCAACGGTGCGACATCGACGGTGTGCTGACATGAGTGCCCAGTCAGCGCCACATCAGCACACAATCAGAGCCACATTAGCACATAGTCAGCACCATGTGTACACCACATTAGTGCCATGTGTGCACCACATCAGCGCCACGTCAGCGCCACGCCAGCACTGTGTCAGTGCCACGTCAGCACCATTGACCGTCGTCGACCGACCACTTTTTCGAGTGGAAACAACGTTCCGGATCCACTGGCGAACTCCGTTTTGCCATCCGAGATACGGTTAAACTATTGTAGTTGTGCCCTAAAAGCCAAATATTTTTTAATATTATAAACAACTCAACTATATATAAAACGGCAAGTATTTATTCATTCATGAGCGTGGCTTTTATATTATTGAGATAATATGCTATGAATGAGTCCATTGGATTAAGGTATGACTACAATATCCTAAATATCGTTAGGACAAGGAGACTTGTAGGGCATAATACTTAATCCACAAAATTGTTCCTAGCCAATGGAGAGTCAATTGGGCATTGACTATCCTGTGAGGCCGGTGTATATCGCATTAGGGTTAGCATGGTCTCGTGCTACGCGTATTGGATATGTGATAGATATACAAGTGCTTGTTATCGACCAAGTTCACTAAACATGACCGCCCCGAAGCTTAAACGTATGGATGCTTACCACATGTCAAGCGTTACAGAGCTTCAGGTTGTAGTATGTAACTAGTCCTTAGACCTGAGGCATCTTGGGATTTCTTGTGCTTAGCATCATAAACTTTGACTTTACTTCAAGGTCACTACATGGTTCAGTGACTCCATGGGTAAAGATTGGGTTTATGGTTATAGGTACGAAGGTACATGAATGCGCAATATGGAATCTATCACCTTCCGGTGATCAGTTCAATGGAAGGAGATATCCCTCAGAAGCCACTTAACTATCCATCTTAGAAATCTCTGCGTAGAGTGTTTATTGATCAAGCGTAGGTTTGTAAGAACCGCTTCGTCAGAGATGGATCTTGGTGATTGAGATTCTTTATAGTGATTTGACAAACCTCCATATCACTCACATCTCAATCGGAATATAGATGATAGAAGGACTGTGTTACATTGTAACTACAAACCAAGGTTCGAAAAAGGTAAACATGATTTAGTCATGTTCACTTCTACTAATCCGGGTAGCCATGACATGTTGCTAGGCATCAACCATGGTTTGTGGAACGTATTGTTTCACTGCTGACTTTAGTTAGAACCAAAGAGGTCACAAACCTATGGTAGTGCTGATGACATTAAAGGATGATGAATTATGTAATTAAATGTTAATTACATAGATATATATGATTAATTGTTAATTATATATATTGGATCAATTAATATTGGGCTTGCATAATTAAATTAGAAAGCATTGGGCTTTATTTAATTATACAGTTGAAAAGTCAACAACCCATAAAGGAGTAGGATTAGGCCGAGGCAAAAAGCCTGTGACGCCAACCCTAGCAAGCCCACGGCGTGGGCTTGCATATATAAATATGCAAGTCATGCTATTTTTCTCATAAGTTCAAGAATTGTTACAATTTGATTGTGCAAGAGTCCCAAAATTCCAAGAGAGAAAAATACCTAGAGTGCCTAGATACATTGTGTGTGCCGCACCTTTCCTTGTCTCTCCAATTGTTGGAGATTGATTGATCATCTTGTGTGAATAATCTTGCTAGCACAATTGAGAGTTCATCCCGTTGTCCGTCGTCGGCGTTCCAGTGTGGATACTTTTAAAGGCTCAACACTTGAGGAGCTAACGTGATTGAATCCAAGATTATGGCAAGCAAGAGGAGCTCAACAATGTCATATGCACGTGGAAGAAAGACAACAAGCATGTTTGCTCAATCTCCTATTTGTTTGTTTTTTCTATTTTGCGAATTATCGATACAACCAACCGGATATGTAATTCGAAATTACATGTTTACTTTCCGCTGCATATTATTTATTGATTATCGAATTAATAAAATCTCAATTATATGCCCGGAAACCCAACATAAACCCCGCTTGAGCAAAACATGGGAAATTAGGTTTTTGAAGTTGGTATTTAATTACAGACTTCTGACGAATGATTCATGGAAATTTTATAGGTTTACGAGCTTCAGTGAGATGCCACAGTCGAGCAGTACAGACAAGACGAGGCTTGCTAGTATCACTGTGAGTGGATGGGTTTTGTTTTCATAATTGTTGATTTTATTGAAGTTCAGTTTATAGTAGTATATACATATTTTTACATACAGATTTCAGTTGTCAGTATTTCATACCTTAGTGCACCTAGAATCACACCTACTCATTTAGTGCTCGGACTACGGCCGTAGGACACAACTTTCACGTTTGTCACCCGCACCCGAAGACCCCTTCCATAGCTAGAACTTTCCAGTGCATTTGCCCTGCGCGTATTCCAGGACAACGAGGGTGACACGTGAAGGTGGGTACAGGGGTTTATATTGTGATACTTCTGCACGTTTCCAGGGTATTGTGTGTGATTTATTATGTGCACTCGCCCTGTGCGTATCCAGGGTCAGGTATGCATCTCCTCTGCGTGTTCCCAGAGATAGTACAATATCAGTATTTTCAGTACATATTATATGTTTTTACAGCAAGGGGTTATTTATATTATTTTCAGAAATGTTTTTGAAAGCTTATTTGTTTTTCCATCCACTCACCTTTTGGTTTTGCGCCCCCTCAGGGGTTAGTAGCTGAGTTGACCAGATATGAGAGGAGAGGCAGTTCGAGGGCTCTGCATCCGTCCCGAGAGTGTAGGGACATCACCTATTTAGTTCAGGTTGTTAGTTGTTTCCGTTGGTTCTCTTCTGCTCTTGCAGATGCTCTGATGATGTTGGGTTGGTATTGTGTGATTTGTGATTTTATTTCCGTGGTTTTATCATCTGTGTGTGCAGGTTTAGGTTTCGTCACCCTCCGGGTGATGGCCGTACATCCCGGGCCCACTTAATTGGGACGGGGTGTAACATAGTATTACAAAAAACGCTACTCCATATTTTTTCTTACAATTTACCACTACTTTTACACTTTACTACCTGCATCCGTCGGTAGAGCCGGTACTTCTATAGGTGTCGCGGGTCAACCCCTCCACGTATATTACCATGGCCAATGGTATGAGCAAATGGGAGTGAATATTCATGATCTTGGTCACTCTTTATCTGGCCTTGTTATATTCTCAAAGCTTCTTCGTTTTGAGTTTCTCTCACCTTCTACTTCCATTTGCACCTACAAACCATAAAGAATCCTTGATCACAAAAGTAAGCTAGAAAACAGAAGCATCTCGTTGTATACACCACTATGCCATCTATATATCAAAGATTATACAGGATACTTTAAATGAAGACATCAAACGCATATGCCGGGGCATTTCTTTCAAATTCTTGCGAAAATAGTAGCCAAACATATCAAAGAACAAAAACCAGAAATATTCAACGGTTATGACCAAGAATTCATCAAGTTTGTCTACAAATTCAAAGAAACCAAAGAGTCTGCATAAACTCTATAATAAGACAACTAAACACATCATTTTAAACTCCCTCTTAATAAAATTTATGACAATAGACTGCAAGCAAAGACAAAAAGACTTCAAAGAAATCATGAACTTCACCAAACTAAACGCCAGGTAACTCCATGCCAGCTGAAAGTAATCCAGATCACATGACATGCTGAATAGTTGGCCATTGAGTATATTACATTATAACTTCTAAGAAGCAGAACATAATGGTAATTACACCAAAAACAAATATAACAACATTATCAGTCTTTTCTGAATTTGTGTAACTTCATATATCAAGGTCAGACATTTAGAAAGAGGTTACATTACCCGCATAACTTTAGAGTGAGGTAAAAGGTACACAATAGTGCTTTCAAATCTTTCCACAATAGTGATTCAGTAATAACATGTAACATCTTCTAACACAGAAATGAAGAACACAGTTGAACTTAAACTTGCGCTGACCTTGTGGTGAAGGAAAAGCCTACCACCAAGTAAAAAGTACCTGTCGAATACACTCAACAGCAGCTACAAAAGATCACAGAAAGATTGAGTATGTTGGAATTAGGATCTTTGTGATGGCTGTTGTTAGACTGGGGATCACAATAGGAAGATATTAATCTAAGACTCTAATGGATTAGTTAATTGGAATGAATCAAATATAGGTTTGACAACAACCTATTTATAGATAACCAAAGGTTTCCATTCAATAGGTATAATCCTTGTTGAATGGTTGTAACCTTTCCAAGAGATGCATCCTTTGTTCTAAGATTGTATCTCCTCATTCATTCATTGTATCTGGTTCACAAGTTGAAGTGATGTATCACTTCACTTGGTAACCCCTCATAGAGTCATGCCTCTTTGCCAAGGTATGTATCTTCCCATGTGAAAGCCCTATCACATGGATCATTTATTCCTTCATCTCCCACTTGATCCTTTGATGTCGGATTTCTAGGGCTTTCAGTTGGATGTCTTTCTGAGTATCGCATCCTGATTACTCTTGACTATTCCAACTTCCATCAGCTTGAGATCTGCTCAACATGTGCACACTCGCAGCCACCAATACTGATTGCGCATGTATATGCGTCTTCATTTTACTATCTTTCAAGTGAAATGGCACCATTACTCTTGTACTAGGATATAACCATCCGTACCTATAGCGACTTCAGCTAAGACTAACTTTTCTTAGCTTGCGTTTGAAATTTTGATCAAATAGTTGCATCCGAAAACTTTATTTGATTCACCTTATGAACGACTTTATACTAAGCACCCAAATATTACACAGATTCCACTTAATGCCTCAAAACGGATTTTACATATAAAAAGATCTGTTATAATTTTGTTACCTTGCTAGTATTCTCTATCTTTTATCTGACCATTAATGTATCAAATAGAGTTGCATCAATTTGTAACTATTTTTTAGCGTCCCCAAAACCTTACAATGATGCTTGTACCACATAGTCCGATTGCTACATCTACATCCTTTTCAGACCCATTGCAATCATATGCTCTTTGAACTTATTCAAAGTCAATCCTTTGGTCAAAGGATCGGCCACCATTTCTTCTATGGGTATGTAGTCGACTGTTACTTCACCCCTCTCCACTATATTTATGTCAATGTGCTTGCCTTTGGAGCTATTGGCTCCACTCTTTATAAGGTAAATGGTGGACATATTATCACAATACACATTGACAGGTTTACAAGGTATACCTATATTTAAATTATCGATAAAACGCCTAACCCATACTGCAGTACTTACCGCTATGCTGCATGATATATATTCCGCTTCCATGGTTGACTGTGCAACACAAGCTTGTTTCTTACTTAACCAGGAAACTGATGTTCCACCAAATAGAATAATGTTACCGCTAGTAGATTTTCTATCATCTACATCGGCTGCAAAATCTGAATCACTATAACAGATGATATCTAGATCATCTATGCCAAAACATAATTTCATATCTTGAGTGCCTTTTAAGTATCTTATTATTCTCTTGACTGCTTTCCAATGTGGTTTTCCTAGATTAGACTGATATCTGCTTACTACTCCAACTGCGTGACATATATCGGGTCTCGTACTTGTCATCGCATACATTAAACTACCCACTGCTTGAGCATATGAAATAGTTCTCATGTATTCGATATCTTCTTTCTTGATAGGACCCATTTGCTTTGTAAGTGTAAACCCTTTAGTCACAGGAGTACTAACAGATTTACAATCTTGCATGTTAAATCTCTTTATAACTTTATTTAGGTAATTTCCTTGATCCAAGTATAATAACTTTGCATCTCTATCTCTAGTTATTTTAATACCAAGAACATAAGATGCTTCTCCCATGTCCTTCATTTCAAATTTGGATCCAAGATACGACTTAGTTTTCCCAATCATATCATTACAATTACTTGCAAGCAAAATATCATCCACATATAGAGATAATATACTAAACTTATTATTGATCTTCCAAGTATAGACACAGTGATCCAAAGGATTCATTTCATATCCCATTTCTATAATTGCCTGGTGAAACTTTAAATACCATTGTCTTGATGATTGTTTGAGTCCATATAATGACTTGTTTAGTTTACAGACTTTGTCCTCATGTCCTTCTACATGAAACCCCTCTGGTTGTGTCATATAGATGTCTTCCTTCAATTCTCCATTGAGGAATGCAGTCTTGACATCTAACTGATGAAGTTCTAAATTCATTTTCGCAACAATTGCCATAATTATCCTAATTGAGGAAAACTTTGCTACCGGGGAATATGTATCCACAAACTCTATGCCAGGTTGTTGTGTATAACCCTTAGCCACTAATCGAGCCTTGAATCTATCTAGTGAACCATCTGCCTTGAACTTTTTCCGAAGTACCCATTTACAACCGATAGGTTTTCTTCCATTGGGTAAATCGACCAGTTCCCAAACTTCATTTTTCTTTATAGAGTCTAACTCTTCTTGCATGGCTTGAGACCATTGAACGGCTTCTGTTCCATTCATTGCTTCTTTATAATTATTTGGATCTCCGACTGTTTGCTCTACATCATCTAAACTAAAAATGAAGTGTTGTTCTCCCACTAACTGATCTAACTCTTCAATACTATATGTGTAGTAATCATTTAGCCTTTTAGGCGGTTCACATTTTCTCTTACTCCCACTAATCTGATTATTGTTATCAGATTGCACATCAACCATGGCATTGTCATGATCATTGACTATATCTTCTCCCACTTGATCATTGACAATGTCTTGGTTGTCAACCATATTTTCATTAATAGCGGAATCTTGTGCCCCTGTGGGTGTTCCTTGCTCTTCTTCTAAACATTCTAAATCTTGAATTTGAATGTTGAGATTAGTGGTTTCAATGAAAGCAGCATCTCTACTTTCAATCAACCCTTTTTCTAGATTATAAAACCGATATCCAACACTATTTTTTGAATATCCTATGAATTTACATTCCAAAGTTTTGGCTTTTAGTTTATCTCTAAGTTGGTTTGGAATAAGAACATGTGCTTTACATCCCCAAACTCTTAAGTTTGATAAATCCGGTTTACTACCATTCCATAATTCATATGGTGTTAATGCTTTTGCCTTTGTATAAACTCTATTAATATATATATATATATATATATATATATATATATATATATATATATATATATATATATATATGCAGCAGTAGATAAAGCCTCTCCCCAAAATTGAAGAGGTAAATCTGCATGTCATAGTATATGGCATAGTATATGTGTGTCTTATACCATGTTCCTTGCAGAAATTATCAGAGGCTTCATACTCTCCACCCCTGTCACTATTAAGAGTCTTTATGGGTTGTTCTAACTTCGTTTCCACTTCCCTTTTAAATTCCTTAAATTTTTCTATAGCATCGGACTTATGCTTTACGAAGTAAACATACCCATATCTAGAATAGTCGTCAATGAATGTAAGTAAATACCTCATTCCTCTATGTGTTTCGGTCCTCATAGGTCCACATATATCCGAATGAATTATTTCAAGTAATTCTGAAGATTTCCAATGTTTTGAAAAATGATTTTCTTGACATTTTCCCTTTGATACATGATTCACATATATCATACTCATCTGAACTTACTTGAGGTAACATGTTATTTTTACTCATTCGAATCATCTTATTTTTATTTATGTGACCTAATCTTAAATGCCAAAGATAAGTAGAATCTTTAATTGATGAAACAAAGAAATACTCGGAAGAAGCACTTTTATTAATATTATTTGTAACTGTGTACATATCATTGACTCTTACACCTTTAATAATTACATGACCCTTATTCCCTATAGTGACCGTACCTTTCTTAAATCTTACCTCGAAATTTTTCTTTTCTAAAACTGAGACCGAGATGAGATTTCGTCGAATGGTAGGTGCATATAAAACATTCTTGAGTACAATGGTGGAGTTATCACATGTAATTTTACAATCTGCTTCACCAAGAAGATCTACATAAGTATTATTACCCATATAAAGACGATGCTCTCCCTACACCTTCTCTTTGATATTGATGAAAAAAGACTTATTCTTACAAACATGCCTCGTTGCACCAGAATTGATACACCATTCTCCTTCGTTTTCAGCAATTAGTATTTCTGAAACAGTGAGAATTAACTCCTTAGGCTTATTATTGTTATTTTTCTTATTTGGACAGTGAGCCTTGAAATGACCGATTTCTCCACATTTGAAGCATCCATTTTTCTTTTCCTTAAAATGGTGACGTCTGCGTTTTCCAGATTTTTGTGAGTTTCTCCCTTTCTTATTGTTATGTGATTTTTGTTTATGAGAATCTTCAGCCATTAAGAGGTCTCCTTTGATGCTTTCCTTTTTCCTTCGATTCATGCGTACTTCTTCGACTGCCAACATCCTTGGTAAATTATTCATAGACAATTTCGCTTGACCATAAGTCAATGAAGTGACTATGTGATCCCATGATTTTGTTAGGCTATTGAGTAGTGTAGAGACTTGCATTTCATCAGAAATAGGATGACCGGCGTTAGATAAATCCTTTGCTAGAACCTCCATTTTTGTGATATAATCTACCATGTCATCACTTTCGGACATATGCATGCCATTATATTTCTCAAGCAATAATTGAATGTACGTTTGAGACTTAGGCCCATATTTTTCTTCAAATAAATCCATGATTTCCTTGGCAGTATCATATTCTTCATAGAGAGGGATTAAATCATCTTCCATATGGTTAAGAATAGTTGCAATAGCCATTCCATTATCTTCTTCCCATTTCTTTAGGTCTGGAGAATCCGCTGCGGGTTTCTCTACTTTTAGAGTGTACAATGTTTTCTCATGGGTTAGAAGATAAGAAATCCTTCTCTTCCATATTCTATGATTAATGTTATTTAGCCTCTCTATTTTCAATGTCTCAACTTTGGATTTAGTAGCCATGATTCTCAAGACAAAACAAAAATATACAAACAATAGAAATAATATTATAATATCAAACGTACAAACTTACGGTACCAATATGTGTTTACAACAATGATTGAATACTTATTCAATACTTAGACTTAAATAAACTCACTAATTTAACTGTGTCCTAATTAATAATATTACTCCCACTGCTCGAACTATCGGACTTTGTTCGCTTCCTAGAATCGGAGGCCAAAACTGTGATAAAAATGGATTTGAAATCTGACTTGTAGGTCTTGTTTCTTCTGCCGCGGGAGTAGGGCTGTGATGAGGCCGATAGCAGATGTGTTTGGGTTGACCTTGTTATCCAAATCAAAATTAAAATCAAATCCACCAAATTTAGGGTATGACCAATCTTGATTTGAAGAACGAATAGGAGACTAGGCAGGGGACCACGGATAACAGGGAGAAGAAGAGCTCGTCGGAGTCAATGACTTCTTTTCAATTCGCTACTGGTCTGAATTCACCACCTCTTGCACACCCTGTTGGACTTGAGGAGAAATTGGACTTGTGCGACGATCGAGAATAATTTTGAACGGACGACTTGACGGTGATGAAGGCTTTGGATTGCACTTGACCCAATCTGAATCGAGTTGCTGCTTGTCTGGCTTCGTCCAAAATAGTTTCTCACTTGTTGTTTTGGAAGAGCGATTGCCATGAACTTCCTATCCACCACTTGATGTCGATACTGCAACTCCCTCTTTTGCTGCTGCGTATGGATTATACCGTGCATCTTGGTTTTATGGCCCCTCTCATGCTGCTGATAAAGGAGAGTTTTTGGAAAAGCATATGTCTCTTGGAAATGACATTGGTGGCCCCTAGATTTGTGGTGGAGATTTTAATGAGATCATTTCTATTCATGAGAAGCTTGGTGGCAGTAGGCAGAGCTGGCCCATGGGGTGTGTGAGGTGTTCAACCGCACAAGGCTCCCGATCAAAAAGGGCCTCAAATTATAT
The DNA here is from genome assembly GCA_033992175.1 of Spiraea crenata. Taxonomy (NCBI): domain Eukaryota; kingdom Viridiplantae; phylum Streptophyta; class Magnoliopsida; order Rosales; family Rosaceae; genus Spiraea; species Spiraea crenata. The sequence continues at coordinate 2,178,416 of JAVBHV010000019.1, forward strand.
TTTGTTCAGCACATACTTGAGTAATAATAAAATTCAAGGTAAAATAAAACCAGATAACTAGCTAATTGGTTTTGATGCGTTTCTTGTTTAGAAGCCACCCGAACTAGCTAATTGGTTTTGATGCGTTTCTTGTTTAGAAGCCACCCGAGTTCGATTTTTCAGCATAGTTTGGAATGAGATTGCTTCCCGCCGCGATTTTACAATCATCATCATCCACTTCTTGGCTCAAGGGATGCCGTCTTCAATTGTTTTGATTGGTGGTTTGCCTTGGTGCTTGGAAGAGATCAAAGTGCATATTGCACTATTAGACTGGATTGTGGGTGCGTCACTCCATGGTGGTTCAACCACCCCCTCTTTCCGTTTGTGTCTTTGGTTTTATAGCTCATCGTCTCTATTGTGGTGGTTGCGGTTTTACAATGTGGGAGGCTATTGTGTGATGTTGCGGCCGTTGGCTCTATGCAAGTGGTGGCGGCCATCAGTGAATTAGGGTTTAATTGTTTTGCTTTTGTGTTGTTGGACCTCTTTGTTGTATGGGATTGGGCCTCCCTGTTTGATTTTGTTTTAGTTAGTTTGGCATCTGATCACTGCAGCAATTGTTTTGCTACTCATTGGTCATGTCTCTTTCTCCTGTTTTTATTTTATCAATGAATCACCTATTGACCCAAAATAAAAAAACAAAGAAAATCAGAGAATTTAGAATTATAGAAAATAAAAAGAATTGATATTAGATTTGATAGTATTATATCACTGATCTTAAAGTGTGCTACATTCTTTTTTAAGGTATTCTGATATTAGTCCAGTCAAACTACAACATTTCAAGAATAGTCCTGTAATAAATTTTTCAGCCATTTAATATTTTGTTTCACAAATGCTAGGTCAATTTTGCCCCTCAATTAATTTGTAAGAAATTGTTCAAATTTTTAATTTATGCATCTTCTTATCCAAAACTTTTGAATTTTAAATTTTTGCATCACCATGCATTAAAAAGGAAAGTCAAAATCATAAGAAATTAGAAATACCTAATCAACAAGTTTACTTTATAATGAAAAGACAAAATTGTTTGCAATATTCAATAGGTTTCCTACTAATAAGGTAAATAGATTTTGAATTTGTGGAGGTGATGATCTATTAGATAGGTAGTTAATAGTGAAAAAAAAAACAAAATTATATGCAATATTCGATAGATTTTATTTCTAATAATAAGGTAAATAGATTTTGTAAATAAAAATACGTAACTAATGGGTATTATTCCTATTGATAAGGTAAATAATTTTGTAGGTAAAAATACCTAACTAACAGGTTTATTTCTGAAAAACATGACAAAAGAATAAACCAAGAATAAAAATATCTTCAAATAATCTACTTTCAAAAGAGGGAAAACAATGAGAATGAAACTTATATTACCTTAGCAGAAGATACAACAATCTATTCAATAGGTAGTTAACAATGAAAAGGCAAAATTGGTTGCAATATTCAATAGGTATTATACCTATTAATAAGGTAAATAGATTGAAGAGAGACGTCTTCCATTGTTACCCGAAGATATGGAAATGAAAAGAAACTTGTTTGCAATATGCAAGTCAACCTCTACACATAAGGGAATGAAGGTATCTCACCAAGACTCTTACCTATTGACAAGGCAAAAGAAATAAAATTGATAGAATTTAGAAGAAGAGAAAAAAACAAGTTGATGAAGAAGAAAGATTAACATAAAAATTCGGCAGCAAACTTACAGGCTGGGGTGGAAGATGTGTGGTGAAACTAATTGTAGGTAAAAAAGTGTGAAATAACTTACCATTTCCATTCAAATCATAATAAATGAAATGACAAGTTACTTCACATATAAGTTTAACAAAGAAAAGCCAAAGAAAAGGGCTAAATAAGGGTAGATTAGGTACATGAAAAATATGACTATCTAAGTATAGAAAGTTTGTTGATGTGTTAATGTTGGTCAACACAAAAGAGGGCTAGTTCTAAAAGTGTCTATATTGGAGGGCTAATATCAGATTTTCTTTTCTTTTTTTAATCTCATGATTTGAAAGTAAACCGATAATATTTATTTTCATGAAACATTTTAGATAAGTAGATAGTTCGTTGAATAAAAATGACAAATTCACATATATATATTCACTTAACTTTACCAAATTACATTAAAAAGATAAACGAACACAAAATATCGTAAACAAATTACACATATTCCTCAGCGCTATTCATTATTAGTTGCTTGCATATTATTAAACAACAAACCACTACTAAATTGGGATTTATGACGTCATTAATGAAGATTGATGAGCTAATTAATTAAGCAGGACACTTGAATCCAGAGGGAGGAGTCTTCCCACAATCAAGGACAACCTGAAGAGCAATCGGAATGATGATGTTAATTTTGAGCAGCTTGGCCTTAATGGTGGTGGTGCAGAGGAAAATGGTGGCGTCCAAGTCAACCAGCCCTTGAAGCACGGCACAACACACTTCCTTGGCGCTGCTTCCGATTCCGATGTGAATGAGTCCTCCCAGAACATCCACGCAAGCTCCTAGCTTGAGAGTGTCGATGGGAGTGTCCTTTGGTGGGGAAGGTGGGGAGGGCACCGGCATTGGTGGAGGCGGAGGAGGGCACGATGTTTTGGTTGGTTGAAGAGGTTTTACCGGGACTACTGGGGTGGGGGCTGGGGTTGGTGGTGATGATGATGGGGTTGCTGTTGAATAGCGGCTTGACAACTGGCGGTTCAGGGATGAATGGCGGCTTGACAATTGGCGGTTTGGGGGTGAATGGTGGCTTGACAATGGGTGGTTTGGGGTGAATGGCGGCTTGACAATTGGAGGTTTAGGGATAAATGGTGGGTGGACAATGGGGGGTTTGGGGGTGGTGGTTTGACAATTGGGGGAGGTAATTCGGATTGATGGTACACTTGTTCTTCAATATACTTTTCACAAGTATGTCTCCTTAATACTTCGTGAAAAAGTATAACTCGGTATCCAAGATTTTATATATAATCAGTGATAAGCATGCATGGAAACAGTTCTATTTTTTCTTTGAGCGAGATTTGAATTGGCAAATGCATGTAAGTTGTTTGAGGTTTTCTTAATAATAAAGTGCGTTGTATTGAAGAAGTTTGAAACGGTAGTTATAACTGTTGCTTTGTATGGTCACAGAAAAAAACATGCATGTTCGCATGTAGAATCTGCAGGAAGTATATTTCCAAATGGTGCATCTTGCAAAATAGATGGTCCTGACGTAATTGATATCTAGCCATTGACGATGATGTGAATGAGGTATCATGAACACGGATCAACAAGAATCAAACAAGACGCCAGAATTATGATCTAACAAACTCATGATGTTAGTAGCAAATCACATGCCACAATAACATATAAACTTTAATAATTCATCATAAACTACCTATTACAATGATAATAAGTCTTATTTATAGGCTATGCATAACTTGAACACCAAGACTACTTATGCATAAAGAAAGCTAATTAAAACCAAATTTATCTTAATTATAGATTTGGGTGGTTTGGGGTGAATGGCGGCTTGACAATTGGAGGTTTAGGATGAATGGTGGGTGGACAATGGGGGGTTTGGGGTGGTGGTTTGACAATTGGGGGTTTAGGGATGAAGGTGTGGGTGGACAATGGGGGGCTTGTGGTGATGGTGGTGATGCATTTTTGGGTGGTGGTGGGGGGGTGGGGAGGGGGGTGGTGGGGAGGGGGGAGGGGGCCTGGGCTTGGGTATGAGATGGGGTGGTGGGTTGTGTTTTGGTGGTTTAGGGTGTTTGGGAGGGAGGTGGGGTTTAGGAGGGTATGTGGGGGGTGGGCAGTAGGAGTTAGCAAGTGAAGTGAGCAAAGTGCCCAAGTTCAAAATGAGGACTAAGAGCAAAGAAAGAGCATACTTCACCATTTTCAAGAACCCAAAGAGCGACAGAGAGAATGGTGGAGACTTAGAGATATTGAACCCAATAGCATGCAAAAGCCTTCTTATAGAGAGAGATGAGTGTAGTGTACATGTAATGTGGTTTGTGGAGTGTGTGTATGAGTGAGAGTAATCAAAAACACTCATGTACCTCTCTTTGTAGTACCAACTACATATATTTATTATATACAAAAAAATTATTACTAAACTTCTATATCAGTATTTAGTAATCATTTTAGTGAATTTTCTTATAAACTTTTTGTAAAGTCTAGCTGCCTGACTCACCATAAACATCAACAATTTGTTCTCAACTTATATACGACTACCATTTGTAGGTTATATGAACATCACCGTTATTGTCCTTACCTATATATATACCATTACATGTATATAATTTGTAACATGCAAGTGACGTTAGGGATATCGACTGTACTTTCTGTAGGCTGTACATATTTCAGGTAAATAATCATGTCATAAGCTCACAAAACTGAAACAAACACTTTCACATTTCATAATTAAACAGTATGTATATATATAAACCAAAGCAAATACTCCAATCTTTCCACACACTGCCCTATTGTTTATGAGTATTGCTAGAGAGTCCACCCTTTTTCCTGAATCACCTCCTAACCCACCTTACGTATTACTTGATTCATACATCAAGAAATGATGAGATGATTCATCAAATGCAACCATCTCTAGACACATAATATGAGATTAGGAGAATAGGTGGGCTCCCTAGCATTTTACATTGATTGGTGGAAGCACCAATACGGTGGAGTCGGCGCTTCAAACTTGACGATTGTTCTCCCTATATATTTGACGGGTGCATCCATTTGGTGGAGGTAATTCGGATTGATGGTACACTTGTTCTTCAATATACTTTTGACAAGCATGTCTCCTCAATACTTCTTGAAAAAGTATAACTCGGTATCCAAGATTTTATATACAATCAGTGATAAGCATGCATGGAAACGGTTCTATTTTTTCTTTGAGCGAGATTTGAATTGGCAAATGCATGTAAGTTGTTTGAGGTTTTCTTAATAATAAAGTGCGTTGTATTGAAGAAGTTTGAAACGGTAGTTATAACTGTTGCTTTGTATGGTCGCAGAGCAAAACATGCCTGTTCGCATGTAGAATCTGCAGGAAGTATATTTCCAAATGGTGCATCTTGCAAAATAGATGGTCCTGACGTAATTGATATCTAGCCATTGACGATGATGTGAATGAGGTATCACGAACACGGATCAACAAGAATCAAACAAGACGCCAGAATTATGATCTAACAAACTCATAATGTTGGTAACAAATCACATGCCAAAATAACATATAAACTTTAATAATTCATTATAAACTGCCTATTACAATGATAATAAGTTTTATTTATAGGCTATGCATAACTTGAACTCCAAGACTACTTATGCGTAAAGAAAGCTAATTAAAACCAAATTTATCTTAATTATACAATATAATCCTTAACTGGGAGGGGGGATGAGGTCGTTTTGAGGGTGGCTTTGGAACGACGGGGGGTTTAACATGGGGAAGGTGTTTAAATGGGAGGGGGCAATAGGAGCTAGCAGGTGAAGTGAGTAAACTTTGTCACCAAGTTCAAAATCAGGACTAAGAGCAAAACCAAAGCATACTTTGCCATTCCTGATAACTCCAATGTGGAGGATGGCAGTGTGGGTGAAAGAGAAAGAGAAAAAAATCAAAGTCACACTTATTTACCTTTCTTTGTGGTAACAAAAGTTAGTGAATTTCTTATAAACATTTTATGAGAGTGACTCATATTACTATTAGTCCTTAATATTACCGATATTGTTATTACAGACACAAAAATCCTTTCTAATCAGTTTGTGTAAGATATGAAGGGAATGGGTAAAATTAATAACTCGGTCTGATACCACGAAATGTTTGGGGGCTTTCATCCAAACACATTTTTTTTAGCCTTCTGATACTTGTATCAAAAATGTCTATAACGTATTGATAACACGTGACATGTTTCCACAATGCATAGGTGTAATAGTTTAACAAAGTTGTCACGATGCATTGACTTGAGGTCTTCCCAATCTCCAACTTGATCAGGGCTCACAGTTCACCACAAAAATGGAGAAATGGACTCACCCTCCTTCCTTAGCAACCAGAATCCAAGCTGGATTTTGTAAATCTTTATTGAAGGGGCCAAACCAGATGTCAAAAACAGAACAAATGTTTCTTGGTATTCAGTACTCTAGTGAAGGGGACTTAACTGGCCCTAGAGTTTTCCAACTTAGAGAGGGATGTGATTTTCTTTGGATGTTTTCAATGAAATCGTACTAGTCAATTAATGATGCCTTGTCTTAGTCTTTTTTTGATTAAGTTGTAATTTGTAAACCATAGGATCGCAGCTCACCACAAACAAGACAACAACATGGAGGAAATGAGTCACCTTTATATATTCAGAATCCAAGATGGGTTTTCGTAATATCTCTGATAACAATAATGATCTTCAGCCAAAAATCTTCAACTTTTAAGAACATGCTAGAAGTGCATTGCACGAAGTGGTGAAGGAAGGGAATCAAAGATCACAAGCGCTCCAGTTTATACTCAATCTCATATATGAAACTATGAAGTATATTATTAAATGTTTTATAAAAGCTAAATAACACCAATTAAGAGACTCACAACTTGCTCACGATGTCGTGGAGAGACCACAAAGCCAAATCGAACAGAAAAACAATCCAAGTTCAAACACGACAATAGGCAGAAATAGAACTTGAAAATTATATATAAACCCTAAGTCTGAAACCCACGAACATCCAACTTAATTTACACAACCAATAACATATTAGAGAATTGAAGACCCAATTCCTCTAGAAATAGGCTAGCGAAGGTTTTACTTGTGCTTGGTCCGAGTTTTTTTGACCTCCACGTCTTTTGCAAATGATGGGTCGCACATAACTCTACGTAATATGTGTGTGTGTGTTGTAGACTCTATACCAGCATGACTGTGTAAACTAGAAGTACGAATATTATCTAGATTCAATGTATTCAGTAGACCTAATCCTATATGAATTCTATATAATAGTTAGGGCCATTCCAAGTAGGGTTGGAAAACCCTAGGATTGATTCACTATAAATACAGGCACCATACAAGGGGATAATTACACAATTAGTGAACAAACCCCTCTCTCTCTCTCTCTCTCTCTCTCTCTCTCTCTCTCTCTCTCTCTCTCTCTCTCTCTCTCTCTCTCTCTCTCTCTCTCTCTCTCTCTGGTTCTGAAATCGAGTTTGTCTAGGGAATCTTGTGATGTTTTTTGGTCTATTGAATGATTTTATAATTGAATTGGTCATTCTATGTCGGTGTGCTTTGTGGTATGGTTTAAAATTGAAGTGGTCCTTCTATGTCGGTTTGCTTGTGTCGGTGTGCTTTGTGGTATGGTTTAAAAATTTCTAGTTGTCTGATACTATTTCTTGAAATATTATTACTTGAAACTAATATTGTTATTGCTTTGTGGTCCTTCTATGTCGGTTTGCTTGTGTGGGTGTGCTTTGTGGTATCAATTTATCTCATGCCACTCTATTTCAGTCTCAGTTTGCCTTAGAAACCAAAATCCAATAATAATTTGCCACGTGGCAGCCGTTAACTAGGAATTAACGGAGTTGGGTTTCTAAGGCAAACTGAGACTGAAATAGAGTGGCAGGAGGCAAATTGAGACCACTGGAGATACAGGAGGTAAACTGAGACTGAAACAGAGTGGCAAGAGGCATTTAAATAAATAAGTGTTTGCTTTGTGGAGGATGGCAGTGTGGGTGAAAGAGAAAGAGAAAAAATCAAAGTCACACTTATTTACCTTTCTTTGTGGTGACAAAAGTTAGTGAATTTCTTATAAACATTTTATGAGAGTGACTCATATTACTATTAGTCCTTAATATTACCGATATTGTTATTACAGACACGAAAATCCTTTCTAATCAATTTGTGTAAGATATGAAGGGAATGGTAAAATTAATAACTCGTGGTCCGATACCACGAAATGTTTGGGGGCTTTCATCCAAACACATTTTTTTTAGCCTTCTGATAATTGTATCAAAAATGTCTATAACGTATTGATAACACGTGACATGTTTCCACAATGCATAGGTGTAATAGTTTAACAAAGTTGTCACGATGCATTGACTTGAGGTCTTCCCAATCTCCAACTTGATCAAGGCTCACAGTTCACCACAAAAATGGAGAAATGGACTCACCCTCCTTCCTTAGCAACCAGAATCCAAGCTGGATTTTGTAACATCTTTATTGAAGGGGCCAAACCAGATGTCAAAAATAGAACAAATTTTTCTTGGTATTCAGTACTCTAGTGAAGGGGACTTAACTGGCCCTAGAGTTTTCCAACTTAGAGAGGGATGTGATTTTCTTTGGATGTTTTCCATGAAATCGTACTAGTCAATTAATTTTGCCTTGTCTTAGCCTTTGTTTGATTAAGTTGTAATTTGTAAACCATAGGATCACAGCTCACCACAAACAAGACAACAACATGGAGGAAATGAGTCACCTTTATATATTCAGAATCCAAGATGGGTTTTCGTAATATCTCTGATAACAATAATGATCTTCAGCCAAAAATTTTCAACTTTTAAGAACATGCTAGAAGTGCATTGCACGAAGTGGTGAAGGAAGGGAATCAAAGATCACAAGCGCTCCAGTTTATACTCAATCTCATATACGAAACTATGAAGTATATTATTACATGTTTTATAAAAGCTAAGGCCAATTTTAGCAAGGAAGACCCTAAAGGGCTATCCTCCTAAATTTTAGCCCTCTAAAAAATAATTATTTAAAATTTAGGATACCCCTAAATTTTGTGAACTTTAATAAGAAACAATTAGATGTGAGACCTCTTCAATATTTTAATAAAAGGCTGCCAATGGAGAGGCTGCTACATGCCAACGTGTATTCCACTAAAATAATCAAATGCATTTTAAATGCAAGTGGGTTTGGTGGGCTCTACCAAGAGGGGCTAGCTTGGGGTCTAAATTTAACCACCCCTTTGGGTATTTGGGTACCCCTTTTGGCTCTTTAGCCCTTTAGGCTCTCCATTGCTAAAGTTCCTTTTTTTTCTTTAAAATGGACTAATAGTAATTTTAGGTACCCCTAAATTCCACTGCTAAACTTGGCCTAAATATCACCAATTTAGAGACTCACAACTTGCTCACGATGTCCTGGAGAGACCACAAAACCAAATCGAACAGAAAAACAATCCAAGTTCAAACACGACAATAGGCAGAAATAGAACTTGAAAATTATATATAAACCCTAACTCTGAAACCCACGAACATCCAACTTAATTTAAACAACCAATAACAAATTAGAGAATTGAAGACCCAATTCCTCAAGAAATAGGCTGGCGAAGGTTTTACTTGCTGCTTGGTCCGAGTCTTTTTTGACCTCCACGCCTTTCCCAAGTGATGGGTCGCACATAACTTGGAGTAATATATGTGTGTGTGTTGTAAACTGTATAACAGTATGACTGTGTAAACTAGAAGTACGAATATTATCTAGATTCAATGTATTCAGTAGACCTAATCCTATATGGATTCTATATAATAGTTAGGGCCATTCCAAGTAGGGTTGGAAAACCCTAGGATTGATTCACTATAAATACAGGCACCAAGGGGATAATTACACAATTAGTGAACATACCTCTGTTCGCAAATCTCTCTCTCTCTCTCTCTCTCTCTCTCTCTCTCTCTCTCTCTCTCTCTCTCTCTCTCTCTCAAATTGTCGCACATATTATTATGCAACACGTTATTAGCACGCTCTAACGCTACGCTTATGGAGTTTGAAGGATTTGTAGTCCCATAATTCTTAACGAATTTTCCAAACCAGACGTTTTCTCATATTCACTAAGTAATTCTAAACTCAATCTCTCAATTTGATTTTCGTTTCATGATATATACTATGTGTTTTTCGATGATCAAATTTTGGTTGAGTTATGTGAAAGAAAAGAAGAAACAAAAATATGTTTTTGTTTCACAGAGCCGAGCTGAGCCAAACAACTAGCTGCGACTCAAGCCAGCAAACCCAGAACCCAAAACAACGATGTTCTGGGTCGTCCCTTCGAACACCTACCACCGACGGTTCTTTTGCAATTTTTTACCCAAATTCCGGTGTGCCAAGTTCGCTATTGGGCTGGGTGCTTCTCACCGGAAATGTTCAATTGCACCAAGAACATGTCGCTGAAATTGGGAGTGAGATAACCGCGAGCTTTTTTGCCAAATCTCGGCGCCGCCGCGACGCTGGAGCTAACGGCTCCATCAAGGACGCCGTCGCACCTGTCGCACCACTGTCGTACCCGCTGCAAACCACTGCAACACCATCGACACTGATCTCATAAGCGGTGGCAGGTTCGGTGCAACTAGACCGAACAAACCTAGCCATGTTCGAATTGGGCCGTTGAGATTGTTTGGTGGCACCAACCGAACGCGCACTGGGCTGTAACACCCCAGAAAATAAAAAGTGTAGTTTTGGGGCGTCACGACTGTATAACTTAAGACTATTTTAAACAATCAAAAACAATTTTTATAATGCATTGGTCAACTTTTATTATGAAACAATTTCAAGTCAAACACTCATTCTTAACATCTTTAGAAAGAGATTCTTCGACCAAATTCTGTTACAACGATAGATCGTATAACGAAGGAATAATATGAAAAGACTCTATGACCTGAGTCAAGGCCTGCTATCCGATGCTCGCTGCCATCGCCTACTCATTCTTGCCTAAAACTCTCAAATGGGACTACGTGAGCAAAACTAAGTAAGTGACTATTGAACAAGCACAAGACATTCAAGAAATAATTCGACTAACTATCATGATGATGCAACTGTGCATATGCGATGCAATGTACCAATGTATGCCTTTTAGAAAGCCCTTCTAAAAAGAAATCAGCCTTCCTTTCTTTTCCCTTCGGGTACATACCTTGGAGGCAGCTTCGTGCCTAGTAGGGAGCACCTCCCTAAAAGCAAAACCTTTTCATTAGACCCCACCTCTCGGGAGTCAATTCCTTTACAATCATTCATTCATTCATAGTCGATAAACTTTCATCACTACCTCCCTAGATGCTTCCCCGTCGAAAAATTTTCTTTCATTTAAACCATTTCATTCAAAACATTTTTCAGGTGATAACATGCATGCCTTCATGCAATATGCTTAACAATTCAATACGTGACCAGTCATAATGACACACCCCGCCCCAAAAAGTGGGGCCCGGGAGGTGCAGCCATCACCCGAACGAGGTGATGAAGCCTTGACCAAAACGTAACCACAAATCGAAGAGAGAAAAGACAATAAAAAGGCAAGAGTCGGGTCAAAGCCCAATTATACAAATAACAACAATGTATCAGAGCTTCTACAGCGGAAGTAAACTTAAGCAACTGTACTTCCTGAAGGCGGAATAATACACAAATACAACTACGTGCACGAGTCTATCGAACAATAGACGGATGGCAAAGAGTCTCCCACTCTTTATGACATAGAACAGAGCTAGACTAACTCCTACCGCTCGTCTTTGTGGTGCTTAACAGTATCAAGTCCTGAGGGGCGCCAAACAAAGGTGAGTGGACAGGGAAAATAAATGTTAGTGTAAAACATATTTTAAAACATTTATCGATAACATAATAACCCCCACAGTTAAAACAGTAAAATACAACTATACCAAAATAAGCATGCAACAACAACCCAATTCACCACGTGATTGGGGACAATAAACAATCACACAGATACTTATGCACTTTACATATAAATAGAATCTACGGCTGTGATCTAAAAGGTAAGAGGACTTCACCCCAACACCAATGTAGGTATGAGGACTTCACCCAAATACCATTGTAAAGGGTAAGGGACTTCACCCAATACCACTACAGTTGCAATATGACACAACACAATAACCAACATATCCAGCATAACAACTTATATGCATATACGTATATCACATACTTCATAAACCAAGCAGCAGCAACCAACCAGCATTTCAACGATTTCAGAGGCAACGCGGGGTATTCCAAGGTTGCCTCGATGCGCTGATGCCGAATCCAAGCTCTGTTTCTCCTATCTATGGCCGGAGATGGTGAATCGAAGGTGAGGTGAGTTGACCCGGTTTTGGACGAGTTCGGACACGTGCGGGTTGTTTTTTTGTGTTTTCCTCGTTAACTCCGGTTCTACACAGTTTATAACTCCAAGTGCTGACAACATGTACCAACCAACACATGGACCAATCCCAACACGCCACATGTCTTTTTGACCCCACTCACAACATCTTCCATTTTTCGTCCGTAATGCCTCGGATACAACTCAAAACTCAATTCCATCTTCGCAGACACGATCGTATCATCGAGCTCTTTGCATAGATTCCAATCTTGAATACGTAAATTCTTACTGTCCATAAAGTCAACATTTGACCCTTAGGGGCATTTTGGTCATTTCACAATTTTGGGGAAATTTTTTAAACGGGTCGTATCACATAAAACCAACATATACATGTGCATCAATTCTTTCGTCACCACAGTGGGTCAATCAGTAAAACCATTCATACGTATAAAACATGAAACAATATCAACAACTGCAAAACAAGCCAAATCATCCCCTTCGTCGTTCCAGTCAAACAAGCAATCACATAGTCACTTACTTTAAGTCTCTTGGATTCCACCTACTACTTCAGCACCTAAAAGATCAAGGAATAGCTTATAATCAAACATCATAGCTGTCAGTTAAAACAAAGACTCAATAAGCAATTAAAACACCCGCATGGCCAGTTCTGTCGTAATACCTAACTAGCTCATATCGTTTGTAACTAACTCTAGATTTTATAGGAAAATATACTGAACATACCCATATATCCAAGAAACATAACCCTATAACTTTTCTTCAGTACACGAAAAGAAATAAAGAGTTTAAATATTCCTAAAACTCATCACAAGATAGTCCTTCCGAATCTGCCCTGGCAATGTCTAGTCCTATTTATCAGTTTAAAATGGGGTATCAAAAGATATCAATTTTCTACAAAATTTCTACAGTAGGTCTATGAATATGTTAACTAGTCTCTATCAAAATTTCAAATAAAAAGGACGCCTCTAGGTTTAGTTTTCTGTTTTTACCACTTAAGCCAATGAATCTGTCCGAGAAGTAGAAAACAGACCTAATCACTACGTTTCTTCTGTCTCCAAACGCCTCCCCTCTTAAAAATGATTCAAATCCCTCTTTTAACCACAATTCCACCATTCAGCTGCCACAAAGTGGCCTCTCTTCCTCTTTAATACAAAGCCATCTTAGTCCCATAAAACGATTAACAAATCTATTTAGTCCTTTTCTTCAATTCTAAACTTAGTAAGTAAGAGGTACAAAAATAAGCACTTGCATCATAACTCTAAAGGCCCAACAACGTACATTATCTATTAACAACTTTTGCAGTACCATAATCGACCCTGGGGTATTACATGGGCTGTTCTCAAATTGGGCCGTTTTGAAATTGGGCCAGGCAAGGCCCAAGGAATTGTTCGGAAACCCTAACATAACAAAAGAACCTGGGATGTGCCTTTGTTTCGTTCCGAAACCCTGACCAAACGCGAGCTTGGGCTATTTTTACATTGGGCTGGGCCAGGCCATGAGTTTTTCAGATGGTTTGCCCGAACATCTTTGACGACGAGGACGGATAACGGGATGAACTCTCAATTGTGCTAGCAAGATTATTCACACAAGATGATCAATCGATCTCCAACAATTGGAGAGACAAGGAGGGTCTGGCACACACAATGTATTTAGGCACTCTAGGTATTTTTCTCTCTTGGAATTTTGGGACTCTTGTACAATCAAATTGTTGCAATCATTGGACTTAGAGAAAAATAGCATGACTTGCATAGTTATATATGCAAGCCTATTCTATGCAGCGTGTTTACTAGGGTTGGCGCCATAGGCCTTTTGCCTTGGCCCAATCCTACTCCTTTATGGGTTGTTGACTTTTTCAACTGTATAATTAAATAAAGCCCAATGCTTTCTAATTTAATTATGCAAACCCAATATTAATTAATACAATATATATAATTAACAATTAATTATATATATATACAGTAAAACCTCTATATAATCATAAGGTTGGGACCAACGACTTTTATGACTATCAGAAGGTTATTCTTTAAGAGAGGTATGACTATCAAAATTAATTGTATACTTAATTTCTTTTTTCAAAGGATTTTCTTATCTAACCTACATTATATGAATTTTTTTTCCTATTATGAAAATAAATCTAGATTATAGTGCTTGATATCAATTAGTATCGAGTTTTTTAACTTGTCTTCCTAGAGAAGCACCCATGCCACCCAAATAATCTCTGATCTGATACAACAATGAATAGATATTTAACTTCATCTTATATTTTTATTGTAATATTAAATATTATATTTTTGGTCTTATTGTAATTATGACTATATAGAGGCAAATTTCTAAGAATGAGACTAAAAAAATATATGAAATATGACAATGTGGAAGTTATTCTAAAATATAATATATATATATATATATATATATTAACATTTAATTACATAATTCATCATCCTTTTATGTCATCAGCATTACCATAGGTGTGTGACCTCTTAGGTTCTAACTAAAGCCAGCAGTGAAACTATATTTTCCACAAATCATGGTTGACGCTTAGCAGCATGTCATGGCTACCCGGATTAGTAGAAGTGAACGTGACTTAATCATGTTTACCTTTTTCGAACCTTGATTTGTAATTACAATGTAATACGGTCCTTCTATCATCTATATCCCGAATGAGATGTGAGTGATATGGAGATTTGTCAAATCACTATCAAGAGTCTCAATCACCAAGATCCATCACTAACGAAGCGGTTCTTACAAACCAACGCTTGATCAATAAACACTCTGCGCAGAGATTTCTGAGATGGATCGTCAAGTGGCTTCTAAGGGATATCGCCATCCATTGAACTAATTACCGGAAGGTGATAGATTCCATATTGCGCATTTATGTACCTTCATACCTATAACCATAAACCCGATCTCAACCCATGGGGTCACTGAACCATGTAGGGACCTTGAAATAAAGTCAAAGTTTATGATGCTAAGCACAAGATATCCCAAGATGCCTCAGGTCTAAGGACTAGTTACATACTACAACCAGAAGCTTTATAACGCTTGACATGTGGTAAGCACCCAGACGTTTAAACTTTGGGGCAGTCATGTTCAGTGGACTTGATCAATAACAAGCACCTGTATATCCATCACGTATCGAATACGCGTAGCATGAGACCATGTTAGCCCTAATGTGATAGACACCGGCCTCACAAGGTAGTCAATGCCCAATTGACTTTCCATCGGCTAGGAACAATTATGTGGATTAAGTATTATGCCCTACAAGTCTCCTTGCCCTAACGACGTTTAGGACATTGCAGTCATACCTTAATCCAATGGACTCATTCATAGCATATTATCTCTATAATATAAAAGCCGCGCTCATGAATGAATAAATACTTGCCCTTTTATATATGTTTGAGTTTACAATATTACAAAATATTTGGCTTTTAGGGCACAACTCCAACAATATTTGCTTATGCAGTAGCTACTGAAATAATTAAAAGTTACGATATCAAACCACGTTCCATTGATGAATGTCAACGTAGAACTGGTTGGTCAAAATGGAAAGAAGCAATGAAGGTCGAGTTAGATTCCTTAGCAAAGCGAAAGGTGTTTGGACCAGTAGTTCCCACACCCCCAATGTGAAACTTGTATGTTACAAGTGGGTATTCGTAAGGAAGCGTTATGAGAAGCATGAAATAGTGCGATGTAAGGCACGCCTCGTGGCGTAAGTCTTCTTTCAACGCCCTGGCATTGATTACGAGGATATGTATTCTCCCGTAATGGACGTAATAACATTCCGCTACTTTATCAATTTGGTAGTTTTTGAAAAACTGAATATGTAGCTTATGGATGTGATTACAGCATATCTCTATGGGGATCTTGATACATATATATATATATATATATATAAGTCCCAGAAGGACTTAAGCTGACTGAGTCAAATAGTTCTAAACCACGGAACACCTTCTCGATTCGATTGAGGAGTTCACTTTACGGATTGAAACAATCCGAGCGGATGTGGTATAACCGTCTAAGTGAATATTTGATCAGTAAGGGATATGTGTATAATGAATTATGCCCCTGCGTGTTTATCAAGAAATCACATTTTGGATTTGTGATAGTTGCAGCCTACGTCGATGACATGCATCTCATTGGTACTCCAGAAGAGCTTGAGACAACTGCCTCGCACTTGAAGTTGGAGTTTGAGATGAATGACCTAGGGAAAACTCAATTTTGTCTCATCCTTGAGCTTGAGCACTGCGCTAATGGTATTCTGGTTCATCAGTCAAATTACACCCACAAGGTGTTGCGACTCTTTAATGACGATAAAGCGAAGCCCTTGAGTGCACTCATGGTCATCTGAACACTAGATGCTAAACGAGATCCATTTCGTCCTAAAGGGAATGATGAAGAGTTATTGGAACCAGAAGTTCCATATCTAAGTGCAATTGGCACTTTATTGTACTTAGCTCAATGCATTAGGCAGGACATCTGTTTGCTGTGAATTTGTTAGCTCGGTCTAGTTGTGCGTCAACACGCCGCCACTGAACTGGTGTTAAAGACATTTTATGTTACCTTAAACACACCGCCAACACCCCACTTTATTCTATCCCTATGCATCTCAGAATGGATCATCCCCCCTTGATCCTTAGAATGATGCTTGCCTTGTTGGATATGCTGACGCAAGTTACTTATCAGGCCTTCACAAGGCACGTTGCCAAACTGGTTATGTGTTTACTATGGGGAATACAACGATATCTTGGAGGTCTACGAAGCAGACTTTAGTTGCGACTTCTTCAAATCATGCCAAATCATCGCCCTTTATGAAGCCACACATGAGTTTACTTGGCTGCTAGCCGTTATTGAGCATATTCGACAGACTAGCACATTGTCTTTCCTTAGTGATGTCCTGACAAATATCTATGATGATAATGTCACATGTATCGACCAGATTAAGAAAGGATACATCAAAGGAGATAACACCAAGCACATCGCGCCAAAGTTTTTCTTCTCACATCAGTAGAAAGAGCATTAGAATATTGAAGTCAAACAAATCCAATCCCAAGACAATCTCGCATATTTGTTCCCCAAGTCTCTGCCAAAGGCTACTTTTCATAAGCTTGCTCATGGAATTGGATTGCGTCGATTATCAGATTTGAAACGTATGTAGTCTTCAGGGGGACCTTATTGAGTTCAGGGGGAGTATTTGAAAGTGTACTCACTTGACCTTCATGTACTATTTTTCCCTTAGCACAGGTCAACCTTTTCCCACTGGGTTTTGTTGCCTGGCAAGATTTTTAACGAGGCACCCTCATTGGGTTGGTCATACCTCTAAGTGCTTATTGCATCCTACAGATGCTAAGTATCGACATATGCATGCTCACTTTTCCCTTCACTTTGGCTTTTTCCCATTGAGTTTTCATTGGCAAGGTTTTGGTGTTAGCATTTCCCTATATGGATTCCCCATCGACTTACATATTCCCCGAGTGCCAATGACTTCATCAACCGCCTATGAAGATCTGACTACTTCTTGAGTTCCACACATTCAAGGGGGGTGTTGTAAACTGTATACCAATATAACTATGCAATCTAGAAGTATTAATACTATCTAGATTCAATGTATTTAGTAGACTTAATCCGATATGGATTTTATGTAATAGTTAGGCTCATTCCTAGTAGGGTTGGAAAACCCTCTAGGATTGATTCAATATAAATACAGGCATTATATACAAGGGGCTGAATACACAGTTCATAGATCAATCCTCTGGGGCTGAATACACAGTTCATAGATCAATCCTCTCTCTCTCTCTCTCTCTCTCTCTCTCTCTCTCTCTCTCTCTCTCTCTCTCTCTCATTAAAAATCCTTATTGAGAATATGATGTGATAAAAATCCCTCATTGGCTAGTGAATGGTCTTGATGGTATTCATAAAGGATTGGACTACTCCCCCATTGCCAATTGGTTTTGGGTGGAATAATGTGGAGCAAATCCTTCCAGATTTCTTCCTAGATTCTAGGAGCTAAGTTTACTTGTTTCAATAGGCTATGGTTTAGAATCAGATTGTTTTCCTAACTTCATGTACTCTAGGGATTAGGAGCGATTGTCCATTGTTTATTAGGAGTAGGGTTAGACTACTATAAATACTACCTCTATGTAATCTTTTCTTAAGTTTGAGTTGAGAGTTGGAGTAATTCCGGACTCCTTGTGAGAGGCTAAGGCCGGTGTGAGACACTTGGAGTGATCCTAAATCTATCTTTTCTTGTTTTCGTACCATTCTACCTTTGTTTAAGCTTCCGCGTATCGACCAAACCCTGCCATAAATCCCTAGTTTGGTTCTGTCCTACATCATGGAACCTCAATTCCCATCATGGTATTAGAGGAAGATTGCTAACGTATTGGTGTAACAACTGCACGTGCTCTACGTCCCTTGTGTGTATTGTTTACGCGTTGGCTTGAGAGTTCCGAAATATGAGAGGGTGCGTTGAGAATGTAATGTGATATAAGTCCCACATTGGTTAATGAAGTGACCTTGGTGGTATTCATAAAGGATTAGTCTACTTCCTCTATTACCAATTGATTTTGGGGTGAAACTTCAATTTCCTTCGCTCGTTATGTTTGAGTTTGTTGTGTCTTATTGGCTTTCATGCCAACAAGGTGTTCGGAAAAATGCCCAACTGAAAATAATTTTTTCTAAGCCATAATGAATAAGAAGAAATCTTCTAAAAAACAGCCATAGCCAAGAAATGCTCAACGAATAACTCGCAATCCCGATTACAAAACTAGAGAGAAGGCACTAAAATTTGATAGAATATTTCACAGAAAGAAAAGACATGACAACATCAAGCTTATTATACAAGACAATATCAGTCCCCCAACAATTCCAGAATACGTACATACCATGACATTCGTATTGAAGACTCGAACACAAACAGGAAGATAACAAAACGAATTCATCTCAGAATGAACCAGACATCATCACTACTAGAAAACTTACTTTTTGCCAACACAAAAAACATATAAGAAAGATAACAGAACCAATAGATGATCATACAATGTAGTTGACATGATCGATCCGAACAATAACCAGACAAATCAAGCAGCAACATGGTAGTACTAAGTTCTGTGCCCCTGCCTCCTTCTCCTAAATGTCTCCACAAACCAGTCATGCTTCTTGTCTGCCAAAGTGTTCCCGGCAACAACTCCAACTATTAGTCCACTTAAAACTCCGGGCAAAACCACATACCAATCAAACTCAATTTGAAATCCGTAGTCTTCATCATATTCCAAGATTGATGGTGGTGGTGGCATTGAATTCTCAGGATCTTCACATTTCTTTGGCAAAGCCTTTCCACACAAACCTAAGTTTCCTTGGAACGAGTCGCCCTGGAATGTATCAAATTGTTGGCCTTGTGGTATAGGACCCCAAAGATGGTTATGAGATACATTGAAATATGCAAGGAAATTAAGTTGTGCTAAGTTACTGGGGATCTTTCCTGAGAGCTGATTGTTAGAGAGATCTAACGATTCTAGAGCAGTCAAGTTCCCTAATGATGAAGGGATGGGACCAGTGAGAGAGTTGTTCGAAAGACTAAGAAAAACAAGGCCTCTCAGATTCCCAATGATAGCTGCTGGAATCTCTCCTTCGAATTTATTACCTGATAGATCTACTAGCTTCAGAAGATTAGGGATACTTTCATACCTCAACTCAACACCTTTGCCATAAATTACAATCGAGTAAGCATAGTCATAGTATACTTGGTATTGATCTGAACTGACCACCAAAGAGCCGTGGAAATAATCTGGCTTGTTCTTATCAACATATTTCATGCAATTCCAGTTCTCTAGGTAGCCAGATGGCAACATACCTGAAAAACCATTGTTAGATAAATCAACTATGCACAACTTTGGGAACTCATTCTTCTTTGCAGGCTGCCCAATTTCACCATGAAGCCCATTAGACCTCAAAATTAGAGCCCTTAATAGTGGAAGTGCGCCTAACCAAGATGGGAAGGTGTCACTCATCTGATTGTTTCCAGTGGTAAGAACCTCCAATCGAGTGCAATTGGCCATTGATCTCGGAAGCTTCCCTTCAAACTGATTGTAACTGAAGTCAGCCATTCTCAGCAAACTATTCCCTTCTGAGCACATGGAAGGAACTTTACCGTCAAAAGAGTTGTTGTGCAAAATGAATATTTCCAAAGTTCTTGAGTTTCCCAAACACTGTGGAACCCTGCCACTCAGGTTGTTGTCGGACAAATAAAGAATCTGAAGATAGTTGAAGTTGCAGAACAATGGTGAGATTTCTCCACTATAATAGTTATGGTCAGCGTAATACTCTCTGATTGATGGGGGTGGAATTGGCAGTGACCCTCGAAACATGTTTGTTCCAAGCTGCAAAAGCTCGATGTTCTGCCATGGAAGATGGCCTGAGTTTTGGTCAAATCCTGTTAAGAAGTTATGGAAGAGATTGAGTTCCAGTATCGTTTCTTTAGTTGTGTTCCACAACCACTTTGGTACTTGACCGTGAATACTATTGTAAGAAAGGTCTAGCACCTGTAATTCATATTGATATTTTAAGAGTTCTGGAAACTCTGTTAAGTTGCATGAACCCAATGTTAGAGTTTCAAGCTGTGGAAAAGTCGTAACGTTGTTCATCTGTAGAGATAACTCATTGCCTGATAACCGCAACTCATATAACTGTTTGAGCTTGGAAAATTGATCAAACTCAACTAGTCCAGTCAAGTTATTACCAGAAAGGTCAAAAACTTGAAGATTTTTGAGCTGGAAGAGTGACCTAGGAATTTCTCCTTCAAAATGGTTATCATCCAGGCTTAGAGTAGTTAATCTGGTGAACTTCATAAGCCAAGATGGGATTTCACCAGTTATTTCATTACCTCCCAATTCGAGAAATTCAAGTTGTGTCAAGTTAGCCACAAAAGATGGGAATTTTCCGCCTAATTTGGCGTCATAAAGTCCCAACTCAGAAAGGTTGAGCTTACCAAACCAAGACCAAGAATCAAACACTTGGCCTGTGGAATTATTATTTGAATCATCGTAAAATTTAGAAATGTCAATGGAGCGGAGCTCGGTAAGGTTTTTGAGTGAGGAGGGAACAACGGGATAAAACTTACAGTAGGAGATGTCCAAAGAGTTCAAGGAACGCAGGTTTCCGATAGAAGTAGGCAGGTGGCCAGAGAAACTTGTGCTCCCAACACTCAATTCCTTGAAGGCATTGCTGATGTTAAAGTTAGGAAAATGACCTGTTAAGTCCAAGTTGGAGCTCAAATCAAGAACCTCTAAGTTTGGTAGGTGGAAAATGCCTACTGGGAACTCTCCATACATATTACAATGTTGAAGACGGAGGGATGTAAGGGAAGATGCATTCACCAAGATATCAGGCACAGTCGAGTGTATGTCTACCGAACTCAGATGTAGTTGTTTTATGTTGGTTAGATTTTGAACTAGGATTCTCAGGTTACCCTTTTTGAGTTTCAAATGGATACTTGACTGATCAAGGGCAGACAGATCAAGGACAGACAGCTTTGATAGATTTGAAATTTCTATAGGAATTTGGCCAGAAAATTTGGAGTTTGAAAGGTTGAGATATGTTAATCTCACAAGATCATGGCCTAACCTTGATGGTATTTCAGAAAAACTGAAACGGTTATCTGAAAGATCAAGCCTCTGCAAGTGAACAAGTTTGAAAAGATGGCTGCTGGAGTTGATAGAACCAGAGAGCCAGCTGCTTCTGAGGTCAAGGCCAATTACATGGCCAGACTCCTTTTCGCACTCAACGCCATCCCATAAGCAGCAATTACTCCTCTCTCCATGTTTCTTCCTCCAAGATGCAATCTTTGGAGAGTCCGAAATATGAACTTCTGAAGCAGATTCATCAATCGTAAAGCCTTCCTTGAATTTCCACAAGGCGGAGCACTCATCAAAGCGGCCAACTGTCCCTACTGTCTGTGCCTTCTGCTCAAGTGAAATACAGTTGGTGGCATTGAGTAGCAGCCAAATAGAACAGCTCACAGAAATGAACTTAGACCACTGCGAACACGATTCCATTCCCATGGCAACGTTTTTGATTCCTGATATATTATGAATACGAAGTATGGTCCTTAACCAAATGTGGAGAAATAAATATGGTCCGTAACCAAATGTGGAGAAATAAACTCCTTCATATTGACACCACTACAAAATAATCCACAAAATGGGATAAGTGGTGATAAATAATTAGAAAATGTGATAATAGCCAACCAATATTGCACATTTTAGTATCAACCCTATTATTTTAGAAACAACCCATTTTCTTAATATTTTTTAAATTAAAATTTTTGACAATAATTCCATATAATTAAAACTCCAACTTTTCCCTTTCTCATTTAATGAGGGAATTAAATTTCTCCCGTTTGGAGTTATTTTGAAAAGTTTATATCATCTTTGTTATTTTTCTTAATGTAAGTAATTCATGTAATTATCTTCCTCACTCTTCTCTTCTTCCTCTTCATGTTTTGTTCTCAACGTCATTAATCTTCTCTAAATTTGAGTTTATAGTCTCGTTCGAAGGTACACAATTTATAAATTCTTCACATTTCGTATCTATTTTAGATGCATAACTTTTCATTTTCATTCTTATTTCTCTCTCAAAGGTGTGCTACATTTTGACTTATTTTTTTCTTCTTCCTCTTTCAAAGATATATATCTCTTCTCCATTTTCCATTTCTTCCTACTGTGAAGGTATTCTAGATAAGTAATTCTTGTTCTTCCTCTTTCGAAGGTAGATACCTCTTTTATAGATATGATATTTCGTTTTCATTCTTATTCCTCTCTTAGAGATATGCTACATGTTTGACTTATTTTGTTATTCGTCATCTATCAAAGGTTTTTTTTTTTTTTTTCCATTATTTTTCCTATTATGAAGGTATACTAGATATGTAATTCTTGTTCCTCTTTCCAAGGTAGATATGTAATTTTTCTTATTTTTTCTATTTCGAATGTATAACTTTTTTCATTCACTTTACCTATTTTGTATTTTTGAATTTACAATTTGCAGATTTTGAAATTCAAATTTTAAATCCAACATAAAAGATGCATACATTAAGCGAATAAAATGAGGCAAAGAAGGTGACAAGAAGTAATTTCTTGAGTTTAGTCAACCGATGTAAATAGATCACTAGAAAATTTGAATAGTCAAGTGTCGAAAAGCAGGATCATAAATAGAAGAATGTTGACATTGAGCTAAGAATATTTTTATCTGTTTGAAAGGCCAAAATATTTATCAGTGGCTGATAATTTGGTCCTAGAGAAAGATATTGAAAGGGTCTAAGTGAGATTAACAGTTTTGTCTGTGAAAGCTAATCTGAACAGACTCCTTCTCATGTCCCTTTTTCAATGCCCTGCTCTTTCGTTCAAAGTTCAAACAAACCACTCCACTTGATTTCACCTTTCTGAATATCAGCTGGTGATAAGGTGATAGCAACTTTTGAACCGATCCCAGATTGTAAGGCATTGATCTCCACAAACCTTCTTTTCAAGCTATCCATTTAAAACTTGTAGACTGCCCATAAAGTCCATCAGAATTGGCGCGCACTTTCAGAATTTTCATTCCAGTCTCAACACTTCAATTTGGGGTGCACAATCCTTTCGACTCTAAAGACAGTTATAACTCTTGTGTTCGAAACTGTAACTCAATGAGAATTATACTAATTTATTCTTTCTGTTCCGTAATCACACACAAAAAAATTCAACCAGGAAAATCCTTCTAAAACCAATTAACCAAACATGTTACAAGTTGAAGTAACACATAGTTTCAAATGGACTTGTGCAGTTTAAACATGAAGCACACTTTCATACAGCATACATAACTCAATCTCTAACAGCTATAAAACACACCAAGCTCTTAACATGGACTAAGTTCTGCATCTTGTCCTCCTTCTCCTTGTGTCTCTCGGCTTCCCTCTCTGGCTAAACTTCTCAACAAACCATGCATGCTGCTTGTTTGCCAAAGTGTTCCCAGCAACGACTCCAACGACAAGCCCACTAAAAAATCCTGGCAGAACCACATACCAATCCAATAAGATTTAGAACCCGGCTTCTTGATCTTCTTCCTCCAGTATGGACTTGCTCTCAGAATCCTCACATTTCTTTGACAAAGGATTTCCCCAGAGACCTGAGTTTCCCAAATACGAATCTCGTGGGAATGTACTAAATTGTTTGCCAAGTGGTATTGGACCCCAAAGATGGTTGTGTGACACATTGAAATATGCAAGGAAATTGAGTTGTGCCAAATTACTGGGGATCTTCCCTGAGAGCTGGTTGTTGGAGAGATCTAACGATTCAAGAGCAGTCAAGTTCCCTAACGATGCAGGGATGGGACCAGACCAGTGAGAGCATTGTTTGAAAGACTAAGAAAAATAAGGCCTCTTAGATTCCCAATGATACCTGCTGGAATCTCCCCTTCAAATCCGTTACCTGATAGATCTATCAGATTTAGAAGATGGGGATGTTTTGATATTTCAGCTCAACAGCTTTGCCAAATGTTGTGGTTGAAAGATAGTCACTGAATCCTACTAAAAAACAAAAAAATAAGGCCCCTCGGAGGGCCCCTAAAAAATGTGGTTTTTTTTTTCAAAAACAACTAGCAAAACGACCCACGGCAGTGATGCCGCGAGGTTTGTACAGGAGTGAAACACAAAAAAAATAAGCTATAAAGAAGAGAACGAATTGAAATTGATGAATTTAGTTGAATAGGGCCTCAATCCAGAAAACTCACAAGTACTCAGCATAAACAAAGTGAGAGTATAGTGTGTTTGATTGTTGATATGTTGAAATTTCTGTAATTCCAAGTTCCTATGCTGGACAAAGCCTGGTGCCCCTACCAAAGATAAAGCAATAGCTTCTTGACTCCAAGCTCTTGTCCTGAAATATACATGCAAACCCAATCAGTTAAAAATTCCCGTGGAAACCGCTACAGCACAAAAATACATAAATGAAAATCGACATAGACTCACAGCAAAAACCGCAACCAACACTTTGAATTGCAAACAATGTAGACAATTTCCATAGACTCAAATAGTTGTTGATTTAAGGGCATCATTTTAATGTAAATATTCTTCTTCTAATGATGAACAGTGAACTAAAAACTTCATTATCATCTAATTTCATGATTACATTGTTATGTGTAAAACTCCATTCATTTAAATCCAACTGGCTATACTCTTCGAATACATGTAAATCCACAGGTTTCTGAGTTTGCAAATAAAGATTGAACACAAAACAGTGGTGCAGAAATGCGGATGCCCACTTTTTACCTAATCCATCAAAAGCACAAAATGCCCAACTTAAAAGGGCTCAACCTTTTTGAACATACAAAACTACTGAAAAGAGGATTGATTAGGATTTCAAAACATAATTAGAATTAGAAGGGTGTGACAGAACTTGATCTAACTACAAAAAATGAAATGGTATAAGAAATCTATAGCTGCATAAATGGCTGGGCTACCATGCCAGCTACACGCACTAATCCAACCAAACCAACACTACCAGGAACTTTAAGGCTCGTGCACTCAACATCAGCTAGCTGAAAAACAGGCCTACCTTTGTATAAACAAATTTTTCAACGGTAAAACAGTAGAAGAGCTAAGATCAGTGTAATACCAGAGAATTGCTAACCGATCGTAGACAGTCGTTTGTCTTCAGCATTAAAAGAATCACATGCGGAAACCTTCTCAAGAGCTCTGAAATTGCCAAGAAATACGGAGGAGCATACATCTGGCAGATAAAAAAGTTAAGGTCTGCTTCAGAAAGTGGTAAGCAAATATACATATACAAACCCATCTCCACCATATAACATGCAAATCTAAACGCAGGGAGCAAAAAACCCCTCACTGAGCAGCCTTTTCTTAGTAAAAATTTCCCAATACACATTAACATGATCAGGCAGAACTGATGTATAGTTTTGTAGCAGCTAACTGAGGTCCCCAAGAATTAGTTTTTTAAAGTGCTCAACCTTTTACAAAAGCTCACCTGCAGTTCTAAACAGTCACTCTCACTGCCTTGTATTACCAAATGATCAACAAATGTGTCAATAACCCGATTCCAAGGCCGCGAATTCCTGCAAATAATGCATACAGATCCGTCGAATGTTTGAGATAAAGGAAACACAATTGAAAGCTTCCCCAAGCTTACCATAAATCAATTATAAAATCTTGAAACTTTGGAGAGAGATAGAAAACAGGGCCATCGTTGTTGGCCTCCATTCCTATCATATACCATGTGCAGAAAACAGAAATGGGTACATAAGGAAACGGGGGTAGAAACTTAGTACAAATAAAGAAAAAGAAAACCTGAAGAAGTCCTGAAACCATGACATATATAGCCTGTAGATGAAATGTACAGAATCACAACTATGTAGTAGATAACAAACTCGTAATTAACTAAACCAAAATCTAGCGAACGAAAACAAAAAAGAGGGAAATACAGATTATTAACAAACCAAATCCCTTGAAGATTGCTACCTTTTAAAGCAATTCCTCCTTCGAAGCAAAGGAATGAAATACAATATGTTCTGCAGAAAATTAGAAAGAACAAAAAATATCAACCAAGTCCATTCCAGCAATGAACAAATGAAAATAAGATTATATTCAGGATACTGCCTCAAATGATTCCTCACCTTTGAGCTATATTCTGAAAAGATATTCTGAAATCAAAAGCAATCGATATCAACTATCTATCCTCATTTTAATATTGAAATTCTATACTACACTTCATACGATTTGAGGGCTTATTTGCTAATTTCTAGGGTTCGTTTCATGGGATAGGAGGAGCGTATAGGATCCATGAGTTGGCCTTAGTGTCCTCATTTACCCAATATATACTGTCTTCTGTAGCAGAAGGACATTGATGTCATATAATGAATCAGTATATGCGCAGAAAGTAAAGAAACAACAACACAAAGTAAAGCATAAGAAGGAGGTTCACGCACCATTTGATGAGATACTGGAGCTGATCCTATATTGTGGTTTTGCATCCAAACACCAATCAAAACATGACCGCAGCACAAAACACGTAGTAATCAGATTAAGTAAGCAACCAAACAAACAGAAGCCAATTAAAGCAGCAAAATCAACAGAACCAAATGTGATTAAGTACCTTTCAAACCCTTTTTCCGACGAATGACTTCGATTTCGTAGAATCCGTCACTACACAAATAGCAAAGAGCAGAACCACCGATGAACAACTACTTACACAGGGGAATAATGAAAATTAATTCCATTTCAACTACATTTGAAACACGCTGAACTATCGATGAACAACGTTAGTAGATCAATAGGTTTCAATAAAAACTGCTTACTTGTTTGCGCTTGTTCAGGAAGAAGAAAGATGGATTCTCTCAAAAGCGAGATACGCAATACAGAAATCACCAACGCTACAAACAAATACAACAAGATATGCATCAATCATCAACCGGAAACAAACATCCTTGAATCAAACCACCCAACACCTAAACGATTACCAAATTCTACAAAACCCCCAACCCAGAGAGCTCAACACACACCCAACCTCATAACCTACAGAAAAAGGAAGAAAGAAAAGCGCACTTGACTAACAAACAATCCGAAGGCGAGGAAGATGGAAGGCGCACAATCGAATCAACAACCCACAGCTTGCCAGCGCAAAAATCCACCGCCCACAACCTCGACGACATCGCCCGACGCCCACAAACGAGCCCGCACAAACTAAACCTCCGACCAAAACCTCTGAACTTTGCTTCTGGTGAAGACACAACCACTCTCACGCGGCAACAGAGTAAATTTGCCAGGGCAAAATCGTCCATCCAGCCCCCGCCCCCAAACAAAACTAGGGGTGGCAAAAAGACCCGTCCATCCTGATTTTGCCCAATCCGATTTTTGCCCGACCGAAAAAACCGGCCTTCCGCCCGAACCCAAAAAGCAAGGGATTTAAAACCAAAACGCAACCCCGCCCCCCCCGACCCCAAATAATATATTTAATTTTTTTTTTTTTTTTTTTTTTTATAAAAACCTTTTTTTCTTTTTTTTTCCTTTCCGTTTCATCCGCCCTTTTTTTTTTTTTTTTCTCTTTTCTCTTCTTCACCAAGAGCTCCGCGACCTCGATCCTCGCCGTCCCGTCTTCACCAACAGCTGATGAAGCGGCGCCGCCGTGGAAGAGAACCAATCGAGCTAGGCAACGTCCTCAAGGCCCTCGGTAGTCGGCTCAGACATCTCCACCTACAAGATCAGCCGCGCCCCCGAGGTCGCCATCTCCCACCGTCGCCGAGAAGTTCCTAGCGGAGAAGAAACCCAAGGCCGGGAAGAGCTCCCAAATCGTCGATCTCCTCCCATCATGTTCAATTGCTAGATTGTTGTTGTTGATGGTTGAATTGTTGCCGGAATTTTTGTTGTTGTTGATAGCGGTTGTCGGCGATCGGGATTTCTCCCACCCGACCCGAAAATACCCATCGAGGTCGGGTACCCTGACCGTCCAGACTCGTCCCCTATCGGGGTCCGGATCGGGGTAGAAAATGCGAGCCCGAGGGGGTGTCGGGTTGGGCGTCGGGGTGGACGTTTTCGGGTTGGGTGTCGGGGTGGAGGTTTTCGGGTCGGGACCCAACCCGACCCAGCCCTAAACAAAACGCACCAAAACAACTGAGGGCACTTTAGTAAGTGCAATGCTACAGGTTAACTACCATACACGGAAATTCATAGTAAGGACTAGTTTGGTATGGCTGAACTTATTTTTAAAGCTATTTCGAAAATAAGTGGCTTATACTTTGAAAATAAGCTGCTATAAAAAAAGCAGTGAAGTGTGGGGTAAATTAATTTTGTGAATATGCTTTAGTGTGAAAAGTATAGAAAAGTGTTGGAAAGAAGCTTCAATAAGAATCTTCAAAATTGGAGCTTCTTGGTTTCCTATGTTTTTGGGGCTTTTAAAAAAAGTCACTTCTAAGAAAGCATACCGAAAGTAAGTTACCAAACACATTTTCCGTAATTGGCTTTGAAAATAAATGCTTTTTTTCAACTTTAAGCCATACCAAACACAACTAAGTGTTGTGGAATATTGTAAAAGAGTGGATGCACACTCGTATCTCACTCATCCACCATTCTCACCCATCATACCCTATTGGTTTGGCTATATAAAGGGGGGTGCTCCTCTCCTTCACTATACATAACAATCAACTCTTCTCCTAAAGAGAAGAGTATAGGCTAGTGGGAGAAACTAGTGAGGGTAGGTACTCTGTATATTTTCAATATTTCCAAATAATGAGATAAACTAGTACTATCGCCCCGAGGACTAGGCACGTTTACCGAACCTTGTTAAATATTGTGTCTCCTTTATTTTCTGCCACTGTTATTTTCTGTTTGCTTCACAACACATTATCAGCCTGAATTGCTCCCGGGTAAATGTCAGTGATGGACACGGATAAAAGAATAATAATGAGAATTGTTGTTTTGTCTTACACCTATTACGCACCACTCTCCATTATTCTCTACTAAAAATAATGACCATTTCTCTATGGAGAAACAATCCTCCTTTTTTTCCTCTACTGCCTTTCCCTATCTTCTTGTGGTTGAGCGGTTGACATAACCTCACAAGATCAGGGGTTTGAAAGGCAGTATGCTGGCGGTGATATTTAGAAGTAGTATCGAACAACTTCATCACCAGATTTTGAGGAACTAAGGCGACCCACGGCAATCGCATCCTAGAGCTTGCAGCTCGGGGTCACGCATCCTCGCCGGTGTTACCTGCAGAAAAACTCGGTAGGTAAACTCAACGAGAAAATCTCGCCAAACTGCAACCTGTGTTGCAAGCAGTGTTCTAAAAAACGCTAGGTGGTAGTCGATCGATCACCCACCCTCGAGCGCCCAAAGCGCCTAGGCGGTTTTGCCTAGACAGTTGAAAACCAAGAGACGCAGAGCATGCAACTTAAAGAGGCTCAGAAACTCTGGGAAATATTGGTTCCGAAACTCAGAAGAATCCTACATCTACATGATTATGTTCTATTAATCCTTAATTACCAAACAAAGCTACAGAGGAAAGCTTCTGCATCCATCATATATAAACAAAGCTACAAAGGAAAGCTTCTGCATCTAAACCAGAACACCAAATGTTCAAAGCAATAATAAATCCCACCCAAAATTTCAACATTTCTTGCTGATCCCACCCAAATGTTCAAAGCAATGTTCAAACCGACCTATCTTCTTCACTTCACCCTTCACACAAATCCCACCCAAAAGATTCGATTTCTTGCCGATCCACCAAAACTCCTCCAAAGTCTCCACCCGATTTGTCACAACCCAATAGCACCAACAACACCACAAAAAAACCAACAATAAAAATCCATCAAATTCATCTTTGTCCGAGCAGCTCCAGCCAGTAACAACGACCACACTCTCTCCACCCCACCACCCAAAGACGAAGAATCTCAGCTGCTATCAAAGCCGAAATCGATATGGGTCAACCCGGCCAAGCCGAAGAGGTCTATGCTCTCTTTGCAGCGCCAAAAGCGGTCTCTACTCATACAATCCTAAGGTGAAAAGCGGTCGCGATGTCCAATCCAATCAATCCAATCAATCTCTTTGCTTTCTTCGCATTAACGCAATTACCTTTACCATTAACACCCCTCGTCATCGCAATTCTCAACTCTTGAAACGGCTTCAAGCACTTTTCCTTCTCCACCGCCGCGCACCGCCCTCTCGTCGCCGCCAAGCACCCCTCCATTTCTCTCTCCTTGCACTGTACCCTCCGCTTAAAATCCGGCACTTACAGACCAGTCTGAGCCTGCCACCACGACGGCTTACACTTTTTCGACGCGCTGACGCCACACCCGATCCTGGCTCTTGCGTCGCACTGCTCGATGATCTTCAATTGGCAAGCTCTGCACGCGCTCGCCCAGGTTTTGGTGTCTCGGTGTGAATGGGGTAGCATGGGCTGAATGGCTAAAACATATTTTTTGGGGATTGTTAACCCCACTCCAACTATATCTAGCCGCACTCCATCTCTCTTTTTCCTGTTTTAAAAAAATATTTCTTAACTTTATTTCCATTTTTGCCCTTAGATTGTTTTAACTTTTCATACAGCCGGGACCCATGTTTTGTTTCCCAATGCTCTTTCATTTCGTTGTCTCTACCTGCACTTCATCATCTTTCATAACGGACAAGGATCCTCTATTCCACTATTTTTGTTCCATTCTTATTTCACTTTTCTTTTGTTAGCATCTCTGATAATTCGTGTTATGATCCAAATTATTCATTTTTTTTATTATCTAGTAAAGATCATCCTTACAAAAAATCATTTAAATTCGTAATTGTTTAGGCTATATATTGACCTAGTTATGTTTTAGGAAGTCGATTCGGCTATGTTTCATTGTTTGATAACCTAATGATCACGGATTTCAACGATTTTTTGCAAGAATGATCTTTACTAGATAATAAAAATTGTGAACGGTTTGGATCGTAAGACGGATTATCGGAGATGCCAAAAAGAAAAGTGGAATAAGAATGGAACAAAAATGGTGGAATAGAGGATCCTTGTCCTTTCATAACAGCACAACAAAAAATCACTTTTTCAAACCAATTCACCCTTCTAGTGTCACCAATTTAGTCAATCATTCAATGCTCTTTCATCCTTTTTTTCTACTCCACTTTCACTTCCTCATCTCTTTATTTGCATCCTTATAATATATTAAACAACTTGTTCTAACAAAAACCCACATCAACTTGAACAAACAGAAGACAACCAAATCTTAAAAAGTAGTTTTTTTCATTACTGGTTTTTCTACATCTCCAAAAAATGTAAATTAATTATAGATAATTTCTTACATTTCACAACCACAAAACCCACGGAAGAACATCTTATGTTACTAACAAAGAAATATCCAAAGCTACTAGTTTTCCATGAAATCAACAAAATACAATTTGATTAGCTTGGGTGAGTCCGTTTATCCACCTCAAGAAAAACCTACAAGAAAAAGACATAATTGAACGTAAAACATTCATATAATTGAGTGAAATTATACAAACTAATCAACCCACATAAGATATTGATGAATTTAGCTTGTATGCCTTTCAATGCTCTTTAGTTAAAATAATGATAAGAATTATATCAGTACCTTCATATAGCATTATATCAATACCTTCATATATACGCTTACATTCAAGCTAGTAGATCTAGCATTTGGTTGTTAAAACCAAAGACATAATATAGAAGGCCAGTAGAAGACAATATAAATCAAATTTAAGTCCTGACCAAGATAATCCGTAGAATTTTGAAAAAGTAATCAAGATAAGAGAACTTACATGTATATCTGCATATCAAGGTGCAGATAAATGCATTGCAATGTCATTGACCATGCTTCCATCATCAACTTGGCTAGGCAAGTCCGAGGAAAGATTTGAATACGTAGCATTGGCCTTAACTTCACATGTGCGGATGTTATGCCCAAAACCTTTACAAAACCCACATTTTCGAGAACTCTCAACTAGCTCAAATAACGCAGGGTCGCGCTGTGTAGAACTAGATTCCTTTCTCTTCTTTGACTTTTGTGGATGGCCTTTATGAGGTTGAACCGTAGGCTCAAGAATCAAAGGAAGCGAACTAGAAACAAATTGAGACAATTGCCTTCGGGTAGCCTCTTTTTTAGAAAGAGGCAGATTTTCAAACTTTGATTTACACTTGGATAAAAGGTCACTTATCTCATCTCTTTCACCTTCCAAGCTTGCATCGTGATCACCACTAAACAATCTTGTACCAATCCTCCATTGCCCATGTATGTCCTTCAATTGCAATGCTTCACTGTCCATCTCCTTAATCATGTGTGCACATGGAAGACCCATTGTTCTGAAAAAATGGCCTTTGCATTGAGATGAAAGGTCATTAGATTTTGAGAATTCATATTGCCCATATAATGTTGAATTACGGCTCAAAATTAGGAATTGGGAAAGTTTCATCTAAGTCCTATTTTGGGTAGTAATTGGTTTGTTCTTTTCCTTGGTGTAGAAGGTTAGGGTTTGTCCTGTCTTATTAGGATTTGGGTGACTTATTCTAATGGGATTAGGAGTTTGGTTATGCCTATATAATATGCTGACTATGTGATGCATATTGTTAAGGGGTGTAAAATCTGTTTGTAATCTTCTTTTGTTTAGTGAAGATCCTCGTCGTTTTCGCCCGTGGATTAGGCTTTCGCCGAACCACGTTACATCTTGTGTTCTTTGTTTGTTTTGTTGGCTATTCGTATTTTGTCTTCGTCGAATTCGTTATTGGTATTTGATTAGCTTCCGCACAAATTCACAACAAGTGGTATCAGAGCTTAGGTTCCGGCTTGGGATTTTTTGTTTGCCAGTTCATCATGAAGTCTGCAACGTCGACAAGATATGAGATTGAAAAGTTCAACAAGAATAATGACTTTGGCCTTTGGTCCATAAAGATGCGAGCCTCGCTAGTTCAACAAGGCCTGTTGAAGGCTCTATATGGCAAGAAACAGTTACCAGAAGATATGTCTGATGCTGTTAAAGAAGACCTCTTGGAACGGGCTTATGGTGCAATAATCTTAGCGCTATTGAGGAGGGGTTTCTTTGGGGGGCGGGGGGGGGGCCCCGGGGGCGGGCGTGGGGGAGAAAGGGGGGGGTTCACTAGTACAAAATACCCCTTTAACAACACCAGCTTGACAACGTTTTAGATGAAAACCGTTGCAGGAGGTTAAAAAGGTACAAAAGACAACGACTTGAGTTCTTTCTGTTATCTATAAAAGCTTTAAACCGTTGTCTACGATGACGCTAAATATCATAGATAACGGTTTGTAAGTTACCGTTGTAATCCGAAAACGCGGTAGTTACTGTACACTAAGGGGGAAACCAAATCCCAGAATTCCCTCCGTGTCCCCCTTTAATTTTTGAAATGCAACTCCAAACCCTATCTTTCATCTTCCTCTTCCCGACCTCATTGTTCAAAAAAAATTCTAGATCTACAAACCTTCGCTCCTCTCTCCAGCCCGCCATCGCCCCCTCTCTCAAGATCTACAAAACCGTCATCGACTCATCGAAGCTCCGAACCCAGGTCATCGACTCATCGAAGCTATGAAACCAGGTCATCGACATCATCAAGCCTCCACCGTCACCGTTCTTCGCCGAATTGGCCACCTGATGCCTACTCGGCTTTTTCACTTTTGTTGGGTTGGGCTGGACTGTCATATTCTTAACCCAAACCGCCGGCGTCTTCTTCAATATTAGGTAGTTGGGTGGGGAGTTTCTCACGATCACCACAACTTCTTCTTCGGAGAAGATGACCCACGAATCAGATAGTTGGGTGGGTAGTTCAGATGCCAATCCTTGAGGTTCTCTTTGTTTTCTTTGCATTTAATTATTTTGAATTTCAATTTTGTTCGTTCTGCTTCTGGGTATTGTAATTTATGCTTCTGTTCATCTCAATTTTCATGATTTTTTGTTGTTCACTTATCTATTTGGGTTTTGTGTTTTGGGTGATGTTTGATGTGGGTTTTGAGTCTCGGATGGAGAAGTTGAATGCGGATTATGGGTTTTTTTAGATTTGAAATTTTCTTGAGTTTGCTGTGTTTTTTGATTTGACTCCAACTGAATAGTGGTTGATTGTCTTCATCTATTTGTGTTGTGCAAGCTTTTCTGGCGGAGCTAGGAGCACGGCCCTTTCATGATGGCTTCTCCTTCAGATAAGTCCTCTGTAGAGACCCGTACTTTATGCTCTAGTTTAGGACTTAGTTTTTGTCACTTGGTTGCTTCCGTTAACTTAGTTGCTTACTCACTTTAGCTTATTTGTGTTTCTTTCTTTGTACCTGCTGGTTTGTAGTTAGTGGGCTTTTGGGGTATTTTTATTGAGTGTTATAGTTGTTGGGTAAGGATGAATTAAAAGGAATGAAAATATCAACAAAAAAAAAGGGAAAAGAAAGAATGAAAGTTGAAGGTGGCGTAAACTTCGAGAGCAGCAGCTGCCAATCTCCCATTCCAGTGTTGGTGAAGTCGGGAGAGATTCAAAGCTTGTTTATATGTTGCTTTCAGATAAGGAAGAAGAGAAAGAAGGTTATAACATAAATAAAGAAATATAGAAAGATAGTTGGAGAAGGAAAGAGAGGAAGAATTTGGGAACCAAATTGGTGAACGAAGGGGAGTCGGTTTCGATTTGAGGTAGTGTTTGCTAACTTATTTCAGTTGATTTGTGTCTTGTTATTCAAATTTCGTGCTTGGTTCCTTGCTTCTCCCATTTCGTTTTTCTTGTTCTTCTCTGTTGTCAAGTTCTGCAGATTTGGAGTTTTTGTTATGAAGCTTAATTAGTTGTAAGTTTTTGTTCAATTAGGATCTGTTATGATGTTATTTAGAACATATATAACATGTTTAGAGTTTCGCTTGATTAGAATTTGGTTGAAGTTTGAATAAGAGAAGCTAAATTCCAGAAAAACCTGCAGTTTCGGGTAGCTCAGTTCAGCTCTCAATTTCTCTTAGCTTGAAACTTCTTTTGGGATGTTACTTACCTAGATTCATAGTCCACTTGCCCATGAACAAAACCTAGTTGGTTTCATTGATTTTGGTTGAGTTTTGGTTAGCCGTTTGAATAGACAAAGTTGGGTCACGAAACTGTCAACAACTGGATTCCAGTTTTACGCGTCTTACTCGACATGTCAATATCTTTCAATTTACAGCTCCGATTTCTATGATCCTTATATGGTTTCGTAGAGTATATAACTAGCTTCGCCGCGCATACTCTTTTGCTTAATTTCGATAAGCTTTGATCACTGAAAAGAGGCCACAAAATCTGCTCAGAGTGCAGATATTTCAGCTTCGCAGAATAGTAACTTAAGCGTGTTTTCAGTTTGGGAGTGGGTTCTTACACTTATGTACATCGTATTCTATCCAATTTGGTTAGTGTTTGTTGTAGTGGTTAGCTAAGGGTTAAAAAGGAGTTAAACGTTGGTTTGAACTTAAGAGTAACTAAGCCTTTGTTTGTGTGCTAATTAGTGTGCTAATTAGTGTGCCTTTCATTTGTTATTCGAGTTTAGAACCAGGTGAACCATTCGAGAATCCTATGGTGGAAGAAGGGGCAGCGGAAGAAGAATATCCAACAGAAGCAGAGTATCCAGGGGAGTGACCACGCTGGTTGGAAGAGAGGTAGGGTGGATCAACAAGCTAAGAAGAGGTGTTAGAGGTGGATCTGTTTCTCAATCTTTCTGAATTTTTATTTATTAGTCTATCGTAGAACTACAGACAGTTGGAGTACCTATGCGGTTCTCGCATCCCTTTTTTGTGTTACTTCGGGATTTGCTATCAAGTATGATTGTTCTATATCACTATAATGTTGAGTGCTGCCTTTGATTAATAAAAAAATTATTTTCTTTACTGTCTTCTGATGCAGTTTCGTGCAGCTATCCTGTTGCAGTTTGATTTTCATCGAGCAATTTACAACCTTGGAACTGTAATGGTCAGTTTTTTTACATCTCCTTTTTAATTTAAGATAAATCAATATATAACATAAATGGATTCTCTGTTTCCTCTATGCTAGATGACAGGACATCAATAATTCTCTTATCCCCTTATCTAATAGGCATGTCTAACTTGCATTCCGAAAACTTGGTCATTTCCTACTTCAAATATGGATTAGCGGGGGACTATATTAGGACTATATTAAACTTCATTTAATACATGAGGACTATATTAAGTTGATCAGCAAGTCTGGATAGGCCATTGGCACCTTATTAGGATAGTTTTGCTGCTAATTAGGCTTATGCACTTGCTGCTTATGTCCACTTAAGAGTTACTGTTTTTGTTTTTCCTATTTCAGTGGTTATTAGCTTAATTAGGCTTGTCCCTTGCTCCTAATTATTCTTATATGCTTGCTACTTACGTCCACTTAAGAGTTGCTATTTTTTTTGCCTATTTCAGTGGGAAAAGAAGAACAAATCGACATATACGCAGATGCAGATAGATGAAGTGAGGAGTGAATTGGCAGATTTTTTGCAAAACTTTGTTCAACCTTAGTTTTTGGAAGATATGGTATGTTAGTAAGCCTAGGTTGTGGTAGTTTTTGCATATTTTGACTGCCAAGTTGTAGGTTTTTTTGTATCCATCGTTCTTTAGTTGGCTGAACTGAAGATTCTTTTATATTTTGGTAACTAGCTTAGTTGATTGCCGATGGTGATGGAATTTTCGTATATTTGTACAATGGCTTAGATGACAGCCCAAGAAGTTGGTGGTTTGATATATGAAAGTTGCACAATTGGTCATTTGTATATAGTTGAATGCTTTATGTATGATGTGTCAATTTGAAAATCAATTAATGGAATTATTGAATGAATGGAATGATTGGAATGGATGGAATTATCTAGGTGGTTCTTTCCTGTAAATAGTGGCTTCCAAATTGGTATCAATATACCCAGAAAATTGTACTGAAAGAAGATAACGGACTCCCAACCAGTACAAACCGTTGTCTATATATCCAGGAAATCGACCCAAAACATGTTCAGATAACGGATATTAACCGTTGTCTATATGATATTAGCCGTTGTCTACATGATATATAGATAACGGTTTGTAAACTGCAACCGTTGTCTATTAGTACATTAGACAACGGTTTTATAATAACAACCGTTGTCTAATATATGAATAGACAACGGATTTTGGTGTTGTTAAAAGGGGTAGGAATAGATAACCGTCGCTTAGACAACGGTATTTCGATAGAATAGATAACGGATATTATCCGTTGTTAAAGGGGTATTTTGGCCTAGTGTTTGTATATGACCAAATCTCTCGCAAATCGGTTGTATGCAGAGCAACGTTTGCACCCCCTTCGTAGGAAAGGAGACCCCCCCCCCAAAACCCCTCTTAGAGAACTAAAAAAATTTTTTGGGGGTTAAAAAAAAAAGGGAAAGAGAGAGGGAGGAGAGGGGCGGGCGCTTCTTTCGTCTTCTTTCTTCCCCTCCTCAAGAAAATTTTTTTAACGGATGCCATGGTAGAGGGAAGCCTCCCTCGAAAGGTGATAAAGCAGCACCCCCCTTGAAACCCAAAAAAAAAAAACACAAAAAAAACTCTAAAGAGTTGACAAAAAGGTCTTCTGTAATGAAATCTGACTGCCTAGTGGTTCATGGGAAGAAGAAGTCCAAGTCCAAGTTTGAGGACAACACATGTCACTACTGTAAAGAGGAAGGACATTGGAAAGCTGTTTGCCCAAAACTCAAAGGGAAGCTCAAGTCGGAGGATAAGGCCTCCGCTTCCGTAGCTGTTGGAGACTTTTGTTCTGAACTTCTGTAGGTGTTACAGAAGCAGGTGGAGCTTGATATCTATCAAGCGTTTGGTGTGTGTTTGGTGTCTTCGTTTGTTCGACAGGTTTTTTGTTTGATCTTTGTTGAAGAATTTAGGTTCTTCGTTTGGATTTGTTCGGATCAAGTTTGTTCCTGTTTGCAAGTTCGAGTTCTGCTTGGATTTGGTTCGTGTTTGTTATTTGGTATGCGGTATCAGAGTAGCGCATTTTGGATTCGGATTTGTTTCGGTGGAGAAGACGTTCGGAGGAGGTTTCACTATTTTGGAAGCTCGATGGAGTTTCGCTTTGTTGGAGATTATGAAGATTTGCTAATTTCTCGCCGAGGTGGAGATTGTTGAATTACGGCTCAAAATTAGGAATTGGGAAAGTTTCATCTAAGTCCTATTTTGGGTAGTAATTGGTTTGTTCTTTTCCTTGGTGTAGAAGGTTAGGGTTTGTCCTGTCTTATTAGGATTTGGGTGACTTATTCTAATGGGATTAGGAGTTTGGTTATGCCTATATAATATGCTGACTATGTGATGCATATTGTTAAGGGGTGTAAAATCTGTTTGTAATCTTCTTTTGTTTAGTGAAGATCCTCGTCGTTTTCGCCCGTGGATTAGGCTTTCGCCGAACCACGTTACATCTTGTGTTCTTTGTTTGTTTTGTTGGCTATTCGTATTTTGTCTTCGTCGAATTCGTTATTGGTATTTGATTAGCTTCCGCACAAATTCACAACATATAACTCATCCAAAGCAAACTTAGATACACACACACAACAAGTTCTTTAAATAAAGGAATTTGAAGCTTATGTGAAACCCCAATTTTCTCACTTGAGAGCTGAGCTTTGATTTCGTGAAACTGATTTTCAATAGCAAGGCATATTTTTTCTTTTACCTCACGCAAGCCTCCTGTTGAAACTTGAAGATATTGCTTTAACATTGCATGTGCACCTTCAGCTCTTGAAGTAACACAATTACCAAAATGCATAAATTGATCAGTTCATGCACTTACAAATTTTTCTTTCATTGGAAGCCAATTCCCTTTCAAATAACTAATGGTAGCTGGAGCCCTTGTTTTGTATTTAACTTCAAATTCATTCCAAGCATTACCAAAGGCCCCTTCACTAGGGGAATCAATTAATCTAGTCCAAGCTCTTATAAACTCAACCCAATCATCTTCTTCTGGAAACTGGCACTTACATTTGGAACAAATACTTTTCTCACTATGCCACACACATAAAATATGGGCAGTTCTTGGGAAGACCACCTGTATAGCTTTCATCAAGACTAATTCTCTATCAGATATAATCGCCACTAGATAACTATTAGTTCCCAATAGTTTACCAAACATTGTTAGAGCCCACACATAATCTTCTTCCTCCTCTTTTTGCATGAAGACAAAACAAGAATAGAATGAGGTATTGAAACTTGAGACTCCTATATTATCCAACAATGGCATCTTGTACTTATTAGTCTTATAAGTACAATCCATCACAAAAACATTCGGAAACCTTTCAGCCAATGCAATTGA
Organism: Spiraea crenata; assembly: GCA_033992175.1. NCBI lineage: Eukaryota > Viridiplantae > Streptophyta > Magnoliopsida > Rosales > Rosaceae > Spiraea > Spiraea crenata. The sequence continues at coordinate 2,218,264 of JAVBHV010000019.1, forward strand.
ACACGGATGAGCAAAGAATAAATGTGTCAAATGACCAGATTGATCATATTCAATATAGTGGGTGAAACAACATCCACAAAGTTCTAACAAAGCTTGAATAATTGTACGTCCCCCTAAACTCTGCTTTCTAACTTTGTACCTTTCATTATAAATATTTCGAGAAATTGCTAGAAGATCATTGTTATTTTGTCAAAGGCAAGTGATAATTTGGCGTGGTGCTACACCAGCCTTACTCAATTCTTTGATGCATACACTTTCCTCTTTCGAAAATCGACGACATGAGGGATGCCCAGACAAATCAACTGAAGGTTCATGGTTGTGGGAGAGATTTTTTATCTCCACCTTCCAAAATCCTTCTATTTTCTTCTTACCCCAAATTTCAAAAGGACAATCTATGAGGCGAGATGTTGTATTTCTTTTTCTTTCCTCCAATGGAATTTTAGTGCATCTATAAGTACCACCTCTATCACAAGCAATGATTACATACCTTCCTGCTTTGGATTTTTCGAATGACTGTAGCATAACCTTGCTTTAATGCAATTTCACGAACAACAGCAAGAAGGTCTTCTCGGCTTTCAAAAGTTTCTTTCTTCAAAGAGAACATTTTGTCATCTTCACTTGTTTAAACTTGATTTTCTGCACAAAAGACATCTTATTAAGACATCATGTGCACACAAGACATCTTATTCAGACATCATGTGAACTAGACTTATGCCTTGAGAAAAATATAACAAGCAAATATCTTACCATGATACCCATATGGATTTGAGTTAGAAGTATCCCTCCAAACTGGTGTGTTTTCCTTGTCGTCATTGGATCCTAACTCGTTTTGGAATATTAGGTTCATAGGTGGATGGCCAATAATGTTTTACCAGTGGGTAAACTGACTAGGTTGGATAATTCACAAAATTGGTGACAGTAGAAGGGTGAACTGGTTTGGAAAATGTGATTTTTTGTTGTGCTGTTATGAAAGATGATGAAGTGCAGGTAAAGAGAACGAAATGAAAGAGAAGAAGAAAAGGAAGGGTTATGAAAGAGCATTGGGAAACAAAAAGAGGGCCCCGGCTCTATATAAAATTAAAACAATCTAAGGGCAAAACTGAAAATGAAATTAAGAAATATATTTTTAAAACAGCAAAAAGAGAGATGGAGTGTGGCTAGAAAAAGTTGGAGCGGGGTTAACAATCCCCTATTTTTTTTATAAAAAAAAAAAAAAAAACTCTCCGGCCCTCCTTTCCCCGCTCAGTCGCCTCCCGGCCCGCCCAGGCAGTTTCTAGGCGGCCGATTTTTTGTTCAAACCCTAAAAACCAATTTTTACACCGTTCTTGTAGAAATCAGGGCGGCAAGGCACCTTCCAGTGCCTAGGCAGCTGCCTAGGCCATTTTTTCGAACACTGGTTGCAAGATCCGGAAATCGCCGGTGTGTGAACCAAGTACGTGCTGGTGATTTGCATAATAAGTGGGCCCAACCTTGACGGCCCTTTTTCTAATCACGTAGACCCACGCCTCGCCATTGCCGAATCTCAGAGATTCACGGTAATACACGACGCTTCTGTCGTTGAGTCCAACGGTTAGACCGCCTGCGTCTCGCCAAAGCATCCGATAGAAATTCAGGATTCTTCACCAGAGTCAAGTCAGATCTTGAAGATCCATGGCGAATGGTCCTCGAGCCAGCAGCTCGGACCACCGTAATTCATGGCTGCTGATCAATCCCCTTGCAATGCCATGGTAATTGTCGGCATTGACCTTCGGCTAGAAAGTTTGTGCTCAGTTCGGTCCTTGAAACTGAAACTAAAACAGACTGAACCTCGCCTATTGTTCAGAAGCTTGTCCCGAACCAATTTGAGTATCCTCATTCAGCGTCCCATAACCGAACACTCATGTTTTTGTTCGGAACCTATGACAAATCAAAGTTTTTGGGTTTGTTTCATATTGGGCGAGGCCTGGCCTTGCCTTGACCAGATAGCATGCTAGGCCCTGGGATGTTTTCAGATTTGGGCTTAGGCATTAGGCTTTTATAGCTCTCATTTCTTTTAATTGAACACATAGTGAACCTCGAACCCAAAGTTTTGAGCATACCCAAACCTTTTGTTTGGGCGGTGGGCTTTTTAGCCACAATATTATTTCAAGTGAAATTATAAGAGAACCCGAAGTTCACAAAAGATCTCAAACCCGAAGTTTCAAAACCAGAAATTACTAATATTAAATTTGACATATCTAACTTCTAACTTAGAAATCTAACATTTCTAACTTCTAACTTAGAAACCTGACATTTCTAATTTTGTGGGTTAATGGTGCGGATCCACCGCCTTTTTTATTTTTACTTTTAGCAACTTAAATTCTGCTAATTACTTTTAGCATTTTAAATTCTGCTTGTGGGGTGATGGTGCGGTTCTACCGCCCTCTCCATATTTACTTTTAAGCAATTTAAATTCTGCTATTTATTTTCAGCAATTTAAATTCTGCTATTTATTTTCAGCAATTTAAATTTTGCTTAGACCATCTCCAATGGTAAATGTCAAAAACTCAAATTTGACACCATAAAATACAACTATTCATCTATAAGAATTTGACATTACTCCCAATGCTAGTAGACTCAAATTTGACTTTATGGTTTGATTAATTGAGTTTAACATTAATTTTTTTCGATTGAACTTTTTTCATAAGTTAATTTTTAACCAGAGTGTTGTAAATTAATTTTATGAACATTTCAACCTAAAAAAAATTCAAAATCCAACTTTTTTTTTACCGTTGGATTGGTTAGAAATAATAATGGACGTTAGATTGAAGTTACCCAGAAGGAAAAAAAAATTCAATCTGACCGTTGGATATCCAACAGTTAGTTAATCTCAGCCTTTCATTACACCCACATGGTACACTACTATACACACAATGAATTTAAAATTCTGATCACGTGGGCCCAGCCATCCCCCTAATATAAATATTTTAAAAACCCTTTTTTTTGCCCCTTGGGCCACCACTCATGTGGGGCTTTGTCCTTTGAGTCCGGACTCAAATTATGTCTCAAATTTGAGACCCAATTTGAGACAAACTCAAATTTGAGTCCTAAAATACATGAGTTTTGGGTGCATTGGGAGGCTTTTTTCCTCAAATTTGGGTTTGAGATAGGATACATTGGAGATGGTCTTATGTGGTGATGGTGCGGTTCTACTGCCCTCTCCATATTATATTGAATGTCATTCCCCCCATTCCGCTTTCCTCTCTCTCCCCACACCAAATGGAATCCACCGAGGACAAACAACTACTCGCCCGAGTCAAATCACTCCCCACTGAACTCGACCTCGCCTCTACCACCAGCTCCCTCTCCAGCCTCTCCTCGATTCTATCCGCCGACGACTTCCGCAACACCACCAGCTCCTCCGGCGAGGTCTCCGGCTCCACCACCTCCTCCTCCGGTGAGATTTCGGCGATGCTGGCCTCGATTCTCGTCGACCCTGGCAAGGACCTCCGGATTGCAGTACCCAAGTGCGTCGGGAGGAACAACAAGGGCGTCACCTGGGGGGTCCACGTCGGTGATTGGGGCCACAGAGGGAGATGGAGGACGCAGTGGTGGTGGTTCCCAGATTTTGACTTGATTGATTTTTTCAAATTTTTGATCAGGATTCAGGTGGAGTATCCATCGAGATTCAGCTCTCAGTTTGGATCGGCACTCAGGCCAACGACGCATTCTTGGAGGCGTGGAGCTCCGATGCACCGTTCGTGGCCCACACGCGGTCGAAAGTCTACCAATCGCCGAAGCTTTGGTAATTGCAATTGACGGTTATGGAAGCTCACTACCTTCAAATCGTGTAGGGTCGGTGGCATTGAGCGGGTTCGATTCGGTTCTAGTGAGGTCGTCGATTTTGGGTCGAGTTGACTTGAGCCAGCCGAGGATGTGGTTAAAGGAGCGGTTTTCCATGACCACGACGACCACCGTCTTGATGGGTCTTTGGATTTGGGGGGTTCTGCGGGCTGAAATTGTGATTTATGATTGAGTGGAGACCAATAGGAGGTAGATGAAGAGATTCCAGGCGGTCGGTATTCACCGGAAAGCCATCTTCGACCGCCGGAAGTGGGAATCGCCAGCTGTGGTCCATAGAGAAAAGCGAAAGGTTTTGGCTTTGAACTTTGAAATTTTTGAAGGGCGAAATATTTGTTGCATCCGTAGAGAGAAAATGGTATGAAAGTATATGCTTTTTGTTTGGTTGGAAAATTGGAAATGTTGTTTGTTTCTTAAATTCAACACCTAATAGGAGTTGACATGCGCTCTTTGATGTTGAATTCTGAATTTTGTTTGAATTTTGAAGGAACTCTTCCTTCAATTTGAAAGAACACCTGTAAAATTGAAGTAACAGTTCTTTCAAATTGAAGGATCAGCTCCTTCAAATTGAATGATATGTTTCTTCAAATCTGAAAGATATATTCCTTCAATTTGAAGGAGGTATTCCTTTCAATTTGTAGGTCTTCCTTCAATTTGAAGGAATTGTTCCTTCAATTTAAAGGAACTGTTCTTTCATATAATTGAAGGAACAATTCCTTCATATATGAAGTTGTTCCTTCAATCCTTCAAAATTCAAACAAAATTCAAAATTTAAAAATAAAATTGTTCCTTCATTTTTAAGGAAAGCAAAGGAGAAATTAACCACGCATTGCTTGTTAATAGACTGAAATTCCAATAAAATCCGAACTTGTTGAGTATTGCGATCTGATTTCTGATTACTTGGATAATTAGAAAGAAATCTTGGATGGAATTGATTGGATGAAGAAAAGGAGGAGAGAGAAGAAGAAAGGATATGCGAAGAATTAAGATTGAATGCAGGAAAGGAGGAGAGAGAAAAAGAAGAAAGAATATTCGATGCAAAAAAGGAGGAGAGAGAAAAAGATGTCAACGCTAACCTGATACAAGATAATAAAGTTGTTAAAGTAGTATTATATTGTAATATTTAAAGTGTATTACTATTTTTAAGTATTTTGTTCTTCAAATAGTATCAAAATGTAACTGTTTCTACTAATTACTCTTATTTACAATTATTACTCATCTAAAGAATTCAAAAGTACTGGAAACTTGTCCATTGGTCCTTTGTGGTTGATGAGCCCAATCATCATTTTATTGCCGGGAATTCTACCCTATCCCAATCCTTGCTAAACTCCTCCCTCTACCCAAAAAAGGTCACAAAAAAAGAAAAAGGTACCAAGTACACAAACATGGCTGCTCAATCCCCAATTCCAAAACCCTAAAACTCCCAAACTCCAAACCATTATTAGGGTTTACTCTCTGCAATTCTCACTGTTCAAAGTACAGTAGAAGAAGACGACGATAAAAAGCAATCGGATATTGATCGCTTCACACTTCACCGCACTTCTTTCAAAATCGTTTCTCAAGATTGAAATCGGTATAGACATCACTCGAAAAACACTATGGTAAGTGTCGCCCAATGATTTTCTCAGCAACCAAACAGAAATTTCACATCTTTAGGTTTCCGAGTTCACTGAATTTTGTTTGGATTTTAGAATGGTCGAGGGGGAGGAAGGGACCGGTTTCGGACAGAGCACCAGGAGGGTCGCGGCGGCGGCCGGGGCGGCGGTGGGCTCCGGCGGAAAGCTCCGCCGTCCAGACATCTCTGGGTCGGAAACCTTCCTCTCAGTATCATGGAGGACGAACTCACTCGCCACTTTCTGCAGTTCGGTGAGCTCGAGAGCGTGGCGTTTCAGCCCGGCCGGAGCTACGCGTTTCTGAATTTCAAGAGGGACGACGAAGCAATCGCTGCCATGGAGTCGCTCCAGGGCTTTCCGGTGGCTGGAAATCCAATTCGGGTCGAGTTTACCAAGGCTCCGGTTAGTTGCTTTATTTTGGAGATGCTTTTTGCTGTGTTTATTGTAAATGTGCACTGTGTTTTCATGTGTGTAATGAGTTGGTTATCCGAATTGAAAATCCATGTTAGCTGCTCAATTTGCATAGTCTTATTAGAATGGCGCAAAGTTGCGTAACGATTATAACAATGCCACAATCCGCATAATTCATTAATTGACAAGATACCAAGCACTAGCATAACCACAAGACTTGTAATAGCAAAATCTTAAGTCCTATATCCCCGTAGGGAGCACTTCTCAGGCTTAATAAATGGATTTTATGCTATCGTCGCATTCCACTATTTTCACCAGGATCATTACTTGCATTTCCACATTTGGTACATTCAGTACTTTGCTTTGAAGGTCATCCATATGCAAGGGTATGCAGCCCAATCAGTAAATATGTTTAATTAAACACCCGTTGACTTAGCAAAATAAGTAAAATTTGAATGCTCTGGGTTCCAGGCCTATCTGAGAAGTATACAATTACAGGGGCTATAAACAAGTCGGACACATTCAGGTTGAACTGCAAAAGTTTAATGAATCAGCCAGTTTTACTATTTGAGTGTTAGAATTCCTAGGAGATGGTAGACTATGCTGTATCTACATTTCTAGCTAGGTATGTCAAACACCTAACCTTTTCAAGAGAAATGACAGGATGCCATCTGCGCTTTAGAAAGTTTAAGATAGTTTTTGATGGCTGGAAGTAACTGGACAATTATAATACATTGGTCAGTGAGAAAAATTTGGGAAGACCAAAATTCTTTTCTTTTTGGAGACATCTGGTCATACAATAGGCATGTTCAACTTGATCATTCGTACCTGCTGTGTAGTCTGTTATTATTGCTCTCCTGGTGAAAAGCATTTCAGTTTGCATTGCAACGTAAAGCATTTGTTGAACTAATAATTTGAATAGTTTGGGAATATTTATGGTGTATTTGAGTAGTTCTGGGCAAGTGAAAAGAGGCATATCCAATGGCTATTCCTTGTGAACATAGAAAATGAAAAAACTTCTCCTACCTTCCTCCCAACCCAACCACACAGCGAAAATCGAAACAGAAAGCCAAAAAATGAGTGGCAAGATATTCATCCATAAGTATACTAGGGAACAGATTTGGATTGACGGGAATAACAGAATGTGGAGCTTTGACTGAAGAAAAACAAGGCTTTTATCGGATGAAACAAGTCCTCACCATATAAAATCCAACTTTATCTCCAGATCTTGGAGTATAGTAAGAGACTGTTATAGCATAAATGATGTGATGCTCACAGCACTAACCAAAGTTCCTTTTAACTATTAGAACTCCAACTTTAAACATCATTTACCACCAAACTGATTCTGCAAAAACCGCTTAAACAGCAAGCATAACTAGTCAACTCCTTATGCAAAAGCGAAGAATTTTAGCTAGCTCCAACACCAATGCAACTGAAATTTGTAAGGCAAAAAGCAAACTAAATCCACAATGCAAGCAGCAACACTTGGGGATGCTTCAATTAAAACATAAAGACCTGAAAGTGGATTCTTCTCTATCAATGCATTTGGTCAGTTTTAAAAAAGCTTCAGCCAATGTCCAATACATTGTTTGCAGAAGCCAGGAATTATTCGTATGCTATCCGCAGGTCACAAGAGGAAGAAAGCTTCTTGGAACAAACCCATTGTATTGCATATGTTGGCTATTCATATTCTACAACTCAGACACCACGTAGCACCTATTCGGATACATGATAACATGCTATTAAAGCCATGAGACGCCTTAAACAGCAACCACATCATATTTCAATTTCTTTTCATGTGTATTCTTTATGTGGGATCCAAATGCAGACTGACCAATATCTGCACTGCATATAAACGACCAGAAATCTATCACACTTCCACATTCATTGTCTTTTAATAGTATGCAAATAATAGTAATAGAGGTTCCTTTGTGGGTGGTGCATTAGCCATTTTAACTGAAAGTTTTCGGTGAGGAACTAATAGGTGTGCATGGCATATGGGTTACTGTATATGGTAGCGCATACGGTATTTTTGCCACAGCTACAGAATTTTACATTCTTGAGACAGAAAAGCTACTGTAATTATTCTATAATAGGTCTCTGCCAAGGCTTACATGGTTTTTGAGCATCCTTTGTTATATTAGTTTTCAGTGTGCAGAAGCTTAATGTAACAGGTCCAAACTCAGAAGTTCCTTCATGTAGTGTTTTAGTTGTGGCTTTAGGGTTGCTTTTGGATCAGGAGTTTATTTACAGGATTTTCCTAGCGGGAGAATTAAAGGTTGATTAGAACTTCATTGTATATACTGAAGATGTGGTCTGACTATATGCATGGTAAACAGTAGAATAAGTGTGTGCCCACAATAGTTGAACTTCCTGTCACACAATTTGTTTACCACTTCCAGAAAGATGAGCTGGATTTCTTGCTTTGGTTTCAAAATGAGAAGCTAAGTTTTATATGATTGTGCAATTGGTTTTTTGTTGAATTTTTCTGTTATTGACTCAACTATTTAATTGATCTTGCTAGTTTCTCGCGTCATGTTGCCAGTCTAGTATATGCTAGTAGACTTATTGTGAGAGACATCTGTGTGACTCAAATTTGAATACACATTTAGCAGTGACATTATCAGGTCATAATTCTTGGGGGTGCATCTCCCAGTTTTTTAGGTCTACACCTGTCACTGTGTCTTCTGCATGAGGCTTTCCAAATAATTTGCAAAATTAGGCTTTTTTAATCATTTACATATTTAGAGTTAAAAGGGAAGATATGGAATGCAAATCTACTATGGCTGCCTAAAATGATAGTAGTCTAATACTGCAGCTTCTTTTAAAAGGAAAAGAAATTGAATAGTGGGCTCTCTAATGTTAAATATGAATACATTTCACTGTAAAAGGGTATGGGAGGACATCCAATGCATGAGTTGGACCGAAGGTTGAGGATGGCTCTGTTGGTGGTTGGAGTAATCTTTACAAGATGGGCATTGGTGGTTGCGGAACATTTCTTTCACTGCTAAATATGATAAATTGGAGGGGATCAATGATAGAGAGTTAGAGTTGATCTTCCTATATTCGTTCAGATAAATTATCATTCTCTACGCTTAATTTAATGAGATCTTTAATCACAGGATAAATCATCAGCACTATCCCGTGAAGAAAATTACCCCCAACACCGAGATGAACAACATTCAGCTCAAAGAGGATCTCCTTTCTTGCAAAGGGAGTTTAGAGCACGCGAGGGTAGCACCGAGCAAGTTTATCAGGAAAAATCCAATATTAGTGATAAGAACGCAGAGCCTAGTGCTGTTTTATGGATAGGTTTCCCTGCTTTGTTGAAGGTGGATGAAATGGGATTAAGGAAGGCCTTCTCACCATATGGTGAGATTGAAAAGATCACTGCATTCCCTGGTCGTACTTATGCATTTGTTCGCTTCAGGAGTGTGATGTCAGCAAGCAGAGCAAAAGATGCTCTCCAGGGAAAATTATTTGGAAATCCTCGTGTACATATTTGTTTTGCAAAGAGTGAATCAGGCTCATCAAACAGTGGAAAGAGTTTAATCAATGACCCTTCGTCCCCACATTTGAAGGTAAATGGCCGCTTGGGATCTACTGAGAATTTTCGAGATGACAGGAAGTTTGGGAGAATATCAGGGAATCCCAGCATCGGGTCTCCTCAGTATTTCCCTAATCCGGATGCTGGTGATTATGAGCCTTATAGTTTGAGTAGGAGAGGAAATTTATGGACTGGTGAAAACAATATGTTTGAACAGAGAAGGTTTGGGGAAATGGGGGCTGAACTCAGACCATCGGAAGATATGTATGACCATCAGGGTAGTCCTAAAAGAGAGAGATATGCTCATTTACATGATTATTCTCAGACAAGCCCACCTTATGAAGAACCATGGGAATTGCCAGAAGATACTCAATTCTTTAATGCGGCCAAGAAATTGAAGACAGAATCTTTTCATCCTGAGAAAGAGCTTCCAGAATACTATGGACAGGAAAGACTTGATTTTCCTAGATCATACACAGATTTTCCACCAGCTGACAGTTCCAATAGAAACTCTGAGGCTGGCCCTTTTGGTTACAAGCAGGTCCCTGATGGACCAATGAGTTTATCCCTACCTCCAGGAGAAAGGGGTAACCGCTGGAAGGAATCTTATGGAAACTTTCCAGCAAGCTCGGCTTCTCAGTTAGCAAATCCTGTTGATAGGAGAAGATTCACTCCTGAATCAGATCGGCCTTCTTTTAATGTGTGGAAATGGGAAGGGACTATAGCAAAGGGAGGAACTCCTGTCTGTCGTGCTCGCTGCTTTCCTGTGGGCAAGGTCCTCGACATCATTTTGTAAGTAGCATACTAATTTACTCAAATCTACTGCCTGTTTTCTTCCAATTTTAACAACAGCTGATTGACATCACTTCTTGTTTGTTGCCTTGTATTTGTAACATCCCATTTTTGATAAATGCAGAGTCTGCATTTACTTTTGTCATCAATTTCTTAATTATTAGCTAATAAGTTTCAGCACATTAGGCGTCAGAAATGGAAGAATTCCAGTTTCGTTTCTGTAGATTTGAGTGTACATAAAACTATAGCTGCATGATATATCGGTTCCAGTATCAAAAAATACAACTTTATCCTGCAAGCGCGTTTCCCCTTTCTTTTTTGTTTGTCTTTGTTGGAAAGGTTGTATCCGTGGGTGACCAAACCTAATTTAATTTTATAAGCAATGTCCTCTACAGCAAAAGTAAAAGATTGAATTTGAAACAAACTATACAATTCAGTCGTTCTCGTTATTTTGTTGAGTGGTTTAGTTCATTCTCTTTCTGAATTCATCTTATGGTTATATTCTCTTGATATTTGTATGTGTCTGAGACAAAAATACATTGTATTAGCTAGATGCACTACTTCGAACTGCTCTATAAATAAAAATTAATTTTCTCAAGTGTTCTGTCAAACATGATAGTGTTGAGTCTAACTTATCACCGGTACAATGCTGCAGGCCTGAATATTTAGATTGTACTGCAAGAACTGGTCTGGATATGCTTTCAAAGCATTACTACCAAGCAACAAGTTCTTGGGTTGTGTTCTTTGTCCCAGAAAGTGACGCTGATATTGGTTACTACAATGAATTTATGCATTATCTCGGGGAGAAGCAGCGAGCAGCTGTTGCTAAACTAGATGACAGGACTACCTTGTTTCTTGTACCACCATCAGACTTCTCAGAGAAAGTGCTCAAGGTACCTGGGAAACTCAGCATTTCTGGTCTTGTTTTGAGGTTAGAGAATCCTAGTTCCAATTTTGGATCTCATCACCAACAACCTGAAAGAAAAGATATGAGATTATTGTCGTTTCCTGGGGACACATCATATACAAAGCCATCAACACCTTCAGAATCTCTCTCTCCATACACATCTTTACCTAATTCAAGTAAATACATTGGAAATTCATTTACATCAGCTCCACCCCCATCATTTCCAGCTTCAGCTCATGGTGTTGGAAATGGATCCGATTCTTACAACGAGAATAGACACGAGTATCCACATTACAAGGGAAACCCCACATCGGAACCAAACTGGTCCTCTCACCACCAGCATAGCTCAGCTGCAGGCACCAGAAATAGGCCTACGCAACTGGCCATGAGTGCCGTTGATCATATTCCTCAGGAGCCTAGGATCATGCAAAGGGCGGTGCAAGAGTCAAGCACTGCAGGTGGGATTTCTCGTATGCGAAACAGCAATTTGTCACTCCATGAAATGCAATCTTCAGTTTCTTCATCTATGCCGGCTACCCTGCAACCTGAGCAACTTGCACAATTGGCATCATCTCTTCTTGGGCAGCAGAGGCAGCCTGGGAGCACTCCAAATCCATCTACAACGGAAGATTTTAGGAGGACGAACACAATGAATGAGTTTGAGAACCCTCCAAGGACATCGCAGAAATTCAGTTTGCAGAATAATCAGGTGAATTATGAGCCATCAGCATCTCGATTTGGTCAACTTCAAGAGTTGCAGCAGCAGGAATCAACCGCATCTGTGATGCCTCACATGGCTCAAAGAGATCTTCAAGCAGGGTTTCAAGAGAATCAGCAGCTGCAAAGTACTGGTACTGATGAAGCAGTAGAATCAGATCCCCAGAAACGCCTGCAGGCGACATTACAGTTGGCAGCAGCTCTTCTCCAGCAAATCCAACAAGGAAAAGGAAGTTGAGGTGCAATGAGTTGGTCTCACCTATTTGTGAGTACGAAAATTTTGATATTCTTCCGTGGGAACAACTACTTGGGCTACGCAATGAAATTCGAGATTCAACATCCATGCGGGAGTATAGATGCGCGTGATTTTTTATTTTCCCTAACAAACTCATAATCAGATGTAAATTGTCTTTTATTTTATCTTCTTGTTGGGGGTTAAAGTTATTGGACTGTTGGATTGAGTTGTCCCATGGTTTCCGTTCCATATTGATCATATATTGTGTCCAATAACTAAAGTCTTGCCTGTCATCTCATTTGAAAACTAATCTGCTCGCCAAACCTCAAAATTAAGAACAATTGAAAGTGAAGAAAGGTGTCGAATTCTTGAAACAAGACCAAATTGTGCAAAAACTTTTTCTTGTTAAAAGAACTTCATAATGTTGATTACTTTTGCAATCGCCGGAGGTTTCCAGGACCAATTTTAAATGTCCGACCATAATCCAAGGGCCAGTACAGCAGTGCTCCAATTCACTCAATTTTATTCGTATTATTGGTCTAGGTCTAGCCATAGATCCGGTCTCATCTTCATCTACCATAAAGTTCTGTGTCGAAATCATGCAATAGCAGTCGAAATTAGAGATGATTGAAGAAGAAAAGCATAAGCTGAACAGAAGAAAAATATTGCTTAGATGTGAAGAAATTTTTTAGTTATATTACAGAATGAATAAGAATCAATGAATATTATGTAACTTTTTCACTTTACATTTTGTGCTAAAAATGGACATTACGAACAAGGAACATTCTGACACCGAGTCATCAGGCCAGAAAACTAGAGAAACATCCTGCTACACATAGAAGTAGGTAGATGCATCTGTAGCATTTTCTGTATCCCTGCAAAGAATTGATCGGGCTTCGATTACTGAACGAGGAGGCTCAAGATCTTTCTCTTGCAGAGCATTGCCTTGTAACCGCTGCATTTGGGAAGCAAAGGTATCGTCCAATATCTGCAGACATAAGACCGTTATATTAGGAGCATACGACAAATATGGCAGAATGCTGGCCTCAAGAAGCTACTTACCCCGAGCGCATAATAAGATCCGTTATACCAGACTCGATTTTCCTTCCTGCCTTCAAGGAATTTCAGAACAATCTAGAACAAAGTAAATGAAATCAGTCATAATCGAGAAGACTTGAAGGTAGTAATGGTTGTGAGATACAGTTCCCTTCATTTACCTGTCCCATTCTATCCCAGAATCCACGACAAATTGCTATGAATATTGTGCTTGTAAAGACTTCATGCAAGTTGGAGATAGAGTCTACAAGCTGTGTACTCAGTGCATGCATTCTTTCACGGACCTCAACCTCTCCATCTTCTTCTCTTGTCTCCTCCAGAATCCTTTTGAGCCTTGTGGTACGGTTAGCTTGCACCTGAAACAAACAGATATGAGAAATTGTTGCTAGTTTTACCTATTGCTTAAAGTCGGAGTACTTGAACAAGAGGACTAGTATGTATTGTGTTGAGAATAGCCTTACATTGTTGATGAGCTTTCCTACTGTTGCCTGCAAGTAATTTTTGTACTTGGTTCTCAAAAGAACTGTGATTCCATTCATCTGCTCCCCGAAAAGCGACTTCTTGTTATCTCCCATGACAGGCAAAAAGGATGCCCATGACTTTAAGATGTCTTCTACTTTACAATGTAGGACATCAAGAATTCTCTTCATGGTGTTCAGAAAGATCCCGAGCTGGCAAATACAAGACATGGGTGAGATATATGACCTTCATAAAATATGCAGATGTGACAAATAGATAAGTCTCTGTATGATTAACTTGTTCCAGGGACATGGTCATATTTCAGTATCAGATACCAAATGGATATAAATTCTCATTCTATGTTTGAGGTCCCATAGAAATTGCAAATTGAGTACTCACTTGATTAGGTGCAGCATAGATTGCCGTTGATTGTCTTCTTGTCAACTTCTGGACCTGCATATTAAGCCTCTTTTGGATTCCATCTTTCAGTGGAGTCAATATATCATTATATTGCTTCTCCAGTGCTTTTATGATTGCTCTTTCGATATTGGCAACAGCCTACACAGAAACCAAGAAGAGCACTTAGACAAATGTACAGGGATAGGGGGGCAAAGGGTTGTGTCAGTGCTGATAGCTCTTTGATAAGATGAGAATTCACCTGTTCCAGTATCAAGGAGTATTGAGGCCATCGGTTGAGTACCACTTCAAATTGAATAAGGGTTTCTCTAATGTTCTCATACATTTCCTCAGCAAATGGTGAGGTAGAATGACTTGTTGTCACCCCAGACCATGGAACCTACATCATTATCCAGAGATAATTGGTCAAACACATTTCCTCAATCAGACAATTGCATTAAGTCAAAGTTTGCACTCAGGTAAGGAAGCGGAGAGATGGTCCATGAATCAAAAGAGAAATAACACCATATCAATGCGCATAATTTTAATCATTTCAATGTGGAACTACACATGGAATGCTAAATGAAAGTTCTTAAAGAGGGGTTACCTTTTCAGCCTTGCAAAGTTCAAGTAGGTTGAGTTGCATATCCTCTACCCAGACCATTATATAATTGTGAAACAGATTTTTCGAATCTACACCACCCTGTACTGGACTGAAGTAAACAAATACATCAGAAAGGAATGGAAGCTACACTTAATAAAACAACCAATCAAATCACAAAATGCATAATGAAAGTGAAGGGATTTTGGTCCAGATTTATTTCACAGACCTGATATTCCATGATTCAAGGTTTCTTTCAAATTCAGCAGTTGCAATTAAAAGCTCATTTACATGTGTCTGTGGGCCAGATGGAGGACAGGCAGCAAGGAATGCTCGAAGCCTGTTGCACAACTCAGTGCTGTAAATCGCAGCAGTGATGTTTGAGAGGTCAATTGAACTGGAAGTAGGAAAAAAAATTTCAGTATAGATACCCAATAACCAAAAGGAGAAAGTTCACATGCAAAAATTCATAATATCATATTATCTATAATGTTGAACCCTAAGTAAGCATTAGTTCCAGAAAGTAGAGGCCTTACCTGGGGAGTACATCTTGGTTATGAATCTTGATGTCTGCCTGAATTTCCTTTTGTATGTTTATACACAAATTCTTCATTTTCAAATATCCCGTCGAGATGGATATGGAGTCCATAAGTAAACCGTCAGAGTTACTTGACACAAACTCATCAGTTTCTAGCATGTGTTTCCGGTACCTCTTTTTTGCTGCTGTCTGTTAAGAAGTGCATTTGATTTAGAATTATATCATTGAACTCTATAATCCATTGAATTTTGTCATATACCTGCAAATAGTTGCACAGCATCGTTTGGGCATCTTGAGTAAGAATGTCATGAAGAAGACTGTAAACTAGTACCGCAGGAGCTAGAGCTGGTGCTGCAGAATCCAGAGTTGGACCAAATAAGTCAGCGAATCCTGTAGGAGAGCCTTCATCTAATGACTTGTAGTTCTCAAAAACACTTCCCAAAAGACCTTCAATTTGGGTTTCACAGTCTAACAGTACACTTTTCTGCAAAATATTAACATCAAAATGGGTCAATAAAGGCTTTTTAAAGAGAATTGTTGTAGTATCATGTAGCTGTTTTGCACAGCCTTACCTCCTGTCTTGTCAAACATCTTTCACCCCTGGCCTTTATTATAGGCACAAGTAATTCATTCACAAGCTCTAAGCAATCTTTTGTTGGAGTTGCCACGTTCATGACATGGGAAAGATATCTACAAAGAAACCAAAGGAAAAGTGAATGGGTTGCAATGCTACCACAAAGAGAACAGCATGCTTCTTCTCATTTTGCAGAAGAAGCATAATACAGCTAAAATAATGTACATTTTACAGGTACCTCAACTTTGTGTATGACTTAGAAACTTCATAATAGTCTGCAAATTCGGTCAACAACCACTTCCAAGGTCCATGTAACCATAAATTCCTGGAATGAAAATTTTGTGCCCGCATAGCAGCCTCCAGCAATAAATCATAGGCTAGAGTCTCTGCAACTGGTCCACTCTGGCACATGTGAAAGAATAGAGATGAGAACCCCAGTGAATGATATACACATTAATCGGCCTTCTTGCAGAAGAAGCCTTAGCATACATGATCCTTGTGCTTTTTCTATACTATTGATGATTAATAACCTGAAGATATTGAAATGTATGACAAGATTTGCTTAGATGGGTTGAGTTGGCAAAAAAAAAAAAACCTTTATGTGATTAGCTTCGTCATTTGTTATTGTACTGCCAATGTTGAGCTGAATCTTCCCAATACACTCTTGATCATCATGGTATAAAGACCACCACCGAACTTTATCATTCTGGATAGTGAAGAAAATCACATCAAATAACTTGTGGAAGGTAGATAGATATTCTTTTTTCATTGACAAAAGCTGACATTAGATGATAAAGAGAAGGATTCATACTGTGTTATCAGTCAAGGATGAAATAGGAATTGTCGTTCGACCTTGGACTGATTTTTTCATATCTTGAACTTCTACCAATAGAGCGTCCACTTGACTCTCTGGGAAACTGAAAGTGCACAGAATTCTAAGATATAGACCACGTTTAGAAGTACCAGCATATTCATACAACAGAGGATCAAATGCCAATAAGATAACTGAATGATTTGGAATAATCCCGAAACAGAATGGCTACTTTTTTTTCCTTTCAAATTCTTGAGATTGATAGTAAATTAAAGCATGAGTTCAGCCGCATTTCATTTTTAAGCAAAACAGAAACTTACAAGACATGGTAATCACCGCTTCCAGGGCGCAAGCAAATTGCTGAACTTGGCTCTACTTCAGTATCTTCGGAGGCACTACTAAGTTGGAATATGCACGACAGTGGTTCTGCACTCACAATATGTAAAAATCAATCAATGATTCAAATATGGAATGAGGACCACATTCCCTATTAGTTCATTATAAATAGACAACATACTTAAGGAACGAAAAAGAATCCAGCTAGAAATGCTGGTCGAAGTATATTATTTGTATAGATTACAATAAAACTGCACGATTTTAACATGAAGGAGATGGTGGCTTCATATCAAGTCCATGGAGCAGTGCACTTTACGAAAAACACCAGGAATTTGTACGGAACAAACCTTCTGTTGTAACTGAGAATGACGATGACTTTAAAGAACTTATGCCAGATTTTACTAGTGATGAAACATGGCGGACATATTCAGCACCCGCTTGTATGTACATTGCACCTCGCTGGGAATATGTGCTTTTCAGTTTTCTTCTTGGTATCACTCGAAGTCTCCTCACTGCCATAATCAAAAGCTACATTAAGTTACAAATGAACTATATAAGGTCTGATTTAATCAGTTTGTTATCCAAAATAAACAAAATTTGAAGCGTTTCAAGAAATACTAGTAATTTCATCATAGGATCTTACCTTCAACTCTTATCTTTCCAACCACCTTCTTTACCTTTGGAGGAAAAACTTGTTCTGTGTTCCTACTAGGCTTAACTTCTGGTGGTTGCATTCCTCGGGGTTGCAACAAAAACGTGTTTAGCCTGCATATCAGAGTGTAAATATGAAATGTCGTCAGGAAGCTTCAAAGAAATATACTAGGAAGGGAAAAGGACGCTTACCCAAAGGCATTTCGAAGAGCCACACACTCATCTCGTAGAAATTCAGGTGCCTCAGTGCAGCCCCTTGCCCATGCTTGCAGGCATAAGCGTATACATGCCTCATGAGCAACCAATGTTTGCCAGGCATATTGACCACTGCAATAATTGAATTGAGATGCTATTAGGAAAAACAATTTTCAAACTTCAGAATACCCAAACCAATATGAAGAATCTTTTAATGCAAAACCATGTACATGACCAATAAACCAGTCTTTGATTTTTAAGGAGGCATAGCCTTACCCTGTCACCAAACCAGAGGACAGTTCTATGAAAACAAAACAAGAAATAGTGCGAAAAGAGTGATTATTCAGAACCTGCTTGAGAGGATCAATTACATTATGCATGACCATATTCAGTTGACAGATAAGAAATCATGTTTACAGGGCCTAGAACATCTTTCGGATGTAACTGGTTTTTAGTTTGTATGAGCATATATAACACATTCAACTCATAAGTATTTGTTGAAAGGAAAGACTTTCCATGTTCTATGTACAAGTGTAACAAGAGTACCAGTAAACGAGTACCACAGTTCATATGAAATTCAGGATTGGACTCACTTCGTACTATAATAAGATGAATGGTCTACTTGGCTGGCCTGCAAAGAAGGAACTTTTGTTTCTGTTTCTCCAGCCATGCTTTTGTTGAGTCTGCAAAAGACAATATCAAGTTATGTTATAACAATCAAAAACTCAAACCAAAAGAGAATCAAGTAAAGGCAATAGTTCCCAAAAGAAACAGAAAAAATCTGCTTTTGCCATACCTTTCATCAATTTCGGATGCTTTGAAAGAACCAGCATCCAAATCAGCTAAACCTTCTACACTCCCATCAAACCCCATTGCACCCCTTGGTGGGCAGGTCCAACTTTCAGCTCCATTGTTCTCTTCCAACCCTCCAGAAGCTTCCATGCCCACTTCATCTCTTGAAATTTCGAAAATAGGAGGCGCGCTCGGAGTTCCCAAGTCTGTCGAATCTCGTCCCATACTGCATTCATCACCACTCGGAGTAGTACTACTAATACCCTACAACACAAAATCCCACCAAAACACAAGATTCAAAAACCACCGCACAAAATTTTCATAAACACATTTCTAAACCATAATGCAATCAACTTACATTGAAATTTCGAAGTTGGACCCTTCTAAGAAGCTGATTCCCAACAGATGGAGTCGAAGTTTTCGGAGCACATTTCGGCTTAAAACCCACCTCACCATCAGTAAACCTCCTGCAATTCCCTGGCAACTCAATCTTCAAACCCTCCTGCAACAACCCTCTATTAATTCCAATCCTTCCCTTATTCTCATACCCATATCGAACCATTTCTTCTTCTTCCTCCTCCTCTTCTTCTTCATCATCCAAGTAATTCCCCGCTGTACCGCCATCAGAAACCGAAGCCACGCTCTCGGTTTCATCGTAATCATTGTCGGTATCGCTGCTCAAACACGGACCCACCAAGCTGTGAGGCGCGAGGAGGCCGGAGTGGAACTTCAACGGCGGCAGAGCATGGCCTCCGCCGCCGCTGTTGCTACCAAACCGAATCGGTGACGTCGGGAACAACCCGGAAACCGATTTCTCCATTAGCGGCGATCGGACAGCTGTCGGTGATCTTTGCTCGTGTTGTTTTTCCACTGATTTGGCTTCCGACCCCTGCATTGATTCAATTGAAATGTCAAAGACATGGATGATGAAAACCCAATTTAGGGTTTTACACTAGCTTTCAGAAAGTTGAGATCTTTTTGGGATTCTAGGGTTTGATTACCTGCTTGATCCATTTGATTGCGCTTTCGTCTAGGCCTTCGGTAAACATTTTTTCTTTCCGGCGGTGAAGAATCGAGATTGTGGATGGGGAAAACGAAAACGAAAACGAAAACAAAAACGAAAACGAAAACGAAAGAATGAAGCTTGAAGCTGAGAGCAGAGGAAGAAGAAGAGGAGACAGAGAGCGTGTGTTTTTGGTGTGGGGCGGTTTCAGATGCCAACGGCTAGTTTAGACTTTTCAAATACAAAAGTGACATTTTTTTTCTTTTTCTTTAAAGAAACATTTAGAAGGTTCTTTTGTTCATTCGATCCTAGCACAAGTCACACATTCGCCGACGTTGGTTCTAATACTTGAGTTATTGGTTTTATTGGGTGTCTTTTAGATTGAGTTCTTTTCTTTTCCTTCAAATTTCAATATCTTAGTTAACACATTTTATTTCCATTAATCTTTAAGTACCGGACTCTACCGGACTTTTATTCTTATCACTAGATGTGAATTTTTGATCTAACAGTGTAGAATAAAAGTCCATTAGAATTCAGTTCTCAAAGGACCGATGGAGAGCAAAATTGTCTTAGTTAAAAAGAGAAGAAATATTTTTTCAAAGATCATAACATTTCTCTCTATTTAAATTGTATCGTGAAAATTTGTTAAATTACATCCAAGAAATGAATGAAAAATATTGCTATCATTATTCATATGCAAATATATAATTACATTTGCATTTTCGGTGGGTTACACATTTTTATACCGCTTATGTCTCTTGATTGGAGTAATTTCTAACAATTTTGCGGATGCAAGTTATTTAAGTTATATGTAAGTTATTTAAATTATATGTAGAGGTAAGTAACCAAACAAATTTTATCTATTTCATTTTATTTTTGCTAAAATCACCAACTCCTTGATCTGAACTTCACTCAGCTCCCCCTCCCTCCCCTCCCCCCCACCACCCCCCCTCCCACCCCCTCCACACACCCCTCCAACACCCCACCCAACCCCCAGCCCACCCCCCCCCCCCCCCCAAACACAAACACACAAAAACAAAAGCCCCTTTTATTTTTGCTAAAATCACCAGCTCCTTGATCTGAACTTCAAAGCCCTGGACCCTTTACCATCACTCCATCACCACCACATACTAAAATGGACCCAGAGAAACATGCACCAAGTCAAACTACATTTCAAACTCCTAAAAGAATTTTGGCCAAATTTGCTTTATCATGTTGTTGATTTGTAGTTTGGCCAGAAAAGGCATATAATAATGAAGGGCATTACAAATTAAAGGACAGGGATTTATTTAGTCCAGGGTGCAGATTTGGCATTAAATTCTTGGTAGACATATTGAAGAAGGTAAAGACAATTACAGGCAACTAACTGTGTAAAAGCCCTCCACGTTTCCCGTCATGCAGTAGAAAATTAAAGGCATCCCTAGCTACCAAAGAAAGTTGCTGAAATGCAACTCTCATTCTTCTCCCCCACCTCGGTTCTTTCTCCTGGTTTTCATGTTTTCAAAAGTTCAAGTTGCACACCACAATCTGAATTTCTCTTGCCAGTGGAATCCATCAAACCCTGCTACTAGTCTACAAGGTAAAGATCACAATCTCACTCTGCCTAGTGGAAATTATCTAAAATTTGATCTTCTTATGGCCACAGTCGAACTCAAACCCTGCTACTAGTCTTTGTTTGAATTGCATACTGCAGAAGAA
The DNA here is from genome assembly GCA_033992175.1 of Spiraea crenata. Classification (NCBI taxonomy): domain Eukaryota; kingdom Viridiplantae; phylum Streptophyta; class Magnoliopsida; order Rosales; family Rosaceae; genus Spiraea; species Spiraea crenata. The sequence continues at coordinate 2,239,415 of JAVBHV010000019.1, forward strand.
GAAGCAGAAAGGATGGTTGGTTTTGGAAATGATGGTTGCTCAACTGATAATGAACAAGATTTTGAAGGTCCCCCAACTTCTACTGTCACATATAGTGACGACAGCGTTGTTGCTGAGGGCGAAGAGGTAGAGGAGGAGGAGGACGAAGAGGGCGCAGATCACCTTATTCACGGTGTTGAATCGCCTTTTGTTCTTAGTACTAAGTTCAAGCCTTACCTTCGGTGGACTCCTCACCTTCATGACTGTTTTGTCGATGCTGTCAATCAGCTCGGCGGCCCCCATAGTCAGTAATTAACCCTTGTTCTTCGGCTTTGATAATTCGATAGTCTTGTTTTCAGTCATCTAATGTCAGACATTGATTTGCAGAGGCAAGTCCAAAGAAACTTCTGAAGGTGATGAATATTCAGGGGTTAACTGTTTACCACATGAAGAGCCACCTCCAGGTTTGTGGAATCCATTTCAATTCCTTCTTTGCCCTAACTTCCCTGATTTCTGATTTCCTCCGTTTCAAGTAAACTTGAAACAGTGAACTTTCTACAGTTTTACAAGTGATTGATGTGTAAATCGTGTTGCAGAAATACAGGCTTGGAAACTGCAGGGTGAGAGACTGGAAAGAGGAGTCTGAAACCAGTAAGTTCTTACACTAAAGCTATCACAAATTGATTGAATTTTACCAATAAAAGTGTAGAGTTTGATGTTGTAGTGATGAAAGTAATTTGTGAATTGTGAATAAAGAGTTTCATGTGTTGAGCTGATACTTACATTTCGACTGCCACGAAATCAAAGAGACCTCAGGTTCACAGGACTTGGAAGGCCAAAGCAATGAAAGTTCTTCTTCCTCGTCGTCGGGGCATTCCAATGTGAAAAGGTATGATTTTATCTGCTTCTTTTATCTTCTGTGAAAGTGTTCTTATTCAGAAACTATTTCAAGCTTTCAATTTTCAGTGCATTATCTGCTAAATGTTCTGAATTCTTTGTTCTTGTGATGTTTTCTTGGGTATCGCTCTATGGTAGACATAGGAGTAAAAAGGAATCTCGAACCAAGAAGGAAGGTGAAGAAAAAGCCAGTCTGCTAATTGAGGCAAGTTTTCGGGTCTGAAAATTGGTTTTCGAACTTACCCTGATAAATGTAGACTTCTTCCCAAATCTTTTGTTCATTGGTGGCTTATTGATGAAGTTTATCCTTCGCACACCATGATTTCGCAGGCTGAGAAGCGAGTGAAGCTGCGCCAGGATGCTGAGCGAAGATACATGGAGTGCGCACTAGATAATGCATGTAAAAAGCTTGCAGACCATTATCTGGGAGGTTTTGCTGCAGAATTTGGAAGTGTGATCCGGACTAATGTTGCCGGTTTAGGAACTGTGGTGTCCATAACACCTCAGAATGCTGCATGCCACAAAACCAAGGAAACCGGAAGTCTCCAAGATCAACTTAGCAGGTTAGAAAATCAATGGGAAGAAGCTTGCTCTGCATGTGAAGGCCACTTGATCTCACATGAAAATTCTGAAAATTCATCGGTGGAAGATTTCTCCACTGTTGCTGACTACAAGAAAATGGAGCAGAGTTTGGAGAAAGACCCTGCAGAAGCTTATTTGGTTTTGGATACTACTGAGATGTGAACCTACAGTCGTAGTTCTTTTTGGACAAATAGTCGTAAAACTTTTGAGTTCATCCAAACACATGAAGATGATGTGGTAGGACAATCTGGATGAAAGAAGAAACTCACCTACTGTTATTTACTAGTGAACTTTCTTATTGAAAGATTTTCTATTCGGTCTAAAATTTTGACAACTTACCTCTGTTTCACATCTCACCATGGAGACGAAACAAAAGTTAACTAAAAGGATTATTTGTAGCAATGTCTCCTAAAACTCATATTTTATCTTACTTTTTTTTTTAAAAACTCGAAATGAGTCATGTTACTCTGAAACTCACTTTTGTCACACATGATGCATTATGATGTTAATACTATTAAGTTACAATTACTTTTATAGAGGAATGCTCCATGAAACTCTCAAATTTTCCCACTTTCCTCCTTAAAACTCTCAGATTGTCTCATTTTCCATGAAACAAAAAATAGGCCACTTAACCCCTTGAATATCCTTCATATACTTCACTTGACTTTTTTTCCAAATATTCTTTATTTGACTTTGGTTAACTTCATTTATTTGTTAACTTATAATTATTTCCACCTTCCATTGATTTAAGCATCCTTTAGCCCCCTCTCGAAATCCAATCCTACCATCATCTTCTACCTGCCTTCATTTTCTGGGTCCAAAAGTGCCCAGATTTACGTTCGGTGCTCATGTGATGAAAACACCAAAAATGAATCCTGAGTATGAATTTGGTTTTTATGTTGTAAAAATATCAACTTGACTTTTTCACCATTTCTAGGGAATGTAGATTCACCATTTCTAGGGGATGTTTGAAAATCAATTTTCAAACGAACTCAATTCACCCACGACAAATGAACTTTGGTAGCTGTCTTATCAACTGAACAGCCAATTCCATAAGCCTCTGATTTTACCACTACTGGCATTTCTTTCTTTCTACTAGAGAAGCAAAAACCCAAACCCTAAAAACCGGATCCAAATGGACATTCTATTCGCCCAGATCCAAGCGGACCTCCTCTCCAACGACGCCCTCCTCCAATCTGGTGCCCTCCTCCAAGCCCTTTGGCAATCCGCCGCCAACCGTGACATCTCCACCATCCCTAAGTCTGCCATTGAGGAGATCGTCGCCTCCCCCTCCTCCGCCATCTGCAAAAAGCTAGCCTTCAACCTTATCTTCTCCACCTGCCTCACCACAGACCTCTAGGACACTGTCTGCACAGGCACCAATCTCGACTTCCCCAGCCCCGACGTCTTCGCCGCCGGTGTCTCCATCCTTGCCACCATCACTTCCTACCTCATCTCCAAGCTCATCACCGACGCCTAGAAAGAAATCAATAGTTGCTTCGATTCAGCTTTGGGTGAAAACAATGGAGGTGGGTTTTGCAGAGAGAGTGGAAGAGAAGAAGGGAGGCTACAAAAAATTTAACTATTATACTACTAGTAAAATAACTTCAGCTCTATATACTTGTATTGCCTTCGTCATTTAATCAATACATAATACATGTGACATCACCAATAGAAAGCAGTCCACTAGTATGCTGACTGTGCTCAATAACAACACAGAACCAAACACATTTAGGTGTTGTTTCACTAAGGTGATGAGTTCAGCATGACTCGATGAAATGGCAAATATATATATATATACACAATCGGGTCAGTTTCGAATCGAGGAATAATAATACCATACTCGCCCCATACACATCACGGAGATTTTAAAAATCTGCATACCCGCCTCCATCCCATTTAGCTCCTCAATACCCGCCCAATTATGGGCGAATACTCGCGGGTACCCATATCCGTGGAGATTTTTACCATCTCTATACGACAATGGTGAGAAACAAAGGTGTACTAAAGTTCAACTGAGTTGTATCCACAAGGGCAATAATACCAAAGAGGTTCATCAAATATTAGTATGTACAAGCATAAATCAATCGGTTGAGAATCAAAAGAATTATCCAATTTACCTTTCTTTTCAGATATGAAATAAAAAAGAATACAAGGACAGACTGAAGGTCCATGAATTACAAGTTTCTAGCACAATGCGACTGAACTAAGTAAAAGGGCAAAGACTAAAGTGGTAAGAAATAAAATGATAGGATGGATAAAAGGAGAATCTGCTACTGGGCATGCCGCGAACGAGGCAGTACACATAAAATATAGGTCTTCATACAATATCCTCAGAAAGCCTCTTAAGATGATGCAACAGAATCACATTTCAAGTGCAACCAAGTCGAGACTAAAGTGAGTAACCAAAAAGTACTTCCTGGCAGACTCATCTCCCAACTTTTTGACGAAGAATACTAGCAAACACTTTTAATCGATCTTTACGGATGAGAAGAGGTAATGGACAAAGTAGAACGACATGAGAAAGCCAATGGTGCCAGTAGACAACATGATTGCAGTTGCCATGATCAATGAATAACCAAGGTAAAGGATAGCTGACACAGGCCCACTCAAACTCTGCAGATCAAATACCAAGTAATTGATGGAGTACAGAAACACATAGAGAGAAACCGACCCTGAAGCAAAGAAAGCCTTCCACCACCACCTCCAATCCTCCACACAAAGATGCATGTATGTGAGAACCACTGAAACTTCAGCACAAACAATGACCAACAAGAGAAGCACTATAAGCAGGAAACCAAAGACATAATAGAACCTTCCGAGCCAGATGCTAGAAAGGATGAAGAAAAGTTCAATGAAGAGGGTTCCAAATGGAAGTGTCCCAGCACCAAGAACAAGAAGCCATGATGGATATTTACGAGCAGGAATCTCCCTTGGAATCTGGTTAGTTCTCACGGGATACTTAATTTCCTCAGATCGTGTACCCAAGAATCCTCCAAGAAGAGTGAGAGGAACTGAAATGCAGAACCAGAGGGATAAAAGTATAAAAAACAAAGAAATGGGAAGCGCACCAGTACTATTGCTGCCCCATAGAATGAAATTCAGTACTGTAAGAATAACAAAGACAATTCCAGGGAAGAAGCACGCTGTAAACCAGGAAACCAATCTCCACCCTTCGGAAGTTCCCTTTATGGTTCTCCACATACGTACAGCAACATAACCAGCAACAATACCAAGGAATAGATATAGAATGATCATTCCTGTCAGTAGCATTCCTCGTGAAGCTGGTGACATGAAACCAAATGCTGCAAATATGATAGTGACAACAGCCATCCCAGTAATCTGAACCCCATCTCCAACCATCACACATAGAAGCTTTGAAGAATCTGGTTCTCTGAACACATCTCCTACAACAAGCTTCCACCCCGAGAGCTCCTCATTCATTTGAGCTTGAGATTCTTTGTCCAGTTCTTCATATCTTGTAAGATCCCTCCTGACAGTCCTTAGGAAAATGACAAATACTATACCAGCAAGGAAAAAGATCACCATTAACGAATTCAAGATAGAGAACCAATGTACACGAGCACCCTCCATCTTCAGATAAGCATCCCACCTTGATGGCCATCTTATATCACTTTTCACAAACTCAACCTCATAAGTGAATGATACTTTCTCTTGCTCCCTTATTATTTGAGACTTATCCAGCTCTGCAGGACAATTTACAGGATCGATATTTTGATACATAGATTTCTTCTTCATGGTTTCAGGGTTGTATTTAATGCTACACGGGTAAACCTCAAAGCCAACAATCTCAAACCCAGATGCCTTCTTCTTTTCAGCTTCCGAAATGACACCCATACCTTCTTCCCCAGTCCCAATTATTTGCACACCACTCCCTTCATACTCATGGATCAAAACCTTGAACTTGAGGTGATTGATTATGTAATCTTCTTTACTGTTGGGTGGGGAGTACCCAACAGGAAACCCAGTCCACTGGATCTTAACCCCATTTTGATAAGCAAATCTCATTGCTGGCAAATTATCAAGGATCATGTTGACCTGATACAGATCACGAGTCCTCTGTTTCAGCAGCTTTACATCGTGCTCAGTTAGAGCGGGTGTGGTACACAGGTAAAGAGTCTCGTTAACATTCATTTTGAAGCGGTAAGCAGAGCTTTCGATCTCATCCCCCATAAGGAGCTCCCCGAGGTTCTCAGCACTTTTCTTGATACCTTCAGGGGGTTTGCAATAAGGGAGACTGTAGTAGCTGAAGGGAAGCTCAGTCTCAATAGAAGTCAAGGAGTTAACTTTGGTAAAGATCTCTTGCCCTTTGGAATATGTATGCATGTAGCTTCCGGGGAGATAGAATCCAATGCAGGTGTGGGCAAATAGAGCCAAGACAAGCAAAGCCCATCGGATTGATGGCATTTTCGGATTTGATATCGCCATCAGAATCCAGAAAAAACTCACACTCACCACAAGTTGGAGTGAGCAGTGGATCTAAGCTACTCTTTACAGATTCATTCAACAACAAATCTACACCAAATTTAAAAAACAAAACAAAAAACTAGCATCAGGTCAGCAACAATAAAGATTCAAACTTTCAGCTTAAAAAACAAAAACAAAACATCTGGGTTCATAAATTAGAGCATAAAGTTGCAAACTGTTCAATTTCTACACTCTAACCAAATCAGATCCAATAATTAACAGAACCCAAATAAACAACCAACCACTAAATCAGATCCAATTATCAAGAACATAATTACAAACACAGAAGCGGATCCGATAATTGAAGTTTCACAAAATCAAAACTATAGATTCACACACAAAAAAATACAACGGATCGATAAAAGAATGGAGAAATTGATTGAGGACGAACCTCAAGAGATGCGAAACCCTAAGTTGAATCACGCCGTTCGCCTTGTGTTGTGTTTACGCTCGCAGTAGAGTTGAGAGCGAGCAGGCCAAGAGGGATGAGGCACCCAAACTTCTTTGCTTTCTACGAAAAAATGATGCGAATGCGATTCTACCCGCTCATATGCTCAAGTTGGGTTGTTGGGCCCCAGCCCACTGCGTAGTAAAGGCTAAGATTGGATCTTGGATGTCTGGGTTGTGTGTGTATTTTATTTCTTCCTTTTTTTCCCTCTCTAAATGAGATTGAATTGACTCTGTTAACTAATTACGGTAGAGGGTTGATAGATCGGATGATTAAGAGTATTTAATTCATACATTTGAGGTATGGAGTTTGGTTTATTTGCATTCAGTTTGGTTTGTTGAAAAAAATGAGCAATTTGAATTTAAGATTTCTTACCACATTGACAAAGAAACAAGGCATTGTCTGACTAAAGACTTGATCTCACTTGGGGCATGTTTACATACAATGAATATGAATGAAATGAATGGGAATCGTTGTGAATCATTTCGTTTCCTTGGTTACCTTACGTTTACTAATCCACTTGGTAATCAAAATTTAGTAGGCCATACTCTAATTAAGAGACAAAAACACCCAAATGAATGAGAATCGGATACCTAAGAGGGACTTGGGTATCTGATTCCCATTCCCGAATTGGGCTTGTTTACATAGAGAGAATGAGATTGTAATGAGGGGGAATCATTCTCATTCCTTACATTCCTTTTGTTTACTTTAACACTTGGAAATGGAAAAATTATGGGTCCTACCAAAAATTTGGGAATGATTCCCTTTCAAATGGAGGAATTTGATACCAAAGTGTGACTTTGGTATCTCATTCCCCTTTTCTTCATTTTCATTCTGATTCTGATTCTGATTCTCTTTGGTAAGTAAACGTGCCCTTTGTTTCTGATTCTCTCTTAAGTAAACAAACCCTTGGTGTTAATTGAGTTTGAGACTGTTTGTTTTTGGTTAATTAGTCACTATAAGTGCATACTGGTTTTTGGTTAACAATTTTATGCTTAGTGGTAACGGAACTGTATTGTCAACATCATCATTATTTACATGTGCTTATGGTGGTTAAGAACATCTTATAATTGGAAATGAAACTTAACTTTTTGGCATTGTTATGTGCTATATTATGTTGGTCATGAACATTTTGGCATTGTTATGTGCTATATTATGTTGGTCATGAACATGTCATCAAGAAGCTAATAGAAATAAGATTGCATGGTGCTTTTCAAAAAAGAAAGATCCTATGGTATTCATGGCAGCAAGGAGATTGCTTGTTGCTTCTATTTCTACCCACAACTGATAATATTTTTGTTCTTATATGCCAAAGGTATTATATATGCTTTATAGTATGTTTACTAGATTATAGACTCACAAAGTAATCCTATAACTTGGAACTAATTCTCCATCTTAGTGAAGCATATAGTTCAACGCACTTAAAAAGAGAAATCACAATCTAATAAATTATTACTTTAATTATTCTTTTATTCGTGATGCTTCCTACGTACTTTTTTTAATTTATTTTGTTATGGCTTTCACAGTGTCAATTATATTTTGTAGCATATAAAGCTTGTGTTATTATTTTAAGATAGCCATTATAGGCAATTCATTCATCCATATCCCAATGTTGTCTATGACCAGAGGATACTTAAGTCCATTGCATAGGCACCATTTGTTAACTATGAAACCACTCAATCAACTGAAGATGTAGCACTAATTTAGGATTCTAATATAGCTCTTTTAACATGTCATTTCTTACAAACAGTCACTGAACATAATAGCAAGAAGTTTTCCCACATAATCTTACAATGAAAAGAAGAAGAGAGAGAGGGAGAGGCATATTTCCAAGCAACCAATTTTGCAGCAATGAAATATTGTACACAACTCTGTTAATGGAACTTGAGGCTGGTCAAGATGTTGTTGTTGACTGGGTCAGCCAAATGGTCAAGAAGGTTCTGGAAGGGACCCACACCAGTCACAAGCGCTTGGATGAAGTAACCCAAAATTGCCAACATAGCCAACCTCCCATTCTTCACCTCCTTGAGCTTCAGCTCCTTTAGGGACTTCTCATCTTTCCCAAACCCTAGAGGGTTGAAGATAGGCCCGCCTGGGTAAGCTGGGTTATCTGATCCACCCAAGTATTTCTCCAAGCCCAAGAAGTATTGCTTGCTCATGGAACCTGGGTTGTACCAGTCTTGGAATCTCCGATGCTCTGCAAAGCCCATTAAGGCAAGCTCTAGAACGAAGAGGGTGTAGGGGTCGGCCCAATAGTTGTAGGTCCCGGCCGGGGGAATCACCCCGGTTTTGAACCAGGGGAGGGCTGTCTCTTCTGGGATTAGGCCTAGTTTGCCAAAGATCTCTGGGGCTATGGCACCAGCTGCTCCCAACATGGCAAAACGTCCATTGATGATCTCACCATAGGCTAGCCATCTGGGCTCAATGAACCCTCCTGTGCCTTCTGGGTCTGAGAGCCCAAGTGGGTCGAATCCAAAGTCACCAGGAAGGCTGCAGTCAAAATATCGTCACATATAGTTGCTAATCAACATAGTATTTAACATAATGGATACACTTAGGGTACATCATTTCCAAGTTAAAGTGAGAAAGATAGTACATAAAAATCGCATATAGTCCCAAATCAACACAATTTGCGTCTCTTATACTAACACTAATATGTGATGTTACTAATTCATGCAGCAATATTACCAAAAGCTGCTCATAAGAGTGAATTGAAAGAGCAGGGACGAATTATTACCTGCCATCCAAGTATGAAAGGCTTTGCTTGGATGCAAACCACAACTGTCTGTCTCCTTGCTGAAATCAAGCACAAAGTGTAAACAAAGAGCGTCAGATTCACTATCTAATTAACATTTCCATGCACTACTTTTGAACACTTCTTTGTGTAAATCTCGACAGTACGACAAAGTACAAATTTATGAAGATTAGACAGCTACAAAAGTTACCTTAACAGGGGGAGTAGCGGCGGCTCTGACTACAAAGGAGGCAGATTTTCTGGACCCAAATGGAGGTTGGGCAGATTTTGCTCCAAAAATCTGCCTAGCAACCTCCTTTGACGCCGTCAAAGAAGATGATGAAACCAGAGCTTGTGCTGCCATCCTCTTTTCTTTTCAGTGGCTCTCTCTATTTCTCTTCTGAAAATCAATATATTTGTTCTCTTTACAAATGCCACAACTCAACTACATGTAATAAGCAAGGCAGCGAAGTAATGTGGACCAGGGGGCACCAAGATTTGTGGGCACTACGGCAATGAACTCAACTCCTGGTGGATATTGGAGATGGCCCAGGTGAAGATTAGGTTGGGATCTGGTTGCCCAACAAGTTGTGTACACGTGGCGGCATTACCTGGATAAGGGATATAGTGCAAATTTCCATGGAGCGTACTCGTTTAATACACTTTGGTTTTTATGCACATGATCTAAGTTGGGAGTGAAGTAACTTCTTCCAATGAAGGCTGAGAATTTTCAAAGAACAATAATGTACAGCTAAATTGCATACTTTCTCAAGGCATTTACTCGACTTTGAGATAATCAAAAGTAATTTCGATCGACAACAACGTATGTAATCGCTACTCAACTAATGTACTCAAGGTACGTAATGAATTATCAAGTTGTCTAATATGTTAGCACTACAAGTTTTAATCAATGAAACGCACTGTATTTCGTAGTTATGTTGTCATCGAAAACGCAATGTTTTCTATGCAATAACCAAATGTCCACGATTTGATGTTTAGGTGGGGATCTGAAAACGGTTCGGGTCATACAAGTGCCCGCCCAAATGGATCTCTCTTAAACAAGCGGGTTCTTATTTATGGTTCCAAATTTGGCCCAAAAGCCCAAGTCAGAAACTAAGGTACCGTAGGCCCCAACCCGTAAATAATAATAAATATCTTCCCATTTTCTTTCGTCTGTTTTGAGGTTTTTCTCATTCACTTTCTTCTTCGCCTCCCTCCTTAAACCCTAAACCCCAATTCTGATTTTTAGGGTTCTCTCCACCTCCCCCACTTTCCAAACCCTTAAACCCTAAAATTCGACCAAGATGATGACCGCCATCCTCCGCCGCACTCCTTCGATCGCGACGCCGCGTGCCCTCGCCGCCGTCGAAGCCGTCCTGCTCAAACACTATTCATTTCTCGCCGCACCCGCCGTCGGCGAGGCGAGGTCCGCTTCCTCGGCGGCGAAGCCGAACTTGGGCCCTCTGTACGGGGCCCAAGTGAGGGACTTGCACGCGAAATCCGGGCCGTTGAGCTATCGTGCATCGACGGCGTTGGGCGCCCAGTTCGCCGTCGATTTCGACGATTCCGCTAGAAGCAGCGGCGAAGAGGACGGCCTAGAGATCGCGAAGCTAGGGATTTCTCAGGAGATTGTGTCGGCTTTGAAGAAGAAGGGTATTAGCAAGCTGTTCCCAATACAGGTGATCTTATTGATCAGAAAATGATGAAAAAGTTTGAATTTTTTTTCTTTTTATATTTGTTCTTTGTTTTGTAAGTATTAATTCATTGTTTTGGGCATTTATGTATAGAGGGCTGTGTTGGAACCAGCGATGCAAGGGCGTGATATGATTGGTCGAGCTCGAACCGGAACAGGGAAAACTCTTGCCTTTGGGATACCCATCATGGATAAAATCATCAAGTTCAATGATAAACATGGGTTTGTTTCTCTAACCTTACTCATTAGTTAGATTGGTATTGTGCCCTTGTAGGGGTTTTCGATAATGTCTCTGAAATCTACCTCCTTTGAGCCTCTTTTATCCGTGTTTCGAGATAGAGTTTTCGAGTGTGGATTTGATTATTGTTGTATTTGGCAGGAAGGGGAAGTATCCTTTGGCTTTGGTCATGGCTCCCACAAGGGAATTGGCAAAGCAAGTTGAGAAGGAGTTCCATGAGGCAGCGCCGGGGTTGGATACAATTTGCGTCTATGGTGGTACACCCATTCACCAGCAAATGAGAGCGCTTGACTATGGAGTTGATGTGGCTGTTGGCACACCTGGTCGTGTGATTGATCTTATCAATAGGGGTGCTTTGAACTTGTCGGAAATTCAGTTTATTGTTCTTGATGAAGCTGATCAGATGCTCCAAGTGGGATTTCAGGAGGATGTTGAGATTATTTTGGAGAGGTTGCCAAAACAACGTCAGACTTTGATGTTTTCAGCAACAATGCCGACTTGGATAAAAAAGCTTACTCAAAATTACCTAAAAAATCCAGAAGTTGTTGATCTTGTAAGTATATATGTTAGTATATATGTTTTCGTTCTAGTCTGTCATTCAACCATATTTTCGGTTAGTTGGATCAATAAAAACAGCACGTGCAACTTAGCTTGTCTATATGTCAGTATAATCGGGATGATGATAATCTTATTTTGGTTGTTATGTCTACTATACACGTATTCATTTGACAATGGTGGCAAGCTAATTAAAGCTGGTATGTGCTTTAGGTTGGGGAGTCCGATCAGAAATTGGCAGATGGAATTTCTCTCTACTCAATCTCGACAGATTTTCATGGAAAAGCATCAATTATTGGACCACTTATAACAGTAAGTAATCGTGAATCTTTCATTTTCAGATTAGTCTTAAGCTGTCTTTATTTATGCAAGTTTATTTCATTTGTCTTTTCCCAAATGTTTGGGGGAACTGCAATACTTGGTCTTTCCCTTTCCAACATCTAGCCCTTTCTTACCATGACACGTATGCTTGTTAGGAACACGCAAAAGGAGGAAAGTGTATTGTTTTTACTCAGACAAAACGTGATGCTGATCGGTTGTCTTATGCCATGTCAAGAAGCCATAGATGTGAGGCTTTGCATGGGGATATTTCCCAAAGCCAGAGGGAAAGGACCCTTGCAGGTTTTCGAGATGGGAATTTCAATATTTTAGTTGCCACTGATGTTGCCGCTCGTGGGCTTGATGTACCCAATGTTGATCTGGTGAGATATGTTTGTCCGCTGGTCTTGTATTTAGTGCTGTATTAACTTATCTATGCGGGTCACCATTGCCGTGTCTGTTATTAACATCTTCTCCTTCCCTCCCTTTTAAAATGCTCTACTTAACCCCCTAGATTTTTTTTTGCTACAGTGGCATTTATATCTTTATGGAGTCACATTAGGAACGGGGAATTTTACTGATTTGAACTCTTTCTTCTTTTCTTTTTGGGCTTAGGTGATACATTATGAGCTTCCGAATAATTCAGAAATATTTGTTCACCGGTCAGGCAGAACAGGTCGTGCTGGTAAGAAAGGAAGTGCTATTCTTATTCACACACAAGATCAATCCAGGGCTGTAAGGACTATTGAGCGAGATGTAGGATGCAAATTTACAGAGGTAAAAAGCAGTATCCCTTATACATTCAGTGCCTGTTGTGAATGAGTGTAACACCAGTATTGCTTGGATTGTTAAAGGTTTTAGGATAAACTAACGCATAAGTTATGAAAGTGGGTTGACAGTTAATACCCTCAGGATGATGTACATTTCTTGTATAGTATTTAAATAAATGTTCTTCAATTGTCTGAAACATTGGTGTTTTATGAAAATGTTTGTGTGCACTTATTTAAGCATGCAGTTTGGAAGCCTACCACAGGCCTGACATAGTCCTTTTCAAGTAGTGCAGGGGAGCTTCCTTACATTCTGCATGCTCACATTACCTATGAATGAGATTTATTTAGCAGAATATATGTGTACTGAACTGATAATCTCATTACTTTGTGATCATCAGCTCCCCCGGATTGCTGGTGACAGTAATGTTCAGATGATGCCAGACATGGGTAATAGTAGTCGATTTGGCATGAAGAGCCGATTTGGTAGTCCAGGTGGGGGACCAGGATTCAGCCGTCCTGGTGGGTTTGGCCGTTCCAGTGGTTATGGTGATTCTTCTTCTAGTCAGATGGGTAGATCTAGTGGACCTCGTCCAGGTGGTTTTGGTTCCTTTGGTGATTCTTCTCAATCTGGAAATAGGTATTCTGGACCTAGCTCACCCCGCTCTGGAAACTACGGTAGTTCAGGTTTCGGTCGATCAAGTGGTTCAGGTGGTTTTGGAGGATTTGGTAGTTCTGATCGCTCTGGTGGTTCTAGGAACTTTGGTTTGGATCGCCAGAGTGGATTCAGTGACAATAACTCTAGCCCCTTTGGCACCTTTGGGGATGACAAGGTTTCTGATGATCAAAACGCAGGGAGAAAATATTTCTGATTTTATTGAACGGTAAGTGTATTTGATGTTGGTTCCATATGTGATTGGTGGCCAAGTTTTGTTTCGTGTTATTGTAACAAAACTCTGACACGCCTTTATTGCAATGGCAGTTAAGAAGATGCTGTGCCCAAGGATTACCCAAGGGTAATTATTTACTTTCAGGAATCGAAGGTAATGGGAGGGAGCATGAAGTGGTGCACGGGCTTCTCTACCTTTGAGGAAGTGCTTATGTTTCTAATTATGCCAAAATACGAGTTCTTTAGGTGTTTTGCTGTTGATATTAAGTTTATAAGTAGAGTATGAATCCAAATTTCATCATATTCCGATATGGAGAGTAGGGCTGTCCCATGTAATTTATCTTTTAGTCTTACATTTATGTTACTACTTTTCTTGTTTAAGTCTATTTAATCCGAGCCTATCTAGTAATCGACTTGGGAGAGTTCGGTTATGAAGTCTCATAAAACACTCCAAGGATTCTGTAATATGAGGAATGTTCAGATTATGGTGGGATGGGCTACGAGCTCCAATTGATAAGCATTTACAATCTTCTCTTTTCGAGTCTCCTCTTAAAGCTCTATCCTACGTACAATTTTACAATTGTTTATCAGCTATCATTAGTCAATTATCTAAATTAGCTTCTCAGGATTTGATCATTGATGTTTTTATCAGTTAATGAAGCAGAAATTTTTTTCTTTTTGGTGCTCTGGCTGGAGGGCTGATGCCCTGAAGAGTTAGAACTAGGCCATTCCTATCAGCAAGCAACACACACACTCAGGAAGCTCCTGCAACACATGCAGTCCTAACGTCAACACAATACACGCCCAGAGAGAAACTGAAAGTGCTTATCTTCAATTGAGATTTGATAATAGGCCTTTAGAAACAATTCAATTCGTATTCTACACTAAAAGGGCAAAACGTAACAGGATTATGCATTGAACTTTAAGAAGAGATTGTTACAAAGTTTCGTCCTATCAAAACCGATCAGAAAGGCAAGTTATAAGTAACAGCATGAAATTAGCATAACAAAAATAAGAATGGCACACAACTGTTACATGATTTACAATCCTAAGGTATTTTGATGCTGTCAGGCGTTGAATAACTTCCTGAAAGGTCCATCTTTCCGGTCCTTTGCAGCTTCAGTTAGAGCTAGGAACCTCTTGAATCCTGTTGTGGCTGCACCTCGCCCTAGTGCAGCTGCTCTGGTTAGTACATCGTCTCTCGAAGCGAGAAGTCCAGCTGAAGCAGCATTTGTTATCAGAGTAGCTGCAGGAGCAGTTGGGAGTGGGATCGCTGGGACAGCTGGTGGAGGGATAGAAGGTTGCGTGATTCCGGGGCCATGCTTGTTAAAGTCCTCTAGTATACTTTGCTGATCTGCTTTTTTAAGACCCTGCAAATGACACGCTCAGAATTAAGTCTTCTGAAACATGATTTTGAAAATTTAACTCATAATTGTTTAGATTTATCAACATTTTCACTAAATGGTCTTGACAGTAGTTTAGTAAAGAGTCGACTGCAAAAATGTGTCATTTGAAACATAAATGAAAAGCAAAAGGGCAAGAAATTTAATATGACCTTGAGTTCAAGAATTCGCTGAAATTCCATTGGTGTTCCCTCTGGTAGCAATGCACGATATGTATCGGCAACAGAATCAATGGGGGACAATATGACCTGTATAAAAAAAATCAAGCTGCTTCAGAAACTCAAACTAGAAGCTGCAAGAAAGAGTGCCCACAAACTGATCACCTACCTTCAGAAGTGCTTCAGCTTTGCTCATCTCACGGCTAACAAATTTGGAATAGCTAGCAGCACGTGAAGTCTGTTTGAACAAAATATATTGATCTTGTTAACAGGTTTGATTTGTCTACTATGTGAAACAAGAAGTTAATTATGACAAGAAAACTACTGTGGATACTCATCAGCAGTAATAGAAATAACATAAACTGACAAAAAGCAGCTGAATTAATTGAGAGCTTGACGTAAAACCTGATAACTTTTTCAAGTCACAACTTAATAATTTTATAATTAAGAATAGTTTCATGCTTTGAAAACCTTGGGATATACACTCTAGGTTGGGTTAAACTAATAGGACCCAGTAGTCCAAAGCCAGGATGAAGCAACATGTTAACTAGTACACTATAGTTCCGATCATATTTATATCACCACTGTATTCACCTGATGGCCAAGGGATGGTATCTCTAAAAGAATTGTCTTTACAGCTTGAGTATCCAGTAGCATCTGCAACAGAACCCACACATTTTTATATTAAAATCTGGTGAATCAAATCACGAAGAGTACTTCCTTATTAAGTTTTTTGATGGAATGATATATCCCTCAAACTCATTTGAGAAGCCTCCAGGTGTAAACTGTGCATGCCTTAAAAGTAATGGTAAATGTATACTTTGTTTGATCGAAACAATGTTTGGTTTAAAAGGGGCAAAAGGAAATAATAGATCCAGTACGTACTTGTTGAGCTCCAGTTTCTGATAATTGCTTGCATTTGAAAATGTTAGCATAGAACCGAGGACCAAGAGATGATGCAAGCTGCATCCATCAATTTAAAAATTTAGAATACAAAAACTTTACAATGGCATAGAGAGATTCTCCAATGAAGATTATAGCAACCAAATAATGACTCATAAAAATTAATAAACAAGACCAAGATCTGCTTTAAGAATGATGACATGAGACATGTGGATTACCTTATCCAAGAAAAATTGGAAGTAAATCGGTGAAAGAAGGCTTCCAAGTGTAGGAATACTACTAGCAAGGATCATATTTATGCCATTAACATACCTGCAAATAGGTGGATGAGGTTACTTGTGGAAAAGAGTGCACAAATTTGATGTTAAGGATTAGTATTGTAGTTTAATTTGGCTTACTCTGATTGGTCACCAACGCTTTCAAGGGTACTCCATGGAACTCGTGTCATTGCAGCCATTTCGGCATCAAACTTAGTTTCCAGGCCATGCACCAGGGTTACCAATGCTTTCGTTATAACTGCTGAAAATTCATCCTGCACAATACCTAAGCCTTGTAGGAAAGGAACAGAAATAAATGCACATAGGTGATCTTATAGAGTAGCCAATACCTGTACTTCTGACATATCTACCCCCTCTGAAAACTGAGAATCAATTATTTTGGATACACTTTCAGCAAGTTCACCAGACTGCAAAGAGTTCAACCGAAATTAAGAATGCAGAATAGCTTTCAATCTTGGACTAAGAATGCTTATGTATACAGATAGATAATGGCAACACCAGACTCAATGCTAAACATTAAGACAATGGTACCTCCCAATAGTGTCAGAAAGAAGTTATGCGGTGCAGACTAATTTGGAGAATCGAAAAACCAAACAAATGACAACAAATTCCATCAGTAAAAAAATATTTAGTCTACAAATACATATATTCTTTTGGTAACAACTGCGGCATATGTTTAACACATAATCATAGGATGATCAGGCTAAGAAGGAAAGATCCATATAGTATATTATCACACCATATTAGTGTAGTCAGGTCATAAGCAGCACAATTGTAGACTCTAAAATGTAAATCCCTAGCCTCCTCCTCAGTTGGATTATACTAAGAAGCAAAAAAAGTAAGGAACACACATCAAATCAAAATCATCTATTCCTTACTTTTCCAAAGGCTAATCATATCACATAGTAAGTTGGTAACCACATTCTGCAAACAGGAATTGTAGAAAGTTGAGACCAGACATGATAACTTAACATGCATACAGAAACCAAGCTAATACTCAAATTATTACAGAGAAGTTCCATGTCTCCAGAAAATCGCTTACCGTATTATGGCAATACTCTGCTGAATTGACAATGTAACAAATGACCCTTTCATCTCTGTCAGATGTCTGCCAAATAGAGAAAGAAATTCAGAACGACAAGAACTTTGTAAAATAATCATAAAATTTAAATGTAGTCCATTGATACCTTTATCTGTCCGTCCATACCCGTTGCTGCTGCAACGATTCCTGTACCACCTTTAGGCAGTCTTGCAAATAGCTTTGTCGCATATGCTTTGAGAACCCTTTGAAACACCTAATAATAGAAATAGGCATGTGTCATATTCTGGTCGCAGAAAAAATATATTATTAACATGGTAGTGCTCTCAAGCTACTTCAATATCTAGCCCCGTGAAGTATGTAGATCATACATCATATGCCCATGAGACTGGACACAGATGTTTCTACACTAAAAGGCAAAGAAGAATCATGCATTTTCCTTAACCGCTGAAGGAGGTTGAAAGTAAAATAGTCTTGCAACCAAAATATGACGGTCTATAATTGCTATATGTCCATATAGTCGTATTCAGGGAACAGCAGTAACGATAAAATATGATGGTGTATACAGACAGGTTGGGGCTTATTATGTCTGATTGTTAAAAAAAAGAGATTTTTTATATTTAGTCTCACTCACCAAGAGATTGTTCCCATTCTATAACAACATCTTTAGGCGTTCTTTAGGCGTCGGTTAGTGAAGATGCTCTAGAGATTTTCAGTTCTTGCATTATATATGCGACTGTGGGGAAACTAAATTGGCATTTAAATGATGAATTTCAAGAATGTACCTTCAACAAGTTAAACAATGTCTGGTTCTTTGTTAGAGCACTACACCGCTTTAAGCTCTTCTTGATTATAAGAAATAACTGCAAGACCAAAAAGAGCAAGCAGGTCAACGCTATGAACATCTTTAATGAAATGATTCAAAATTTGAGAAGCGTGAAATGCTGTTTGCAAACTCATTAACTGCATCCGCAAAGTGATAGGATAAAATGGATTATCATGAGTCTACCTGGATGCTGCTTGATAGAACATTATTCTGATTTCCCTCCTCAATATCCCATGTTTCCTCCTGGAGAAAGATGAAGAAGACTAATTTAAAGAAGGGCACAAGCAAAGCATTGAATGTACGTAGGAAAAGAAATAAACCTAATCTACCTGAACAAGTTTCTCCACATTCTCCATTAGTGACTTCTCTTCCGCTTCTGTGTATACAGTCAAGTGAGGCTCAAAGCAGGATGAAATGATTCCGCGGAAGTTGAACTGCCAAATCAAACATTACGGTAATTCTGTGAATATATGTTTATCAGACGAGAAATAATACAAGAAAACCATCACAGTAAGATTAAAAGTTATATGGACATATTCTGCCACAGGTAAATCTCCATTCAAATAGTTTCATGAAAACGAAAAAATCAAAAGTGCCAGACCAGGAAAAGTATAGTCTCTAAAACTTCCATATATGACATAACATATCCATATGATATCTTAATTAGATCAGACTTATACTGCACATCACAAGCAGCCAATAGCGTTGAACTGACTCCACATGGCAGAGTTGGAATTTTGGTCAACGATACTCAAGCTAATTTCAATATGCAAGACTCACCCCCCTACTTTTTTGCCACAACTAATGCAGAAAGTATGCAAGAGTGACGTACTGGAATGATGAAATTTTGTTCATACATACAATTCATGATTCATTTCATATATATTATGGGGTTCGTGATGCAAGAATAGAGAAAAAGGAAACTTTACCCCAGCTCCAGGTACTGACAAATCTCTATCCTTTTCCTGACAAGAAAAAATCAGAAGGAAAACTTGGTAACTCGATCATATTGTGAAAATTTCACCATGTTAAGCAATATGCGGCATGCTTGCTTACCTCTGTACCACTTCCCTGATGTGCAGCAAGCTTTTTTTCATACTTCTTTCTAATATCAGAAGCACTTTGACTAGTATTTTCCCCTATACCAATTTCTTCAATCTCATTTTCTATCTCTCTGCCTGAGGTACCACCTCCAAATTTCTCTGCCAATTCATCCTCAAATTCAAGAGTTCGTTGTAGTGCCTGTAGAAAACATTCAAAGCATTAACAACGCAACAAACGATAAAGTGGCAAAGCACACGAGAATGAATATAGAATACCGTTATAAAGATATGTGTTATATCTACCATAAGCAATCACTTGCAAGAAAATCTAATACAAATATTCTACTTAATTAAGAGAACAAGGCAGATCAAATAGAACCTGCAGAAACATGTCCATGCATTTAGGTATGGTTCAGTTACTATTCAACTATATTTTTCTTGCATAAAACTTATTAAATTTCCAAAGGGAAAACCCACTCAGTGTAGCAATAGGGACATAAAAGAGGGGGCAAGTAAAGCATGATCGATATGGCTCCTTCAATATATGTTGGGGCACATCAAGAACTAAAATATTAACCCATGGGTTTTTCGAATTTATGTTTCAACAATGTACTCCATACTCGAAAAGAAAAAACTAAAGAAGGTTTCGTAATCTCCTCACCTACATGTAAAAGCAATTAAACAAACAAGCTAAATAATGGCTTACCAGCAATATTGTTGCAACCTCTGGTTTTTCTTTGAGATTATTATGTATATCTTCTAGCTGCTTCCTGTAAAGAAAGCACGTAGAACACAGTTTTGAGTTTCAAACATGAAAATTTGAAACTTTGAAGACGCCAATAGAAATATCAACTTTAAAACATCAAATCCCTTTTTCTTCAAATCATAGATTCACACTCTTTGTAAAAAAGACAAGGAAACTCGCGGCCCCTATCACACGGAGCTGAAGGTATCAAAACAATTTCATGTCCAAGACATGTAGACTATACCTTGTTTTCTTACAGAACTGAATACAGAGCCGATAAGGAACATGCCACGAGGAAGGAAAAATTTTCCAGATTTCTTCATTTGTTCTCATGCGACGCTTAATCCATGCATATCTTCGTTCAGTTTTATCCAACTTAGCTAGTTCTAGTAATACAAAAGCAAGCAAAAATTCAAAATCAGGGGCCATTATAGTTAAATCTTTTATACATAAAGCGTCTCTGCCAAGAGTAACATCTGAGATGAAGACACACCAGCTCCTTCAAAAATCTGCTCATAAGAAGTAAGCTCCCTGCTGCAAAAGTTATTTACTAGTTCTTCCCTAACAGATGGCTCCAATGCATTAACAACCAAACAAGCATCAGATAACTGCTGGAGTAAATTAGTTTCCTCTGACTCCTTTCCAGTACCTAAGCTGAGAATAAACCGCAAAGGAGAAAATGCTTAGGAAACCAAGAGCTAAATTGCCCAAGAAAGCATAAACAATACAATTGGAGCAGGGGTCATAACCAGTAAAGAAACGCTGTGCAACTGGATATTGCAAACTTTAAAGAACTATTCAGCATAAACATTAGATTTACAAGGATAATTCTTAATTGGGGCTAAGAAACTCGCTCATGGCCCTCTTTAACTTTTCCTAAGGCACACATATACTAACCCGGTATAGAGAAGTATCAGCAAAACCCACAAGAGTGTATCAGTAGCCTTTTTTATGGTCTAACCTTTTAACAGCTTCATATACATG
Source organism: Spiraea crenata (assembly GCA_033992175.1). Lineage (NCBI taxonomy): Eukaryota > Viridiplantae > Streptophyta > Magnoliopsida > Rosales > Rosaceae > Spiraea > Spiraea crenata. The sequence goes on from JAVBHV010000019.1 coordinate 2,260,382, forward strand.
GGAATGCATATAAGCTTAATAACATACCTTGAGAAATCGGAAAACACGTGGGACTTAAGTATTTGTTTGATATTTTTAAATTTCTCCCTGAGCTCCGTGATTTTTGGAATATCCCTGTAGGCCTCAAAATGGCTACACAACTGGTTCACGGCCTGATATGCAACATCAATCAGAATTAAAATGAAGCAATATCTGGAAACTCAAATAAACTAGTCGTCAAAAACTGGAAAATAAATTAAAATCATATTATATATTGCAGAAGTTTGTATGAGGAAGAAAAAGGATCTTTGAGATCCTAACGATCCTAAAGATACAACACAAGCAGAACAATACAGAATGCTATTGAATAATGTGTATCTTTTCATTACGAGGACCTTCCAATTGCCTACACAGGGTGTAACGGCAATCGTAATGCCACAAAAGAGTGAAGGACAATCGAGCTATGGGTGGCCTGATTAAAGGCTAAATAAGAGAAAGCAAGCAGATAGGTTACCTCCAACTGTGCAGCTGCTTCTTTATATTGCCGTTTTGAAGCCATTACTTGAAGTTGCTCAACGGCAGAGACTGCCATGTCAAAAAAAAATGGAGGCTAACATGAGAATGTAAGTACATCATTAGCAACTTGATCATCATCACAGCAAAAAAAGGAAACAAGCAACTAACCAAGCATGGTCAGACGATGAAGGGCGGTAATGGTGGTTGTTATATGCTTCTTTGCAAAGTCTAACTTCTTAATATCACGACATATTTCTTGCACCATGGTCTCACTTTGCTCGGCTTTCGTCTTAATTTCCCGGATTTTATACATGAGTTCCTGCCTTGTAGGATCACAAAATAAATAACTAAACGAAAATTCCAAACTTAAGCTACTATTCAGCAACAACAAGCCTCTGATAATTTTACAAACAACCAACAATGCCAGTGAGAACAGAGTGTACAAACACACCTCCACGGCACGCGTAGCAGCAGCGAGATCTTCTTTCGCTTTCGTCCCCGAATTGCTCTGAAAAAGAAAAACATAGCATAGCAGCAAATCAAAAACTACACTATAATACTTCTTCAGTTGTGAGCTGAGCTCAAATAGGCAAAGGCGACGACGGACCTGCTGGCGAACCGCCGCTAAAATCCCAGCATCGACGCGCCGAATCTCACCGTGTATCTTCTGCATAAGCGGCTCAACGCCGGACAGCGACGCCTCTGCTCGCACAATTCAAAAGCATTCAAAATTGAAGAATTCAAACGCGTAATCTATACATTTCGATTGTCGAATTCGACGATTCAAAATTGAAGAGAGCGAGAGAAATGAAAGACCTGTGGGGAACATCTGGTTGATGTACTCCAAAGCGCTCGACTTGTCCATCGCGTCGCAATGGAGCTCGAGCTTCGCTGCTGCGAATGGCTCGATCTAGGGTTTGGATCGTGGAGTTTTTGGTTCCAGTTTGAGCTCTGCTTCTGGTTCAACAATGGCGATCTCAGATCGGTGAATTTAGTGAACCGGGGTTGAGTGATTACCGACTCTGACCTGCTGTTTTGGAGCGGGCTACAAAGAAAGCGCGGGTTTTGCTTCCGGGCCTATGGGCTGGGCCTGACTAACTATTTCTAGTTTCGCCAGTGTTTTTGTTATAAGTGATATTGGAAACGAGAGATTTAAATCTTGAAACTCTTTTAATATTGAGAAGAGAAATGTCGCTTGTACAAGGGTGATCGGAGAATCGGCCAAGTTTGTGACACTAGTTAGATGATTGTTAATGGCGTGGGGTTCCTTGAGAGTGAAAAAAGAATAAGGTGTTTGATTAAATAAAGAAAAGCTATTGGCACTTTAAAATGATCATTCTTTCGTACTCGTCCTATCACGAATGATTGACGCATTCTTGGAGTTTCTGAGGCAAATGTTTGATGAAAATGAAATGAGATCTGTTCAGTCCATTTAATCATGTTTTGTATGGTGCTTTTGTCACTAAACTAAAGGTACCATTCATAAATTTTTTCCAATTGGAAGAATTAGTTCTTTTTTCTTTTGGAGATCATATGATTTGTTTTTCTTGTACTAAACGGGCATCTTCTGTACTCAACACAAAATGAAAGGTATATGAAAATCAACATGCTTGATGTAACTTAACAATATACAACAAAGTGAATATTATGTATTTTTATTTTTTTACCAAAAGAACAAAGCAACATATCCTTTTTTTTTCTTTTTTTTTTCTTTTTTTTTTCTGTCTTGATCCAAGTCAATTTTCTTCCACAACTGTAACTATACAAACAAGTAACAACTTGCAACATGACAGGAACCAGTAGTCTTTGTTGTGTCATCCTCTTTTGTCCTCAATGCTTTTGTGTTGTTTGTCATTCTATGTAAATGACCAAAACAAGTTAACAAAAAGCAGCCAATCAAGTGTTAATTAATTGAAACAATGAAGTAAAGAGGAAGGAAAGGGAAAAGGCAGAAAAGAGAATCCACAAGCACACTAACCAAGTTGGCGGGCGATTATATAAACAAAACGAATTTCAAAAAAACAAAATCCAAAAAGAACAAAACTTGATTTAATATTTGGATTCATGTCCGACCGTGCTTTCTTGTATGCATCATTGCAACTGTTAGCTGCTGTTTGGTTTCCAATTTTGTACTCAATTTTGTGAATTTCAGCTTAAACTTTACTCTTGCTTCAAAGTTAGGGTTCCAAATTTGTACTCAGTTTGGGGGTGATGGAGAATTCAGCTGCTGAACCTCAGCAAGGTGGGGAATCGACGTCGGCCTCCTCTGATCAGAATCAGGTGATTTTCTGCAAATTAAGTGAATTGAGTAGAAAAGGTTTCATTTTTCTGTTAATTTCATACATTTTCTGGGTTACCAAACACAAAGGATTAGTATTTTGCTTGTTGTTTGTTATTGTGAATTGGTGAAAGGAAACTTTAGGATTGCATGTTTCGAAATTTTCGTGTTAGTTAGTGTATAATTAAGTGAGGTAGAATAAGCTTAAGCTCAGGTAAATATAGAGACATTGGGATTCCACAGAAAGCTTAAATCTTGTGGCTCTGAGTTCAGTTATTGTGAACCACTTTGCACATTAGACATGGGTTTCTCTGCAGTTCAGATGTTGATACTAAATTTATGTTTGCGTTCTTTTTTTCGTGTAGCACTTGTAAGAAAGTGCTCGGAGTCTATAACAGTCCTCGTTGACAATGGTTTTGCAGGTTGATCATCAAAAGGAAAAGAATGAAGAAGCCTGCTTGGTTCAGCAGTCCAGACGGCCAAACCTCTCCTCCTTGCAAATACCAGAAAGGACTCTGGAAACTAGTTTGTCTGCTTTTACGAGGATTGATATTCCCTCCGTACCAAGTCCTAGCTCTACTAGAGCTGGACTGCCCCCTAGACCAAGTTCAGCAAAGATCAAATCATCCATGAAAAGTCTGTTTCCTCAGAAAAGCTTTAGGACAAAAAATTTGCCCCTGGATGGTGAAAAAACCATTCTCATTGTACCAGATACGCCGTCATCAGTTGGTCCTGTGGAAAAGCCTTCCACATCTAGGTCATTCTCGCTTAAGTTCTTTTCTCCATCAACGAAAGGGATACATTCTTTACCAGTGACTCCAAGTGCAAACCTTGGTTCTGAGACTGCGCAGGGAAGTCATCTGGAGAGTCATTCTGACTTTTCCGTAAGTGATTCTGTTTTAAATTTTTGCATATACCACTGCCAGTTTAGAAATTTTCAACCTTACCAGCTTGAATCACACTTCAAATGAAATTGGTTTCAGAGAATTGACATTAAGCAGCACATGCCCCGCTCGTTGTCTGTTCCAGTAAATGTTAAAACCAGAAGTTTAAGGCGGATTGATTCTGGAGGCATGATCCGTGTAATTTCAGCAAGTCCGCGTCCTTCGGTAACCGAGGGTGCTGCACCAAATGTTACCCCAGCATTGGAAACCTGTAAATGCTATATCTTGTCACTAATAGACTTACAAAATAATATAATATTTATATCTTCAATATCATATTTGAATTCTTCTACAAGCCAAAACTATCTGAATCAAGTGTACTAACCTGGATGTAATCTGAATCATGTACTAACCTGGCCACATTAAGCATTTCCGATCATTTTACAATTATATGCTGATTAAGTCCATAGCAGGAATAAAGTTTCAGTATAGTATAGGATACACGAACAGTATATAACAACATACATATTAACACTTGGGAATGACATTCAGAGCTTTGAAATAATTGAAATCCAAAGCAAAGGGGTTTTATATTTGCTATATTTAAATATTGAGAACTTCTACTAAATGCTTACAGATTTGGTAATTTATTTTTCCCACATTGAGGGGTCATGCTATCTTGTATTATCGAACAAATTTGTGTGGTACTTATTCGCGATAACTGGCTATTTCAGCTACTATAGATTCTGCTGAAGATATTCCTGAAGAGGAAGCAGTTTGCAGGATTTGTTTGGTGGAGCTCTCAGAAGGTGGTGATACTCTTAAAATGGAGTGCAGCTGCAAGGGGGAGCTGGCACTTGCTCACAAAGACTGTGCAGTAAAGTGGTTTAGCATTAAAGGGAATAAGACCTGTGATGTCTGCAAGCAGGATGTTCGAAACTTGCCTGTAACACTACTCAAAATACAAAATCCTCAAACTGTTATTAGACGACCACCAACAGTACTGGAGCAAACAGACGTCCCTCGTTACAGGCAAGTCCAATTATAGAACGCAGTAGTTATGTCCTAATAGTTAGATTGAAGAAAGAAACCACACTCATGTTGATAATTCTGATACTGACGGCAAAAAAAATTACATTCATTAGTATCTATCTTATGATTGAGCTTTCTATTGTAATCTCATGTTGATAATTCTGACAACAGTGCTGGTTAATTTGACATGCTTAGGATTTCCTTCATTTTTTTGACTTACACTTGGAGTTAAACAGATTTTGGTCGAGTAGATGTCTCTTACCCGATGAATCTATTAAGTGCATAGAAAATTATTGAAAAACATATCTGCTTCCATCAATAATTGATACCTTCTGTTCATATACTACCAATCGAGTTTGATTTTGGGTTTTGCCTTGTTGCATGGTTGACAGGGTCTGGCAGGATATACCAGTTCTTGTCTTGGTCAGCATGCTTGCATATTTCTGCTTTCTGGAGCAACTTCTGGTATGTTTTATGCTAATAAACTCAAGCTTTCACTATATCGGATCATATTTTGGGAAGTAAGATCAAATTTTCGGCAAGGAAATTTTTTTACTACATTCTAAAAGTCGGTAGCAGTTGTTCAGTCGTACTTCATGTTATCCTTGATAGGACCCTGAAATCTTATAAATAGGCGAAAGGTGGTACTGTTTTTGATGGTCATCTGGTAGTAGGAGGTAACATGTAATCAGGGACCCTTTTGTTTATTCTTTAGAATTCATGCCAATTCAACTGTAATCCCCATGGGCCCATCAAGACATTCTGTAGTTCATTTGGTATATAAGCTCAGGATCCTGATTCAAGATTTGACCAACATAATTCGTGGTAGTTACCAGTTCAGTCTTTACATGTACGTCTGTTATTTTAATTAAATGAACATATTGTTCTTTTTCATTCCGCAATTTATGATATCTTTTTCCATTCTGAACAGGTTTCCGACTTGGGTCCTCGTGCTCTAGCCATTTCTTTACCTTTCTCTTGTGTTTTAGGTCTCCTCTCATCCATGATTGCTTCCACAATGGGTGAGTTTATTCTGCCTTCTCTGTATCTCTTCTTCACGTCAGTGGAGCGTTATGTTTTTTCATAAATTGTACTAGACTTAGACTTACCTGATTATGCATAATGGTGGCAGTGAGCAGGAACTTCATATGGGCTTATGCCTCATTCCAATTCGCCATTGTGATCCTGTTTGCTCACATTTTTTATACTGTAGTAAGCAAAACTGATTTCTTTCGCGAAACTCTGCACCCTCATCTGCTCCTTTCTTTTCTCCTTTCGTGCTTTGTTTTTATGGAGGAGTCCTTTGGTCTCTGACGCACTTTTTCATGTGGTAAACATACAGCTTAATGTAAATCCAATCCTCTCTGTCCTCCTTTCCTCATTCACTGGCTTTGGGATCGCAATCAGCACAAATTCTCTTCTTGTGGAGTATCTTAGATGGAAAGCCAGCAGACAACTGCAGTCTTCCCATCAAAATACTAGCAATGAATTACGTCGGCATGAACTACAGCTGCGCCAGCACCAGCAAGAGCACCAACAGTGGCAGCAGCAAGAGCAATATCAGCGCCATTACCAGCAACAACGACGACAACAGTTCTCAGAGAATCAGTATCAACAACGACAACAACAGCTGCAGCAGCAAGAACAAGACCATTATCCACCCCAGCAGGAGCGACAACAGCAACAAGAAGATGAAGTTCCAAATGTGGACGATTCCGAGCAGATAGAAAATAGGCAGAACATTACACCACCTAGTTCATAATGATTGAGCAATTTTGGGTTCTTTGATAGGTAAATTGAGGCTCAGTTGACTGATGATGTTTACTCTTTGTCAATGTATGTTAGATTGTTCATACCCTAAAGAAGGGGTACCTAAAAGGTTAAACTTCATCTCAGAATGCTGTAGTCACGAATATGAAATCTATGATAGGTAAATTTTGTGAAACAAGCAATAACTGTTGTAACTTGTAAGCTGTATTTACTTTCAACTAATTGCTATAGTTTGTTTTTGGTTCTTGTAGATTAAAAGGTAAAACATTTTAGATTCCCAAAAACTATGTATGTTACTGATAACAAATTTATTACCACTAAAAAAATTCATTAGGATGAATTCAATTCAACTGGTCCAAATGGATTTGGATAAAATCTCCCTTTGTGTAGTCCGTGTTTTCTTCTAGCCAGAAAATATGCATGTTTTCCCAATACATTGTTGGAGAAAGCTAAAGTTTGGATCCATATATAGGTATGTATATCAGCTAGCCATAGGAGCCGGGACATTGCTCATCTGCATGTTTGTTTTGAAGAAAACTGAAAACTTCCGCGAGTTCAAGCTAGAACAAGTGGAAGCTCTGGGGTGAACTCAGCTCAGTGGTTGCTTGGACAACTTTTACGGATCCTATCCGCAAGGTCAATCTATTTTCCAGAAGGATCTAGACACAGAATACCGTGATCATGAACGAGATCCAGGAGGTAAACCCATGATGATCGCTCGTCCTGCTCGCACCCTTGTCACTGGAGATCGCATGACCACTCGGATGCGTCCTCTGCCAATGCCAATCGAGGAAGCAAACAAGCCATCAAACCCCAAACGGAAGAGATTAACGTGAAAGGCTACCAACAGCCATGCTAATCAACTGATTCAATGTCCGTTAGACGCAGCCTTGCTAATCAAATGATTCAATGTCCGTTAGAATTCTTGTATTATTTGCCTGGAAGGATTGATTCAATTGCTTTGTGAAATATTATTTGGTGGTTATTCCCAATACAATTTAAACAAGCCTATAGAACTAACAAATGGAACACAGCACCGCTCCAATTTCTTAGCACAATAAAACAGGAAAGAAATAATTAAAGTGAACAGGAAAATAGAGGGCTAGTACTGCCCATAACATATCTCATCAAAATTTGAACAGTGCCTACACCAAAACTAGCAAAATCAAAGAGTCTGAAGAGTCCTGTGTATACCGATTACGCTACAACAACCAACCTTAAGCTTCCCCCGAATAGTGCAGTGCTATTTCAAAACCATCATTCAAACGTTAAATAAAGGGATGCCAATGTGGTTTCACATATTGGCCATCACTACAATGGGGCCAAACAAGAAAGTGAATTATGCGAGCAATGCACATTTCAGCTCTTGCCTCCACAATTTACATCCAAAGGACTCTTGCTACCAGGAAATGCTATGACCCCTCTGCTGATTTACTTGAGTAAATGGTAATTGCAGGCTCCAGAGGTTTATCGGAGTACGCTTCTAGCATTGGGTTTGGTCAATGCTTCGAGAAACCTGAACATCCAGCGATCTAGCATTCCTGATGCAAGACAAAAATGAAAACACAGAATTAAACAGCATGCGAAATTAATGGCCTCCCATCTGCATTAGAAATGAGGTACAAATGGCAGCTTGCAAGATTCCAGTTTGATGGCGTAGACTCTAGTCTAGCACACCAACTAGTCGAAACTTCGAGAAAGTCAGTATCTTTTGGCACAACAGACACACATGTTTCTGAACTTAGATCCCTCGTATTAGAATGGGGTTCTGTAGCTTTTCTGATGATGCTAATTCAAAAGAAATAATGAGAATGAGTGATAATTCTAACCTGTCAAAGCAAAGGTACCACCCAATACAGCACTAAGCCGAGTTAAGAAATGGAGAAAACTGCGACGTTCTTCTTTGATAGTTACAGTAATTGGAGAGAGATCATACAGGAAGTATACAGCTGAATATAAACAAACAGGGCTTACAAGTAAGACCAAGAAACCAATAAAAGGAACCGATAAAAAATTTCTGATAAACTTACCTGGCCATGACCTATCAAACTGTTTCATGGGCGAAAAATATTCTGTGACAGAGAATTGATTGGTTGGCAAAACTTCTTTTGAGATATACCTATATTCTGTTGGAACAATCTGCATCAAGAAAGAAAAAAGAAGGAATAATGTCAAGCATTTGCCAAATTATTCATGAAAGCCTATGTAAAGATGATATATCTATCACGCATTTGCCAAATTATTCATGAAAGCCTATGTAAAGATGATATATCTAACAACTAAGTTAAGCCGGTTGATGCCTACTAAAATTTTTCTAATTGGTCGTGTTTGATGATTGACATAGAACTTGGAGCAATTCCTCTTCAGGTTCACAACTTATGTTGATGTGTATGGATATCAAAATGTCCACTGGTATATTGATATCAAAGTGTCCACTGACCAATGTAGCAAAAACCCAGGCAAGGACTTAGCAATACCAAGAAAACTCATATTTTGTCCGTAATGACTACATACAATGGCTGGTTGACTTTGTTTGATCTAGTTCCCTTTCATCTGAGCTAAAATATGGGAAAATTACTTGATCTTCTAAAAGTTGACAGAACATAAAAAATATGATTTACTAGTGTATATTGCAGATTCAGGAGTTCAAATCTACCAAAAAGCTATATTAAACCAGAGAAAGTCCACGAGTTCAAACCTTTATATAATATTTGAATGTGCCACTTGTGTCATGCAAAATACGTTCTGTCCCATCAAGTGGGTTGTGAATCCCAGGATATTTTGGGCCAAATGACAAATCATGAATGATGTGGCTGACATTGACATTTTTAGATCCTTCAAAAATCTGCACAGAAAGAGTAGGACATGGAACAATAAGATATGAGCAACAAGCTTTTCAAATATGTTAAATTAGCAAAAGCCAATCGACACAAGTGATCCACAAGGAACCCTTAATATGAGAAGTGAGACAGGGATCCATTTGCTACAGCCTCTCGACACACAAAATATTTGCACAAAAAGACTTTCTGATTAAATATGGGTTCAATGAAAAAATAATCAATTTAAAATGTACCAATCTAGTGAATTGCCAACCCTGAATCCCAAACCCAAAATTGTAACAAAAAAAATTTATCCGGGGACCCAAAATTAATGCAAGTTCTAGGTCACATGAAATCGCTCGACCACATAATGAATAGAAACTGGAAAAAAAAAAAAAAAAAAAAAAGAAGGAACAAACATTTACGGCAAACTAACCATTTGTGCAACGAAGATGTTTAACCCATGAACTGAAATATGAAAGTTTCCAGCAACCCTTTGGACGTCCAAAACACCAAACACCTGCAGTAGTTTACAAACACAGGAAAAATAACATTAACATAAAAATGAAACAGCTAATGTAGTTCGCTAACATAACAAAAGAAGATCTCTGCAATGAAATACCCTGCATCCTTCTCGATTTGCTATTGCATGCTTCACTTTCTTGATGAGATCTTCCGCTTGTTGATCGAAAGCTCCTTGTAAATGAATCTCCTTCTCTTTGTCCTCATGATGATCTTTACCATCATCTGGTTAAGGATCTTTGTCAGATATTGGAAAGTTTAATGAATAAAGCCTAGAAATGAATCATAGGACCTTCTAAAATATGCTATGCTGACTCTCAATCAAACAGTAACGACTATAGTTTGTGAAGAATGCAAACATAACATGGCAAAGAAACACAGATAACATAAAGAGCAATGTGGTATGTAATGCAACAAAGGACATTACCATGGTTGTGAGAATGTTCCTTCTCCACAAGGTCAGACAAATATTCTGTGCCAATGATGTGGCCATAACTGTTCAGTCGAAGCTGCAGCCAGTCTAAACTGGTTAGGACAATAACTATGAGAGAAAGGAAGAAGAAAAACAGATCATAGAACTAGACCTCACTGAATACATGCACTGAAAACAGGTAGCCTAACACCCAATTCTAAGTGCTTAAGTCGAAACACAAAATAGGCATCACTACCAAATTTAGAGTAAAAAGACTAAAACCTATGATGGCCCAGCAAAGAGCCACCCGAAGAGCTTGACAATGCCCTAAGTAGACGGACATATAAATAACCCCCTTTGCAGTGGTGCAGTTAAAATCAAATTGTGTTCACTTGGATCAAATTCTTGTACACAATTACAACGGATAATTTGGTACCTAACAAAGATATGCATTCACACAAACCTGAAAATTACACTAGGACGCTACAACCATTATTGTAGTATTTTTCAGAGCGTTTCAACAAAGAGAAAAAAAAACACCTTCCTACCAAAGTGCACATATCTAGATCTCAATTGTTTGATCTATAACGCCATATTTCAATAAAACAATTAAAAAGTTTCTTACTTTCCATATGTTTGTGTCAAGATCCACTTCATGCTTCCCTGACATATCAATCGCATCGACACTCAAGACTGCAATCAAACATGAAATGAGACAAGCATCCACAAAGCACCTGCATTTACTTAACAAAAAGAGAAGGAAAATTGCTAACCATCACAAGGTAAAGATGGAAATGTAATATTTATATGAATCGGAAGAGTCTCCCCACGCTTCAAGTCTACCGACATCTGCCCAAAACACCAGCTTTTCTCATTCAGATAACACATAATCTCATACCATCCACATATACTAAGATGCAACCAAATCACCCAATTCTCAGATTTCACAAAACAATACTACACAAATCAACAAAACCAAAGCATCCCAAGATTCTAACCTGATGAACTGTATACGTAGAAAGGTAATATCTCAGCTCGTGCACAAACAATGTCGCCATTATAAGTAGCCCAATAACAGAAACTACACAACCCGAAAATCAAATAAATTTCCAAACCCTAAAACACAAACAATTTTAAAACCAATCAAAACAAACAACGAGAATCACCAAGTGCCCCGGATTGTGTTTTCTTTAACAAGTGCTCTTCAGCACGAGGAAACGCATCGAGGCTCTTTAGGGCTTGCTTCACCCCCATTTTCTCCGACCTTCAATTCCGACCCAATTCACCAAACCTGCACCATTTTCAAAATTTCAAGCTCCGAAGCGTCAACAATCGCGATCAAATACGAAATCAAGCTGCTTTTTGAAGAGAGGAAATCGAATTGAATTGTGATTGGAAATAAATTTGACCAGTTTGATTTTGACTTACCGGTGGATTTTGATTTTTGAAAGAATCGGCCGAACAACGAAGAGAGATTTTTGGGTTTCGAAGACCAAACAAACAACGAAGTCGGAGAATTGTAGCTGTTTGGACTCTCGCGATTTTTATATTTCTGGGTTGTGGTAAGGTGTGCGTGCGTCTTTATGGTCTTCTCCTGAGACCGCGCGTCCTCTTTAATTCTCTTTCTTTTTCTTTTTCCTTTCTCAGTCGTCCAATTCTCCTTTTTCCACTTGTTGGTTGGGTTGCATATTCGCTTCCCAGATTTGTAAACTAGCTGATGTGTTTGGGTGGATTTCAAACTTTCCCTACATAGTAAAGATCCATGATTGCTAATCAGAGAATCAGAATAAGAATTGAGATGTTAGATTCTGATTACGTATAATTTAAGTATGTGAAAATAAAAAATAAGAGGTGCTTGAACAATTTCATAAATGAAATTCGCAATTTTAAACTTTTGAGTAGAATATGTTGTTCTTCATCAATTGAGTTCGTTTTCATTTGTAAAATGTCATTATCTTAAAAAAAAAATTACTATTAGACTTATAGACTTAAGTAAGGGGTACATTTGATCAAAATCTGATTATGGATCTATAGAATGCCATTATCCTCACAAGATTATATAATTGGACTTAAGAGGTACACAACTACTTGATCAAGGGCATTTACTCCTAGAACAAGATATCCAGTTTGATGATGCTCACTCACAATAATACTTGCATGAAATTTATAATAGTAGAGAAAATAAAAGGGACAATAGCGTCTAAGGATAAAACAGACCCTCCTAATTATGAATGAGGGATTTGGATTTATGAAATTTTACTTGAAAGAAGAAAAGTAATACTTTGACGTGTTAAAAGGTAAAAAAACCCGGCGAAAGTACAATCTCGTTGGACACAAACAAAAGTAAAGGCTGTTGGGAAGTGTGGAGCACCTGCGGATGGCGGCAAAGCTAAGAGCAACCTCCCCTTTTGTTGGAATCGCAGTTTTCGTCACCCTCATCGCTCTCGTCGCCTTTTATTACAAGCCGTTCTCAAAACAGGTCAAACCTCACATTTCTGTTGTGTTCTTTTTTCATGATTTTGGGAGCTAAAGCTGATCCAAGATTCGATTTTTCTTGGGTTTTGTTGGGAGCACTTGTCTGTGAATTCAATTTTCAGTTTCGATTTGGACTTGCTTAGTTTGGGTGGATTTTGAACGTTTGAGATTGTAGTGCAAAGTATATGACTTTATGGTTGTTGCTGGCGTTTGTAGAGATTGTTCACTGTTGAAGAATTGGCTTTGTACAATGGGACTGATCAAAGTTTGCCAATATTTTTGGGAATTCTCGGGTACGCTTTCTCTGTAACTAGATGCACTTATTTGCACATAATGCGGCATCCCACTCACAATTAGAAATGAGAAGTTCAAAGTTTGTAATGAGTGGAATTTTGGGATCAAGCAGAGTACTTTATATAATTAATGCCTGCCCTGGGAACATACGCATAGTGAATCCCAGAAACTAATCAGGATATTTTTTTTATCAGATCGATTTTCGATGTGACGAAAGGAAGATCTCATTATGGTGAGGGTGGGGGGTACAATCATTTCTCTGGAAGGTTTGCTCTTTCTGTACCCCTGTTGATTTTCTTACTGAAATTTTGTATTAAGCATTATGTATATCAAATTTCCCCCAGAGTACACGCTCACATTATCACTTGTGCTACTCTAAAGTGGCAGTTGATTTCAATTAACTGCGTCATGCACCACAATTTATAGTTTGGTGAAAATGTAAAAATTCAATATAATATGGCAAAGGTTGTGCACTGAAATAACTAGAAGTCGTACTTACGAACAAAGAAAGCAGGGATCTACAACTATTATACGATTTTCATTTCAGTTTCCATCTGCGTCTAGTAACTCACTACTAGTTCTGACTGAATCCCCGTCAAGAACTTTAGTTTTCATCACATACAACCTTACCTGGTTGATGATAGGATTGCAAAATATCATCAATTATATTGCTTTCTATCTGTCTATACTTGTTTGTTAATAGCTGTTTTCCCTTCCCATGCAACCCCGCAATCAATCAAGAGATGCTTCGCGAGCATTTGTTTCAGGAAACTTTACTGGTAAAGTTGGTCTACTCTTCTTTTCTGCTTTTAAAAAAATTTTTATTAGTAATTTGAAGTTGTATAGGGGATATATAATTCTTGGCACTATTAAGTTTAAATGTTGTCATGCATGATCACTGAGCAATTGCATTGGTTATATTGCAGGAGATGGGCTCACAGACTCACTGCGTGGTTTGTCCAGTACACAGGTAGCCCAAGATTTGCTCCTTTCGTGATTTCTTCTATGGCTTTGATGCCACAGGAGCCACTAAGAAATTACCAAACATCCCTTGATATTGAATATGGTTGTCTGCCGCTTGTTCTAGCCTCTTTCCATTTTAGAGTATGCGAGGTAGCTTGGTGATCAGATAATCTCCATCTTCAACCCATGACTTATCATTCCATGATCTTTGGAGTTAGTGAGGATTATTTCTCCCACATTTAATAGTTGCTAATGCGGAATTCCAGACCAGCTGACTTGATGTAGTGTGACTACCTATAATGTGAAATATCTTGTGACTTGCATCTATCTTCTGTTGTAGAGTCATTGCTGCCTTCTGCCATGGTTTCTGCCATGGTTTGGAAAGTGTATCTATGTCTTTGTCACTTTCTGATACATACTTAGAGTTGCCATCCCTTAGGACTTTCCTGGTTAAACTATTGAACTATCTGCTCATGTTTTCACATTTTAAACAATAGTAATGGATAAATAGTTTACATTTCAAGCTAGCCTCTAATACTTAGATAAGATAATAGAATTTGAAACCGCATCATGCTAAGTATTGGGAATCCTTACAATTATGATTCAGTTTTTCTCTATTTTCAGGTGAAGAGTGTTGTTGAATGGAGGGATTTCTACTTTAGAAGTTACATGTGAGTCATACATCTTTCAGCTACTTTGATGCTGGAAGTAGGAATTTAAATGCTATTAAATCTTTAATAGTGTTGGAAATTCGATCATTTTTACTGGAAACTCAGTCCTAACAGCAAACTTATTTTCCACTTTTGTAACTATTGGAAACTTCATGAGAGCTTTAAAAGTCTACGCCCACTATTAAAACTTTCGTTAGAGGAAAAGATCATAAAGTTTGCCATGAAAGCAGACCCAGGTGCCTTGTCCTGTGCCAACCATAATACTCGTCTTTTGTTCCACCATTGTATTTCACTGAAGTTATCATATCAGATGTACTTGAGCTTGATTTGTTTTTAACATTCATTTTAGTGGTATTAGCTTTGAAGGATGAATATAGCACTTTGAGTAACTGATCTTTTTCAACGAGTAAAAGTCTTGGTGATTACTATTCATGACTTTTAATTGTCAGATTTGTAGGTAAGCTAGTAGGTCGGTATTATGATTCTCAAGGAAATCCCACAAAGTACTTAAAGGGAGTGGAAGCAAAGGCTGCAAGAGGTGCACAGCTTTTGGAGAAACAGAAGAATGATGAAGCGAAGCAACCGAATTGCAACTCAAGGTGGAGTCAGGGCGAGGGTGGAGAGGTACGCATCTTCCTGACTTGGAAACAAATTCTGGAAACCAAGCTGTCTTTGTGCTCTATTTCAGTTCTCAATGTATTTTTGCTACGTGTTTGAGTCCATCTTGTCGCACCCAAAGCATGAGGAACGGCATTGAACATTATAAACATATATGTGCCTTATATATATTTGACAAGCCTCTCTTGTTAAATGCACTTTATAGTAGATTTCAACTGTCTTTGGTAGGTTTGGTGTGATGAGGGGGTCCCAAGGTTAGTTCAACGACCTATAGAAATTGCCTTGACTGGGAAAATGAGCAAGCGATGCGCATGCTTTAAAGAAGATCAACTTGACCAGCCAGGGTTAGAAGTCTACCAAGGATGTGATTTCCTTGCCAAGACCTGCTCAGTTTAGGCGCTGCTTATTGTCCTACTTCCACATTAGAGATTTTGGGTGTATCCTCCTACATCTTTTTTCACTCAGCAGAGTTGTTAAAGAGGATGAACATTTAAAAAGCATGGATAAACAGAAGCTATGTATTGTGTTAGGTCTAAAGGGTGGATGAACATTCAAATAACTCTTGCTTGCATTATTCCATAGATGTTGTAACTATACATGTATATTTGAATGTTTATTTTGTATACAGTGAAAGTAGAAACAGCCAATAAATTGTGTTTTGAAGAATATTTTGTCGTCGATAATTTCGGAATAAAGAGCCAGCTCTTTCGTTATTTTCTATGCTTGAAGGATGGAATAGGTTTGGACTACTGTTAGCTGTAGCAGCCATTAAAAAGTAGAAAGTCAAGATCCAAAATACACCTGTCAGCACAAGGCTTCTGCAATGAGAAACTCCACGAGTTCTTTTGGTTGCGGACTTTTTGCAGGAATCTGGACTTCCAAACTCTGGCGGCGAAGAAGCAGTAACATGGCAACGGCAAGAGATGGCCTCAGGACCGGGCAGTTCAAGGCTCTTACCGGCTACAATGATATCCTAATCGAGATCCTCGCAAGGCTCCCAGCCAAATCTTTACTCCGGTTTCAGTGTGTATGCAAGTCATGGCGTACTTTGATTTCTGATCCTCATTTTGTTGGGACGCACCTCAGCCACACAGGCACATGCATGAACATCACCGACAGTTTCAGGCTCCTAATTCTCTCACGTACTTATGGTTCTATTCGTCTCCAGGCCATGGACTTATACGCAGCGCTGAACGATGGTATTGAATCCATTGATCATGGCCAGGTTGCAAGCAGAGAGCTCAGTTTTCCGGTAAAGAGCCGAGATTCCATCTTGACAAGAATTGTTGGTTCTTGCAATGGCTTGATATGTCTAGAGTTCAACTGTAACAAGATTATCATATGGAACCCTTGTACCGGAAACTCCAAGATGATACCTAAACCCACTTCTCTTTCTTACGGCTCATTATTTTATGGATTCGGTTATGATTCCACAGCAGGCGATTACAAGGTCATTCGAGGGTCTACAACTACAAGTACTGCACTTGGTTCTAAGGAAACAATGATCGAGGTTTTTTCACTAAAAAATAATTCATGGAGGAGGAGTAGTGATGAGCAAGGAAGCAATTATTCTTACTTGAGCGGTAAGGGGTGCTTCCTAAACGGAGCTCTGCATTTTGTAGAGCTTCAATGGGCGGAGGAGGACGAGGAGGTCCTTCCCCCGGTTAGTTCAAAAGTTTGGTCTTTCGATCTAGCTGAGGAGAAGTTTAAAGAGATGGTAACGTTGCCCAATCTTGGCTATAAGACCTATGTCCTTGTGGGGATTGGTGTTACTGGAAATTGTCTATATGCGTATTCAGACATAGCAGGCACTGATATTAGAATATGGATGATGAAGGAATTCGGGGTTACAGAATCATGGACGAAAGTTGTAAAAATTCCTTCGGATCAGATTTTACCGGACGAGTGTGATCCAACATTGTTGAAGCCTTTGTGCATTTTAGAGAATGGTGAAGTTTTGTTGGACTATAATAGGAATGTTTTGGTGTTGTACAGTCCGAAGGAAAAGAAATTTAGAAACATCGCAATTGGGACTCAGTCGGAAGTAGCCATTTACCTAGAAACCTTAGTTTCACCGGTGACCGGCAGGGGCACCGGCGACTGATCGACACCATCTGTGAGTCTTGTTCCTTCCCTCTTAACTGTGATATTCTGTTAGTCAACTAGCAGTACCCGATCAATAGCGTCCATGCTCATTGGAATTCTCATCGAAGTATTTAAGGAGAGCTGCGAAAAGGCTTCAAGGTGCACAAACTTTTGGTAGGTCCATCTAGTTTGTATGTTCCATGCCCGTTAGAATTCTAGCTCTTCTATCTTAGCAAAAATTGTCTAGTAATAAGACATGGTGAATCGACCTATCCATTCTTATCATGTACATGTACTTTATGCAAAATTGTTCGATGTTCGTGTTGTTTTGGAGACTTGTTCAATATCACACGGGTCGAAACGACTATGGGAGGTATGCATCTAATTGGTTAAAGTCTGTGATCGAAAACTGTGTTGTGAACAGTTTGTGTGTCGATTTTTTTTTGCTTATTTGTGTTGTCAGTCTAGCCCAATTCAGTCTAGTCCAATTCACTGGAGCGTATCAAACACATACATAATATGCCGTGTTTCACTGAATTTTCTCCCCTTGAAAGCTAGGCTCAACAACAGAAGCTTTCAAGCTAATTCTTCAATTTTGGCAAAAGTAGGAAATCAGTTGGTTTTTGAACCTAAACAAGCAGCCGAGATATTTCAGATTACAAAAGTGACATGCCTAATATTTGCAGAATTGGTTCAAAACAGGTAATTCAAGCAAAAAAGAGCATTTTCATACACACATTTAATTTATTACGCACTCCAAAAACCCGCACGTGCCTCCATCTCAGCAAAGACAATGAACTCTAATCTATAATGGCATGTAGTGAAGATGGATCGACCGATCATATACCTGTTCCTCTGGTTTGAATTTTCCTTCAGATACTGTTGACTTTGTTTTCAATTGTTTATGCAGAATTGCCTCCTATAATAGATGGCGAGAAGGAGGATAAATGTCTATTAAGCTTACATAATGCATGTTTTCTGTAGCTTTTCCTGATAGTGAAACAGAAACTTGTACATTCTTATTGATCCCTCCTTCCAAAACAAAGGGTTTGGTTGACAAATTTTGATAACCATAAAGTTCTCGACAGTATTAAACATCTAGTTTGGAGTACATAACAAGGAATAACGTACTCAGATTGTGAGTAGAAGCTGCCAAGAAGGAAATGAAGTTTGATTAAAGCCTTTTACAGTGGGCTAGAAAATTTGAGTGTCATAATCATATATGAACATCACTTTAACACAAGCTAGAAAGTTTGAGTATCATACCCATGAGTTTATTTGTGAGTTTAGAGTGTGATGTTCATAAAAATGGAGACTAGTCATAGTCAAGAATACCTATCACCTAAAAGTACGTATAAACTTTAAAAAGTACAGTTCTCATTGTATGGTGGAGCTCATACTATTAAAGCATAAGTGCTATATGAATTAAACTCAGATAATTGGTATTCTATTTATAAGCATTAGACTCATCTGAACAATTACAAAAGGCCTATTGGATTTGTAACTAGCTGGCCTCCTCCTCCTCCTCCATGTCACCTTCTTCACCCTATTAACCAAGTGAGGCTCCACTTGTCCAAAAAACCTAGTGAGGTTCCATATAAATAACATTTTCTATTATTTTAAATTTAAAAACACAGACCGCCCACATTCACCACATTTTGGCGCCTTTTCTACCCCATTTTTCTCAGCCTCTCCGCTTCACCGTGACCTACAACACACACAACCGCCAAAACGACGCCGTACGCAACCCGAGATGGTGTTCCTCCACCAGCAAATCCCTTCCCGCAAACGGCCGGCCTCCTCTTCTTCCGCCCTTCCTTTTCCTCCCCCCAAATCCTCCAAACCCTCCGCCGCCGCCACCGCCACCGCCAATTCAACCCCAAACGACGCCCTCGGAGCCCCAGCCATAGACAAACTGGTCGCCGTCTTGGCCGACGCCGGATGCACCCTCCTCAACGACTCCGGCCCGCCGTGCCTCCCGTCTGACCCACACAAGCTCCGCCGCCACCTCCACCGCACATTTTCCTCTTCCGAAAATGCCCCTTCTCTTCTCTCCGACTTCGTCTCCGGCCTCTCCTCCTACATCAGCACCCCTAGAAACCTCCGCAGGTCAGTATCTCCCTAACCACTAATCGAATTGGATTTCAATTTTTTCTCGATTTTATTTCCTGTTTGGTTGCCGAGAAAATTCAAAATCGATTCTGCACTTCATAGGATTCTGACCGCCTCCGCCAGAAGCGAGAGCTTACTCCGGCACCTACTGCTTGTCCCCTCTGTCCAATTGCAGATTCAGGAAATGCTTCTCGAGAAGCTTCCTGAGTATTTCCATTTGTACCCACAACATTCAGGCCCGTCGTTGTCTCTTGAAGATGACGTCGCCAGGCTGATCATCAACCACTTCCGGTGGCTCGATTTCATTGTTGATCCGAATGCCTTGGCGGAGAAGTTGATGCAGGTGCTTTCGATTTGCCCTGTGGATTTGAAGAAGGAGATCATTGGATCGTTGCCGGAGATTATTGGGGATCAAAATAATAAGACTGTGGTTCAATCTCTGGAGAAGTTGCTTCAGGAGGACTCGGCGGTGGTTGTTCCTGTGCTCGATTCGTTTTCGAATCTTAATTTGGATCCTCAGTTGCAAGAGCAGGTGAATCACATTTACCTTTAGTATGTGTTTGGTTGCTGAGAAAATTTGGACATGAAGAATCAAGAATGTTAACTAAGCCTAGTGTACTTGTTTAGTTTCGTTCGTATTTGAGTGCAGTTATATAAGTCTCCTCGTAAAAGAGGATTTACAGTTGCCATTTTGGATGTTGTAGCTGTATCTGACTTTGAATGGGGTTTAATTGTGAAGGTTATCACTATAGCATTGTCGTGCATCAGAACAATTGATGCGGAGCACATGCCTCATCTGCTCAGGTTTTTACTGCTTTCAGCAACACCGTCAAATGCACGCAGAATAATATCGCAGATTCGTCAGCAGTTAAAATTTGTAGGAGTAGCAAATTATCGTACATCACAACAAAGTAAACTCAAGGGAAAGTCACGTGTGGACAACACAGAAGCTTCTATTCTTGATGCCTTGAGGTCGAGTCTTCGATTTAAGAATGTATGTCATATATGCCACTTGTTCCTTAAAGAGCATTTATAAAGTTTATATTTCTATTAAGATTATTTGTTGTCTTCTGCATGTTTTATGCAGATACTATGTCAGGAGATTTTGAAAGAATTGAACAGCCTTGAGAAGCCTCAAGATCACAAAGTCATTGATATATGGCTGCTTATGCTGATATACATGAATGGTGAATCCCTGCAAAGGACTGTTGAAAAGGTATTCAAGAGGAAAATTATTGAAGACTGCATTCAGGAAGCCATGTTTGATCAATGCATTCATGGACACAAGGAGTTGGTACAGGTATCTCTGACCATGATCTTAATCATAATTAAGAAATGTACTTTTGCAGCCTTCTTTGAAACTTATTTCTGATTTTGTGCTAGGATTATTTTCTGTCCTTCATTTCTCTGTCTGAGTACCTGTTGGCTTGCAAAGAGCCAAAAGCCCGGGAGTTTGGCGTCCATATTTATGCTTGTCTTTTTGAGGAGTTTGCTGATACTTATTCAAGACAAGAAGTAAGTGGCATATATTTTCATAGTTGGTTATTTGATGATTAACAAGGATGTACGTCTGGACTAATAGCTCTGGATTTTGTTCAGGTTCTTGGTTCACTAGTTACGCATGTGGGTTCTAGCGTGGGTTTCCAAGTCACCTCTGCCTTAGAGACCATGGCTTTGCTGTCCTCTAAATTTTCACAACAATTAATTCCTCTTTCTTCTCATATTAATGGTATGATATTAACTTTGATCTATGCTTCACCTCGATTAGTTTTTCCAAGAATTGCATGATGACTTGTTTGTTCCAAAACTCAGGTATCTTGGATTACTTAGAGGGATTTAGCATTGAAAATTTGCACAAGGTAGGATGTTAAGTTCCTCTGTTTCTCTTCACAGAAAAGTGTTAAATCACAATTTCACCGGTTTTATCTCAGTGCAGGTCTATGAGATCTTTGGCCATCTGGCACTTTTAGCTAGATCCAGTGCAGATTCATATGGTTCTTCATTTGCAAATGAACTTTTGATGATAGTACGAAAGCAGGTACCATGAAACTTGGAGGACTTAAACATAAATTTTGGATCAAATATAATGAACCGCACATTTTAACGTGGTCCAGTTTTCAGTTTGTGGTAATGTATAGTGATTTATTCCCTTTTTTGTGCAGGTTAGTCATCCAGATCTGAACTACAAGAAGATGGGCCTGGTTGGAACTTTGAAGATAGTTTCCTGTCTAGGAGATGCAACTGACGCTACCTGTTCATCCTCATCTGAAGTAAGGGTCCAGAAGCTTTCACTTACTCATCTTTAGTTAGGTGCACTTTTCTGCAGTGCGATGAATTTGTTGCTGGCCTTGTCAGGATAGTCATACTTTCAAGTTTCTTTTGATAAATAGAAGATAGATATAAAATATATAGACCTGAAAAATATATATTTATGTCATTTTTTTGAAAGAATATATTTTAATGTCTCTTGGTTGATTTCACCTATGTTCTTTGAATTGTCAAACAAATAAACGTCAATTTTAGGTTTTTGTTTTTCAGTTTCCAAACTCTTTGTTCAGGGATGTATTCACCATTCTTGAACGCCATTTCTACAGAAATCAAATTCTGATGAGGCTTTGGAACTCCTGAGAACATCTTTGGACTCCTGCAAACATTTACCTTTATCTTTGATAATGTTGTATGACGAACTGACTGAAATGTTGGATTACAAAACGCTTCATCCAACAGTTATGGAATGGTCAGTCAATATCAATAACCTGGTTTTTTCTTTATTACGTTGGTTGGCAATGTGGAAATATTACAAGTAATTTTCTGTATTTGGGAAAAACTTCTTATTGCAGGATAGGAAAACACATAGGAGAGTTTGAATCCATGTTTCTGGCTGATCTTGATGGTGGAAATTTGGCTGTTAAGGACTCTTATTGTGGTTTAGAAGGTGATTTGTAATGCAATAATTTTTTCCTTTTTTTCTTTTTCTTGTCCTGAGGTGGATTAATCTTTCCGATTTTCCCTCTGTAGGGGAGCTGTGGATGAACTTGGATGGTGATATATCGCCAATTTGTTTAAATATTTTGCCACTGGCTTCCTCTTCATTGCAGTTATGTGTTGCCCATTCATTACATTGTACTTAAATTAAATTCTCTCCCCACTGATGTTTATGATTGCTGAAGTTGAGATCTTGCTATGTGCAGGGTTGCTTCCTCTTTACAAGTTCTTTCTGCCAACTTCCTTTTATTATCTGCAGTAAGTGTTTATCATCTTGGAGTATGTATGGTGCTCACCAGTGATCAGATTATAAGTGTTGTGATATATTTTGTAATTTTCTGTTGATTTTTAGATTGAAAGGTTGACTAATCAAGGATCCCTTGGTGGAATTGATGCACTACTTGGCTGCCCTTTGCATCTTCCTTCTGCGAAGGTCAGGCCAACTAAAATGCTTTAGCTAACAGCATCCTAGTAAAATGTTATTCAGAGTTGTTTGGGTTCTCAGTGTTGGTAGCTACTGTGGCATTGATATGTGCTGACATGTGTTCGAATTGGCATCATCAGTATTTCTTCGGATCTGAGTGGAAGTCTCTTACGGGGAAGCAGAAGCAGATTTTATGTGCCTCTCTATATTATGCTGCCAATTGGATGCGTGACCTAGTATGAGAAGCTTTAAAGAAGTTACCTTTATTTAAATTGTTCTTTACATGTCAATGTGGTTCGTCTTACTACTTTTATGCCATGAACAGCTCAACGCCTTCTGCACACAAGTTACTGGGATATTTGAAGTTACAAGCCAGGGTACAAAGGAAGATATAATATCCAAGCTATTGAAGCGCTTGAGGAACCTTGTGTATGCTATTTGCATTCCGTAATATCATGCCATTTTGAAGCTTTTGTTTTGAATAAGGGTAAATTTGGGGAAGTGGCATCATTGCATACTTGGGTAAGGCAAATATAGATGCCAGGAAACCATATGGGTAGCTTACCTTGATAGCTAATTTTTTTGTAACGGATGTTAGCATTTTGTTCAAAATAATAGCCAGTTGGCTTGGTTCCATGGAGTCATTGAAGGCGATCACAAACAGTGGATTGGATATCATCTTTCTTGAATATGATATTCAAATTAGCATGTTTATTACAACCTGTTGATCCTTGAGTGCTAATGGAGTCAATCTACCAATGCAGATTTTTGGAATGCTTGTTAAACAGTTGCATTGAGAGGTTTTCTCTCTCTCTTCCGGAGCTTCACCCGTATGCGGATATCTACAGGTCTTCTCTCTTAAATCAACCTCACCATATGGGGCGGAATGAAAAGAAACTTGATTCTAAGATAACAGAGGAGGCATCCTCTCCAAACAGCACAATAAAAAACAAAAAGTCCTCAAAACAAACAACAACAGATACAAATCCGAAACTCCGGCAGCCCACATTATTTGATGTCTTGGAGAAAGCGGGAGTTCTAACAGGTCAAGAGGTGCCAGATGAGGGTTCTTCTGGTTTATCTGTAAAGGGTATATCATTTGATTCTTCAGAGAAAAGTTCCAGTGACTATAACGAAGCTGCTCTTATAGACGTTTGTGCTGTTTGCAAGGCTATAGAAGCTCAGAGGTTTAAGTTCAGACCTCTCCTAGTTCAATGTTATGCTGTTTTGGCATTTTCAAAGGTATATAATGCTTTATGGTCTCCATAATTTGTCTTCTTACCAAATTGGTAAGCTTAACTGTATAAATAAATCTGCGCCTTTATGCAACTGCATTATGGAATAAACCTGCATTTGTTAGAGGTCACTGTTCAGTTTCTGTCAAGGAAGGTGATTCACATAGGCCTTGAGGCACATATTGAATTTATAAACCTGATGCATGTTTTCTGAATGCGTTACTCTTAGTTCAAGGACTGTCAACTTTATACAATAGAATAATTTGGAGTCTATTCTGGGTTAGTAATGAGTTAGTCATGAGCAGTACTGGATTTTAGTTTTGAAAGTCGTCAACTTTTGTAGTAGCTGGTCTTGCTATATATTGACTATTGACTCAATGTCAATACCATTGGTGTCAAACCACAGACTAAGAGAGTTTCAAGCCTGTCTTGATCTTGTTTGCACTATGGATAGGGTTTCAAAATTTTTTTAATAGAATAATTATGAATAATTTTTCAACTTTTTATGTCATTTGAAATGCAGAGTGAAGCTTCCTGTTGTGTTGATGCTGCTGCTGAGGTACCCAACTTTCAAGACTTAGTAATTTTTGTACATATGATAAATAGTACACTTGAAAAACTTGTGTTCTTTTCTGCCGGTGCTAGTTACCTTTATACCTGTACCTTCTGCGGGATCTTCACTGCAAGCTGGATTACTTCATTCCTGTAAAGCAATTGTGGGGCAGATCCTTGAGTTCTCCAGTTGGTTTCACCAGGATGACAGTGGATAAATTTTTGAACAAAATTAAGCCACTCTTTCCAAGTCTTAAGAGGCATTTAGATAGTGCAGTTTTGTTAATTAAGGAAGGTAAGATAGTTAAGTTCAATTTTGGTGGATAGACATAATTAGAATGCCACTATCTTTTAATCTTAGAATAATCACTTTGCAGGTGACAAAACTTGTAAAGACCATTGGAGTACTCATTCAACTTCTGCTGGAAATCCAGACATTTCCAATCTTGTACTTTCAAACTCTGCAGTTTCTACTTTGGTTTTCAAAGAAGTGCTTCATTGCTTCAGCACGGTAACCATCCACTCCATGGAATGGCTTCATCTTCTTAGACTAGCCGATACCCTGATGCCTCAGCTAAATCATTATTATGCATAAATTTTGTTTTGCAACAAAATGTTTCTCAAACTTCTTGTTTGATCTTCAATTACAGCTATTAAACCTTTCTGGGATTCAGACAGACAAGTCAGCTCTCTCAAATCTGCTAGAAGCATTCCAACCTACCGAGATTCCAGATAGTTTTTTGGCTGGAATACAGCTTAATCTTTCTGCAGGGACTGCAGAATATTTATATTTTGGCACTTATTCGTATTTTGAAGTTGTCCTGGATATAGGTACACACTTGTATCTTGTTCTAGTGCCCTAGGATGCTTACTGGTTTTCACCCTCATCTCCTCTTTGGTGACTGCATATGTTCCTGCAGCATGCTCTTTCTCTTTTATGCTGGCTTCAGAGTCACTTTTCACTCTACAATCCGTTGTAACCTCGGTACAGAAGTTAATTAGTAAGTTAGACGGGGATCGTAAACATACGGATCCATTGTTTATCCAAGAGGCTGTTCGTATTTTGCGCAGAAAACTTGGTAATTCTGCGCAGAAGATTTTGAAGCACAGATGGGATAATGAACATCTGGAGAATGGTTGGAAGAGCAAAGTGAGCTAGCTATGTCTCTAGCTCTTGCATGAATTTGGATCTTGATTGATCTATATTGTGATTTTTATGTACTCGAGCATGATTTTTTAAATTTCTGATGTCATTAGGGAGAAATAGTACAGAAGATATTGCGCATTTACCTGGAAAATAGCGACTGCATTACTGATCGTCTGGATGATCTAGCTTGCTCTGTTATGCCTCAGGTTCAATTCTTCATTTTGGTATCTATTGTTATGCCTTGGTTTCTTCAGAGTTGAGGTAGAAACTAGTTGGCCCTATGTATCTTTTCTGCGGTTGAGAGCTGTCGTTTGAAATCCATTCTGGGTGTATCACTACAACAGAATCACATTGCATGGTATCACTAGTCAGAAAATAGTTGATGTTTCTCTATTATGTAGATTACTGTTCAGTTTGTCCACTGTGAACATTCTGATAAATGTGGTTCCACGAAAATATGTCTCTTCTGAAAAGAGAAGTTTAGAATTGAAAGGATTTGCTTTCAACTACCATCTCAATAGCAAGAAGAAAAACTGGAAGCTTCTCTGTCTTGAAATGGTGATTGGATTTTAGAAACCCTTATTGAAAATCTGGATCTAGACAGGGATGGATCTTCGTTGAAATTGGACATAGTATCTATGTATATTTGTGAAATAGAGAAGCATTCTTTTGCCCCAACCAGCCTTTGATGTAATTTGACATGTTCCATTTCTGCATTAGGCATGCAAGGAAGTTGGAGAAAATAATCATCATGGCTTTCCATCCCTGACTTCTGCAACACTTGCTGTGTGGTGCAAGATACTGGTTTGCCTTGCACTTTGTTGAACGTTTATATAGTTTAGTGATACTATTTCTTATTAAGGATGTTCATGGAGGGTGGTGTGATGTGCAGCATGAAGAAAATCTTACTGTTCTTAACAAATTGGTGAGCTGTAGATCCATTTTGGAACTTTTCCAAAGACCATCAATGTTGTTGGAAATCCATTTCTCATTGAACAACTCATGTTAATTCCTCTGTTAGGTCAAGGAAGCTGTTCTCCTAAAGAAACCCAGAGCTGGTGCGCAAAATGAAACTGTTGAAAAACTTCTGAGCAAGCTACAGCAATCTGTCAATGTAGTTGTTTCATTAGTCAAGCTCTGTCAAACTCATGACAAGGTGAATAAACAGGACTGATTAGTTCTCCATTTGATCCTTCTTGCTTTTCTCGTTTTATATTGTAATAGTCGCCATAATTTTCAAACGCCATCTGGGCAAGTTTCTGCTGACATTTCCATCTCATGGTTTAGGTGACTCTGCATGCCATGGCTGTAGGTTATGGTGGGAAGTTTGTTGATTCCTTCCTGAAAGGTATACTCGTGACACTTCAAGTTTGATCTAAAGGACACGAGTGTAAGGCACTAACCACATATTGTTCTCCAGTTTTTGACTTCTTACAGTCCCATTTTCAAATTCACAATGAGCATATAATCCACCTGGTAAGATCTGTCGAAGTAAATACATGAATACATCTTAAAGAGTGTAGTCAAGTTTGATCTTTACGTTATTCAGAAAATATCCTTGTGTAATGACTCAGGTTTTAGAGCTTCAGAAGGCCACAAGAATAATACAGACCCTATGTTCTGAAGCAAAGGTAAGTTTTTGAATTGTTCTACTCTTAGTTTTTCATCGTTGCACTGCCATTAACATATATAATACATATCATTTATTTATTGGTGTGGAAGGGCTTGAGACAGACAAGTATAACGAGAAAAATTCCTGCTACAAAGAGATCTATGGAACGCTTTTTGTTCTGTGTGAAAGCTCTTCTCCACACAACAACAAACGGGTGTACTTTCTGGATGGGTATGTATCAGATTGATGCTTTCTTGAGTGCACGCATGTGCATGTACTGCACACTTAATATAGTTATGGTCTATAACCTCTTATTTCGTATATAATCTTCTAGTAACCCATAGGATCATTTAGTAGTTTTTAGGGTTGAAATCTTCCTAGATTTGAAGGATCCTTGCTATTTTTAGACTAAGACATCACCATTCATGACTAGCATTCATCTTCTTCCCCATGCTAAAATGCATATTTTCTTAAAACTTTCGTCCAAATTGGGCTTGATTTTTTTTTCATATTCCCTGAATTCTGTGTCATTTGTGCTGGCTGAAACTTAACAAGAGGAGGATAGAGAATGAGTTACCAACTAATTTGAATTTGATTATTTCTGAATTGATGTCCTGCTTCGACCGTAGAGTCAAATTATCTCGTACACAACTACAAACTGTAGTATTTTCACCCTTGTTATATTTCCTCCGACCATTTTACACCCCTTAAATTAAATTGCCTGTTTATGTTGCGTCTTTGTACAGGTATCATCACATTTTGCTCACTATGGTTGTGTAGCGTTTGAATTAATTTGCCTTATTGATTACATATTGCTGGTCCAATAGGCAATCTGAAGCATAAAGACTTGAAGGGTCAGGTGGTGAGTTCCCAAGTGTATATGGATACGGATAATGACAATGCTGATGAAGAACCCGCACAAGGGGCTCACAATGCAGATGAAGATCCATCTGAAGCCCTTGACAACGAGGATGAAGATCCAGCAGAACCTGTTAACGATGATGATGATGAGTCAGCAGAAGCAGTTGGTGATTATCCGCCTGTTAGTATTGCTAGTGAAGATGACCAAGAAAATGAATAAGAAATGCGCTTGGGAACTTTGAGTACATTGACTGGAGCCATCTTGTGCAAGTTTGAAGAAACTTGGGTAGTCTAACATGCTACAATGAAGTAAAAGGTACCTTTCTTGTACGGTTTGAGTGCATTACAACTTCACTCTGCATGTCGCAAGATAAATTCTGATTTTCTGCTTTATAAATAATCATAAATAACTCAAAACACAATAAGCAAACAGTTTTTTCACTACTTGCTTCTTTTTTTTTTACTTCAACTCTGATTTTAACTTTACAGTTGCATATGGAAGAGATGAATTAACCGAATACATGAAAGATAAAAAATAAATATAAAGTTAGTGTATCATACGTTTGGTAGGAGTTAGTTTACAAATCATACTTGTTGATTAATGGATTCAATACTTCAATCCTTGCAGGACCTCTACACATTGTCGTGATTCTGGCGATCGTAGAAGACAAGGTGCTATGTAGTAGAATAGGAGCTCTGTTTACCTCTTTCTTCTACAGGTGCTATGGTTTACCACAGAAAAGATATATGCTGCACTGGTCATTTTTTGTGATTGACGAGCTAATGCAACCTGTAATGAGCATTACCCTAGCATTAGTGTCATGAAATGGTTCTTGAAAGTTCGTCAAGTAACTAGTCATGCTATGATTCTGATATAAAGCAAGATCGAGTCTTGAGCGTGAATTACTCTGTAAGTGGAAGGCAATTGGTCCGCGTACAATCATGGCAGACTATTTTCACCATTAGAAGCGTCATGAATCTGAGACACGGCAACACAAATGAGCAAATGACAGTATAGATATGATCATGCATGTAACCTCAACCGATTGATAACTGTATGTTGGGCTGATTCGCACTACAGGAAGTTATAACCTGGGTTTTTATTCTATTGTCTGGGAGCTTCACAGTTGTGTAGGTAGCAGCACCCGCTAAAGCACCAAGTGTAGGTGCAACCAAGTAGATCCAGAACCCCTTGTAATTTCCAGTAGCAACAGCCGGACCCAAAGTCCGAATCGGGTTCATTGAACCCCCAGTTGTTGGCCTGCCAGGAATTTATTTAGATAAACGAAGTTTAAGTCATGTTCATTCTGTTTGCACCCGATGAAAAGAACAAGAGGAAAGACCTGGAGATTCTACCCGAAAACCAATTAGAATAGCCTAACTCTTTATAACTGCATTTTAAGTTGCTCACAAAGAACAGACCAGTGGTTACGTACCCTGCCACAAGAATGTTGAGCAAAACTGTAGCTCCAATAGCTACACCAGCCAACTCCCCTACCTGTATGGAGATGGATTTGTTAACTTTGACAAAAGTGTAAAGCAAGAAACTAATTAGCACCAAACATAGACTATTCCAAATAATTTAATTTGGACTAAAGGTATGTCAACAACAGTCAATTCTAATCGAGTCTAGGCCGAACCACCGCCACATGAGTTAATCACATACCGCACGGGTATCCGTGGCAACGGCGGTGATAGTGAACATGAGAATGAAGGTGACAATGAACTCGAGCGCAAAAGCTTGGCCATGACCAACGGAAGGAACCGTAACGCCACCAGACATGAAGGGATGAAAAACACCCTTGAGAGCAAAGCTTGCAGAAATGGAAGCTGAAACCTGCACAACAATGTAAAGGGGAACTTGGGACCACGGGAAGTGTCGAAACGCTGCGAATGCAACCGTGACAGACGGGTTAAGGTGCGCTCCGGAGATGTGGCCAATCGACAAAATCACAACCATCACGGCTAGGCCTGCACATGATGCATTGCCAATCAGCGTCTCGGCGCCATTGTACTTTTGGTCCACTATAGGCCCTCCTGCTGCTGAAAATATCACGATGAATGTCCCCACAAACTCTGCCACAAGCTGTAAGTACGTAGTACATAAATTGGTGATTAACTAATCGCGTGCTGGCATATACCTTAGCGCCTGTCTGATAATTATTTCGTTTTTAGTTTTAAGTTTTCATAGTTATCAGACAGTCCCTAATTTCATCTGTAGATAGGCACGTACCTTCTGGGGAGCATGGAAGCTCGAGAAGCATTTGGTTCCCGATTCCGACATTAAAGAAGAAGAATAACTTGGCTAAAACAAAAGGGGGAAGAAGGATAGATTAGACAAGTAGTAGTACTAATAGCTGGAAATGTCTGTATACATATATAGATCTAGAGAAGGAAAAATTGGTAGACTAGTACAATTGCAGGAGGAATTGGCATTGGATGCGTGTGCTTGCATGTCCAAGTGCTTTGCTTTATGTAAATAGCAAGTAGCAAAGCACAACCTCACAAAGTCAATGTTTTTGTTTCTTATTATCAATGATTAATTAAGCTTAAATTAAATTTCGTCTTAAGACATTATTTGATTGTGGAGGGGAGCATGTACTGAATAGAGCAGGAGAACTAGGCAAGGAGTGGGCAACTTGGGAGAGTTGAATTAACTTATCGCTTCGTTCAATTATTAAAATGTTGGTTAATTATGTGGTTAATAATATGTGAAAGGGAACTGTGGACAGGTTGTCATCAAAATATGCAAGGGGAATGGAAGGAAGGGCCAAGATATATGGGGATATCAGATTACTTCATTAAAATTTGACTCAAGCAACTCGGATTAGTCTAGTGAGAAAGAGTCGTTAGGGTGACAAATAAGTATTTAAAATTCATTAATGTACATCATATCGCTTGTATTTAAAAAGAAAAATACTGAAGTCAACTTATTGGTTCTCCTTCCATCGAAGTGCTGCAGCGTCACACTTTTAAAGTCAACGGTTATGTTTCACTATTTTGCTTGGGCAGGAAGTATATATATATACGTATAAGCAACTTCTTAGTATACAGAAGAAATGTTATCTATGAATAATTGAAGCAAGTTCAACTATTCGTTTTAGATCTTCTATTTTTAATCGCATCATGATCGCAAGTTGATCATGCAATATTTTTCAATCAAACTGAGAGCTATAAGAGCAAACAACTAAATTCCTAAATAAGACATGGAGAAAATTGAGAGCAGGGAGTAATGTTTAAAGTCAACTCTTGGTTTTGGATGTACCTGTAATATATATAGACTTGATAGAAACTTGTAAGTGCAGAAGTGGGCTATTCAATCTCCAGATCAGGTTGAAGTTGAAGATCAATGGCTGCCACGAAGACGTGAGATTTTTCTCATCAAGTGTATATGTGTCAACTAGTTTGATAGTTTTGTTTCAGCTTATAGTGATCTGTTTCTGCATAACAGTACTCATGTGTGTATTAATTTTGTAGGCCTGAAGATGTTGTTTCTGTCGATGTCTACACTGCGAAAGGTCTCATCAGTGTAGGCCACCGTTATCTGGATGTCAGGTGTGTTTCATTCTAAGTTACTCATGTGCTTTCTATCAGTTCAATTCTGTGAGATTGAAGAGAAGAAAAAGTATTGATGCGGAAAAAGAGAAAGAAAGAAATTGTATAGTCTCAGCTCTTATGACTGAATTCTATAATTAGAGAGCTTTTTCTGCTGTCATGATTAGGACGACTGAGGAGTACAACAGGAGCCACGTCGAAAATGCCTTAAACATTCCTTACATGTTCATCACAGAACAAGGTATACTTCTTAGTCTTTCGTTCAGTAACGTGCATATAAGCCAACTTTGACAGCTGATCAATTATTATGCCTCTTCTATGTAATTCTTTTTCTGGTGACAACTAGGTAGAGTGAAAAACCCCGAGTTTCTCACCCAAATTTTCTCAGCTGTCAAGAAAGAGGATCAGTTGGTTGTGGTACGTAAGGAAACTTCGTGATGCTGATTCTTTCTTTTTTACGCTCCCTGATTATTCTCATCTGATTAGTCTCATGATATGTACTGTGAAGGCTTGTAATAGTGGAGGCAGATCAATTAAAGCTTGCGTCGATCTTCTTAACCAAGTAAGCTTATTATTGGGTTTGAGTGGTCATGAAAATGTAGCACAAACTTTACAATGACAAAATCAAATGCAGGGTTATGAGAATGTGATCAACATAGAAGAGGGCTATTCTGCTTGGGTGGACAGAGGACTTGCCGGCGACCAGCCCGCCGAAGAAATGAAAGTAGCTTGCAAGTTCCGGCCTTGAAATTTTCATATGCACATAATCAATTTGTATTTGTTCACCTCTTATGTTTGTAATATCTTAAGGTTTGTCTGGAATTAATCATGAATAAAGGAATTGATTCAGCAATAATTTAAAATGAAGGGAATAAATCAAGAAGCCAACAGTTTTATGTTCACTTGGGCTTAGCACTTAGCCATTCAAGAATCTTCAAGCACACGAAGCACGTTTCTAGGACAACCCTCCTTTTCATTTTGTCAATGGTGAGGGACACAACCTTTTTGAACTTTTGTTGTTTCTGCTGTAATGTCTGCACTTATCTTGGACTAGTGGAGTATCCTATGTTTCAAATCCCCAATTGCTCTGTCACCATCCTTCTTTTCTGGTTTTTCTTATTCAATTCTTCATTTTCTATGGCTGTAGTAAGGAGTCAATAATTGGATGAGAAATTATGAGAAATTTAAAACATAACCAAGCAATATGATCCAGTAGAAGCGTGGTAAGTCGATGCTTAGATGCATTTTTCGAGTTGTTACAACAAACATATTAACAGATTTAATTAACACATTCTTATACATGACATCTAGTTCTTCCAGATAGCATTTGATTCAGTAAACTGTCAAAGTTTCTAGACGAAGAACCATGTGGAGCAGTAGCTTCTTCTGCAAGTTTCTTCCACTCCATGACCTTATTCTTCATTTCCTTACCCTTCTCTCCCTCCATTAGTTCTCTAATAAACTTCTCCACTTCATCTCTCTTGACATTCTTTTTCATCTCCATGCCACTGCCCCATTTGTTGCAAGTTAACCAACAGTTTGTTGGTTGATCAGCGAATAGCGGCCAACAGATCATAGGCACTCCTGCAGACAAACTCTCAATGGTCGAGTTCCAGCCGCTGTGTGTCAAGAACCCTCCAACAGATGGATGGTTAAGGACTTGCTCTTGTGGACACCAACTTACTATCAGACTTCTTTCCTTGGTTTCTGCCACAAACTCCGGTGGCAAAATCACGGATTCACCTACAACCTGATCAGTCCTAATTACCCACAAGAAATTACAATTGGTGTTTGCAAGTCCCCAACCAAACTCCACAATATGTTCTTGTGTCATGACTGCTAAACTGCCAAAATTCACATAGAAAACTGAACTCGGTGCCTTGGAGTTTAGATATTCAAGCCACACATATTCTTCTTTCCAAAGACTGTCTCCGATAGACTTCAAAGGGTCTTCTGGTATCTGATTGAGAAGCAATTGGAGCGGGCCAATGGCGTAAACAGGGGGAAAAACTATAGAGGAGAAGTCATCCAATACATCTTGCTCCAATGCATCAAAACTATGAACAACAACTGCTGAAGCCTTATCAATCTTCTCCATTGATTCCCTTGTGAGCTTAAAGAAGATGTTTTCAGCATCTGTAATGTGAAAGGTGGTCGGAAGCTCCCCTAAACAGATACCTTTCATCCCCGGAATCCAATCAATCACCTGGTCTAAGAAACCATTTGTGAAACAACTCTCATCTACAAAACCCATTAAGTTAAGAAAAACAGTATCAATATTTCTGAAGAAACAAGCGATATAAAGGATCGTCAATTTCAAATGTATTAATAACTTTCTTTAATACTAAATACCTTTGAGTGGAGTAAGTCCTTTTTCCACCAAAGCAGGATATTGTCTACAGGTCATTAAGCAGCCTGCAGCAAATGGAAAGAACATTGCAATAGGGATTCCAAGTTCTTCAGCTGCCGTGACAGCGAATGGCATCGTACCATCTGCAACAATGTAAGTCACGAGAGGATTAGCGTTGCTTGAAGTTGATCCGCCATTGAGTTGTGTGAGCAAGTCACGAAACGGAGGCAAGAAATTTTCGCCAATGGAATGAAAAAGCTGAACGACGTCTTGTGACGTATCTTCATCTGAACTTGAAAGGCCATCTGGAATGGTTTGGAATCGAAAATCGGAGAAGCCGTCAAGGGAGCTTGGCCCGAGAGATTGAAGAAAGCGCTTGTGGTTGAACTCTGTGTTGACAAAGGTTACATGAAAGCCTCTATGGTGGAAGAGTTTCGCTAATTTCAGCATTGCCTTGATATGACTTTGAAGTGGAACTGGAATGCATACAACATGAGGCTTATCGACTAGTGCCATGGAGTTCATCTCTGTTGGAATTATTTTTTGTTGTATGATCTATATCATCACAATTTTATAGTGAAAAAGTGTATTAGGTACATATACCATACAATTAATGGAGTTGAATGGCAGTTGATCTTTAATTATGTCAAGTCACACCTTCTACTGGATATTTGACCCGTGGCAACACCAAATGAAATGGATGTATACATGCTAGAGGTTTTAGATATGTGCTTCTCTCCTTCAAGATCGTTGGTGGATGCATGCATAATGCAACTTCCATTAAGAAGCTAATCTCGCTCCATCCGTTAAAAGCGCAGCTTTAGATATTTGTTGTCAGGGACAATCCATATTGATCTCAGTTTGTGGTTCGTGTGTAGGCAATTTTAGAATGTACATTTTTCAATTTCTTCTGCTGGGTTTCTTGTCCCATTGGACCAGTTTTGCTTTTGTGTAATACAATTACCATATACTGTTATGGGCCCTTCTTTAATGCAAAATATATTAGCATCTAATCATAGTACAATTCCCAACCAGCATCGGTTTAAAGGAAGCTCTCAGACAGCAGGAGCACATGAGAGGAGATGCATTGTCAAACAAAAAGTAATATTACTGTCAAACAATTACCATTTAAAGGAAGCTCATAAAGGACCGCCACCATCATTATATAATGTAGGAGTTATTGTCACCATGTTCTTAGTTAATTAGTGTCACATTTGTACAACTCTGTTAAAGTTACAGTGAGGAATAGTTCCAAAATACACTATTATCACATTAGCAACTGTTGATAAATAGTACAATTGTTCCATATAAATTTTGTGTCCTCATAGAAATGAATAGTTTTTAGTTTTTTCTTAACAACATTCGATGGACAATATTGTCAATCCTAATAGAAATGTTAACGCATCTTCCTTTTTCGTTCTTTGGTTCCCTGAATATTCTCATCTGATTAATATCATGTTATGCACTGAAGGGTTGTAATAGTGGAGGCAGATCACTTAAAGCGTGCGTCGAACTACTTAACCAAGTAAGTTAGCTTTTTATTGGGTTTGAGTGGTCATGTAGTACAACTTAACGATGACAAAAACAAATGCGGGGTTATGAGAATGTGACCAACATGGAAGGGGAGGGGGCTACTCCGCTTGGGTGGACAAAGAACTTTCCGGTGACCAACTCGCCGAAGAGATGAAGTAGCTTGCAAGTTCCGGCCCTGAAATCTTCATATGCACATAATCAATTTGTATTTGTTCACCTCTGATGTTTTTAATGTCTTAAGGTTTGTCTGGAATTAATCAGGAATAAAGGAATTGATAACTAGCCAATAATTTGAAATGACGGGAATAAATCAAGGGGAACCAAATTGATTCATTTGCCAACAATTTTATTTTTACTTGGCTTAGCAGTTAGCCATTCAAGAAGCTTCAAGCACATGAAGTGTCGTGCCTTAGAATTTGGGGGCCTGGTTCAAAAAATTTAGCGCGGCCTTTCAATTCGTCTTCAAACATATCGTAATAGCTATTTTCTACTCACAATGTACTAATACCAATGAAAAATTCAAAACTAATTTTTTAACAAATTTGGGAAAAGATTATGGAATTCCTGCAAAGAACAAAGAACGTAACAACATAATCAATACAGAGAACAATCAACTCAGAAAATTCAATCAAAAGTTTTTGAGAAAGCCTAATCTAAATGTAAATAATTCAACCAACAATAGTTTTGTATATGTATGAAGATTTCAATATTCAATTATGATAATTTATTTAAGTTAAAATACTAAATTTAAAAGCTGAATGGATAAAAAACCTAACATGTTGAAGTGATACCAGGGATTCTGATATAGCGGTGTGCAACAAAGGAGAAAAAGCCAAAGATGAATATTTACATAGAATTAAAATTTTAATTTTCATAATATTATTATTAATATTAATTATGGACCATGAGCCTCTACATTTGCTTATCCATGCATTTGGTGTATTTGCTGAGGTGTCATACTTGTATCGGTTGGATTAGGAGGATATGTTTAATTAGAAAAATGCTTGTAGTGGTTGATAGTTGACACCTCAACAAATGCACCAAATGCGTGGAAAAACAAATGTATAGGCTCATGATCCATTAATTATACATTAGAAAAATTGGTGGGCCCCACCTAAAGTGGGGGCCTGGTTCTCGTGTGCCTCCTGCGCCGTACCAACGGCTGTTAGGTAAAACAGTTAAATATGAGAAAAATACTACCGACCTCTTGCAAATACAGGGGGCAATGGCATATAGAAAACCAATGGGCAGGTTTTGTAATTTCTGAGAAAAGTTAGAGAGGCGTAGGATCTTTAAACTATATATGTTGCGCCATGTGTACTAGCTACCAAGTTAAACTGTGGTTGAGCTGAAGTTATCATGGAAGAGTTTGCAAGTTCCACCATTGAAATTTCGGCACATAATCAAGAAAGCTACTAGAGAGCATTTTTGCTACCAACTACTCATCTTACGAATACCAAATTGTCACGTTGTACCACAACCTTTTTGAGTTTTTGTTGCTTCTGCTGTAATGTCTGCACTTTATTTCACCCACCTCGAATTCAATAGCCACATTGCTTTCGGAACCTTGAATTCAAGCGGTAAATGATTGGACTGGGACTAGTGGATAAGTTTCCTTTGTTTCAAATGACTAAATTTCTATGTCACCAGCATCCTTCTTTTTTTTCTTTTTTTTTTTCCTAGTCAATTCTTCATTTTTTTTTCTGTAGCAAGTTGCCACATTGCCATCGGAATCTCGAATTCAAGCAGTAAATGATTGGACTAGTACTAGTGGAGTTTCCTTTGTTTCAAATGACCAAATTGCTACGTCACCATCCTCCTTTTTTTTTTTTTTTTTTTTTTTTCTGTTTTTTCTTAGTCAGATGAACAGTGGTATAGAAACAGTTCTGCCAACACATAAACATTTTCTGTCAAACACAGAAACAGTTCTATCAAATACAGAAACAGTTATGCGACACAAAAACACAGAAACAGTTCATCTAAGAAACACAGAAACAGTTTATCCAAGAAACACAGAAACAGTTCATGCAACGCAGAAACAGTTCATGCAAACACAGAAACAGTTTATACAAACACAAAAATAGTTCATACCACACAAAAACACAGAAACAGTTATGCAACACAAAAACACAGAAACAGTTCATCCAAGAAACACAGAAACAGTTCATGCAAACACAAAAACAGTTCATCCAAGAAACACAGAAACAGTTCATGCTAACACAGAAACAATTCATGCAACACAGAAACAGTTCATGCAAACACAGAAACAGTTTATACAAATACAGAAACAGTTTATACAAACACATAAATACAGAAACAATTTGCGACTCAAAGTCTCGTTTCAATCATTGAAATACACAAACTAACTGCAATCTAATTCAAAATTCGTCCAAATTCAACACAAATATGATCCAAATTTGTTCTATTTAAGATCAACAATCACTAAAATTCAACTTAGATATTTTATCAAATAATCACTAAATGTATAATCTCTGATTAAAGAGTTGTTCTTAAAACACCACACAGATTAGATCGGTTCCAAACTTTCTACAAACACAATCATCAATCAAAACCCATCATTTTTCGGTGAAAGGAAAAAACTAAAGTTTCGAACTTTAACCCCGAAATGCTTGAATTCAATTGTTTTCTCATCAACCCAATAGACCACGAGTACAAAATGAATAAGAAAAGCAGTTCAAAATGGAAAATGGATACATGAAGAGCTGCGTGTTGTGTTCATGTAAAAATGTGTAGCGAAGCAAATGTTTTGATCTACCTTTGGATTAAGAATCCAAAAATGTCCAGAAATTGAAGGGAGATTCCTTGGTGCGATTTTGAAGCTCCAATACCCAGCAGCATCCTCCGCTAAGAAGCTCGCCGTCAATGGCTATGTGGGTCCCAGCAGCTCTGCCAAAAGCTACACTTGGAGCTACTCTTGTCTGGTGAAACCTTCGCCCGCCGGCAAGAAGCCCCAAGCCATCATCAAGTTCCTCGGCGAGGATTATGAGCTGGCAAACCTCTGGGCATGGCTCAATTCGGCGATGGTGAGGGAAAAGCTTGCCTCGGGATGTTCGCCGAGTTTGCCGCAAAGAGAGGAAAAAGAAAGAAAGAAGAAAGGCGCGTGAGGAATGAAGAGCAGGACCACTTGTGTATTTGTGACATCTATGGTTTTGTCCTTACACAAGAACATTTGAATTGTGTGTCCTAGCATAGAATTAGGTGGTTTTCTATGTCCTTGTGAGTCATTAATCCATAATTAAATGTGAGAAATTTAATTAAAGACAAAACAGGACCAAGCAATATGATCAAGTAAAAGTGTGACATGTTTAGAGTTTAGAAGCAGCTTTCGAGTTGTTACAACAAACATATTAACAGACTTAATTAATACATTCTTGTGCATGACATCTAGTTCTTCCAGATAGTATTTGATTCAGTAAACTGTCAAAGTTTCCAGATGAAGAACCATGTAGAGCAGTAGCTTCTTCTGCAAGTTTCTTCCACTCCATGACCCTTTGTTTTTGTTCAATTTTGATTTTGGCCCCTTTTCTCTAGCTTTCCCGGCAATTTTTTTGGTTTGACCAAGTCATTATTTACCCTTGATCCGTTGTCTACACCATCGTTTTTATTTTGATATCATTAGGAGTAAGTTTTATGTGCCAACTTGACTATTTTCAGCAATATGAATACAAAGTATATTTTTCACAGTGATTGTAGTTTAGAATTATGATGCACGTATCGGCACGATATCTTATATCCATTAAAGTGTTATTTTAGAAAGAACACTATACCATTTGCTTTTGAATTTAGTGGAAGTAACATATCAAGATTACATGACGACTGGGGTTCATTCCAGCAATTGTAAAGGAGAAAACAACAAAGATCACAAGCTATTCCACATTAAGGTATTTGCATTACATGTCATATAAAGCGTTGAGCACATCTAACTTGTAATCTGAGTTGACAAAGGTTATGTGACAACCTCTGTGGTGGAGGAGCTTTGCAAACATGAAGAGTGCATTTATGTGACGTTGGTATGGGAATGGAACGAATACAGCATGGGACTTATTAGCTGCTGCCATGGAAACAGAAAATTTTCTATGTTATTTAGGCTTTTAGCATTTAGGCATGTTCATATAGGCAAACTGAGAATCTTTTGGTCTGTGAATTTGATACACATTGTTTGTGCAGAGTTCGTCTTTCTCGAAGGGACGGCTCAGAGTCAATTATAAATCTTTTGAGATTTATTAACGTCTCACATGCAATGCATCTTTATTATAAATCCACTAGAAAAATACAGAAATATTAAGAGGAATGACATACAAGCATTTTGATGATCTTGACTTCGCCACCTGAACATTTCTGTCTCTCCTTTATTCCTTACTTCCCTAATTCATGACTTGCCTCATGGTTACGAATAGTTTCTGAAAAAATCAAATCGCATTTGTTTATAATTGAACCACATTTAGTTTTTACTGAGAAGTTGGTTGATCACACTGTCCAAATTTTTGAGTGAAGAACCCTGTGGATTAGTGGCCTCCTCTGCTAATTTCTTCCACTCATTGGCCTTGTTCTTCATCTTCTCACCTTTTTCTCCCTCCATCAACTCCCGAACAAGCCTCTCCACTTCATCTCTCTTCACATCGTTATTGATCTCCATTCCCATCCTCAATCCATTGCAAGCATACCAGCAGTTTGTTTGCTGCTCTGCAAAAAAAGGCCAAGACAGCATAGGCACTCCAGCTGTCACACTCTCAATGGTCGAATTCCACCCGTTGTGTGTCAAAAACCCTCCAACTGATGGATGGTTAAGTACTTCCTCTTGTGGGCACCAACTCGCTATTAGTCCTCTTTCTTTGGTCTCCTTGACAAACTCCGGTGGCAAAATGGCTGATTCCCCAGCAACCAAATCAGGCCTAATCACCCACAAGAAGGTAATCCTGCTATTTGCAAGTCCCCAACCAAACTCCACAAGCTGTTGCGGTGTCATGACTGCTACGCTGCCAAAATTCACATAAACAACTGTGTTTTCATCCTTTGTGTCTAGCCATGGAAGGCACTCAGCTTCCTCTTTCCATAGACTGTATCCCATTGGCTTCAAAGGGTCTTCTGGCATTTGATTCACCAGCAATGTGAGAGGGCCAATGGCATAAAGATGTGAAATCATAGATGAGAGAGCATTCAAAATCTCCTGCTCCAGTGCATCAAAAGTGTGAATGACAACAGCAGAGGCTTTATGTGCTCTTTCTGTTGCTTCCCCTGTTAAGACAAAGGCGCTGTCTTTTGGGTCTGTTGTTCGAAGGAAAGTTGGAAGATCCTTTAGTCGAATACCTTTCATAGCTGGTATCCAATCTATGACAGTGTCTAAGTAGCCATTTGATAAGCATTCCTCATCTGAAAAATTAAAAACAAAATGTTACTATTGTTGAGTACAAAACATGACACTATTAGTTAACAACGCAACGCAGAAGATGTTACAGAGTATTCAACAAGGTTCATTAGTTTACCTTTAAGTGGTATAAATCCTTTTTCAACCAGAGCACGGTAATGCTTGAATCCCATGAAGCCTTAAGCAGCAGTGGGAAAGAACAATACAATAGGAAGTCCAAGTTCTTCAGCAACTGTGATTGAGAAGCTCATGAAACCATCTGAGACAATGCTGGTCACAAGGAGGGGTGTTCTTCGAAATTGCATCATCATTGAGCTTTTCGAGGAGTGCACGAAATACAGGCAAGAAATGATGCTGAATGGAATCACAAATAGCATAGATGTCCTGGGTGGAATTGGAGTCCGAAGGCGGCAGACCATCTGGGATGGTCACAAAATGGAAGTCTGTCAAGCCACCAAGCACGCCGGGGCCTAAAGATTCGAGAAATCGCCTGTGGTTGTATTCAGTATTGACAAATGTGATGCGAAAACCGCGATGGTGGAGAAGTTTTGCGAATTTGAGGAGTGGTTTTATGTGGCCTTGGTATGGGAAGGGAATGCACAGAACATGAGGCTTCTGATTAGCACCCATGATGATAATCTGATCTACAGCACCATGAATGTGATACTTCCGGCTATATATCTTGGTGTTGGTGTTTACAAAATGTTACAAATGTCCCACAGAATCTTCCTCCATGATTTTCTTGACTTGTTAAGCATTCTTGAGATGCCATTTGCTGGGGTTTTTTGAGTATAATACAAGAAGCATCATCTATGAGCGATTCCTTTTTAAATCAGTTCTTTTGTATTGATGAAATCAATTAGATTGGTAAACTAACTTTCCCACGAGGGTCTATTAGATCAAGAGATTATATATTATATATAAATGAACAAGATTACTTTTTTTAGATTAATTAGATCTTCCGACCAAGATAAAGATTTGGGATTTGATTCTGTTGTAAAATGCGATATTTTAGTACACAAGGAGCTCAATCAAGCAGAATTTAGCAGGGTGACATTACTCAGTTGTAATTGAGGCAACCAACAACATAATATAATAACAGTCTCTCGAGAAATACATGAACTAGGCGTAATTAAGTTGCATAGAACAATGTGCTTCTCCCTCTGCGCCTGAAATTTTGAATTCCCTAGTTAGACAATTGCTTCAATGAAAATTACAAAGTTCCAAAATTTTCCCTGTTGTTTAGGCTTGACATTGTTATCGATCTCCATCCCAAACCCCACTCATAGTACAATTTACAATTACCATATAATATTGAAACAATTACATTTTGATATTACTTGAAGAGTAAAATACCTAAAAACACTACTACACTTTAAACATTACAATATAGTACTACTTTGGACACATGTTGATTTTTAATTGGTTTTACACTTTTAATACAAAGTTCACACCACACGCGCTGCAAAATACACTCAATCTCACGCTAGAAATCTCCATCTTTTTGTTAACCCCTACAAACTTCAAAATACTCTTTTACCCATAACTTTCTCATCCGGACTCCGTTTGACACGAAATCAATTGAGTTGGATTCGTCTCGTCGCCCTCTTTCCATAGACACCAAGATTGTAACCCCAGACCCACTGTAGAGAGAGAACATGGCAGCAACGTCTTCACGTTTTCCGGCAAGATTCTCCGATTCCAGCGACAAATGGGCCGAACCACCACCAAAAACTTCATCCTCTCGTCATTCTAGACACAGCCCAACCAACATTGAGCCTTAGTTTGCAGCGGATCATCGCCGAAGAGCCTCACATATTGGTTTAAACTTTCCGGTGAGTTTCCGGCTAATGTAATCTTTGAAACTAGTCTAGAAAGCTTTGTTGGCTTGTTTAGATGAAGATTAATATAAAAATCGTATGAATTGATGATGAATCAACATAGCTATTCTTTCTCCTTCATTTTGAAGGACTTCCTTCAAACCTTCAAATTAGGCAGGTAGATCCTTCAGTTTGAAAGATCACATCCTTCAGATTTTGAAGGAGCACTTCCTTCAATTTGAAGGATCACATCCTTCAATTTGAAGGAGCACATCCTTCAATTTGAAGGAAGTGCTCCTTCAGATCTGCAGGAAACTGTCCTTCAGATTTTTTAAGGAGCACTTCCTTCAATTTGAAGGATCACGTCCTTCAATTTGAAGGATTACATCCTTCAGATTTTGAAGGAGAACTTCCTTCAATTTGAAGGATCACATCCTTCAATTTGAAGAAAGTGCTCCTTCAGATCTGTAGGAACCTGTCCTTAAGATTTTCGAAGGATCACATCCTTCAAATCTGAATGAATAGTATACGCGCGTCACTGGAATTTTCAAAATTGAGAATTATTCAGTCAAACAAGACAATTATGATAGTTCTTAAAGCCATACTCATTTTAGTGGAATCTAAACATGCTAACAACAATAGCGACTGATTGTGGCAAAATTCAAACAATAACAACAACTAATTTGAAGGACTTCTTTCAAATTGAAGGAAGTCCTCCTTCATTTTGGAGGACTTCCTTCATTTTGAAGTACTTCCTTCATTTTGAAGGAAGTCCTCCTTCCCTACAAACTTCAAAACACTTTTTTACCCATAACTTTCTCATCCGGACTCCGTTTGACACGAAATCAATTGGGTTGGATTCGCCTCGTCGCCCTCTTTCCATAGAAACCAAGATTGTAACCCCAGACCCACTGTAGAGAGAGAACGGGACAGCAACATCTTCACATTTTCCGGCGAGATTCTCCGATTCCGGCAACAAATGGGATGAACCACCACCCAAAACTTCATCCTCTCATCATTCTAGACATAGCCTAGTCAATATTGAGCCTTTGTTTGCAGCGAATCATCGCCGGTGAGCCTCACATATTGGTTGAACGGAGACGGAGGCGGAGGTGTGGTGAGGTGCTTGAGTCGCACGCTCGCGTAAGCTGTAGTGGGCTTTTTAGTGGATTTTTTGGAAAGTAGCAGTATTTTGTAATAATTTTATTGTGGTAGTGTTTTTGGGCATAATAAAAATGTGGTAGTAGTTTTTGGGTAGAAACCCTATAATATTTACGGGCCGCCCTTCTTTAAATCAAAATATTAGCATCTGATCATAGTACAATTCAGTAGGGGTGGAATTTTTGTACCAAATACCGAATACCAACCGTACCATACCGTACCATTACCAATTGGTACACCACCATTCGATACAGTTACTGTTCGGTACGGTACACTACCACTACCGAAAACTTTGGTACGGTATTGGTATTGAAAACCCAATACCATGGTATACCATGGTATACCGAATAGTATATATGCATATTTTATTTAATTTTTTAATAATATTTATAATGTTTTATCCTTTTTTTTTTCTCTTCTTCACGAACGGAGCACAGTCAAAGCTTCTTCCCGTCCACGAGTTCTCTTTGCAAACCTCACGATGGTGGTAAATTGATTGGGGTTGTGCTTGGTAAATTATCATGGAGCTGTTCTTGGTAAATATTGAGATAGATGGTTGTTGGTGGTAAATTGATTATATATGGTTGTGTTGTTTGTTTGATTGGTAAACTATGATAATATTGGCTTTGAATTTAACTTTGTACATTGAATTTTAGTACATTAAAAATGGTAGATTCTTAATATTGGCTTTAAATTTAATGTTGTAAATTATATAGATACA
Organism: Spiraea crenata; assembly: GCA_033992175.1. Taxonomy (NCBI): domain Eukaryota; kingdom Viridiplantae; phylum Streptophyta; class Magnoliopsida; order Rosales; family Rosaceae; genus Spiraea; species Spiraea crenata. Next base: position 2,305,154 of record JAVBHV010000019.1, read on the forward strand.
TAGTTTGGTATTGTACCAATACCGAACCCTACCGTACCGTACCATATCGTACAAAAACTTTGGTATACTGAAACTTTGGTATGGTATTGGTAGCCATTTTATAGAAACACCCTTAGTTTGTTTGGTACACTGTATTGGGGGTTTGGTACGGTATACCTACCATTCCCACCCCTACAATTCACAATCAGCATCCGTATTAAGGAAGCTCAGAAAGCAGGAGCACATGAGAGATGCGTTGTCAAACAAAAAGTTAAATCACTCAAAACAAGTTTCGTACCATTTAAAGGAAGCTCATAAAGGACTGCCGCCACCCTTCGTATAACGTAGAAGTTATTGTCACAGTGTTCTTAGTTAATTAGTGTCACTTTTGGACGACTCTGTTAAAGTTACACTGAGGAATACTTCGAAAAGACACTCGAGAAAAAAAAAACCTATCAACTGTTGATAAATGGTGCAGTCATTCAATATAAATTCGGCGTCCTAATAGACATGAATAGTTTCTATGTTTTTTCTTAACAACATTCAACCGACAATATTGTCAATTCTAATAAAATTGTTGACGATGCCTCTTTGGTTCCGTGGATATTCTCATCTGATTAGTCTCATGATATGTACTCTGAAGGATTGTAATAGTGGAGGCAGATCACTGAAAGCGTGCTTGGATCGTCTTAACCAAGTACGTTTTTTATTGGGTTTGAGTGGTCATAAAAATGTAGTACAACTTAACAATGACAAAGTCAAATGCAGGGTTATGAGAATGTGACCAACATGGAAGAGGAGGGTGCTACTGTGCGTGGGTGTACAAAGGACTTTCGGTGACCGACCCAAGGGGATTGTAATGGACGGGGCTAGAGGTATCTGCTTTTGGGGACAAGGACACAAGGGGATTCATACAATGAGGTGATACGATTATTAGACCATGTGATCTCAGTTTTATGTGGTGGTGTTCAACTCTAGAGTCAATTTCGAACTAATGTTTTGGTTTCTTTTTTTGTCCTCTAGGCCAGTTTTGGTTTTGTTTAATGGCTTACAACTCTTTATAGGCCCTTCTGCAGAATATTAGCTTTTGAATGTACAATTCGAGATCAGTATCTATCAGATGGCACTCTGAAAGCAAGAGATCCACATGACTAGTTTCCATTCAGAAACTCAATGAGTGGGAAACAAAAGAACAATGTTTCTATGTGATGATAGGTGGAGGAGCTTTGCAAATTTGAGCATTGCCTTTATATGGCTCGGAAGGTCAAGATGTTCTTATACCAAAGATGGAATCTGTGAAGAAAATATCTAGATCTGATCACTTCATGATGAATTAAACAAAAACGAAGGGACTTGATCCCAAATAACTGCTCTGCTTCCTTGGCCGCGAAAAGATAAAGGAACGCTGTGGATTATTCATAACAATATGCTGCTAGTTTATTTAAAGATTACTCTCTAGCAGTACATGTTTCAAGGTATCAAGACCGAATACATCAAAATTCAAAATGGACACAACAGAACCATACTGATAATATATTCAGTGGAGAAAATCAACTAGGTTTTCTTTAGTAACACATGATTCACTAAATTGCCTAAGTTTGTAGATGAAGAACCATGTGGACGTGTAGCTTCTTCTGCAAGTTTCTTCCACTGCATCGCCTTATATTTCAGTTTCTTACCCTTATCTCCCTTCATTAGTTCTCTAACAAGCTTCTCAACTTTATCTTTCTTGACGTCATTATCAATCTCCATGGCGACGCCCCATTCCTTGCAAGTATAGTAACAATTTGCCTGCTGGTCAGCGAAGAGTGGCCAACAGAGCATAGGGACGCCTGCAGACAAGCTCTCAACTATTGAATTCCAGCCGCTGTGTGTTAAAAACCCTCCAACTGACGGGTGGTTAAGGACTTGCTCTTGCGGGCACCAAGGTGCTATCAGGCCGCTTTCTTTGGTTTCAGCCACAAATTCAGGTGGCAAAATTGCTGACTCCCCGTTAACCAGGTCAGGCCTAATTATCCATAAGAAGGGATGCTTTCTATTTGCAAGTCCCCAACCAAACTCCACAACATGTTCAGGTGTCATCACCGCTATATTGCCAAAGTTCACATAAACAACAGAATTCGGTGCCTTGGTGTCAAGCCATTGGAGGCACTCGGTTTCTTCTTTCCATAGACTGTAACCCACAGGCTGCAGAGGGTCTTCCGGTAACTGATTGAGTAATAGCTGGAGAGGGCCAATGGCATAAACAAGTGAAAACATAGATGAGAGGGCAAAACATCCCTCTCCAACACATGAAATGTATGAACAACAACTGCTGAAGCTTTATGAGCGACGCCCATTGCTTCCATGGTGAAGTTGAGGAATATTTCGGGATCATTTGTGGTTCGAAGCCATTTCGGGATATCCCTGAAACGGGTAGCTTTCATCCCCGGAATCCAATCTATTTCCTTGTCCAGCAAGTCTTTGCTTAAACAACTCTCCTATACAACCAAGTAAATAAAAGACTTGTTAAGAAACAAGCTATGAACAATCAAATTAAAAGACTTATTTAAGTATTTCAACCTTTTGTTGGCACAAGTCCTTTTTCTACCAATAAGAGATAATGATAAGAGCCCAGGAAGCTGCATGCAGCTATAGTAAAGAACAGGGCAATAGGGAGCCCAAGTTCTGCAGCAGCTGTGATAGTGAACGCCATGAAACCATCAGAAACAAAGCAAGTCGTTGGAGGGTTAACATTGGAAGATTCTGTGTCGTTGAGCTTTCGGATGAGGCTGCAAAATGGAACCAAGCAGTTTTTTCTAACGGCATCACAAAACAGATAGGGATCCTGGCCCGAATCTGCATCTGAGTAAGGAAGGCCATCTTGAATGATTTCAAACCGAAAATCAGGCAACCCATCAAGAGAGTCAGGTCCTAGAGATTTCAGAAAGCGTCTGTGATTGAACTCGGTATTGACAAAGGTTATATGAAAACCTTTATGGTGGAGGAGTTTTGCCAATTTCAGCATTGCCTTGATATGGCTCTGAAATGGGAGGGGGATGCAGACAGCATGAGGCTTGTCACCCACTGCCATTGAACTCCTCTTTGCTTTTGTGGTTGCAGTCGATCAAATGCAGCTTTATAGGCAATCGAATACAGATTTTCACCAAAATTCTGGGTAGTTTCATTTATGTGACAGTTAGTCCAATAAATCATGGTACTGTGCATTTATAATATCTACTGTGCGTAAAGTACTTTCATGGGAGGCTTCCCATATTTGACTTAGAAATTACACGGATATGGAGAAAACATTTTGATAATAACAAAGGCGTATGTGAAAGAACTACCAAAAGAGTAAAGAAAATGTGCTAATGAAGTGCGTACATCTCTAACAAAAGGCGTGGGTAGCAGCACCATTAAATGATTTCTCCCAAAGTCTTCAACTTCTATTGAGAAATAAACTGATGGGCAAACAACAAAGGTCCTCAACTACTATTCACTTGTTCCTGAAATTTCCAGTGAAATTGTTCATAGGACCTCTACTCTATTCAATTGTCATCATTCATCGTTTTAAACATGTACCTGCGTGTACAAATTTAAGTGCAGGAAATGAAAGTGAGTAATTTCCATGGAGAAATGAAATGATGGCCCAAAAACATAGGTTCCTCAAGTCCTACTGACTTGTTCCACAAACTTCTCAGTACAACTATTCACAGGCCAGAGGGGGTGTGTTAATCCTGTTCTCAATTTCTCATACATATCAAGAAACGACTGCTTGCAAACTTCCAACTGATTACAACAAACTCCATAACTAGTTTTGTGTCAGCAGCACAATGCACATTAACCAGAAGGGCAGTCCCTTGACCAGTGCCCAGGCTTGCCACACTTGTAGCAAGTACCTTTTGAAGCAGAAGCAACTTTTGAAGCAGAAGCAGAGCAACCCCCGAACTAAACTGGAGCAGCATTGTAGGACGGAACTGCTGGGCAATCTCTTGCCCAATGGCCTTCCTTTTGGCACTTATAGCAAGTACCCGTTGAAGCAGAAGCCGACCGACCCCAAAACACAACAGGAGCATTATAGGAAGGAACTTCTGGGCAATCTCTTGACCAATGCCCTTCCTTTCCACACTTATAGCAGGAAGACCCAGTTCTTACACCATAGCCACTGTTGTTTTCCTCAGTCAAACCGTATTGCACATTGGCACCACGACCTGGAACACCAGCAGGTGCCGCAGTTTGCTCATTGCACCACTTGAAGAAACCGCAAGAGCTTCGCTAAAGCAGTCAAACAGTTCTTTCACACTTCTTGGACACTGATTGAAACACGTACTCCGTACACAATACGAATTCCAAAATTTCCGACATATCTATATCTAATCACATTTCATTCATCTAATTGTAACGAAACCAATGAATCTGCATCGGCCAAAGGGCTTCCTTAAAGCAGCCAAACAATGAAGCCACTAGTCACTTCTTTTACAATTCTAAGGTGATCCAACATGCTTCTAAATAATCCCATAACGAGAAATAACATACTTACATATAATTGTATTCAACTCAATGAATCATCATACGCCATAGAGCTTCCTTAAAGTATTCATACAATTAAGCCAGTAACCAATTCTTTTACTGATCTCTAAGTCTGAAGTTTAAACACACAATTCTAAGTTCAAACACTCACTAGACTTACAAAAGCAATTCCAAATTTCCATCATATAAAGTTTTATCTAACTATACCAAAATCAATGAATCAGCCGCAAACAAGTTAGAGGGTACCTCATTTGCGGGACACCGATAGAAATGGCTGCCAATGTTTTTGCCAGTCTTCGCAGTCAAGACTAAGCACATACCACCACCACAGGGACATTCAAGAGCTGGAAATGAAGTACCAGGTGCATAACTATTGGTCCTTGGAAAGCTACCAGTACCAATACTAGTAGTAGCCATGGCATTAGGCCCACAAGAAGCATTATAACACTACTCAAAGAATCCACAGCCCCCATTTTCCTGTCCACAATTCAAAGCAACAACAAATTCAATACATCTCTCTCTGAAACCCTAAATTCACAAAATACATGGACAAAATAATTGGGGTTTTGTGAATTGTGTTCTATGCACTACCTGTCTAAGAGGGCATTTGTAAAACTTTCGACCCCGATTTTCTCAGTATTTGCAGTCAGCACCAAGCAGCCTCCAGACCCACAGGGGCAGCACGTTCATTATAACTCATAATTAGATTCCGTCTTAGCGGACACATTCGTATTGTCTAGCTCTACGCATAGAGTACAATATTGATTATTTTCATTTCAAACTATTTAAAAGTCAATGGTTGACTGAGTAGGGGTATTTTGGTTATTTCACAATTTTTTGGGAACTTTTCAAAACGGATTGTAACAATTATCTTAGTATTAAGTCATGTATTCATTCAATATAAGGTTACCTCTATTTATCAGGGTGTTTCTTTGATCCTGATTGGATTTTAAAACATGGACACTTTTTTACCTTAGGGGATATGCTCAAAAAAAGTGAAGTGTCTATCTAGACACTTTTTTTTTTAGGGAAATGTGTCGAGTTTTAAATCCAAAACGGAACCAAAAATATATATTTCGTATTTAAAGAGCACCATATGTATCATGAGGTATGCTGAGTGATATTGTGTTATTGTTCTTTGTGAACTTACTTAATTCATCTATGTATTTTTTTAGTTAGGCCATTGAATGGGGCTAGCTATTGAGTGGTGAGTATTTCTGATTCCGAATTCTGTACTCCAGGTAGTGTTAGTATGTATTCCTTAATGTAATATTCAGTGGCAGATCCAAAACTCATAAGCTGAGTGGTCCTAATGTAAAATATTCATAAAAGATTTCAATAAAAATAACCTTTTAAAACAAAAAGATAATACATATATATAATAACCTACAAGCTACCCAAAAGCACTGATTAGATAACATATTTTGAAAATGTTGCATTATAACTTCTTTTTCGTGGTGGGACACTCTACCTGCCTTTATTTCAGATGTTTGTGGTATAGATTGGTTAGGCCTGCCCAGCTACCGCTTTGTTTAAGTGTTTTCTTGGTTCTCTTTCCCCTATATAGGGTTGCTAAAGAGGGGTTTCACTTAGCCTGCAGTGCTGCTTTTTCGTGGGTTGCATTTCAGTGGATTGGATATTGATCTTGGTCTGGGCCTAATTCCCTCTGATGGTTAGGCCGTAAGGAGGTCGACTAGGTTCCTGTCTTCTTTTCTTGATGGCTTTGCCGTAGGGAAAGAGAGCGGGTTTCGGACTAAGTAATATATTCAGGTCTACTTTTGTTGAATGTTTTTATTGAATCTAGGGGTACCTGACACTCTTTTCCTTGTACACTGCGAGGTTTTTAATGAGGCCCCCTGATATTGTGTCTTAGTTGTTTTCCTTGTACTCCTTTTGTTTGGCGGTTTGTCAAACTTTTATTCAATAATTTTATTCAAAAAAAAAAACAATACAAGAAAAAAAAAATCTTTTTCAATATAAACAACCAAGAGTTGTCACTCAATTTATATAAAAAATTAACAAATCTAGGTCATAGATTGAGTCATCGGTAGCAAAGGGGATGACAGAAACTGCGAAGTGCGTAAAAGAATGGAAAAAAATTGGGGGTTAGAGATTTGGTCTTTTATGGGTAATTGGAGGAATTGAAATGGTTAGTGGGGTGGTTGGACGCGCCCATGGGGTTCCCTTTGTCTTATGTTTTTTTATTTTTTTATTTCCAAAACCCGCTGATGTTGTTTTCCCCAATTCTACCTAAAAACGATGTCGCCTACTCTAAAGGATATTAAAACAGAAAAAAGGCCAGTGGCCTATCTTCTTCCTCGCGCGCCGCTACTTCTTCCACCGGCGCACCGCGCCCCTTCTTTCTTCGTCCACGCCCTCCTTCCTGCCCATGGTTTTCAAAAGTTGGGTGGTTCTGCTTCCACCATGCCCCCTTCCTTTTTCTACAGTGCCTCCTTCCTTCGCCTACCATGGAGGTTTTCTGGAGCTTGGGTGGTCCCGGTACCATCGAGGACCACCCTTGGATCCGCCCTTGGAAATATTGGGTAGTGAGTTTTGCCATTTTATTTATCTATTATTCTTGCTACTTAGAACTGTATCCAGAGGCGGAGCCAGGATTTTGGGAGTAGGGGAGCGGTACTTGAAGACTCAACCGTTCTAAAAAAATTAAAAGATCTAAATACAGTAGAATTTACATACTATAAATGTCATTAATAACATTACATGCATGAAATAAAATTCTACTGAAGCATGTGAGCGGTGTTGTGAAACCGTCAAGGTTTGCTCATTAACTTTGCACATTTGACCTCATTTCATGTTCTTAAATCTAGCAAATTGATTTCTAAAATATACTACAGGATGTTAATTGAGATATACCAAATAAAATAATTGTTCTTGCAAAAGACAGATGAAAGGTTGTTAATGCTGAAGTAGTTTTTTCATTGAACTCCATTCACGAGTTTGTCTTGGACCTCCTGCATCAGGAAAAACAACTTTGTTAAAAGCGCTTGCCGGCAAACTTGACAAGGATCTAAGGGTTTGTTATCCTCTTTTATCTCCTTAACTTTTATCCGTATATGTCTATTGTGTCAATGCACCTATATGCTTAGTTTTTCATATAAACTTGTCGTTCGCTCCTTGAGCTTGCGCTGCGGCTGGCTCTGCTTCTGGAAGAATGAAAGGAAGAGAAATAAACAACGCCCACTTGATTTTTGCAAAACGACGCAGTTTGGATAAGTACCAAACGGCGCCGTTTTGTTCCCAACTTCTTCTTCTTCTTCCGCTAGCGCGCAGCCCAGATTTTTGCAGCGCCCTTCTTCTCCTATCCGCGCCGCATCAATGGAGTTTGCAGCTCCGATTAGTGGCAGACCGGAGGAGCGGATCCATCCTTTCCATGCTCCCAGTCCTTACTTTCTCCAGCGACGGGGGGAGCAGCCGCGGATGTCCGCTCTGGGCTGGTTCCACCTCTGACTGTATCAAAGGATTTTTTTTTTTGAGCTTGCCACCCATCCTATTTTTGGCCCATCAGTACAGCCCATCCATGACTAGACTTCATCGAAGCAAATATCCATAACTGGTTTCATAAGTCAAAATTTTGGGGAATTTTTATCCATGTCCATCATTTCTCTTCTCCCATCTAACACTACATTTTTGTTCCCGAAACTTCTAAAATTACCCATATGTTATAGAAAAAAAATTTCATAAGAACCTAATAAATTTATTTTCAAACTCAAATACTATTTTCGTGAACTTGAAAGTTAAAATAAAATTGAAAGACAAACAAACATTTCGCTGACGGAAAGCCTCGCCACTACCCTCGCTATTCTCCATGTATCTTTCTTGATTTCGGTAAAAGCCCTTAAAAAAAGTTATTTTTCTTAGGATCTTATGAAATATTATCTTTCATTTGAAGGTAATTTGTTAAGTTTTCATGAAAAAAATGTAATATTAAGTTGAGGGAGAAAAATAATGGGTGTGTATAGAATTTCTCGAATTTAAAAAAAATTTTAATTCTTAACATACCCGTATAACAACCAAACCACAAGTCCATGCAGCACACATGTTTACGCAACACAACAAAACCACAACCACAAGTCAACCTGCAATATTTCATGCTATACTTTTAAGACGAAACGACAACCGAAATTCAAATAAAGAACCAGTTCCGGCGGCTTCGAGCTCAGCCACTCGAGGCAGCGGGTGTCCTGCAGCTGCCACATGGATGAGTTACTGAGCTTGTGGTATATATCTTCTGGAGAAGTTCGATCGGACCGACGGTGGAAACCGCCGAGATGAGCCTGGATTTGATAGCGTTCAGCATCGTGTCCAAGGCGTCATGTGTGAGAATGGAATCTCGGGCGACTTTGCCGGTACTTGCATGCTGACGTAAAAGATGATGTTCGTGGTCTACTATGACCAAATTAAAGATCAAGCACCCAACTTCTTCCACGTTTGCCTCACGTTTGCCTCTTTTTTGTATCTACCAATATTGACATTAGTCTTTTTTTTTTTTTTTTTTAAGTTCAATAATCGTACTTGAATAATTGAGCATATATGTATGCAACCTGCATATCATAAAATCAAACGGGCCGACTAAGAAAAGATAATATTGAGTAATAAGTTGTTTTTTTAGTAATATTTAATGCATAGAGAGTCAAAATATTTAAGGCCCCCATCCAAAGTTCGTCTTGGACCCTCAAAATCTCAGGATCAACTACACAATGCAACTACATAGCATTATCGATGTGTGTAAAAAGTTGGAAAGTGATCTTACCTCACAACGTAACTAACAAACAAAAAGGATTTGTAGCTCTATCTCATGAATCCCTCTCGAGTAAAGATACTATTTATTGAATGAACATCGAGCTAACGATTAAATTAATTCGGTGATGGGGACACCCACTTCTTCACTTCATTTCTAGAAGTTTGTAAAATGCACTATCATGTCTAGAATAATTGAGCGTACGTAACTTTTGTTAAATTTATGCCATCAAGCTTGCTACCACACAATCAGAAACTTCACTAGTGAGCAGAGAACTGCATCCGTACAGATTAATGGTTTACCTTACCTATAATGATTATTTCAAAAGGAATGAATGGCATGATTTGGTATAACATAATTGATTAAAAGTGTTTACATTCCAGACTTCACTAATTTCTACTTATTCCGAATACGGCTTTGCCTCAACACAATTTGACTCACTAGCTTGTCCAAGTTTGTGGATGAAGAACCACCCAGACCAGTTGCTTCCTCCGCAAGCTTCTTCCACTCCATGGCCTTAGTTCTCATCTTCGTCCCTTTTTCCCCCACCATCAACTCCCTAATAAGCTTCTCCACCTCATCTCTCTTCACATCATTATCAATCTCCATGCCGACACCCCACTCGCTACAAGTATAGTAACAATTAGTTTGCTGATCCGCAGAAAAAGGCCAGCAAAGCATAGGCACTCCGGCAGTCAAGCTCTCAACCGTCGAATTCCAACCGCAGTGCGTCAAAAACCCTCCAACAGAACAATGGTTAAGTACTTGCTCTTGCGGGCACCAACTTGCTATTAGTCCTCTCTCCTTCATCTCGGCAACAAACTCAGGTGGGAGAGCCGCTGATTCACCAATGACCAAATCAGGCCTAATCACCCAAAAGAATGGAACCTTGCTGTTCGCAAGTCCCCATCCGAACTCAAGAAGTTGGTTCGGTGTCATGACTGCTACGCTCCCGAAGTTCACATAAACAACAGAATTTGACTCTTTCGAGTCTAGCCATTTGAGACATTCGACTTCTTCTTTCCACAAGCTGTACCCGACAAAATCAAGGGGATCTTTTGGAATCTGATTGACGAGTAAAAGCTCGATCGGGCCGATGGTGTAAACAGGAGGAATGTTGTGCATTGACGAGAGGGCGGTCAAGACTTGTTGCTCCAATGCGTCAAATGTGAGAAGAACAATTGCTGATGCTTTGTGGAATTCGTCGGTTGCGATCATTCCCAAGTTAAACATGGGGTCATCGGGATTGGTTGTTCGGAAGAAGGTAGGGAGATCCTTTAGACGTATGCCTTTCATTCCTGGAATCCAATCTATGACCTTGTCCAAGTACCCGTTCGTCAAGCAGCTCTCATCTACATTTACATGGAACAGTTAATAATTATTAAGAAATAATGCTATCGTAATTATGTTAATCTTGGTTTGTTTTGCATTTTCTTTCATAGATTACCTCAACTAACAGTCTGGGCAGAATCATAAAACTACTAAACGTAAGCAACTGTTTCAAAATTAAGAAGAGAAAATCACATTGGTTTTTTTTTTCGGAGACTATGATATAAACTCAAAATATGTATAGTTATTAGACTCATACCTATGTACATTTTTCTTATCGAATAAAAGCCAGCATTTACTAGTAAACTGACCTATTAGTTCAAACTATTTACATATATGTCTTCTTCTTTTTTTCACAAAAATAAAATGACATTACAAATTGATAATCAACAACCTAATAGTTAAAAAAAAAAAACTAATGATGGAGCATTCAAGCCGGTGAATTTCTCTTGATCAGTTACAAATTCAAATTATGTCAAAACTTAATGATATTTTTTAATTCGAATTAGGATTATCCACCTACACCTTTTTAATGGTTTATATTGTAGAATTTATGGTGGTTTTAATGTGTAAAAAGTAATATTAGGTTACTTATGATATTTTTAGGTGAATATGTTCAAGTGTTTTCCATTTTTGGGTGGATATGTTTAGGTGTTTTTCCATTTTCAAGTGAGTACGTTAAGGTGTTTTAGGATATGTGGTGAGTTTTCCAATTTTAGGTGGATATGTTTAGGTTTTGTTTTCCGAATTTCAAGTGGATCCGTTAACGTATTTTGAGATATTTGGTGTAATTCCTCAGGTTGAGTCATTAGGTTGTTCTAATCTCTTAGTTTATTATATTTCAATAGGTGAAATGCTTCAGATTTTAATAAGTTAATAATTCTAACGAATATTATACTAATAAATTTAACAAGGGTGTTTTAGGAAGGTAAAGATTACAAAGTGAGTTGCAATTGAAAGAAAATAAAATTTATGGGTGTTTCTCCCATTTCACCTTTTTATTTTTGTTAGTATAGGTAATCTTACCTTTGAGTGGTGCAAGTCCTTTTTCGATCAAAGTGCGATAATGTTTGAATCCCATCAAGGTGCATGCAGCAATTGTGTAGTAGAGCACAATGGGGAGTTCGAATTCTTCGGCAGCCGTGATAGTGAACGGCGACAAAAAACCATCCGACACAATACATGTCACCGGAGGAGTACTACTACTAGTACTACTCGTCACGTCGTCCTGGAGTTTTGTGAGGAGGTCGCGAAACGGGGCGAGGAGTTGCTTCTTCACAAAGGCCTCAAGAAGCAAAGGGACACTTTGGGTGGCGTCTTCGTTGCCTGTCTCCGGAAGGCCATCCGGGATCTTCTCGAACCGAAAATCGGGAAGGCCGTCGAGCGAGTGGGGCCCTTGGGACTTGAGGAAGCGCTTGTGGTTGAACTCGGTGTTGACGAATGTTATGTGGAAGCCCTTGTTGTGGAGGAGTTTGGCCAATTTGAACATTGCCTTTATATGGCTTTGGCCTGGGACTGGAATGCACACCGCATGAGGCTTGTTTTGTTGATGATCATGATCAGAAAACGTGGAAATATTCATGTTTTGATGATTTCGAAATTTTGTTTTTGGCACACTTTGGAAATTTTAGCACGGTTCTGTTTGTGTTTATCTTATAATTGGAGATCAATTTATAGGGCGATCGATCGAGTTTGTGGTTTCTAATTTGTCACGTCCAAGTTGGTAGGATTTTTTTTTTTTTTTTTTTTTTTTTGGTGCAGGGAATTATTATTTCAGTTGGGGAGGGCTTTTACTTCTCAGCATGTATGATCATAAAAACTGCTTAACTATGGACCATAGATGGTAGAAAAATGGTCAATACGGCCAACCAATCTCAATAAAGTTCCAATGGGGTTCAGTCAGTTAGGTCTGGGAGATGAACTTGGGTTAGTTGGTGTTGATAATTAGGTTTTGTTAGTTGTTAATAATTAAATTTTTGGTAGCGTACTATGATACCATTATCCGTGATTATTATCAAGTAACAGATATTTAGTAAGATTTAATGTTTATCTTAAGGGATAATCCGGTATAATTTGGACTTCTATTGTTTGTATTTGTTATCAATTTTTTATAATAAAGGTATCCATTCTACTAAGATAACATTAAAAATGGTCTAGGTGATGAATTTTCTACTAATTAAGAGTTACCTGTGCCCAAGTTTTGTTTAGATGCTACAATGTTTTCTAACCAGCAGCTTGGAAATTTCTCATTATTGAGGAAGCCAAGTCTCATTTTGGTTTGTTTACTTCGGTAGTTTTCTGACGTGCAGCTTGGAAATTTCTCATTATTGAGGAAGCGAAGTCTCATTTTGGTTTCTTACTTCGGTAGTTTTCTGACATGCAGCTTGGAAAAGCAGTTTTCTAAATATCTGTCTAGGCGGCCGCCTAGGTGGTGCCTAGTCGCTGGAAGGTAGGTGGCCGCCCCAATTATGGGTATAATCGGTAAAAAATCGGTTCCGGCGAAAAAGGGAAGAAAATAGGGACGATTCTGGTCGTGGCGAGGTCGAAATCCAGGAAAACTGGGCGAAAAGGGGAGGAAAATTGGGAGAATTCCATTTTAAAGCGGTGGCAGCGGAGGCGGATAGCAAATCAAGAATCTGAATTGAGCGAAAGAGAGCGAGAAATTTGGAGATCAAGGAGGGCGAGTTGGTTTATTATACCTGGGGTTGTGAAAAGGGTCAGCCTTCTTGGCGTACAAAGGGACGATGTCGCCTTGATCGGAGGCTTCCGACAGACCCAGATCTGCGGCGCACATAATCAACAAGGTGATGACGATTGCTTCTCTACATTTCCTCACGCGAGGAAGACGCACCGTTTCACTTTTCCACTTTAATTTTAATTTTTTTTGTTTGTTTTGTACTAAATTTTTATATTATAATAAGAGGCTCTTACTAAAAACTATTATATGAATTTTAGTATTACCAAAAACACTATCTCATATTTTTTTTTATAATTTACTACTATTTTACACTTTATTACCTATAGAGCCGGTACTTTAGCACGTGGCTGGTGATTCTCGCGAGTCAAGCCCTCCACGTTCATCACCTGCATATAATCGTCTTGGGCACTGCATTGTTGATAACTTGGTGGGCCACCACGTTCACAAATTTCAGATAACTCTTTTCATTCTCTCTCTCTCTCCCCATCTATGTTGTTGATAACTTGGTGGGCCACCACGTTCACAAATTTCATTAACTCTTTCGATTCTCTCTCTCTCTCCCCATCTATATCTGTCTTTTTTTTCTCAAGTCCAAGCCAAGCAGGCAAAGCTCAGCATAAAGTACTATTTCTAATCAAGCTCAATAATACCGCTAATTTATGAACTTGTAATCCTTCTTTTTTTTTTCTTTTTTTTTTTTTTTTCCTTTTGCCCTTTATTTTCACTTTCTTTCATTTAAAGGAAGTTGTTCGTATTTCTTCAAATTGAAGGAGATGTTCCTTTAAATTGAAGGATGTGTTCCTTCAAATTAAAGGAAGTTGTTACACTTCTTTCAATTTGAAGGAAATAGTTCTTGTTCCTTCAAATTGAAGGAAGTGTTCTTTCATTTTGAAGGAACACATCCTTCATTTTGAAGGATGTGTTCCATCGTTTGAAGGAGGTGTTCCTTCATTTTGAAGGACCTCCTTCAAATTGAAGGATGTGTTCCTTCAATTTGAAGGAACTGTTCTGTTTGAAATTTAAATAATATGTTACTTCGTTTTGAAGGATGTGTTCCTTCGTTTTGAAGAACCTTCTTCAAATTAAAGGACCTCCTTCAAATTGAAGGACCTCCTTCAAATTGAAGGAAATGTTCTGTTTGAAATTTGAAGAATCTGTTTCTTCAAATTGAAGGAACACCTCCTTCAAATTGAAGGGAGAACTTCATATCTGAAAAAGCAGTTCCTTCAGAATGAAAAAACACCTTCTTCAATTCTATTCGGCTAGATCATTTGGATACTTGAATTCTATCAAATGCGGTTGCCAAACATAAACTCTCAATTATCATATCATATATATATGGATTTGTTCAAATTGCCTTGTGTTCTCTTCTTTTCCTTCTGCCGTCTTTTCTTGTACTTCATGCACATGGTTGTGATCATTCTAAGTTTTGTGTTTAGATGGGGAATAGTTTCGTATCTCAGCTTTGGTTGATTGCTTCAATTTCCAACACAGATATTTGAAGAAAAGTTTGAGCTATGGCAGAGCCTCACGCACGCAGAGTGGTTGTGCGCTTTTTAGTGGGCTTTTGGGAAACTAGTAGTATTTTGTAATACTTTTGTTGTGCTAGTATTTTTTGGTATAATAAAAGTGTGGTAGTAGTTATTGGGCAGAAACCCTTATAATAATCCTATTAATATAATATACATAAAAAATACATTATAGTCAAATATCTACATGTAAATATATATGTACTAATTAGAATTGGAAATTATTATATATATATATATATATATATATATATATATGGGTTAGGATCATGGAACACACTACCACCTAGGCCCTCTGGGCGTTAGAAGGTGAGTGTCCGCCCAACTATCGCCTAGCGTTTTTTAGAACCTTGTGGAAAAGTCTAGTACGAATTTAATTTTGCAATTCTGACTTTCATGTTTTGCAGGAGGCCGAAGCTTCTATTCTATGACATGATATGGTGGAGGAGCTTTGCAAATTTGAGCATTGCCTTTATATGGCTCGGAAGGTCAAGATTTTCTTATAACAAAGATGGAATCTGTGAAGAAAATATCTAGATCTGATCACTTCATGATGAATTAAACAAAGAACGAAAGGACTTGATCCCAAATAACTGCTCTGCTTCCTTGGTCGCGAAAAGATAGAAAAAGGAACGCTGTGGATTATTCATAACGATATGCTGCTAGTTTATTTAGACATTAGCCTCTAGCAGTACATGTTTCAAGGTATCAAGACCGAATACATCAAAATGGACACAACGGAACCATACTGATAATATATACAGTGGAGAAAATCAACTAGGTTTTCTTTAATAACACATGATTCACTAAATTGTCTAAGTTTGTAGATGAAGAACCATGTGGACGTGTAGCTTCTTCTGCAAGTTTCTTCCACTGCATCGCCTTATCTTTCATTTTCTTACCCTTATCTTCCTCCATTAGTTCTCTAACAAGCTTCTCAACCTTATCTTTCTTGACATCATTATCAATCTCCATGGCGACGCCCCATTCCTTGCAAGTATAGTAACAATTTGACTGCTGGTCGGCGAAGAGTGGCCAACAGAGCATAGGCACGCCTGCAGACAAACTCTCAACTATTGAATTCCAGCCGCTGTGTGTTAAAAACCCTCCAACTGACGGGTGGTCAAGGACTTGCTCTTGCGGGCACCAACTTGCTATCAGGCCTCTTTCCTTGGTTTCAGCCACAAATTCAGGTGGCAAAATTGCTGACTCCCCGTCAACCAGGTCAGGCCTAATTATCCATAAGAAGGGATGCTTGCTATTTGCAAGTCCCCAACCAAACTCGACAACATGTTCAGGTGTCATCACCGCTATACTGCCAAAGTTCACATAAACAACAGAATTCGGTGCCTTGGTGTCTAGCCATTGGAGGCACTCGGTTTCTTCTTTCCATAGACTGTAACCCATAGGCTGCAGAGGGTCTTCCGGTAACTGATTGAGTAGTAACTGGAGAGGGCCAATGGCATAAACAAGTGAAAACATAGATGAGAGAGCATCCAAAACATCCCTCTCCAACACATGAAATGTATGAACAACAACTGCTGAAGCTTTACGAGCGACGCCCATTGCTTCCATGGTGAAGTTGAGGAATATTTCGGGATCATTTGTGGTTCGAAGCCATTTCGGGATATCCCTGAAACGGGTAGCTTTCATCCCTGGAATCCAATCTATTTCCTTGTCCAGCAAGTCTTTGCTTAAACAACTCTCCTCTACAACCAAGTAAATAATAGACTTGTTAAGAAAGAAGCAATGAACAATCAAATTAAAAGACTTATTTAAGTGTTTCCACCTTTTGTTGGCGCAAGTCCTTTTTCTACCAATGCGAGATATTGATAAGAGCCCAGGAAGCTGCATGCAGCTATAGTAAAGAACAGGGCAATAGGGAGCCCAAGTTCTGCAGCAGCTGTGATAGTGAACGCCATGAAACCATCAGAAACAATGCAAGTCGCTGGAGGGTTAACATTGGAAGCTTCTGTGTCGTTGAGCTTTCGGATGAGGCTGCAAAATGGAACCAAGCAGTTTTTTCTAACGGCATCACAAAGCAGATAGGGATCCTGGCCGGAATCTGCATCTGAGTAAGGAAGGCCATCTTGAATGCTTTCAAACCGAAAATCAGGCAAGCCATCGAGAGAGTCAGGTCCTAGAGATTTCAGAAAGCGTCTGTGATTGAACTCGGTATTGACAAAGGTTATATGAAAACCTCTATGGTGGAGGAGTTTTGCCAATTTCAGCATTGCCTTGATATGGCTCTGAAATGGGAGGGGGATGCATACAGCATGAGGCTTGTCACCCACTGCCATTGAACTCATCTTTGATTTTGTGCTTGCAGTCGATCGAATGCATGCAATGCAGCTTTATAGGCGATCGAATACGGATTTTCACTAATCTTAGGTAGTTTCTGTTATATGACAGTGAGTCCAATAAATCATGGAACGGTGCATTTATAATATCTACTGTGCGTAAAGTACTTTCATGGGAGGCTTCCCATATTTGAC
The DNA here is from genome assembly GCA_033992175.1 of Spiraea crenata. Lineage (NCBI taxonomy): Eukaryota > Viridiplantae > Streptophyta > Magnoliopsida > Rosales > Rosaceae > Spiraea > Spiraea crenata. The sequence continues at coordinate 2,322,452 of JAVBHV010000019.1, forward strand.
TTAGAAATTACACGGATATGGAGAAAAAATTTTCATAATAACAAAGGCGTATGTGAAAAAACTACCAAAAGAGTAAAGAAAGTGTTCTAATGAAGTGCGTACATCTCTAACAAAAGGCGTGGGTAGCAGTACCATTAAATGATTTCTCCCAAAGTCTTCAACTTCTATTGAGAAATAAACTGATGGGCAAACAACAAAGGTCCTCAACTACTATTCACTTGTTCCTTAAATTTCCAGAGAAATTGTTCATAGAACCTCTACTCTATTCACTTGTCATCATTCATCGTTTTAAACATGTACCTGCGGGATCTATACAAATTTCAGTGCAGAAAATGAAAGTGAGTAATTTCCATGGAGAAATGAAATGATGGCCAAAAAACATAGGTCCTCGAGTCCTACTGACTTGTTCCACAAACTTCTCAGTACAACTATTCACAGGCTAGAGGGGGTGTGTTAATCCTGTTCTCAATTTCTCATACATATCAAGAAACGACTACTTGCAAACTTCCAACTGATTATGACAAAGTCCATAACTAGTTTTGTTTCAGCAGCACAATGCACATTAACCAGAAGGGCAGTCCCTTGACCAGTGCCCAGGCTTGCCACACTTATAGCAAGTACTTTTTGAAGCAGAAGCAACTTTTGAAGCAGAAGCAGAGCAACCCCCGAACTCAACTGGAGCAGCATTGTATGACGGAACTGCTGGGCAATCTCTTGCCCAATGGCCTTCCTTTTGGCACTTATAGCAAGTACCCGTTGAAGCAGAAGCCGACCGACCCCCAACCACAACAGGAGCATTATAGCAAGGAACTTCTGGGCAATCTCTTGACCAATGCCCTTCCTTTCCACACTTATAGCAGGAAGACCCAGTTCTTACACCATAGCCAGTGTTGTATTCCTCAGTCAAACCGTATTGCACATTGGCACCACGACCTGGAACACCAGCAGGTGCCGCAGTTTGCTCATTGCACCACTTGAAGAAACCGCAAGAGCTTCCCTAAAGCAGTCAAACAGTTCTTTCACACTTCTTGGACACTGATTGAAACAGGTACTCCGTACACAATACAAATTCCAAAATTTCCGACATATCTATATCAAATCACATTTCATTCATCTAATTGTAACGAAATCAATGAATCTGCATCGGCCAAAGGGCTTCCTTAAAGCAGCCAAACAATGAAGCCACTAGTTAATTCTTTTACAATTCTAAGGTGATCCAACATGCTTCTAAATAATCCCATAACGAGAAATAACATACTTACATCTAATTGTATTGAACTCAATGAATCATCATACACCATAGGGCTTCCTTAAAGCATCCATACAATTAAGCCAGTAACCAATAACCAATTCTTTTACAAATCTCTAAGTCTGAAGTTTAAACACACAATTCTAAGTTCAAACACACTAGACTTACAAAAGCAATTCCAAATTTCCATCATATAAAGTTTTATCTAACTATACCAAAATCAATGAATCAGCCGCAAACAAGTTAGAGGGTACCTCATTTGCGGGACACCGATAGAACTGGCTGCCAATGTTCTTGCCAGTCTTCGCAGTCAAGACTAAGCACATACCACCACCACAGGGACATTCAAGAGCTGGAAATGAAGAACCAGGTGCATAACTATTGGTCCTTGGAAAGCTACCAGTACCAGTACTAGTAGTAGCCATGGCATTAGGCCCACAAGAAGCATTATCACACCACTCAAAGAATCCACAGCCCCCATTTTCCTGTCCACAATTCAAAGCAACAACAAATTCAATACATCTCTCTCTGAAACCCTAAATTCACATAATACATGGACAAAATAATTGGGGTTTTGTGAATTGTGTTCTACGCACTACCTGTCTAAGAGGGCATTTGTAAAACTTTCGACCCCGATTTTTCTCAGTATTTGCAGTCAGCACCAAGCAGCCTCCAGACCCACAGGGGCAGCTCTTCTCCGGCACCGACGAGTCGCCGCCGCCGGCACCACCTTGACAACCTCCACCGCCTCCTCCCCCACCAGGGGCGTCGCAATCGCGAGCCCAGTGTCCAGATTTCCCGCACTTGAAGCACGAATCGCCGCCGGATTGAGCGTCAGCGTTGCCGGCGGCACCGGAATCGACTCTTCCTCTGGAGAATCCGCCGCGCGGAGGTTGGGGAGCTGCTATCTGGCTTCCTTTGAGCGCGGCGGTGTAGAGGCCGCCATCGCCGCCGTGGGTGCCGTCTTTGCGATTCGGGAGGGGATTGATAGCAACGGCGGCGTTTTGGGAGGGCGGGATGCTGACGCGGCGGCGCTTGTTGGCGAGGGCTTGGGCCTCGGCCGCCGCCACCTGCGAAAGGAAGTCGTCGTCTTCGATTTCAACCTCCAATCCCTTTTCTTCACTCTTCATTTCTGACTAACAAAACAACAAATGGGCTACTTCGATTTTTATTTTCCTTTTATTTTCGTTAAATTTTGATTTTGGCCTTTTTTCTTTTTCCCTCTCAATAGCTTTCCCGGCAATTTTTCGGATTGACCAAGTATTGTATTTATTTGTTGCATTTGGACTCTCTACACAATTTGTACTTCTAAATTTAATTGTAATCACCAAGTGACCAATACGTCATTCATTATTGAGAAGCTTATGATGATGAGTTGATGTTCGTTGCTGCTAGTAATTTAATGTGTATTTATAGTGATCAGACGTGAACTCGAATAAAGTATTATATTTTACAAAGTATATTACTTAAGTGTGCAAATTGCATTTAAATTTCGAGCTTAACTCAAGTAATGAGGGGTGAAAATAACAAATTTAAAATTAAATTATGTTAACAGTAGTTTTTATTTTATACCCCACAATTGTAAGAAAAGCAGTAAATATTGCAGGCTTGAACCCTTTTGCATTACAATGTCACATAGAGTTGAGCGAAATGCAAGTCTAACTACTTGATCACGGAGAATTGATTAGCAAATCTTGCAGGTTTATAATGAAGCACATTACATACATAGCTTCGTTTTATTATCACTTGAGTCACCAAATTGGTTAAGTTTACAAAGGAAGAACCTTATGGATCGGTAATTTCTTCGACAAGAAAATACAAAATTCCGAAAGAAATAATGTCTAGCTTTTTCTTAATAGAACTTGAGTCACTAAATTGTCTAAATTTTCGAATGAAGAACCGTGTGAATGAGTAGATTCTCCCGCAAGTCTCTTCCACTCCAAGACCCTATTTTTCATTTCTTTACCTTTCTCCTCCTCCATTAACTCCCTAACACGCTTCTCCACTTCATCCCTCTTCACATCACTACTAATCTCCAACCCAATTCCCCATTCATTGCATGCACACCAAGTGTTTGTTAGCTGGTCTGAAAAGAACGGCCAACAGAGCATTGGCACTCCTGCACACAAACTCTCAATCATCGAGTTCCAGCCGCTGTGCGTTAGGAACCCTCCGACTGAAGGGTGGTTAAGCACTTGTTCTTGCGGACACCAACTTGATATCAAACCCCTGTCTTTTGTTTCAGCTAGGAATTCCGGTGGCAAAACCGCTGATTCACCAACAACCAAATCAGGCCTAACTACCCAAATGAAGAAAACCTTGCTATTTGCCAGTCCCCATCCAAACTCCACAATTTGTTCCGGTGTCAACACCGCTATGCTACCAAAACTCACATAGACAACTGAATTCGGCGCCTTAGAGTCTAGCCATTGGAGGCACTCAGTTTGTTCTTTCCATAGACTGTATCCCATAGCCTTCAAAGGGTCTTCTGGTATCTGATTGAGTATCCAATCAATCGGGCCAATGGCATAAACAGGCGGAATAATCATAGAGGACAGAGCATCCAAAACTTCTGGCTCCAATGCATCAAAAGTATGAAGCACAATTGCAGAAGCCTTGTCAACTGCTTCCATTGATTCCACGGTGAAGTTCAACAAGATGTCATCTGGATTTGTTGTTCGAAAGTTGGCCGGCAGATCCCTCAGTCGAATACCTTTCATTCCCGGAATCCAATCTATTACCTTGTCCAAGAAACCATTTGTGAAACAGCTCTCATCTACACAATCAAAGCCCAAGTAAGATTTAATCAATAAAGGCCTCTGTTTGGAAACAGGGCATTAACCAATTACATCATCTACTTAAATCTCTTTTACCTTTGAGTGGTACAAGTCCTTTTTGTATCAAAGCAGGGTATTGTTTATAACCCATGACGCTACTTGCAGAAATAGTGAAGAAAAGTACTATTTTGATCCCGAATTCTTCAGCAGCTGTGATGGTGAATGGCATAAAACCATCTGCAACAATGCAAGTCACCAGAGGTTCTCTCTCCTTGAGTTTCATTAGCAGCTCTCGAAAGGGAGTCAAGAGCTTCTTGCTGATTGAATCGGAGACTGAATTGACGTCTTGGGTGGCATCAGCGTCTGAATCCGGCAGGCCATCCGGGATTGTTTCGAATCGAAAGTCAGGCAAGCCGTCAAGGGAGTTGGGCCCAAGCGACTTGATAAAGCGCTTGTGGTTGAACTCTGTGTTGACAAATGTTATGTGGAAACCTCTATGATGTAGGAGCTTTGCAAGTTTGAGATTGGCCATGATATGGCTTTGTGCTGGTGCTGGAATACAAAGAGCATGTGGTTTCTCAGCTGCTGCCTTGGAATCCATCTTACACTTTTTGTGTATGTTCAAATAGAATCAGTTTGCATATATATATATATATACATATGTACTTTTGTGCTAGGCGAAAGAGAAATTGGATGCGTCTTCCTTTTTCAATTGCTTCAAAAAGATTCCATTACTTGCAGAGGACACAAAAAATTTGATATTGGGTTGACTCTTGACTCGTGAGTAGCTATAGACTTGGACGGCAAGGTTGAATTCAAGTCGCTGTCAAACCATTCAAGAGTATGATTAAAGAATGTTCAAGCAAAGATAGAAAAATATAAGGATTAATGACCCCTCTCTTTCTATTAGAGGACATAAAATTCAAATTTTTTCATATAAAGACAAAAAGATATGTGGCACAATTACACTGGTCAAAACTTTTTTTTTCTCCTTCACATGAGGCTTCCTTCCCATTTTTCCTCTAAACCTTCCAAGAATTTGTTTTAATCATAACTCTTTTATTCGAAGTCCAATTGATGCGAGGTTAGTTGCGTTAGACTCGTATCGATGTCTATTTTCTATTGATATTAAGATCGCAACCTAATAACAAGATATCAATTTTTTGACGTTTTCAGGCCAATTCAATCGATTCCAGTCAAATTCGACCACCCCTAAGGTCAAGTGAGGTGTCAATCTTCTTATTTTTTCAAGATCTGAAATGAAAACTTGTTTTCTATTTTAATTGAGTTTTTGTAAATCACCATTGAACCACAATGATGCTGCTGCCATAACTATTTATGTGTTGGCATGAATTGTTTTTGTGTTGACATGAACTGTTTATGTGTTAGCATGAACTGTTTCTATATTTCTGTGTAGCATGAACTGTTTCTTTTTTGGCATGAATTGTTTCTGTATTAACATGAACTGTTTATGTGTTTCTATGTGTCATAAACTATTAATGTGTTGACATGAACTGTTTCTGTGTATCATAAACTATTTCTGTGTTTGCATGAACTGTTTCTGCGTTGACATGAACTGATTATGTGTTGACAAAAACTATTACTATGTTGTCAAAACTCATACACTGTGTGAACTAATGTCCTTCCAAAAAAAAATGTTGATGCGCGTGAGTTACTATTCATGCCCGTGGTTGGGGACATGAGATGTAAGTGTGATCCCCATATTTTGTCTTTTGAGGTTATTTTTTGAATTTATTATCCTATCTTAGAAATGCAAGATTAATTATACCTTACAAGTGATTGTCCCAAAATATAATTACACCGAAAGCTAATTACAATGATCAAATTATATTATATATATAAAACTGACAATGTATTTCCTGTTCCTAATTACAATGATCAAATTATATTATATATATAAAACTGACAATGTATATCCTGTATAATATATAAATTTATGATAATATATATATATATATATGTATGTATATTTTAGCATGCACGCACAGGACAAAATTAATGTCATCAACATTTGTCGCTCCCGTGACCAACCACACAATTCAGAACTTAATGATTAAATAGATGGACATAGCGATGGAGACAGAAAAAATTATCTAGGGGTATTTTTAATAATTAAGATAAGGTTAAAAATATCGATCTATAATATAAATTTGTTGTAAACTATGTTTAAGTATGACTGTGTAAACCTAGAAGGAGTAGTCCTATATGGACTCTGTGTATTAATGAGGCCCATTCCTATTAGGGTTAGTAAACCCTGGGAATCATCCACTATAAATACAGGCACTATACAAGGGGTAAACACACATTCAGATATGAATCCCCATATTCTGACATCTCTCTCTCTTTCTCTCTACAACACGTTATCAGCACGCTCTAATCAGCTGAAGGTTTGTTCTATGATTTGTGTCTTATGATCCACCTTTCACCTGTGTGAAAGCTATACGGGGTCCTGCTGGGACTCCACCAATGAAACAATTGTTCCCGAGGGGAGCGAATCGGGGTCTTGATGGGACTCCACAGAACCAATTTTTGGTTCGTCACCAGCCGCGTCTCGCGGCTTGAATTGACCCAAACAGACGTTGTTTTCACGCGTCATCTCCTCGCCGTCGCAGATAACTCGCCGCCACGAGCTTGTCGCCGGCGTCGACAACGGCGATTAGCTGCCGTGACAGTGCCGATGAGTATGCCCATCCCTGTCATCGACATGGCCGCAGCGACTCGCCAAACGTCGGAGATCAAAAAGGGCCGATTCAAAAGACGGATCGAATCGGGTCGGAGCTGACGACTCGTTGCTGCGAGATCGTCGCCGGCACTCTGCCGCGAGTTGAACTCATTTTCCCCGGATCGTTTCCACTCGCCGTTGCTGACGACTCGCTGCCGCGAGATCGTCGCCGGCACTCAATCGCGAGTCACAACTCGCTAAACTCGGCGCCGCCGAACCTGGAAAACTTCTCTGTCGATTCAACCGACTTGGCGGAGAACACGGTGGGAACCAACGCCGATGAATTCGTCGCCGGAATCGGACGCAGACGACTTGCCGCGTCGCCCGTGAGTCCGCTGCCGCCGACGATCCCTGTGGGATGCCGGTTTGTCAGGTTCGGAGAACCAGAGAGCGCCAGCCCTGTTGCGTTCGGATGAAACCACCGAACCCACCACGATGGGCTTGAGTTTTGTTCGGATGGCCCACCTGAACAAGCGCGCAAGTGTCGCTGTTGGGTTCGAATGATCTTCCCGAACACGCGTGCCCAAGGCCACTCTTGTCGTTCGGCAGAACCACTCGAACACGCGAGCACTACCCTCCCATTTGTTCGGCAGAACTACCCGAACGAAGCTGGCAGCTTTGTTGTGGGCCTCTGATTGGGCCGCAACAAATTGGGCTGCTGCTCTGGGCCTTCAATTTTTGGCCAAAACAGGACATCTTTCTTGGGCCTTAACCCATTTATTTTTGGGCTGACATGCTTGGGTCGGATTAGTGCTTTGTTGTTCGCTGAAAAGCACAACAGCTCGCATCTTATTAGCTCGAACCGCTCCCCTGCCTAGAGCAAGCATAAGCGTTTTCTGGAAGCTCAAATAGCGATTCTTTGGCACCAAACTTCAAGAGTTAGGGAAATGTTCATCCTTCCCAATCACAAAATAGCCAATCATATGTTGTCGTGGGAGTGGTACATCCATTAGTTGCGCACTCATAGCGCCCCTACTAATGTTGATTATGAGTACAACTCCGATATGCAACCTAGAGAGACATGGAACGGCCTTGTTGGCCGATGATTATGTAGCAAACTGAGATTTTGCCCTCTCATTCGGATTTAGTTCAGTATTTGGTGCTTGTTTTAGTATTTGTATATTGTTCTCGAATATCAATTAATTGAACCCATTGGAACTAGAAGTTCCTTTGTTCATGTGACCAATTCAATTAATTCATGTTGAGGTATGTCTAGTGGGAAGTTAGATGTCTGGCTGACAGCGCGATTGCGCATGATATTCTCCCTGCCTGGAGATATAAATCTAACTTCATACCTCCATGTAGACCTACAAAGGCCTTATACTCACCATGTTCCAAAGAACATTATTGAGTTAGAAGGATATTCGATTGAACAATTACCATGATGAAATCACTGAAGAGAATGGTAAGGAATATCTTTGCATTACCTCCTAATTATACGGCCATGAGCGTATATTGGAGAAGATGGAACGCCTTTCGCATGAGTTGTAGTACACAATCATTCGCTCGATTGAGGCGCATCGCGTCGCTAGCATGGAGCTAGGGCGCACCATGTTGCTAGCTTGAAGCTAGCCAACTTGAGCACTTATTTGCTTTGGCATGACCATTTGGGACATCCCGGTCAAGATGTGATGCGCCGTATCCTCAATGGGCATCCCTGTGTACGACCTCATGTCTTTAAATACACTTTGCCAAGCATGCTCGTTGGGAATGTGGTATACTTTACCCTCCCCTGCAAAGATACTTAATGTTCTCCTTCTTTTCTTCAGCGGATTTAAGGGGAAGTTTGTGGACAATTCCAACCAATCCGCGGACCATTTAAAGATTTTATGGTTTTGGTTGATGCACCGACTCGCTGGTCACATGTCTATAGTCCACCTAAAATGCTACTTTGCTAAACTCTTGGCCCATATTGAGGGCTCACCACCCCGGTTATCCCTTGAAGTCTAGAAGACTGGATAACGCCGGAGAGTTTATATCGAAGGTTTTCGATGATTATTGCACGTCCCTTGGGATTGTGGTTGAACATCATGACCCCTATGTTCCCACAAGTCTCGCAGAAGCGTTCATAAAGCGTTTTTAGTTGATCGTAAGGACCTTGGTGATGCATACCAAGCTTCCTACTTCTGCGTGGGACTATGCAATTCTGCATGTAGCCATATTGGTCCGCTTGAGGCCCACCTCCACCCAACCCTTTTTGGCGTTACAGCTGGTTACTGGGTACGAATTTGGATTTCGTATTTACGCATTTTGGGTGTGTAGTTTATGTGCCAATTGCGCCGCCGCAACGTATTAAATTGGGTCCTCAACAGAGGCTGGGATTCTCTCTCGGTTATGAATCCCCCTCCATTATGGGCTTTTGAAAGCCATTTACAGGCGATCTCCTTCTCGCATATTTGCGAATGGTCACTTTGATGAGACAGTATTCCCGCCGTTAGGGGGAGATAAGAACGTCAACGTTCATGATGAACGACGCGAATTGACGTGGATTATACCCACTCTGTCTCATCCTAATCCCCGTACCGCACATAATAAGCAAGTGCGATGTATTCTAGATCTTCAGAGTGTTGCACATGCATGCTAGACGCCCGCTCTGATCTAGCTAAAGTGACGAGATCATATATACCAGCTGCAAACATGCCTGTAAGAATGAGATGCCGTCCTAGAAAGACAGCATACATCGGCGGCTAGCCAACCATTTGTCGTCGGCCAGAGGCGAGGCAGATTAATCGGTTCGAAGGATTCACTCCCTAGAAGAGGAGAAGTATGGCACAACCGAATCCTATCGCTATCTCAACCGATCCAACTCATGAAATTGATAAGGATTATGGATGTGTCCTGGGAGACGTCCCAGGGGAGACCCCAGATCCTACTCCCGAGAATCAGGAGATCTCGGTCCATTATACTAGTTTTGGATGAGTTATGGAATCGAAATGAGATAATCATCGATGATACATTCGCATATGCAGTGGCCACTGATATAACAAAATGCGACAATATCGAACCGCGTTCCGTTGGTGAATGTCGACGTAGAACTGATTGGTCAAAATGGAAATAAACAATGCAGGTCGAAGTAGATTCCTTACCAAAGTGAAAGATGTTGGGACCAGTAGTGTCCATACCTCCCAATGTGAACCATGTAGCTAGGTTACATGTGGGTATTCGTAAGGAAGCGTAATGAGAAGAATGAAAGAGTGCGATGTAAGGCACGCCTCATGCCGCAAGGCTTCTCTCATCAGCCCTGGCATTGATTACGATGAAGACGTATTCTCTTGTAATGGACGTAATGACGTTCCACTACCTTGTCAGTTCGGTAGTTTCCCAAGAACTGAATATGCAACTTATGAATGTGGTTATAGTTTATCTCTACGTGGATCTTGATACAGAGATATTGATTAGAGTCTTAGAAAGACTTAAGCTGAGTCAAATAGTTCTGAACCACAGAACAACCTCTTGATTCGATAGAGGCGTTTACTTTATGGATTGAATCAATCCGGGCGGATGTGGTATAACCGTCCTAGTGAATATTTGATCAACAAGGGATATGTGAATAACGATCTATGCCCATGCGTGTTTATCTAGAAATCACATTCCAAATTTGCGATAGTTGCAGTCTATGTCGATGACATGAATCTCATTGGTACTCTAGAAGAGCTTGAGATTACTGCCTCGCACTTGAAATTGGAATTTGAGATGAAGGACCTAGGGAAAACTCGATTATGTCTCGGCCTTGAGTTTGAGCACTGCACTGATGGCAAGGTTCTAAAAAACGCTAGGCGGTAGTCGGGCGGTGACCTACCTTCTAGCGCCCAGAGCGCCCAGGCGGGGCCTAGGCGGCGCCTAGGCGGTTTCGCATTTTTTAAAATATATATATTTATAATTATATGTAATACTCAAATAAATAATTGACATCCAAATATATCAATAATCAAGTCGATAATTGATTCATCAACAATCAAATAATAATACATCAACTTCCAAATAACTCTAGAACAAAAACTGATCATAAAAATATTCATATAAACTCAAATATGCAAAAATAATGCAATATACCACAAAATGAAAATGTCATGCAAACCAAAACTTGAATGTATTGTTGTAGTTTCCAAACTACAACCTAACGATGGATGAAAAATGCGGGTGATCCAATGGCTCCAACACGTGTGTTGACCAAAAAAAAATGGCTCCAACACGTGTACAAAATGCTGACTTATCTAGCACTATGTGTGCATGGATTCAATCTAAAGGAAACATCTTATGGACCAGATTTTAGTGAAAGAAAAACAAAAAAAAAAGTATTCAAGCGGACCAGCCATGGGAAGAGGCAACTGTCAGAAGTCGAAGATGGCTCGTCAGAGGAACATGGAGAAGCAAAAAGCATGCGCTAAAGCTATTCATCCTTGTCGGTGCAGCAGGTGGAGGCCGGAGCAGGTAGAGCAGATGGAGGCCGGAGCTCGCGCAGGCGCAGGGATAATCGCAGCGCAGACAGATTTTTTTATAAAAAGAAACCTTCCCCAGCCCGCCTTAACCCGCCCAATCGGCGCCCACCCCGCTCAGGCGGCCGATTTTTTTATAAAACTGTAAAACCAATTTTTGCACCGATTTTGCAGTAATCCGGGCGGCAGGACACCTTCCAGCGCCTAGGTGCCGCCTAGGCGGCCGCCCAGACCGTTTTTTCGAACACTGACTGATGGTATTCTGGTTCATCAGTCCAACTACACTCACAAGGTGTTGCGACGCTTTAATGAGCATAAAGCGAAGCCTTCGAGTACACCAATGGTCGTCCAAACGCTAGATGCTAAACGAGACTCATGCCATCCTAAAGAGGATGATGAAGAGTTATTGGAACTAGAAGTTCCATACCTAAGTGCAATCAACGCTTTATTGTACTTAGCTCAATGCACTAGACGAGACATCTCGTTTGTTGTGAATTTGTTAACTTGGTAAAGCTGTGCGCCAACACGCCGCCATTGGAATGGTGTTAAAGAAATTTTTCCGCTACCTTAAGGGTACGACGGATATGAGCTTATTCTATCCCTATGCATCTCCGGATGGATCATCTCCCCTTGATCATCGGAGTGATGCTTGCCTTGTTAGATTTGCTGACGCAGGTTACTTATCGGACCCGCACAAGGCACATTCCCAAACTGGTTATGTCTTTACCATGGGGAATACCGCGATATCTTGGAGGTCAACGAAGCTGACCTTAGTTGTGACTTCTTCGAATCATGTCGAACTCATCGCCCCTCATGAAGGCACACGTGAGTGTGATTGACTGCGAGCTGTTATTGAGCATATTCGGTAGACTAGCGGATTGTCATTCGTTAGTGATGTCTCGACAACCATCTGTGAAGACAATGCCGCATGTATTGACCAAATAAAGAAAGGATACATCAAAGGAGACAACACCAAGCACATCGCGTCGAAGTTTTTCTTCTCACATTAGCAACAAGAGCATCAGAAGATTGAAGTCAAGCAAATCCGATCACAAGACAACCTCGCAGATTTGTTCACCAAGTCTCTGCAGAAGGCTACTTTCCAGAAGCTCGTTCGTGGAATCGGATTGCGTCGATTGTCAGATTTGACACGTATGTAGTCTTCAGGGGGAGCATTGTCGACTTCAGGGGGAGTATACGAAAGTGTACTCACTTGACCTTAATGTACTCTTTTTCCCCTTAGCACAGGTCAACTTTTTCCCACTGGGTTTTGTTGCCTGGCAAGGTTTTTAATGAGGCACCCGCGTTGGGTTGGTCATACCTCTGACTGCTTAAGTGTCGACGTATGCGTGCTCACTTTTTCCCTTTGCTTTGGCTTTTTCCCACTGGGTTTTCCTTAGCAAGGTTTTGGTGTTAGCATATCCCTGAATGGATCCCTTTTGGACATACGTATCCCCGAGTGCCTACCACAATGACTTCATCGACTGCCTACATCTTCCTCCGAAGATCTGATGCGACTACTTCTTATGTTCTACACATTCAAGGGGGAGTGTTGTAAACTATGTTTAAGTATGACTGTGTAAACCTAGAAGTAGGTGTCCTATATGGACTCTGTGTATTAATGAGGCCCATTCCTATTAGGGTTAGTAAACCCTGGGAATCCTCCACTATAAATACAGGCACTATACAAGGGATAAACACACATTCAGATATGAATCCCCATATTCTGACATCTCTCTCTTTCTCTCTACAACAAAATTTTATATTTGGTTCATTTTTTATTACATTGCAGAAAGAAGTTGTACAATGGTGATTGAAAACTAATTGCAAGATTAAAATAAAGAGAGGGTTTATAATTGAGTAAGCGATATTGAAAGAAGAAATAGAGAAGAAAGGGAAACTAAAACAACCGAATAGATAAGAAATCATCAACGTATAAATCCCAAACATTGCTATTTTTTCAGATTTTAGTCCTATATCATACGCAAAAGTATTCCAATTTTAAAGAGTTTGAAATTAAAAAATAAAGTTATTCTTTCTGTTTGTCATTTCGCACTTTTTACAGTAGGTTTCCTAAATTCATGATGCAGAATGACCAATTGAAAGTGTATAAAATCAAGTGAGCAGAACTGCCATGCACAATCTTTGATCCACTAAAATAGCAACTATGGCATGCGATAAGATATGATTTCGTGGGGTTCCGCCCCCTATTTCCTTTTTTCCTTTCTGGGATTTTATAGGCAATTATTTGCTGGTGGTTGGTTTGTCTCACTTCTTTGCTTGTTATCATAATTTTGTACCACTGTTTAACATTTTTTTTTAATCATAAAAATTTGGAGTTAGGTGGGGGTTGCTTGGTATGTTGATAGGAGGCAAGGTTCAAAATTTCGGCCGAAATTTCGAAATTTCGGTAATTTTGGGGCACAGAAATTTGAACCAGGGTATATTTCTATATCATCAGGAAAATACCGAAATTTCGGTGTTGGAAATTTAGGTAAATTTCGGTGAAATTTCGGTACAATTTCAGTGAAAATTTTATGTAGGTTTTGGTGAAGATGTTTTATTTACATACTGTCTCTCTACCACCTCCACCGTCAATTATCAAGCTAACAAACAAACAATAGGCTTCTTACATTATGCTTTACTTCTCTCTACCTTCATCATCTATCATACAAACAAACACTAGGCTTCTTCTTACTTTATGATTCCCTCCCACCTCCACTCTTCCGTCAATTAACAAGCTCAAAGCAATAGGTATCTTTACATAGATAGTCTTTTTGAAACACGTACAATATGCATGTTGAATATTACATTCACTCCGCCTGCTACCAAATGTCATGGGAGCAATATTGTCAGTTCCAAGATTATATATCAAGAAGTAAACATGAGCCTCATCGTAATAGTTTTATATATTAGAATAGTATGTGTGTGTAATTCTGATGTATTATATTCCTTAAAATTCTTATAATATATTGTAATGTTAATGTAATGATTATTGTATGTTTCACGAGACTCAGCTTAAGTATTCCACAATAACATTTAAGATATTGTGCTAATTGACAGCTTAGTGGAATGCAAAACACGGATTCTTCTCTCTTATGTATATAAAAGTTAATCTATATGGACAATGTTGCATAGCTTAAGTGTTAAATTGCATTATTTGTTGATTTTAGAGCCTATAGAAAGTAGATATATTAATTTATAGGTGTTATAGCATGTTTTTCGTTTTTTTTTTTACCGAAATTTCCATCGAAATCGAAATTTTTTTCGAAATTTCCATAAATTTTGGCGACCGAAATTTCAACCGAAACCGAAACTTTGAACCTTGATAGGAGGTATGTATGTATGTTTTCATTTGTCTCTTGGCCTCTCATACTAAAAAGACTAGATACAATGAAGGATTAAGTGACAGAACTAAAAATCTAGACAAAATCATCAGTCCACTACTAAACGTAAGCGCCTGTTTATAATTTTTTTTTATATGCAAACAACTGTTTATAATTGAAGAAACAAAAGTAACATTTTTTAGTATATCTTACCTTTGAGTGGTGCAAGTCACTATTGAGAAGCTTATGATGATGAGTTGATTTCGTTGCTGCTAGTAATTTGGATACATACAAGTTAAGATGTAATTAATGTGTATTTATAGTAATCGGATATAAACTCCAATAAACTATTATATTTTATAAAGAACATTACTTAAGTGTGCAAGCCGCTTTTGGGTTTTGAGCTTAACTCAAGTGATGAGGAGTGGAAGTAACAAGTTCAATATTAAATTATGTTAAAAATAGTTCCATTCTCAGTAGGGCTGGGATCGGGCCGGGCCGGGCCGGGTTTTGGGTGAGCCCGGAAAAAGCCCACTAGAGGTCGGGCTTTCGATTTTCAGGCCCGTTAGAGAGCCCAAGGTGATCGGGTCGGGTCGGGCTTTAGATGCCTCGGGTTCGGGCCGAGTTCGGGCCGGGCCGGTTAAAACCCGTTCCATTTCGCCGGAATTTTCGAGGAGCGTGTTTTGTCTTGTCAAACGACTCGGATCGTCGGAAGCAGCACTGGGCTTGTCGTCAGAAGCAGTCGCATGGGCAAACAAGTCATCTCGTCGTCGGAATCGCTCCTTTTGTCGTCGGAATCGCTCACCTCGTCCTCGGAACCGTCACGTGGACTCGTCGTCTCGCCGTCCGATTCGCCGCGTGGGCTCGTCGTTTACTGAGGTGGTGGCTGCGCTCGTCTCATCAGCGGCGTTGGCTCATGGTCTTGTCCTCGGAAGCGTCGACCTCGGCTCGTCGTCTCGTTCTCGTCGGAGGCAGTGGAGACAGATGGGCGAGGAGCGGCGGACAAAGACTTCGGGTAGTTTCTGAGAAACAGAATTAGGGATTAGGGTTATTTGGGTAGGGATAGAGTGTAGGTGTTTTATGTTTGGAAAGGTGTAATCACATTTGTACCCAATAATGGTACGACACGTGTATATAACTATATATTTATTAATTAGAATATATATATTCGGGTTTTATCGGGCCGGGCCGGGTTTTACAAATCAGAGCCCGATTTTAGGCCCGATCTCCACGGGCCGGGCCGGGCTTTTTCATTTCGGGCCGGGCTTTTGAATTAGAACCGGCCCTTTAAGGTTTTTAGGGCCGGGTTCGGACTAGGCTTCGGGTTTTGGGCCGGGTTTTCCCACCCCTAATTCTCAGTCGTACAATTGTAAGAAAAGCAGTAAATATTGCAGGCTTGAACCCTTTTGCATTACAATGTCACATAGAGTTGAGCTAAATGCAAGTCTAAATACTTGATTTGGCAGAATCGATTAGCAAATCTTGCAGATTTATAATGAAACACATTACATAGCTAGCTTTGTTTTATTAGCACTTAAATCACCAAATTATTTAGGTTTACAAAGGAAGAACCTTTTGGATCAGTACTTTATTAGATAAGAAAATACAGAATTCTGAAAGGAATAATATCTAGCTTTCTCTTAATAGAACTTGAGTCACTAAATTGTCTAAGTTTTCAAATGAAGAACCATGTGAATGAGTAGACTCTCCCGCAAGTTTCTTCCACTCCAAGACTCTATTTTTCATTTCTTTACCTTTTTCCTCCTCCATTAACTCCCTAACACGCTTCTCCACTTCATCCCTCTTCACATCACCACTAATCTCCAACCCAATTCCCCATTCATTGCAGGCACACCAAGTGTTTGTTTGCTGGTCAGAAAAGAACGGCCAACAGAGCATTGGCACTCCTGCACACAAACTCTCAATCGTCGAATTCCAACCGCTGTGCGTTAAGAACCCTCCGACTGCAGGGTGGTTAAGCACTTGTTCTTGCGGACACCAACTTGATATCAAACCCCTGTCTTTTGTTTCAGCTACGAATTCCGGTGGCAAAACCGCTGATTCACCAACAACCAAATCAGGCCTAACTACCCAAATGAAGAAAACCTTGCTATTTGCAAGTCCCCATCCAAACTCCACAATTTGTTCTGGTGTCAACACCGCTATGCTACCAAAACTCACATAGACAACTGAATTCGGCGCCTTAGAGTCTAACCATTGGAGGCACTCAGTTTCTTCTTTCCATAGACTGTATCCCATAGGCTTCAAAGGGTCTTCTGGTATCTGATTGAGTATCAAGTCAATCGGGCCAATGGCATAAACAGGCGGAATAATCATAGAGGACAGAGCATCCAAAACTTCTGGCTCCAATGCATCAAAAGTATGAAGCACGATTGCAGAAGCCTTGTCGACTACTTCCATTGATTTCAAGGTGAAGTTGAACAAGATGTCATCTGGATTTGTTGTCCGAAAGTTGGTCGGAAGATCCCTTAGTCGAATACCTTTCATTCCCGGAATCCAATCTATTACCTTGTCCAAGAAACCATTTGTGAAACAGCTCTCATCTACACAATACAAACCCAAGTAAGACTTAATCAACAAAAGCCTCTTTTGGGAAACAGGGCATTAACCAATTACATCATCTACTTAATCTCTTTTACCTTTGAGTGGTGCAAGTCCTTTTTGGATCAAAGTAGGGTATTGTTTACAACCCATGAAGCCACTTGCAGAAATAGTGAAGAAAAGTACTATTTTGATCCCGAATTCTTCAGCAGCTGTGATGGTGAATGGCATGAAACCATCTGAAACAATGCAAGTCACTAGAGGATCTCTGTCTTTGAGTTTCATTAGAAGCTCTCGAAACGGAGTCAAGAGCATCTTGCTGATTGAATTGGAGACTAAATAGACGTCTTGGGTGGCATCAGCGTCTGAATCCGGCAGGCCATCTGGGATTGTTTCGAATCGAAAGTCTGGCAAGCCTTCAAGGGAGTTGGGTCCAAGCGACTTGATAAAGCGCTTGTGGTTGAACTCTGTGTTGACAAAGGTTATGTGGAAACCTCTATGGTGTAGGAGCTTTGCAAGTTTGAGATTGGCCTTGATATGGCTTTGTGCTGGTGCTGGAATAAAAAGAGCATGTGGTTTTTCAGCTGTTGCCTTGGACTCCATCTTACACTTTTTGTATATGTGTTCAAGTAGAAGCAGTTTGCATATATATACTTTTGTGCTAGACAACAAAAAAATTGGATACATTTTCCTATTTCAACTGTTTCAAAAAGATTCCATTACTTGCAGAGAACGCAAAAATTTGATATTAGGTTGACTATTGACTATTGAGTATCTATAGACTTGGACGGCAAGGTTGAATTCAAGTCGCTGTCAAACCGTTCAAGAGTATGATTAATGAATGTTCAAGAAAAGACAGAAAAATACAATTACACTGAAAGCTAGTTACAATGATCGAATTTACATATATAATTCACTAAGATAAGTGGTCTATGATGACCAAATTAAGATCGAGTACCCTCTTCTTCAATTTGTTTCTTTTTGTATCTTCCTATAGTAATTCATGAGAATATTATATATATCTTGTTCGAATAACTGAGCATGCACGCATATGAAAAAATTAATGTCATCAACATTTGCCACTCCCATGACCAACTACACAATTCAGAACTTAAAGCTAGAGCAGATGTACAACTCCATATCATACCGATGTATTCAGATAGGAAATTGATCGTACTTTGCTACTAAATATTTATTTCGGGAAAGACGGCCTAACTAACAATAATGAATTTGTAACTCAATTGATTTTTATCTTTACATTTAGACTTCATACAATTCTCATTAGAGAAAGTTTATTTACACCCCAAAGTTTAGTGAATGCACCCCAATTATGAATTCACCCGTTCGTTACCTTTTGTATTTGTCAAAATGTCTTAGTTCACCTCAATTTTACCTAAATTACCCCTAATGAGAAAAAAAAACCTTAATTTATATGCATATCCTCCATTTATGAGTTCACCTCTCCAATCGTGTATGAGTCAAAAGCAAAGGCCTGCATATGTGGATGAATCTATATGATAATTGCTCCAACTCTTTATTGATCAATGAACTTTCCTGTCCGTGTCCCCCAACATTCTCATTTTTCTCTTCATTGGAAGAAGCTCACAGAAGATTATAAGGAGTCAAAACCAACATTGAAAAATGAAAGTGGCAAATAAAAAACAATGAACATGCCACACCGAAAACAATAAAGGTAAAGGAGGACGATGACAAAGAAATCAACTCAAACTAAGGAGGCAAACTATGAAATGTGAGAATTGAGATGAGAATTGTGGAGTGCAGGTGCTAGTAATTTTTTTTTTTGTTTGTATTTTGAAAATAAATTGTCCTTTGTGTTGTAGGAATCTTTAGTTGGGTATGATTGTGTAAACTAGAAGTAGGAAACCCTGATGGACTCTGTATTAGCTAAAGCCCATTCCTATTGGGATTGGTGGAAACCCTAGCTTGTTTCCCTATAAATAAAGGCACTACGAAGGAGGACAAACACGCCTCTCTTCTATTCAGTAATTCTATTCTCTCTTACTATTGATTCTCTATCTCTAAGGCTTAGCAATTCATTATTATTGCAACACGTTATCAGCACGAAGTTCTACTGCTGCGCGTTTGGAGATTGACGAATCCTCGTTCAAGAGCTCACACAATTAACCGTTTATCCAACCGAATCCAATCACCAAGTAAATATGATTTTATCTTTTGAATTTTGTGATTTCATGAATTGATTATGTATTGCAAATTATCAAGTTGGATATGGTTGAAATAGTATGTTGAACAAAGAGGGAAAAATCGGATTAGGGTTTATGGAATAGTGTTCAGTAGCCCCTGCCAAACGCGGCAGCGCTCAATACCCAGGTTCGAATGAAGCATCCGAACGCATGCACGCGCCTCGCCGTCAACGCAAGTTGTGCCGAGCACCGTCGCCGTCTTCCGACGACTAGGGACAACGCCGATGACCTGCAGTTGTCGCCGAGTGTCGCCGCCGGTCCCCGAAGGACCGTCGCGCCTCACAATCGGCGAAACCCGAGAGCTCAAAAGCTCTGATCAGGTTTTAATCGCGAAACCGCGACACCGCCGCTGCTTACGACGCCTCAGCTCGTCGCAGACGATCTGAACATCATCGCCCAGAAGCTGCCGGCCACCCCTGCAGGGTCGCCGCGTCGTTCCGTCGCCAAAACCCAAGAACCGGATTTGTTCTCGATCGGTTTTATCAAGATCTGACGCCGTCGAAACCCTCCGATCCCAGGCCAATCGATCCCATAGCGGAGCTCGGATCGATCGTACGCCGTCCGAGACGACAGCCGCCACAATTCCCGTCGCCGGAGTTCGCCGCCGCCTCGAATCCCCAATTTCTCAATCGGATTCCGTCTCGGATCCGTTCCCGCGCCGTCGTTGTGGGCCCTGCAGGCCACCACCGGTGTGAAAGGACGTCGCCGCGCCGAGCCTAAAGCTCTCTGTCGCTCCTCGTCGCTGGAACCGTTGCCGGGACCGCCGGATTCGACGAAATCCGCACGGAATCCCCCACGGTCAGACCGATCGGGACAAACCCAGTCCAAACCCGGTTCGCCTCTGAACCGGTCCAAGACCCATGGGCTTAAACCCATTGGGCCTGACCTTTGGGCTTTGGCAGCCACGCGTTTGGGCCTGCCCCAGCGGATCTGGGCTTCTGTAGCCAACAGATTCGGGCTTTTGCAGCCCTCTTCTTTTGTCCAACAATGGGCCTTCACAAGCCCTGAGTCCAGCAGATCCACGTTTTGATACCCAGTGGGCCCGCAGCCCGTATGCTCAGTTATGCAGCCCAGCAGGTTGTTTTAGCATATCAAAACGGATCCCGAAGATCCTAGACCATCAGTTGTTTATGTTTCTGTTGAAATATTTGTATATATGTGTGCGTGTGTGTGTGTGTATGCAGGTTTACATGAACCCGAAGTTCATTAGAAAAACCTCGAACCTGAAGTTTCGAGTATATGTGAAACATGTTGTAACCCGAAGTTAGCATGTTACATCCGAGTTATGTTATAGAACCTGAAGTTCTTGAATTTTACTATCTATTCGTAGATGCTTTTACCTGAAGTTAATAAGCATTACTAACATACTTGGTCCTGCATATCCACACATTGTTTGTTTATTTGTTTCCTTGCATTTCCTTTCGTATTTTTGTATTCGTTTGAAATTGCAGGTACAATTGAACCTGAAGTTCATATTAAGTCTCACCCCTGAAGTTTCGAGCATGGACCACCATAGAAACCTAAAGTTTCGAACCTCAAGTTCCTAAAACATCACCAAACAAGTCATAACACAAAGTTATGCGCTATAACTTGATGTTATATGCTATGAGTCTATGACTCAACGTTACATGTTATAAAACCTGAAGTTTGCATGTTACAACCTGAAACCATATCATAGAACTTGAAGTTCTTAAGTTGTTGACTGTAGATTTTGTCTAAAGCTCTACTAACACAATGTGTTCCCTCCTTACCCGAAGTAAGGATGCTGGAAGCACATATTGATCACTAGAAGATGATCTACGTACTTGCCTGAAGCAAGACATGATTGGCAAAACTTATGCTCTCATGACCTGAAGTCTATGATTGAGTATAGTTCTAGAGGTTATGGAATCTAATTTTTCTGTTAGCTTTACAAGGAAGACTTGTCCAAGAATGATCTCCTGCAGAAGATCTTGCCTCTAATGTGCTCCTGCAGTAGCAATATAGAGAGCAAAAAGGTTACCAAGTCCTTAGATCTGGTTACTACTTTGTTGTTTGCTGAAAAGAGCAACATACTCGTATCCACTCGCTCGAAACACTCCCTTTGCTTGTAGCAAATGCTAAGCGATTTCTGAAGCTCAATACGCAATCTTTGGCACATGTCTGACCGGCCGGGCCGACCGTGGTTAGACCAAATGCCCTCCCACCATTAGGGGGAGATAAGATCATTCCTGAAGAATGAATAATGGCGTGAGTGGACATTATGGGGAGGCTCAACCTACCCGGAACAAAGATTAGCCAATCATATGCTATCATTACTGTGGTACAACCATTGATCGCGCACTTGTCGTGCCCCCATCAATGTCGTTGATAAGTACCCTTCTGATAGGCAACCAATGAGACATGGAACGGCTTTGTTTGGCCGAAACATAGAAACTTGAGAGTACTGATTCCCCGTTAGAATCTAAATCCAAGATTTTGTGTTTGTTTTAGTATGTGAACATCGTTATCGAATATCAATTAATTGAATCAATTGGAACCTGCAGTTTCCTAAATTATGTGACCGATTTCAATTAATTCACGTTACAGTATGCTTAGTGGGAAGTTTGTAGTCTGGCAGACTATGCGATCACATATGCACATTATTCTCCCTGAATGGAGATACTCCCTGGATGGAGATATATTCCCAGAATGGATATATTTCTAACTTCATACCTAAACAAAGACCTACATTGGCCTTATACTCACATGGTTCTTGAAGAACGTTATGGAGTCTTAAGGATATTCGAATGAACGATTACCATACTGAAATCTCTAAAGAGAATGGAAAAGACTATCTTTGCATTAAACCTTTCCTATACGTCAGAAAACGTATATTGGAAAAGGTAGAGCGCCTACCTAGTGGATTGTATCGCACAACCATTCGGTCTATGGAAGCACATCATGTGGCCGGCCCGAAGTCCGCCGAAATTGATGCTTCCTCACTTTGGCATGACCGTTTGGGACACCCAGGTCATGACATGATGACCCGGATTCTGGAAGAATCACGCGGACATCCCCTAATGTCGAATAAGGTCCAGAACATTAAGACCTTATGCCAAGCATGATCGTTGGGAATACTCGACCATCCCCTGCAAAGATACTTTATGCACTCCTTCTTTTCTTCAGAGAATTCAAGGGAATATTTTTGGACCATTCCAACCAATACACGGACCATATAAAGATTTCATGGTTTTGGTTGATGTACCGATTCGTTGGTCACACATCTTTTGTCCACACGAAACGCTGCATTTGCTAAACTCTTGGCCCTGATTGAGGCTCATCACCCTAGTTATCCGTTGTAGTCTGGAAGACTGGATAATGCCAAAGAGTTTATATCGAAGTCTTTCGATGATTATTGCAGTCCCTTAGGATTGAGATTGAACATGCAATTCCCTATGTTCATACTCCAAATGGTCTCGCAAAAACACAAGTCAGACAGGCCGGGCAGGCCCGGGTCCGACCATTTTTGCGTGGGACTATGCAATTCTGCATGCAGCTATATTAGTCCGCCTGATGCCCATCTCCACCCACTCTTGTTAAGCGTTACAGTTAGATACTGGGTACAAACATGATTCACCGTACTTACGCAATTTTGGGTGTGCAGTTTTATGTGCCAGTTTCGCCGCCGCAACATACCAATATGGGTCCTCAATTGGGAATGGATTCCCATCTATTATGAGCTTTTACGAGCCATTGACAGACGATCTCTTTCTCACAATATTTGCGGATAGTCACTTTGATGAGACAGTCTTCCCGCCGTTAAGGGGAGGAAAGAACGTCAACATTCCTGCAGAATGGCGTGAATTGACGTGGACTTACCCACTCTGTCTCGTCCTGATCCCTGAAAACAAGTGACAAGATCACATATACCAGATGCAAACAAGCCTGCAATGAAGACGTCCCCATAGGGCGCAAAATCATCCCCGAAGGATGCAACGTCCCGTATGACGTTCTATTCCTAACGAACGAGGTACCGGTGGCTAGCCAATCATCTGTCTTCAGCCAGAAGCGAGGCAGATTCGGTTCAAAGGATTCACTCCTTAGAAGAGGATAACTATGGCACAATCGAATCCAATCGCCATCTCAATCGATCCAAACTCATGAATTGCGCAGGATTATGGAAGTGTCCTGGGAGACGTCCCAGGGTGATACCCCATATCCCAAACTCCCTAGAACCAGAAGTTCTCGGTCCGGATGAGGTTATGGAATCGAGATGAGATAATCGTCGATGATATCTTTGCTTAAAGCAGTGGCCACTGAATCACAAAGTGCGTCGATATCGAACCGCATTCCGTTGATGAAGCACAACGTTGAATTGATTGGTCAAATGGAAAGAAACAGTGCATGTTGAATTATGTTCCTTAGTAAAGTGAAAAGTGTTTGGACTTGTAGTTCCCACACTTCCCAATGTGAACCCTGTAGGCTACATGTGGCATTCTTAAGGAAGCGTAATGAGAAGAATGAAACAGTGCAGTGTAATGTACGCCTTCTGGTGAAAGGCTTCTCTCATTTGCCCTTACATTGATTACAAGGAAACATATTCTCATGCAATGGACGTTATACATATCTCTATTGGGATCTTGAGATATACATGAAAGTTCCTGAAGAACTTGAGATAACTCGATGCTACCTCGGCCTGAAGCTCGAGCATCAAATTGATAGCATCAGCGTGCATCAATCGAATTACATCCAGAAGATGTTGCGTCACTTCATTGGAGATAAAGTGATGCCTTCGAGAACACCCATGGTTGTCCGTTCGCTAGATGCCTAGCGTGATCCATACCGTACTATGGAGGATGATGAGCCGATATTGGAGCCCAAAGTCTCATATCGAAGTACAATTGGTGTTTATTGTACGTATCTCAATGCACTAAGCCGGACATCTCGTTTGTTGTGAACGCTTTAGCTTAGTTTAGCGATGCGTCTACACGCTACCACTGAATTGATATTAAAGACATCTTTCGCTACCTTAAAGGTACTGCGAATATGAGATCATCTATCCCTACGCATCCCATGATGGATTACCTCTCTTAGATACACGAAGTGATGCTTGCCTTGTTAGTTATGCTGACGCCGGTTACTTATCAAACTCGCACAAGGCACGTTTCCAAGTTGGTTATGTCTTTACCATAGGAAACACCGCAATATCTTGGAGGTCTATGGAATAGACTCTTGTTGCCACCTCTTCAAACCACGCCGAGCCCATCGCTTTACATGAGGCCACGCGTGAAGGTATTTGGCTACGATGCGTTATCGAGCACACACGGCATACTTATGCTTTGTCTTCTGTTAGTGGAGTCCCCATGATTCTCCATAAAGACAATGCCATTTGTATTGACCATTGAAGAAGGGATTTATCAAAGGCGACAATACTAAGCATATTGGCCCGAAGTTCTACTTCATACATCAGCAAAAGCATCAGAAGTTTGAAGTCAAGTAGATTTGTTCCCGAAGACAACCTCGCGGATATCTTCACCAAATCTTTATCGAAGTCTACCTTTCCAGAAGCTTCTTCGAGGTATTGGATTGCGTTTACTATTTGATTTACAATGTTTGTAGTCTTCAGGGGGAGCATTGTCGAATTCAGGGGGAGTATCCCGAAGTATACTCACTTGACCTTAATGTACTCTTTTTCCCCTTAGCACATGACAACTTTTTCCCACTGGGTTTTGTTGCCTGGCAAGGTTTTTAACGAGGCACCCACATCGGGTTGGTTATACCTCTGTACGCTTTTAGTGTCGACAAATGCATGCTCACTTTTTCTCCTTCGCCTTTGGTTTTTTCCCATTGGGTTTTCCTTTGGCAAGGTTTTAGTGTTAGCATTCTTCCCATGGATTCCCCGTTGACTCATGTTCCTCCGAGTGCCTGCCGCAACGACTTCATGAACCGCCTACTCTATTTGTCCAAAGATCTGATGCGCCTACTTTTTGAGTTCTCCACAATCAAGGGGGAGTGTTGTAGGAATCTTTATTTGGGTATGATTGTGTAAACTAGAAGTAGGAAACCCTGATGGACTCTGTATTAGCTAAAGCCCATTCCTATTGGGATTGGTGGAAACCCTAGCTTGTTTCCCTATAAATAAAGGCACTACGAAGGAGGACAAACACACCTCTCTTCTATTTAGTAATTCTATTCTCTCTTACTATTGATTATCTGTCTCTAAGGCTTAGCAATTCATTATTACTGCAACACTTAGTAGTTATTTCAGATAAAGTTAAAATACTATTTTTATATTTAAAAAGAGAAATAAGGTGATTTCACTAAATTTTGTGTTGGAAAATGTCTTGTGGGTTGGCTATGTATGTAGGATGAAAGAAATGCTTCAAGGCACGTTGGATCAACGCTTTCGTTCAGACTCTATTTGCCCCCACAACAAGTGTGCAAAGGGGTTGATACAAATGAGTCTTGTGGATACAATGAAGCCCGGCGTTAAACCATTGTTAGTATGCGTTTTGCACTAACGAAAACTAATCCAAACACACAAACTTGATAAACAAAAAGGCTCAAGAACACTAGAAACTAATTATGCAGAAAATTAGTTCCTAGAAGGTTTTATAAGAAATCTGAAAATATAATAGTGGAGGAATATATTTCGGTGGGCAGGGAAATGAAGAATGTTCAGTTGGAATATATTGAATAATTGCAGAACAACAACATCATATGTATTTATAAGATAGCACACACCTTTTGGAAATGGTGTGCCACTTCACCATTGGTCACACCACTTGGCTTTTGACCAAGAGTTGTAACCTATTCTGCACTTAATCATATCTTTTGGTGATCAACAACTAACAAGAAACCAAAAGACATATTCTTTTGCAAACAAACGGTGGAGACACACTTGGTCATACGAACCGTTTCAACAATTGAATTCAACTTTGAATTCAAATTTCTTTCTTGTTAAAACCGTTGCTTAACCACACTCCCAATCTCACCGATCAACTTTATATTATGAAAATATTCCAACATTTTGTGGTGTAAATAGAATCTCCCTTCTTCTCATTATCCTCAATATGGCTACTTGTCCTCAATAAAAGAGATTTGTGGTCCCTCGAGATCAAAACAGGATGGGGAAACCTGTTGATCACTTCATTTCTTTTTGTATCTTTCAAGAAGTTTGTAAAAATACACTATCATGTTTTAATAATTGAGCATACATATCATATAAAGTTGATGTCATTAGCACGACTAACCACACAATCAGAAACTCAAAAGATTGCGCAGACCACTACATACGGCATAGATATTATTAGCCTATGAAAAAATTATTTCGGAAGGACTAAACATTAAAGTTCTGATTAAAAAAAGAAAATTTGTTCAATATTGATTCAGAGTGTTAAACTCCGCACTCCAGTCCTTATTATGTTCTACCCATTCCCAATACGACTAGTTTTGCTGCCTCCACAGAACTTGACTCACTAGATTGTCAAAGTTTGTGGATGAAGAACCACCTAGACCGGTTGCTTCCTCGGCAAGCTTCTTCCACTCCATAGCCTTACCTTTCATCTTCTTCCCCTTCTCCCCCACCATCAACTCCCTAATAAGCTTCTCCACCTCATCTCTCTTCACATTGTTATCGATCTCCATTCCGACGCCCCACTCGTTGCAAGTATAGTAACAATCAGTTTGCTGGTCCGCGAAAAACGGCCAGCAAAGCATAGGCACACCGGCAGTCAGGCTCTCAACAGTTGAATTCCAACCGCAGTGCGTCAGAAACCCGCCAACCGAACCATGGTTAAGTACTTGCTCTTGCGGACACCAACTCGCTATTAGTCCTCTCTCCTTGGTCTCGACCACAAACTCTGGCGGGAAAATCGCTGATTCCCCGATGACCAAATCGGGCCTAATCACCCAAAAGAACGGAACCTTGCTGTTCGCAAGTCCCCACCCGAACTCCAGAAGCTGATCCGGTGTCATGACCGTTATGCTCCCGAAATTCACGTACACAATCGAATTAGTCTCCTTGGAGTCGAGCCATTTGAGACACTCGACTTCTTCTTTCCATAGGCTGTAACCTACGGAATCGAGAAGGTGTTTCGGAATCCTATTGAGAAGTAGCTCAATGGGGCCGATGGTGTAGACAGGTGGAATGTTGTGCATTGACGAGAGAGCGGTCAAGACTTGTTGCTCCAGTGCATCAAATGTGAGAAGAACAATTGCTGAAGCTTTGTGGACATCGTCGGTTATGGCCATTCCCAAGTTGAACATGGGGTCGTCGGGATTCGTCGTCTGAAAGAAGGTCGGGAGATGTTTCAAACGAATGTCTTTCATCCCCGGAATCCAATCTATGGCTTTGTCCAAGTACCCGTTTGTCAAGTAGCTCTCATCTACACTTACATGTAACAATTAACCAATTAGTAAAAAATAATGTTTATCTTTCTATTTGTCATTTCGCACTTTTTACTGTGGTTTTCCTAAATTCATGATGCAGAATGACAAAATTGAAGTGTATAAAATCAAGTGAGCAAAACTGCCATGCACAATCATTGAACCACTAAAATAGCAACTATTGAATGCGATAAGATATATGATTTGGTGGGGTTCCGCCAATTTTTCTTCGGTTCCGAACGGCTTTAAAATAGATCCTTTTTTTGCCTTGCTACAGTGGCTATACTGTAGCAAATGATTACTGTATAGTTACTGTAGCAAGACAAAATTTTTGGTGGATTCTAAAGCTCCTCGGAACTGAAGAAAGACTGGGGGTTCCGCCCCTTATTTCCCTTTTTCTTTTTGTATTTTTATAGGCAATTATTTGATGGTGCTTGGATGCCTCACTTCTTTGCTTGTTATCATAATTTTGTACCACTGTTCTTTTATCATAAAATTTGGAGTTAGGTGAAGGGGTTGCTTTGGTATGTTGAAAGGGGGTATGTATGTACAATTTTTCTTCGGTTCCGAACTGCTTTAAAATCAGATCTTTTTTTTGCCTTGCTACAGTGATTATACTGTAGTAAAGGTTACTGTATAGTTACTGTAGCAAAGTGAAATTTTTGATGGATTCTAAAGCTCCTCGGAACTGAAGAAAGACTGATGTATGTAGGTTTTCGTTTCTCTCTTGCACTCTCTCATGCTAAAAAGACTAGATACAATGAAGGATAAAGCGACAGAACTAAAAGTCTAGACAAAATCATCATTCCACTACTAAACGTAAGCAACTGTTTATATTTTTTTTATATGCAAACAACTGTTTATAATTGAAGAAACAAAAAGTAATATTTAGTATATCTTTACCTTTGAGTGGTGCAAGTCCTTTTTCGACCAAAGTTCGATACTGTTTGAATCCCATGAAGCTGCACGCAGCAATTGTGTAGTAGAGCACAACGGGGAGTCCGAATTCTTCGGCAGCCGGGATCGTGAACGGCGACATGAAACCATCGGAGACAATACACGTCACCGGAGGAGTAATACTACTCGCCGCTTCGTCCTTGAGTTTTGTGAGGAGGTCGCGAAACGGAGCAAGGAGTTGTTTCTTCACAACGGCCTCACAAAGCAAAGGGACACTTTGGGTAGCGTCTTCGTTATCCGTCTCCGGAAGGCCGTCCGGGATAGTTTCGAACCGGAAATCGGGGAGGCCGTCGAGGGAGTGGGCCCCTTGGGACTTGAGGAAGCGCTTGTGGTTGAACTCGGTGTTGACGAAGGTTATGTGGAAGCCTCTGTTGTGGAGGAGCTTTGTCAATTTGAGCATTGCCTTTATGTGGCTTTGAGTTGGGACCGGAATGCAAACGGCATGCGGCTTGTTTTGTTGATGATCATGATCAGCAAACGTGGAAATATTCATGTTTTGGTGATTTGGATTTCTTGTACTTGCAGAATTTCAGTACTGTTTGTGTTTGTGTAACATTGTAGTAGAAATGGAGATATCATTTACAGGACGATATTCACGAGCGTGACATTTTTGATTTGTCTTATCTTCTTTTGAACCCAGGTCCAAGTTGGTCTGATTATTGTTGAATACGGCATCGCATAATGTATGCGTGGATTAATGTAGACCATGTGTTCACCTTGTCTCAAATAATATTATTATGATTATTTTCAGTGCGGGAGCCACAAATATTAAATTCTGGCTTCTTAAGTCGGTAGTACTGAGATTGACCAAACACATCGTTGTAGGTGGAAAGCCATTGTGTATTGCACATTCATAATAGGGTGCATAAAGCAGACCTCATACATAACTGCCGTTCCAACTGTAGCTATGTAGTACTTTCACGACACATAAAGTTTGATGCAGACTTTTGCCTATGGAAATTAATATGGTCTCCTACATTTACTTCCTTTCCCCCTTGTTGGTAGGGCTCGTCAATGGACCAGCCCAGGCCTGGCCTAGCTCGGCCTTTATGAGCTTGGGTTGGGCTGGTCCGAGTTTAATTAAATAGTATATATTTATGGGCCGGGTTGGACCGAATTTTTGTAGAAAAATTAAAACCCAAGCCCATCTATGATCCATGGGCATTCATGGGCTTTATGGGCTGGGCCTAGGGGCTCACGATTGGGCCCATGTGGGCCGGCCGGAAGACCCACTATTTTTCAAATGATGTATAAATTCTATATAATAACATTAATAAAAATTCATCTTCTAAAAAAATGTACATAAATTAGTATAAGGAGGGTGTTGTATGCACATAAAGATATAGAGAAATAATACAAAGAGAAAAAAAGAGGGAGAAAAGACAGGAAAATGGGAAAAATATTTGGGTGGTATGAGAATTAGTGGGCTTATGTCGGCCGGGCTAAATGGGCCGAGCTGGGCCGGCCCATGTGGGCATAAATGGGCCGGGCTGGGCTTCAAACCCCTTGTGCAAGTTCAGCCCGTGTAAATGATGGGCCGGACTGGCCCATGGCCCATGATGGGCCGAGCCGAGCTTGAGTCTTGTGGGCTGGTGGGCTTTTTTTCGGCCCATGGGCCCCCAGGCCAAATGATGCCCCCTACTTGTTGGGTGGATTACAATTTCCAAAAACAATAGTTTTATGTCTATCATTATTAATTAGGTGGTAAGGAACCATTATTTTGGCATTAGAGCAACTCCAATGAGAAGATATAAAATTGAAAATGTAAATGTAAGTTTTACAAATCCGGTGGCATCTTAATAGAATATTTTAAGATATAAAATTAATTTGCTCTAATGGGAAAGTTGTAAAATATTAGAATTAGAAGTTTGTATTTTCATCTTGAAATTTACATTCTTCATTGGAGAGTGAGCTCTCAAAATATATATTCGTTTTTCATACTAATAATTTATATTTTTTTTACTGGAATCAATGTTGGTGTCTCCAATGTTTTTTATCATTAGTCTCCACTGATTGAATAAATAATATATTAAATAAAGTATGCTTTAACAATAATGAGGCCTATTTTGGAGATGTAAACAAAATTCCATATTTAAGTTTTTTTTTATTTACATTTTCCGGTCAGATAGACATTTTACATTCCATTTTTCTGACCTATTGAAGTAGAAATTTAGTTTTAAGAATGCAATTTTGACATTTCGGCGAGTTTGCATCCTCCCATTGGATTTGCTCTTAAGTCATGTATTCTATCAATATAAGGTTACTTCTATTTATCAGGGTGTTCCTTCGATCCTGGTTGGGTTTAAATTAAGGACACTTTTTTACCTTAGGGAGGTATGCTCAAAATAAGTGAAGTGTCTATCTAGACACTTTTTTATCAAAAAAAAGTATCGCGTTTTAAATTCAAAACAGAACCGAAAATATTTTGTATTTAAAGGGCACCATACTGTATCAATTTATGTTGAGTGATATTGTGTTATTGTTCTTTGTGAACCTACTTAATTCATCTCTCTATCTTTTTGGTTAGGCCATTGAATGGTGCTTGCCATTGAGTGGTGAGTGTTTCCAACTCTGAATTCTGTATTGCAGGCAGTGTTAGTCTGTCATATTGGGTGGTGAGTTTTACCATTTTATTTATCTATTATTCTTGCTACCCGGAACTGCATCAAAGGAATTTATTTTTTGAGCTTCCCACCCACCCATCCTATTTTTGGCCCATGAGTTCAGAGCATGACTAGACTTCATCAGAGCATGACTAGACTTCATCGAAGCAAATTTCCATAGCTGGTTTGATAAGTCAAAAAATTTTAATTTTCCTAACATTCCCCGTATAACAACAAAAACCACAAGTCCATGCCGCTCACATGTTCACGCAAAACAACAAAACCACAACCACAAGTCAACCTGCAATATTTCATCCTATATCTTTTAGACGAAACGACACCCGAAATTCACGTAGAGAACCAGTTCTGGCGGGATCGAGCTCAGCCACTCGAGGCAGCTGGTGTCCTCCAGCTGCCACGTGGATGAGTTACTGAGCTTGTGGTATATCTTCTCGAGAAGTAGTTCGATCGGACCGACGGTGTAAATGGCCGGAATGAGCTTGGATTTGATAGCGTTCAGCACCTTAAGTCCAAGGCGTCGTGTGGGAAAATGGGGTGGATGAGCTCGGATTTGATGGCGTTCAGTACCTTGTGCTCTAGTCGTCGAATGTGAGGATGCAAGCTTTGTTGACTTTGTCAGTAACTTGCATGCTGACGTTTGAAGGTGATGTCTTCGGGGTTGGTCGTTCGGAAAAAGGTCGGTCGGATGCCATTCCCGGAATCCAGTCAACCACCGTGTCCAAAAAACCCGTTTGTTAAGTAGCTCTCATCCGCACCATTCCAAATATAAATTAAAATTATAGAAAAATGTCATTAGCGTGTCAAAAGCAATTAGTCACTGATATATCCCCTAGTCATTCCTATAGTTAACTACAAATCAAACTTTGATTAATGTATCCAATCCGTTGTCACATCTTCACAAAAAATACTTAGAGAAAGAGGTATATTTCCATTTTTATGACAATTTTTGTCTTTCAATATAGTTAGATTTTTGTCTTTTCCAGTCACAAAACTTATTCGTGATTATAAACAATACTAAACGCTCAATTCCCGATGTCAATGGTCACTAAACATTGGTCATTATGCCTTTATTGTTTTTATTAGTGGAATATTAGAACTCAGTTTCCTCTTATCGGTAGTAGTTTTATCAGACATTTAACCAAAAAAAAACTTGCCCTTGATCACAAGAAGAAAACATTATTACCATAGTGTTACCTTTGAGTGGATCAATCCCTTTTTCGACCAAAGTCCGAAACGCCTTATACCCCCAAAAGCTACACGCCGCAAAAGTGTAGTACAAGGCGATGGGCAATCCGAACTCCTCGTTCGCATATCTATGGTAAACGGCGACATAAACCCGTCCGAAACCATGCAAGTCACGGGAGGGACGCTGCCCGACTCTGCGTCCTCCTTGAGCTTAAAGAACAGTTTACGAAACGGGGCCAAGAATGTCTTGCTGATGGCGTGAGAAACATGGGACACGTCTTGTGTAGCGTCTTCATCCGTCTCGGGAAGACCATCGGAGATTTTCTCCAACCAGAAATTGGGAAGGCCGTCGACGGAATTTGGGCCCTGGGACTTGAGGAAGGGCTTATGGTTGAACTCGGTGTTGACGAAGGTTATGTGGAAGGAATTTGGACAACTTGAGCATGCCTTAATGTGGCTTTGTGGTGGAACTGCATGGGGCTTGTTTGATTCAAGTCCGGTGGAGCCCAAACTTTTTTTCTTAATATTAGTAAGTTCGAATTTTGGATATGCAATTCATATGGAGAAATATTTATAGGGTTTTTATTATGAATAGTGTCTGAACTTTCATTAACCGGACTTCATAGTGCCTGAACTTTAAAAATGATCAATTTAGTACCCAAACTTTTAAAAACCGGACTTTATAGGGCCTGAACTTTAAAAGTGATCAATTTAATACCCAAACTTTCAAAAAGAGGACTATGTGGTACCTACTTCAATTTTTTGTCAAAATTCCTTTAAAATGAGGGATACAATGATTTTTTGACATTAATTTTCATGTAAAATATTATTTTTTTACCTCTCAATCTCCATATAAATGTGTATATCGTGTTTCGAAAAAATAAAAATGTACATATAACTATTTTAGAATAATAAATAAATTGATTAATGAAAATACACTTGAACGGTAGACTTTTTCTATTACTCAATTTATGTTAGAAATATTTTTTATATTCGATTATATTTTGTTCATCACTTTATCTATTGTTTTGTAATAGCCATATGCATATATATTTTTTGAAACACCATAAAATATATTTATATAGATTTTGAGAGGTAAAAAAATAGTTTTTTACAAAAAAATTAATATCAAAAGACCATTTTTTTCATTAATTTTAATGAAACTTTGAAAAAAAATTGACGGAGGTACCATATAGTCCTCTTTTTGAAATATGGGTACCAAATTAATCATTTTTAAAGTTCAAGCACTATGAAATCTGGTCAGTGAAAATTCAAGCACTATTCATGATAAAAACACATATTTATATATTGGCCAAAGTTAAGTGAGCTCGCTACACTTTTCAACGTGAAGAAGGCAAAAGTGTCCAAAAGTCAATTACACGGGGCAAAATTTCGTCCCTTCATGTTTCTTTATTTTTTTTAAATGTAGGACTAATTAATAATTGAGCTATATGTGTCCCATTATTGAAATGGTTTTTCTTCTGACAAGGTTCTTGAAATGGTTATTGCATCAATGAGTTCATCTCTTGGCTTGAAAACTATATAATGATCAAAATTTGACGGCTTGATATTATCATTATAGAGATAATTACAGTTACCTATTCTTCCAATTAGTTTTGATCTGTTATTTAGTATTGTTATTGATAATTAGGATTGTAAACTTTTTTCTTTTGATACAAGAACAGTGAGGTACTTTATATAGCTGCATTAGTGTACGTTCAAATGAAAGATTTGAACTCCATACTTCTTTAATCATGTGGCCAACGGTTAACACATTTGTACAATATTTTCAAAGTTCAAACACGTGATTGAATACAACTACCAATAATTGACTACGATGCTGCATGCATGTATAACTGGGGCGCCCGTTTAACCGCACTGCCAAACTTTCAACAAAAAATTTATAGCTGTGGAGAGAAATTTTAATTTCATAATTAATTTTAATATTTAATTATATAATATACAACTACCATTATTTGACCACGATGCTGCATGCATGTATAACTGGGCCGCCCGAATAACTGCACTGCCAAACTTTCAACAAAATGATATAAAAGTAATTGTATCTCACAAAAAATTTAAAGGTGTCCAGAGAAACAATCTTGGTGTAAGTAGCAGCCCTCAAAATTTATAGCTGTGGGGATGAGTTAAATGACCCAAGATTTTCCAGCTTGGCCCAAAATACACATTAGTACGATACTTTTCGCATATACATATGTTGTATAGTACTTTTCGCATATACGATACTTTTCGCATATACATATACAGATACTTTTCGCATATACATATGCTGTACACCAATTTATTGAACTTGAAAATTTTCAAGATATATCAAATTATAATATCAAGACTCAGAAGTTAGGTGATCTTAATGTAAAATGCCTATAAAAAATTTTGATCAAAAATATTCAAAATTGAAAGATGATAGAATCGTTCATAAATCAAATACATGATAACCTACAAGCGCCCCAGAGGGCACCGGTGATATGATATATTTTTCAAATGTTGCATTATATCTTTATTTCAATATAAGAGAATATATGTATTTTTTTCAAGGTAAACATTTGAACTTTCATTTTTTTTTAAATTTATTTTTTTACCATTTGAACTTGAAGTTGAACTAGCCGGACTATCTAAAGTCACCGTTGGGTGAAATCTATTGAAATATCTTTCCATAACTTTAATCTAGACACAAATAAAATGTCCATATAAATTAATCAAAATGAATGAAGCTTAATCCATTAATCACATTCACATGATCCATACTACTAACACAAAACCATACTGCATCAATCATCCAGTCAATAAAATTAACATGAATAGAAATTATAAAAAGTATGATGAACTTTAAAACATACATAATCTAGGTCATAGAGGAAGATAGTCAGCGGTGCGGCGGCAAAAAGGACAGCGGAGACGGTGGGAAGACTGGGAAAAATTTAAGAAATTTTTTTTTGACTGAGGAAATTTTTTTTGTTTTTACTGAGGGAAAAATTGAAGAATTGGGGGTAAGGGTTTGTCTTTTTGTGGGTAATGGAGGAATTGTGGTATGTTTGTTTAATTGAAACCCACGGGCCATGGGTCCTTTTTATTTCTTCTTTTATTTTTTTTTATTTTTTTATTACAAAAGCCAGCCCTCATATTGTTTTTTACCCACATCTGTTAACATAATTTTTCATTCACTTATTATCCTTTTTGCCCCCCGCAAATCTCTTTGAAAAACCTTTTGCCCCATGCAACTCTATTTGTATCCCATCTGCCTCCTTGCAACTCATTTTTTGAGAATTTTTGCCCATTTTCTGCTAAGTTAATAGTTTTTCTTAACTTTGCTAACATAGACATGCCACATCAGCAAATATGGGTCTCATATTATATACACATAAGCAAAAAAAAGTTTTTAAA
This sequence comes from Spiraea crenata, assembly GCA_033992175.1. Classification (NCBI taxonomy): domain Eukaryota; kingdom Viridiplantae; phylum Streptophyta; class Magnoliopsida; order Rosales; family Rosaceae; genus Spiraea; species Spiraea crenata. The sequence goes on from JAVBHV010000019.1 coordinate 2,358,284, forward strand.
AAATAAAATGTGTATATAAAATGGGACCCACATTTACTGACGTGGCATGTCCACATTAGCAAAATTAAGAAAAATTGTTAACTTAACGGAAAAGAGGCAAAAATGCCTAAAAATTGAGTTGTAAGGGAAGAATGGGGTACAAATGGAGTTGCAGGGGGCAAAAGGTCTCTTAAAGTGAATTGCAGGGGACAAAAGGGATAATAAGTGTTTTTCAATCCCAAAAATGACATCGTCTTCTCTGAGGCTTTAAAAAAGAAAACCACATCCTTCCTTGCTGCTTTTTCTTCTATCGCTGCCTCTTCTTCCTATCCATGGAGGTTTTGAGGAGTTTGTGTTACGACCGTCCTGGAATTGAGATTTATTAACGTCTCCCAATTAAGAGTCTGTCTTTCTTCAAGGGACGGCTCAGATTTCCCAATTGAGATTTATTACCGTCTCCCATGCAATGCATTTTTATTATAACTCCACTAGAAAAATACAGAAATATTAAAAGGAACGATATACAAGCAAGTTGATGATCTTTACATCGCCAGCCACCTGAACATTTCTGTCCCTCCCTTATTCCTTACTTCCCTAATTCATTTGCCTCATGGTTACGAATAGTTTCTGAAAAAAACAAATCGCATTTCTTTATAATTGAACCACATTTAGTTTTTCCTGGGAAGAAGTTGGTTGATCACACTGTCCAAATTTTTGAGTGAAGAACCTTGTGGATTAGTGGCCTCCTCTGCTAATTTCTTCCACTCATTGGCCTTGTTCTTCATCTTCTCACCTTTTTCTCCCTCCATCAACTCCCGAACAAGCCTTGCCACTTCATCTCTCTTCACATCGTTATTGATCTCCATCCCCATCCTCAATCCATTGCAAGCATACCAGCAGTTTGTTTGCTGCTCTGCAAAAAATGGCCAAGACAGCATAGGCACTCCAGCCGTCACGCTCTCAATGGTCGAATTCCACCCGCTGTGTGTCAAAAACCCTCCAACTGATGGATGGTTAAGTACTTCCTCTTGTGGGCACCAACTCGCTATTAGTCCTCTTTCTTTGGTCACCTTGACAAACTCCGGTGGCAAAATGGCTGATTCCCCAGCAACCAAATCAGGCCTAATCACCCACAAGAAAGTAATCCTGCTATTTGCTAGTCCCCAACCAAACTCCACAAGCTGTTGCGGTGTCATGACTGCTACGCTGCCAAAATTCACATAAACAACTGTGTTTTCCGCCTTTGTGTCTAGCCATGGAAGGCACTCAGTTTCTTCTTTCCATAGACTATATCCCACTGGCTTCAAAGGGTCTTCTGGCATTTGATTCACCAGCAATGCGAGAGGGCCAATGGCATAAAGATGTGAAATCATAGATGAGAGAGCATTCAAAATCTCCTGCTCCAGTGCATCAAAAGTGTGAATGACAACAGCAGAGGCTTTATGTGCTCTTTCTGTTGCTTCCCCTGTTAAGATAAAGGCGCTGTCTTCTGGATCTGTTGTTCGAAGGAAAGTTGGAAGATCCTTTAGTCGAATACCTTTCATACCTGGTATCCAATCTATGACAGTGTCTAAGTAGCCATTTGATAAGCATTCCTCATCTGCAGAATTACAAACAAAATGTTACTATAGTTGAGTACAAAACATGACACTATTAATTAACAACGAAACGCAGAATATGTTACTGAGTATTCAACAAGGTTCATTAGTTAACCTTTAAGTGGTATAAATCCTTTTTCGACCAGAGCACGGTAATTTTTGAATCCCATGAAGCCACAAGCCGCAGTAGGAAAGAACAGTACAATAGGAAGTCCAAGTTCTTCAGCAACTGTGATTGAGAAGCTCATGAAACCATCTGAGACAATGCTGGTCACAGGAGGGGTGTTCGTCGAAATTGCATCATCATTGAGCTTTTCGAGGAGTGCACGAAATGCAGGCAAGAAATGATGCTTAATGGAATCACAAATAGCATAGATGTCTTGGGTGGAATCGGAGTCCGAAGGTGGCAGACCATCTGGGATGGTCACAAAATGGAAGTCTGTCAAGCCATCAAGCGTGCCGGGAACTAAAGATTGGAGAAATCGCCTGTGGTTGTATTCGGTATTGACAAATGTGATGCGAAAACCGCGATGGTGGAGAAGTTTTGCGAATTTGAGGAGTGGTTTTATGTGGCCTTGGTATGGGAAGGGAATGCACAGAACATGAGGCTTTTGATTAGCTGTCTCAATTGAACCCATGATGGTAATCTGATCTACAGAACCATGAATGTGATACTTCCGGCTATATATCCTGGTGTTGGTGTTTGCAAAATGTCACAAATGGCCAACTCAATCTTCCTCCATGATTTTCTTGACTTGTTAAGCATTCTTGAGATGCCATTTCTTGACTTGTAGATGGAAAGCCATTGTGTATTGCACATAATATAGCGCATAGACCAACACGTCAACACAAGTAGAAAAGATGACCTCATACCTAACTGCCGTTCCTACTTTAGCGGCTCCGGATCTTCTAATATAATAACAATCTCGAGAAATATATGTACTTCTCCCTCTACATCTGAATTTTAAATCTCCTAATTAGATTATCGCTTCAACAAAAATTACAAAGTTCCAAAATAACATTTAGATAGAACTATAGCATCTTTTTTAATAGAACTTGATTCGCTAAATTGTTTAAGTTTTCAAATGAAGAGTCGTGTGGACGAGAAGATTCTTCCGCAAGTGTCTTCCACTCCAAGACCCTTTTTTTTTTCTTTGCCCTTCTCCTCCTCCATTAACTCCGTAACATGCTTTTCTACTTCATCCCTTTTCACATCATTACTAATATTCTCCATCCCAAGTCCCCGTTCATTGCATGCATACCAACTGTTTGTTTGCACAGAGACTGTCTAAAAAGAACGGCCCAACAGAGCATTATTGTCACTCCTGCACAGAGACTGTCAATCATCCAATTCCAACAATTGTGCGTTAAGAAGATTCGTGATCCATGATGACCAAAGTAAGATCGAGTACCCTCTTCTTTATGTGCAATTCATGACAGTCTTCTTCGAATAATTAAGCATTCACGCATATGACAAAATTTGCCACTCCCATGACCAACCACACAACTTAGAACTTAAAGATTGAGCAGATGTACACTCCATATCATATCGATATGTACAGATAAGAAATTGACCATACTTTGCTACCAAATATTTATTTTGGGATGGCCCGCATAACCAACAACAATGAATTTGTAACACAATTGATTAAAAATGTTTATCTTTACATTTTAAATTTAATACAATTCACATTGTCCTCAATATCCTAGTTAGTAAAATACGGAATGGGTATAGTTGTTAAATATACACACGTGTATTATTGATAAATTTCTTCAAATAATACAGAGAAAAATTCGACCATTTGTAATATGTTAATTATTTTTAATTAAATTTTTTATTATAAGTTATATTTTTTTAATAATACATGAAGAATAGATAAAAATGAATAAAATGTTATAAACTATATTTATGTATGACTGTGTAAACCTAGAAGTAAGAATACTGTATGGACTCTGAGGCCCATTCCTATTAGGGTTAGTAAACCCTGGGAATCCTCTACTATAAATACAGACACTATACAAGGGGTAAACACACATTCAGATATGAATCCCCTATTCTGAAATCTCTCTCTCTCCTTCTCTCTCCATGGCTATATTATTCTACAACACGTTATCAGCACGCTCTGACGCTACGCTTACGGAGTTTGAAGGTTTTCTGTATCAAATTCTTAAACTTCGGTTTGAAGGATTTTGGTTCTCAGAATTCTTGCAGAATTTTCCAAACCCGACGTTTGCTCAACCCAACGTTTGATCAAGTAATTCTAAAACTCAATTTTTCAATTTGATTTTTCGTTCTATGATTTTTTTTATGATCAAATTATGGTTGAAGTTGTGTGAAAGAAAAGGGTTGTCTCCTCTAAATCGCCGCTGACGATCCATTGTATTTGTTTTCTGGTTGCCTACGGGTTATAAAAACAAAACGCACGAACCCCACCGTTCGCGAGTGGGCTAGGTATTTTGTTTTCCAGAAACTTGAAGCACAACGCGATCCGTCGCCGAAACAAAGGAGAAACGGCAAAAGAAAAAAAAGAAAAAGAAACCCTGTTTTCTGTTTTCTGCGTGGAGCCGAGCCAGCCAAGCAAGCCGCCTCAGCCACGCCAGCAACCCAGCCGCAGCTCCAAGTTGCACGTGCAACACGCCCAAACGACACCGTTTTGGGGTGTCTTCTCCGAACTGCCGCCGCCGACGATCCCGATCGCGATTTCACAGATTCCAGTCGTTTTTGGCCTTAAGACGAGCATGCGAACCCAAGGCTCGCCATTGGGCTAGGCGCTTGTCTCCAGAATCGATTGATCGCAGGAGATCCGTCGCCGGAGTTGGAGAAACAGGCGAGCAAATTACACCAAAACTCGCCGCCGATTTCCCACCGAATTTTAATAACTCTGGTTGTCTTTGGGGCATAAAACCGAGCACGCGAAACCCACCGTTCGCGAGTGGGCTAGGCGCTAGGTTCCCGGAACCGCCCGAACCACACCGGAAACGCCGCCGGCGTTGGAGCCAAAATCACAAGCTCACATTCGCCGGTTTCAGCGCCGCTGTGCTCGCCGAATCCGTGGTGCCGCCGAGTTCGCCGCGACAGTGTCGCCGATGGGCTTGTATAGCCGTCGCCACCGCCGCAGGCTCGAGCCACCGCCGATCCTTGCAGATCGCGCGACGGCGGCCAGGCATCGTTCAGATCCACCACACCGAACTGGTTCATTGGGTTCGGAGAAATCACGTGAACCTTGGGCGGTTTGGGCCTGCCCAAAATTGGGCTCCCGAAGCTGGTTCGGAAGGCCCAACCGAACATCCAATTGGCCGGCTCAGGGGTTTGTTCGGAAACCCTGACCGAACGCCACTATGGCAGTTCCCTCGCGCGTTAGGAGATTCTATCCGAACACGCTGGCAGGAGGCCAACTTTTATTCGGAGATCCTATCCGAACACGCCAACTTTGCTGACTGCTTATGGGCCTCGATTTTCATTGGGCCGAAGCAATTTGGGCTCCCCTATTTTTTTTCTTTAGGCCAATTTTTCAAAAATTGGGCCATTGGGCCGGCATGCCTTCCTTTTCGGACAATTTGAGCCCTCTGTTGAGCTGGGCTTCCATTATTGACTTAGGCCAATTTTTAAATTGGGCAAGGCTTCATTACCCCCCATTCTTTCACTTGGACTTTATTCCAATTTGAGCCTGAATGGCTCCACACAAACCATGCGCGTCTAAAAGACGACTTTGCATGAATTTTGCGTTTGAGCACGCAAATATTATTGAACTGTAAGTTCATACAAAAGTCTCGACTTGAAGTTTCGAGCATAGAAACGTGATGTTTCCTAAAACTCACCACGCATGGTGAAACTTGAAGTTTCCATGCCTAAATCCGAGAGAAATCTCACCAGCATCAATCTTCCGTCGCAGAGATTTTGATCTCACCGGATTCATGGCAATAAGGACCTTGAGCTCTCAACTAAGACCTTTGAGACCGCGCCCACCAAATGGTTTCCCCCATTGACGCCGTCGATGCTAGTAGTGTCAGTTGTTTTGTTTATGAACAAAACTGATGCTCGTCTCTTGTTCAGAGATCACGAGAACCATGATCTCTTGATCTACTTGCCTAAAGCAAGACATGATTGGCAAAACTTATGTTTCAAGACTCGAAGTCTGTGAATAAACATACGTTTGAAGTTTGTAGAATCTGATCCCTCGTTGGGCTTTCCAAGCCGGATTTGAACTAAAATGATCTCTTATAGGAGACCTTCTTGACTTTCTATGCTTCTAATGAGCTCATGAAGCAGCACAATAGAGAGTGCAAGTTCATCAAGTCCCCGGATCCGATTAGTGCTTTGTTGTTCGCTGAAAAGCACAACATCTCGCATCCCATTAGCTCGAACCGCTCCCTTGTCTCGAGCAAGCATAAACGTTTTCTGGGAGCTCAAACCGCGATTCTATGGCACCAAATTTCAAGAGTTAGGGAAATGTTCATCCTTCCCAATCAAAAAATAGCCAATCATATGCTATCGTGGTAGTGGTACATCCATTAGTTGTGCACTCATAGCGCCCCTTCTAATGTTGATTATGAGTACAACTCCGATATGCAACCAAAAGAGACATGGAACGGCCTTGTTGGCCGATGATTATGTAGCAAATTGAGATTTTGCTCTCTCATTCGGATTTAGTTCAGTATTTGGTGCTTGTTTTAGTACTTGTATATTGTTCTCGAATATCAATTAATTGAATCTATTGAAACTAGAAGTTGCCTTGATCATGTGACCGATTCAATTAACTCATGTTGAGGTATGTCTAGTGGGACGTCAGATGTCTGGCTGACAGCGCGATTGCGCATGATATTCTCCCTGCCTGGAGATATAAATCTAACTTCATACCTCCACAGAGGCCTTATACTCACCCTGTTCCGAAAGAACATTATTGAGTTAGAAGGATATTCGATTGAACAATTACCATGATGTAACCGCAGAAGAAAATGGTAAGGAATATCTTTGCATTACCTCCTACTTATATGGCCATGAGCGTATATTGGAGAAGATGGAACGCCTTTCGCATGAGTTGTATTACACAATCATTCGCTCGATTAAGGCGTATCGCGCCGATAGCATGAAGCTAGGGCGCACCATGTAGCTAGCATGAAGCTAAGCCAACTCGAGCACTTATTTGCTTTGGCACGACCGTTTAGGACATCCTGGTAGAAGTGGATGCGCCGTATCCTCAACGGGCACCCCTATGTTCTTAAGGATCTTGTGTATTTACATACACTTTGCCAAGCATGCTCGTTGGGAACGAGGTATACTCTACCTTCCCATGCAAATAAACTTAATGTTCTCCTTCTTTTCTTCAGCGTATTTAAGGGAAAGTTTGTAGACAAATCCAACCAATCTGCAGACCATTTAAAGATTTTATGGTTTTGGTTGATGCACCGACTCGCTGGTCACATGTCTATAGTCCACATGAACGCTACTTTTGCTAAACTCCTGGCCCATATTGAGGGCTCACCACCCCGGTTATCCATTGAAGTCTAGAAGACTTGATAACGCCAGAGAGTTTATATCGAAGGTTTTCGATAATTATTGCACGTCCCTTATAATTGTGGTTGAACATCATGACCCCCTATGTTCCCACAAGTCTCGCAGAAGCGTTCAAAAAGAGTCTTTAGTTGAGCGTAAGGACCTTGGTGATGAGCACCAGGCTTCCTGTTTCTGCGTGGGACTATGCAATTCTGCATGTAGCCATATTAGTCCGCTTGAGGCCCACCTCCACCCAACCCTTTTTGGCATTACAGCTAGTTACTGGGTACGAATATGAAATTTCGTATTTACACATTCTTGGGTGTGCAGTTTATGTGCCAATTGCGCCGCCGCAATGTACCAAATTGGGTCCTCAATAGAGGCTGGGAATCTCTGTCGGTTGTGAATCCTCATCTATTATGTGCTTTTACAAGCCATTTACCGGCGATCTCTTTCTCGCATATTTGCGAATTTTCACTTTGATGAGACAGTATTCCTGCCGTTAGGGGGAGATAAGAACGTCAACGTTCCTGATGAACGACGCGAATTGACGTGGATTATACCCACTCTGTCTCATCCTGATCCCCGTACCGCACAGTATGATAAGCAAGTACGATGTATTCTAGATCTTCAGAGTGTTGCACATGCATGACAGACACCTGCTTTGATCTAGCTAAAGTGACGAGGTCATATATACCAGCTGCAAACATGCCTGTAAGAATAAACGTCCATGAGGGACGTGCCGTCCTAGAAAGACGGCATACATCGGCGGCCAGCCAATCATCTGTCGTCGGCCAGAGGCGAGGCAGATTAGTCGGTTCGAAGGATTCACTCCCTAGAAGAGGAGAACTATGGCACAACTGAATCATATCACTATCTCAACCGATCTAACTCATGAATTGAAGAGGATTATGGAAGTGACCTAGGAGACGTCCCAGGGGAGACCCCAGATCCTACTCCCGAGAATCAAGAGATCTCGGTCCATTATACTAGATTTGGATGAGTTGTAGAATCAGAATGAGATAATCATCGATGATACATTCGCATATGCAGTGGCCACTGATACAACAAAATGCGACAATATCGAACCGCGTTCCATTGATGAATATCGATGTAGAACTGATTGGTCAAAATGGAAATAAACAATGCAGGTCGAGGTAGATTCCTTACCAAAGTGAAAGGTGTTTGGACCAGTAGTGTCCATACCTCCCAATGTGAACCCTGTAAGTTACATGTGGGTATTCGTAAGGAAGAGTAATGAAAAGAATGAAAGAGTGCAATGTAAGGCACGCCTCGCGGCGCAAGGCTTCTCTCATTAGCCCTGTCATTGATTACGATGAGAAGTATTCTCCCGTAATGGACGTAATAACGTTCCACTACCTTGTCAGTTTGGTAGTTTCCCAAAAACTGAACATGCAGCTTATGAATGTGGTATAGTTTATCTCTATGGGGATCTTGATACAGAGATATTGATGAGAGTCTTAGAAGGACTTAAGCTGAGTCAAATAGTTCTGAACCACGGAACACCCTCTTGATTCAATAGAGGCGTTCACTTTATGGATTGAATCAATCCGGGCGGATGTGGTATAACCGTCTAAGTGAATATTTGATCAGTAAGGGATATGTGAATAACGATCTATGCCCCTGCGTGTTTGTCTAGAAATCACATTCCGAATTTGCGATAGTTGCAGTCTTTGTCGATGACATGAATCTCATTGGTACTCTAGAAGAGATTGAGAAAATTGCCTCGCACCTGAAATCGGAATTTGAGATGAAGGACCTAGGGAAAACTCGATTATGTCTAGGCCTTGAGCTTGAGCACTGCACTGATGGTATTCTGGTTCATCAGTCCAACTACACCCACAAGGTGTTGCGACGCTTTAGTGAGGATAAAGCGAAGCCTTCGAGTACACCCATGGTCGTCCAAACGCTAGATGCTAAACGATACTCATGCCATCCTAAAGAGGATGATGAAGAGTTATTGGGACTAGAAGTTCCATACCTAAGTGCAATCAACGCTTTATTGTACTTAGCTCAATGCACTAGGTCGGACATCTCGTTCGCTGTGAATATGTTAGCTCGATGTAGCTGCGCGCCAACACGCCGCCATTGGAATGGTGTTAAAGACATTTTCCGTTACCTTAAGGGTACGACATATATGGGCTTATTCTATCCCTATGCATCTCCGGATGGATCATTCCCCCCTTGATCATCAGAGTGATGCTTACCTTGTTAGATATGCTGATGCTGGTTACTTATCAGACCCGCACAAGGCACATTCCCAAACTGGTTATGTCTTTACCATTGGGAATACCGCGATATCTTGAAGGTCAACGAAGCTGACCTTAGTTGTGACTTCTTGCCGAGCTCATCGCCCTTCATGAAGCCACACGTGAGTGTGTTTGGCTGCAAGCCGTTATTGAGCATATTCGGCAGACTAGCGGATTGTCGTTCGTTAGTAATGTCCCGACAACTATCTATGAAGACAATGCCCCTTGTATCGACCAGATTAAGAAATGATACATCAAATGAGACAACATCAAGAACATCGCGCCGAAGTTTTTCTTCTCACATTAGCAACTAGAGCATCAGAAGATTGAAGTCAAGCAAATCCGATCGTAAGACAACCTCGCAGATTTGTTCACCAAGTCTCTGCCGAAGGCTACTTTCCAGAAGCTCGTTCATGGAATCGGATTGCGTCGATTGTCAGATTTGACACGTATGTAGTCTTCAGGGGGAGCATTATCGACTTCAGGGGGAGTATTCGAAAGTATACTCACTTGACCTTAATGTACTCTTTTTCCCCTTAGCACAGGTCAACTTTTTCCCACTGGGTTTTGTTGCCTGGCAAGGTTTTTAACGAGGCACCCACGTTGGGTTGGTCATACCTCTGACTGCTTAAGTGTTGACATGCGCATGCTCACCTTTTCTCCTTCGCTTTGGCTTTTTCCCACTGGGTTTTCCTTAGCAAGGTTTTGATGTTAGCATACCCCCGAATGGATCCCTTTTGGACATACGTATTCCCGAGTGCCTACTCCATTGACTTCATCAACAGTCTACGAAGATCTGATGCGACTACTTCTCATGTTCTACACATTCAAGGGGGAGTGTTAGAAACTATGTTTATGTATGACTGTGTTAACCTAGAAGTAGGAATACTGTATGGACTCTGAGGCCCATTCCTATTAGGGTTAGTAAACCCTGGAAATCCTCCACTATAAATACAGATACTATACAAGGGGTAAACACACATTCAGATATGAATCCCATATTCTGAATCTCTCTCTCTCTCTCTCTCTCCATGGCTATATTATTCTACAACATAAAATATATAAATAATACATGTAAAATTCGCGTATCTTTGAAATCAATACACATTCAAATCATATTTTTCAAAAATTCGTATTATACGCATATTATATGTGAATTAACTAACTAGGATCAATATAGCTACTTGTCCTCAATAATACAGACTAGGAATAAAACTACCCGCGCGTTGCTGCGGGGGTATAAGCACATTGCAATAAAAATATTTACATATGTTCGAATGGCTAAATAGTTTGTAAGCAATTTGCACAATCTTAATGTTCAATCCACCAAAATTCAGACTAACTTGAGTTTTTACATACCCAGCTTCGGCTAGAACTGAATTCACTGAGAGAGTAAGTGTCAAAACAGAAAAGCTCTATGCTTACCATGACATCCCACTTGTGTCCAGGACGTAGAGAACTACACATCTGCAACACCATCCGTGCTAGAGCCAGAACAAACATCCTATGCTGCGCTTACCCTTGTCTTGCAGACTTTATAACATTCCACGGATGATTTCTTGAAGCTGGATCAAGTTCAGTGCTTGGCTCAGCCATGTAAACAACCTACACGTACACAAATTTACAAAAGAAAGTCAAATCATCAAGCAGGATGATCTTCATGAGACCACATATGGAAAAAAAAATAAGATCAAACCTTGCTTTTAACAGATTCTGCACAATTACATAGCTTAGGATCCCCGATAAGTGAAATAGCGACGCTAAGCCTTCGCTTCATGCTTCCACTGTATTTTCCTGCTTGTTTGTCAGCAACCTTGCCATGAAACAGATCGACACTCTTCAAGGATTCGTTCACTGCCTTCAGAAATCAAATTGTAGAAATTACATCTCTTGAATTGATGTCCCGATGTCAGAATATACATATAAATAGATTGATCTTATTCTTACTTGCTTTCAGACAGAACCTTTATGTTTTTTTTACGGCTGCCGTAAAATAGCAGATGCTCCCTTTGTGTCAGTGTTTCCCACAAAAGGTTGAAGAACGACACAAAGCAAGAAATTCATAAGATTGAGTTTTAATACTTCAAAGAGACAACCAATTATAGAACAAACGAAACTTGACATATTAGTAGACGCCCAAAAACCAACAGACCAAGCAATCAAAAATTGATCTAAAGAAGAACATAGTTTGTATAAAAACAAACATACCGAAAAGAAGTAATCGAACTAAGACAACCACCGCCAGCTGCTTAACCATAATCAGTGAACAAAGACCTACAAACCATGAATGAAAAAGCTTAGTAAAAAAAACGAAACAAAGAACAAACAAAAGCGTAAGCTGAAGAGGATCTTGGAGGGCTTACAGAAGCCCCAAATCAGCCGGTAACCGAACTTCTCGACTTGGCTACCGCCACAGTCACTGGAGACGACGACGACATCATCGACTATGATCCATGACTTTTCGCTAAGAGATGACATCAATGATTAGAGAAACAGAGCTTTCCAAAAAAGAAGAAAAAGAAGGGGGGAAAAAAAGGGGGGGGGCCCCTCTTCCCCTGGGAGAAGGGGGGAGGAAAAAAAGAAAAGAGAAAAAAAAAAAAAAAAAGGAAAGAAAAAAAAAAAGAGAGGGAGAGGAGGAAAACAACAAAATGAAAAGGCCCCCCCCCCCCTCCCCCACACGGGGAGAAACCCCACAACAAAAGCATAGTTTCTTTCCTCTACTCACTCCCGCCCCACAACCCCCCCCCCCTCCCACTCCCTTTATAAAACAAACCTAGCAAAAGGCACACACGCCATGCGTGTGTAAATAATTTTAGTGTAAATCTTTCTGTGAGTTGTAAATCATCGAAAAGAGAATGACATTCTCATAAACACTAAAGGCCCCGTTTGTTTGCACGTAATGCTAGAACTGGAATAGGAATTTAATTCCTTTCCATAGTTATTATGGAATGGAAAGATTGTTTCCTTTCCATTTGAATGTCTGGAACAACTTAGGAATTAAGAATAGGAAAAAAAAAATTATATTCCAATTTTCCCCATTTTAATAATATAAAAATAGAGTTGCCATCGTCTCCCTCTCTTTTTCTCCAGAATCCCCACATCCATCAAAGCACCTTCCACACTTCCATGTCAACTACAAAATTTTCGACGACAGAAACATAAATGCTCAAGAATAAACATGTGGATTTTCTAAGAGATAGGCTTCCACAACTTTGTATATCCCCATTGCACTGTTCTTGCCTGCTATGATGTCCTCTTCTTTGACTTCAAAATCCCCAATGGTGTTATACTTGCTTGTCATTTTGCAAATTGAGCTCATATCAGTTGTTGCCTCGAACTTCACCTCATAACCAATTGACTCAAGCTTGTCTCCTAATGCATCCCCTTCAATCATAGTGTAGTTGCACACAAAAAATTTCTTGGTCCAGTTCATCGATTCGGTGCTTCACATATCTGAAATGGCTACTTGCATTCCAAACCAACCAAAACATTCAGTCACAAAGAGATATGTTGTTTCTTACCGGTGCCATTTTGCCATCCCGGTTGTGCATCCATGATCAACTTTTGGATTCAATACTCATTTATGAAGTTTGTTCAACATATAGAAAAAACTGCAGAACAGAAAGTTATGTGCTGCTCTTTTAGAGTAAGATGAGTAACCTTCTGTGAAGTTGACTTGTTCAATGCTTCCTGCCCCACCGTCTCCTTGAGTTACAGTAACGCTTGCTATGAACTGGGGCAGCAACTTTGGGATCAGATTCTTAGAGTCTACAATCAAAGCCTTGAACATGCGTGCTGGGGAAATCGGCCACGGAAACTCCTGTGAAATACTTGTCACACCCATGATTCGGAGGTTAGTTGTGTAACAGAAGAGATCACAAAATGAAAGTATAAAATAGATTGAGTTTGAAGTCCATTTTAGGCAGAATGCATTTGGTCATTAATTTGGACTACTTTACTTTCAAGCTCAACGATTCAACTTAGAAAATACATGATTTTAAACACATGGGCGGCTCATTGAACCTGAAACCTGCCCGTAACTGCTGTATCTTTTGATCCTGTGAGTTCAAAGTTTTCTGTTCAGTGAAATTTCAACCTTAGACCAAAATTCATGAGAAATGGGATGAACAAACTCACTTTCTAAATCGTCTGTGAGTTGGCCTTTGGAGTTGTCTCTTACCAGTAAGAAATAAGTGTTCTTCCCATAGATTGCATGCTTGCAGATAAACTACCTCAGTTCTGCATTCATTAGCAAGATGGATACAGAATAGATTGCGTTATCATCAATAAAGCATAAATACTGCAAAATTTTCACGGAAATTTACACAATAGATTCCGGTCAATTCCAATCTCTGTTCCCTTTCCAAGCCATGCCAAACATCTTAAATGCATTTCCCACACTCATCATTCTATCAAGTCAGTTAATTAGCAAAATTACCAGCTCAAACTCAAAATAATCGAAATTCAGAATTCGAACCACAAAGCAGCAAAATTCAGTTGAGCAATTGAGTAATTGATGATAACGCGGAGCAAATTGGGGGAAACGAAACCGAAACCGAAACCACCACGTACCTCAAATCGCGAAGCTCCTCGTTCTCACACCCAACGGGCACCGCTTGCTCCTAAAGCCGCCGCAAACACACTCTCCGCACACCCACTCCTCCAAATTGACCGCAATAGATTTCCAATCATATTATACTGGTGGAGAAGGAGAAGAAACCAAATTGGTTTTTTGGTTTCTACGAGGAGAGAAGAAAGGCCATGAGGTGGGTTGAAGGAAGCGAGCGACGTGAGTGGAATCGAGGAGTTTCACAGGTGCCGATAAAAAAGAAGGCGCAGGAGTCGAAGAGGTGTTCCCTTTTGCAGATGCCGATGAGAGAACGACAGTCTTATCTTTTTTTGACTTAGTTGTCCTTATAAATTAATCAAACTTGTTTATGTAATATATGCTCTATAGGGTTATATTAGACATTTTCATTTCTTAACCTTCCCTTTATTTGTCTTGTTTTGACAGAAAAATCCTCATCAATTAATCCAGATTTTTCATGTAATATATAGTTTTTAGGGTATAATAGTCATTCTTTGTTCTTAAGCCCTCTTCCCTTAAATAATAGTATAGATATTTGTGGTCCCTCGAGATCCATCCTGTTCTTTTCTATCCTAGAAGTTTGTAAAAATACACTATCATTTTTAAAAAAATGACCCACCACCTATTAAAAAAAAATAATACCACAAATTTTTTCCCCCCACAATAAACAACACAACACACAAAAAAAAAAAAAAAAAAAAAAAAAAACACACAAGATAAAAATATTATTATTAAAAAAAAAAATAAATAAAAAAAAAAAAAAATAAAATTAAAAAACAAAAAAAAAAAAAAAAAATTAAATAAAAATACTATTTTTCTCCTCCCCCACCCCTTTTTTTTCACCACCACATCACCCCCCCCCCCCCTTCCCCTTTTCCTTTTTTCTTCCTCCCTTTCTCCCCACCATCAACTCCCTAATAAGCTTTTTCCACCTCATTTCTCTCTTGACATTGTTATTGAACGGATTCCCATATTTGACTTAGAAATTACACGTATATGGTGAAAACATTTTCATAATAACAAGGGCGCATGTGAAAAAACTACCAAAAGAGTAAAGAAAATGAGCTAATGAAGTGCGTACATCTAGTGACGGATCCAGGATCAAATTCCTACGGGGTCGGTATGTAAGTTGCCTAATTTTTTTAGATAAAAAAAATATACTCATATATAATAAAAAAAATTCATTAACTTTCACAAATCTTCCAATAATTTGCAATATTTTTTCATGCTTTGATATCGTTTAGCTATTTAGCTATGTCATTGCTAAAAATGGTTTTTAATAAAAAAAAAGAGGTTAATAGTTTTTAACCTACCCCTAAATTATACTGCAAAAGATGGCCTAAAGATTTTTCGGCGGACTTCAGGGTCAGAAGGGAAATTATGTGGGGAGTTTCTACAACTCAACGGGGTCAGCTGACCCCGTGTGACCACTCTTCCATCCGCCTTTGCGTCAAGGAACAAAATTTCCATCGAAACATCGAAATTTCCATCGAAATTTCCATAATTTTAGAGGCCCGAAACTATCGAAATATACCGAAATATATCGAAATTTCCATCGAAATTTTCATAATTTTGGCTACCGAAATATCCATCGAAACCGAAATTTTATTCCTTGCTTTGCGTACATTTCTAAAAAAAAGCGTGGGTAGCAGTACTACCAAATGATTACTCCCAAAGTCTTCAATTTCTATTGAGAAATAAATCGATGGGCAAACAACACAGGTTCTCAACTACTATTCACTTGTTCCTGAAATTTCCAGTGAAATTGTTCATAGGACCTCTACGCTATTCACTTGAATCATTCATCGTTTTAAACATGTACCTGCGTGATCTATACAAACTTCAGTGCACGAAATTAAAGTGAGTAATTTCCATGGAGAAATGAAATGATGGCCAAACAACACAGGTCCTCAAGTCTACTGACTTGTTCCACAAAGTTCTCAGTACAACTATTCACAGGCCAGAGGGGGTGTGTTAATCCTGTTTTCAATGTCTCATACATATCAAGAACGACAACTTCCAAATTTCCAACAGATACAAACCAATTTTTCTTCGGTTCAGACCGGCTTTAGAATCCGGATGAAATTTTGCCTTGGAAGGCCAACTTGTTTCCACCTGCTAAAGCAAGTCAAGTGCCTATGTAGGCACTTCTGAAGAAGAGAAAAATGGAAAGGTGCCGACTTGCAAGAGCAGATGTAGGCACTTTTGCTAGACGCCAAAATCCATGGAAGAAGTGCTTAGGTAGGCACTTTTGTGGGAAATCTCTCTCACAGAAATTGAAAATGTGCCGACTTGTAGAGGAAAGAGTCGGCACTTGGGAGCAATTGAGAGCAAATTTTGAGTTTTGATGCATTCGATGGAACATTGTCAAGAACACAACAGGATGAAAAGAGGCCCCTGACGCCGACGACGATGACGATGACGACGACGACCTCTCAAGGCCGATCGGATTCAGGGCTTTATTGCCGCGCTTTAACAATTCCCGATGAGTTATTACTCTGAGACGAGCCAAACGGCGGAAAGTCCCGCCCTCTTTCTTTCTCTACCTCCTCTCGTCGTCGGCAAGCACCTTCCTGGGTCACCACTTGCGAATTTTACATGGGTTTTCTTTCCTGTCAATTGTTGTTGGGGTTTGTTTGATCTCATTTTTTAGTCAGGGTTCTGGACATTTGGCTGCAGATTTGGTTAATCAAGCTAATTCTCTTTAAATTTAAAAATTTGCAACTAACTTGATGGTTATTGTACCTGTCATATAAAGATGGGTCTCGGTTGGCTTTGATTTCTGGTTTAGCAATTTGGTATTTTTATTCCTAGAGTTCATTTTTTTCTGATGATTTCATGTTTAGGGTTGGTTTCTAGTTTTTGAGTAGTCTCCATGCGTATATATTGGATGCCCATAGCAGTACTCATATGAATGCTTTTGTGGTGCACAGTTGTTGTTTTATATGATTTACATGGACACTGCTAATGTATGAATAATTGCTACTAGTCGAAATTGGGAGTCTTGTTGCTGATTTATCAGTAAAACCAGTAAGCATTGGAATCAAATTGGTGCTGAATTGCTTCTGCGTTGCTTGCAGAGGTTCCTTCCTTCAGAATTCAGGATGAACCCAGATACGACTAGAATAGCAGAGATTGGCAACCATTTCTATAAGAATAAAGCTGAGATTAGGTGTTTTTGTGGAAGCACTGCAATTTCTATAGGAGCTACTTGCTTCCTTCACTTGTATAAATAAGATTACAAAGAGGATAGGAATTAATATACAAGGACTTCTATGTTCACCTCGATCCAGCTTGCTTGTTCACGTATTTTTGGCTTAAATACATCAACACCCAAGCGTATTTCACTCGCTGAATTCTTTGCACGAGCCATCCAAACACAAAAACAAAAAACCAAAAAAACCCACAAAGGCATCTAAATGCATCCAGAAAAACAAATTAAAAAGGAAAAAAAAAAATTCAAAGTTCAGAAATTTCCGTCGTCGGCAACGCCCAACCCCAATTGTCTGCTATGGCTCCCGCCCCCTTTCTTTCTCTACCTCCTGTCGTCGTCGGCAAGCCCCTCCCTGGGTCACCACTTGGCTCAGCCCATACAAACTCCGTTGCCCAATCAATTTCCGTCTTCTATGACTAGAATTACACTACCACAATCCTAGAATCTCATCTACTCCATCTTTGACTAATTTCTTGTTATGAATGAAGTAGATTATTGCTTGCAATTTATTCACAATTTAATTTGAAAGGATAAAAAGAGGGATGATTTTTGTGGAGAAAGAGGGAGGAACAAAGAACGGCATTCGTGCCACAGAGAGAGATGGGAGGAGGAGAAGTCACGTGTGTAGCGCGTGTACACACAAAAAAACGACCGGATGACTTGCGGAACCATTTTCCATCTTTATTTTTTGTACTTTTGAGCCATGAACAGTAGCTGGGGTTTTACACCCGCACTGAACCGAAGAAAGTCCGCAGACAAACTCCAGAACTAGTTTTGTTTCCGCAGCAGGTACCTTTTGAAGCAGAAGCAGAGCAACCCCCGAACTCAACTGGAGCAGCATTGTATGACGGAACTGCTGGGTAATCCCTTGCCCAATGGCCTTCCTTTGGCAATTATAGCAAGTACCCGTTGAAGCGGAAGCCAACCGAACCCCAAACTGAACAGGAGAGCATTATAGGAAGGAACTTCTGGGCAACCTCTTGACCAATGCCCTTCCTTTCCACACTTATAACAGGAAGACCCAGTTCTTACACCATAGCCACTGTTGTTTGCCTCAGTCAAACCATATTGCACATTGGCACCACGAACAACAGAAGGTGCTGTAGTTTGTTCATTGCACCACTTGAAGAAACCGAAAGAGCTTCCCTAAAGCAGCCAAACAGTTCTTTCGCACTTCTTGGACATTGATTCAAACACGTACTCCGTACACAATACAAATTCCAAAATTTCCGACATATCTTTATCTAATCCCATTTCATTCATCTAACTGTAACGAAATCAATGAATCTGTATAGGCCAAAGGGCTTCCTTAAAGCAGCAAAACAAATAAGCCCCTAACAAGAAATAACATACTTACCTCTAATTGTATCGAACTCAATGAATCATCATAGGCCATAGGGCTTCCTTAAAGCATCCATACCATTAAGCCAGCAATCAATTCTTTTAGAAATCTCTAAGTCTGAGTTTATACACACAATTCTAAGTTCAAACACACACTAGACTTACAAAAGCAATTCCAAATTTCCATCATATAAAGACTTTTGCCTATGGAAATTAATATGGTCTCCTACATTTACTTCCTTGTTGGGTGGATTACATTTTCCAAAAACATAAGTCTTATGCCTATCATTATTAAATTAGGTGGTAAGGAACCATTATCTTAGCATTAAGTAATTTATTCTATCAATATAAGGTTACCTCTATTTATCGAGGTATTTCTTCGGTCCCGGCTAAATATAAAATATGGACATTTTTTTCACCGTGGAGATTTATGCTCAAAATAAGTGAAGTGTATGTCTAGGCGTTTTTTTGTCAAAAAAAAATATCGAGTTTTAAATCCAAAACGGAACCGAAAATGTTTTATATTTAAAAGGCACCATATGTCTTATCAGGGCAATTTATGTTGAGTGATATTGTGTTATTGTTCTTTGTGAACCTTCTTAATTCATCTCTATATCTTTTTGGTTACGCCGTTGAATGGGGCTAGGTGAGTGTTTCCGACTCTGAATTCTGTACTCCAGGCAGTGTTAATCTGTATTCCTTAATGTAATATTGGGTGGTCAGTTTTACCATTTTCTAGTTTATTCCTTAATTCATTATTCTTGCTACCCCGAACTGCATCAAAGGAATTATTTTTTTGAGCTTGCCACCCATCCTATTTTTGGCCCATGAGTTCAGCCCATGACTAGACCTCATCGAAGTAAATTTCCATAACTGGTTTGATAAGTCAAAAAATTTTAATTTTCCAATTCCTAACATACCCGTATAACAACAAAACCACAAGTCCATGCAATTGTTCACGCAAAACAACAAAACCACAACCACAAGTCAACGCGACTACCGAAATTCACGTAGAGAACCAGTTCCGGCTGCTTCGAGCTCGGCCACTCGGGGCAGCCGGTGTCCTCCAACTGCCACATGGATGAGTTACTGAGCTTGTGGTATCTATTCGAGAAGGTAGTTCAATCGGACCGACGGTGCAAACTGCCAGGATGACCAAATTAAAGATCGAGTACCCTACTTCTTCCACGTTTGTCTCTTTTTGTATCTACCAATAGCATGACATTAGCTAGAGCTGTCGTTGAGGCGGTGCCATATGGAACTGGGCCCCCACATCAAGGGGGACCCTAATAATTTTTTTTAAAATTTTCAATATATTTAAATATTAGATATTTATATTTATATTTATATTCATTTAAACTTACAAAAATTAATTATATACCTATTTAACAACTATTCTACGCCCATTTTTGGCATTGTTATATATCATTAAGTTATTGAAGGTTTTGACTTTGCTATCAATTTTTTTTTTGCTATCAATATTTTGTTCGTAATACACTTTGTGTGGATTTGATAATCTTTTCTAAAGTTTGTTATTATTCTAGTTTTGAATTTACTTTTTTATTAGTACATTGTGCGTAAAAAAAGTTGGTATAATTTTTTAGAAGATAAGTTGAAGGGCCTCAATAAAATTTTAGAACCAGGCACTCAAATTCTCAGCTACGCTCTGACATCAGTCATCAATATTTGCCACTCGCAGACCAACCACACGATCCAAAACTTAAAAGATTGAGCAAGATATGCAACTACATATCAATATCGATGTGTGTAAAAAGTTGGAAAGTGATCTTACCTCACAATGTAACCAACAAACAAAAAGCAGTTTGTAGCTCTATCTCATGAATCCCTCTCTCTAGTAAAATACTATTTATTGAATCAACAGCGAGCAAAAATGATCGAATAAAATAAATTCAGTGATGGGGACACCCTGTTCTTCACTTCATTTCTAGAAGTTTGTAAACTGCACTCTCATGTCTTGAATAATTGAGCATACGTAACTTTCATTAAATTAATGCCACCAAGCTTGCCACCACACAATCAGAAACTTCACTATTCAGCAGCCATTTGCATACAGCATGCAAAATAACGGTTTACCGATAATGATTATTTCAAAAGGAATGAACATCATGAACTTGTATAACATAATTGATTAAAAGTGTTTACCACTACATTCCAGACTTCACTAATTTATACTCATTCCCAATACGGCTAGTTTTGCTTCAACACAATTTGACTCACTAGCTTGTCCAAGTTTGTGGATGAAGAACCACCCAGACCAGTTGCTTCCTCCGCAAGCTTCTTCCACTCCATGGCCTTACTTCTCATTTTCTTCCCTTTCTCCCCCACCATCAACTCCCTAATAAGCTTCTCCACCTCATCTCTCTTCACATCGTTATCGATCTCCATGCCGACACCCCACTCGCTGCAAGTATAGTAACAATCAGTTTGCTGGTCTGCAAAAAAGGGCCAGCAAAGCATTGGCACTCCGGCAGTCAAGCTCTCAATCGTTGAATTCCAACCGCAGTGCGTCAAAAACCCTCCAACCGAACTATGGTTAAGTACCTGCTCTTGCGCGCACCAACTCGCTATTAGTCCTCTCTCCTTCGTCTCGGCAACAAACTCAGGTGGGAGAGCCGCTGATTCGCCAAAGACTAAATCGGGCCTAATCACCCAAAAGAATGGAACCTTGCTGTTCGCAAGTCCCCATCCGAACTCCAGAAGTTGGTTCGGCGTCATGACTGTTATGCTCCCGAAGTTCACATAAACAACGGAATTTGACTCTTTCGACTCTAGCCATTTGAGACATTCGACTTCTTCTTTCCATAGGCTGTACCCGACTAAATCAAGCGGGTCTTTTGGAATATGATTGATGAGTAAAAGCTCGATCGGCCCGATGGTGTAAACGGGGGGAATGTTGTGCATTGACGAGAGGGCGGTCAAGACTTGTTGCTCTAATGCGTCAAATGTGAGAAGAACAATTGCTGAAGCTTTGTGGAGTTCGTCGGTTGCGGTCATTCCCACGTTAAACATGGGGTCGTCGGGATTGGTTGTTCGGAACAAGGTTGGGAGATCCTTTAGACGTATGCCTTTCATTCCTGGAATCCAATCTATGACCTTGTCCAAGTACCCGTTCGTCAAGCAGCTCTCATCTACATTTACATGCAACAATTGACTATTTAGTAAGAAATAATGTTATCGTAATTATGTTAATCTTGGTTTGTTTCTCTCTCTCTTTCGTAGATTACCTCAACTAAAAGTCTAGGCACAATCATAAAACCACTAAAAGTAAGCAACTGTTTCAAAATGAAGAAAAGAAAATCACATTGGGTTTTTTTTTGGGCGACTGTGATAAACTCAAAATATTTGTAGTTATTAGATTTGTACACATGTACATTTTTTACAGAGTAAAACTCCACATTTACTAGTGTTGCCATCTAGGATATAAACTAACATATTAGTTCAAATTATTTACATATCCGCCAATTTTTTTTCCCATAAAAATAAAATAACTTTACAAATTGATAATCAATAACCTAATAGCTTAAAAAAAAGAAACATGATATGATGATGGAGCATTCAAGTGAGTGGATTTCTCTTCATCACTTACAAATTCAAATTATGTGCAAACTTAATGATATTTTTGAATTTCAATTATGATTATCTACTTTGACCATTTTAATGGTTTATATTGATGAATTTATGGTGGTTTTAATGTGTAAAAAATAATATTAAGTTACTTATAATAATTTCAGGTGGATATGTTCAGTTGTTTCCTTTAGGTAGATATGTTTATGTGTTTTCTGATTTCAGGTGGATATGTTCAGGCATTTTGAGATATTTTGTGTGTTTTCCCATTTCAAGTAAATATGTCAAGGGGTTTTCTAATTTCAAATGGATACGTTCAGGTGTTTTGGGATATTTGGTGGAATTCCTCGGGTGGAGTCATTAGGTTGTTCTAGTCGCTCGATTTATTATATTTCAATTGGTGGAATGCTTCATGTTTTCATAAGTTAATAATTCTAACAAATTGTACTAATAAATTTAATATGGGCAATTTAGGAAAGTAAAGATTACAAAATAACTATATATAGAAAATAGACGACTTGGATTCTTAGTTATGGGGCTTATTCAAGAAAAAAAAATTTAAATGAGTTACAATTGAAAAAATAATAAATAATTTTTATGGGTGTTTATCCCATGTTACTTTTTTTTTTGTTAGTATAGTAATCTTACCTTTGAGTGGTGCAAGTCCTTTTTCGATCAAAGTGCGGTAATGTTTGAATCCCATGAAGCTGCACGCGGCAATTGTGTAGTAGAGCACAACGGGGAGTCCGAATTCTTCGGTAGCCGGGATGGTAAATGGCGACATGAAACCATCGGAAACAATACACGTCACCGGAGGAGTACTACTACTCGCTGCGTCGTCCTTGAGTTTTGTGAGGAGGTCGCGAAACGGAGCGAGGAGTTGCTTCTTCACTATGGCCTCAGACAGCAAAGAGACATTTTGGGTGGTGTCTTCGTTATCCGTCTCCGGAAGGCCGTCCGGGATAGTTTCGAACCGGAAATCGGGGAGGCCGTCGAGGGAGTGGGGCCCTTGGGACTTGAGGAAGCGCTTGTGGTTGTACTCGGTGTTGACGAAGGTTATGTGGAAGCCCTTGTTGTGGAGGAGTTTGGCCAATTTGAGCATTGCTTTTATGTGGCTTTGGGCTGGGGCTGGAATGCAAACCGCATGAGGCTTGTTTTGTTGATGATCATGATCAACAAACTCGGAAATATTCATGTTTTGATGACTTTGAAATTTTTTTGGGCACACTTTGGAAATTTTAGCACGGTTCTGTTTATGTTTGTTTTACAACTGGAGATCATTTATAGGGCGATCGATCGAGTTCGTGGTTTCTAATTTGTCACGTCCAAGTTGCTCGATTATTATTTCAGTTGGTGAGGGCTTTTACTTCTCACCATGATATGATCATAAAAACTGCTCAGCTGTGGACCATAGATGGTAGAAACATGGTCCATATGGGCAAGCTGTGGACCATAGATGGTAGAAACATGGTCTATATGGGCAACCAATCGCAAGAAAGTTCCAACGGGTTCCGTCAGTAAGGTATGGGAGATGTACTTAGATTTATCCAATTCAACTGTATCTTATGATGACTAACTCATAGTACAGTTCTAAATAACTGTAAATAAAATCTCGTTCTAAAAGATCTTGAAATTATCCAAACCACACAAAATTTTCAATTAACTTCAGGTCTGTATCGTATGAAAACTTAGAGTTACATAGACTGAGATGTGTGACGTCGGTTTCCTCATTATGTAATTTTTACTAGTCAAGCACTATTTTAAAATTAGACAGGCCTTCAGTGATGACAACTGAATAATTCTCAGTTAGGTCCTATCCATAAACTAGTTTCTTTGGGTCCGGTCCCCCGTTAGCTGATATCTCAGATTAAAACTCTGTTAATATACCAAAGTTGAGGGAATTGTTACCATGACAATGATTGAGCATGTGTAATGCGGTGCATAAACAACCACGCCGACATTATAAGATACTAAATAAACATAACTGCCGTTCTACCACAACAAGGACAAGTCAGCATTCAATATTTCACGTTATTTCAGACCAAACGACAATGTTAGAGCATCTCTATGGATCTTTTTAGGTATAATAAGTACATATGTGGTTTAATGATTTTTTTTTTTTTTTTATCAAAAGAATATTAATTTTATTGATAAGGGTTTGGCCAAAAAACCAAATAAGGAGTACATACGTACACAAATTCGCCCCGCGGTTTCGTTAAAAACCTTGCAGTGTGCAAGGAAAAGAGTGTCATATACTCCTAAGAAACAAACATAGCATCTAACAAAGAGTACAAAGAAGAACCACAAATATCGGGGTCCATACTCCTACACGGACAATTACATTCAAGTTAACAATTTCAACCCAAAAAGGCCCAACAACAAAACAACACCAAATAGGTCCAAACTCAAAATGAGTGGTTTAATGGTTGATGTGACACTATATAGATTTCTTTGTCTAGTCCTTAAAGTTGATAATTTCAACGGAATATGCAGATAATTAAGTTGAGGAAACTTGTATTATATATTATATATAATCCACTTTTAATTTAGAGAAAATGTCCATTTAGTCCTATTTTAATAACATAATATCCAAAAAACTCATTACATTTTAGTCTTAACTATTTAGTCATATTTTGAATAAGTGCCCCGGTAAAATGAGTAAGTGCCCCGGTAAAATTGATAAGTGCCCTGGTAAAATAAATAAGTACCCCGGTAAAATGGATAAGTGCCCCGGTAAAATGCAATTAATAAGTGCCCCGGTAAAATAGGACTAAATTGTAATAATATGAATTTTTTGTAAGAAAAAAAGTGAGGTAGGTTTTTTTGTAACACTTTTTTTTTAGGACTTTTTGGTAAGAACCCCTTTAATTTATGTGAAGCTCAATTTGTTATTAACAATGAGAAATTTCAACAGTTGCAATTCAATATATTATATAATGGCCATTTTTACGATATCTATTAGAATATACAAATTGTACTAGACTTTGTATAATTTGTAGAATCATTTGTAGCATCCCTTGGAGGACTATTCTGCCGACATAACTTTACAAACTGGGTTTGTAAAATTAATTGTAAAGTCAACAAGCCCTAAAACTTTTGTCGATTCCTCTACTTTGTTAATGAGATTGTCAAAGTTCGTTGACGAAGAGCCAAGTGGGCCCGCCGCTTCAACTGCCACCTTCACTCCAGGGGCGGAGCCAGGATTTTGGGACCGGGGGAGCGGAACTTGAAGACTCAACCGTTCCAAAAAAATTAAAATACAGTAGAATTTACATAATACAAATTTCATTAATACAAATGTCATTAATAACATTACATGCATGAAATCAAATTACAAAAGTAGTAGCTTACGTTTTCTCATATCATGAAAACGTCGCATAATGAGTTCAATACTGATAGAAGCAAAAACATCTGTCTCAATGTAAACAACCAAGCTATCATTCAACCATTGGTTTCCCATTTTTGTTGCGCAATGGTGTTTTCACAATATTCATAGCAGAGAATGTTCTTTCCACTGAAGCAGTTGCAACCGGTAAAACCAAAGCCAATGTAATAAGCAAATACATATGGTTGTATACTCGACTCCTCCTCGTGCTCACCAAACTCTGTGCAAGCTCACCAATGGTTGTTAATGATGAAAATTCATAACTTTTTTTCATATCAGCAATATAAATGTCAAGTTGATCTTCAAGCATCAAGAGCTCTCTCTCTTTGAATTCTCGAGGATAAAATGTAACAAATTTAGTTAGCACTATAACTAAATTCTGATCATAAGTGATACATCCATTCAATTCTGATCAACAATCAGATTTAGTTAGCACTATAACTTATTAATCTACAAACATAACCGATTACTTCAAACGAAACACACATAAAAACCAATGCCCACTGCCCACAATCAATACCATTCACTACAAGCACCAAAACATAAAAACCAATGCCCACAATAACACATGATCGGAATCTTTCTCATACAATTTCACATTAATCAATTTAAAGCAAATCACGACCTTAATTTAACATTAACGACTTCAATTGAAATTTAAGAAATTTAGGGCTTTAATTAGGGATATTTACTTGGAAAAGTTGGAATAAAACTTGGAAGTTGGAACTTGGTGTCGGCGGTGGCGTCAAGGGTAGTAGGTGGCGTCAGCGGCGTCGTCGAGCGTCGTGGCCAGAGAGGTGGTGAGCGGCGTCGGCTACTCGGCGTCGTTCGCTCCTTGAGCTTGCGCGGTTGGCTTCGCCTCTGCCAAATGAAAGGAAGAAATAAACGACGCCTTCTCCAACCAAAAAAACGACGCGCAGCTCCTTGGTGCAGTAAGTACAAAACGACGCCGTTTGGATAAGTACCAAACGACGCCGTTTTGGTCCAACTTCTTCTTCCTCTTCCGCGAGATCGCAGCCCAAATTTGCAGCGCTCTTCTCTGCCATCCGCGGCTCATCAATGGAGTTTGCAGCTCCGATTAGTGGCGGACCAGGGGAGCGGATCCATCCAAACCCGCTCCGCCTTACTTTCTCCGGCGACCGGGGGAGCGGCCGCGGACGTCCGCTCCGGGCTGGCTCCGCCTCTGTTCCACTCCAATGCCTTCTTCATCCATTCCTCCCCCCTCTCCCCAACATCATCTCCCTAACAACCTCCTCCACCGCATTCTGCTGTTGATCTCCATCCCCACACCTGAATAGTTGCAAGCGTAGTAACACTCCGTCCGCATTTTGCTATTGATCTCCATCCCCACACCTTAATAGTTGCAAGCGTAGTAACATTCCGTCTGCTGGGCGCACTCAAACGGCCAGCAGAGCATCGTTACGCCTGTGGTCAGGGAATCACGGTCGAATTTTAACCGCAGTGACGTCAAAAAAGCCCCAACTGTGAGGTGATTAATTAAGCATTTTCTCTTGAGGGCACCAGCTCGCTATTAGACCTCTCTCCTTGGTCTACGCCACAAACTCGACCGGAAGGACCGTCATCGCCACAGACCAAGTCCGGCCTACTCTCCCAAAACAACGGAACTTGGCTATTCGCAAGTCCTCATCCGAACTCCACGAGCTATTCCGAATTAATGACCACACTACTCCCAAAATTCACGTATAGAACCGAGTTCGGCGGCTTCGAGCTCAGCCATTCGAGGCAGGCGGTGTCCTCCTGCCACCTGCCATAGGCTATACCCCAACGACATGGAGGATTACTGAGCTTGCGGTATCTTCTCGAGAAGGATTTTGATCAGACCGACGGTGTACATGGGGTGGATAAGCACGGAATTGATGGCGTTCAGTACCTTGTGGTCTAAGGCGTCGAATGTCAGGATGCAAACCGCGGAAGCTCTGTTGACTTTGTTGGTTACATGCATGCTGAAGGATTTCGATAGGACCGACGGTGTAAATGGGGTCGGTCGTTTGGAAAAAGGTCGGGAGATCCTTCAGCCGGATGCCTTACATTCCCTGCAGTCAACCACCGTGTCCAAAAACCTGTTTGTTAAGTTGGTCTCATCTGCAACATTCCAAAAATAAATTAAAACTATAGAAAAATGCCATTAGAGTGTCAAAGGCAATTAATCACTGATATATCCCCCTAGTTATCCCGATAATTAACTATAAATCAAACTTAAATAAATGTATCCAATTCGTTGTCACATCTTCGCAAAAAATGCTTATAGAGAGGTATATGTCCATTTTTGTGACAATTTTTGTCTTTTAATATAGTTAAGACTTATGTCTTTTATTGTCACAAAACTTATTCTTGACTATAAACAATTCTGGACTAAACCTTCAATTCCTGAAGTCAATGGTCACCATAACTTCTATAATATAAACCATTAAAAAGGTCTAGCTAGGTAGATAATACTAATTCAAATTCAAAAACATCATTAAGTTTGGACATTACTTGGATTTGTAACTGATGAAGATAAATCCACACGCTTGAATACTCCATCATCATATCAGTTCCCGTTTTTTAAAAAAGCGATTAGGGTGTTGCTCATCATATCAGTTCCCTTTTGTAACATCATTTCATTTCTGTGGAAAAAATAATGGCAGATGTATAAATAGTTTAACCTAATATGTTATTTTATATCATAAGTGACAAAACTACTAAAAACTGAGTTTTATTCTGGAAGAGAAATGTGCATGGATATAAATCTAATAAATATAAATATTTTGAATCTATATTACATTCATCCCAAATAAAAATTATTTTGTAGCTCTATCTCATGAATCCCTTCCAACTAAAGATGCTATTTATTGCATCAACAGCGAGTTACAATGTACGAATAAAATTAAGGCCCCTAAAATTAATTCTGTGATGGGGACACCCTATTCTTCATTTCGTTTCTAGAAGTTTGTAAAATGCACATATCCATGATAATTGAGCATACGTAACTTTCATTAAATTAATGCCACCACACAATCAGAAACTTCACTATTGAGCAGATAGGTGCATCCAGCATACAAACTAATTGTTTACCTATAATGATTATTTCAAATTTAACCAAAAAATAACGATTATTTCAAAAGGAACGAATGGAATGAACTGGTATGTATGACATAATTGATTAACAGTAGACACAATTCCAGTACGGCTAGTTTTGCCTCAATACAATTTGACTCACTAGCTTGTCCAAGTTTGTGGATGAAGAACCACCCAGACCGGTTGCTTCCTCCGCAAGCTTCTTCCACTCCATGGCCTTACTTCTCATCTTCTTTCCTTTCTCCCCCACCATCAACTCCCTTATACGCTTCTCCACCTCATCTCTCTTCACATCGTTATCGATCTCCATGCCGACACCCCACTCGCTGCAAGTATAGTAACAATCAGTTTGCTGGTCTGCAAAAAACGGCCAGCAAAGCATAGGCACTCCGGCAGTCAAGCTCTCAACCGTCGAATTCCAACCGCAGTGCGTCAAAAACCCTCCAACCGAACCGTGGTTAAGTACTTGCTCTTGTGGGCACCAACTCGCTATTAGTCCTCTCTCCTTCGTCTCGGCAACAAACTCAGGTGGGAGAGCCGCTGATTCGCCAATGACCAAGTCAGGCCTAATCACCCAAAAGAATGGAACCTTGCTGTTCGCAAGTCCCCATCCGAACTCCAGAAGTTGGTTCGGCTTCATGACCGTTATGCTCCCGAAGTTCACATAAACAACGGAATTTGACTGTTTCGAGTCTAGCCATTTGAGACATTCGACTTCTTCTTTCCATAGGCTGTACCCGACCAGATCAAGTGAATCTTTTGGAATTTGATTGACGAGTAAAAGCTCGATCGGGCCGATGGTGTAAACAGGAGGAATGTTGTGCAGTGACGAGAGGGCTGTCAAGACTTGTTGCTCCAATGCGTCAAATGTGAGAAGAACAATTGCTGAAGCTTTGTGGAATTCGTCGGTTGCGGCCATTTCCAAGTTAAACATGGGGTCGTCGGGATTGGTTGTTCGGAACAAGGTTGGGAGATCCTTTAGACGTATGCCTTTCATTCCTGGAATCCAATCTATGACCTTGTCCAAGTACCCGTTCGTCAAGCAGCTCTCATCTACATTTACAAGCAACAATTTACTAATTAGTCAGAAAAAATGTTATCGTAACTAAATTAATCTTGGTTTGTTTCGCACTTTCTTTCGTATATTACCGCAACTGAAAATCTAGGCGCAATCATAAAACTACTATGTAAGCAACTGTTTCAAAATGAAGAAAAGAAAATCACATTGGGTTTTTTTGGGTGAATGTGATATGAACTCAAAATATTTGTAGTTATTAGACTTATACATAGGAACATTTTTTTTACTGAATAAAACTCACTCTTTACTAGTTTTGTCACCTAAGATATAAACTAACCTATTAGTTCAAACTATTCACATATGTGCCAATTTTTTTTGCATAAAAATAAAATAACATTACAAATTGATAATCAATAACCTGATAGCATTAAAAAAACATGATATGATGAAAGAGCATTCAAGTGGGTGGATTTCTCTTCATTAGTTTCAAATTCAAATCATGTCGAAACTTAATTATATTTTTGAATTTGAATTATCCACCTTGTATTTTTTTAATGGTTTAGATTGTAGAATTTTTGGTGGTTTTAATGTGTAAAAAGTAATATTAGGTTACTTATAATATTTTCTAGTGAATATGTTCAGGTGTTTTCCAATTTTATGTGGATATGTTTAGGTGTTTTCCAATTTCAAGTGGATACGTTCAGGTGTTTTGGGATATTTTGTGGAATTCCTCAGATAGAGTGATTATGTTGTTCTAGTCTTTTGATTTATTATATTGGGACAAAGACCCTTAAGGACAAAATACACCTCAGGTTCCTAAGATAGGCCAATAATTTCAAATTTTCACATCTAAGTAAAATTAAGCTGTTAATCATCCAAATAGTGGGTCCCACGCATAGACCCACTTCAACAAGCCCACGTGCCCATTGCTTAGAGTAATTTCTCATGAGCAAAAAGCTCCATTTTCGCCGTTTCTACACCTCCAATTCGAGCATAAAATCACCATGAGAGTCGAGAATCGGGTCAGGATGTCATGGCAGAGCCGGAATCCGAAGATCAGTGGATAGGGGCGTCGCGAGCTGGAGTCGCTGGCGTTCGTCAAGAAGGCCACGGTGGATTGGCCAGGGTCTTCTTCGGCTGATGATACTTCCATCCCGAAGCCGAATGCAATGCTCGTCTTCCAAATCAAAAGATAAATGGGCTCGTTGGGAAGAGGACTGCGGCCTATAGAGCACATGTAACGCATAATCGGGTTGCTCACTCAAGATAGTCATGTCGAAGCTCTGATGGAGGTGAAGGCGAATGTGGCCACCGTTAGAAGATTGGTCGGCAGCTAAGAAAGAGTGGTGAGTGAGGTCGCTAGAAGACTAATCCGATTGGATCTACCCCTTCTGCTTTACCCGCAACCACTTCCCTCCGTAGTACGCCTACATCTTCAACGTGCCCACCATTGTGTTGGTTTTGCTGCAATCAGGTTTCGACGCTAAATATCCAATCTCTTTAATGACTTAAATTGTGGGTTTAATCTATTCAACTTAAATCGTTTCAGATACTTCAAATTCTGCTTGTGTTTTGTGAGTTCTTATTAGTTTTTTATCACGTAGAGTAGCTGAATGTGAGAAAAATTGAAGCTTTGGTGTCGAACTTGATAGGCATTTTGGTTCCATTGTTGGTGATTATGCGTGATTGGTGGTGGTGGTGATGGTGTTGTTGGGATTGTTTGTAATTTGCATATGTTATTAATGCTTAATTTGTGAATTGGTAGAAACTGTTTCTGTATTGGCAAAAACTGTTTTTATGGAAGCATAAATTGTTTCTGTGTTGGCAGCTGATTCTGTGCACAATGGGACAGGCGATATTTGTCTTTCCTGTTTTAATGTGCGTGTGTGGCCTTGTAAAGTGCATCACTTGTCAAATTATTTTTTATTGTATTAATTATTGTTTTGTCCTTGTATGAGAACTTTCAAATTTCATGTCTTAGGATAGAAATAGGGGGTTTTCTATGAACTATGGGGTTATTAATCCAATTATACTTCAATTGGTAGAATACTTCAATTTTTCATAAGTTAATAATTCTAATAAATTCTACTAATAAATTTACTAGGGGTGTGTTAGGAGGGTAAAGATTAGAAAAGCACTATATATACAAAGTATATGACTTGGATTCTTAGTTACGGGGCTATTCAACAAAAATATATAAGGTGGGTTGCAATTGAAACAAAATAATTCTTATACGTGTTTATCCCATTTTATAGTAATCTTACCTTTGAGTGGTGCAAGTCCTTTTTCGATCAAAGTGCGATAATGTTTGAATCCCATCAAGGTGCACGCAGCAATTGTGTAGTAGAGCACAATGCGGAGTCCGAATTCTTCGGCAGCCGTGATCGTGAACGGCGACAAAAAACCATCCGACACAATACACGTCACCGGAGGAGTACTACTACTTGTACTACTCGCCACGTCGTCCTTGAGTTTTGTGAGGAGGTCGCAAAACGGAGCGAGGAGTTGCTTCTTCAATATGGCCTCAGATAGCAAAGGGACACTTTGGGTGGCGTCTTCGCTGCCCGTCTCTGGAAGGCTATCCGGGATCTTCTCGAACCGGAAATCGGGGAGGCCGTCGAGGGAGTGGGGCCCCTGGGACTTGAGGAAGCGCTTGTGGTTGTACTCGGTGTTGACGAAGGTTATGTGGAAGCCCTTGTTGTGGAGGATTTTGGCCAATTTGAACATTGCCTTTATGTGGCTTTGGGTTGGGGCTGGAATGCAAACCGCATGAGGCTTGTTTTGTTGATGATCATGATCAGAAAACGTGGAAATATTCATGTTTTGATTATTTGAATTTTTTTTTTTGGCACACTTTGGAAAGTTTAGCACGGTTCTGTTTGTGTTTGTCTTAGAATTGGAGATCAATTTATAGGGCGATCGATCGAGTTCGTGGTTTCTAGTTGGTCACGTCCAAGTTGGTCGAATTTTTTTTTTTTTTTGGAGAGGGGTTTTTTTTCTCAGCATGGTATGACCATAGATGGTAGAAACATGGTCCATACGGGCAACCAATCGCAATAAAGTGCAACGGGTTCAGTCAGTCAGGTCTGGGAGATATACTTAGATTAGTTGGTGTTGATAATTAGGTTTTGTTAGATGTTGTCAATAATTAGATTTTGGTACTCGTGATTATTATCAAGTAACACATCTTTAATAA
This sequence comes from Spiraea crenata, assembly GCA_033992175.1. Taxonomy (NCBI): domain Eukaryota; kingdom Viridiplantae; phylum Streptophyta; class Magnoliopsida; order Rosales; family Rosaceae; genus Spiraea; species Spiraea crenata. Next base: position 2,391,030 of record JAVBHV010000019.1, read on the forward strand.
AATTGAACTTTCATCATAAGGGATAATCCTGTATAATTTGGACTTTTATTGTTTGTATTTGTTATTAATTTTTTGGGGCATTTTGATATCAACCCTTTAGATAACAGAACTTTCACATTCAACACTTCATTATGCAATTACAACTGCTACCATTTAGAATCTTTTAATGTTGGTTGTAATTACACAAATCATTTTCCAATTTGAATTTAAATTGGCAATGCCTCTATAAATATGTTGGGAAGGTTTGGGAGTGGGGTGGGGTGGGGGTGGCGGTTTGGTCTGCCATGGAGGAAGGTTTGGTGGGTCTATCATGGACAAAGAAAAAATGGGAAGACAATCTACTTGGTACGAAGGTGGGTCTATCATGGAGGAAGAAAAAAATGGGGGACAATCTAGCTGGTACAGAGAGGGTTGAGGTAGGAAAATTGAGACAAAATAGTAACAAAGGAAAAAAGGGATGAAGAAGTACCTGGAGAAGAGGAAAGATAATGGCTTTGGAAAGTAAACAGAATACCTCTTTGAGAGGTTGTTGTTTGAATACAAATTACCTCCATGAAAGGTAGGAAAAAAGATCAAAAGACAGAAAAGAACAGATAAACGAACGTAATAGAGAAAAAAAAACAGCTAAAAGAGGACATTAAAATTCCTAATGAATAGGTATTTGACCAAACAGAAAACCTAATGGGTAGGTAGTTGTCATATCGAATTGATAGATAGTTCATAATTTTGATGGTGTTTCAAATATTAAGTAATTGATAGGTAGCTGTGCAAAATTCAGTGGTTGCTGCAATTGGAATTTAACATTGATAGGTAGTTTTCAAATTTCTTATAATAAATGAGCTTCGGTCCAAAAGAAACCAAAGAGATAGGTAGCTTTGGATTGTCTTCTTCAGGAATTTTGGTTAGCTTCTCCTTTATTCTTGTTATGGTAGAGGGATGAGGTAGGAATGGTAACAAAGAAAAAAGGGACGAAGAACTTCCTGGAGAAGAGAAAAGATAATGGCTTTGGAAAGTAAACAGAATACCTCTAGGAGAGGCTGTTGTTTTAATACAAAATAGTTCTACAAAAGGTAGGAAAAAGATCAAAAACAAAAAAGAACATATAAACGGATGTAATAGAGAAAGAACACAACTAGAAGAGGAAATTCCTAATGAATAGGTATTTGACCAAAAAGAAAACCTAATGGATATGTAGTTATCATATCGAATTGATAGGTGTTTCATCATGTTGATGGGGTTTCATATATTAAGTAATTGATAGGAAACTGTGCAAAATTCAGTGGTTGCTACAATTGGGATTCAACATTGGTAGGTTTCTCTTCAAATTTCTTATAGTAAATGAGCTTTGATCCACACAAACAATAACCCTAAGAGATAGGTAGCTTTGGACTGTATCTTCCTTTGGAATTTTTGGTTTTCTTCTCCTTTATTCTTGTGATAATTTTTATCTATCTCTTGGGAGAGATTACAACACCATTAAATGTCATAAGTTAACCAAAACATCACCAAAAGGGCAAATGAGGTACAAAGTTAAAAAGAAAACTAATATTAATATAATTTTAATGACTCATCACTTTAAAAATAGAAAGTTGCTTATGTGAGCATATGATAAAGGACTTAATTAAAAAGATTTAGGGTTTTTCATAAAAGTGCTTGACTTGATGGGTTAAAAACACATTTACAGTGCACTTTTAATTCATGTTGAGCACAATTTGTTATGAATAATGAGAAATTTCAACATTTTTAATTTAATATATTATATAAGGGCCATTTTTACGACATCTACTAGAATCCACAAATATGCAGATTATACTAGACTTTGTATAATTTGTAGAATCATTTATAGCATTCCATGGAAAACTTTTTGCCGACATAGCTTTACAAACTGGGTTTGTAAAATCATTTGTTAAGTCAACAAGCTCTAAATCTTTTGTCGATTCCTCTACTTTGTTCACGAGATTATCAAAGTTCGTTGACGAATAGCCAAGTGGGCCCCATGCTTCAGTGGCTAGCTTCCAATCCAACGCCTTCTTCCTCCTTTCCTTCCCCCTCTCCCCAACATCATCTCCCTACTCCTACACCGCATTCTGTCATTGATCTCCATCCCCACACCTTAATAGTTGCAAGCGTAGTAACACTCCATCTGGTGGGCGCACTCAAAAGGCCAACAAAGCATCATTACGCCTGTGGTCAGGGACTCAAGGTCGAGTTTTAACCGCAATGTGTCAAAAAAGCCCCAACTGTGAGGTGATTAAGCACTTTCTCTTGAGGGCACCAGTGTAGGATTTCCGGGCATATAATTGGAATTTTATTAATTCGATAATCAATAAATAATACGTAGCGGAAAGTAAATATGTAATTCCCAGTTACATATCCGATTGGTTGTATCGGTAATTTGCAAAATAGAAAATAAACAAGTAGGAGATTGAGCAAACATACTTGCTGTCTTTCTTCCACGTGCATGTGCCATTGTTGAGCTTCTCTTACTTGTCATGATCTTGGATTCAATCACGTTAGCTCCTCAAGTGTTGAGCCTCTAAAAGTATCCACATTGGAATGCCGACGACGGATAACGCAATGAACTCTCAATTGTGCTAGCAAGATTATTCACACAAGATGATCAATCGATCTCCAACAATTGGAGAGGCAAGGAGGGTGCCGCACACACAATGTATTTAGGCACTCTAAGTATTTTTCTCTCTTGGAATTTAGGGACTCTTGTATAATCAAATTATAGCAATCATTGAACTTGGAGAAAACAACACGACTTGCATATTTATATATGCAAGCATATTCCACTACAAGGAAAAACCCATTTGGCGACAACATAATTTTCACAACCTATTTTTTGGCACCATTTTGTATGGTGACCAAAAGTTTTTCACTGTTTTCGTCACCTTATTCGTCACTCTTGATATACAGTGACGAAAATTAAAATCGTCACGCAAGGATTTTGGTGACGAAAACAGAGTCGTCATAATTAACATGTGATGACGAACTCTAGTTGTCACAATTAACCTATGATGACAAACTCTATCCTCACTAAAGGAAATTCTTTCGTCGCCATATCACTTCCCAACCCCGCGAAATTTGAAAATTTGCCGCCAATAAGAATTCTTAACGACGAAGAATTTCGTCACCATTTAATTTCTAATCCCTTGGAATTCTAAAAATTTTAGCGCCATTAAGAGTTTATAGTGACGAAAATTTTGTCGAAATCTATTTTCTAATCCCGCCCAAATTTGAAAATTTTGGAGCCAACCTACAATATATAGTGACGAAACTTGGTCACCATATGTTTCTCCGCCCAAATTTGAAAATTTTACCAGGTACATGGAGCGGTGCAATTGACTTTTTCGTTATTGAAAATGCATTTCAAATTTTACATATTAATGTATTAATTATTTTAATATTACTATTTGCGCATTACTTTAATTTGTCGAGTATAAAGTAGACAATACAAAATTAGAAAGAAAAAAAAAAGAACTAAATCCACAAGATAAAATTGGCAATGACATAAATAATATAATGTCAACAATTTTATACATAACTTTAAGGGCAAAAAATATCCTCAAGAAAATAACAACAGTAATCAAATACTAGTGCAAAAAGTATCCAAAGAAATAACAAAAGTACTCAAATACTAGAGATCAATATTATCATCACCATCACCATCATCATAGAGATTATCATATAAATCATTATCATCATCACCTATCCGTTCAAGAGTTGTACCATGTTGCATCTTCTTGATGATTTCCATAGCTGAGGTAGTGCACTTGAGCTCTACCACTTCTCCTTTTAGCTCTTCAACATTTTCTCCTTTTACCAGTATAATGGAAATCCTCTTCAGACACTGAAGTGGCCCTTCAACCTCATGCCATGTTGAAGGATCAGCTCTGTCACCTTTTCCACTGCAAGCAGACTGCAAGGAAACCTACTTATAGAGAGCTACTTTGAACTAAAAATTGGTTAAGGGAATAACATCAAGAAATAAAAAGCAATCTCTCACAGTTTTGCACCTTATCATATAGGGGTAGCTTCATCTTCAGACCTGAATAATCTAGGTGTGAATGATCATAAACAATACATACTTTTGTAGGAGGGGAAAATAAGAGCAGGAGAATCACCATCTTTACTCAGTCTGCTAAGAGCAGAGAGTGTTTCAGCAGCAAATGAGCCGCAGATCCTACAGACAATTTCGCACCCTCCCAACGCGTTCTCCCTTTGGAACAAGTTTCTTGCACGGGCAGTACCAAGGGTTGTTTTGACTTCAAACAAATCTCGCATGTATCTGAAATTGTAGTTTGTAGATCCATGGTCAAATACAAAGGAAAGAAATATAAATATACCAATTCTGCAAACAATTTGACCTTGAATGAAGTAATAACCATTTTACCAATATAAAGTATTAACAAGACCATGACTGCCAACATTTCCCCGTAGCTACAAGTGAAATATAAGAATAGAATGTTATTGATAAGAAAGCATCATCAATGAGTTACAATCAACTTGTCTCCTTTGTTAAGTTAAATTACTTGAAATGTTTGATGATTGCTACCTCTAAAAGTCATTTCCCTGCCACATTTCCCCGTAGCTACAAGTGAAATATAAGAACAGAATGTTATTGATAAGAAAGCATCATCAATGAGTTACAATCAACTTGTCTCCTTTGTTAAGTTAAATTACTTGAAATGTTTGATGATTGCTACCTCTAAAGTCATTTCCTGATTTCTTCTCTTACTTTAGCCTACAAGTAAGACATCCATCAGGAAACAATAGTATGAAAACAATGTGCCAAAAACTTCCTAAAATATATACCAGCCTTTGCCGTCAAATAAAATTCATCAATGGATAGTTGCAGACTTCCTGAGATTTGAGCATATTGTCAGCATTACAAATTGTTTTGTTATGACTCACAACTCAGCTGCCAGTGACTCCGACAAGGTAATCACGAGCAAAGACAAGTGTAGTCTTACTACAACCTTGTGGAGCACTAAAACCAACCTGCATGTCAGATCAAAAAAGCACCACAAAGATGAAACAGAAACTAAAAGATAAATAATCAGAATGCCTGCGGAGAAATGCCAATAGAAGTATACACAAAATTAGAGTACAAAAAAGAGGTGATAACAGAAGGTATATTTTCTCCATCTTTGTACAAGGATCTGTGCTGAGAGTAAATCAGTTGTTGAGAAACAAACAACTAGCTTAGCAGGGAATATACCTTCAAAAAGAAAAGTGCATTCATATCTAAATAACCACAAGTGACGGCTGCACTCTAACTTAAGTCAGCTCTTCTCATCTAAATATACTACGCCCACCTGAAAAATATTTGGAAAACACACGGGGGTGAGCACAGAAATGCTCAGTAGCTTTCTTTCGAAATAGCTTCTTCACAAACCTTTCTTGTATGCCTCGTAAATACATAACATGAGTTTAGTCAAAGGAATCATGGTTCTGATTTCATATTCAAAAACACAACTATGTAAATATATATAGCTAGCTAAATGCACAAGAACAGAAAATCTATGAACAAAGCTTCTTCATAAAAAAACATCTGTGCATAAGAGAACTCTTCTTGGAACTGATTTTCACATACCTTCATGTATCATAAGTTAAATGCATTCATGATATATATACGTGTAATAATCTGGGAAATGATCGTTTCTCATTTTAGTCAATAAGGATCCGTTTACCCTCAAAATCTTAATGTTCACTGGACTGAAGTTTGGTGTCAAACTCATTATACATTTTAACAAACGAACAAATCTGCCCTGACCAAGCAAATGAAACATGAGAAAGAAATTATATGCTAAAAACTCAACATTACAAGCAGAATCAAGAGAAATATATCAAATTGAATCAAAGATGTGACTCAAGGAAATTAATCCACAAGCATATCACATTGAACTAAAAAGTCCATACTGCTTTTCTCATGAACCCATCCCAAATCTGAACAAATACCCAACCATGCCTATCAAAATGATTAAATGAAAGCCCTATTACCTTTGCCGAATCAAATAACCAAACCCAATACTAAATCAGATTACCCGTGAAAATAGATCAATTATAAAAATAAAAATAAAAAGACGAGAAGTTCATACCAATCATATAGAGGCCTTAATCGTGTTCCGTGGCGCTGCTGCAAAGGAAAAGAAAGTGCGCCGCCCAAATCAAATTAGTTTTGCCTAAACATTAATCAAAAAATCTAGCTCCAAACCCTAAACGCATATATGAAAACAAATAGACCATATCATACCCACTACCCCAAGCCTACCGAATTCAAATAGGAAATGGAAGGGAAGGTGCCAAGCTTCTTGTCGCCACTCGGTTGTTGCTGGTCATAGTTTGGTCTCAGTGGTACTTGTAATTCGGTGAAAACTGAAAAGTGGAGAAGGCAAAATATATATTGGGACTTAGGGTTCAAGTGGCGCAAAAGGAAAAATGGGAATTGTTTGGGCGGGTGATCAAAACAGGGCAAATTATTTGGGCAGCAGATTTGGGCGGCAGATTTCTGGGATTTGGATATGTGGGTTTTGGAGAAGTTTCGGCTGAGATGTCGAATGGGTTTGGGGTTCCTAGTCAAAGGTGCAGTCAATTTTACTCCAAAAAAATAGAATGGACCTAGTCAAAGCAAAGTGACGTGCTCCTCCACTTTCACATCCAATTCAACTAATGTGGTCTGGTGTTGTCCAGATGCATCATTTCTTTAACCCATCTGTTCACTTAGTGTTGTGTTAATATGCTCCACTTAATATAAATTATTAAGGGATCAAACAAAGCCCAAGAGTGTAGTAGCTTCACTCCACTAATGTTACTGAATTGATACGATATTATGTTTCTGCCTAATTGAATCATTTGTATGTAAAAGAGTGATAGTATGAAAGAACATCTAATATTCAAGAATTAAACAACACTCATATGCTTTTCTTAATTGATTTCACATTTGTGACATGTTTGAAGTTTTTCTTTCTTTATCTTTACTTAATTAATCGCTCATATTCTCCAGCTAACATGTTTAGTAGCCTGTACTCACAGTACATCACTAATATAACACAAGAAATGAAGTCCAAGAAAGAAAAGAATGTGCTATATACTTCACTTTAGTATACCAATGAACTAATATCATAGTTTATGCTTAACCTGTAACATCAATTACTTTAGCGCTTGTATTCTCCACATAATATACATCACTAAAGAACACACAAGAAATGAAGTTAAAAGAGAAAAGAATGTTAACATACACTTCACTTAAACAATGTCACTGAACTAATGTGATATGTATGTTTGTGTCTAATTTGAATCGTTGCATATGTATTCCACATTTGACATTTTCAACGATATTCAGATGTCAAAAATCATTACAAAAATGCAAGAAACAAAATTCTTGAAAGAAAGCAAGAACGTCTTTTTAAGAAATATCATATACAAGAAAGAAAATGTGCATAATGATTTCAGTTCCTGATGTCACAGTGCCATTATGGATATGAGAAACGTGTTCTTCAAACTATTAAGAAATGCAAACTACAGATACAAATTGTTTTGTGAATTTGGCAAATGTAGTTCACATCCAAGGCCAAGATGATGAGTGCAAGTTTGAAATTACAACTCTCATTTCACTATGTGAAATTTAGCTTTTGACAACACTAAATTGACATTAGAAAATTAGCAACTTGATCATGTTTTGATTAAGAGTCAGTTCTATATTTATCAAATTTTCGGTATAATACAAGTTGTATATTTATAGTTGCTCATATTAAAAAAAACATTTAACAAACAATTTTCAACCTTAATTTTTCACAATTCTAACCTTAATTTTACCGATGTTTCCTATAACAGAGCGCCAATTTTTTTTTTTTTCCAACCTTAATTTTTCCGTTCCCGCCAACAATTTCCCCTAATTTTTTCACACTTCCGCCAATTGTTTCAATGAAACAAATTCTCCCCCTCCATAAAACCAAATTAAATATCAGTTCTCTCTCAGAGAACCCAAACTGAACTTGATGCTCCATTCACCCTCCTCTAACTCAACCTCTCCAAGTCGCTTGTGTAACCCAGAAAATTGAAGAAATTGTCTTCTATTCGCACTGCGTAACCAATAGAAGTGAAGGAATCTTTCGAATCTGTTTCAGATATATATTCGCCGGGTTAGCCATCTCTTCTGAGGCTTTGGATTTCTGGTTTAGTATAATTTTAGATTAGAATGTATAAATGGATTGCATTTGATTATTGGATTCATAGATTCTTACTGAGTTTTGAGTGTTTTCAGTTGAACGCAGAGTTGTTGCTAAGTTAGTTTGTGTGTGTCTAGAACGCAGAGTTGTCATCGAGGAAAAAGTGTTCAACTTTATGGTGGGTAATTAATGAATTGGCCATATGCTTCTATCCCTAATATGCAGAAATCAAATGTTGTGGTCCGTAGAGTTGAGTTCAGGAGGTTAGAGGTCCGTACGGATTTGTTAATATACTTTTAGGGATCAGGGACCTGTTTGATTAAGAAAAAGACAACATACAGATTAAAGGAGAGTAAATTGCAGGGGATATATAAGTACTCTACGGTTGTGATTTCGGTTGGCGTAATGAGAGTTATTGGTTTTCTGATGTGCAAGCAGGTGATGTTAACAAGAATGAGAGGACATCTTACATCAATTCACCTGCATTGGATATGTCACTTGCTTTTCCCCAGGCAACACCAGCATCTATATTTCCTCCTTGCAGTAAGAATTTTACTCTTAATTATACTTTCTTGTGGTTTTTTTGTCATGTAACTAGGTTGTGTGTATGTTTAATGGAGAAATTCTGTCTTTTGAGAATGCAGACTGTTGGTTAGTTGCAACTGATTGGATTAGACAGGCTCTTATGTTTTTAATATTTCATTTTCTGCTTTTTAATTTTGTGTTACTTTGTTTCTTTGTGCTTATTTTGTACATTGTTATACATAGTTGGTTGTGAGTTTCGTATGTGAATG